>CM057454.1:817955000-819205000 GCA_016271365.2 Neoceratodus forsteri
GATGCTTGAGCATGTGCAATTTTAGTGAGGCATAGTAAAGACTAGGGTGCGTGTCACATGCTTACCATAGAAACACAGACTTTGATGGCAGAGAAGGCCCACCCAGTCTGCCCATTTCCCTACCTTTCAAATAAGCTGCAGATCATAAATAGCCTACTTCCTCCTATCCCCCACTAGAATAGCCCTATGTCTGTCCCATGCATTCTTGAATTCCCCCACTGTTTTTGATCCCACTACCTCCTCTAGAAGGCTATTCCACGTGTCCATCACCCTCACTATGAAAAAATATTTCCATACATTGTCCTTAAACCATCACCCCTCTATCTTCAAATTGTGCCCCCCTTGTTCTTGCAATTCTCTTTTTCTGAAAGAAGCTACCCTCTCGGACTTTGTTGATTCCCTTGAGGCACTTGAATGTTTCTATCATGCCCCCCCTCTTCCTTGAGGGAATACATATTAAGCTCCTTTAGTCTCTCTTCATATGGCTTCTGGTGCAGACCCTGCAACATTTTAGTTGCCCTCCTCTGGATTGCCTCCATCCTGTCTATGTCATTGCAGAGATGGGGTCTCCAGAACTGCACCCAGTACTCCAGATGGGGTCTCACTAACTATCTGTATAGAGGGGTAACAACTTCTTGTTTTCTACTGGTGATGCCACTTCCTAAGCATCTCAGTATCCCCCCAGCCCTCCTTACTGCCTTCTCACATTGCTTGCCTACCTTTAGGTCATCTGATATGACTACCCCCAGGTACTGTTCCATTTTTGTTGTTGTTAGTACCCTACCCCCATTGTGTACTCTTCCCCGGGTTTTTGTTTCCCAGGTGCATTACTTTGTACTTCTTTGCATTGAATTTAAGCTGACAGACTTTTGAACATTCCTCCTACTTTATCAAGTCCCTTCTCATCCTTTCCACCCATCTTTGTATCATCTGCAAAGAGGCATACTTTTCCTTCCAGCACCTGTACAATGTCACCTATAAAGACATTAAAGATGATTGGTCCCAGTACTGAACACTGCGGTACCCACTCGTACCCCATCTTTTTTCAGAATGGACTCCATTTACTATTACCCTCTGCATCCTGTTGTCTAGCCAATTTTTTTACCCAGGCTATCACCCAATCCTAGGCTGGCTAACATGTTTATTAATCTTTTATGTGGGAATGTGTTAAATGCCTTGCTAAATTTTAGGTAGGCCACGTACATAGCCCCTCCCTGGTCTACTACTTTGGTCTTCCAGTCAAAGAAGTCAATAAGATTTATCTGACATGACCTTTTCTCTGTGAATCCATGTTTCCTTCAGTTCTGTGCCCTGCTGACCTCTATGTACTCAACAATTCTTTATTTCAGAAGTAATTCCATCATTTTCCCTACCACTGAGGTCAAACTAACAGGTCTGTAGTTTCCTGCCTCTGCCTTGCTCCCACTTTTGTGGAGGGGAAAAACATCCACATTCCTCCAATCCTCAGATACCGCACCATCCTCTCATGATTTGTTAAAAAGGCTAGTTGGTGGTGTCACTAGTTTTCCCCTTAGTTATTTTAGAATTCTGGGGCGAATCCTGTCAGGCCTCATTGCTTTGTCCACCTTGGGTTTTATGAGTTCTTTCCGGACACTTTCTTCTGTGAATGGACAGGTATTGACACCCCTATCAAGATTGCATCTATTGTTTGGTTTAGGTACCTCCCTCTCCAGTTCTATTGTGAATTCTGAGCAAAAGTATTCATTCTGGATCTGTGCCTTTTCACTGTCACCCTCTGCTAACCTTCCCTCCTCTTAATTAAGTCTCACTATCACTTCCTTGGTCTTTTTTGCTCCCTCAACAAACCAGAGGCAAAGCCCCATATATCACAATCACTAGGATTCTAATACTGTATTTACTTTTTTGAACACATCAGCAGGTTGTTCCACTTACTTGGATCTGTCATCTTGTCAGTATTCCCTTCTGGGTGTGTCACAAGTGCATGCACTTCCTGCAAAAATGGAGAACAATATATATTTCTTGCTGTTTCCATTTTCTTGACTATCAGCACCATGAAGACCACATCCTTGAGAATCATTAGAAATAGCAGCTTTGTGGACATGTGGAATGACTTTAGCAATTAATTTTTATTTCTTTCATGATATTATTTATTTAGTTAGTTTTTATTGACCAGGTGAGCACACTAGACACTTTAATGCCTATTGTCAGGTATTACCTTGGAGGTTACAATAGGTGATACAGACAGGCAAGTTACAATACAAGGTAAAAATCACAGGAACAAAAATTACACAAGTTCACAGAAATAGTACAGTACAATAGCTATACAAGAGGATATGAATCAGGGTATATGAATAAAAAACAATGCAGTTAGAATCAAATATATACCTATGGGGATAGATACAATACATCACAGATTTTCTCTGACTGGTGGAGAGGCCAGTCACCCCAAGCAAGTGCAGGCAGAGGAGTCCTTCAAGTAGTTCAAAAGGTGTTTTTAAAAAGGTGGAGGGAGGAGGTGCACCAGACAGATATAGGGAGGGAGTTCCACATCTTATGGGCACAAACTGTAAAAGCCTGATCACCCATAGTAGTCTGAGTTTTAGGGTTAACAAGCAGGGACTGGGTAGTAGATCTTATGGCATAGCCAATGTTATTAACCTTCAAGTTCTCAGCAAGGATGGAAGGGGGGCAATCAGGAGTAACTTATTTACAAAACACCCCAGCACAAAGTCACAGGCTTTTGGGGATGATAGTCTACCAAGTTTGCTGTGAGGCCCACAATGCTGAGTGAGGCAGGCAGCTGAGAGCATGAAATGACAAATGTTATTATAAACTACATCCCACTAAGACAAGACAGACTTTGCAACTTGGTGTAGGTAATTAATTTGAAGTTAAGAGAGGGAAGAAATACTCCCTTAGCTATGACCAGGTGGGTGGTTGGTGTAAGGAAGTGTTTGGTTCTGTAAGCCATACCCAGCTTCCTATTTACAGCCCTGCATACATCAGAGTTATGAAAGTAAGGACCATTTGGGAGTCAAAGGTGACACCAAGGTATTTAAAGGAAGAGGTACAGTGAAACTCACCAGGATTAAACCCAATTCTGCAGCATGCTGCAGCAGAGTTACTGCAGTAAATAATGCAATTTCAATCAGAATTAGTCCCTTTTGTCATGCTGTGAACTGTGACACTGTGCTTTATCCTGGTGGGCTTCTCTGTAGCAGTCAAGGGCAAGCCTTCAGAACTGGGCACTACCAGGCGCTCTGAGCAGGACCAGATTTTTGCACGGGAGCCAAAAAGCATTATTTGGGTTTTCTTTATTTAGATGACCAGCTTATTAGCAAATAGCCAGGAATGAATCAGATGGATATCCTCATTTGATGAGGAGTTGATGATCTTAATATTATGGGATCTTGACAAGAGCACCAAATCATCTGCATATAGGGTGGGGCTGTAGTGTATTGGCATGCTGGGGAGGTAATTTACAAATAAAGAGAGGAGAATGGGATCAAGGATTGAGCCTAGGGATGCTCCAAATGAAGCAGGTGCCAGGTCATAGAAGGTTCTGTTAAATTTGACTTGCTGCTCTCTGGTGTGTAAGTAGCTGGCAAAGCAAACAATTGGATTGTCAGATAGACCTGAAGAACACAGCTTTGTACAGAGAATACTGAGATTGTCCACCAAGTCTAAAGCTTTGAATAGATCAACAAAGATTGCTCCAGTCAGCGAGCTTTGGTTCATGGCCACTCTAGTGTCTGAAGTGACCTGGGTAAGAGCAGTGAGTGTAGAATGCCCCCACCAGAAACCATGTTGAGCTGGATATATTAAGTCATGGGTATAAAGATGCTCTGTGAGTTGGGATGCAGCAAGTTTCTCTAGAAGCTTACTAAGGGAAGGTAGGATGGCTATAGGGCAGCTGCAGGCAATGAATTTTGGGTCACCTTGTTTAAAGACTGGAACCACTCAAGCCATGCAAGTAAGTGGAATACATTAAAACCACCTTACACATGTCCAAGCAATAGTTATCATATATATTCCAGTCTTATGGATTCTTATTGTTGAAAGCATTTTCAGATAAAGGCACATTTTGTAAAAATTATTAATCTGGGATTGGTAGGAAGGTTCTTCTTTGGCTTCTTTAAATTTATTTTTTCAGTCACTTCCAGTGCTGCCAGTTTTCTGTGTTCTGTTGCTGTCCTTCTGTTGCTGTTGGTCCTGGGGACAGTTGGCTACACAGCCACATACATATTTCCCCCCAGTGTAATGAAGAGCCTCCAGGACTCTCTCATCCAACAATACATAAGTAGGAATGGGCAGACCTGATTGGCCAATGTTCCTTTTTCTGCTGACAAATTATGTTTCTCTGTAAATTTCTATAACCTGGAAAGGCTGCAATCAGCACCAGCCATGAGCAACATTTCCACCTCCTGTGTGACAGCAGCGGGATACCTGACAGGTGCCCCACCAATCAAGTCGGGCAAGTTAGGTGGACAGAACCTGGATTTGCTGCTACTGGAGGCCTGAGGTAGGTTGCGGTTCTTCTGACTTCACTAATTGTAGTGGCTCTCCTTTTTCAATTAACACTTTCTGCCTTCTTTTCCCTTGTTCTGGCCATCCAGATGACTTGTTCTGGCTGCATCTATGCCATGTTCTCTTCCAGTCCCAATCCATCTGCAACCTACCAATTCTGACACTCTATCAGTAGCAAAAGTGTTGGATTTCACCCCCACCTGCATGGCTGCCTGGTTGGGGGATCAATGACTAAGGGAAGCATAACTTTTTGAAGGCCAGTGTGGTGGGCACAAAAGTGATCAGGACCCTGGATTTGAGGTAGGGCTGACTATCATTAGTGGTCTGTGTGAGGTTATTTTTCCCCTCTTTATGAGAAGCCCCTTTCACCTCCCATGACACAAGCATTAGCAGGAGGAATTTTTTACTTTGGGGGAACTACAGGTGGGACATGTTTTACTGCACCCAACAGCTTCATACATATTTTTGTCCATCTCTTGTTTTTATGGTATGTATCGCATGGGTGATAGATCCTGTTGCTGCATATTTGGTGAATCATGTGTTTCTATAAGAGAATGTCAGCATTCATTTATAACATACCTCTCTTAGAAGATGAGTGTGAGCAGATCCACTGTAGAACTGATCTCTCTACTCTGACAGTCAACTGACCAAACTGCCTGGAAAATATTTGGGTGATATAGGGGGCACAAGATAAGTGGGGCCAGTGAGTGTACTGAGCAAGGGGTGAAGTATTAAAGTAGAGGTGCCTGGTTGTGCCAGGGAGTGGGGAGCTGGGGAGGCATACTAATCAAGCTGGCACTGTTTAAACTAAATATTAACACATAATTGTGTTATATGTGTGTGTGGCTGTGTTGTTTTTTTTTTACTACAGTGAGGGATGTGACCGCACTGGTGTTCAGAGAAGAGGAAGTGACTGCATTGGTGGTCGGGACCTGGAGGGAGGAACAGCAGCATGCCTCACTGGTAAGAGACTTGGGGTAGCATCGGGGCTCCCACCAGAGCTGTAGAGGGGCACAACAGTGCAAAGAAGAGGCCACTCTGTAGTTGGATGGTTTCCGGCAGAACCGCCAATCAGAAGAGACAGCACTAACGGCACAAGAATTTGAATTACGACTGGCTAGTTAAAGGCAGGCCCAGCCATGTACCAGTAGTGTGTGGTTGTGTTGTTTCTTTTTCTCTAGCAATGGAGGTGACCGCATTGGTGGTCGGAAAAGAAGAAGCGATCGCATCGGCGGTCAGGACTGGAAGGGCGACAGCAGCATGTCGGTGGTAGGAGGCTTGCAGTAACATTGGGGCTCCCACTGGAGCCATTGAGGGCCACATTGGCACAAAGAAGAGGCCACTCTATAGTTGTGTGGCTCCAGGAGAAGCCACCAATCAGAAGAGGTAGCGCTAAGGGCGCAAGAATTTGAATCATGGCTGGGCTATTTAAAGACTGGTCCATCCGTGTACCAGTAGCGTGTGGCTGTGTTGAGGGTTTCTCCCACTCATCCACCCTGCACCACCTCCTTATTAAATAATCCCCAGTGGTGGTTTGGAATGAATCAGGAGGGTCTGGAGGAGTGGGAATGAAGAAGAGGTGGATACCTGAGGAGTTGTGCATCAGGGGAGTCTTTGGCTGGGGCAAGAAAAGGAGCAAGTTGGAAAGAGTGGCCCCTGGGCTTGGACTACAAGCTGATGGTAAGACTGTTCTTGGGTATTACTGTCTGAGATGGGGGGGAGAAAAAAGGTGCAGCATCTCAAGCTAAAGTGGGTAAAAAATATATAGATAGTACTGCTTTTATGCTTCTTGCAGTGTACAGTGGTATGGTATATTTTCATTTGGTATTACATTTTTAGTTAGGGTAGAGCTAGTAGGTAACCAGGTAGGCAACCTGAGTTAGGACTGCATCTTCAAGGCCTGTGTTTTCTAGTTAGAACTGTATTTTCTAAATCATACTATAGAACAATGGGTAGAATCATGGGCTACAATGGATGTGGGGCTACGATTTGGATGAACATATTGTGGAAGCTAGGCGGGTGTCCAATCTGTCACAGGTTGAGGAGTCTCAAGGAAGAAGTGTTGTGTCTTGGGAGGGAGTTGAAAAGGATGGGAGTGGGGGGAAGGAACCTAGGGCAGTAGGGTCTCCCCCAGGCAGAAGCATGAGGACACAACATGAGAGGTACATCAGACTGAGGGAGGGGGTTGGGAGGGGGAGTGGGAGCAAAATGAACAAGAGGCCTAGCACTGGAAGGAAACCTCTAGTCAGGAGGCAGGAACCAAGGCACAGGAATACAGAGGGGGCAGGTAGTAGGTCTGTGTTGTTAGTGACACTGGTGGAGAAGGGAGGGTGCAGGATACCCAGGAGGAGGCAAGAGGGGAAATAGAAGGGAAATGCATAAGGGATGGTAGCCAGTCTAAGGGGGGGTAGCAGAGGTGATGGGGAAAGGGGCACAGCAGGAGGGATGGTTGAATGGAGCAGGGATGCGGGGAAGTGGAGTAGGGAGGCTAGAGAAGACAGAAGGGGCATAGCAGCTGTGGCAGGGGAGAACACTGATGGGGGAAACGCAGCAGGAACAGACGGGGAATTGTGTGCAGGAGGAGGAGGGGTTTGGCAGGAGAGGAACAGGGACAGATGGGGAATTATGGGCAGGAGGAGGAGTCAGACAGGAAAAAATGGAAGCAGGAACAGGCGGTGGAAATAAGTGCAAAAAGGGAGGCAGGCAGGAGAGTAACGGAAACAGGGACAGATGGGAACTATGTGCTGGAGGAGGGGGAGTCAGACAGGAGGGGAAGCAGGGAGATGGAAATATGGGGGGGAATACTACTACTGGGAGACTCAGTGGTAAGGGGGTAAGTTGGGGTAGCAAGTAGCAGAGGCATAGTCATATATGAGTGGAGGCCATACCAGGGATGACAACTGAAAGAGTGAGACAATCAATCCTGACATATGCCAAAAGGGGAAGAGAGAGACCATATTTAATTCTATATATGTGGACAAACAATCTGACTCATAGTGCATTAGAGGTAGTCCAAAAGAGGTTTGAGGAGCTGGAAACTTTTTGCGATGGGTGCGTAGTTCAGTAACTATTTCTGAGGTATTACCAGTGACCAAGATGAACATGGCTAGAAAGCAAAGGATCAAGGAATGTAATGAATGGTTAGACAAATGCTATCACACCAAAGGTATGGGTTGGTGGGAGGGTGGGGACAGACCTGGCAGGACAATGGTCTATATGCTAAGGATAGACTTCACCTAAATTAGGAGGGCAAGAAGGTGCTGAAACAGAAGATTGGGGTGTATATTGAGGAAGCTGGACATTTAAACTAGGAGTGGGGGGGTGGCAAGTGGGGGGAAGGAGGGCATACAGTGGCCATGAGATGGGAAGCAGAGCAGGCTTACCCACCAGAACAAGGGCATTGTACTAGACAGAAGCAGCAGAGGGGATGTTGTAAGTGGAGGACAGAGGATGGGGAAGGAAAGGTAAAAGGATGCAAGGTGGTCACCATGAATGCTAGGACCCTGGGGAATAAAATGAATGAATGACCTACAAGCCCTTATGGTGGAAAGGGAGGTGGACATGGTAGCATTCCCGGAAACATGGGCCACCAAATACTATGACTGGGACCTGGTGGTCCCAAGGTACAGAATATTCTGCAGGGATAGGGAAAACAGGAGGTGGGGAGTGGCATTATACATGAGGAAGGGGTTAAAGTGTGTTAGGGAGGAAGGGGGGGGGGATGGAGTCATTATGGCTGCTAATCCAGGATTCCAGGACTACAACTCTCCAGATGGGAGTGGTGTACAGGGCACCCTCCCAGAGAGAGAGAAGCTGGACAAGGAACTGGTGAGGCAGATTAAAGAGGCAAGCAGGAAGGGGAATATGGTGATTGTTGGGGACATCAACCTGCAGGGGGTAGACTGGGGAACCCTAGCCACCAGCAGTGAAAGGAAGCAGGTACTCCTGGACGCCTTTCAGGAAAGCTTCCTAACAGGTGGTCAGTGTTTTATGGATTTTATGATTATGTACTAGCACTATGGTTCTGGAATAGCTCTATTTTATAACTAAATGATGATTGATTGGTTGAACCGATGGGAGAACACCCTAGACCTAGTGATCACAAATGGGGAATTTGTGAGGGATATCAAGGTGGACGAATCATTAGTGGGGAGTGAACATCTCTCAGTATGGTTCAGGTTGCTGATGGGCAAAGAGGGGGTGGCATCCAATACGAAGGTGCTGGATTTCAGGCGGGTGGGTTTTGCAAAGATGGGGGAGGCAGTGAGTGGGTACTTGGCTGGGATGCAGCCTAGTATGGGCACGGACCAGAGATGGGAGAGCATAAGGAAGGGGATACTAGTGGCTACCAGGTCCTGTAGTAGGACTTGGAGTAAAAAGTCTAGGCCAAAAAAGCCAAGCTGGTTGTGCAAGGGAGTCATGGAAAAGGTGAGGATAAAAAGGGTGGCCTTTAGGAGATACAGGAAATTGGTGAGGAGGAAGATTGGGAAGCATACCTGCAGGAGGCAAGGGAGGTGACAAGGGAAGTAAGAAGAGCAAAAGCCACCAAAGAGCTCAGGCTGTTGCAGAGCATAAAGGAGAGAGAGAGAAGGGCTTCTTCAGGTACATCAGGGAGAAAAGGAGCTGTAAACAACACATTTAAGGATTAAGAAGGATGGGGGATGGATAAAGAAGGGGGAGAAAAGGCAGAAGCACTCAATGTCTACTTCTGCTCAGTATTTACGAAGGTGCAGGGTGGAGTGCTAACCAAGAGGGATGGGGGGGCATTAAAGGCTGGGGAGGGAGTAACGAATGGGGGAATCATAGAAGCTTTAATCCTGAAGGGCGTGAGAGCCCTGAAGAAGGACAAGGCACCAGGGCTGGATGGCATTCACCCCAGGGTATAGAAGGAGCTTGCAGAGATCCTGGTGGGGCCCTTGGCAGGCCTGTTCAATGCCTTACTAAATTCAGGATGCATACTCAAGGATTGGAGGTTGGCTCATATGGTTCCCCTGTATAAGAGTGGCCCCAAAGATGAACCAGGGAACTATAGACCAGTAAGCCTCACGTCCATCATAGGAAAGCTAATGGAAATGATCCTGAAGGAGAGGCTGATGTTTCTGCTGGAGTACAGTGGGCTACAGGACAGTAGACAGCATGGCTTTGTTGCAGGAAGATCCTGCCAAATCATCCTGGTAGATTACTGTGACTGGGTGACTGGGCAGATGGACAAGGGCCATGCAGTAGATGTCCTGTACCTGGACTTCAGCAAGGCATTCAATTCAGTGCCACATGGGAGACTTGGACTAAAACTTGAAAGAACCGGGTCGGGACCAAAAATGGTGGGATGAGTGACAAACTGGCTGATGGGAAGGCAGCAGAGGAGGGAGGTGGATGGGGAACTCTCATCCCCAAGGACAATAGCAAGCGGGGTTCCACAGGGCTCTGTGCTGGGACCAGTGTTATTTGGGATATTTATTGCAGACATTTTCCTGGGCATTTAGAGCATGATCAGCCTGTTTGCAGATGACACCAAGATAGGGGCTGTGGCGGATGACATAGAGGGGTGGCAGGGTCTGCAGTAAGATCTGAATAAGCTGGAGACTCGGTCAGACACTTGGCAGCTGGTGTTCAATGCCAAAAAATGTAAAGTACTGCATTTTGGAGCATAAAATCCAAGAAGGAACTACCAATTGGGTGGGATGCAGCTGGCAAAGACTGAGGAGGAGAATGATCTGGGGGTGGTCATCATGGGATCTATGAACAACTCAGCAAAGTGTAGAAAGACAGCAGCAATCGCCAACAAAATGCTGGGTTGTATAGCAAGGGGAATAAAGTCAAGGAAATGGGAGGTGATTCTGCCACTGTATAGATGACTGGTTAGACCTCATCTCGGATACTGTGTACAGTACTGGCACCCGTACCCAAAAAGGTACATTAAATTACTGGAAGGAGTGTAGCTCAGAGCAACTAAGATGATCGAGGGGCTGTGGGACCTATCGTATAAGAGAATGCTAAAAGAGTTAAACATGTTCTTGTTGGAGAGGAGGAGGAGGGACAGAGGGGATATGATCGAGACTGTCAAATACATGAGTTGGATAAACAAGACTGGTACGAAGGGGCTATTCAGGGCAAGGGAGGGGAGGGACACTCGAGGTCATGACATTAGATTGGAGGGGGGAAGGTTCAGGAGGGAAATATGGAGACACTTTTTTTACAGAGAGGGTGGTTGCAGGGTGAAACACGTTACCAGTGGAGGTAGTATCCTGTAAAATGGTGGGCTGCTTCAAAAGGGGCTGGGACAGATCAGGAGGGAGGATAAAGGTGGGGGAGGAGGGAGGGGCAGCTGCAAAATAGAGCTGCTAGCTGCATAATCGAGCAGACTCGATAGGTCAAATGGCTTTTTTTCTGCTGGAAAATTTCATATGTTCGTATGATCATATAATTGCTTTTACATCTGTCTCCCTGGGACCATCCTCTTGTTCACCAGACATTTGAGCTAAATATAGGCATCTAGAGATGTTGTAAAGTTAAACTTTTCCCGTAAATTTCACAAAAAGCACCAAAAATTCACACTTTGCCAAATTCGAGGAGTTCTGGCTGGCCAGTCAAACTTCGATTCACACAATTTGAGTGAAATGTTTGGTGAAATTTGTAGTTTTTTACCACAAAGCTTGAAATTCAGGGGTGAAATTTTCATTTTGCAGTAGAATTCATGAATTTCGCAGCTGCAAATTTCACAAAATCGCTTTATGAAACCCTCAATATCCACAAATTACATAGCAGAGTGAATTTTGTGGACTTCAGACATCTCATTGGACATCTCAGTGTGCAAAATTCTATATAAACACTATAATAAATAACATTAATATAGGAAGCAGCATGATTTCAACTGATCAGTATGAGCCTCTCGCAGCAAATACAAGACTCCATTCAAGATCTAATTCATAGATCTAGACAATTCAAGACAATGCATTGTCCTGATGATAAACTAAGGTACAATCTTTTAAACCATATTCCCCAGCTTTCTAACAGGAAAAAAAAATTGTGTACTGAAAAGATTGTACCTGGGGTTCCATCTACAATTCCACAGTATTTGCACAGTATCAGTAAGGACATTGTCCAATATTTATGAAGCAGTATTCCATGACATTAAAACTTTTATTTCACTTTGCTATTCATGAAGCATTTTCTCAATGCTGTTTTTTTTTTGAAGGTCTCTTAATCACCCAACCAGCCCTTTTTTTGCCCTTTCTCTCCCAGCCCTGTCACCCCACCATCACTAGGACTTATCAATCTCGACCCTTACAGTGCCACAGCCTTACCACTCTGTTGGGGCCTCTGGGGTCCCCCTCTTAACTCTGAAGAACATCTAGACTGGTTGAAGGTTGACATGCCCAGTAGAGGGGGTGTGGGGCCTGCAAGGAGTGGTGGTGTCATCCTGCAGGCTGGAGGCTTTTCCATTTTCATCCCCACCCAAGATGTCAGGTATGAAAGGCACATGTACATCCACCATCCCCCTCACACTGACATTGATCCTCCTGTTCCTGGCTCTGGTACTTGTCCACTACCCGAGTTTACCAAGGCAGCAGTGCAGCACTGGAGGCACATGACCCCAGCTCCCCCCAGCCAGCCCCTGATGCTCTGGGCCCCATTCCCGAACCTGGGTCTTTGGTGCAGCAAATGGTAGCTCTACCTCTGCACTGGTGGGTTGGCCATGTTATTGTTTTATGTTCACTCCTGTGGTTTTACTCCAATACTAATTCAGTGTTGCCCTTTAGGAGTGACGAAAAACAACAACAGGAGTGAAATAAAGTCAAATAAAGCAAAAAGAAATTTACAAATGCTTTATGAATAGTGTGGTAAACTAGCTAACATAATAAATGAGTCAGTAATATCCACGATTCCCCAAAATAGGCCATTGTGTCATTTGAGAAGCTAAAGCAGAAATCAATAACAATGAGTAGGGAATTGGAGAAGTTAAAGTATAGAGAATGGTAGCAACAATCTGGGTACATTTTTCTGGAAAAAGTAACTAAGCAGAAATATTGCATGTGTTCTTTATTTTAAATTTTTAACAGATTAGATAAAGTGGAAAGGTATAAATGATTTCAATCTGTTAATTATAAAACAAATAGAGAGGATGTATCCAAATATTTATGGAGGGAGATGGAGTTAAAGATACTGAAAGGTAATACTTTTCTCACTCAGAAAGGGTTAACCCTTTTGAAAAGCACCCATATGAAGAAGTGAAAACAGTAGGTGTTATATCTTAAAAGCTAAATCAGTTCTTTCTGTAGAATAATAACATTTCTGGACTGAGTATTAAACTAACTAGGGGACTTGAACGTCATAATTAGCATACCCTATAGTTGAGTATACATGCCTGATAGGATCAGGAAGCTTTAGTGGCAGTGTGGTCTAATGGCTAGAAGAGCACAGGCTTAGGAACCAAAAGACCCAGGTTAAAATTTTACCATACACATTTACTCAATGTGTGACTAGGAGCAAGTGACTTAACCTTTATTATAAAATGGTATCTGTTCAGTCCTGACTCCTCATTGGTTAGGACCCCATCACATGATACTGCTTTAACCTAACACATACCCCTGCTCAGCAGACATGATAAAAGTGCATTAATCAAGAGCATGACCAGTCAGGGCTAGAAAGGTCAATATGCTAATTACATATAAGGTTCAAAAGGTAAAACTACAAATCAAGCAACACAGCAACATTAAAAAAGAAATCATGCAAATTAAAAAAAATGCCTTTCAGCAACATTGCTTAAGAATTACAACCTATAAAGGAAATACATTTAACAACTTTCATAAAACAACTTTCATAAGGCAAGGCAAGGCACATTTTATTTTTAGGGTGCCTGTTCTCTGAGGCTCTGTGCACCTAACAAAACACAACAGAATAAAACGACAGTTAAAATCCAAAGATTTCAAGAAAAAGTAAAAATCAGAGTTCCAGTTGATAAGATTAACAATAATAATAATAATAAAATAGACTGGGCACACAATTACTCTGTAAATGCCAGGCTGAAAAAGTGGTTTTTAACCTTTGATTAAAAACACCAATTGAGGGTGCCTCCTGGACAGCAGGTGAAAGCATGTTCCACAGGGTCAGCCCAGAGACACTGAAAGCTCAATCACCATATGTCTTGAGCCAAACCCTGGAAATGTCCAAGAGGCACCTCAAAGAGGAGCGGAGGGAGCAAGCAGAGGTTGCAGGTGTCAGGAGCTCTGACAGGTAGCCAGGACCCAGTCCATATCGGGCCTTATAGGTAAGCAAGCCCAACTTGAAAAGGACCCTCCACCTGACTGGCAGCTAGTGCAGAGCATGCAGGACTGGGGTTACATGACTGGACCTGGGCAGGCCCATCAGCAACTGGTCCGCCATGTTCTGCACCTGCTGTAGCCCGCGGAGGGTCCCTCATGTGACCCTGAAGTACAGAGCATTACAGTAGTGGAGCCTAGAGGTAACAAAGGCATATACCAGGGTCTGTAGATCCTCGGGCAGAACAAGGGGCTTAATCCTGACAATGTTCCGTAAGTGGTAAAAACCACTCTTAACTACAGATGAGACCTGGTCTTCAAAGGTCAGCCTGCTGTCCAGGATCACACATAGTTTATGCACCATTGGGGAAGTAACCAACAGGGCAGACCCCAGGAAAAGACCTGTATCCGCCCCAGGTTGCAACCCATCATGCCCATGGCCCGGCTCAATCACTAGCACCTGTGTCTTATCTAGGTTTAGTCTCAATCAGCTGGAAGCCATCCAGTCATTGATTTTAGCCAGACAGATGTTAAAGCACGTCAACAGTGCTGGATGTTCCAGGAGCAAATGACAAATACAGCTGGGTGTAATCTGTATAGCAGTGAAACTCCATGGTGTATGGCCGAATGATCTCACCTAGGGGTAGCATGTACACCGTGAACAGCATCAGCGACAAGATAGAGCCACAAGACAAAGGCATTGGGGAGGAGGAGAAATTCCCCATCACTACCCACCGCACCCCATCAGAGAGATAGGACTCAAACCTATCAGTGCAGTGTCAGTGGCTCAGTAGGTAGCACACTCGCCTCTGAGGCCGGGAGATCAGAGGGCTGTGGGTTCAGTTCCCACATCTGGCACTTGGGTTAATATCCCAGTACTGACACTGTAATGCAGCATGAGAGGGGTGCTGCATTTGTGAGGTGCCGTCTTTTGGACGAGACGTTAAACAGAGGTCCCATCTGCCTGGATTGGTGGTGGTAGTTCAGGTGGATGTTAAAGATCCCATGGCACTTATCGAAAAGAATAGGGGAATTTCCCCGGTGTCCTGGCCAAATTTCCCTCATTCACTAAAAATACCACCAACAGCTTAATCTAGTTCAAGGTCAGTTGGCATTCATCTGTATCCCCTTCCCCTGGGTTGTGCCTGAAAATAGGCAGGATTTGTCTAGTGCACTTACCCGGTCAACAAAAGCTAAATAAATAAAAAATAAATAAATAAAATAAAAAACCATCTCATAACAGTGCCGGCAAGTCCACAAAACTCACAGAGCTGATCAAGAAGCATGACATGGTCCACTGTGTCAAATGTTGATGAGAAACATAGAAACATAGACTTTGGTGGCGGATAAGGACAGCTTGGCCCACCCAGTCTGTCCATTTCTCTACCTGTTGGATAAGCTACAGATCTTAGTTAACCAACAGCCTACTTCCTCCTACCCCCACTATAATTGCCTTATGTCTGTCAAATGCATTCTTGAATTCCCACACTGTTTTTGACCCCACGACCCCCTCAGGGAGGCTGTTCCATGTGTCCACCACCCTCTCTGTGAAAGAATACTTCCTCACATTGCCCCGCGTCGTCCCCCCTCTATCTTAAAATTGTGTCCCCTTGTTCTTGCACATCTCTTTTTCTGAAAGATGCTACCCTCTTGGACTTTGTTGAATCCCTTAAGATAATTGAATGTTTCTATCATGTCCCACCTCTACTGCCTTTCTTCAAGGGTATGCATACTAAGCTTCTTTACTCTCTCTTCGTATGGTTTCTGGTGCAGACCTTGGCTTGCACCATTTTATTTGCCCTCCTCTGTACTGCCACCATCCTGTCTATGTCCTTGCAGAGATGGGGTTTCCATAATCGCACACAGTACTCCAGATGGGGTCTCACCATCTGTCTGTACAGAGGGGATGACAACTTCCTGTTTTCTACTGGTGATCCATTTTTTAATTAATTTTTTTTATTGAAATGTTTCACCAGGAAGGCGTGCTGAACAACAGGTTGCTCATCTCCTGATGCGACCTGGGGGGTAGGGGAAAATGAGGATTGTATACAGAGATTTGGTACAATAACATAAGATTTACATTTGATTACATTCAAGTAAAAGTGAATAGACTGCACAGTGAGCAATGAAATAGCTGAATGATAACAGTTTTGACTAGATAGATACAATGCTAACAGTTTTGAACTAGATGGATACAATAGCACAAAATGAATGTTAGAAGGCAAATGCTAAGTGACTTATAACTGTGTAGCTAGATGACTGAATAGAATTCTAGTAGTTTGAAGTAGGGCAAGCTAGCGAGGAGTAAAACAGACTGAACAAGATTACTAAGGTATATCAGAAATGCAGATAGTAGGGGGGCGTGGCTTGACAGGCAAAGGAATGACAGCATAACTCTTGGGCTCCATCCTCGCTGAAAAAAAACTGTGGCGGGTCGGTCTAATCCCGGGATGAAAAATGTCTTTTGTTGCTAAAAACGTATCTGGAGAACTATTCTGAATCATCCAGTGTGTTTTTTCTGACTGACTAGTGCTGCAAAGTTGCTAAATCTCACCGGCTATCCACGAGCAGAGTGACTCAACTAGGCCACAGAAAGTATAGGCCTAATCCCCCAAGACATACGGCATGTTTGCCCCACAAAGCCCAGCAATGGAGCCCTCAGCAATATCCCTACCTGCACAATCAACCCCGATTAAGCTGGCAACTGAAATTTCACTGCCCATAATTTCTCCAACACAAGATACGAATGCATAACCGCCATCAGTGACTGAATCACTAACATATATCACCCGAATGTTAGAGGCGGTTCTGATGTGAGTCATTACAATCAGTGCAGCACTTGCAAATACTACTACAGAGGTACATGTAATACAAGATCGATTAAATGTGGCAGAGCAAAAGGTGGAAACTTTGGACATACAACAAGCTAAACTAACACAGAGAGTGAAAATGCAAGATCTAAAATTAGAAGCACTGCTTGCCAGAGTGGAAGACCAGGAAAATAGGGGAAGACGTAACAACCTCCAAATTATTGGTGTGCCCAAAGGAGCTGAGGGAACATCCTTGGACAAGTTTCTCAATAAGATGCTCCTGGTGATGCTAGGTGAGCGCTGGAGAGGCCCAGTTGAAATCGAAAGAGCCCATCGGATCATTGGAAGGAAGGAGAACCAGCAACTAGCCCCAAGACTATTTGTGGCATATTTCTTGAGGTATTCTACAAAAGAATGCATACTAAGTGCTGCTTGAGACCTAGATGAAATTTGATGGCAAGGAGCGCTGATTTCCATATATAGAAACTTCGCACAGGAAACAGCGAATAAACGCAGGGCCTATGGCCCTATCAAGAAGATACTGTCAGTCCATAATTTTCAATACAGATTTAAAGGTCTTACCAGACTGTTGGTTTCTAAAGAAGGGAGAGAATTGTTGGCGGAGGCTCCTGAGAAGATTGAGAGATGGGCCTCTAAGTTTTGGCCTAACCTGCCCCTTCGGACTTCATCCCCAAGAAGGCTTTGGGAACCCTCAGACATCAGAGCTAGGAACCATAATCACCAGCAATGGAATCCAGAGGACCGATATGATATGGGACTGGGTCCTCGGTTCGATGAGCCCCCCCAGGAAGAGATCTACCTGTACGAGCAGTTGGTCTAAGCCAGACCTTTTTCCCTCCTAGACACATCAGCTTGATTTCAAGGCAGCGACAGAGATCTAGGAGTGGTCAACAGTTTTCCCCTGTGCTGCAGAAAACAGCCCCACTCGCAGAAATGCCTAGGGATGAGCCATTGGAGTCCTGTTCAGATCATATTGTGGATTTAATGATGCCTTCCTAACCTAACCACGGAAACCACATAGACTGGGATGATATCCTGGAATCTTCTCTATTGGAAGTGGTGGACATTTCTAGCAAGGTTAAACCAGGGATTAAATTGTACGCAGCAGCGGTAACCTCTGAAGAAGTCCCAGTTCTTAGTAACTGCTTTCAACCAGCAAGAAGTCGAGAAGAACCTCCTGGCTGAACCCTGACTGTTCTGACCACAGTTTGCAATATATTACTCTCTGATGTTTTTTTTTTTTTTTTTAATTGCTTGGCTTACTATTAACGTAGAGTCAGGATAAAGTTTCCCCTTCTCTGTGGTGGCTGATATTCTCTGCAATACAGTGCCCACATGCAGAAGGTTCTCCACACTCCCCCTCTCCCCTCCCCTTCTCACGGTCCTCCTTCCTTCCCCTTCCTCCTCCCCCTCCCTATACCACCACCTTCTAAGCTTGGTCTAGATCTGGGAAGTGTAATTAATGTTGGAAGTTGCTGAATTTTTGAACTAGTAGTGAACTTGAACTATATGGGCAAATGTTATAGTGGGCTTGGCCTTGTGTTCTCGATTTGGGTAGTTCCCTACCACTCCCTCTCCTTTTCTGTTTATTATTAACCCCCTGCCCCCATTACTATACCCCTCCAGGATTATACTCTCCTTTAGGATTATTCCTCGGATGAGGGCGGATAAGCCCAGTTGGGCGGTGACTCTCACTGACACCTCTGAGCACAGGCGTAGGTGGTGCTGAGGATACGGTTCTTGTTTATCCTCTTCCTGAAAACGTTTGTTGCAGTTAGCGATCAATCACTTTTTGACTTTAGAATAGTGCATCTAAGACTGAGTACTACAGATTGTCTCTTGTTATTAGTAATCAATCTTAGTTGGGTTAGATACTATTGTTAGCATATACACTTCCTGTGACTATTATTGTCAATCAATAACCTCTCTTGTGGTTTACAGCATAGAGTCCTCTAGGTATCCAAGAACAGATTACAGTAGATACATCAGATAGTAGCTCTCAAACAGGGTATTGAAGGTCTATTCCTTTAGAACATACTGAAGGAAGCTCAGAGGTTTCTGCCATACCCATTACTATGTCTCCAGATATCTTACAGGGTCTGCATCTAGTGTCATGGAATGTAAAGTGCCTTAACCACCCAGTCAAAAGAACCAAAGTGCTTCAGTATTTATGCTCCATGCACACAGGCATTGGTCTTTTGGAGGAGACACATCTCCTTAAAAAATCCACTCCTTGGCTCAAGAAATTGTGGGTTGGCTCCGTACATGCTTGCTCAGCACCTTCCAAATCAAGGGGAGTAGCTATATAAATTCGGAGATCAAGCAATTGAACGATGGAAGAGTCCCATGCTGATAAACAGGGGCAGTGGGCAACAGTTAAATTAAAATCAGGCCCAGACAGATTGATAATATGCAACCTTTATGCTCCGAATGTGGATCAAGCAGAGTTTTTTCCAAATTTGAGCCAAACCATCGCTGGGCTAGTGCAGTCTGACTCCACTATTCCTCTGATAATAGGAGGAGATTTTAACTTGGTACCAGACATATTCTTGGACAAATCCCACGCTACCCCCTAAACCCACACGAAGGCACACTCAGCCCTGCAGGAAATGATAGCACAGTGGGGCCTAGTGAACATCTGGAGGCATGATCATCCATCAGGCCATGACTACACGTACTATTCCTCTCCACATGACACATATAGCTGGATTGATTATTAGTTAGCTAACCAACCAGCCTCGAGTGATATCTCTAACAGTAGCATAGGTAATAGAATCATATCAGACCATGCACTGGTGTCATTTACCTATACCACCCCTAAAAACCGAAATGCTGGAACAAGATGGAGATGTAACCCTCTCTTATTCAAGTACCCTGAATTCCAACAAGAAATGCAGAAAGTTGCTCAGGAATTCTTTATGTTTAATAAGGCTGGAGAAATCTCAGCAGGCATAGTCTGGGAGGCATTTAAAGCCACTCTCAGAGGCCACATTATCGCCTTTGCTGCAAACCGGAATAAAACTAGGAAAAGAGAGATAGCGATGTTGCAGTTGGAACTTACTGACCTGGAGGGTCATTTTAAAGCCTGCCAGACCACTGCTTCCAAAGACCCCCCCACTGATGAGGCGTATTGTGGGACTTAAATATCAAATAAACTCATTTTTACATCATAAGGCAGAATGGACTTTGCTTAGGGCTAAACATCAATACTGGGAAGGAGGAGATAAAGGGGGGAAGCTCCTTGCCTACCAATTGCAAAAGCAGCAAGCATCCTCCAAAATATATGCCCTTCGCACCCCCACAGACTCCGTAGTTAGTGACTCAAAGGGCATTAATGAGACTATAAAGAATTACTACCAGATCATATACCAATCCAAATCCATAGACATGAAGGAACAGCTCTCAAACAAACTGTGTCAGTTCTGTAAAAATTTTCCAATACCCTCACTAACTCAAGAACAAGATGACTGTTTAGACTGCCCTATATCAGAGACTGAGGTACAACAGGCCTTATTTCGCATGGCCAAGGGGAAAGCCGCAGGGCCAGACGGAATGGCGGTCGAGCTATATCAAGCCCTGGACCAGGAAATAGTGAATCCCTTGTTGCTTGCTCTGCAATATGCCCACTCTTCAGGTTCCCTCCCCACCACAATGAATGAAGCCTTAATTACAGTAATGTCTAAAAAATCTGATGATCCCCTGAATTGCTCTAATTTTCACCCCATATCTTTACTGCTGGTAGACACAAAGATCTTGGCTAAAATATTAGCCACCAGACTGCAGAGTATCCTCGGTTCAATTATCCATCCATCCCAAGTTGGTTTTATACCTGGAAAGGGGGGATCAGACAATACCAGCTTACTACTGAATTTAAAATGGCTAGCAAATGGAGCTAAAATTCCTATGGCTGCTCTAGCAGTTGATTTCACAAAGGCTTTTGATTCCATAGAATGGAATTACCTCCACGAGGTCCTTCGTGTATATGGGTTTGGCCCCCAATTCTGCTCATGGTTCTCGACCTTATATAATTCTCCAAAAGCTAAGATTCTCACTAACACCACCATTTCTTCCTCCTTTCCATTATATAGAGGCACCCAACAAGGTTGTCACCTATCCCTTCCCCCTTCTTTTTCTGATTGTCCTAGACCCCCTACTTCGTGCCTTGGATAATACGGCAGGGATTACAGGCACACCGGAACACAGCAAATCCTATACTGTAGCAGCCTATGCAGACAATCTTCTACTTACCCTACCTCATCCCCAAGACTCGTTACCAATAGCTCTCTCAGTTCTTAAAACCTTTGCGGCTTTATCAAGCCTGCAGGTCAATCAGCAAAAGACTATACTGGCCCCACTGAACTCACTCTGCTCACAGGAATGTCTTCATGCCACAGAACCTAAATGGGTTCCACAAGCTTTTTCTTATTTGGGGATCTATATACCTTTTAACTGGGAAAACTTTGAATCAGCTAATTTTCCCCCCTGCTAAAACAACTAAATGCAGAAACAGAAGGATGGAAAAAACTACGTTTATCTTTAATAGGCAGAGTGGCGGCAGTGCGAATGCTATTGCTTCCAAGGGTACTATATTTATTTAATAATCTTCCAATACGAATATCTCCCAAACTCTTTGTTTCCCTTGAGAAGATGGTCTCTAATCTAGTATGGGAAAAAAAAGGCACGGGGAGGGAATAAACTTAGGGCTCATTGGACTAAAGGAGGCCTTGGAGCCCCTTGGTTTCTGAACTATCGTCTTGCATGTACTGCAGTACAAATAACTAGATGGTTTGTACTGCCCAATACACCTTGTCCAATGTGGGTTGGCCTTGAAATAGACATGGTGGCCCCAACCCCACTTAGGTCCTTGCTGAGCTTTAGTGGCTCCACAGGAGAGGGCCTATCTTTTCAGTCATACGTCATTCCTGATATGCCTGGTGTCACATTATGATCCTTTCCCATACCCCCAAGAATGCGTGGACCCCAACCCTGGCATATGCAGAGCTTTGGCACAATACCTTTATAACACTAGAGGGGCAACCTCTCAACTGGCTTGGTTGGGAAAAAAAGGGTATTCACTTTGTGAAAGATCTTATGATGCCTGGCATGAATACATTATTATCCTTTGCCCAGTTAAAGGATAAATTTAACCTACTAAATACTGACTTCTGGCGATATCTCCAAATACGCAGCCTTGTCTATGCCCTCTCTGCCAAAGTAAGACCAGATACTAAATGGAAGTGGCTTACCACTCTGCATAAGGAAACTTCCTCAAGGGGTCATATAGGTAACTTCTATGCTATAGGGAGGGACTCTCAACCAGATCCCACAGAACATTGCAGAATTCGATGGGAGGTCAAGATGGGGATAACTATACCTAGCACTACATGGGCTAAATGTCTTCAAAATGCACGTAAACTGTATAAAGACACCAAAAGCCAACTAATACAGTTAAAAATATTGTTGTGCAGGTACAGAACTATGGCCACTCTATGTTCGGCAAAATTAATGCCACATTCCAACTGTTGGCGATGCCAACAACCCGGAGCCCACCTATTTCACATATTGTGGGAATGTCCACAACTCTCTGGTTTCTGGGATGCAATTAGGCAAGACTGTTGCTCAGTATTAGGTATAAGGAACCTTCAGTTAGACCCTAAACTTTTGCTAGGGGATATGTCTAGTCTTTTTACACTTCCAAAGGCCCTCCAAGAATGGATCATGGTGGCCCTATTAGAGGCCAAACGGCTCCTTTTAATGCAATGGAGACAGGTTAATAGTCCAAGTATAAGACAATGGCATGCAGCTATAACCAAATTAGCACTATTGGAAAGGTTGACCTATGCTCACCGAGGTCAAGTGGTTCACTTCCTTAAAAAATGGGATTCTTATCTCAACTCACCATTGTGTAAAGCACCTCCCCCTCTATGTATAGCTCTCTCCCCCCACCAGCACTTAGGTAGACCGCCTTACATACCCTAGTTGCCTATTAGTAAATGAATAGCTACAAATAAGAAGGATAGACTGTATTTATATATGAATGTATATGCACAGAGTATATATGTCTAGCGATTTGTAAAACAATGTATACTGTAAGAATTTAGACCATGAGGATTCTCCTACATATATGAGAGGAATGAATATGGAAGTGTAATGCAAAACTGGAAAAAACTGGAAAATCTTAATAAAATCTTCTATGATAAAAAAAAGAAATGCAGATAGTCTACAAGTGCAATACAGATTAGCTAGCCATAAATAGGGCCAGGTGATGGAGGCGGGGAGGTGGCGAGGGTAAAGGAGATGAAAGGCATATCATGTTTCAACCCTTACAAGATATTAAGAACCCTGTCAGGAGTCAATTCAGGGCAAGGGTAGAGGTGGTGCTGAGTGCTGAGTAGAGAGATGTGGAGGAGGGAAGCAGAGAAAGGGGTGGATGGAGGAGGACCGGGGTGGTGAAGGACGTGGCCAGTTCAGGCCCCTATAGAGAAATCGGTAGATGAAGGAGGATGGGGGAGGTGGAGAGCTTGACCAGTCTTGGTCCCTTCAGAATGCTGAGAACCCTGCCAGGGGATGGAGCAAGGCAAGGATAAAGGTGGAGGGAAGTAAGAGGGAGGTGGAGGGAGTAGTAAAGAAGGGGGGGAGTGGTAAAGGCTTTCCAAGAACTAAAGCCCTAGAGAAGCTGAAGGTCCCATCAGAGGACAGGAGAGGCAATGGAAGAGGAGGGGAGGGAAGAAGGAGGAGGAGGAGAGGGGACTGCGGGGGTCTGAACCCCCCAGGATGCTGAGTACTCTGTCTGCACAAGGCAGAGGTAGAGCACAATAGGAGGGAAGCAGGATTGTAGGCAGTTAGGAGGAGTAGGCTTCAGGATACTGGGAACCCTGTGTGGGGTCAGAGGGGCCAGAAGAGAGGGTAAATGCCTCTTTCAATGCATCCCAGTATCCCCCCATCCCTCTTTTCTGCCTTCTCACATTGTCTGCCTACCCTTAGGTCATCTGATGTGACTACCCCCAGGTTATTTTCCATTTTTGTTGTTGTTAGTACCCCCCCACCCATTGTGTACTCTTCACCTGGGTTTTTGTTTCCCAGGTGCATTACTTTCTACTTATTTGCATTGAATCTAAGCTGCTATACTTTTGATCATTCCTCCAAACTTGCCAAGTCCATTCTCATCCTTTCCACATACCCTTGTGTATGAACCCGGTTGCAGATCTTTGTGTCATCTATAAAGAGGCATACTTTTCCTTCCAGTCCCTCAGCAATGTCACCTATAAAGACATTAAAAAGGACCTTCCCCAGTACTGAACCCTGTGGTACCATGCTATTAACCCCCCTTTCTTCTGCATGGACTCCATTTCTATTACCCTCTGAGTCCTGTTGTCCAGCCAATTTTTTCACCCAGGCTACCAGAGATCGAGGAGCACAAGAACTGACCTGTCTCCTCTGTCTCTAACCCTGAGTAGGTCATTATGTACCTTAAATAGAGTTGTGTCTAGCCCGAAAACCCAACTGAAATGGCTCATAGATGTCAAAGGACATGAGGTGATCCTCAAGCTGTTGTGCCACAAATTTCTTGACAACCTTGCTCAAAAAAGGCAGGTTGGAAATCAGACAGTAATTCACAAGGATGTCTGGGTCGAGGGAAGGTTTCTTAAGGAGGGATCTCACCAGCGCTTCTTTCAAAGCCACAGGAAACACCCCTTCCGCCATTGAGCACTTGGCTATCCTGGTGAAGACTGGGCCAACAGCCTTGGTGCATCCCATTAGGAAACACATTGGGGCTGGGTCCAGTTCACAAAATGTGTGCTTCAGTTCTAAGATCACCCCAGTCACTTCAGACACCTCCACTGGCCTAAACTCCTCCCGAACTGGCAAAGTGCATCTGCACCTACTAGTCCAGCCACTGAGAGGCATTAGTCTCCTGATGGAATCCTCGACTGGGTAGATGACACTCTGTCAGAGACGAACACAGCAAACTCTTCAAGCAAGGTGGATGAAAAAGTCTTCTTCAGCTGTAGACTGGCAGAATGGAGAAGCCAATCCACAGTCCAAAAAAGCTGATATGGTCTGCTCTCCCTGCTGCAATCTCCCTGGACATGAATTCTGCCTTCTTACAGGAGATTGCCTCCTGGTACTCACTGTAGTGGGCACACAGGATCAGTTTGTTGGCCTCCAGCCAGGTCTTCCACCAGTAACAATCTAACTCCTGACCCTTGGTCTTCATCACCTTGAGATCCCTATCAAACCACAGTGATCTCAAGTGAGAGGATATGGGTCATATATGAACAGAAGCGATGACATCCAGTGCTTCGAATACCACCTTATTATAGGTTGCCACTGCCTCACTGGTGCCAATCACTTAAGCTGCCTGAACTCTAGATAGGCCAGCCAATGTCAATAGTCCTCCTGGGTGTAAATCCCTTAAAGCACACAGTACTTCCTACATACAAATCCAAACCCAGAAAGTCTCACTGCTGCTCACACTAGAAAATATTTAAACAAACAACTAATAAAAGCATTTAAAAAAAGTATGATTCTATGATACCAGGGAAATTTTCCCCAAGGATCTTGACCTGAGCAAAACTCAGCAATGCTAAGCATTGCAGTGACTTGCTTAGTGGAAAATTTAAAAAGCTGATTAGTTATAAAAGAAATATAAAAGACAAGATGGAAATTAGCAAAAGGAAGTCTAATGGGCAGACTGGGTGGGCCAAGTGGTCCTTACCTGCCGTCAAAGTCTATGTTTCTATGTTTCTTAATTAACCACAAAGCAACACAAGGAAGTCAAGTTGACTAACCATAGCAATTTTATTATGCCTTATTTTGCTTTCCAGCACTTCTTATTTTTTGTCTAATACCACTTTTTTACTATGCCTTATTTAACTTTCCAGCATTTTTTATTTAGGCCATTATCATTTTTCATATGGTCCAACAGCTATGGGACTTCTTTCACCTTTTAGCCATACCACTTTTTATTTGGGCCAATACCACATTTTAGATTGTCCAACAACCGTGTTATTCAAGCATTCTCCTGTGAAAAGCATGTAAAATTCCTAGACTTTTGATAGTTGGGAGGACTATAGGAGCAGACTCGTGTGAAGATGGCATCTTGAACATTGTCTTAGGTGGGTATTGGTTTCAGGTTGATGGTAGGGCCACAGCTGGGTAAGAGTAAAGTTAATCTTACTTTATGCATTGATTACCCTCTCATGCAACATTTTAGTAGTCAACACTACAGGTAACTAAGACTACAGGGTTTGGAGGTAACTGCTTTATAATATGAATTCTAGTACTATTATATAGCTTAATTAGGTTAGTTTGATTTGTAATTTAGATTAGAAGTTAGGATTATAGACTGTCTGGTTTAAGAAGTTGTAATTATGGGATATTGCTTTTGCTGAGTTAAGAAATATTAGCTTTTGTCACATACTGTAGTTTTTAGTACATCATTCTGATTTAAGAATGTGAGTACATACTCTTATCTAGTTCAGTGCTAAGAACATACAATAGTAATAAAACCAACTCGAATTATGTCAGTATGCCCCAAGTGTATTCTATACCTACAAAACAGAGTACTCATACTGTGTCATTTGAACCCATGATAGCTAAACAACAACAGAAACATGAATACATACATACATGCATGCATACATTACTAAACCATCAGCAAACATCTAGAAACATTACTCTAATAGCTAATAAAATATCCACTTACCTGTCTGGTATGCAGAAACAAAGAACAGCTCAGCCCTCCTGCTTGAATCTCATCAACTGCTCTGGCTGCAATGCACCTGTGTGAGGTCACATGATATCTAATCAACAGCCTGGGATTCCAAGTCTGACTCCAATCACAAGAAAAGTACAGGAAGAACAGCAGCCCAGACTTCCAATGTAACCTCATAGATCACATGGGAAGTATAGTAAGTTAAAGATCAAGAAAACCTATTTTAAGTTAACAAAATCAGTCACTTCTTGCAGTGCAACTGCATCCAGCTAGTGCAGTTTACCAAACTGCAAACTAATTCTGCTGCATATCTAACTTATGCTTATGTCCTAAAGCCAATTATTTAAAGATACAACACCAAATTACAACACTACTACACTGCTGATACTGTAAGTGGAATAAGGCAATTCTACCAGGGGGATTATGCTATGTCAGTGGACTTCATGGTGACTGAAATCCCTTGCTCCTTTGGGATCGGGACTCCAACTCACCACTTAGTAAATTAACATAGCATAATACCCCTTCTGTCATGTTTAGTCCCTTCATACTTCAACACATGCATCTTTACAAATTGATACAGTATATGGTATACAAGACCACCTTAGAAACAATATAGTACATTTTACCTGGGATCTAACTGGGCAAATCACATCATTGGGTCCTCAGAAGCTTCTGTCATGTGTAGTATTTTGCTATCATTACTGCAAGGTACTGATGAGCCAATGTTGAATTTGTATGTAGTAAGTGTGCCAACATTTGACACTTTAATCTTCGATTTGGCCCAGTCAAACATGTGGGCCACTGTGGGATTACTTCATTATTCAACCAGTTAATTGAAACAGTTTAGTCTTTCCCAGCTGGCCACCCAGGGTTAGTCGCATGGCCGACACTTAACCCACCCAGTCATTCCCCCACCTTCTCCTCCCTCATCTGTCATTTTTGTTTATAATTTCCATTTCCTTGTGTGCCAGATGCTGGCTGAGTTTTTTTTTATTCAATCTGACTGAAATACCAGGGTAGGATGGAAGAGGTTATGATTGACTTCGGTGTGCAAGGGTGAGTTAAGGGGTGCCTCTTACCTCTATTTGTAGCCTGCTTAACCCGAATACCAAGACCCAAAGTGTCTTGGGCTGATGAGTCGAAGCCAAACAAAAGACTGTTGGTCAGAATCAATGCTGAAGTTGCCAATTACTGCATATTGTCCCATCTTTATGCCAAGGTCTGCAGACTCAGCTGAGAATACTTTCTATTAACCATTGTCAGTACCATATTTTCATAATATTGAATATTGCAACTGCCTAGATAAATGAAGGCAAACGAAGGTAAACTTGATGGACCTTTGGTCTTTATTTCATCTAGTATTTCCTTTGCTTCTGTATTCCTGTCACTGTACTGTATGCTCAGCTGCAAGTGGTGCATGCATATGCTCTTCTAGGAAGTTAAGGCCAAGCCCAGTGTCTGTTGCAGGAGGAGCTGCTAAGAAATGCTCACAATGCTTTCCCATGGAGTGATGATGCATCACTTCTGAGGCACATCTATAGTGCACTGACCTGGGGAGGAAAGCACAAGTAGTGTATGTTTTAACTTTAAAATGAGTTACAAATAGATGCAAAAGTGTTAGGTACTAATATTACCATTACTACTAATACCATCGGCACTCTTATCACTGTATTTTTCTTTGAAGACTTTAAGTGGAAAAGACAAATAGATGTAGTGCTCACTAAAGAACCAAAAACACTCAGCCCTAACAAAAAACAAACAAACAAAAAAAACAAAACACTGAATAATGTTTATAATTTGTTACTCAAGGCCTTATGGAGGCATACCTCCCTTGTCTGGTACTGTACAAAAAGCACACTCACACAACTGAAAAACTGGAAAGTGTATGACACAATGCCCTTTTTTTTGTTTTTTTTTTTGCTGTTTTATTTTTTGTTTGTTTTTTTCTTCTTTTGCTGGGAAAGGCACACTGGGCCAGATATTCAAACTGTGCTATTTTGTGGAGCAAGCCCTTGCGCTGCACAAAATAGTTGTGCAGGTGTGACCAGGCGATATTCAAAGTTGCGCCCGTGAGCAACTCCTTTGAATATCACCCCCCAGCCACAGCAACTTGTGCCACCGCAAGTTGTCAGAGTGGAGCATTCAACTTGCGGTGGCGCAAGTACCATTGCGCCATGTGCAAAATCCCGATATTCAAAAGGTGACATGCAAATGGGGCCATAATTCATGCAAGGCGCAGGGGGTGCCATTTGCATCTGATTATGGCCCCATGTGCATGACATTAGCATGCAGGTGCGCCGATCCCCGAGGACCTGCGCCTGGCGCCCTGCCAGGCAGCAGCCATTGGGGACTGATGCCCCCTGCAGCCCAATCTTGGGCAAAACAGTGTAGAATCCCCCCCACCACCCCCACTGGCCCGATCGCGGCATAGTTTAACCCTTCACCAGCCCGATTATGGGCATAGTTTAACCCCCACCAGCCCGATTGCGGGCATAGTTATCTCCCACCAGCCCGATCACGGGCAGCAATGTCTCCCCTCCTGAACACATCCCTGGTGGTCAGTGGACCGTAAATCCCGATCGAGATGGGAAGTAATAAACCCCAACACATCCCTGGTGGTCCAGTGGACAGTAAAATCCTGATCTCGATGAATAAACCCCTGAACACATCTGAAACACCACTCACTACTCCACGAAGCCTCACCACCAGCCTTCGGCAAGCCGGTGGTGCAGCAGTCCCCACTCACTCACGCCCCCGCCGCTCATTATCGACGATTGCCCGGTAGCCAGTGATGTTCATTGCGTAGAAGAGCTGACGGCATGCAGTTCACCGCATAAGATGTTCAGCTTTGGTGAACGAACGTATTCATTCACAAACTGACTGTCTTAGGACGGTATAGGCTGCATGCCCATTGGCTCTTGCTCTGCACCAATGGGCGGCAGCCCTACCCAGGCAGTCAGTCACGGGCGCAGGGTGGCAGGTGGTGGGATGCTGCCACACACCGCCGCCGGGGAGCGGGAGGTGAGGCTTCGGTGGGTGGGTGGGGGACACTAGGCACCAGGATACATCTGGGGAATATTGCTGCCCGTGATCGGGCTGGTGGGGGGGGGGAATTAACCTATGCCGGCGATCGGGCCAGTGGGAGGTGGTGGTGGGGATTTTACACTGTTTTGTCTGTGATCAGACTGCAGGGGGGACACAGGGAGTGGGTTGGGGGCCAGCCACAGGTGGCAGCTGCTGTGTTGCACCCTGCAATGCAGCAGCTCACCTGTGGGTGGCCCTTGACTTAAGCCTTTTTTTTTGGGCTCAAAGTTGTGCAGGCGCAGGTTGGGGGTTGTGCCTGCACAACTCTGCACAGCCTGGCTGAATATCGGGCTGTGCAGTTTATGCATGGTTCCTCCCCCTCCAGTTCAGCATGCATTCATTTGCATTGTGCTGTTGCTCAGCCTGTTTTCAGTGGCACAACTGCCTCCTGCTGAATATCGCAGAATGGAGCAAGTTTGGACTTGTGCAGGTGCAACCCTATTGCGCATGGTGCAACCCTTTTGAATATCTGGCCCACTGACTCAAATATTATATACATATGCATACCTAGAGCACAGGGAGGTTAAGTGACTTATTCAGGGTCACAAAGTGTACAAGTGCAGGTTGCAAGAATCAAATCCAAATGTGCTGGATATACCAATCTCTTTCACAGCTCAGTCCTCTAATGTCTAGTCAATACTGCCAACCCAAAGCCCAAATACAGTGTAGCACTTGCCCAGCAAGAGTAACAAAGTATCATGATCTGCCCCATGTGATCTCAACATCCTCAGAACTTTACTCTACCACAGACCGAAAAACTTACTGATGTCTCCAAATCATAAACCCTATCACTTTATAGCAACCACTGTCCTTCACATGCACACTAATGAAGGTGGTCAATACATTCAACCAAACCAAACAAAAAAAAAATCCACAAAAACTTCACCTCATCATGCAGCCACACTTTCATTTAGCCAAGCACACCATACATCATTTATCATACTCTAAGTTCAAAACATAATACCTCAACCTGCACTAGCATGCTTGGGAAAATACATACATGCTTTCAAGGCACTAGGTCAGAACAGCACCTTTAACAACAGTGCAGTCCAGAACTGCATAGTAAACATAGCGCCTTCCAAAACAGTGGCCAGGATAAATGCTGCATGGAACAATAGAGCCAATGGTAGTGGTTAAAAACACACACAGAGGACCGCTACCATGGACACATTGGAACACCTTTGTTTTTATGGGGGGCTCAGCCCCCGTCATCCCCTGATGTGGGGTGATCTTACCCATGCACTCCTGTATTAAAATAACCAACTCTGAGGGAGGAGCGTATCTCAGGGAAAGTTAAAAACTTAGGGGGAGATCATTTGCTTTTGGGACAAAAAAAAAAAAATGAACAGATTTCGGGTGGTGGGAAGGTATAAATTGGCTGACTCAGGCAACAGAACCAAGGTCTCCCAATACCTGCTGGCTAAGCTGCTTCTCCCTTAGACCTATCTGCCATGGGAGCATCTTGGCTAGCTTCTGCATTTTTCACTCCCTTATCCTCTTCCACAGAGACACATTGCCTGGATAGTGACTGGGGTAGCGGTTTTAACATTTGCTATTTTACCCCTGTTGCTATTCATGCATATGTAGTTCCTGCACTGCAGTTTAGATGGTGCTGTTCAGGAAGCACTATTATAACCGGTTACCTGCTTGCACACCCACACAAATATCAAAACATCTGTAATCTGTAAACATTAAACTTGTATGTAAATATACTACCTTGTAACAAATATGTAATATACTGTGGATAATAGACAGTACTGTAAATAATGTCATGCTTTCCTTCTGCCTCTCTCAGTACTATATAAAACCTGTATTAATTTCATTCCCATTCGGGCTATTGTCAAGAAAATAAATTTGAATATGTATGACAGAATTCTGGCTTGTGGATAATGTGGCCAACATGATGAGAATTATTGTGTGCATTCTTGGCCTGGACTGCATTATAAAACAATGCCCTACTAATAAACATGCACAGTATTAAAGCATGAAACACAGCAATTAAATAAGATTAAATCATAAACTGCAGTACACTACAACAACTTTAACACTATGCTATCCTGGAAGCAGAGTTGCAGCAGAACCTTTGTCTTTCATTAGATTTCCAAGAACAATGCTTTGACTATAACATCCTATATTTTCCATTTTTGTTTTAGGAATCCAGTATCTACATCAAATTATTTCTGTTTTGACTACAATATTAAATGAATAAATCTATACACACACTAAAACATAATAATGAAAGTGTTCTTGCTGTTAGTAATTTGCAGTTTAGTTATTGGCTTTGGCATTAAAATGTCCCATAAATGTATTTTTCATCTATGACCAGATGCTGCTTTTTTTTTTTTTGGCCTGGCATACGTTCATGATTTCCAACCCACTTTTAGTATAATTGTTAAACATGGATTTTATAGGAGACGGAACTCTCAGCAAACTTCTCCAAATGACTAATTTCATCTCTTGTTGTTACTTTATTGCATGCATTTCTAATTGTTAAGATTTGTTTCTGGAATGTGTTATCCTAGCAGTGTCAGTGGCTCAGTAGGTAGCACACTCTCCTCTAAGGCAGGGAGATCAGAGGGCTGTGGGTTCAGTTCCCACATCTGGCACTTGGGTTAATATTCCAATACTGACACTGTAGTGCAGCATAAGAGGGTGCTGCACTTCTGAGGTGCTGTCTTTCAGATGAGACGTTAAACTGAGGTCCCATCTGCCTGGATTGGTGGTAGTTCAGGTGGATGTTAAAGATCCCATGGCACTTATTGAAAATAGTAGGGGAATTTTTTTATTAAATCATAACAAAATATAAACAGATCAATATTGTGCCATACAAAAGCAGTGAAAGAAAAAACAAACATAAATAAGTATTAATTCATACATGTAAGAAAATCATTATAAACAATATACAAAACTTTGAATTAACCCCCCCACCTCTCTCTAAGAGCCAGGGAATTTTCATTTAAATCGCAACAAGCCATTACAAAGTTGTACAAATCAGTAGTATATCATACATAATCAAAAAAGAAAAAGGGAAAGGACAGAAACTAAAAAAAAACAGAAATAAGTATTAATTCATACAATACTCTAAACATAAGAGAACCAATACAAACCCACCCCCTCCCCATCTATAAAAGTTGAGGAATTTTGTATTATGTTTTAACTCTTAACAGAGTATAAAACCGATCCTTCTTATGTTACTCAAATCAGACAGAAAAGAAAATAGAAAAAAATCAAACATAAATAAGAAATATATCATACTAATCCTAAAACATAAGAAAATACAGATCATGTCAATAACTTTGAGAAAGAAAGAAAGAAAGAAAGAAAGAAAGAAAGAAAGAAAGGAAGAAACCCCCCCCCATAACCTGCCAAAAGGAGATAGGCAATAAAAACATGACCAAATATCGCCATAGACAAACAACTCATATCGACCATAACTTCCCTTACAGGACCGCCAAATCTAATAACATAAGTGTTATAATAGTAAATGATAACCAGATTAAAGCAACCACTTGGTAAAGGACTGATTTTTATAAAAAATCTAAATTTACCCACCATGTTTGGAATTCCATTTTATCTGTCCTTCTTAATTCTTCCCCTTTCCATTGCCTTAAATCAGTATTAAACATCACAAACAATTCTTGACTTGATATTTGTTGTTGTTGCAATGCTAGTCGACAACAGCTAATCCATAACCAGTAAACTAAATAAGCACATATACACATAAAGTGCTGTCATTTAAAACTGGATTAGTCACTGGTATAATGCCAAAAAACAGCAGAGATGGATCAGGAGGTATAGACAAGCCTTTTTTCCATCTATTTTTTACCACGTCCCAAAACTGAATAGCATAAGGACACTGATAATATAAATGATTTATTGTTTCAATTATTTCCAAACAGCCTTCCCAAGTACAGTATCTATCAGTAATAGGCTTATGCTTTTGATTACCCCGACATTAATCTTAGAATGAAGTCCTAACCAGACAGTATCCCATATATGTTCTGGAATTCTCTTATCTTTAATATACTGGGTAATATGAGTTTGATCTATTTGTGTAAAACCAGAAAAAGGATGTTCTATAAAATGAATGGACAAGACCTCCTCATATAACAACTGTCTTGGTAAATGAAGGACTGTTTCAAAACTAATTCCCCATTTTATAATGTTATCAAAAACACCAATCCAGCATTTAATCAAACAAGGATTTTGTTTATTTTTATGTTGAAAACAGTTTTCTTTCCATTCTACTAACACCCCCTGCACCAGATTCATACTCTTTACCCCCCATCCTCTAGTCAAACCTTTCATAAGGGGAAGCAAATTAGAATAAAGAAAAATAGTACAAAAAAATAATAAAGGATTTAACATATTCATGCCCTCCCTTCCCTTTTTCTAAATATAGAATATTCCTTTTTATAGGATTCAGTCTACTACCCCAAAGCATGAAAAAAAATAGCCCATCAAAGGTACCTCTAACTGCTTTGGGACATAAAATACTGAACTTATATACAAAAAAACAGGAATCAGTATAGTATGTATTAAATTAACTCTCTTTTTTTTTTTTGACAGTTTCCAACGATTCCAGTTACCTACTAGTTCCTTCCCTTTACAGAGCGCCTTTTCCCAATTATAACTAGCCATATCTTCTCCCTCATAATAGATACCCAATATTTTTATAGGTTCAACTGCTACTGGAATATCCCCTATTACCTTCTCGGTGGTATCTATCCTTTGTAAATTTAAACATTTAGATTTTGCTATATTCAGATGTGCTCCCGTAACTATGCCCACCCCTTGCAGTAAGCAATTTGCTCTCAAAAATGGCTTTTTATCTTTTATTATGAGACACAAATCATCTGCATAGGCAAGAATTTTGTTTTCTAACATAAACCCTCCTGTTAAACCAAAAATCAAAGGGGAACATTGTAAAATTCTCAGAACCGGGTCTATCATAAACACATAGAGAAGGGGGCTCAGGGGACAACCTTGTAGAACCCCACGCTTTATACTACATTTTGAGCCTTTATAGCCATTTTCATAAGGGCATACATAAGCCAAATCATAACATAACTTGATCCAAATTATAAATTTATCTGGTAAACCATATGCTGCCAAACAATGCCACAAAAAAAAAGTGTGAAACACTGTTGATAGCTTTTGCCTGATCTAACCTGACCAGGAAGCCCACATCATGCTGCCCCCTAGCGTTTTCTACCAATTTTCTAAGTAGAAGCAATATATCTGTAATCTTCCTACCCGGCACTGAACTGTATTGCATTGGGCTAATGAGCTGCCCCATTATACGAGCCAATCTATTTCCCAGTAATTTGGCAAACAGTTTAAAATCTGTATTCAACAACGAAATTGGCCTCCAATTATTTATTTCTGCCGGGTCTCCTGATTTGAAAAGAAAAATCATAAGCCCTTCATACATGGAAGTGGGTAAAAAAACTTCTTCAAGAAAAAATTTATAAATTACCAATAGTTCTACTGGAATAACCTCCCATAAAAGTTTATAAATTTCCCCTGGCAGGCTATCTGAACCTGGTGAAACACCATTTGAAAGGCTTTGAATGGCTCTTGCGATTTCTGTACCTGTAAAGGGTTATATCAGTCACCGTGCATCGTTCAAAGCTACTTTCAGGACTTCGGCCACTTGTAACAACAGATGTGTATAGTTAGATTCAGCTACTGGTTCCCCAAATAAGTTATTAGATTCAGCTACTGGTTCCCCAAATAAGTTATCTATATGGGATTCTAATATCTCCATTATTGCCTGATTACTCATAGCCAAAGTCCCTTTAGTGGAAAGTAAACTTAAAAATTGCTTTTTCTCCCTCCTCTTTTGACTACTTATAAAGGGGTTAACATCCACCGCCTTCCCTTGTGTCCCGCAAGCTTGTTCTCTTTGCAAGGATTTAAGCCTGTCATATTGGAAATTCCTCATTTTGTTTTTTATCCTGTCAATCTCCTCATTTAAATCAATTCCTTCCGTACATTGTCTGGAAAGTAACTGACCCAATTCTTCCCTTAGTTGTAAATTGTTATAAGAAGTTGCAGCCACCTTTTTCCCTTGTCTTTTCAAAAAAGTAATCATTATTTCTTTTAAATCCGTCCACCAATCCTCTATATTATCATAGAGAAAAAGCGTTGAAGCTTTATCAACAAGTAACATTTTTAGACAATTTAATATAGTTTGGTCTTCTAAAAGGAAGCAATTTAGCCTCCAAAAACCTTTGCCTGTCAATCTAGGAGGAGGGGTAGCTATATGGACACCTATAAGAATATGATCCGACGTTTCCATTGGTATCACAAATGTCCAAGCCACTGGGAGTATATGTTTAACAAAAATGAAATCTATACGCGAAGATAAGCGGCCCTTAAAAAAGGTAGAAGGTGCCCCATTCTTCCCTCCCTCATAAATGTCTTTTAACCCTGCACAATGAATTATCTGTTTTAAAAAAGATTTGTCATAATACTGTTTAGTACTCTGTTTATTTCATTGAAAATTAATGTTAAAGTCTCCCCCAAAAAATATTTGCCTACTAGTATGTAGGTAAGGTTGTACTTTTTTCAACAGTTCAAGATGTAAAGCTTTCATCTGGGGTCCATAAATATTTATAAGTCTACACGGATATGAATTAATCTGGACGTCTATCATGAAAGCCCACCCTGGTTCTATATCTACTAAACGTAGTACTTCAATATCAGGAGAACAAAACCAAAAACCCAGTCCAGAACAAAGATATTCCCCCACTGATCAGAAAGACTTGCCCCAACACCAATCTTTTTGTGTCTGGGCTATGTCTGATATGGTATGCAGTCTAACATCCTGCAAAAAAAAGACATCAAAATCTTGTTTTTTTTTTCTCTTTTAGATATTTCCTGAAGAAGACCTAAGGTCTAAACATAGATTTTTAACTCTATTTTCTGTTTTCAGCGTGCATTTAATACAACCATTTTGTTTTGCATCAAAATCTAATTGCTGTAAAATACTAAAAGTTGTGAGCTGCTTATATTCAGATTTAATACTATTTACATTGATACTTGCTATTTTCAGCTGATGTTACTCAAGGAGGAGGTTTAAATACCTTTGTGCTTGATCTTGTTATTCTTTTCCCCACATCTTCTCTTTTTTTGTTTTCCCTGGTACCCCGTGTCCACAAGAAGTGGAACACTTTGTAGCACTGGCGATGCCTCCCCTTCTAAGGGTGTTTCCATATCAACTTGGTCTCCCCATGTTGGAAGAACCGAGTACCTGTTTGAAAGTGGCAAAGGGGATAAAGGAACAGATATATTCACTATCACTGGAGTTCATTCCATCTGCCTAGAAAGCTGGGGTGGGGGGGGACTACGTCTGTAGACATTCTCTGACTTTGTAAAACAGGTGGAACTTTTGGCTCTAAAGACTGTTGTTCCTTATCTGGGTGTAGTTTTTCATTATTTCTGTTCTGTAAAACTCCCTCCCTATCTATCTCTACATCAGTTTTGTGCAAGGGGGCCTGCCAGGATTCTACATTTTGTCCTTTTTGGTTCCTATCCTCCATTGCCCTACCAGTAGGGTTACCACGACCCCTACCTCAATGTCTTGAAGGAAATGGTGGAACCCCATCCGAACTGGAAGGATTCCTATCCATACGCCTAGCCTGAGAAAGAAAAAAATCATGCTCTGAAACATCTTCTGAATTATGTGCTGCCCAAGGACATTCTGAAAATGCATGATCCTTTTCCCCACATAAATTACAAATTGAAGGGGCTGTACATTGCATTGCAGAATGCCCCAAAATTCCACATTGAAAACACTTCACACTATCACAGTCAGTGTCCAGGTGGGACAAGGAACCACACCTATAACAACTCTTGGGCTGGCCTGGATAAAACAATATACCCCTATCACGTCCCCAAAAAAATGAACTCGGTAAATGCTGAATTCTTTCCTCTGTTTGCTTAAGCTGTATTCTAAAATTCCACCCCCCTGGTCCAAAACTTATTATAGAAACATAGACTTTGACGGTAGATAAGGACCACTTGGCCCACCCAGTCTGCCCATTTCCCTACCTACTGGATAAGCTGCAGATTCTAGTTAACCAACAGCCTACTTCCTGCAACCCCCAACTATAATTGCCTTGTGTCTGTCCCATGCATGTTTGAATTCACAAGCTGTTCCATGTATCCACCACTCTCTCTGTGAAAAAAAAAATCCTCACATTACCCCTGAGCCGTCCCTCCTCTATCTTTAAATTGTGCCCCCTTGTTCTTACACATCTCATTTTCTGAAAGATGCTACCCTCCTGGACTTTGTTGATTCCCTTGAGGTACTTGAACATTTCTATCATGTCCCCCCTGTCCCTTCTTTCATCAAGAGTATACATATTAAGTTCTCTCAGTCTATCTTCATATGGCTTCTGCTGCAGACCCTGCACCATTTTCGTTGCCCTCCTCTGGACTGCTTCCATCCTGTCTATGTCCTTGCGTAGATGAGGTCTCCAAATCTGCATGCAGTACTTCAGATGGGGTCTCACAAACTGTCTGTACAGAAGGATAACCACTTCCCTTTTTGTACTTGTGATGCCCCTTCCTATGCATCCCAGTATCCCCCTGGCTCTCCTTACCGACTTTTCACATTGTTTACCTACCTTTAGGTCATCTGATATGACTACCCCCAGGTCTCTTTCCATTTTTGTTGTTGTTAGTACCTCCCCTGCTATTGTGTACTCTTCTCCTGGGTTTTTGTTTCCCAGGTGCATTACTTTGCACTTCTTTGTATTGAATCTAAGTTGCCACATGTCTGACCATTCCTCCAACCTTGCCAAGTCCCTTCTCATCTTTTCTACCCCTCCTTGTGTATCAACTCTGTTATATCTCTTTGTGTCATCTGCAAAGAGGCATACCTTTCCCTCCAGACCCTCTGCAATGTCACCTATAAAGATGTTAAAGAGGACTGGACCCAGTACTGAGGCCTGAGGTACTCCACTAGTAACCCTTTCTTCGGAATGTGTTCCATTCACTATTACATTCTGTGTCCTGTTGTGCAGCCAGTTTGTTACCCAGGCTACCACCCTGGGACCCACTCCCAGGCTGGCTAACTTGATTATTAATCTTTATGCGGACTGTGTCAAATGCCTTGTTGAAGTCTAGGTAGGCATATTCACAGCCCTCCCTGGTCTATTACTTTGGTCACCCAGTCGAAGAAATCAATTAGATTCATCTGACATGACCTTCCTGCTGTAAATACATGCTGCTTTTGGGTCCTGTGCCCCACTGGCCTCTAGGTACTCAACAATTCTTTCTTTCAGAAGTGATTCCATCATTTTCCCTACCACTGAGGTCAAACTTACAGGTCTGTAGTTTCCCGCTTCTGCCTTGCTCCAACTTTTGTGAAGGAGAATCACATCTGCCCTCCTCCAGTCCTCAGGTACTGCCCCATCCTGCCATGATCTGTTAAAAAGCGTGGTCAGTGGTGTCACTAGGTCCTCCCTTAGTTCTTTTAGGATTCTGGGGTGAATCCCGTCAGGCCCCTTTGCTTTGTCCACCTTGGGTTTTAGGAGTTCTTTCAGGACTCTTTCTTCTGTGAATGGACTGGTGTCAACCCCCCTACCCAGAGTGCTTCTATTGTCTGGTTTAGGTAACTCTTCCTCATCTTCTTTTGTGAATACTGAGCAAAAGTATTCATTCAGTATCTCTGCCTTTTCACTGTCTACCTCTGCCCACCTCCCCTCTCCTTTATTAATCTTCACTATCCCTCCCTTAACCTTTCTATGCTCCCTAATGCACCTATAAAAAGGTTTTATCCCCTTTCTTAACTGAGTTGGCTATTATTTCTTCGGTTTGGGCCTTTGCTAGTCTGACTGCCTTCCCAACTTCTTTCTGCTTTAATTGATACAGTTCCCTGTCATGCTCCTTCTGTGATTCCTTATACTTTTTGAATGCAGCCTTTTTCTCCTTAACATTCCCTGCCACCTCATTTGAAAACCATAGTGTTTTTTTACTCCGCTTTGTTTTCTTTATTTGCTTCACACAAAGGCTTGTTGCCTCTGTGATGACAATTTTGATTTTTCTCCATTGTTCTTCCACCCCCTCCTTTTTGGTCATTTGCTAGTGCATTTTTCAGGTATTCACCCATTTTGCCAAAGTCAGCTCTTCTAAAGTCCAGTATCCTTGCTTTTGTATGGCTTATCTCCATGGTTGTGCTCATTGTAAAGCACACTGTGCAGTGGTCACTTGTTCCCAGATGTCTACTGACTTCTAAATTTGTGATTCTCTCCATTTGAGAGTACCAGGTCTAATATTGCTCCCTCCCCTCCCGAGTGGGTTCCAACACAAGCTGTCTAAGGCCTGCCACCTGCAGGGCATCGAGAATGACCCTGCTCTTGGATGTGGCTGCAGTACCTGTTATCCAGTTAACATCTGGCATATTCAGGTCCCCCATCAACAGTATCTCCCCTTTTTCAGCCATATTGAGAATGTCCTCTATCATTTTGTTGTCCATTTCCTCCCCTTGAGATGGGGGTCTGTATACAACCCCTGTGCAGATTGTGATGCCATTCCCTGTCTCCAAGGTGACCCAGAGTGCCTCTTGTCCTCCCCCCTTTACTTTTTAGTTCTGTAGCTTTGATCCCTTCCCTCATGTATAGAGCTACTCCACCTCCTATTTTACCTTCCCTGTCCCTTCTGTAGATTGTGTACCCTGGTATGTTGACATCTCAGTCATGGTTCTCAGTGTACCATGTTTCCGTGACTGCCACAATATCCAACTGTTCATCTTCCATCAGGGCTACTAGCGCAGGAAGCTTGTTTCCCAGACTATGGGCATTGGTACTCATTGCCCTCCATTTAATGTTGGCTTTATCCTTTTTTCCCCCATCCCTGCTCTTATTGTCCTTGTCATCCATGATGGGCATGGGGTGCTCAAAGATTGTGCATCGCTTTTCCAACCAGAAAACCCAACATTTGTCACATCCACCCCTTTATTTCGGAAAAGAACTGTTATTGTTTTAATTGTGGGCTTGGTAATAGGAATGGCAATAAATTCAGCCCAACAGTCAGTATCCTTAACTTCATAATAAAGTTTCCAAAATGTGTCCAAAAAATTAATAGAACAGAAACTAATGTTATATACCCAATCACCTGGTGCATGGATAAATGAATAAATTTCTGAGGGAGAAAAACCCATTGACTCTTTTATTAGAGTCTTTCCTACCCATAGTCTATCCTGGGGAATAGGTGCTAGCCCCTTATATCTGAGTCTTACTAGAAAATGGTGTTTGGCTGCTTCAGCTGGTTTATGAAACAACCCAGCATAGGAGACAAGCCTACAATCCTCAGAAGGAGGAAGAACCCACTGAGAAGGCAAAGAAGCAGGCTGAATTAAAGGAGGAGCAGGTTCTCGTATCAAATGTGTGGGTGGATTCGTAGGTGGCCCCCGCCCTGAAAGTTCAAGATTCTCTCTTCCCTCTTCTGGAAGAGTTACATAGGAACATCCTGTTTTACAAGACCCAGTCTCTGAGCTTGAGATTGCCTTCTCGCTTGGGACAGGCCATGAAATCTGCTCTGTGTCTGTTGGGCTAACCTGAATGCCAACCTCATCTTCACTATGCGTGACTGCATCAGTGTCTGAGACCATAGGCGATATCCAATCTTGTGTTGCCATTGGATGCAATTGTGGTGAATGTAAATCTTCTTGTGAAAGTGAAGCTGGATTATGAGAAGCTCCAGGAATCGGTATTTTAGGGTCAGGGATCCATTTTATTCCATTGTAGAACCATCCAGCGTGCTATAAAGCATCTCCAGGAGACCAGTTTTCTGAAGTAGCAGGCATTTGTCCTGTCAAATTCTCCTGCCCCTCAACCTGTTCCCCATTGTTCTCAGGACCATCACTTAAATCAGATATCTGAATTACTGGTAGTCATTTACCTTGACCTTGTAAGGGGCTAACACCAGTCCATTTCCTTTTCTTCCTTTCTTCATCCAATTTTGATTGACTTAATTGAAATTCTTGCTGTGCAGCTGAAATCATGTCCAAGAGTTGTCTTTTTTTCTCTTCCATGTCAAGCTGAAGCTTTAATTCCTCATTTTGAAAAATACAATCCTCACCCATTGACTCTGCGAGAACCTCTGCTTGTGAGGAACAACCTTCCTCAACCTGCCTTATTTCTCCACCAACATTTCCTTCAGTATCTTTTGTAGGTAATACTGGCGCTCCTGGAGACCAACCTCTCTCCTCACTCTCCTGGTGACTACTGAGACTCTCCATGCTCACCAGCAAAGGGTCCCCCTACTGGCGAGTAGGGGAAATTCCTCGGTGTCCTGGCCTAATTTCCCTCATTCACTAAAAATACCACCAACAGCTTAATCTGGTTCAAAGTCAGTTGGCATGCATCTATATCCCCCTCTCCTGGGTCATGCCTGAAAATAGGCAGGATTTGTCTAGTGCACTTACCCGGTCAGCAAAAACTAAATAAATAGTTATGAACCTTGACTTTGACATTCCTATTTCAGAAATATGCCCCTCCCTGATCAAAAACCTTATTTTAACTTCCTTTCTATACCTGCTCTGCACATCTCCATGATGTTTAATCAACTTGAATACATTACATACCAGTGAAAAGAAAATACTTCAAGATAGTGATAGTAAGAGCTTGAAGATAGTGGGTCAGAGTTTCAAAGCCCTATACCAATCACAGAGCCAGGACTATTTTTTAAAGAAACTGTACTGGATGTGATGTACCCAGGTGGTATTTTTAAACATGGACCTGGACATAGTGATAAAGACATCAGTTTCTGAGAAACTTGTCTTCTTGGCTCCTGAACTGTAATTTTGTGTGAGACATGTTTGTGGTGTTTTGGGGAGAATTTCACCAATAAATGTGTTTATCATCAATGAGACAAAATGGATTGCCAGTGCATTTTCTGCTTTCAACACTGCTTCTCACTGAGCTCCTGAGAGCAGTTGTTACCTGTTGGTTTTAATTTTGGCTGGGTCTGCAAACCCTCAACTTGCATGACCCCATTACCTGTTCATTCATTCAATCATTCATTTTACTGGAAAGCAAACTGAGAGCAAACTCTTTTTTTAATTGTATCTAACACTACACATAGAAAGACAAATAACCTGTGGGACTGTATTACCTGGTCAGCAAATTAGCAGCATTTCCATCTCCTGTGTGAGAGCAGCAGGATGCCTGGTAGGTGCCCCACCCATCGTATCAGATAAGTTAGATGGCCAGAACTTGGATTTGCTGCCACTGAAGGCCTAAGGTAGGTGGTGGTTCTTCTTCTTGGTTCACTAGTTGTAGTGACTCTCTTTTTTCAATTGAAGCTTTCTGTCTTCCTAACCCTTGCTCTGGCCAGCCACTTGACTTGTTCTGGCTGCACCTGCTCCACATTCCCATACAGTCATCACCTATCTGGAACCTTCCAATCCTGACTCTTGTTCACCAGTAAAAGTGCTGGATTTCACCCTTGCCTGCATGGCCACCAGGTTGGGGGAGCACTGACTTAGGTCCTGTACACACTGTTGATCTTAAACCATGTTAGGGAACTTAACACGGTTAATGACGTGGATAACATGGTTTGCAGATACACTGAGCCCTACTTAAACCATTTTTAATAACCAAGTTTAAACCCTGTAACTACCTAGTCTATAACCCAGTTTTAAAAATGTTTTAAGTTGAACATGGTTGCACTTATCAGTGTTTACAGGGCTGCTATGTTAATCCTGTTCCTTGCTGGTCATCCACTATGTACAGCCCTCCTGTGCGCAGCATGGTCGCAGGTATGTTTTATTTAATTATTTAGTGATTCAGAAAAGACCTTTGAGTGCAATCTCTTTTACAAAGGTTCCATGTCATAGATTGCAAAACAAAGTACAATAGGAGAAAGCAAAGGTACATCACAATGAACGATACAGCTTGGATTCAGAACTTACAGAATAACTCAAAACACAGGTACAAGTTAAAATAACAAGAAAAACACTTTATGAGGGTGGAGAGGGGAATAAGCAGCCACAAAGTGCCTTGTACATAGTTCAGAGGGATGGGAATAGCTGGCAGTGGGGTGAAGAAAGGAGGAACAAGAGAGAGGTAGGTACTGCAGTGCAAGTGAAGGGTGGGGGAAGAAGGGTGATAAGGTATAGGGAGAAATGGGGGATTGAGGGGAGGCTGAGCAGAGAAGACATGCTAGAGTAAATGGTGGGGTGTGAGGGGGCATGGTCAGGCGCCTGCATTAGTAGTGACTGTTAGGGAAACTCATGGGACTGCAAGTTGGGGGACAGGGGAAGATGGGGTAGTGGGTGCTGAAGGAGCATGATGCAAACTGATTGCTGAGGCAAGTCATGAGAAGGGACAGAGGGAGGGAGTACCTGAGGCCTGCCTAGTGCTTGCTGGGGGGCAGACAGCGCAGATGTGGCTGAATTTAGGGGCAGGTGCACTTAAAGAATGTTATTAGATGCTGTTTGAGGTTAGTTTTGAATTGGCCAGACAATTGGTGGCCATGAGGTGCCCGGGGAGTTCATTCATCCACAGGGGTGCCCGGTAGGCAAATGCACATTGCCCAAGTGAGGTGCGATGGAAGGGAATAGCCAAAGCCTCTCTAGTCCTCCCTTTAGTGACCAATAATGAGTTGGCTGCCTTGATCAAATTGCCTACACAAGGTGGTGTTTTACCCAATAGAGCCTTCTTCCCTAGGATGCAAGTCTGGAATTTGACCATGTTTCTTAATGACAGCCAATTTGTGCATTTGTGCAGAGTACAGGTGTGAGCGCCACGCTCAGCATCCAGGGTGAGTCTGCGGGCTTTGTTTAGTGCAGTCTGAACCCTCTTGAATGCTGTATCCATAGCCGCCCTGTAGACCACTAGTCCGTAGTCAATAGTAGATATAATGGAACTGTGGACTGAGAGGCAGAGGGCCCCCAAAGAGAGGTATTGCCTGTGCTTGTACAGGACACCAATCTTGGTATTGACTGTCTTGACTAGAGAGTTAATATGGTGCACAAATGTTAGGGTGTCATCTATTATGACCCCCCAGATACTTGAACAAGTGGACTTGTTCCAGCGGCTCACTGCATGAGTTGGAGATGATGAGGGAGTGGTGCTTATTATTGTTGTGGGGGCTGTGTTCATGATGTGCATTTTAAAACACTTTAAAAACCGGGTTAAGGCAGCAGTGTGGCTGCATTAACATGGTAACAGTTGAACTGTTTTCAAAAATGGTTTAAAACCCACATTCTAAGTGTGCACAAGGCCTCTGTGAAACATTTTCTTTTTGAATGGCACTGTTGAGGGTACAAAAGGGATCTGGTTTATGTACTTGAGGTAGTGCTGGACATCATTAGTGGTCTGTGCAAGGTTATTTTTCCCTCATTCAGAGAAGGCACTCCCACCTCCCATGAAACCAAGCATCAGCAAGGGAATTTTTTTTCTTGGGGGGACTACTGATGGGACAGGTTTTACTGTGCCCAAAAGCCTCATACACAATTTTGTTCATCCCCTGTTTTTGTGGTATGTATTATATGGGCAATAGATCTTATTGCTGCATAGTTGATTAGTCAGGTGTTTCTATAAGAGGATGTCAGCATTCATTTACAACATACCTGTCTTAGTCAGAAGACAAGGTTGAGCAACTATACTACATAACTGATCTCTTTACTCTGACACCCCCCTGACCCAACTGTCTGGCAAATATTTGGGTGCTGTGGGGGGCAGGTAGTAAATGGAGGCCAGTGGGTGTGTTGTGCTAGGGTTGAAGTATTAAATTAGGGGTGTCTGGTTGTGGCATGGAGGTGGGAGCTGGGGAGTAATACTAATTAAGCACAAATTAGATTAATTATTTTTTTTATTATAGGAGGCTGCATATTTTATAATAGTAAACAGGAATCACATTTGTTTTTATGCTTCAGGTGGTTGGGAGGAGGGGGGAGATTGGGGTTAGAAGGTGATTTAGGCAGGGTTAATGAATTTCAGGGTGTGTGTGGGGGGCCTGCATGGGGGTGGGCGTTTTTTTTTTTTTTTTGTTAACAACAGATGACATTAGATTTCTGAATCCAAATCCAATCTGGTATCATAATATTTAGGATTTAGGAGTTTTTGACACTTTTATTCAAAAATCTGAATTCCTAACATTTTGCTGAAGTCTGAGATATCCACTTTTATAATGCATTATCTGACCAAATCTAATGATAATGATGATGAGAGTCAATGATAAATCCAGACACTTAGGATCTGCAGTGGATTTATGATGACCAGAGCAGTAGTTACTTGGCTAATGATAGACTCCTAGATGGTCTACTGGGGAGAGCAGACTATATTGATTCAAATGGGAAAGAAATAGGGAGTGCAACAGTGTTACAATGTTTTTATATGTTAATATGTCCTCCGGAGCCACTCGTTGCTGTATAAGAGTGGTTTCACATGTGTAGGCTAGACTGAAAAGCAAAGTGAAACTGAGCTGTTCTGGCTGAAGCTGAATGCAGGTGAAACCACTCTCAAACAGCAATGAGTGGTGAATATTAATATATTATTGATCGAGCTCGATCAAGCATCCGCATGTACACAAGGCAATATGCGGCTGACAACACCACTTTGAAAAGTTGAAGAAAACTGGTGGTGATAATGAATTTCAGAGACAAAAGCAGTTCCTCTATTTGAAGCATGTTTAGTATGTCTATTTTTTGGGGGGTTGATGGTGGGGGGACTTCTGATTTCACAGCATTGAGTAAATTTCACAGTAATCATGAAATCTGTAACCCCCATGAAATAATTACAGCCCTAGACATCATACACCGAGGCTGTGTAAAAAAATCCTTAAACACACACTCGCCTATCTTTTATTTTTTGTAATTCCTGCAGGACGGAGTGAATGCCAATAGCAGTTATGTCATACTGCCAAAGACACAGACTCACACAAACAAACACACACACACACACACAGTGCCACACACTCCCTGTGCAGTAAGGGCATTTTTTTCTTTTTTCTTTTTTCTTAAGAAAAATGTTACTACTGACACATAGAAAATAGTCATGTTTGAGATCGTGCTGGGTTGGATCGGAGCCCCAACTGAAGTGCAACAATGGCAGGATCAACCAGATAGTGTTTTTTTTTTCTTTTCCTGAAAAGGCAGGATCAACCAGACAGTTTAAAAAAATCAGAACTTACTGGATCTGGGCTACGGTTACTTTAGGTGAGTAGTACTGATTGTTGCTAATGGGAAATTTTAGCCGTCATGTTTTTTTGTGTGTTCGGCCCACCCACACAGAGAATAAGAACCAATAAAATGGCGTGCTATAAATGACTGATGCCGCTAGTGAGAGAAAGTTTTAAGAAACACTGTAATAACCCAATTTCTGTTTATTACAGCATTTGAAATATACCGTAATCCAATTGATGAATGGAGTCACTAGTAATTATACAGATATAAAAAATAAACAACAAAAAGGCAAAAGGAAGTCTAGTTAGCCACTTTTGCACTATGCCTTATTTAGCTTTCTAGCTCTTTCATTTGGGCAAATACCCCTTTTCAGATGGTCTTACAGTCATGCAACTCCTGTCACCTTTTACTCATACTACTTTTTATTTGGGCCAATGTCTTTTTCTAGATGGCTCAACAACCATGTGAATTAAGCGCAATCCTGTGAGAAGCATATAAAAACCCTAGACTTTTTATAGTTGGGAGAACTGTAGGAGCAGACTTGTGGGAAGATGGCTGCATGTCTTAGGTGTGTATAGGCTGTAGGCTGCTAGTAGGGCCATAGCAGGGTGAGACTAAGCCCTCTGTTGCTTCATGCATTGATTACCTCTCATGCAACATTTTAGTTGTCAAGGCTATAGGTTACTAAGATTACTGTGTTGGGGTAACTGCTTCATAATATGAATGTTAATACTATTGTAGAGCTTAGCTAGGTTAGTTTGCTTTGTAACTTAGATCAGAGGTCAATCAGGGCTAAAGAATGTCGGGCTTAGGAAATAGTAATTTTGGGTTGTTGTTTTGCTGAGTTAAGAAATAATAACTTTTGTCATATAGATTTTGATAACTCTTTCTGATTTAAGATTGTATTTACTCTTATCTAGTTCAGTGATAATAACATACAGTAGTAATAAAATATGCTTGTGCTATGCCAGTATGCCCCAGGTGTCTTCTGTACCTACAAAATGGAGTACTCTTACAGTGTCAATGAAACCCATGACTGCTACACAGCAACAGAAACATGCATACATACATAACTAAACAATCAGAAAAACTTCTACAAATATTGCCTTAATAGCTAATAAAATATCCCCTTACCTATCTGGCATGCAGAAACAAACAAAGTACAGTGTAGTACAGCTCAGCCATCCTGCTTGAATCTCGTCAACTGGTCTGGCTGCAGTGCATCTGTGTGAGGTTATATGACATCTAATCAAAAGCAAAGGGCTCTATGTCTGACTCAGATCACATGAAAAGTACAAGAAGCACAGCCCAGACTTCCAGCATAGCCTCAGTGATCACGAGGGAAGAACAGGATGTTACCCAACTAGTGCAGCCTATTAAACTGCAAACTAATCCCTGCTGCATATCTCACTTATCCTAGTGGGACTGAAAATGAAGGTGCAGGCAGACACTAGACCGTTGAGGAGAAAAGGCCATAGCAGGAGTTAGAAAATGCAATATTTATTTTTGCAAAAGGTATGCCACCATTGCCACAATATGTTTTAGTGATTTTTAATCTTTCCAGAAGTTCTTAGAGGCTGCACTACAAGAGGAAGGAGAATAAGATGAGAGAAATAAGAGGAAAAGACAGCCATCCTCTGAATATCCCCCCAGTCTAGTTTGAGTCCTTGGTGATGGTGAGGAACTAACAGAGGAGTGTGGAAAAGTTCAGAGAGCTTTGCAGAGAGCCTACGGTTGAACAGGCCCTGAAGCCCCCTTACAGTCATAACAACTCCAGAATCTTTATATTTCTCACCATCAAGAATTGTGGTGTATTATGTAGTTGTGTCACTGAGTTACTGAATGTGAATGAAGAATTTTTTTCCCCTGTGATTTAGAATATAAATGGATAGAGGTGTAACTTTAGTGTGTATATTTTCAATACTTCAGTATCCCCTCTACTAGCCTGGCTATTGGGACAAATAGGTTTATATATAGGTGTGTGGACAGTATTCAAGAGACTTGGATGTGCACTTAAAGTAAGGTCTGTATTTTACTCATTATTTATTAAAAATACAGAATTAGTACTCTGTACTGTTGCCAATATGGTCAAGAGATAGTGTAGGTAAAAAAGGGTGCATGTATTTTTATTTTATTGTGGTAACATTTTAATAATGAAAATAGCCTTAAAAAAGGCAGCCATTTTGTGACATGTCTGTGCTACACATCTCGGTGACCATTAAATTTACTGTATTTACAGCACAATACTAAAGTTTTCTTTTTTAGTGGACAGAGTGGATGTGTAACTGTCCCCCAGTGATTATTGATTTTATGCAGATGTAATTACATTTACATGACACCACATGTAGTTTATTACTTTTGTGCATTACTGTGGTGTCTTATATAGCTGCATAATTTCTTTTGTGTATTCTGCCTTTATGCTTTTAGGGGTTTTTTAGTGTCAGTTCGCATTGCTTAATGTGTTTCCCCCGCACAAATCTGCAATCTTAATGCAGTGGTACATAAGAGCCTGCTAGGAGCAGCAGCATCAAAAGCTGTGGCTCTTGCTGTCATGTCCATGTTACCCACATGGATGATGATGCTGCTGGTATTTGTACAAATAGCCAGAACCCGAAAGTGACATCAGGCATTCAATTTTGGTACTCCAGCTCTAAGCAAAACTGTTCCCTTCCCTCTGCTTCTCCCATTTACCATTCTTAAAAACAGGTAGAATGAAGTGTCTTCCATCTTAAATCTGGTGTGCTGCACAGGAGTTTGGATGGATCTCAGAGGTCTCCAGTCACTAGAAAACATGATCTTCAGCATTCTGCTGCAAAACAACAAGTTAAATTTGGGGGAGACATATTAAATAGTGACTGGCTAAAGTGCAGTAGTTATTCTGTGTAATTTTGGGGACAGAAAAAGTAAAGTATTCACCTTAAGATGTCATGGTCCTGCTGTTTGTGAAGGGCCCTTCTTCAAAATAGAGGATGATTGGATTAGTGGGCTGTGCAGCTTAATAAGTATATTTTAAAGCTTTGTTTGGGGAGCATATCAGCGAACTTTCCTCTGGTTCTAGCACTGTGTAAATGGGGCATATTAAATAGTATATTTTAAAGTTTTCTTTGGGAAGTATATCAGCTGAACTTTCCTCTGGTGCTAGCACTGTTTAAATATGGTATATTAAATACTATCTGGCTATAGTGTAGCAGTTGTGTTCTATCATCTTTGGGGGCAGAAAAGTAAAATATGTGTGTTCTTTCATGGCCCAGCTGTTTATGAAGGGCACCTCTTCAAAATGGGGCTGTGCATATAGGTGACCAGTCTAATCAAATAGGGTTTTGTTTGAGATTTATAGTATTTTGTTTACAGTCCATCCAGCGGGTTTTCATTGTATGATTTGATTTTTTCAGAATATTGCTAATTTTGGTGGACTTTCCCCTGGTGATGACTTTAATCATGTTTAAATGGGGAAAAAACAACACCTGTGGAGTTCCTACTGTTAAATTCTGAGAATGTGTATTTGTTGAATGAATACTGCGCCTGTTGACATGATGATGGCTCTATTTTAAAAGTGTGTATGTGGAATGAATATAAAAGCTGCACTCTTAAAAAGTTTTAAATAAAAATAAATGCAGTTTGTGAGATGCTTGTAATTTTTGGAAAGGAGGGGGGTGATCTACGACTCTGGTTACAGTAGATGTGTGTGTGTGTGTGGCACTTGTCACGTCTTAATGATGTGTGTGTGGTGTTATTTTAAAATGATAAAGTTGCCTTTCTTGATGTAAGATTATAAAGGAGCATCATTGTATTGGCATACTGAACTAGGGGATCAGGTGTGGGTGGTGGCTTAATATATTGGAACTATTTGAAATAAAAAAAACTACAGCAATGGGGCCTACCTCAAAAATGCTTCTAATGGCATTGGTCAGTTCATTATGGGGGGTTACCACGTCTAGGAATGAGACAGCTTCTAAACTAGTCATCAAGTGGTGGCATAATATGTTGGAACTGTTTAAAAATAAAAGAATACAGAACTTGGGCCTACCTCAAAATGACTGCTCATGGCATGGATGGGTACCATGTGTAGTAACTGGGTCATGGCTTGGGTGTACTAGCGCCTGTAGGGCAACATCATTGTTTTGGATTCATCTGGAAAAAACATTTTCCTGATGTATTTATAATAAGACTGTTTCTAAATTAGATGTCAAGTGATGACACAATATGTTGGAACTGTTTAAAAATAAAAGAAATACAGCACTTGGGCTTACCTCAGAAAGGCTGCTCATGGCATTGCTTAGTACATTCAGGGGTATGGGAGGGATACCATGTTGGGCAACATCAGTGGTTTGGATTCATCTGGCAAAAACATTTAGCAGATTTATTTATAATGAGACTGCCTATAAATTAAATGTCAAGTGTTGGCATAATAACTCGGAACTGTTTGAAAATAAAAAAATACATCACCTGGGCCCGACTCAAGCAGTTTGGAAGTGGCAGTCCACATGCAGTATAAGAAACCTGCAGCAGCGGAGTCTTTGTGATGCATGTGGTGGTGAGCACAGGGTGGGCCTGTGTGATATTTTGGCATCATTTTCCCCATAATGGCTGGTACTGGGTTGCCAGGGAACACCATGTAGCGCCTGTATCTACAGTTATCAACACCAAACAGCTTGCTGGGTGCTTTCTGGTTGTTTACTGTGGTTGGACCTGCCCTCAGTTTGACTCTGTGGAGGTACAGTGATGTCAAAATGACCCCTGATGTGGCTCAGACCTGCTGTGTAACATCCAGCTGTCTGTTGTCTTGCCTTTGCTTGTCCATGGGGAACTTTGGTGTATTGTTTGGACTTGTAGAGCAGTTTGGATGTGGCATTCCACGTGCAGAACAAGAACCTTGCTGCAGTGGCATCCCTGTATTGCATGCGATGGTGAACTTAGGGTCGGCCTGTGTGATATTTTGGCATCATTTTCCCCCTAAAAGGCCAGCACAGGGTTGCCAGGGAGCATTATGTGGCACCTTCATCTATAGTTATGAGTACCAAACAGCTTGCCTAGGTGATTTCTAGTTGTTATCTGTGGTTGAGACTCTCCTCAGTCTGGCTCTGCAGAGCTACAGTGATGTCAAAATGGCCCCTGATGTGGCATAGTACTTATCAATGTGTATTGGCTATTTGGTTGATAATAAGCCATTGATAAAGTTGTACCATGTATTTCACATGTTGCATTGCTACTGTGGTGTCCACGTTACCCACAGTAGTAGTATGCATCAGAGATGGTCACATAATAAATCAAGTGCAACCAAGTGATTTGTTCATGTTTATCATTCTACTTAATGTCCAACTTGAGTGTGAAAGGAGTGTAGACAACATAAACAGTATCAGCATGAAGTAATGAAACTTTGGTAACCTCCTGTTTGTATTTTTAGTGCTGTCTACATTGGAGGATAGATAGCAACACATAGGTATGGAAGAACATCACATCATTAGATGTTGCAAATGCATACACTTAAACAGAAGACAGAGACACTGCATTTGAAAATTGTATTTATTACTAGAAATGGGAAATAATGCATAATGGACACCAAGTTACCCACAAAAGTAGTTTGCATATCATAAATAACTGTTCCATTTTCCCAAACTTAGAAATACATAACTATCTTTATATTTGGTATTATGCAACTACCACGTATACACATTACAATTAAGGTTGAGTCATGCCTAATTATAAAACTCTTTTTGAGTGTACGAATGTCACACTTTGTCTCTCTAATACTGTCCACAGCTATATATATATATATATATATATATATATATATATCTTTATTTGAATGTGTTGGAAGAGGGATGGCCCAAAGATTACTTGAGTCCTCTAAACAGGTAAATTCAGCTCACATTTTAAGGGTTGTGTCTTTGTGGCTTACTCACTAACAAGAACCTGTGTAAAATTTGGAAAGAAACAAGTGGAAAGTCATTATAGAAAGTAAAGAAAATACAGACATAACAATTAGATTTTTTGAATTTTACCAGGGCTCATAAAACCAGGAAGTAATAATGCCCGCTGATTGGTTGGAGTGGAGCATATGACTAACGAGCATATAAGTGCATGCACCTGGGCATAACAGCCAGAGACGCCAACTTGAGCACCCTAGGGGAACTGGCAGATGCCCTGGAAAGCCTTAAGATGCTAGCCCTTTTCTCTTTCAGTTTTTTGGCAGTCAGCAGTATATTTGTGCCTAAAAAGAACTTAGTTCAACAGCCATTTGTTCCAAATAGCTGAAAGTAAAGTAAATTAGCTAGTGGATGTTGTACCTGGTAATTAGCTAAATGGACGGTCGGTCAGTCAAGCAGGTAAAGCTCTGAGGAAAATACGTTAGAGCAATGAATGGCAGTAGAGGTAAAAAATTGCTGAGGATAAAAAAGAACTTATTTTTAAAAAAGTAAGTTCCCTGAGAAAAAACTAAATTAAAAATCAGGAGATTTAATTTTAACCCTTACGCTAATTTTAAAAAGAAAAGGGGGTTTTGAGCTTACTGCACTCTTGTATTACTGTTGAAGTATATACTTTGCAGAAATTTTTTAGATTCCTGTGTATTGTTTGGTCAGTTTATTAGGCTGGTTTTACTCTGTGATTTATGTATCTTGTGGTCATAGTGACCAACTATAAAGACAAAGGTACAAGAAAGAGGAAAAGGGAACCTGGGCATTCGTGGTCTGAGAAGAAAGAAGACAGGAAGACGTAAGTAGTATTTGATTACCTCAAAGTGACTCGAAGTGGTTTAATGCTACTTGAACTTGGGCCTATAATATTGAACAGAGAGAAAACCAGAGAAATCTGAAGTAACCCGAAGTACCCTAGAAGCCTTGTGAAGTGCTGCTGAAAGATTGTGGTAAACCTTAATATATATATATATATATCTATATATATATAACCTGAACTTTATTTATATAAATCAGCTTACTCTGTTTAATATTTTATATACAGCTTGCTTATTTTGCACATCAAGAAAAGGGTTAGAGAGCCAGAAGTTTGCACTGCATGATTGGTGCTTTATTTATCTTGTGCTGCTTTGCCTTTTGCACGATACTGCACAATTTTGCACCTTAGCCTTTATATTGATTAAGTCCTGATACAAAATTAAAAACTTTTAAGGTTCTTTAAACTCTTAAGGATTTTCCAAACACTGCTGTATAACAGTATTTAATGGTCCTATAATTTTGTATGTATTAGCGAATCCTATATATAGGCATGCCTATTTGATTTATTTATTTCATATTTGCACAAATAAATATAACAAATAGACATTAATTACTTGCCCTATCTGGAGTCTGTAAGCTAGTGTTAAAATAGAACCATGCCATTTGAGACCAGAAGCGGGAAAGGGTCCCTGGATTGTAGAAACCTTATGGAAAACATAGAAGGGTCTTCCCCTAAGCCTCCTAGATTGCCCATAAGAGAAGGGGAAAACCAAATGAAAAGGATTAAATATTAATAGATGGAGGTGGTAAAGAGGGAAAAATAGAGATGGATGGCCCCAAAAATAATCACATGAGGGTTACTTCAACACCCTATGTGGGTCAGAAAGGGAATATAAAATGTTTAATTAAAAATGGGGATGAGAGGGGGCATGGTTTAGCCACCGGCATGATGGCAGCCTAATCCACAGAGCTATCTCCATTCTGGGCACTATCTGAGTTCTACAGCTGGGACTTCGGACATTGAACACCCTCAGTATAAGTAGTTGTTTGAGTTTTCACCCTACTACTAGCCAATGCCTAAATTTAGCAGATTTCTCTGTGCTTATCCACAGTGGCAGCGTCACCATCCACGAAGCACTCTAACTTACTAGGCCGTTAGTCCCCACCACAGCTCCAACCCACCGAGCATCGCATACCCTTACTGCCGACAATAAGGTGCTTGTTTGAGGGTGTGTAGCATTGTAAGCCCCACCAGCTGTGTCTCTCTGTCTCCTGCAGCCTACCTCCTTGTATCTACCAGAACTCAATGGCTTCCCAGGGCTCCTCAACCCCACTGCACCTCAGTGTACAGCCAGTCTGTCAGCCTGCATCTGTGAACAATTCCTTGTGCTACATTACCAAGATGCTGGAAGCTGTTTTGTTGTGGGTAGAAGACATCAGCCTTACCTTAACAGGGACCACTGCCAATGTGAGGCAGTTAGAAGACCACTTGAATGTGGTCAAGCAGCGCACAGAGGCTTATAAGCAGCAATATTCTAAAATGAAGCACCATGTACAGCTACAGGACTAGAAGCTTGCAGCCCTCAGGAAGGGGGTCGAAGATCAGGAAAACTGGGCCCAATGTAACAACTTACGGAACATCGGAGTACCTGAGGGGGCAGAGGGCCAATCCATGGAACATTTTTTGAATAAGAACCTTCCCATCATGTTGGGAGACAGGTGGAGGGGACCCATGGATGTTGAGAGGGCCCACAGAGTTGCTGGCCAAAGGGACAGGGCTGCTTCCTCCATGTGACCTATAATTGCTTATTTTCTGAGATACACTACTAAGAAAAGAATCCTACGAGCTGCTTGCAACCTTGGAGAAGTTCGCTGGCAAGGGGCTATAATCTCCTTTTACCACAATTCTGCACAAGAAACAGCAGCCAGGAGGAGAGCCTTCGTTCCCCTTAAAAAACACCTCTATCAGCACAATTTTCAGTTTAAATTTAAGGGGCTTACCACTTTATTTGTATTAGAAGATGGCAGAGAGTTCCTAGCTGACCATCCAGTGGAGGTTGAGAGATGGCTTGTGAAGTTTTGGCCCAACTTGCCCATGCCAACCGCAACTCCCAGAAGGCTCTGGGATCCCAGTAAAGACTCTGTATCCAGGAGGAACAAAAGTCCTGGGAGTAGGACAGCTTTATGGCTGGACGTGCTACACTCTGTCGTGGTCCCCCATCACTCCAGTCTCTATGTATGGCAGCCCTCATAACAGTCTCACCACTTCTCGGATCTCACATAAGGCGACCCTTTCTGTATCACAGTACCCTTCAGAGCCTACCCACCAGCAAAGGCAGCATGTCAGAAGTGGGAACCAAGGAGCACAGGATTCTCATATGGCTGCCGCTCACGCCAAAGTCCTTAGGGAAGATTGAGCTTCTTTGCCTCCAAGGTCACAGTCCACCTCCCCGGAACCTCTGGACACAGATTCTACTGAAGCCACAGACTGGGCCAACTTCTCTGATTCCTCAATTTTGGAAGTGGTTGATGCCTCGACTCCAGTGTGCCCAGGACTTATCTCCTATGCGGCGGTTGTTGCTGCCGAGGCCCCGAAGTCTGCAGCTCCCCGGTGACTGCTGGGCTGACCAAAGGACAATCAGGATAATTACCTATTGTTTGATTAGGGTTGCTTAGCTAGCACCATCTGTAAGGTGCCACAGTACCAACTTTTTGAGTTAGAGGCTGTTGCCCCCCTGTTCTGCTCCCTCCGGCCTACTGGCCCACGTTGGGTGCTGGTTGGGCATAAGGTGGCAATGGAAGGCTACACACAAGTTGTTACTGCCCTAGATTCCTGATCTGTAGTGACTTAGCTCTTTACTAAAGCTCTAAATCAGGCTGGATCTCCCCATGTGGGCCTTTTTTTTGCAGGCCTGTTTGAGACTCCCCCCCGCTACTCTCACATTGCAACTGTGGCAGGTCTATGACCTTGCTGGTAGGAGGAGTGTCCTTCCCCCATCCCCTCCCTTCCCCCTTCCCTCTTCCCCCTTCCTCCCTCCTCCTCCCTCCTGTTTCCCTTCCCATGGTCCCGATGTTCAACCTTAGTTATGTCTCCAGTCAGGAGGGGTTTACCCTGTTGGTTATTTACATACCTCCCCTATTTTGGGTTCCATGAGCCCACGTAGCCAAGGGCATCGATATCTGATTACCCTCTTTTGCTATAAGCTCTGATCCCATTAGCATGTTGCACTTGTTGGTACTAATTCAGTGTTGTGTTCAATAGTAATTGCTTTTGTTCTAGATAGGGTAGCTTTTGTTATACCCTTAGTGTAGTCTAAGATTACTGTGGTCTTGTATTCACACAGCTTGCTTTGGATAACTGAGTTTTCTCTCTCTTTTCCTCCTCTTGCAGCTCATCTATTAGGTGTGTGTACACCCTTACTGATTTCCTAAGCCCTTTTGGTTTGCAGCTGGATACTACTGGTTTGTGTCTGTGGTGAGCAGGCATTTCCCAGGTCTTTGGGTTTTGTTTTCTCTTCTGTGTTGTGGTCCCAGTTCCCTCCTTGGTCCAAATAAGTACTGCTTTTTCCTCCTATCTGTTACTTCCTAGACCTGGGGGGATATGGTGTCCCAGAATGTTATGGGAATGATGCTAGTGTCTTGGAATGTTAAAGGTCTAAACCACCCCATAAAGCAGACCAAGGTACTGCAGCACCTTAGGTCTCTCTGCACCAATATTGCCCTCCTTCAGGAAACCCACCTGCTTGGGAGGGCAGTGTCATGGGAGAAGAGACTGTTGGTGGGCACCATTTGTTCTAGCTCAGCCTCCTCTAAAACTAAAGAGGTTGTGATTTTGATTCACAAGTCCTCCCCTTGGATTGTGGAGGAATCCCGGCATGATGCACAAGGAAGATGGGTGTTGGTCAAACTGTCATCCCCAGCTGGGTGGGTACTAGTAGACAATCTTTACACCCCCAACTCAGACCACATTGACTTTTTTCCAGCACTTAGCCAGGCCATATCTGCTCTAACACCTGAGGGCTCCCCATTCCTATTCTCATTGGAGGAGAATTCAACCTAGCCCAGGACATCTTTTTGGCTAAGTCCAAACCGACACCCCAGGCTAACCCAAAAGATGTTCTATCATTGCAACATCTACAGGAGGAATGGGGATTGACTGATATTTGGAGAAGGGGCAACCCCACTGGACATGATTACGCGTTTTACTCCCATGTACACCACACGTACACCCGTATTGACTTCTGGCTGGCCAATGTAGAGGCAGCCCAGTTTACTTCCAATAACAAAACTGGAAGTATCCTGGTCTCAGATCTTGCCCCAGTTTTTGTCAGGTATACTCTGGGTGGGCAACCTCCTTCTGGTACTGCTGGAGGTGTAACCCCCTTCATTTGAAAGATCCAACATTTCGACAGGTGATTACCCAATCGGTGAAAGATTATTTTGCACTTAACTCTAACTGTGGGGTATCCCCGGGGGTAGCACGTCATTTCAGTACAAACAATAATGCATAAACATTTCGTCGTAATCAATTAAGCATGAAGCTTTTAATCGTACACATCAAATAAGCGCATTACCAACCCAGCGCTTAGCCGTAATGTGTCATCCGAAAACAGTGCTTTGCTATGTTGAAAATATTTTTCCTTACCTTCCTGTGCTGCTTCTAGTGTTAGCTCACCTGAAAACAGTTCATAGGTCAGGGTTGTGGTATTGCAGTTCATAGCTCATAGGTCAGGGTTGTGGGATAATACATCTTCTCCTGGTTGTGGGAGGCATTACTTTAGACAACTTCAGTTAATTAGCTAGTAATGGTATCACATTTTAAAATGTTAATCTTTATTAAAATAAAGTTAAAACAATGTCTTTGATAATTGCATCGTAGCCTCAGCGCATACAGAACAGTGTTACACTTGTAGCTGAAAATTGTGTGCTACACCCCTTAAGTAGTCAATGTAATCTGAGTTCCCATACGTAGCAACAACAGCCGCTATTCTTTTGGATGTATCTCTATACCTTTTACGTGGTGCTGGAGGGTCCATTCCAGAAAGGTACTGTTCAACTTTTAGCTCATTGCTGTTCTGTTCAACATTCAGTGCCTTAATTAATTTCCATATAGTCGGATGACTTGCACCAAGTAGGCTGTTGAACCCTCTGTGCCATCCCTCAACAGCGTTTATTATACTTGGCAACCCTTCCCTCACAGCGTTATAGCAATTCCAGAAATCAATAGCAAATAGTGGTCTACGATGATCACGACGACCAACTGGCCTCCAAATCCATGTGTCCTCAAAATAGTCAATCAACGGGGCCAGTTGGTCATCATTTGCGATGTAGAAATCACTATTTCTCAAATATTCGAATGCCTCGATAACATCAGAAGTTGGCACATAGGCTAAAGCAGGTAACATCCTTATTTGTAGAGCGTAGTCTTTGTCAAGGGTATAGTTTTTAAGTAGGTGACTATGCTCTTGAACCTCCGCCAGACCGCCTGGCAGAGATGAAAAAAGCATCCTCTGATTACAGCGTTTGGAAATTCAGACACAAATGCCTTTGCAGCAGCAAGCTCAAAATCTGTCATGATGCTTTGTTGTGCTAAATTGGTGCATAATAATTTTATTTGACATAGAACCCTGGAATAGCTCTGTAAAGTACGGTTTGCCATAAGAACAAACACTGATGGGATTACTGCTGTAAATTGAACACCATGTATTGTGTACAACTGGAAAAATAAGATTGGGGTGGTCTTAAATGTTCCATCGGCATACCAGTGAGGTGAGCATTTCATGTACTGCAAATTCTGTTTTGTGGCAAATATAATGAAACGCTCAGCATCATTCAGTCCTGAGTCATACTGCATAAACATTTCCCCCTATCCGATTTACAGTACTCAGGTGGTATTATTAGTTCACTGAGTGCTGCTGGTTGAGTCAGAGCAACTGAAGCAGTCTGACATGCCCTTTGGGCAGTTCGTTTTAAACTAAAAAAGAAGGCAACTTGCCACTGATGGAGTGGCTAATACCACTTGTAGCACTGGCGACTACCTGTTGAGTAGTCTCTTGGGACGTTGCTGCCTTTTCTTTCATTTGATTCACAACTTGCCTAACAGCTGCATCAGCAGGGTTTGGCACATGATTGTGTTCCTGAATTAATTTTATTATTTCCTCGTTCTCTGTGTGCAACCTTGCAGTACACTTGAATGCATCATATTGGATGCATTTCCAATATTCCTTTTGCCCATACTTTCTCTCCTTGCGGTACAGGTATCCTTCGTAACTGAGGAGCAGCTTCCCTCTGGTGCTCAGAATGAAATGCAGCGGCATGATTTCTGTATGTAGGTTGCTGTGCCATACACAGACTATTTTATTTAAAAAAATTAGCATACAATTAATTATGCAGTGACAACAGCAAATGAAAAGAAGAAAAGCAAGTGACAGAGCAGGCAATAATAGGTGTGTAAATAATTCCTTGTAATTCAACAGTAGCAAAGACCTGTGTTGGGGTGCGATGTAGGAGAGCTAGAGAAATGTGAGATGACAGAGAAATTCTAAAGGGAGTGTGTAAAAGATTTATTGTTATTGGATACTGCTGAGACTTGCTGTATAGTGCTAGCCATTGGCATTGACCGTTGGTAAGATCTATCAGTGAGGAGGTATCTCCTAGGAGGAGCCTCACATCTGTCAGGGGAATAGGAGAGTCAAGGACATTAGAGTAGTCTGCCTCTACCCCCAACCAGAAGCATGAGATCTGAGGACATGTCCACAGAATGTGCAATAAGTGAGCTTCGGGTTGGTGGCAGTGCCAGCATTTAGAGTGCCCCATGATCCCACGCGCATGTAGTATGGCCTGGGTACAATGCCAGAATAATAAGATCTTGAGCTGGAGAAAACAGCTTTTAGTGTCCTTGTACAGGGAGTGGGCCTCCTGGATATATCCAGACCAAGAACTTTCTGGAATATTGCTAAGGAGGTCTGCCATCCATTTCAGTCTGTTAGGGGCTGAGGGATCTAGTTGTGTATCTCTCCATGCCCTATAAAATGACTGATAAGGCCACTAGAGATGGAGGAATCATGCAGAGAGGCCAGCCTATTCTATTTCGCATCACTACCAGAGTGGGGGTGGCAAGTACCACGTCTCTCAGCTGGAGGTATCTCCAAAAGTCCCTATTCGGGAGGTCAAATTTGGTCTTCAGTTGATCAAAGGTGAGCATTATCTCAGAATCAGGAGAAAGCAAGTCCTGCACAAAGTGAATACCTCACATTTCCCACACAGGCCAATTAATTGGGGTCCCACCAATCCTAAGGAGTCTGTTGTGCCAGAGAGGGGTATGCCTCCACAGAGGGGCCCAGGAAGAATGAGAGGTATGAGACAGAGATATGAGAGAGTGCCATACCCATCTAATTTCCATTATGGGAAGGGATAGATCCCTAGGTCTACAGAACCCAAGGTAGAGGAGTGCGTATAGACCACTATCTTTCGCTAACTTAGCATCCAGTTGTACCCAAGGCAGCGGGGGAGAGGGGGAGGGAACAAACCATTTTGTTGTGGCCATGGCTAGGCAGGTCAGGTGATATCCGTAAAGCCAAAGGCAGCCCAGGCCACTCTTAGACCAGTGTGCTCTCAGTTTGCTTCTGCCCATTTCCCTACCTACATGACAAGCTGCAGATCCTAGTTAACCAACAGCCTATTTCTTCCTACCCCCACAAAAATTGCCTTATGTTTGTCCCATGCATTCTTGAATTCTCCCATAGTTTTAGACCCCACAACCTCCTCAGGAAGGCTGTTCCATGCATCCACCACCCTCTCTGTGAAAAAATACTTCCTCACATTGCCCTGAAACACTCTCCCCCATCTTCAGATGGTGTCCCCTTGTTCTTGCACATCTCTTTTTCTGAAAGATGCTACCCTTTTGGACTTTGTTGATTCCACTGAGGTACTTAAAAGTTTCTATCATGTATCCCCTCTCCCTCTTTTCCTCAAGGGTATACATATTAAGCTCCTTTAGTCTCTCCTCATGTGGCTTCTCTTGCAGACCCTGTACCATTTTAGTTGCCCTCCTCTGGACTGCCTCTATCCTGTCTATGTTCTTGCAGAGATGGGGTCTCCAGAACTGGATGCAGTGCTCCAGATGGGGTCTCACCAAGTGTCTGTACAGAGGGATAGCAACTTTCTGTTTTCTGCTGGTGATGCCTCTCCTTATACATCCCAGTATCCCCCCAGCCCTCCCTACTGCCTTCTCACATTGCTTGTTAACCTTAAGTTCATCTGATATGATTAACCACAGGTCCCTTTCCATTTTTGTTGTTGTTACTACTAACCCCCCCCCATTGTGTAATCTTCCCCTGGGTTTTTGTTTCCCAGGTGCATTATTTTGTACTTCTTTGCATTGAATCCAAGCTGCCAACTTCTTACAATTCCTCCAACCTTGTCAAGTCCCTTCTCATCCTTTCCATGCCTCCTTGTGTATCAACCCTGTTGCAGATCTTTGTGTCATCTGCAAAGAGGCATACTTTTACTTCCAGTCCCCCTGTAATGTCATTTATAAAGACATTAAAAAGGACTGGACCCAGTACTGAACCCTGTGGTACCCCACTAGTAACCCCTCTTTCTTCAGTGTGGACTCCATTTACAATTACCTTTTGTGTCTTGTTGTCCAGCCAATGTTTTACCTAGGCTACCACTCCCAGGATGGTTAATTTGACTATTAATCTTTTGTGTGGGACTGTGTCAAATGCCTTGCTAAAGTCTAGGTAGGCCACGTCCACAGCCCCTCCCTGATCTACTACTTTGGTCATCCAGTCAAAGAAATCAATTAGATTTATCTGACATGACCTGCCCTCTGTGAACCCATGCTACCTTGGGTCCTGTGCCCCACTGGCTTCTAGGAACTCAACAGTTCTTTTCTTCAGAAGTGATTCCATCAGTTTCTCTACCACAGTGGTCAAACTGACAGGTCTGTAGTTTTCTGCCTCTGTCTTGGTCCCACTTTTGTGAAGGAGATCACATCCCCCTTTCTCCATTCCTCAGGTGCCACACCATCCTCCCACGATTTGTTAAAAATGGTAGCCAGTGGTTTCACTAGTTCTCTCCTTAATTCTTTTAGAATTCTGGGGTGAATTCTGTCAGGCCCCATTGCTTTGTCCACCTTCAGTTTTAGGAGTTCTTTCAGAATCCTTTCTTCTGTGAAAGGACTGGGATTGACCCCCCCCCCATCCAGAGTGCTTCTGTTAATTGGATTAGGCACTTCTTCCTCCTCCTCTTTTGTGAACACTGAGCAGAAATATTCATTCAGTATCCCTGCTTTTTCACTGTCCCTCTCTGCCCACCCACCGTATATTCTATTCAGCCTCACTATCCCTCCCTTTGTCTTTCTATGCTCCCTGATGTACCTATAAAAGGTTTTATCCACCTTCTTAACTGAGTTGGCTATCTTTTCCTCAGTTTGGGCCTTTGCTAGTCTGACTTCCTTCCCTGCTTCCTTCTGTCTTAACTGGTACAGCTCTCTGTCCTGCTCCTTCTGTGTTTCCTTATACTTCCTATAGCAGATGAACTAAAGAAAGGAAATCCAAAGTTATGGGAAAAGGGAATAATTCAAGAAGAAAAAGGGAAGGAGAAGAGGCAAAAAAAAAGGAGATTGAAAAGACAGTACCTAAAGTGGGAAAGAAAAGAGGAGGGGAAAAGAGAAAAGGAAATTATAAGACCACATATGAAAGAAAAGGAAAATATATAATTAATAATGCAGAAATTATCCTGACAGGTGCTCCAGAAACTAGAACTATCATGGGAGTTAGTTTAGTAAAAAAAGGGGGGAAAAGAAAGAAAAGGAAATAAAAAAGTCAAATAAAAATAAAAAAATTAATAAGTAGGGTAAAAGCAAGAAAGTGAAAAGCAACAACAAAAAAAAAGAAACAGGGTAAGTTAAATCAACCCATTGAGACCAAACAAGATAGTGGAGGTAGATCACTTGAAAATACTGAGGAAGGAAAAGGCTCTAATAAAGAACTAGTAAATAACAGCAACAATACCCCAGAAGAAAAGGTTAAGGTAGATGCCTCTGCTAAAATGTACAAGATGAAGAAGTAATGAAAATGAGTGGCTGGTTTAAAAGAACACTAAAGACTAAGTATATCCTGCCATTATATAATGTAGGAATAATACTGGATGAAACAGAGGAAAAACTGAATACGGATTTGAAACAGTTTTTGTAACAATTTTGCAAGGTAGTAAATATAGTGAACCAATGTTGAAACAATTAAATGTTGTTAGACTAGTGGAAAACCTGGAGCTGATTCTACTGATATCAGACCAGTTTTACATACTTAAAGCAATAGAAAACCAAAAACATAAGATAATAATAATAATAATCTTTATTTATGAAGCACCTTTCAGATACCAAGGTGCTGAAAAATAAACAGATAAAAACAGTAAAATACATGATAATATAACCGAATAACAGAATAAATAACAAAGCTAAAGTCAGGCTGAAATAATCAGTCTGGGTAGGCAATCAGCCATAGATGTGTCTTCAAGGCCTTCTTAAAGCCCTCCATGGTCATGCACTCAGGTATCTGATGGGGTTGAGAATTTCACAGGGCTGGGGCAGCATACATAAATGCATGGGCCCCCCAGTGATTTCAAGCTCACCCTGGGAATCTCTAGCAACCCCTCGTCAGCTGAGCCGATAGGTCACCTGGGGCAGTAGGGGCACAGGAGCTCTTGCAGATAGTCTGAACCCAGTCCATGCAGGGCCTTATAGGTCAGAAGCCTGACCTTGAAGGTGATCTGCCACTGAATAGGCAGCCAATGCAATTTGCACAGCACCGGCATGATATGACTCAAATGAGGAGTCCCCATCAACAGTTGGGCTGCAGCATTCTGCACTAGCTGCAAGTGGCAGATATCAACCCCCAGAAACCTTAGATAAAGGGAGTTGCAGTAGTCAAGGTGCAAGGTCACAAAGGTGTGGATCAGTGTTGGAAGGTCGCTGGATGGAACAAGGTGCTTGACCCTAGCAATGTTCCTCAGATGGTAGAAAGAGGACTTGATGACTGCTGACACCTGTGAATGCAGTGTCAGCTCATCATCAAGAATCACCCCCAGGTCTCACACCCATTCAGAGGAAGGAAGCTGGATATCCCTAGACAAAGTCCAGTGGGTTGGCCAGCCCAAACCCCTCTGTCCAGTGACCAGGATCTACCACCATCACCTCAGTCTTTCCAGAGTTCAACTTCAACCAGCTGGAGCTCATCCAGTCCTGGATTTCAGTGAGGCAGTTGTTAAATATCAAGCATGCACTATCCTGGTTGGGTGTGAAAGGCAGGTAGAGCTGGGTATCATTAGCATAGCAGTGACACCTCAGCTCACACCATCTTACAATGTCTCCAAGGGCCAGCATATACATTGCAAACAACATGGGGGACAACACCGAGCCCTGAGGGACCCCACATGGCAGAGAGAATGGTTCAGAGGAAAAATATCCCTGACACCACCCTCTCAGTTCTGCCAGTGAGCAGGGACTTAAACCATATGAGAACTGTCCTAGACATCCCACAGATGAACCTGAGGTGCTCAAGAAGCAGCCCACGATCCATGGTGTTAAAGGCTGAAGAGAGCTCAAGAAGCATCAAGATAGAATGGTACTTCTGATCTCTCGCCATCAAGAGATCATTGAGCACCCGAACCAGAGTGGTTCTGGTACTATGCCTCTTACAAAACCCAGACTGGAGAGGTTCGTAGATGTCATGGATGGTCAGGTGGTTCTCCATTTGCAGTGCCACAACTTTCTCAATTACTTTCCCAACTAAGGGAAGGTTTGAGATAGATCTGTGGTTTGCCAAGCAGCTTGGGTCCAGAGCAGCTTTCTTCAGGAGAGGTGTCACCAACGCCTCCTTCAGGGAGCTAGGAAACTCACTGGGCTCTAAGGAGCACCAAACTATCCTTGCAGGACTGGGCCTATGATATCACAACAACCACCCAGTATCAGGGAAGTTGGGCCCAGGTCCAAACTACAGCACGTTGAGCTAAGGAATACGGGATTTGAAACAGAATCAGTGGTAAATATTAAAAGTTTTATTCCCAGAATATTAAGAGAAGTTCAACCAAGAAAAAGGAAAAAGGAAAGAGCTAACCCTTTCAATATATGGGATTATTTTTTTTTAAATGAGACCAGGAAGAATTTAAAAATTAAAACAATAGAGCTATTACAGAATGTTTTGAAGATCAAACACTTGAATAAAGCAGTAAATAAAGTTGTGTGATGTGAAGTAAATGGACAAAATACCCTATGGATAAATAGTGAAATGGAGTATCAGTTACTATTATCCAAGGCAAACACATTGGATAAAGTAGATATATATCTGGTGGGAGAAGTTACAGAATCAGAAACTCAAATATTGGAGTCAACATCAGACCACTGGAGAAACATGATACAAACCAAAAATAGATTCCAAGTCCTGCAGGACTTTGAGAAAGATCGACAACCAGAGAAATATATAAGTAGACATTATGAAAAATCAGAAAGGGAGAAATCAGATAAGGAACATAGATATAACATTTTGTCATGGAATATAGCTGGGTTAAAAGAAAAACTGGCAGAACCTTTTTTTCCTGGATTACTTTAAGAAGTTTAAATGTATCTGCTCTGAGGAAACTTGGTTAAGAGAAAACATTGATATTGATGGATATAAGACCTATAAAAAAAGAGGTTAAAAAGTTTAGCAAATACGGTAGATTGCCTGGGGGATTAGTAATCTGGAGTAGAATCTCAAAACAAATATTATACTGAGGAGATAAAGACTAAGTCTGAGCATATTTTGGCAATAAAAATAAAAGGGAAGTATCAAGTATTGACAATAGTGAATGTATATATCCCACCAGCAAATTCTAAATATGCAGAGTCACATGTTTTAACTGCTTTAAAGGAAACTTTGGATAAATGCCTAGAGAATGATCCTGAGATGGACATTATTGTGCTTGGTGATTTTAATGCCAGGGTGGGACAATGCCTGTGAACCATCCCAGAATTGGTGAACCTAATGGCAACATTAGAAAATAATTATATGAAACCAACAAAAAAATCTAAAGAAAAAAAAAAAGTTCAGACAGCGATAGCAAAGCTCTGTACTATATTAATGGATAGATGCTTTGTTCTGGCTAATGGCCAAACAGAAGGGACCAGAGGGAGAATATACTTATATGAGTATTAGGGGAGCTTCAATTATTGACCTATGTTGGCTAAGATTCAATATGCTAAAGAATCTCAGGGATCTTAAAATAGGAGACATAGCAGACAGTGAACACAGCCCAGTGGAAATAGATCTGTATAATTGGTTAAAAGTAAAAAACAACAAAAAATGGATAACATTAGAAGAATTAAAAAAAAAGAACCAAATGGAAAATTATTAATGACTGCTCTTCTGTTCAATCATTAAGGGAAAGTGGGGTGAAGAACTATAGCTAATAATAAAGAATCGGATTCCAGTTTAAGAAAGCTTGAAAATACTCTGAAGAAAATAGCTGCTTTATTGGTAAAAGTGGCAGAAATAAAAACTGTTGGGGCAGTAAATGATTTGATGTGGAACGCAAATTAACAAAAAAAGAAATTAACAGATCGACAAGACATACGAACATATGAACATATGAAATTTGCCAGCAGATAAAGGCCTAGCGGTCCATCAAGTCTGCTTGAATGTGCAGCTAGCGCCCCTTATTCTGCAGCTGCCCCTCCCTTCCACCCTTCCCCTTCATTGACCCTACCCCTTGTCCGGTCTCATCCCCTTTTGAAGCAGTCCACTGTTCTAATGGATACCACTTCTGCAGGTAAAGCATTCCACCCAGCCACCACCCTCTCTGCAAAAAAGTGTCTCCTCATCTCCCTCCTGAACCTTCCTCCCTCCAGTCTCATATCATGGCCCCTGGTGTCCCTCCCCTCCCTTACTTTGAACAGTCCCTCTGTACTTGTCTTGTTTATAGCTTTCATGTACTTAAAGGTTTCAATCATGTCCCCATCCCTCCTCTCCTCCAGTGAGTACATGTTCAACTCCCTCAGCCTCCTCTCATATTATAAGTTCCCCAGCCCCTTGATCATCTTTGTCACCCTGCGCTGCACCCCCTCCAGTAATTTAATGTCCCTCTTCAGATATGGGCGCCAGTACTGTACACAGTATTCCAGGTGCAGTCTAACTAATGACCTATACAGTGGCAGAATCACCTCCTCTTTCCTCGAGGATATACCCCTTGCAATACAACCCAGCATTTTGTTGGCCTTTGCAGCTGCCTTCCTACATTGTGCCGAGTTGTTCATTGACCCTGTAATGAGCACCCCCAGATCCTGCTTCTCCTCTGTCTGGGCTAGCTGCACTCCCCCCAGCTGGTAACTCCTCCTTGGGTTCTTCATCCCAAAATGCAGCACCATGCACTTTTTGGCATTAAACCCCAGTTGCCAGGTGTCTGACCAGGTTTCAAGCTTTTCCAGATCATCCTGTGACCCCTGCCATCCCCCTAGGTCATCCACCACTACTCCTACCTTGATATCATCAGCAAACAGACTGATCTTGCTCTTGATGTCCAATTATATGTCTGCAATGAATATCCCAAACAACACTGGTCCCAATGCCAAGCCCTGTGGAACACCGCTGGTCACTACCCTTGGTTGTGAGAGCTCCCACCACCACCACCCTCTGTTGCCTTCCTGAAGCCAGTTCCTAAGCATCTCACCAGCTTTGCACCTGCTCCTGTGCCTTCTAACTTACTTCCCAGCCTTCCATGTGGCACTGGTCGAATGCCTTACTGAAGTCCAGATACAGGACATCCACTGCATGGCCCTGTCCAGTTGCCTAGTTACCCAGTCATAGAACTCCACCAGGTTGGTTTGGCAGGATCTGCCCCCTATGAAGCCATGCAGTCTGCTGTCCTGTAGTCCTTTGGCCTCTAGAAGGGCTACTAGCCTGTCCTTCAGGATAGTCTCCATTCGCTTACCCACGATGGATGTGAGGCTCACTGGTCTGTAAAGAACCAGAAAGAACCAGAAAGAACTGGAAGGGGGGCAGGATCAGTTGTGTTCCAGGACAATAGCTGCTGCTGTTTTCACAGGGTTCTTGTGGATTTTACTTGGTAGGTTAGTTCTTTTCTTTCTTGCTTCTAAGGGGCTAGCAGGGTATTGTTCTGGGGGATCCTGGATGTTTGTAAACTGATTTAGTGGCTGTAAGTGGGGCTCTTTTTGTGGATGTTTCACTTTGTAACAGGCTGCGCTGGTAGAGGCCTATTTCTTCTGATGTAAAACCTGTTTGGTGGGATTTGCTTGGGTCTGGTTCTTTAGCTGCAGGGCTTGGAGGGGAGACACAGGGCTGATACACTCTCTCTTGTCAGGTGTCGCCCAAGACCCATCTCTCCCCACCCTCCCTCCCTCCCCAGGTCTGCAAATTTATAGAGGAAGACCTGCCCTGCAATTGGAGGAAAAGGAAGCTGGTGCAGCTCATGTAGTTCTAGCCACTGGGGTTGAATTAAAGGCCGGGAGAGAAGAGCTTGGGGCTGTTCATTTCCTTACATGTTTAATGTGTTGTACTGCACCTAGTAACAGAGTTACTGGTGTACAGTGGACTGTCTCTAGGATTAGTGGGTGACCTGATTAGGCAGTAGGGTATCTTGGAATAGGGGGAACCTGGTGGCTCACCAAGGAAACCTATTTGAAAGGGGATGGAACCACACATTATTAGGGCCGCATCTTTGGGAGGTGGTGGTGACAGGGTGTGGAGCAGCCATGATACTGGACTGGGCTTAAAGTTTGGTGGTTGCCCAGTGTGCTACCAGCTAGCACAGCTTAGGAGGAGGTTGCGGGGATGAGGAGAAAGCTGGGGAAGGGGGATGGTATGGTTGGGGAAGGGGGCTGGAAATCTCCCACAGGGTTGCACCAAGCACTGGGGTTGGGGGTATAGGGAAAGGAGTGCAGGAGAATACTCAGGGGTCACATAGGGACCCTGGCAGAGGGGCCCAAAGGACACTACCAAGGAAGCAGGCAGGTAACTGGGGACCCTCACAAAGGGGGGACAGAGGGACAACATTCTCAGGAAGTAGGTGGATAGCCAGTGCTGGACAGAAGGAAGCAAGGCAGGGAGGTGGATCAGACCTTATGCTAGTAACACGCTTCAATTCTCTTCTTCTGCTCAAGGATTGGGGGATGTAGCCACGACAGAGGTGGTTAGAGATGGAAAGGGTGTGGGAGTGGGGGGCAGGAGGCAGGGGCCAGATAGCAGGAAGAACAGGGGGGGACCTGGAATGCAGGAGAATGGGGGGAGCAGTGAATCGGAGCAGGAGGGGCAGGGGGAAGAGGGAGGAAAGCGCAAGGAGAAGGACCAGTTGGGAGGAAAGGTAAAGAAGGACCAGAAGTACAAGGAGGATTCAGTAAAGAGAGCTGAGGGGGTAGGCCAGGGGAGCAGGACAAGCAAGGAGGAACTAAATGGAGACAGGAAGGAAGGGAGGATGAGCCAGGCTAGTTTAGCAGATGGGGGAGAAGGACCAGTTGTGAGCAGTGAGGGGGGAATTAACAAGGTACAGAAGGATACTCAGGAGGAGGAGGCATAGGATTGGAGGGAGGAGTGGCCATGGTAAATAAGGAGGCGGGTGGCATGTGGCACACAGATGGGGAGGAACAAGGAGCCAGCTGGGTGGAAGGGCCGGTAGAAAGGATGAGGGACATGGAAGGAGAATGGAGGAAGAGGTGGTCAGAGTGCTCCTGCTGGGGATTCTATGATCAGGGGTATCAAATGGGATAGGGAGGAGAAGCCTGGCCAGTTAGAACAAGATGCTTCCCTGGACTAACGGTGCACAGGAGCTAAGCAGAGGTATATCAGCTGGCAAAGGACTGTGGGGTTCCCCAGACATACTGGTCCACCTGGGCACAAATGACATTGAGAAATAGCGAGCTAGAGATACAGGCAAGATTCAGGGAGCTCGCCAGGGTCTGTCATGACATAGGATGCACAGTTTCCTTCTCAGAAATCCTGCCAGTGCCAAGGGCTAGTGGGGAACACAAAGAAAAATTAGGGAGATAAACCAGTGGCTCAGGGAGTGGTGTGAGGCCAGAGGGTATGGGTTGATGGGGGATTGGGGGGAGACCTGGGAGGATAAGGAGCTGTATGCTGAGATAGACTACATCTCAATTTGGAGGAGGAATCCTTAAGTTGAAAATAGAGGTTCATTGGTGAAAAGTGGGGTTTAAACTTGAGAAGGGGTGGGATGGGAGAAAAAGGCAGTCAAGGGGATGCCGATAAAGGAGGGACTCTGTCTCACCCCCTGGGACCAGGAGGATTGCAGGAAAAGACCAACTGGCAAAGTGCAGACCAGGAGAAAACAGAATCCCAAGGGAACACAAGCAGGGAAATGGAACTATAGGAAAGAGTGGAAGGTAGTCCTGCTAAATGCCAGGAGCTTGGGCAATAAAATGCCTGAGTTCAGGTGATGTTAACTGAGGGCAGTGGATGTGGCAGCGGTCACTGAGACCTGGGCCACTGCAAGACATGACTGGGACCTGAACCTGGAGGGTTACACTATGTTCAGGAAGGACAGGGGGGAGGGAAGGGGAGGAGGGGTAGCAATGATAGTCAAAAACTGCATTGGCATAGGGGGAGTAGAGGAGGTGGAGGGAACCGTGGAGGCGATTTGGGTCACCTTGATAACAAGGGGTGGCAAGAGAGTAAAAATAGGAGTGGTGTATAGACAACCTGCCCTGGCGGAGGAGCTGGAGGAAAGTCTGGTGGCAGATGTTAGGAGACACTGCAGACTGGGCAGAGGAAAGGTGGTGGTGTTAGGGGACTTAAACATGCCAGGAACAGACTGGGAGACTATGACATCCTCTGTGACCAGGGAACAGAGGTTGTTGGATGTCTTTCAAGACAGTTCCTAACTCAGCAGGTGAGGAACCGACCAGGAGGCACGGTACTGGATGTGGTCCTGGCAGACAGTGACCAGATTGGGGGCCTGGAGGTAAGGGACCCATTGGCGGGGTGACCATGCCACGGTCTGGTTCTGCCTGGACCTAGGAGGGTAGAAGGCTGCACAAAGACGAGGTAACCGACTTCAGGGGGTGGATTTAAGGAAATGGGAAGGATCCTTAAGGAGCATTTGGATGGGATTGGGTCAGACATGGACGCTGATAGTAGGTGGGAAATCATCAGGAGAGGGGTGCAGGATGCTACCAGCACCTGTGCAAGAGTAAGACGAAAATGCGGTAGGGCCCAAAAACCCTGTTGGTGGACCAGGGAGGTCCAGGAGGTGGTGCGGGGAAAGAAAGCAGCCTATAATAAATTCAAGTGCTCAAGGAGTGAAAGGGATCGAGGGAATATGAGCTGATGGCTAGAAGGGCCACTAGAGTGGTGAGGGTGGCTAAGGCAAGGAAGGAGCAGAACCTGGCCAGGGAAATTAGGAGAGGGAAAAAGGGGTTCTTTAGATACATTGGGGAAAGACGAAGGGTGAAGGGGCTGATTAGCAGGATTAAATCAGGAAAGAGATGGGCACAAGACCCAGAGGAGCAGGCTGAGGTACTAAATGAGTACTTCACCTCAGTTTTCACCAGGGAAAATGGGGATGCTGCATCACACATGGGAGGAGAATAATGAGGAGGGGGCCTCACCAATCAGCAGGTCTGGGGTGGGGGGCATCACTGGCAGGTGGGGAGGGCTAAGCAGGGAAGAGGTACTGGAAGTGGAAATCACAGCAGAGAGAGTGGGGAAGCCCTCAGCTCCCTTAAGATGGAGAAAGCACCGGGCCGGATAAATTACATCCTAGAGTGCTGAAGGAACTTGCAGATGTCCTGGTGAAACCCCTGGCAGAGCTTTTCACCATCTCTCTGAGGACAGGGTGGGTGCCCCAAGACTGGAAGGTGGCGCATGTAGTGCCTATCCACAAGGGGGGATCAAGGGAGGTGGCAGGGAGCTACAGGCCTGTCAGCCTGACATCAGTGGTGGGCAAGGTGATGGAGGCATTGTCAAAGAGAGGCTAGGGGGGGACCTGGATAAGTCAGGGTGCCTGGACGATGAACAGCATGGATTCATCCAAGGAAATCTGTCAGACAAACCTGGTGGAGTTCTATGACTGGGTGACAAGTGCCATGGACCTGGGTAGACCAGTGGATGTCCTCTTTCTAGACTTCAGCAAGGCATTTGACTCTGTTCCTCACGTGGGCCTGTTGGATAAACTAGGAGAAATGGGGGTGGGAAACGAGATGATCCGATGGATAGGCAATTGGCTCCAGGACTGGACCCACAGGGTCGTGGTTGAGTGGGATAGTCTCTTCCCAAGGAGGGTCATTAGTGGGGTCCCACAGGATCAGTCTTGGGCCCCTTCTGTTCAACGCCTACGTATCTGACATAAGGACAGGAATCAGGAGTGGAGATGAGTCTCTTTGCAGATGACTCGAAACTGGGGGCGGTGGTGGATGGGGAGGAGGGAGGGTGGCCCAGGGGACCTGGAGGCTCTGGAAAGATGGTCTAGAAAGTGGAAGCTGAGGTTTAATGCAGGAAATGCAAGGTACTCCACCTGGGAGCAGAAACCCAGGCCAAGTGTACACCCTGTGGGGGATACTACAAGTCTCAATGGCTGAGAGGGACCTGGGGTGGTGGTGGATGTCAAGATGAACAACTCTGAGACTTGTAGGAGGCAGCAGCCAAGGTCAACAGGATGCTGGGATGCATCGCTGGGGATCACCTCAGAAGGAGGAAGTGACCCTCTGTATAACTGCTTGGTGAGGCCGCACCTTGAGTACTGCGTGCAGTTTTGGAGCGCACTTAAGAGGGACATTAACCTCCCGGAGAGGGTCCAGAGGAGGGCAACCAAATGATTTGGGGCTTGGGGACAGGACCTATGAGGAGAGGCCTCAAGAGCTGCATATGTACACTTTGGAAGAGAGAAGGGACTGGGGACATGATAGAGGTTTTCAGGTACATGAAGAGGGTAAATAGGGGAGGAACAGTGAGGGTGCTTGAAGGAAGGAGGAGGGGCCACTAGAGGGGCATGGGTGGAAGCTGGAGGAAGATTCAGGGAGAAAGGAGGAGGTGCTACTTCACTGAGAGGGGTGGTAGAGCCATGGAATGCACTACCTAGGTGGCTGGTGGAGGCAGAGACAGTGGAGGGGTTCAAGAGGGTGGGACAGGTACAGGGAAGGGTTCAGGAAGCAAAATCAATGCAGCAAGAATATCCGGAACTGGGAAGGGAGAAGCCAGAGAAGGCGAGGGGGACAGCAAGGTCAGCACCCAGGGTGGGGGCTGACCAAACAAGCAGACACGAAAGACCATTAGGCCTATTCTGCTGGCATTTTAGTATGTTAGTAATTTCCCAGTTCATCCTTGGGGCCACTGTTGTGGAGGAGCACCACATACACCATCCTCCAGTTCTGAAGTACACACCCCGAATGTAATGAGGCTTTAAATAGGTCTTCCAAAGGTCCTGCAAAGACCTCTGCCAGCTCCTTCAGTACACTGTGATGGATGCCATCTGGGCCTGGTGCCTTTACCACCCTCAGTGCCTTCAAACCCTCCCAAACTCTGCCCTCCATGATTTCCCCATCTGTCACCCCCTCCCACCCATTTCTGCCATTTCTCCCCCCTTGGGTGTCACCTCTCTTAACTTTAGTAAATACTGAGCAGAAGTACTCATTTAGTGCTTCTGCCTTATTGCACCCTGCTTCCACCCAACCCCTCTCCTTCCTAATCATTACTATGTGGTCCTTACAGCTCCTTTTCTCCCTGATGTACCTAAAGAAGTCCTTCTCCCCTTTTTGAAGCCTTGTGCCAGCCTGAGTTCCGTAGATGCCTTGGCTCCCTTACTGCCTTGTCACCTCATGTCAAGACATGTTAAAGCAAACCCTCTAGGTTAAAGTAAAATAATTTTAATAAACAGAGGAAATAATATAAAATGTTATTAGGGGAAAAAAGAGAGGTATGTAGAACAGAGATATGCAAAGAGTTTGAGAAGGCAGTATGGAGTAAAGATAAGAAATGTTGGTGTATGGTGGCACATGGATGGGAAGTGTACTCAGAGGGAATAGAAAGTCATATAGATCCAATGGCTTGGGAAGAATATTTTAAAGAGTTGCTCTATTTACCTGAGGGAAGCAGACAAGACCCAGATACAGTCAACAGGGTCTGGATTAGATTAGAACCAGAAATTACAGAACAAGAAATAAGGGAGGCATTACTCACTACAAAAAGGCATAAAGCCCTTGGACAGGATGCAATCCCTTTGGATATAATTCTGAATGACCCTGACTTCTGGGTGACTTGCTTACACAAGGCATATGAACATAACACAAATTCAGGTAGCATAATTTCTACATGGAATGAAAATATTATTATTCCTATCTTCAAGAAAGGGAATAAGCAGGATCCTAAGCATTACATGCCAATAAGGTTGCTGGATACTTCACAAAAGATATTGACCAAGGTCTTGAATAAGAGAATTTTAGAATGGCTATATGAAACAAATATAATAGATGAAGCATAAGAAGGTTTCATGCCAGGTCATTCTACTATAGACCAATGTTTTGTCCTGGCTCACCTAATAAATAAATATGTTAAGATAAAGCAGCAAAACTATATTGCATATTTATAGATTACGTACTGTGCTCAATACAGTCAACAGGGATAAGTTGCGAAAAACTTTGGAGGAATATGGGATGTATCCAGCAATCAGGAATATAATAATTGCTTTGTATACGAATAATAAAACAAATATAAGATACAATAAAGGAGATATTACCAGAAAATTTACAACAAACATAGGCCTTAGATAAGGATGTATTTTGCCCCCAATATTGTTTAATATTTTTTTGAATAGAATTATGGAAAAATTGTACAATGAGGATTTTCATATGCCAAGGGTGGGCTCTAGGCATTGCCCATACTTGGCTTGTGCAGATGATGTGGTTTTGATTTCTACAAGCTACTTGGGTATCCAGGACTTTGAGAAAGATCGACAACCAGAGAAATATATAAGTGGACATTATGAAAAATCAGAAAGGGAGAAATCAGATAAGGAACATAGATATAACATTTTGTCATGGAATATAGCTGGGTTAAAAGAAAAACTGGCAGATCCTTTTTTCCTGGATTACTTTAAGAAGTTTAAATGTATCTGCTCTGAGGAAACTTGGTTAAGAGAAAACATTGATATTGATGGATATAAGACCTATAAAAAGAGGTTAAAAGTTTAGCAAATAAGTGGATTGCCTGGGGATTAGTAATCTGGAGTAGAATCTCAAAACAAATATTATACTGAGGAGATAAAGACTAAGTCTGAGCATATTTTGGCAATAAAATTAAAAGGGAAGTATCAAGTATTGACAATAGTGAATGTATATATCCCACCAGCAAATTCTAAATATGCAGAGTCACATGTTTTAACTGCTTTAAAGGAAACTTTGGATAAATGCCTAGAGAATGATCCTGAGATGGACATTATTGTGCTTGGTGATTTTAATGCCAGGGTGGGACAATGCCTGTGAACCATCCCAGAATTGGTGAACCTAATGGCAACATTAGAAAATAATTATATGAAACAACAAAAAAATCTAAAGAAAAAAAAAAAGTTCAGACAGCGATAGCAAGCTCTGTACTATATTAATGGATAGATGCTTTGTTCTGGCTAATGGCCAAACAGAAGGGGACCCAGAGGGGAGAATATACTTATATGAGTATTAGGGGAGCTTCAATTATTGACCTATGTTGGCTAAGATTCAATATGCTAAAGAATCTCAGGGATCTTAAAATAGGAGACATAGCAGACAGTGAACACAGCCCAGTGGAAATAGATCTGTATAATTGGTTAAAAGTAAAAAACAACAAAAAATGGATAACATTAGAAGAATTAAAAAAAAAGAACCAAATGGAAAATTATTAATGACTGCTCTTCTGTTCAATCATTAAGGAAAATGGGGTGAAGAACTATAGCTAATAATAAAGAATCGGATTCCAGTTTAAGAAAGCTTGAAAATACTCTGAAGAAAATAGCTGCTTTATTGGTAAAGTGGCAGAAATAAAAACTGTTGGGGCAGTAAATGATTTGATGTGGAGCATAAATTAACAAAAAAGAAATTAACAGATCGACAAGACATACGAACATATGAACATATGAAATTTGCCAGCAGATAAAGGCCTAGCGGTCCATCAAGTCTGCTTGAATGTGCAGCTAGCGCCTTATTCTGCAGCTGCCCTCCTTCCACCTTCCCTTCATTGACCCTACCCTTGTCCGGTCTCATCCCTTTTGAAGCAGTCCACTGTTCTAATGGATACCACTTCTGCAGGTAAAGCATTCCACCCAGCCACCACCTCTCTGCAAAAGTGTCTCCTCATCTCCTCCTGAACCTTCCTCCCTCCAGTCTCATATCATGGCCCCTGGTCCCTCCCTCCCTTACTTTGAACAGTCCCTCTGTACTTGTCTTGTTTATAGCTTTCATGTACTTAAAGGTTTCAATCATGTCCCCATCCCTCCTCTCCTCCAGTGAGTACATGTTCAACTCCCTCAGCCTCCTCTCATATTATAAGTTCCCCAGCCCCTTGATCATCTTTGTCACCCTACGCTGCACCCCCTCCAGTAATTTAATGTCCCTCTTCAGATATGGGCGCCAGTACTGTACACAGTATTCCAGGTGCAGTCTAACTAATGACCTATACAGTGGCAGAATCACCTCCTCTTTCCTCGAGGATATACCCCTTGCAATACAACCCAGCATTTTGTTGGCCTTTGCAGCTGCCTTCCTACATTGTGCTGAGTTGTTCATTGACCCTGTAATGAGCACCCCCAGATCCTGCTTCTCCTCTGTCTGGGCTAGCTGCACTCCCCCCAGCTGGTAACTCCTCCTTGGGTTCTTCATCCCAAAATGCAGCACCATGCACTTTTTGGCATTAAACCCCAGTTACCAGGTGTCTGACCAGGTTTCAAGCTTTTCCAGATCATCCTGTGACCCCTGCCATCCCCCTAGGTCATCCACCACTACTCCTACCTTGATATCATCAGCAAACAGACTGATCTTGCTCTTGATGTCCAATGATATGTCTGCAATGAATATCCCAAACAACACTGGTCCCAATGCCAAGCCCTGTGGAACACCGCTGGTCACTACCCTTGGTTGTGAGAGCTCCCCACCCACCACCACCCTCTGTTGCCTTCCCTGAAGCCAGTTCCCTAAGCATCTCACCAGCTTTGCACCTGCTCCTGTGCCTTCTAACTTACTTCCCAGCCTTCCATGTGGCACTGAGTCGAATGCCTTACTGAAGTCCAGATACAGGACATCCACTGCATGGCCCCTGTCCAGTTGCCTAGTTACCCAGTCATAGAACTCCACCAGGTTGGTTTGGCAGGATCTGCCCCCTATGAAGCCATGCAGTCTGCTGTCCTGTAGTCCTTTGGCCTCTAGAAGGGCTACTAGCCTGTCCTTCAGGATAGTCCCAATCGCTTACCCACGATGGATGTGAGGCTCACTGGTCTGTAAAGAACCAGAAAGAACCAGAAAGAACTGGAAGGGGGCAGGATCAGTTGTGTTCCAGGACAATAGCTGCTGCTGTTTTCACAGGGTTCTTGTGGATTTTACTTGGTAGGTTAGTTCTTTTCTTTCTTGCTTCTAAGGGCTAGCAGGGTATTGTTCTGGGGATCCTGGATGTTTGTAAACTGATTTAGTGGCTGTAAGTGGGGCTCTTTTTGTGGATGTTTCACTTTGTAACAGGCTGCGCTGGTAGAGGCCTATTTCTTCTGATTTAAAACCTGTTTGGTGGGATTTGCTTGGAGATGGTTATTTGAATTGGAGACCTATATCTGTTAATTTCAAGCCTAGTTTGATTTGGTGTTAGTGAAGCTGATTAAATTGGAGAACTGTTTCCTTTGGCAGCAAACATATTTTGGGGGCTTTGACTTGAATTTTGATTCCTTGTGCTGACTCCATTAGCTGTAAAGGTTAGTTCATAGTGGGGAAGGGGTGTTAATGGTCTGGCCAGGTCTCACTCAGCCAATTGAGTGGAGGCAGGGCTGAATTAGGTTGAGGTGCTAGCTGCTTTGTCTTCTCAGAAAGAACTGGAAGGGGGCAGGATCAGTTGTGTTCCAGGACAATAGCTGCTGCTGTTTTCACAGGGTTCTTGTGGATTTTACTTGGTAGGTTAGTTCTTTTCTTTCTTGCTTCTAAGGGGCTAGCAGGGTATTGTTCTGGGGGATCCTGGATGTTTGTAAACTGATTTAGTGGCTGTAAGTGGGGCTCTTTTTGTGGATGTTTCACTTTGTAACAGGCTGCGCTGGTGAGAGCCTATTTTTCTGATGTAAAACCTGTTTGGTGGGATTTGCTTGGGTCTGGTTCTTTAGCTGCAGGGCTTGGAGGGAGACACAGGGCTGATACACTCTCTCTTGTCAGGTGTCTGCCCAAGACCACCTCCCCCACCCTCCCTCCCTCCCAGAAGTCTGCAAATTTATAGAGGAAGACCTGCCCTGCAATTGGAGGAAAGGAAGCTGGTGCAGCTCATGTAGTTCTAGCCACTGGGGTTGAATTTAAAGGCCGGGAGAGAAGAGCTTGGGGAGCTGTTCATTTTCCTTACATGTTTAATGTGTTGTACTGCACCTAGTAACAGAGTTACTGTGTACAGTGGGACTGTCTCTAGGATTAGTGGGTGACCTGATTAGGCAGTAAGGTATCTTGGAATAGGGGAACCTGGTGGCTCACCCAAGGAAACCTATTTGAAAGGGGATGGAACCACACATTATTAGGGCCGGCATCTTTGGGAGGGTGGTGGGGTGCACAGGGTGTGGAGCAGCCATGATACTGGACTGGGCTTGGAAGTTTGGTGGTTGCCCAGTGTGCTACCAGCTAGCACAGCTTAGGGAGGAGGTTGTGGGGATGAGGAGAAAGCTGGGGGAAGGGGGATGGTATGGTTGGGGAAGGGGGCTGGAAATCTCCCACAGGGTTGCACCAAGCACTGGGGGTGGGGGTATAGGGAAAGGAGTGCAGGAGAATACTCAGGGGTCACATAGGGACCCTGGCAGAGGGGCCCAAAAGGACACTACCAAGGAAGCAGGCAGGTAACTGGGGACCCTCACAAAGGGGGGACAGAGGGACAACATTCTCAGGAAGTAGGGGATAGCCAGTGCTGGACAGAAGGAAGCAAGGCAGGGAGGTGGATCAGACCTTATGCTAGTAACCTTCAATTCTCTTCTTCTGCTCAAGGATGGGGATGTAGCCACGACAGAGGTGGTTAGAGATGGAAAGGGTGTGGGAGTGGGGGGCAGGAGGCAGGGGCCAGATAGCAGGAAGAACAGGGGGGACCTGGAATGCAGGAGAATGGGGGGAGCAGTGAATCGGAGCAGGAGGGGCAGAGGGAAGAGGGAGGAAAGCGCAAGGAGAAAGACCAGTTGGGAGGAAAGGTAAAGAAGGACCAGAAGTACAAGGAGGATTCAGTACAGAGAGCTGAGGGGGTAGGCCAGGGGAGCAGGACAAGCAAGGAGGAACTAAATGGAGACAGGAAGGAAGGGAGGATGAGCCAGGCTAGTTTAGCAGATGGGGGAGAAGGACCAGTTGTGAGCAGTGAGGGGGGAATTAACAAGGTACAGAAGGATACTCAGGAGGAGGAGAGGCATAGGATTGGAGGGAGGAGTGGCCATGGTAAATAAGGAGGCGGGTGGCATGTGGCACACAGATGAGGGAGGAACAAGGAGCCAGCTGGGTGGAAGGGCAGTAGAAAGGATGAGGGACATGGAAGGAGGAATGGAGGAAAGGAGTGGTCAGAGTGCTCCTGCTGGGGATTCTATGATCAGGGGTATCAAATGGGATAGGGAGGAGAAGCCTGGCCAGTTAGAACAAGATGCTTCCCTGGACTAACGGTGCACAGGGCTAAGCACAGGTATATCAGCTGGCAAGGACTGTGGGGTTCCCCAGACATACTGGTCCACCTGGGCACAAATGACATTGAGAAATAGCGAGCTAGAGATACAGGCAAGATTCAGGGAGCTCGCCAGGGTCTGTCATGACATAGGATGCACAGTTTCCTTCTCAGAAATCCTGCCAGTGCCAAGGGCTAGTGGGGAACACAAAAGAAAAATTAGGGAGATAAACCAGTGGCTCAGGGGTTGTGTGAGGCCAGAGGTATGGGTTGATGGGGGATTGGGGAGACCTGGGAGGATAAGGAGCTGTATGCTGAGATAGACTACATCTCAATTTGGAGGAGGAATCTTAAGTTGAAAATAGAGGTTCATTGGTGAAAGTGGGGTTTAAACTTGTGAAGGGGTGGGATGGGAGAAAAAGGCAGTCAAGGGGATGCCGATAAAGGAGGGACTCTGTCTTCACCCCTGGGGACCAGGAGGATTGCAGGAAAAGACCAACTGGCAAAGTGCAGACCAGGAGAAAATAGAATCCCAAGGGAACACGAGCAGGGAAATGGAACTATAGGGAAAGAGTGGAAGGTAGTCCTGCTAAATGCCAGGAGCTTGGGCAATAAAATGCCTGAGTTCAGGTGATGTTAACTGAGGAGCAGTGGATGTGCAGCGGTCACTGAGACTTGGGCCACTGCAAGACATGACTGGGACCTGAACCTGGAGGTTACACTATGTTCAGGAAGGACAGGGGAGGAAGGGAGGAGGGGTAGCAATGATAGTCAAAAACTGCATTGGCATGGGGAGTAGAGGAGGTGGAGGGAACCGTGGGCGATTTGGGTCACCTTGATAACAAGGGGGGCAAGAGAGTAAAAATAGGAGTGGTGTATAGACCCCCTGCCCTGGCGGAGGAGCTGGAGGAAAGTCTGGTGGCAGATGTTGGAGACACTGCAGACTGGGCAGAGGAAAGGTGGTGGTGTTGGGGACTTAAACATGCCAGGAACAGACTGGGAGACTATGACATCCTCTGTGACCAGGAACAGAGGTTGTTGGATGTCTTTCAAGACACGTTCCTAACTCAGCAGGTGAAGGAACCGACCAGGAGGCACGGGTACTGGATGTGGTCCTGGCAGACAGTGACCAGATTGGGAGCCTGGAGGTAAGGGACCCATTGGCGGGAGTGACCATGCCACGGTCTGGTTCTGCCTGGACCTAGGAGGGTAGAAGGCTGCACAAAGGCAGAGTAACCGACTTCAGGGGTGGATTTAAGGAAATGGGAAGGATCCTTAAGGAGCATTTGGATGGGATTGGGTCAGACATGGACGCTGATAGTAGGTGGGAAATCATCAGGAGAGGGTGCAGGATGCTACCAGCACCTGTGCAAGAGTAAGGCGAAAATGCGGTGGGCCCAAAAACCCTGTTGGTGGACCAGGGAGGTCCAGGAGGTGGTGCGGAGAAGAAAGCAGCCTATAATAATTCAAGTGCTCAAGGGTAGAAAGGGATCGAGGGAGTATGAGCTGATGGCTAGAGGGCCACTAGAGTGGTGAGGGTGGCTAAGGCAAGGAAGGAGCAGAACCTAGCCAGGGAAATTAGGAGGGAAAAAGGGTTCTTTAGATACATTGGGGAAAGACGAAGGTGAAGGGCTGATTAGCAGGATTAAATCAGGGAAGAGATGGGCACAAGACCCAGAGGAGCAGGCTGAGGTACTAAATGAGTACTTCACCTCAGTTTTCACCAGGGAAAATGGGGATGCTGCATCACACATGGGAGGAGAGATAATGAGGAGGGGGGCCCCTTACCAATCGCAGGTCTGGGGAGGGGGGGCATCACTGGCAGGTGGGGGGAGGGCTAAGCAGGGAGAAGAGGTACTGGAAGTGGAAATCACAGCAGAGAGAGTGAGGGAAGCCCTCAGCTCCCTTAAGATGGAGAAAGCACCGGGGCCGGATAAATTACATCCTAGAGTGCTGAAGGAACTTGCAGATGTCCTGGTGAAACCCCTGGCAGAGCTTTTCACCATCTCTCTGAGGACAGGGTGGGTGCCCCAAGACTGGAAGGTGGCGCATGTAGTGCCTATCCACAAGGGGGGATCAAGGGAGGTGGCAGGGAACTACAGGCCTGTCAGCCTGACATCAGTGGTGGGCAAGGTGATGGAGGCATTGTCAAAGAGAGGCTAGGGGGACCTGGATAAGTCAGGGTGCCTGGACGATGAACAGCATGGATTCATCCAAGAAATCGTGTCAGACAAACCTGGTGGAGTTCTATGACTGGGTGACAAGTGCCATGGACCTGGGTAGACCAGTGGATGTCCTCTTTCTAGACTTCAGCAAGGCATTTGACTCTGTTCCTCACGTGGGCCTGTTGGATAAACTAGGAGAAATGGGGTGGGAAACCAGATGATCCGATGGATAGGCAATTGGCTCAGGACGGACCCACAGGGTCGTGGTTAGGTGGGATAGTCTCTTCCCAAGGAGGGTCATTAGTGGGGTCCCACAGGATCAGTCCTTGGGCCCTTCTGTTCAACGCCTACGTATCTGACATAAGGACAGGAATCAGGAGTGAGATGAGTCTCTTTGCAGATGACTCGAAACTGGGGGCAGTGGTGGATGGGGAGGAGGGGAGGGTGGCCCTGCAGGGGGACCTGGAGGCTCTGGAAAGATGGTCTAGAAAGTGGAAGCTGAGGTTTAATGCAGGGAAATGCAAGGTACTCCACCTGGGGGCCAGAAACCCAGGCCAAGTGTACACCCTGGGGGATACTACAAGTCTCAATGGCTGAGAGGGACCTGGGGGTGGTGGTGGATGTCAAGATGAACAACTCTGAGACTTGTGGGAGGCAGCAGCCAAGGTCAACAGGATGCTGGGATGCATCGCTGGGATCACCTCAGAAGGAGGAAGTGATACTCCTCTGTATAACTGCTTGGTGAGGCCGCACCTTGAGTACTGCGTGCAGTTTTGGAGCCACACTAAGAAGGACATTAACCTCCTGGGAGGGTCCAGAGGAGGGCAACAAAATGATTTGGGGCTTGGGGACAGGACCTATGAGGAGGCTCGAAGGCTGCATATGTACACTTTGGAAGAGAGAAGGGACTGGGGACATGATAGAGGTTTTCAGGTACATGAAGAGGGTAAATAGGGGAGGAACAGTGAGGGTGCTTCGAAGGAAGGAGGAGGGGGCCACTAGAGGGCATGGGTGGAAGCTGGAGGGGGGAAGATTCAGGGGAGAAAGGAGGAGGTGCTACTTCACTGAGAGGGTGGTAGAGCCATGGAATGCACTACCTAGGTGGCTGGTGGAGGCAGAGACAGTGGAGGGGTTCAAGAGGGGGTGAGACAGGTAGAGGGGAAGGGTTCAGGAAGCAAAATCCAATGCAGCAAGAATATCCGGAACTGGGAAGGGAGAAGCCAGAGAAGGCGAGGGGGACAGCAAGGTCAGCACCCAGGGTGGGGGCTGACCAAACAAGCAGACACGAAAGACCATTAGGCCTATTCTGCTGGCATTTTAGTATGTTAGTAATTTCCCAGTTCATCCTTGGGGCCACTGTTGTGGAGGAGCACCACATACACCATCCTCCAGTTCTGAAGTACACACCCCGAATGTAATGAGGCTTTAAATAGGTCTTCCAAAGGTCCTGCAAAGACCTCTGCCAGCTCCTTCAGTACACTGTGGTGGATGCCATCTGGGCCTGGTGCCTTTACCACCCTCAGTGCCTTCAAACCCTCCCAAACTCTGCCCTCCATGATTCCCCATCTGTCACCCCTCCCCCATTTCTGCCATTTCTCCCCTTGGGTGTCACCTCTCTTAACTTTAGTAAATACTGAGCAGAGAGTACTCATTTAGTGCTTCTGCCTTATTGCACCCTGCTTCCACCCAACCCCCTCCTTCCTAATCATTACTATGTGGTCCTTACAGCTCCTTTTCTCCCTGATGTACCTAAAGAAGTCCTTCTCCCCCTTTTTGAAGCCTTGTGCCAGCCTGAGTTCCGTAGATGCCTTGGCTCCCCTTACTGCCCTTGTCACCTCATGTCAAGACATGTTAAAGCAAACCCCTCTAGGTTAAAGTAAAATAATTTTAATAAACAGAGGAAATAATATAAAATGTTATTAGGGGAAAAAAGAGAGGTATGTAGAACAGAGATATGCAAAGAGTTTGAGAAGGTAGTATGGAGTAAAGAGAAGAAATGTTGGTGTATGGTGGCACATGGATGGGAAGTGTACTCAGAGGGAATAGAAAGTCATATAGATCCAATGGCTTGGGAAGAATATTTTAAAGAGTTGCTCTATTTACTTGAGGGAAGCAGACAAGACCCAGATACAGTCAACAGGGTTTGGATTAGATTAGAACCAGAAATTACAGAACAAGAAATAAGGGAGGCATTACTCACTAAAAAAAGGCATAAAGCCCTTGGACAGGATGCAATCCCTTTGGATATAATTCTGAATGACCCTGACTTCTGGGTGACTTGCTTACACAAGGCATATGAACATAACACAAATTCAGGTAGCATAATTTCTACATGGAATGAAAATATTATTATTCCTATCTTCAAGAAAGGGAATAAGCAGGATCCTAAGCATTACATGCCAATAAGGTTGCTGGATACTTCACAAAAGATATTGACCAAGGTCTTGAATAAGAGAATTTTAGAATGGCTATATGAAACAAATATAATAGATGAAGCATAAGAAGGTTTCATGCCAGGTCATTCTACTATAGACCAATGTTTTGTCCTGGCTCACCTAATAAATAAATATGTTAAGATAAAGCAGCAAAAACTATATTGCATATTTATAGATTTACGTGCTGTGCTCAATACAGTCAACAGGGATAAGTTGCGAAAAACTTTGGAGGAATATGGGATGTATCCAGCAATCAGGAATATAATAATTGCTTTGTATACGAATAATAAAACAAATATAAGATACAATAAAGGAGATATTACCAGAAAATTTACAACAAACATAGGCCTTAGACAAGGATGTATTTTGCCCCCAATATTGTTTAATATTTTTTTGAATAGAATTATGGAAAAATTGTACAATGAGGATTTTCATATGCCAAGGGTGGGCTCTAGGCATTGCCCATACTTGGCTTGTGCAGATGATGTGGTTTTGATTTCTACAAGCTACTTGGGTATCCAAAGAAGTCTACAAAAATTTCAGGCAGAATGTGAAACAGCAGCATTAGAAATGAACTATGACAAAACTAAATATATGATATGTAATAGGGGTATAGCGAGAAAAGGTAAGGATATCAGTCTAACCTGTAACAAAAATAATATAGAAAGAGTTAATAAATTCTGCTACTTGTGAATTATCTTTACTTAGAATTTAAAATGGAATGAACATACTGTAAGAAAATGTTAAAACAAAAAATAATGAATTTTATACCTGTAGTTGAGTGGTTTTCATATAAATATGGAGGCAACTTTATCATTGGTTACATTCGAGTTCTAAACACAAAAATTAAAAGACAGATAGTATATGGAGCAGAGTTGTTGGGTCTGGATAAACCAGATACTCTAGAAACAGTTATGAGAACATTCTATAAAAAGCTTTTGGGCTTACCCTCTGGAGCATCTTCTATTATGGTAAGGACTAAACTGGGGCAGTTACCAGTTAAATGTAGTATAGAACAAAGGCACGCTTTATACTGGCTAAAAGCTTACATAATGGAAGAAAAAAGATTACCAAGAGCGTGTATAGTTGAAGCAGTGGGATATATCAAAAAAGGGCTCTCCTTCCCAAGTCTTCATATTATAGAAATAAGACCTCCAGAATTGGTGAACAGTTATATTAAAAACAAAATTAATGAAATATGCAAACAAAAGGAGTTGAATTTGGGTAGAAATTGTAAAATAAGTAGCTGGTCAGCTAGGAACGAACAAAACTTTGATCTGGCACCATATCTGCTTAAAATAAAAAAACAAATCCAAAAGGAGGATAATAACTAAATTCAGACTTGGATATTATGAGAGTCAGAGACTTAAAGGGTTTTATGATAAAAAATGACTCAAAAAACTGTATGCGTCAACTTGGGAAGGACAACCCATTACATTTATTCATGTTAGGTCCTTTGAATGTTCATGAAAGAAATTTGTATTTGGGCAATATTCTCTCCTTACTGGACATGGAAATGTGATATCAAGTGAATGTACTTTTGAATACTGATGATATTGCAATATTGGAAAGAGCTGTGTAGTTTTGTAAACAATAGAACAAGAGAAATGACACATTGTATAAGAAACTCAAATTGTTTGAATATGTAGCAGGAAAGATAGGGTGTAATATAAATTTGTACAATAGTTGGATTAAGTGCAATACAGAAACATTGATTAAATCATATTGTAATGTCTCATACATAAAACATGTACTGTACATATAATCTGTCATTTGAAAAGTGGATATATTTTGGATGTAATCGAACACATATGTAAGAATAAGTGTGTTTTACTTTGTTTGTTATGACAATGTTGACTTGTCAATCAATAAACTGACTTAAACTGAATTTATCCTAGTGTCCTAAAGCCAATTATTTGAAGATACAGCCCCACATTACAACACTACCACACAGCTGAAAAACTAAAATTACTAAACATTTTATAAGTAGAATAAGGCAATTCCATTGACGGGGTAATGCTATGGCAATGGGCCCCATGATGGTCGAGGTCCCTTGCCTTTTGGGCTTGTGACTCCATCCCACCAGTAGGAACATTAACATAGCATAATCCCCCTCTCTGGTATGTCATATCCCTTACATAGTTCAGCCCACCAAGCTTTTCAAGTTGATAAAGAGGACCACAGCAGAAACAATATATTCCATCTTACCTTGGCTATAAGTTCGAAAACGAATTGTAAAATGAATGACAGATCACAGCGTTGAATTCTCAGAAGCTTCTGTGGTGCAGTTTTTGCTTTCATTTGTGCAAGGTACAGATGAGCTAATGTCAAATTTATATTTAGTAAATATTCCAATATGTGCTTTTCCTTCAGTTTGGCCCAGTCAAACATTTGGGCCACTTTGGAATTAATTCAAAGTCATATTTATTAGAAGTATATATAAAATCTATGAACATACACAAATTTAAAATCAATAAAAAATAATGTCATCTAATTAAAGTTATACATAGAGGAAAGGTGCAAGTGACAGTATAAAAAAAGAGGAGAGAATTCAAGAGCACAAAATTATCTCTGTCTGAACAAACCATTCTACTGCTAGTTCATTATACACACAGCAGAAACTAAACATTTTAAATAACAGCTCAGCCAACCCTCTGACCCTGTCAAACAGGGTCTAAGCACTTAGTCTGCCAAGGGCAATCTTAGCAAAGAGTTGGCTGTTATAATCACAAAACAACATACAGTGCAATATATCTGATTCAATTCCTTCTATTACTCTTTCACCCCATATGGTGTATAACCATTGCAATCTGATATTGTTCAGTAGTGTGCACTGAAAAATCATATGCCTAACCATCAAAAGGTTCTGTGGTTCAGATTTACAATCTTATGCATCATTATCTTGATTCGAGGTAGACTGTCCTCATATACACTATGTTAGTAACAATGCCAGCTCTAAATTTACAGTATGCATTCCTATCCAGCTCTTTCTCCAGGACATCTAGGTAGTTGTCCTTTTTCCTTGGTATTTTTAGCTTGCAATATGTGTTATAATAATACATGTCTTTTAGTTTACTAAATTCAACTTGGAAAAAGACATCTTCCAGCTTCTCTTTTGCCATCTTAGTATAGGCATTAATATTTTATATAGCATATCTGTCCCAGATTTCTATCATGCCATTGTTCTTTAATAATGTATTTAATCTTGTTAACCAATAACTGACCCCTCATCTTTCTTGTGCTTCTCTCCAGCACAATTTCATATATCTATTACCAGGAAGGAGTACAATCTTTTTCCATAGCTGAAAGGCCCTTATTTTGGCCATCAATACCACAAATCTTATATTGAACTCACTTTTGATGAAAGCTGTGGTTGTGATATTATTTAAGTCCATAATTTGTCTATAGGAGTTATTATGAACACTTTCTAAAGCAGACATATTCTTATCCAATGCCCATATCTCCACCCATAAAGTAAGATGCTTATGACTTTGGCATCAAATGCCTGCTTGAGGGCTTTAAAGGAATTATTGGCAAACATTTTACCAAATCTTATTATGGCTTTTGATGCTTGCTGGGCCTGTATCTTGGTATTCAAAATATGTGTATTCCAATTTCCATCTTTCCCCAGGGTCAGACCTTGATATTTATATGTTTTAGTAGTTTTAAACTCTAGGTTAGTGATTTTTCAAGCCTTGCCTTCCTTATTTCTGACATTACTGCATATCATTATGTTAGATTTTTGTTAAATGATATGTAAATCCCTTCTTGCAAGTTCTGTGCTCACTGTTCTGATTGCTCTCTTTAGGCCTAGCAGTGCTTGTAAGCACAGAATGATTTTATCTGCATAGCATAGAATACTTATTTCCTCATCGCAGATTTTGGGAGCAAAGATCTCTATTTCTTTTGCCTTGTGTATGATCTGTTCAATGTAAATATTTAAAAGCAGGGGTGCTAGAAGGCATCCCTGCTTGACACCTTTGTTAACTGTGACGCCTTCCATAATATTGCCCTCTCTAGTGACTCTAACAAATGCTCTGTTATCTTTATGCAGTACTTTCAGCATCTCTAGTAGACAGGGGTCAAGACCTAGCAGACAGTGTGTTCCATAACAGGGTCCTGTTCACATTATCAAATGTAGATTTGAGATCTAAGAAGGCGATATAGAAGGCACCCTTCTCCTTGTTTGCATATTACTCGAAAATATATCTTAGGGTGAATATATGATCAATCGTGCCATACCCTCGACGGAACCCTGCCTGTGCTTCTGAGATTATGTTATCTGTTGCCCAATTTTGGCAATTTCCTCAGAAGAATCCTAGTCATTATTTTTAGCCCTTTGCAAAACAAACTGATAGGCCTGTAATTTTCTGGGTTTTCATATGGGCCTTTCTTGTGTAGAGGGACTGTTACACTATTAGTTCAATCATCTGGTATGATTCTTTGTACAAAAATAAAGTTATGCATGGAGCAGAGAATGTCTGACCCACTTTTTGGATTGCTGTGAAATACCTTGGCTTGAACCCCATCACACTGTGGGGCTTTATTTTTGTTCTGTGCTTTGATGGCCCACAGGACTTTGTTCTTATTTGTAAAGGGTTCCTTAGATGAGTTGGGTATCTCTATTGATCGTGATAGCTGTATTATCTATGTTCACTCATTATGATATCGACTTGTATTGTACTGCTCAATGTAATTTTTTTTTGGAGAAAAAGGAAAGCCATGTGTGGGCTGTCATTACTGATGCCGTATTATATTAAATGTTGGAAGTACCCTGGGCCACTAGCCCCCAGAAGACTTTGCTATTCTTAATATGGATCGCCTCCTGCAGTTGTTGCCATAACTTCATTTTATAATCCTTTTTCTTAGATCTCAAAAGCATATTATACCCTCTCTTGATTGACTTTTAGGCTATTTTAGGTGCCACATCCTGAGAGTTTTGGGCAAGTCTGCCTAGTTTATTCACTACTTGTTTAGTGTTCCTACAATCTTTATCAAATTACATAATGATGCCCGATGCTATTGTATCTAGTTTTTTAGGGGCTAGTACTTTCTAATTTTTCTTGTAATCGTTTTATACAGAATTCATATTTCTGTATGGGATCTACAGTCCCCGTATCTTCTAGGATGTTAATTATGTTCCCCAGCTCTTCAAAAATCAAAGTTTCCAGAACTCCAGACCACTTTATCAAAGTTTATGTTTGCTTGCATGCACAGTGCACAAGAAACATTTTGAGGTGAGTACAGCATTGCATAGGTGTGGCAGTGTTTGGCCAATCCAGCGACCACTTTCAGGGGCACGTCTCTAGGCCATCAATCAACAGGAATGCTGCCAATGATGGCAGTTTCAGAGCAAGCACCAGGTTTGAAAGAAATCTGCTGCTTCAATCATAGACAGTTTTGCCATTACCGCAGCAGATCTCTTCCCCTCCTTTCCAGCAATCAGGCACATTCCAGCCATGTGCATTACAGTGCACAGTAATGTGCAAGGCTGGACTTATGAGCAACTCATTTGCTCAGTGTGCCTTTCCCAGTGAAATAAATAAATGAGCCCCACCACGGCTTTGCATAATTGGTGGTTCCTGCTCCCACCACACACTCCCCCCAAAGCTGACATCAGGGTGCCCAATCTCCAAGTCGACATGCCCCCCTCAAGCGTGAACATATATTTTGCTGAAAACGGGGTACCCAATCCCCATGTTGGCATGCCCCCCTCCACTGTTGTGGCACACTGGGAGTCCACCCCAGTGTGCCAAAATAAGTATCTTTTTCTGACACTGGGATGCCCACGCCCAGTGTTGAATGTGCCCCCCATGATCCCTTATTTTCAGCTGACCTTGGGGTGCCCAATCCCTGGGTCAGCATTGATCCCCCTCAACTAGTCTGGCACACTGTGGGCCCACCCCAGTGTGCCACAATTTATTTTTCATAGTATGTCACCTGAAAAAAAGAAAACTATCCCCTGAGGTCTTTTTTTTAAACCTACAGAAAAAGAAAATGGTCCCTCATCATCCTCACCTCCCCCTCCACCATCCCGACCACTCCTCTGTGCACCCACTTCACCCTTACTTACTTCTGGAGGTCGGGTGCTGTGATCTTCTGTGGACTGGGAACACATCTGCACTTTTCAAAAGCCGACCGCAAACAGAAGAAAATCACGGTAAGCCCTATAATGGCAATCAATGGGGGGGTTCAACTTAGGTTGATATCTCAGGCATTTTTGGGAGTTCTGGTCCCAAATTTTCCACATCAGGTTCTTGGGACCCCACCTCATGAAGACTGGCACTGTTATTTCATGTCTCAGTCCCAAAAGGTGATTTCATGGTCGCTGAGCGGAATCACCTTTATGGATGGATTAACAAAATGACAGTGCCACTGTTCATGAGGTGGGGTCCCAAAAGGCCCATGTTGCAAGTTTGGTTAAAAAACTCCAAAAAATGACTGCCTTATGAACATGCATTGTGCAGTTTGTTTGTACGTTCGTAACTTCACCATTTTTTTATGTTTTCACACCTGTAGTGCAGAATGGTCTCAGTCGCAGTGTGACATCAAATTTTCAGACAGATTAATGAAATCACAGTGCCACTGTTCATCAGGGGATGTCACAAAAAGGCCTTGTTGAAAATTTGGTAAAAAAATTCCCAAACATTATGAGCATGCATTATGCAATTTCTTTGCATGCTCGTAAACTTCATCACTTTTTCATATTTTCGCTCCAGATTGGCAGTGCCATTTTTCACACTGTCTCATGAACAGTATAGATATCATTTTTCATGTCCTGCCCAAAATGTCTTTTCACACCTGTTGCATCAATTGGCATATTTGTTGTGTGAAATCACCTTTCAGGATTGAGTAACAAAATGATAGTGCCACTGTTCATGAGGTGGGGTCCCAAAAAGCCCATGCTGAAAATTTGGAGTGAAAATACCAGCAAACACCCAGGGCATTAGGGTTTCCAACTGTAATGCCTCACCCTGTACAGACTGACAGGCATTGTGGGTGTGGCTTGGGGTCGTAGGCCATAATGCTCATGCCATTCCACTCCCACCCCCACTCTGCAGCTGCTGAAAGGCACTGAGGTGTGCCTTCAGCCCTATTGTTCATCACATTATCCTATACTGCACCTATCTCAGCTTATTTCCTTATGGAATGGGGTTAGTGTAAGGGCCAAGGACCCCAACCACACCATGACACCTGTCAGTATCTGCAGGGTGGGGTGAGGTGGAATGGTGTGAGTGTTATGGCTGATGACCCAGAGGCACACCCCAGCACCTGTCAGTCTCTGTAGGGTGGGGGTGGGTGTTGGTGTTAGTTCAGTACTTCACTGCCATTTCTATTATGCTTCTCTGTAACTCATGCAGTGCCATTGCCAGTACCAGCAAGCAAACATTCAGCATTGACAAATGCTTGTTTATTATGTATTTTCATATTTGATTCTGTCATCTGTGGGTCCACCCTGACCTTTAGTTACTTAAATTCTTTACCTGTTGTAGTCAATATATTGGGAATGTGGTCACTATCTGAGTTAGTTCTTACTACAATGCTTTTAACAATCTAAAATGAAATAATGTTGATTATGCACAAGTCCAACAAGCTACCACCCTTTTTAGTGGGAATGGTCCATTCCCCCTGCTTATCCTGGGGCACCTGGCCATTAACTAGCCAAAAGTTGTTGGAGCCCACCCAACTGATTATGCATTCACCATTCATATTTAAGGTGTGATCCATACAGCTTCTTACTGGCAGAGTACACCATTACGAAGGATCTGCTGTTGTGACTTGACTTCTGTACTGGGACTAAAGAAGTAGAACCATACTACTGGGACCTTCAAGTTAGTAGGTTTGTCTGAGTTGGCTGTAGTGAGTTGTTATCTGTGCAGTTATCTAGGTGTTAGTCTCAAGTGGCTGAAGGGGATTGTTATCTGTGCAATTTAACTAAGTGTAGAAAGATCTGTTAAGTAGGGGGAGTGGCTTAGCTAGAAGGAAGCTAGGTTAAAGCCAGATTTAACCACTTTCCTAGATAGCTTCTGCCAGAGAACTGGCAGAGAACACCAGGACAAAGTAGCTGCTGTTGTGACTGGAATTCTCTACTGGGACCAAAGAAGTAGAACTCTACTACTGGGACCTTCAATTTAGGAGAAACAAACTGTGTGTTTGTCTGAGTTGGCTGAAGTAAATTATCTGTGCAGTTATCTAAGTGTTAGTCTCATGTGGTTGAATGGGATTATCTGTGCAATTCAACTAAGTGCAAAAAGATCTGTTAAGTAGGGGGAGTGGCTTAGTTAGAAGGAAACAGATTAAAGCCAGATTTAAACACTGCCCTAGATAACTTCTGCCAGAGAACTGGCAGAGAACACCAGGATGAAGGTGCTGCTGTTGTGACTGGACTTCTCTACTGGGACAAAAGAAGTAGAACTCTACTACTGGGACCTTCAATTTAAGGGAAAAAAGTAAGTGTGTTTGTCTGAGTTGGCTGAAGTAAATTGTTATCTGTGCAGTTATCTAGCTGTTAGTCTCAGGTGGCTGAAAGGGATTGTTATCTGTACAATTTAACTAAGTGTAGAATTATCTGTTAAGTAGGGGAAGTGGCTTACCTAGATGGAAGCCAGGTAAAAGCCAGATTTAAACACTTCCCTAGATAGCTTCTGCCAGAGAACTGGCAGAGAACACCAGGACGAAGGAGCTGCTCTTGTGACTGGACTTCTCTACTGGGACTAAAGAAGTAATAATAATAATAATTTTTATTTATAAGGTGCCTTTTTCATTACAAGGTGCTGAACAATTTAAAACAGTCAAAAGCCATCATTATAAAATTCCATAATACTTAATACAGTTAATAATCAAATCAAATAAAAAGATCAACTCTCTAAGAAGGCCTTTTGCCATAAAAACATTTTCAATCCATTCTTAAAATCCACCACAGATATGCGATTTCATAACCAATGGGGTAGATAATTCCAAAGGGTGGGAACATCATATGAAAAAGCTCTAGCACCAGAAGATTTCAAATTCACCCATGGAATCTCCAGCAACCCCTCATCGGCAGAGCGGAGCGATCACTCAGGGCAGTAAGGAACCAGAAGTTCTTTCAGATAGACCAGACCCAGACCGTGTAGGGCTTTGAAACTCAGTAAACTGACTTTAAAGGTGATCCGCCACCATATTGGCAGCCAGTGCAGTTTGCACAGCAACAGAGTAATATGGCAGGATCTACTCCAGCCCACCAAAAGCTGGGCTGCAGCATTCTGCATTAGCTGCAGGTGATGGATTTCAACCCCTGAAAGCCCTAGATAGAGGGATTTGCAGTAGTCGAGGTGTGAAGATACAAAGGTGTGGACCAAAGTTGGAAGGTTGTCAGACGGAAACAGATACCTAATCCTGGCAGTGTTCCTAAGATGGTAAAAGGAAGTCTTGATGACAGCAGACACCTCTGACTGCAGTGTTAGTCTGTCATCAAGAACCACCCCCAGGTTAAGCACCCGTTTGGAGGTTGGGAGAGAAACACCGCCAAGAATAATTCCAGAAGGTGCACCAACCCCCGACCCCCCTATCCGATGACCCGGGTCCACAACCAATACCTCTGTCTTTTACAAGTTCAAATTTAGCCAGCTAGAGTCCATCTACTCCTGGATTTCTTTCAGACAGTTGTTAAAGCCGAGAGAGTTCCATCCTGGTCGGGTGCGAAAGAAAGGTATAGCTGGGTATCATCTGCGTAACAGTGAAACCTCAGTCCATACCTTCTTACAATGTCTCTGATGGGTAGCATATACACTGTGAATACCATGGGTGATAGAACTGAACCCTGTGGCACCCCACACAACAAAGCAGTTGAGTCCAAGGAAAAAACCCAGACACAACTCATTGTGATCCCCCTGTGAGGAGTGAGGTGAACCATTTTAAGATGATTCCCGATATTCCACATATATGCCTCAGGCATTCTAACAACACCACATGATCCACGGTGTCAAAGGCTGAAGAGAGATCCAGAAAGACCAAGATGGAATGGCTCTTCCAATCTCTCGCCATCAGGAGATCATTGAGCACTCGAACCAGTGCTGTTTTGGTACTATGTCTTTTACGAAAGCCGGACTGGAAGGGTTCATAGATGCCATGGATGGTCAAATAGTCCTCCAGTTGAGCTGCCACTACTTTCTCAATCACTGTCCCAACAAAAGGAAGGCTAGAGATAGGTCTGTAGTTTGTGAAACAGTTTGGATCCAAGGTAGCTTTCTTCAAGAGTGGTGTCACCACCGACTCTTTCAGGGAACTAAGAAAATCACCCAATTCCAAGGAGCACCAGACTATCCACACAAGAACAGGACTGATGATATCACCACAAACCAAAATTAGGGATGTCAGTCCAGGATCCAAACTACAGCATGTAGGGTGCATACTCTGGATAATCCTCATGACATCCATGAACTCTGGCTGGCTGAAGGAACTCCAGGAAAATTGAGGCACAGTGACCTCACACCATTCTACAGCAACCCCCATAGAGTGTGTTGGTTGCAACTCTGCCCTGTTCTCAGCCACCTTATTTGCAAAGAATCAAGCAAGTTCATCGTACTCTAACTGCGAAAAAGCTTTTTGAATTTGCAGATAGGCTGAGTTGCACAGTCTGTCCACAGTTCAAAATAGCTGAGCTGGTTGATTCCAAGCAACCACAATCTCCCTGGACAGGAATTCTGCCTTCTTACAGGAGATTTTAGATTGATAAACCAAATAATGGTCCATCAATCGAAGGTGGTCAGTATAAAGAGTGGACTTTCACCAACAATGCCCTAACCTTCGCCCCTGTCCCCGCATCTCCCTCAATGTCCCATCAAGCCAAGGGGACTTAGGGGGAAGGGAGAGGGGGCACACATGGACTGGAGTAATAGAATCTAGAGCTACTGTAGCAGCTATATTATAAGCTGACACAAGAGTCTCTGGATCATTGCTTGCCAAGTCGAGGGATGATAGGTCAAGAACTGCAGCAAGGCCTTGGGAATTTATATCCCATAAAGGGTGGTACCTAACCATCTCCACAGGGGTAGGACTTCTAGAGGAGGTGCAGAAACTAAACCCCATGGTGTAGTGATCTGACCACCCAACTGATAACAATAACAATAAGTGGAACTCTACTGCTGGGACCTTCAATTTAGGGGGAAAAAATTGTGTGTTTGTCTGAGTTGGCTGAAGTAAACTGTTATCTGTGCAGTTATCTAGGTGTTAGTCTCAGGTGGCTGAAGGGGATTGTTATCTGTGCAGTTTAACTAAGTGTAGAAAGATCTGTTGAGTAGGGGGAGTGACTTAGTTAGGAGGAAACAGATTAAAGCCAGATTTAAACACTGCCCAAGATAGCTTCTGCCAGAGAACTGGCAGAGAACATCAGGACGAAGGAGCTGCTGTTGTGACTGGACTTCTCTACTGGGACTAAAGAAGTAGAACTCTACTACTGGGACCTTCAATTTAGGGAAACAAAGATGTGTTTGTCTGAGTTGGTTGAAGTAAATTGTTATCTGTGCAGTTATTTAGGTGTTAGTCTCAGGTGGCTGAAGGGAATTGTTATGGCTGCAATTTAACTAAGTGTAGAAAGATCTGTTAAGTAGGGGAGTGGCTTAGCTAGAAGGAAGCCAGGTTAAAGCCATATTTAAACATTGCCCTAGATAGCTTCTGCCAGAGAACTGGCAGAGAACAAAAGGATGAAGGAGCTGCTATTGTGACTGGACTTCTCTACTGTGAATAAAGAAGTAGAACTCTACTACTGGGACCTTCGATTTAGGGGGGAAGTTAGTGTGTTTGTCCGAGTTGGCTGAAGTAAATTGTTATTTGTGCAGTTATCTAGGTGTTAGTCTCCAGTGACTGAAGGGGATTGTTATCTGTGCAATTTAACTAAGTGTAGAAAGATCTGTTAAGTAGGTGGAGTGACTTGGATAGAAGGAAGCCAGGTTAAAGCCAGATTTAAACACTTCCCTAGATAGGTTCTGCCAGAGAACTGGCAGAGAACACCAGGACAGAGGGGCTGCTGTTGTGACTGGGCTTCTCTACTGGAACTATATTGCCCTCCTTCCCTTCCATCACCCCTCCCACATCCAAAGCCAGTTCTACTTTTATAGGCACAGGATTTGACTGACAACATGAATGTCCTATTTGGGAGCAGGAAGTGAGTGATCACAGAGCCACCAAAGACTCACTATCCTAGAAGGACAAGAGTAGCTCTCTGTCCCTTCCCCCCATCTATTGGAGGTCTGCCTCTGAGCAAGTAAGGAGATTATTGAGAAATATAGGATCTTCCTGTCTCAGAACAGGAAGATCAGGAGCTTAAAGGGCACAGGGGCAGTAAGTAAGTAGGGAGAAAAAAAATAAACAGAGGAAAGAGTAAGTATTCCAAACAACACTGAAGGGGCCAGAAATAAGACATGATGGGAGTGGTGCAGTGCAGTGCAGTGGCTGTGGAGCAGCAGTCTTATGGGAGACATTTTGGAAAATGTGGTGTTGTCCCATCTGCTGGCACCTCTTTGGGCTGAGGGAGGAGGTTGCTCATCTCCAGGCTGAGTTGGCCAGGATTTGTGGGACCTCCTTTCCCATCCAGGGACCACGAGGGCCACTGTTGTTGCTGTAGAGGTTGCCAAGAAAGAGGAGTGGTTGGATTGCAGTGAGCTCAGGGAGGGTGAGGGTGGTGGAACAGAGGCGCATCCCTCCAGTTGTACCTCTCCATAATTCATATGCCACTCTGGCAAAGTGTGGTTCCTCTATGGAGGCACCCACATTAGAGACCAAGAAGGATGCTGGGAACCTCCACAAAGGAGATCCACAGAAGAGTGGCATGGTTATCCCACAGAGGAAGAAAACAACTCCTGTTGGGGGACTCCATTGTTAGGAAGGTAGAACTGGGGGAGGAAGGGGAGAGGGAGGAAGGGAGGTAAGGTGCCTGCCTGGTGCCATGGCTTGGGGGGACAGGGAGCAAATCCTCCAGATTGCCTGAGCAGTTGCAGAAGTGAAGAAGCTGGATGTCATTGTCCACCTAGAGACAAATGACCTGGCTAAGAAAGGGATCAGAGCAGTGAAGGAAGAGTTTTTGGAGTTGGGAAGGGGTCCTAAACAAGTAGCACACACGGTAACCTTCTCAGAGGTATTACTTGTCTATAGTGTAGGTGAGGCTAGGATGCTCCATTCCATGGGATTAAATCAGTGGTTGAAAAACTGGTGCAGAGCTCAGGGATTTGGCTTCATTGGGGACTGGGGGTCCACCTGGAGTGATGCAGGCCTATACTGGTGTGATGGTCTGCATATGTCCAGGAGGGGAACTAAGATCCTAGGTGACAGGTTTAAATGCTTCATTGGCAAGCATTTAAACTAGCCAAGGTGGGAGGCACTGGAGAGGAGCAAGGAAATCCTAGCCCCCTGAAAAAAAACAGGGTAGTAAGTAAGGTAAACACCAAGATAGAGATGTAGATAGGGAGAAGGGCAGGGGTAAATGGAGAAAGTGACATAGGCAATAAGGACAGGGATGGGGCAAAAAGGGGTAAGGCAATCAGCAAATGGAGGTTAACGAGTACCAATGCCCGTAGTCTGGGTAACAAGCTTCCTGAACTGGTGGCCTTGATGGAAGAGGGATGCCTGGATATCATAGCAGTCACAGAAACATGGTACACAGAGAACCACGACTGAGATGTTAACATACCAGGGTACACAACCTACAGGAGAGACAGGAAGGGGAGAAGAGGGGGGGAGTAGCTGTAAGAGAAGAGATAAAAGCAACTGAACAAAAGAGTAAACAGGGAGGAGAGGAGGCACTGTGAGTCACCTTAGAGACTGGAAATGGCACCACAATCTGCACAGGGGTTGTATTCAGACCCCCATGTCAGGGGGAAGGAATGGACAAGAATATGATAGAAGGCATTCTTAGGATGGCAGAGAAAGGGAAGATACTGTTGATGGGAGACCTGAATATGTCAGATGCTAACTGGAGCACATTTGCTGCAGCCACATCCAAGAGCAGGGCCATTCTCAATGCCTTACAGGTGGCATGCCTCAGACAGCTAGTTTTGGAACCCAATCATGAGGGAGCAATCTTAGACCTCATACTCTCAAATGGGGACAGTGAGAGAATCACAGATCTAGAAGTGGGTAGCCATCTGGGAACAAGTGACCACCAAACAGTGTGGTTCACAATAAACTCGGCTAAAGAGTCAAGCCATACAAAATTGAGGGTACTGAACTTCAGGAGGGCTGACTCTGGCAAGATGGGAGAGTGCCTTAGAAAAGCACTAGCAAACAGGCAAGAAGGAGGGGTGAATCAACAATGGGGAAACATCAGAACTGCAATCAGAGAGGCAACAAGCCTTTGTGTGAAGCAAATAAACAAATCAAAATTAAAGAAAAAGCCACTATGATTCTCAAAAGAGGTAGTGGGGAAGGTCAGGGAGAAAAAGACAGCATTCAGGAAGTATAAGGGAATACAGAAGGAACAGGACAGAGAGCTGTACCAGTTAAGGCAGAAGGAAGCAGGGAGGGAAGTCAAAATAGCAAAGGCCCAAACTGAGGAAAACATAGCTAACTCAGTTAAGAAGGTGGATAAAACCTTGTATAGGTACATCAGGGAGTGTAGAAAGACAAAGGGAGGGATAGTGAGGCTGAATAGAATGGACAATGGGTGGGCAGAGAGGGCAGTGAAAAAGCAGGGATACTGACTGAATATTTCTGCTCAGTATTCACAAAAGAAAATGAGGAGAAGGTGCCTAATCCAATTAACAGAAGCACTCTGGATAGGGGGGTCTATCCCAATCCTTTCACAGAAGAAAGGGTTCTGAAAAAACTCCTAAAACTGAAGGTGGATAAAGCAATGGGGCCTGATGGAATTCACCCCAGAATTCTAAAAGTATTAAGGGGAGAACTAGTGAAACCACTGACTACCCTTTTTAACAAATCATGAGAGGATGGTGTGGTACCTGAGGACTGGAGGAAGGTGGATGTGATTCTCCTTCACAAAAGTGGACCAAGACAGAGGCAGAAAACTACAGACCTGTCAGTTTGACCTCTGTGGTAGGGAAAATGATGGAATCACTTCTGAGGGAAATAATTGTTGAGTACCTAGAGGCCAGTGGGGCACAGGACCAAAGGCAGCATGAATTTACAGTGGGAAAGTCATGTCAGATGCATCTAATTGATTTCTTTGACTGGATGACCAAAGTAGTAGACCATGGAGGGGCTGTGGACATGGCCTACCTAGACTTTAACAAGGCATTTGACACAGTCCCACACAAAAGAGTAATAGTCAAATTAACCAGCCTGGGAGTGGGTCCCAAGGTGGTAGCCTAAGGGTAAAACATTGGCTGGACAACAGGACACAGAAGGTAATTGTAAAGACAGTTGGTGATACCCCATCTGGAGTACTGCATTCAGTTCTGGAGACCCTTATCTCCACAAGGAGAGAGACAGGATAGAGGCAGTCCAGAGAAGGGTAACTAAAATGGTTCATGGTCTGCAAGAGAAGCCAGATGAGGAAGACTAAAGGAGCTTAATATGTATACCTTTGATGAAAGAAGGGAGAGGGGGGACATGATCAAAACTTTTAAGTACCTCAGTGGAATCAACAAAGTCCAAGAGGGTAGCATCATTCAGAAAAAGGGATCTGCAAGAACAAGGGGACTCAATTTGAAGATAGAGGGGGTGTGGTTCAGGGGCAATGTGAGGAAGTATTTTTTCACAGAGAAGGTGGTGGACACATGGAAACAGCCTTCCCGAAGAGGTTCTGGGGTCTAAAACTGTGGGAGAATTCAAGAATGCATGGGACAGACATCAGACAATTTTTGTGGGGTGTAAGAAGAAATAGGCTGTTGGTTAACTAGGATCTGCAGCTTATCCTGTAGGTAGGGAAATGTGCAGACTGGGTGGGCCAATTGGTCCTTATCTCCCGTCAATGTCTATGTTTCTATGTTCATTGGAATTTTGTATACATCATCCAGGTTTCATTCCTGGGTGCATAATTCTGCTTTGTTACTTACGCATCCATTGAAATCCCCCATCAAACTTTTTGTGCTACTCCAGTAGGTGCACGGAATGTGTAAAATTGTTGCCTCTAGTGTGTCCATAGCTGCTTTCATGCAGCTTAGGCCAGCTGGTGGAATGTAAGTGTTTATTACTATGAGTTCCAACCCAAATGTTGATACCGCTCTCTCACATAGGGAGTAAGGTAGGCCATAATTAATTTTTTCACATTTCTGAATGCTACATGTAGACATTAGTGTTTTCATACCACCTTTCACCCTACCAAATTGGAACAGTTTTACGGCTTCTGTTTGCCAGTTGGTATTTATTTATTTGCTTTTGTTAACCAGGTAAGCAAACTAGACAACAAGTGCCTATTTTCAGGAGTGACCCGGTAAGTTACAGTACATAAAACACAGAGTACAAAATACAGAATACAAAATACAGAGTCAGGGTAACATGCTGGCCCACAGCCAGGTGGGAGGAACAGCAAACGGTACAGTGGCTATACATAGGTACAGTAGGCAGTATGTCAGCGGGATACATAATGACAGTGAGGGGTAGAATATAAACAGGTACATCATCTCAGAGAGTTGGCAGTGTGTCAACAAGATACATAATAGCAATGAAGAGGTAGAATAGCAACAGGTAACATCAAAGCAGAGCATACATCAAAACAAATATAAGTACAGTGTGTATATTAGCATGCCATGAGGGCCTAAACTGAACTACAGTGTTCATCAAAGTAATACATAAGAAACAAGTGCCGATATGGTAGGCTAGCTTCTCTAAACTGAGGGGTGGAAAGTGCCTAATGCTGGTTCTTGGCAGAGATTATCAGCGGTCAGAGAGCCATCTCACGATCTCCCAATTAGTGAGTCGGGGTCAGGGGTGAGGAAGGGGACTACTCGGTGCCTATATAACACACAGACAGGCAGAGGCAGATTTGAGGAAGGTCCATAGGGAGGCTTTGAAGCAGGGATGGGAGGGAGAGGCACGAACTAGGGCAGGTAGGGAGTTCCACAGTCTCAGCGCATGGACAGAGAATGCCCTGTCACCTGTGAGGGTGTGGGTCTTAGGGACCAGGTGGAGCTGAGCAGCACTTGATCTCAAGTGGTAGGCAGGGATTCCATGATTGAGGTGAAGGGCAAGCGTGGAAGGAGTATTCATTCTATGTTATCCACAAAATTGCCAAGAACAAAGGTGCAGTGTTTTCAGGAGGTTAGTTCTGGTACACAATGTTCTATTTTGTTGCACCAGCATGGAAAGAAACTAACAAAGTTCTGGGACATTGTGTGAAAACATGACATGTATCTTAATGAGCTCAGGATGCAGAAATTAATTGCCAGGAAAAATCATTATATATAAGGACAGCAATCTTGTTAGAGAGAGAGAGAGAGAGAGAGACAGAGACAGAGACAGAGAGGCAGACTTAAATTTAGAATTAGAGATACCCTCAGATGAAGGATTTTTTTGTTTGAACTTCCTGTATAAGAGCTATCCTGCAAAACGTTATTTTTATTTTATTGTTACTGAAAATAATAAAATGCTACTTGTCAATTCTATAACTTCTCCTGTGTTTTTTATATTTCCTCAGCTCCACCTGGTCCCTGACAGCTAAAGGGGAGGTTCTGATAATGGGAGACTTCAACATGCCAGATACAGATTGGTCAATACCAGCAGGAACATCTGCCAGAACTAGACTCATAGTGGATTCCCTGCAGGGGAAGGGCCTCAAACAACTGGTACAGCAACCCACAAGAGACAGGGCTATCCTAGATCTAGTACTGACTAACATAGAAGGGATCACAGATCTCCAGGTAGAAGGTCACCGGGGCCAGTGACCATCACATGGTATGGTTCAATTTGGCTACTACATCTAAATCATCCCATTCCAAGGCAAAAATATGGGACTTCAGAGGAGCTGACTTGATAAGATGGCCAACAGAGTTAAGCTAGCCCTGGCAAAAAGAAACACAGGTGAGGAGGTACAGGCAAAGTGGGCAAGCATTAAGGATACAATACTTGAAGCAACATCCCATTGTGTTAGACAGAAAAGGAAGTGCAAAAGAAGAAGGAAACCACTTTGGTTCTCAAATACAGTAGCAGAAAAGGTCAGAGCCAAAAGGCTGGCCTTCAGGAAATATAAGGGAACACAGCGGGATGAAGATAGGGAGGCATACCAAACTGCCCTAAGGGAAGCAGGGAAGGCAGTAAGGCAGGCAAAGTCCCAAACTGAGGAAACACTAGCACGAACAGTAAAAGAAGGTGACAAGACTTTCTATAGATACATTAGTGAAAGGAGAAAGTCCAGAGGGGGTATTGCTAAGTTTAATGGAGAAAGGGAGCATGTGAGGAGGAGGACCCGTAAAGGCATCTATCCTAAATAGATACTTTTGCTCAGTATTTACTGAAGAGAAGGTAGGGCAGGGCCCACAGCTCAGCATCATGGACACAGGGGAGGGAGGTGAGCACTACTCCTTCACAAAGAAAGGGTCCTACAAGAGCTTGCTAAGCTCAGGTGGATAAGGCAATGAGACCTGATGGCATACATCCCAGGGTACTTAAGGAGCTAAAGGAGGAACTAGCAGAGCCATTAGCAGAATTGTTTAGTGAGTCTCTGAGCACAGGAGAGGTCCCAGAAGACTGGAGAAGGGCTCATGTGATTCCGCCTCCACAAGAGTGGTAGCAGGAGGAGGCGGGAACTACAGACCGGTCAGTCTTACCTCAGTAGTGGGCAAGATTATGGAGGCACCTTAAGGAAAGGATAGTGCAACACCTGAATCCATAGGGCACAGGATCCAAGACAGCATGGGTTTACAAAGGAAGGTCCTGTCAAACTAATCTCATAGATTTCTTTGACTGGGTAACCAGAGTGGTGGACCAAGGGGAGCAGTTGATGTCGCCTACCTTGACTTCAGCAAAGCTTTTGACACTGTTCCACATAGAAGATTGATAAATAAGCTAGGTAGGCTCGGGTGGGTCAGAAGTTGGTCAACTGGGTGGCAAACTGGTTGACTGGCAGAAAACAGAGAGTGATGGTAAATGGTATACAGTCAGAAGAGATGCAAGTCACAATGGGGTACCTCAGAGGATCAGTCCTGGGGCCAGTCCTATTCAACATCTTCATTAGTGACCTCGCAGATGGACTAGAGGGTAAGGCTTGTCTGTTTGCAGATGACACCAAGATCTGCAACAGAGTAGATGATCCAGATGGGTGGGCAGAATGAGAAGAGATCTGGATAAACTAGCAAAATGGTCAGAAGAGTGGCAACTGGGATTTAATGCAAAGAAGTGCAAAATCATGCACATAGGGAAGAGAAACCCTGAAGCCACTTATAGGCTGGGAGGGTTGCTAGCAGTCACAAAGGAAGAAAGAGACTTGGGCATCATCATCACTGATGACCTAAAATCATCCAAGCAGACCTCTTTAAGCAGTAGGTAAGGCTAGGGGTGATAGGGTGTATTAGTAGGGGTATCACAGTCGTAAGAGGGAGGTAATAATCCTCTGTACAAGACATTGGTTAGCCCATCTGAAGTACTGTGTGCAGTATTGGAGGCCACACCTTCACAAGGACATTAACCAAATTGAGGCAGTCCAGAGAAGGGCAACCAAAATGGTGCAGGGACTGCATCAGAAGACATATGAGGACAGATTAATGGAGCTCAATATGTATACCCTTGAGCAAGGAGGAGAGAGGTGATATGATCGAGACATTTAAACACCTTAAGGGCATAAACAAGGTGAAAGAGTCTAACATGTTTAAATATAAGAAAATAGCAGGACAAGAGGACACAGCATGAGATTAGATGGAGGCCGATTAAGGGGAATGTGAGAATTCTTTTTCACAGAAAGGGTGGTAGATGCATGGAATGGCTTACCACAAGAAGTGATGGCTATGAATACAGTGCAGGGCTTCAAACAGGCATGGGATAGGCATAAGGGCAATACAAATGACTATGAATAGATAGGTCACTGACAGAGCAAAGGCCGATGGCACATTTATAAGGTAGAAAATGAAATGGGCAGACTGGATGGGCCTTGCGGTCCTTATCTGCCGTCAACTTCTATGTTTCTATGTTTCTATGTTTCCTAACCTATACCTCAATAACAGATGGTGTCAGACTTAATGGAATTTACACCATGTAAACACTAAGCCAGGAATGCGTAGGCACTGAACCTGGAAGAAAGGTATGGATCCTGCAACAACAAGCCCAGGAGTGATTGCCAGAAAAATGGCAACCAAACTAGCAGAAAAAAAAGTCTAACCTGAGACTGTATATCCAGAACCAGTAACAAAAGAACAACAGGCTGGGACCAAACATGACAGCATGTCTATCTTCTTCAAATGATGGGCTATACAACAAAGAGAGACAGAGTAGCAGAGAAAAGAAGAGAGGCAGCAACAGGAACAGTGATGGCTGGTTGCCTTTCAAGCTATCAAAGCTGGAGGATCTGGCACAAGTCCAGTAGGGCAACACAACACTAACAACTTAAAAGACATCAACTTACAATATTGTGTCCCTTGGTTGATATCAAAGCATACCTAACAACATTTGCAAGGGTTTTTGAGGCCTACCAGAGGCCAAAGCAGTTGCAATAACAAGAGCACAGGCAAAGAAAATTTCAGATGTTGTGGACTCTTTCCCTTTTGGTGATTTTGATTTGGACTTGTTTGAGACCAGCTCCAATATCCAGAAATCCAGGAAAGAAAGAAAACACCTGAAGAAAAAAAAAACACAGTGGCAACAAATGACTAATGAACATTAGAGGCTGATATATGAAGATTCTGAAATTGAACTGATAGCGGATTGTGTCTTTGTTTTGGAAAAAACTAACAATGTTTCTCTCCAAGTTTTTTTAAGCATCTGGGGGGTGACTCAAAAACAGGGCGAAACAGTGTTTTCAAAATGTAATGGGTTACAGTACAGAGTTTGGGCTAATCCTCATATGGAGGATTTTTATTTTGTTTGAACTGTTTGTATCAGAGCTATCCTGTTTAATTGTATTTATTTATTTTACTGTTATTGATAATAATAAAACACTACTTGTGAATTTTAAGCTTAGGAACTCTGGTGTTGAGCCTTTTCAGTGGCTGCGCCCACCCTTTGGAACTCTCTCCCGCAATAACTTCGGAGGCACCCTTGGTGGAATCCTTTAAAAAGGGATTAAAAACCTTTTTATTTCACCATGCATTTGATAGTTTTTAACTAGTATGCTATATGTTAAATAGTTTTCTGTATTTTGCTGCTTTGCTATCTATTGGATTTATGTATGGTTACTTGTTTATTGTATTTTGAAATTATATTGTAAAGCACTCCAAGTCCCCAGAGCGGGGCACTATATAAATAAAATAAAATATCTATCTATCTATCTATCTATCTATCTATCTATCTATCTATCTATCTATCTATCTATCTATCTATCTATCTATTGCTATCTGTCTATCTATCTATCTATCTATCTATCTATCTATCTATTGCTATCTGTCTATCTATCTATCTATCTATCTATCTATCTATCTATCTATCTGTCTGTCTGTCTGTCTGTCTGTCTGTCTATCTATCTCTATCTATCTTATAACTGCTCCTGGTTTTACTGTGTTTTTTGACCTTTGCCTCGACAATATTGCCTCTCTCAATATATTATAAAATTTGTATTAATTTCAGTCCACTTCAGGATATTGTCAAGAAACCAATTTAAATATATGTGGCAGAATTCTGGCTGGCAGATTATAAGGCCAACATGAAGAGTATTCATTCTTGTGTGCATACTTGGACTGGACTGGACTGCATTATAAACCTATGCCTTACTAATAAACATGCACAATATTAAAGCATGAAACATGGCAATTAAATAAACTTAAACCATGTACTACAGTACACTACTATTAGTAAAATACTTCCACAGTGTGCTATCCTGCTAGTAGAGTTGCAGCAGAACCCTTGTATTTCATTAAATTTCCAAGAACAACGCTTGACTAGAACATCCTATATTTTCCTTTTTGGTTTTTGGAACCCAGTATCACGTCAAATTATTTCTGTTTTGACTACAATATTAAATGAATAAAACTATACACACAGTAAAACATTATAATAAATGTTTGCTTGCTGTTAATAATTTCCAGTTGAGGTACTAGCTTTGGCTTTAAAATGTCCCATAAATGTATTTTTCATCTTTGACCAGATGCTGCAGTTTTCTGCCTGGCACACATTCATAATTTCCAACCAACCTACAGTATGATTGTTAAACATCGATTTTATAGGAGATGGAACTCTCAGCAAACGTCTCCAAATGATTAACTTCATATGTTTTTATTATACAGTATTATTATATGTATTTCTAGTTGCTAACTTTCATTTCTGGCATGTTTTAGCACAGTTATGTACCCTGGCTTTAAGTCAATTTAAATGTTTCACATTCCTATTTCAGAAATATGCTCTCCTGTGATCAAAACACTTCATTTTAGCTCCCTTTCTATACCTGCTCTGCACATCTCCATGATGTTTCAGAAATGTTTAATAAACTTGAAGTAATACATTACATATCAGTGAAAAGAAAAGATTTCAGGGTAGTGATAGTAAGGATTTGGAGATAGTAAGCCAGAGCTTCAAAGTACTATAGTATATCCATGACAGAGCCTGGACTATTTTAGAAAGGACTGTACTGGCTGGGATGCATCCGGGTAGTATTTTAAAGATGGACCCAGCCTTCACTGCCACATATCTACACATCTCCATGATGTTTCATGAACTTGAATACATTACATACCAGTGAAATGAACAAGTTTCAATGAAGCGATAGTGATAGGTTGGAGATAGTGAGCCAGAGTTTCAAAGCCCTATATCATGTAGCCTGGACTATTTTCAAAAGGGCTATGGTACACCAAGGTGGTATTTTTAAAGAAGGACTCAGACTTCACTGGCAAAGACCTACACATCTGTTGGAGGATGGAGAGGGAGTAGTGATCTATCAGCATGCCGCCCCTGCTGTATGGCCAGCACCACTCATCTCAGTGTACAGTGGCATGCTATGCTAGTTTGGGGGGACATGTGCTCATTGCTGGTTCCATGCCCTGCTGATTGGGTGTTGGCATTGGGGCTCACTATAGCTGGCAACAATAAGCCTGTCCTCTCCCCCATCCTTCCAGTGTCACTGCTGCCATACTACTAAGTCAGTCAGACCATTATTTAAGGGGCTAGCTGACTCAGTCCCAGAACAGCAAATGTGTCTCTGAATAGAAGAATGCAGATGAAAATCAGGTCCAATAATAGAAAGCAGACCTTATTCTGAAGTTTGCATCTGCTCCATTTAATGGATATTCACATTGGGGTGTGAAAGATGAAGGTGCATTTTGAGGTTCTGTCTGTGTCTGTACCTTTGCCTTTGCAAATCTGATCCTGGGTGTGTAACTCAGGACAGAGGTTTAAAAGGTCTGCAAGACTGTAATGTGAGCAAGTCTCCAAGTGCAGATGGGCTGCATCAGAGGGTACTAAAGAGGATGATTCAGTTGTAGGCAGCCCACTTGGCAGATATATGTATGTCACTACTACAGAGGAGGTACATGAGGACTGGAGGGTGGAAAATGTAGTCCCTCTGCACAAATATGGAGATAGGGAAACCCTGCATAACTCTAGACCTGTGAGCTGGATGTCAATAGTGGGCAATCTGCTGGAAAATCATAAATGAACAGATGGTGGATTTCCTGGAAAAAAATTGTCATATGGACATACATTTACTGTTTATTTAATCTGCAGGTGTCTCTCATGGTTTGGAAAGAAGCACGGATTGCTGAGGCTATGAAGTCACAGGACTTGGAGCAGGTTAAAAGTGAAAGTTTGGCAGATGTTGCAGAGAAATGTCTTGGTAGGCATGAAAAACTTAATGGAGGTTCAGGATGTGGCCTTATATATTATGAGGTAGCAAAGAGAACACAAAAGTGGGGGATAGGGTATTAAATATGGAATTGTAATGTTTATTTGTGTGGTGTAGGGGATGGTGGGTGTTTGAATAAATGTGTAAATGCATTAATGTTGTTCCAGTACTGTGCAGCCCACTTACAGGAGACACACTTAAGCCAGACACTCGCTTTAGCTGGATAGAATTGATCTGTCAAAAGCCATGGTCATAGGTGACAATGTTAATCCAGCCTGTTGCAATGAACTCAGCCATCCATATATAATGGATGGCTGTTAGTGTTAAGTGTTCTGTTTTAATCATCTATCTGCCTCATTGACACCTTGCTCCTTCCCTGTGGAGACACAGACTATGTGTTAATATGCTACGCATTATCTCCCATTATGACATCTTTCTCTTCCTCAGTGCTGATTGCCAACACTGTTACAATATTCCTCAAAATGCCCCATATATTCCTGGTGATCCAGTGCCACCCACCTCCCACCTGACAATTGCAAGCCCACCCTGCTCCCCCCCAATATCCCACCAGTGACTGTCACAGCCCACCTCTCACCACCATGGCCAGCTGCTGACTGAGCTGTATATGGAGCATGTAAAGTTAATAAACTCGCTCAGTGAATGATAGCAGCTGTCATTCATGGAGCATGTATACTAACTGTACACGTTCCATTGACAGCTCAGTCGGATGCTAGCCACAGTAGTGAGAGGTGGGCTGCACCATTCGCTGGTGGGGTATTGGTGGGGGAGTAGGGTGGGCTCTCACTGTCAGGTGGGGGTTGGGGGAGCCACCGGATCACCAAGGATATATGGGGCATTTTGAGGAGTGCTGTAACAGTGGTGATGGGATGGGATTTGGGGGTGGGGTGTGGGGTATGTGAATTGGACATCGGGGCTGGGGAGTGTGTTCAGATAGCCATAAGGGCTTGTAATGTGGCACTATCAGGATCAGAATGGGGGGGTGACAACCCATACTGGGAGTGTGGGGTGGGAGCGGTGCTGTACACTAGGGGAATGGGGCTATCAGGGGGCCATAGTGACCTCTTGGTTGTGTAGCACTGGCTGCACATTATCAACCCCCTGTGGATGGCAAAGAGCACTTAGGCCACCTCATCACTGGCATAAGTGTTCTTTGATGGATGTCCACTGGGGGTTGTTTCTGAATAACAGTTTGGGGACTTTGCAGCCACCCTTCCTGAATAGGGTTCAACTGCTGCCATAAACCCCCTTATGCCATGTTGCAAGGGGGTTTATGGCACATTGGTCCACTTGGGCACAGGCAGCCTGCAGCATGTCGCAGGCTGCCTTTCTGAATCCCAACATGATGCAACTTATGACGTAAGTGCTACTTGTACCCTTTTTTATGACACAAGTTGCCTTGTGTCCTGAGTTGCCTTTTGTGAATCTGGCTCTATGTTTCTATGTTTCTATCAATTAACAAAACTTACAAGCAACTATAATACATTATATCTCTTAGAAGATTACAGGATGTTAACAATTAAAGATCAAAACTTAATTTTGTGATTCTATGATACAAAACAAAACTGCTTCCTAACTACTAATCTAAGGGAATCAAAAAAGAAGAACAAGCCTAGAACTGAGAAAGAAAGTGGATCCTTGGGACTCATGTAGGTAATCCCTACAATGAATAGGCATGCACTGGGGCAAAAAAAGCTGAATAAAAACAAGCAAAGGAGATCAAGCTGGTCCAGGCACTAAATATAATGTCATCTGCATAATGAATCTGGTTATTGTAGGGCATATTAATACATAGCAATTTGTAATCAATATTTACTGTAAAAAAGGCAGATCATGCAATATCAGTTAGGGAAATTAAAACCCTCCTAAAGATCCCATCTGGTCTATTTATTCTGGAAATTGAAAATTCTCTGTTGAAGTGAAAAAGTAATTCTTTCAAATTGATAGATTGAATTAACTACCTCCCTGCATTCTGCTATATCCGCAGGCTCAGGTGATAACTATTTTCTAGTGATGGCTTTGGAAGCAGCTGCCAATAGGATATTCCATAAATATTTTTCTTCTCTACCTGTCACTTCACAAGGTGAAATGCCCAGAAGAATGTTTTCAGGACCAGGGTGGAAAGCTAAATTGAAATTAACTTGCAAATTGCCCTGGATCTCCAACCAATAGGGATTGAAAGCTATGCAAGACCAAAAAATATGAGTATGTGAGGTTATACCCTCACCACATTCTTTCCAGCAATAAGATGTAACTGATGGGGCCCATTTGGAAACCACTGTTGGAACCCAAAAGTATCTAATATGCAATTTCCATAAAAATTCTTTCCACGCCGGAGACGCAGAGGTCTGCCAGGTATATTTCTAAATCTGGAGCCATTGCCCCTCTTCAATTTTAATAGCCAATTCTTGTTCCCACTTTTTCTGAATTTTATCTGTAGTTTGTGAAAAAAATATGATATATACTGTAGTTAGCATATAACTAAGAGAGAGCCTTCTCCCGAGACTTAGGTTTCCAAATAATTTCAAAAGGTGGGCCTGGCAAAGATCCCTCAATGCGCTGTGTGGAGTTTCTCAGGAGGACGTTAATGTAATCTCTGATTTGATAATATCATATTCAGTCCCTGGCAAGTCATCCAAATCATGTCTGAGCAAGCTCAAAAGAAATAATAGCACCATCTTGCAAAAGTTGCCAGGGAGAGAAAATACCACTGAGTGCCATGTTACTAAACCATGCATCTATTTGCACTGGGAGAAACATAGGATCAGCCAACCACCCCTGATACTTCCTTAAATGAAATCTGGCTATACCCCTACCAAATCCATACTTATACACTTCTAGCATTGCCTCTGTACCTGAAAAAGTGAATTTCTCCCAGCTCGAAGATTGAGAAGGAGAAAAGCACTGTGTCAGTAGAGGAGGTATTAGGGGTTTAGCCAGGTCTATAGTTTTCCAATGGGACTGGTAATTTGCATGCCCCAGCATTAAGGCAAGGCACATCTGGTCACCAGCCCAGTAACCCACCAAACAAGATACAAGCCCCCCCAAATGTTTGGGGAGGTATAAAATCCACTGACAGATCCTGGGCCTCCTTGACTGCCAAATATATTTCATAAACAGCTGTTGCCAGGACTCCAATTCTTTTTTAGAGACTTTACAGTGGACGCATTGGAATAAGAAAAGGAGCCGAGGCATTGCATTCATTTTTAGAGCTTGGATACGTGAGTAAAGAGGGAGGGGTAACAATGACCATCGTTGTAAATCTTGCCGTAGTTGTGTAAGTAACAGGGTGTAGTTCAAATGGTAAAGCTGGGAGACCAAGGGTGACAAATGGATTCCAAGGTATTTTAATGAAGGGAGATCCCATCTCGTGGGGAAAATTTTCTGGTGGGTAAGGGGAGCCTCATAATTACAATTTAAAACTTCTGTTTTAGCAGTGTTGAGGGTATAGCCTGAGAGGGTCAAAAAAAAGGAAATATGTTCAAATATTGCTGGCAGGGAGACTTCTGGATTAATAAAATATAATACAACATAATTGGCGTACAATGCAAGATTATGATGAAATACCCCTAAAGAGACTCCTTAAATTGCTAGTTTCTCCCATATACCTTGAGCTAAAGGCTCAATATATAGGGTGAATAAAAGTAATGACAAGGGACACCCCTGATGCGTGCCTCTCCCCAACCTAAATTGGGATGAAACATGCCCATTCACCCTAAAATAGCCAACTGAGCTACTGTATAACTTGAACATAAATAATAAAAATCCTCTGGGAGCCCAAACCTGAAAAGGTTAGCCCTCAAGAAAAGCCATGAGACCTTATCAAAGGCCTTTTCAGCTCTGAGACTAAGTAAAAGGGATGGTTGTTTTGAAGAATGAAGAGAATCAATGATATTTACTTTACATCTGAGGTTGTCCTGTGTCCTGTGTTCTGTGCCTGACAGCCGGGGGTAAACCCAGTCTGATCAAGATGGATCAGGTCTGATATCACCTGCTGTAACCTCCAGGTGATTAAGGAAGTAAGCAACTTATTGTCTGTATTGAGGATGGATATAGGCCTTTAAGACGTATGTCCTTTTCAGGTTTGGGCAGAACAGAAATAATCGCTTGAGACCAGGAGTTGGGGATGGATCCATCTTGAGTCATAGCTCCCCAGTAAACTCTCAGCAATAAAGGTGCCAACATTTCTTTATAAAGTTTATAAAATTCCCCGGGCAGACCATCCATACCCGGACATTTCCCCGGTTTAAGATGCTGTTGGTAATTCTGTTGAAGTAACAGGGGACATCAATGTTTCACCTACTTGCGGGGAGAGGGATGAGAGGGATAATTTATTTAGATATTGGGTTAAGATTCCCTGTTCTGGGGAGGGACTAGGGGTATAGAAATCTGCAATGTATAATTTAAAGGCCTCTGTGATCTCAGGAATCGGTCATGTTTGTTGTGCATGTGGGTGTTTCATGGCTAAAATGGTGGCCAGGACCCTATGCATTCTTAGTCTTCCAGCCAGACGTCTCATTGATCAAGGCCCAACATCGTAGTATTTCTGCTTAAAAAAGGAGTTTTGTTCAACTTAATAGTCAAGTATGTTATTTAATTCCTTTTAAAGGGCCAATAGGGTCTTTGTTCAGTTTCTATCAATAGAAACTTGCTTTTGAGCCTCCATTTGTGAAATTTGCTGGCCTAGTTCTTCCCACCTGGCTTCCTGTTTCTTCTTTTTATGGGCTGACAAAGAAATAAATTTCCCCCATAAGATGGCCTTAACAGTATCCCATAATAGCACCGGAGGAGTATCAGGGAAGTCATTATCTAAGAGGGCATGAGCAATGCCTCTTGTATAGTCTGTTTTACTTCAGAATTTTGTAGCAATGATAAATTCAGAGACCAGAAAGTATTATTTCTGAAATCTCCTAACTTCATTTTGATAAAAAGAGTGGCATGATTAGATAGCACCAGATCCCCTATGCAACAATCTTGAACATGACCCAATGTTTCCCCTGGGTGGAAGAAATAATCTATCCATGAGTAAATCTTGTGAGGAGGGATATTATGTATAAACTTTTTGTTTCTCAAAAAATAACACCAAGTGTCCAAGTAACCTAGTTCACCCAACAATTTGGAAAACATCTTAGAGGTTCTGTGCTCCCATCTAGGAACACCTGCTGTAGAATTTTTTTTTTAAATCCTCTTTATTATTTTCCAAAAAATTCAGACAGACACACACATACCTGGCATAGCCAGGGTACACAGCCCCAAACTGACTGTGAGAACTATATACAAACCCATATATACATACACAGCACAGGGAACTACCCTTCAACTTTTTCTTATACATATACCACAATTTTGCCTCAGAGTAACAGGGTCAATAAATAAATTTAATCAAGGGAAAAAATAACCCCTCTAGCCCATCCCCTGTTTCTTCCATAAGGGTATCAAATCATGAATGCCTCTTTGGTTATAACCCCTCCAGGTGGTATCTCCTTGCTGTGTCCCCTGGAGAGAGAGAGAGTCCCCATCCTATCACCTATCCTTGCAGACCAAGAGCATCCAGCTAATTACTTATGCATATACTGCAACCCTTTCACAGTAACCATTTATCTAACCATTCAAACCAGAATCCTTCTAAACATCTCTGCAACATGGTCCAGCATAACTTTCTCTGGCTAATCACATCTCGACAGACAGGCCTGAGTCTGAGCCATTTTACTCTGCAGTGAGTATATCACATCCACTTTTGACCATCTTTTTGTATATAACCCTTTCTAACCTTCCCAGGCAAGATATCTCTGTATTTTACCCAAAGCCCCAATAAGATCTCTCACCCACTGATCATATGTATACACCTGAGCATCTTTCCAATGTTGCAGTACAAATGATTTGACAACCTGCTGTAGAATTTAACTTTGAAGTAAGGAGCAGATTAAAATTCCCACCACAAATGACCTTCCCTTCAGACCATTCCTGTAAAGCTAAGGGAACTGTGCAGTAGATTTGAAAATTTGACCCTGGGAAACATAAAAGGAAGCAAGGGTTAAAACCCTGCCATGATAACAGCCTTTCATTAACAAATTCCTCTCTTCTTTGTTTGCTAAAGTATAGAGCAGTTCAAAAGTAATTTGTGAGGGTACCAGAATAGCTACCCCCCTATGACGACCATTTTTATACAAGGCACAGGCATTAGCACAGAACCCAAAGCGACTCACTTTGGCATGTTCCTGAGAAGAAAGATGCATTTCTTGAAGAAATAAAAAGTCTGCTTTTGTTCTCCTCAGGAAACTTAAAATTTTAGTACATTTTACCAGGTTTGTTAAACCATTTACTTTGTAAGCACAGAATATAGTAGAGCTATCCATCATAAAGGTCAATAATCCACATGTTGAATCCCCACAAAAACTGTACATGTCTGACCAATACTCGATAAGTCAAATAGCCCCAGTGCAGATCCAAAATAAAAACAGAAATATGACCCAAAAATTATAATTCAGAAAAAGCCAACATGGCGCTAAAACTCACAAACTCACAAACTCACTACTTGTACTCCCAATGTGGGAAGTCTGATAAAAATGGACTCCTGATACCATCCCTTTAGATGGAAAAACAGGGAAGCACTGAGGATGAGAGAGATAAGGATGCCTCCAAGGATAGAGACTCTTTCTCTGAGCAGCCCCAAATTGAGGAGCCCAACTTATAAGGGAGAGGTACCTATAATTAAAATTGCTGTTAATAGCCTAGGAAACCTATTAATAGTCTATTAGGTCTCCCTAGGGAATGGGGTATATAAAATGTCATTAAAACAATATATCAATCCATTTATCAAATCTGTGGAGACTAAAGTGACATGAAAGAAAAGAAAACAATAACTGATCCAAATTGGGAAGCACAGAAATGGAAAGTAATCATTAGGGGTGTGAAAAAAATTAAGGAGGGTGGAGGGTAACATAACTGACAACAAATCTATCCAGAAATTGAGTTAAGAATCATTCTGAACTGATCCCTCCCAAAAATGTGCCCCCTCTTGAAGCTCTGGTATGTTCCAAAACATTCCAGAATACGTATAACAGCCCCGCACAATTAAAATATTAATCTATGAAACTCCATTATCCCTTGTATATTCACAGCAATAACAGAAAGGGGGCATAGTATAAGTGGCTGCTGGGAGGACAGAAAGTAAAAATGCCAGCTATTTAATAAATACCCCAAAAATGAAATCCATAACGGCCCTTCAACTGGAACTGCAGAGCCCTAAATCACATAACAAATAATATACTTAGTCAGATGTTCTCCCCTGGCTCAATATAGAATACCCAGAGAGTTGAATGAAGTACTGCTTAGCCAAATAAAAATTCACTGAGAGACTTGAATAGGTAGAAGAAAATCCCATATCCAGCAAAGACCCTGAGGCTCAAAACCAGTTGATAAAGTAATTACCTCCAAGCAACTTAAAGGATACCAAAACAGCATTTTGACAACAAACTATTCAAAAATCTGACTCCGTAGGTGATTAAAGGAAAGGCTGCTGTACTCATTAATGCTAAAACTACATTTACATAATTTACCTAAATGTGGTTCCAGAGCATTTGAAAATTGTAAAATCAGCCTTCCAATTTCAAAGAAACTGTCTTACCTGCTTCCTAAAATGCCCGCCAAATGTGTTATGTGATGACATCATTGGAGTCAAAGTCAGAGAGGTATATGGCTCTCTGTAGTGCTAACTAGTTCTTTTTTCTCTTTTTATAGAATTTTTTTCACCCAAATGGTCAAAACCATGTGCATTATTTTGTATAATGCGCATGTTAGGTTATGGTTCTGTTCATTTTGTTTACTTTAACATGCTGAAAATGTGTTTTAATCCAATTGACTTTCTCTGTGGCAAACTACAGTGCAGTACAAATCTTGAATAGCCTGGTGGTCTAGTGGTTATGGTCGATCCAGGATACTACAGTGGGGTTGCTGGGGTGGCGTGCATGCTTAATATGCACTTTTTAACATTTTTATTAAACCTTTATATTTTCTGCTATTATTCTTTTCTAGTTCATTTTTGACAGAACCTACAAATGTAATCCATAGTTTGAATGCAAACATTTGTACAATCAGTAAAGCATACTTCTTTTACAAAGTGAAATGCAGCAGCAGCAAGCAAGTACACTACTATGTGGGGGGATGGGGGATTGGAGCCACACCCTTCACCACCCCCTAGAGCCACCACTTTTTTGTAGCAAAGTTCTTGTGCAGTCCAATGTTACAGTTCATACTTTCTTGAAACTCAAGTATATGCTTGTCTTGTCTTCTTTTTCCATGGGAAATAATAATAAGAATCAGCATTTATATAGTGGTTTTCATACACATTATATCCCAAAATGCTTTACAAGCAATACTAGACTGGTAGTGAAGTGACTGAATGTGTAGTGGCAGCCATTGCATACATTAATATCCACACACAGCCTTGGACAATTGCATGAACTGGTTTTATGGGAAGGGGAACGTTGGCCAGGACAATAGGGTCAGGTAGTGATCAAGGTGCTGGCAGTGCCACATCTTATTTCTCACAGTAATCTGCTCATATTTCTCTCCTTCTGTCTTCTCCCTTCCCTGAATATAGCAGTGCCTTGGAAGAGCTGCCTTCTCAGTCCCCATCTGGTATTCATTCATCATTATTCCTCCTCACACTGAAAACTGGTGAGCTCATCACCCTTCTGCACATTGAATGCAAGCAGTACAGTCCCCATTTTATTTTGACATGTCAAATATAAACATACCTTTCCAATTAGTTAGGCTCATAGCAGCAGGGAACAAGGGGAATGGTGGGCTTTCCTATCCTTAAAAGATCTAGTCTACCTTTGATTAGGCACTTTTTAATGATGGGTGTGCACATCATTATGCACATCATTTAATGGTGCCTAATCATAGGTTGCTTAGATCTTATATGGATAGGAAAGCCTATTTTTCCACTTGTGCCATGCTGCTATCAGCCTGGCTTACCTGAAGATCATGTTTATTATTAATGTGTAAATATAACATGGGAGACTGTACTAAACACATTCATGATGCAGAAGGGTAGTGAACTCACCAGCTTTTGGTGTGGTGAGCAGGTGAGAAGAAAGAATGCCAGAGAGGGACTGAAGAGGCCATTCCAGCAGTGTACAGCTGTATTCAGGTTAATTGAAGACATGAAGGAAGACGCTGAGCAGATCACTGTGATATCTGAAATGTGGGTCTGTCATCATTGTGATCACTACCTGACTGTGGATGAGAGAAGCCAGTGATGACAAATACTCAGAGTGTCAGGGCTGCACCTAAACTGTTGCTTGAATTCAGTGTAGGGAGATTACCCTCAGGTTGGGGGGGGGGGTGTTGACATTCGTTAGGACAGTATTCAGGGAGTTGTGTATAGCTCATTCAAGATTTGGAAGGGTGATAGCCAGCCAACTCGCATTGTGGAGTAGAGCACAGAAAAGTACTGGAGAAGAATTGCTGGGAACTGTCTTGCAGGGTTCTGCAGATCACAGGTAAAGGAGTAGACTGACACTGGAAGTCAGGTGGATTCACTCAAGGTATTAGTATGCCCATCCTGCTAATAATATTGTTGTCCATTATAAGTGCAGCCCTTATGAGGGCATTAACAGCAGTTTTTCTGGTGGGTCATGATGCTTATTGCTTGGCCCTCCAGGAAGACCTAGTTGTTGGTTAATGAGGTGGGAAAAAAACACAACAGGGAACTGTACATACTACCTTCCCTGTGCAGAAGGGTGGTGATCCACTCATTGTTTACTATGGGAACAGAAGTCAAACATTGCAAATGTGGACTGGAGATTGATTTGGGAGGCATTTTTTAACAGTGCCAGCTGATGATGCATATCAGTATAGGTGTGCACAACTCTCTGAGATATAAGATTACAATCTGGGGTGTGATAATTCTCTTCATGAGAACGCAAGCTCATATGCGGCCCCCGGCAGTGCTAAGGACAGGGTATGGACGGTGGGGTGTTCAACAGAAGGCAGGCTAGGCGAAGGGGGTTCACATGAAAAAAGAAAGCCTTATGTGTGGATCAAATAGAGAACATGAGCTTTGGAACTGAACAAGACCGGTACTTTGCTGTGTGACACTGAGCAAGTCACTAAACTTCCTTGTGCTTCCAGGCCACACCTGTAAACAAGCTTTCAGCTTAGTGTGTCTCTCCTGGATAACAAAAAACAAAATTCTGTGTATCATATAACCATTAGATCATCAGGTATTTGAAGTGTTGTTCTGTAATGCAGTATGCCAATGAAAAAGTCAGCTGGATTGCAAAACATTTTCTGCAAGTTAAAGTAAACAAAATGAACAAAATCATAGCCTAACATGTGTACTGATCAAAATAATCCGTGCGTTAATACATGGTGTTGATAATTCTGGTACAACAATTCAAAATAAAGAGGGAAAGAAGAACTAGTTAGCACTGTAGAAACATGTGTCTCAGGCTCTGATGATGTTATCATGACTAATTACTTAACACACTTGGCAGACATCTTAGGGAGAAGCCAAGGCTGTTTTTGAAAGTGAAAGGCTGCTGTTTACATTTTTTAAAATCTATGAAACTGCATTTATGTTTTTTACATAAATGCAGTTTTAGCATAAATATAAACAGCAGCCTTTACTTTACCTCTATTTGAAGTCAGATTTTGGAGTTTGCCGTTTTAAAAAAACTGCTTGTTTAGGTACCCTTTAAAATAATGTGTCTGCGAACAAGTCTTCTAAGCGATATCTATGCAAAAGTAATCAACTTAAAGTTGCATGATAGTCTCTCTGTGAATGCTGCTATAAAAGAAAATCTTGATCTGATGTGAAGAAAAGCCAGTCCAAATCAGGATCACTGAGCCGTCCTTCAAAACTTATTCGAACCAGGATTCTACATTGTAGCAAAAACAGCGGGAGTATGGCAGAGACTAGGTCTTAACAGGAGAGCTTTTACAAACCATCTCCAAATAGTAGTGATCGTGCAAATATATACATACAGCTCTCTATAAAAACTTACAGATGAGAATCCCAAGCTGCTGTTGAAAGAAAAGGAGCCAGTTTGAATTGGAGTCACCAAACCAATCATCGAAGCCTGATCAAACCAAAATTCCAGTCCGAAGCAGAAACAGCAATATAAAAGCAAATGCCAAGTCCAAAGGAGAAGGCTGGTTCAATCTAAAAGAGTCAATTGATGCATAAAATCCATTTAAATCAGGATTCTAGTTTGGAATGTACAAATAAAGTTGCCTGACAGCCACTGACCAATTTATTAAGGGGGAAGAAGGAAAAGCACATAAGTGTGCCAAGCTTTGTTATTTACAAATAACACTCCAAAATCCAAAAGGAAAGCCACTCCAGAAAAATGCCCCAGGACTGCCCAAGAGTCCATGCAGGAGCCCTATATTACAACACCAATCTGTGTCAAAGTCTGGTCCAATTGAAAACAGCTGCATAACACTTTAATATTAAATTACTCCCAGGCAAGTAAATTGGCCTTCAGTTTGCAAATGATGCAGAAAAGCCAATCTAACTTGAATCCCAGTTTGAAACAAAAAAGGAGATTCAATCTTGCCAGTCAATTCAATAGAAATGAGAGAAAAAGTAAACTGTATTTATTTATTTGGTAACAGGGTAAGTGAGCTTATCAGAAGGACCATTTTCAGTCATGACCCGGGCCACAAGGTGGCAATAACATGAGTCAAAAAACAATACATACAGGAACATGAGATAAACACACCTCAACATGAGTTGATGAAGCCAGCCTGAGGGTTGAGGGTTGAGGCACTGGACGCCACATCTAACACCACACCGCCGACCCAGGTTCGGGAACGAGTCAGGGCAGCTGGGAAGCAGCAGGGAAGGGAAGGGATCTAGCATCCAGAAGACTGCTGTCCCTTCCCTGGGAGGGCTCCAGGGTTTGCACTGCTCTACAGTGGCACCGGGTGGCATTCGGGTGCAGCGCAAGCAGATGGTGCAAGCATCAGCAGGGGAGGAGCTTGGCAGGTGGTGGCACATAGTGCCCAGCCGTCATTGCACATCCGAGCTCCTCAGGGGACCAACAAAGCATGAAAAAAACCCTTTCCTTTGAGTATAGGTGAAGACTCCACCTCCTGATCCACACTTCCAATGCTGGGCATTCTCCCCTCTCCATCCCCTGCCACTCCAGCCCAGCACTCTACACTCTAGATAGAGTGCCCTGGGAGAATAGGGTGCCCTTCCCCATGAGGGTTCAGATCCTGGGGTTTTACCAGGTCGGAATGAGGAGAGTGGTTATAGTGCCACAGCGAGATGTAGAGATCGTGGCAGTTAGGTAGCTGGAGAGAGTTCCTCTCGGGAGGGCACAAAAACAAAGGCTACAAAAAAAAAAACATGAGGTGATGAGACAAGAATGAACAGTAATAGCTGGTTACACAAACAATAATAGCAATGGTACAAGTATAAAAAACAGTAGCTACATGTGATTACAACAAGAGCAATGGTGCAAGTAACAGACAGTAGCTATGTGTGATTACATGAGGCATTTACAAATTAACATCAAAGTACTGAGGCAGAAAGAAGGCTGTGCAGACTCCATCAATCAAATTTCATTTACAACTTGGAGATCAAAGCAGGACCAGAGAGCAAACTGTGCAAAAGTGCAAATAAGATACTAGGGAGTATTAGGATTTAAGAAAAACAGAGGTAGGAAAGGGATAGGCAGGGAGGTAGGGGCAAGCAGCGAGCAGTAGCACCATAGATCATGGGTGGTTTGCTGGCCCTAGCGTTGTTGCGGAGATCAGTGACAGGTGGCTACAGTCAGGAGCCAGCCTGTTAGGTTTTTTTTTGAAGCACAGGTGGGAGGTAGACAAGCAGATGGCTGATAGGAGTCTGTTCCAAAGGGAGGGGGCAGAGACAGAGAAAGCTTTACTATCCATGGCAGTGGAGATGGGGGTACTTCCAGTGGAGGGATGGAGGATACCCTAAGATTCCTTGAAGTCACCCTGCCTGTTAGAAGGGATGAGTACGAGGACAGGTGGTCATTCCTGAGTGAATTGTCAACCAAGCAACCCATGGCATAATCGAAATTACCTTGTAGTGGGAGCCACTCTAGGGAATTGTAGAATGAGCATTGGTAGGTGGAGTAGGGATCTTGAAGGGCAAAGCGACAGATGTAATTGTATGTCGTGTTTAGTCATGCATCAATCAGTTTTATTGGAGAGCAAATTGAGAGTAAACTCTCTTTTACAATTGCATCCAAATGATGAACAAAACAAATATTTATACAAATTAGAATAACACAGACATATCATTTAACAAACATTCATTTAAAAACAGTTACACTTATGATATCTACATTCAATAAGGTAGTTCTTAAAATGTGAAATTGATATTATAGTAGTCATCTTTAACTTCTTTTGGATAAAAATCTATGTGCAGGGCACTGAGACTGCCAGTGAGTTGTTGCCATGTTTGTTCCTGGACTTAGGTATAGAGAACTGTGGGAGACCACTGGACTTTAATGCATATTTATTTGGTTGTTTAAACTGCAATAAAGTCATTAATTAAGAAGGAAGTTGTTGTAAAATGAATTTATTTACATAAGTGCACCAGTGGAGCTGTCTGTGAGCTGCCAAGGACTGCCACCCGGCCACAGCATATAGCTGACAGTGGCGGGTCATCCACGGCAGACCACAGATAAACCTCAAGGCACTATGGTACAAAGGATCCAGTAGTCTCAACACAGTGTCTGATGTCTTCATATAAATAGAATCACCATAACCCAATTGTGACATAAAAAGAGAACTAATTGCTTACAAATTGTGAAACTAAAACAGGCCCTATTTCTATAACAATAAGATAACAGTTTTTTTAAGCTCAACAGATAACATTTGGATGTGTTTATCAAATGACATAAATTCATCCAGTCAGATGCCCAGGTATTTGTAGGAAGTAGTCCTACATAGTTGTGTCCCATCCAAGGCAGTTATACATATTTTGTGGTGTCCTCCTTTGTTCTCAGCTTGTCAGCGTGGCTCAGTTTGTAGCACATCCACCTCTGGACGTGGTCGTGGGTTATCGTCCCACACCGGGATAGAACTTGTACCTAAAACATTGGCATCTGAGTGCAATATTAGGGGGCTGCTGTACTGCTGGGGTGTGCCTTCCTTTAGATGAGACATCAAACTGAGGTCCCTTCTACCCATCCTGGTGTTGTCCTGGTGGGTGTCCAGGTGGAAGTAAAAGAACACAGGGCACTCTTTGCAAAGATTAGGAGACATTCCCGGTGTCCTGGTCAACATTCCCCTTCCATAAACTGGTTCATGCAATTATCCAGGGTGTGTGTGGGTGTTGATGTGTGATATGGTGGCCATTACACATTCAGTCACTTCACTACCAGTCTAGCATTGCTTGTCAAGCGCTTTGGGATACACTGTGTATGAAAAGCACTATATAAATGCTGATTCTTCTTCTTCTTCTTCTTCTCCTCCTTCTTCTTCCAGTGCATAAAACCCACTGGGTTTTATCTGTATTAAGTAATAAGTGTAGCTTAATAAGTGCAAGTTGAATATTGTAAATAAATTTTGTAATGTTTTTATATCCAGTTTACAGCCTTTACTTTTGGTGTACAATATGATGTCATCAGCATATAAAAGGTTTCTGTATTAGTAGATGTACTACAGGCAATTCATTTACATAAATAAATAATAATGGCCCCAACACTGAGCCTTGGATAACCCCTTTATTTATTACTATTGGATCTGAGCAGTATTGACTCACCTGTACACTTTGTTGTCTGAAAGACAAATAGGAGGAGAACCAAAATAAAGAAATGAATCCCAATCTCGAGGCTTTTAACCTATTTAACATAATATTGTGATCAACAGAATCAAATGCTTTGGAAAGGTAAAAAGAAAATTTGCCTGTACTGATTTGCCATGGTCAAACGCTGTCAATATGTCATCTGTAACCCTAGAAGCAATATAAGTAGTGTTGTGGTCCTTATGAAACCCTGCCTGATAATGTGTCAATATTTAATTTTTTTCAAAATAGCTACTCCATTGCTTATACACCAATTTTTCCATTATTTTACAAATGGGCATTAAAACTAAGATAGGGCAATAACACCCTGGATCCATTTCATCACCCCCCTTAAATATTGGAGTTATACAAGCAGTTTTACAATCAGTTGGGACTTCAGAAGTTCTCAGTGAGAAATGAAATAAATAAGTCAATGGTTTGACTAACACTGGAGCTCCAATTTTATAGAAAACTGGGTCTATTCCATCCTTTCCTGCTCCCTTTTTTACATCTAATCTTCCCAACTCAAACAATGCATCCCTCTCACTAATTTCATGAAAAACTTAAATAAGGGTCTGTTGTTACTGTACACAAAGTCTGAATCTAATACACTTCCTGGCTGGTTTGGATAGGTTCTATCAAATGTATTACCCATTTTGCTAAAGTATTCATTAAAAACCTTTACCTGATCCGTGGATTTAACAGTAATCAAACCAATGTATTTTTTTATTATTATTATTATTTATGCTCCTTGCTCCTGCTGCCCTTACAGTCAGGGGGAGCCCCAGCCCCATCACCTCGGCATCCACCAACTGGCAGATATGTGCCCAGGGTTTACCCACCCGGTGGGGTAGCGGAGGGGTCCCTCTTCCACCAAGTCTGGATCCAGGATTGTACCATGGCTGGCTGGGTGCGGGATCTGTGAGCTCCCCCATCATCCACTGGGAGCAATTTTTCTTAGTTTTCTGTCCCCATGGGGCAGTGCATGCAGTGACGCACATGACAGTGCCACACACACTCCTGTGTGTGACCTCTTCTGGCATCTGTGTCTCTCCCCGTCCCTCATGTTGCAGCATCGGTGCACCTGCCCCCAGCCTCCACTAGGGGCCAGGCAAGCTCCTACTGCTAGAATCCACCCTACCCAGAGAAGGAGAGCTGTCCTCCAGACACTCAATCCATCCCCTCCCTGCTGACCCCCAGCGGCCCACAGTCGTTCTCGAATGTGGATAGCCAGCATGAAGCAAGGTGTGGCACCCAGTGCCTCAAAGCTCAGCACTACCGGGCCGGTGTCAAACCCTTGTATTTTAATATTTTTGAAAGCTGTGACCTGTTAATCTTTCCTTGCATTTGGTTAATTCCTTCCCATATATTCCTATTATTATCCTTCCCACAGTTAAACTGTTGATTATAAAAGTACCTGCTGATTCTCAACCTTACCTTTTGTACTGCTCCTAGTTGGTACATACCTTAGTCTGTTGTGTTTATGCTTAACAAAAGTATGCTTCACAAGACCTGTAACTTGTTTATTCTGTATTATGTTGTTCTCACGTGACTTGGAAACTATTCCTAATATGTACCATGTCATCCTATGTGTTTAAGTCTGTAATTTCCTGTACTCTTCCGGGTCATACCTGAAAATAGGCAATTGTCTTGTCTAGTGTGCTTACCTGAGTCTTTCTTTCTGGTTAACAAAAGCTAGATAAACATAAAATAAAATAAATAATATAAAACCTGCTTTTTGCTTCCCTAATGTCTCGAGTACATTTGTTTCTCAAGGTTTTATAATTTTGGATATCCCTTGGTTCTTTAGTCATTTTAGCTTTCCTCCACATACAGTATGATCTTTTTCTATCAACTGTTGTTTTAATTGTCTGTTGAGCCATGGTGCAGGAAATGACCAAATTCTTTTTTTTCCTTAGAGGAACATGCCTGTCTACTATGTCCAAAAGAGATTCTTTAAAATAATCCCAAACTAGGTGTACATCAGGACAAAGATAAGTCAAGGACCAATTCACATTGAATAAGTCATACAGAAATGCTTTCTTGTTAAATCTAGAAACATAGAAACATAGAAACATAGAATTTGACAGCAGATAAGGACCGCTTGGCCCACCCAGTCTGCCCATTTTCCTACCTGATGGATAAGCTGCAGATACTAGTTAACCAGCAGCCTACTTCTTCCTACCCCCACCCCCTAGAATTGCCTTATGACTGTCCCATGCATGCTTGAATTCCACCACTGTTTTTGACTCCACAACCTCCTCTGGAAGGCTGTTCCATACATCCACAACCCTCTGTGAAAAAATACTTCCTTAAATTACCTCTGAGCTGCCCCTTCTATCTTCAAATTGTGCCCCTTGTTCTTGCACACTCCTTTTTGAAAGATGCTACCCTCTTGGACTTTGTTGATTCCCTTGAGGTACTTGAAAGTTTCATCATGTCCCCTCTCCCTCCTTTCCTCGAGGCTATCATATTAAGCTCCTTAAGTCTCTCTTCATATGTCTTCGGTGCAGACCCTGCACAATTTTAGTTGCCCTCCTCTGACAGCTTCCATCCTGTCTATGGCTTTGCGAAGATTGGGTCTCCAGAACTGCACGCAGTACTCCAGATGTGGTCTCACCAGCTGTCTGTACAGAGGGATAATAACTTCTTGTTTTCTACTGGTGATGCCTCTCCCTATGCATCCCAGTATCCCCCCAGCCCTCCTTGCTGCCCTCTCACATTGCTTGCCCACCTTTAGGTCATCTGATATGACTACCCCCAGGTCCCTTTCCATTTTTGTTGTTGTTAGTATCTCACCCCCATTGTGTACTCTTACCCTGATTTTGTTTCCTCAGGTGCATTACCTTGCACTTCTTAGCATTGAATCTAAGCTGCCATACATTTGACCATTCCTCTAACCTTGCCAAGTCCCTTCTCATCCTTTCCATCCCACCTTGTGCATCAACTCTGTTGCAGATCTTTGCGCCATCTGCAAAGAGACATACTTTTCTTCCAGTCCCTCTGCAATGTCACTTATAAAGACATTGAAGAGGACCGTCCTAATACTGAACCCTCATGTACCCCACTGCTAACCCCCCTTTTTTCAGAGTGGACTCCATTTACTATTACTCTCTGTGTCCTATTCTCCAGCCAATTCTTTACCCAGGCTGTCATCTTGGGACCCACTCCCAGGCTGGCTAACTTGTATATTAATCTTTTGTGTGGGACTGTGTCAAATGCCTTGCTAAAGTCTAGGTAGGCCATGTCCGCAGCCCCTCCCTGATCAACTACAAAATTCCTCGATACAGTCGCATTTGTATGATTTAAAGTTTTAAACTGGTGCCTTATAAAGATAAGCCCTCCAGGATAAAGTACAGTGTCACAGGTTTACTGCATGACAAAAGGGATTAACTCCCATTGAAATTCCATTGTTTACTGCAATAACTGTACTGCAGAATTCTGCAGTGCTGCGCTTCATCCTGTACATACTGCATAGTAGTGATCACTAATATCAAGATCAAATACTGAAAAAACAAGCCTCTGGGGTATAGTAGTCATGATGAGATCCAGTAGAGTATCTTTGCAAGTAGATGTAGTATAGAGGACACAAAGAAGTAGACGGGAGTAGTAGTCAAGGAGGGGCAGTAGATTACCTTGTGCTATGGCAAGGCGTGCTTCAGCAGAAAGAAGATGTTTGAGTCAGTAGGCATCACCTAACTTCTGGTGGATTCTCTTCACAGTGATGTTAATATGCTTGCAGAAAGTAAGGGATGGATCGAGGACAACATCTAGGTATTTGAAAAAAAGGGACATTTTCAAGGGAGGGGGGGACCTGGTGAGATGAGAACAAGAAGAGAGAAGCTGTTTTTTTGTTGACTTTGGCAAGGAATGGTTTGGAGCCAAAGAGCATAGATTTTGTCTTCTTTTCATTGACCAGGAGTTTGCTGGAGAGGAACCATTGATAGGCAGAGCCATAATTCTGTGTAAGGGTGTAGGAGATGGAGTCAAGTGATTTATCACTATGGTAGATGACTAGATCATCTGCATACATGAGTGACTTGCAATTGAGGCTTTCCACAGGGAGTGCATTTATAAATGTGGAAAAAAAGTAGAGGACCAAGTATGGAACCCTGGGGGACTCTTGCATGAATGGGTAGGTCAGTAGAGAAGTTTTTATCAATTATGACAGTCTGAGACCTGTTTGAGAGATAACTATGGAACCAAGCAACAGTTCCCAGGGAGCAGCCAAAATGAAGTCAGGTGGAGTGGAGAAGGTGGTGGTCAACAAGGTCAAAAGCCTTTAATAAATCAACAAATACAGAACCTGTGGCTTTTGCCTATATCCATGTTGCTTAGAACGTGGTCGGAGAAAAGGTCCAAAGCTGTGGAGGTACTGTGGTGCTTACGGAAACCATGTTGGAGGGGTCAGAAGTGGTTATACTTTTCTAGGTGTTCAGATAGCTGAAAGTGTACAAATGTTTCCAGTAGTTTACTTAGGTGTGGGAGGAGGGAGATGGGTCTATAGTTTTCAGGGGTGAGGGGATCATCAGCTTTGAAAAGTGGAACCACATGTGCATGTTTCCAGGAGTCAGGCACAGTGGATGTAGAAATGGTGAGGTTAAATATGAAAGTGAGGGTTTTAATGATAGCTGGGGAGATAAGTTTTAGAAATGTGGGGTATAGTCCATCACTGCCAGCGCTTCCTTTGGCCAGGAAAGATTTTAGGAGATTGGTGGTGACACTCTGCCAAATAGCTCTAAAATGGAAGGGGGTCAAGGGGGAGTTAGAGGAGGAGGGGAGCTGTTTTTTTCCTTTTTTAGGCCTGGGGGATGATACGCAAAACAGTCTGTCTTTAGAGGGAAAGAAACCCAATACATAGTAAATTTTTCAGTGATGTAAATGCAGGCTGAAAATGGGGCAATGGGGCATAGAGTCAGTAAGACAGGGATCCAAAAACTGAAGCATAAACAGATACTAAACAGCTCCATCCCTGTCAAGTGCCTGGTAATTATGAAAAATATCCGTCCTGCTAATGTTATGAACAACCCACCCAAGCTCTCAAAGGGCAGTATCATTCTGTCGGTTATCTCCGAAAAGTTTGTAACAGACTCTGAATTTCTTCCAGGGTTTGTTCCTTACACTTCTTCTTCCTCCCCTTAGGGGAGACCTTCACCCACATTTCTTTCTGGAGAACATGCTTTTCTCTATTTTTCTGTACCTCCATAACATTGGCCTGGACCAGTCTATCTTGGAGGGCTTGTAAATCAGAGTGATAGCCCTCAAAGACACAGGGGCCATCAGGGAAAAACATTTTCAGATGAGCCAGATAGGATGTGTAGAATCTGAGATTGTGACTTTGTAGGATCTCAAAGAGGGGGGTGAAAGCTCTCCGATGGCACTGTAAGGAGGGAGAATAATCATTATCCAACATAATACGGTTACCTTTATAATTCATCTGCCCTTTCCTCCATGCACAAACAAGGATGGCTTTCTTATCAGCATAATTATAGAAATGGATGATTATAAAGTGGGGTTGGGCCCCGGGACCTAGTATTGGGGTAACAAATGATCGATGGGCTCTTTCTATGGAGAGAGGCATGAGAGCAGTAATATCCATAACTGAGCCCAGCAGGTCCTGTAGAAAGTCAGAGAGGTCTCCTTTCCCTTCAGCTCTTTCAAGTACTCCATAAAGATGGATATTATTTCATTGAGACCTATTTTCTAGGTCATCACACTTCTCATTAAGATGTTGGGTATCTTGAAGTAGTCGGGCAAAGATCTGCTCCAGTCTATACACCCTTCCATCTGTTTCAGAGACTTGTTTCTCAAGGGCTTGCAATTTATTTTCCATTTGGGCAATAGAGGAGCATCATTTTTGATAAAGATCCCTGAACACATTATGAAATTCTCTAATCTCAGCGAGGACAGCAGCATTCTTGGTTGAGAAGCTTCTCCAGAACTTTCCGTCACCATGATCGGAGCTGAGTGCTGTGACGTATCTGGTGAATTCCATAGTCTCGCTGCAGTATTTTCAGATTTTTTAAGTTGTCGAAGTCTTCCCATAAATTTGTAACCTCCACAAAGCAGTAATTGATGTGGAGTTTCTGGTTGTGAGTAACAGAGAATATTTGTACAGTACAGCTTTTAAAATGTGAGGTATTTTCTGCTGTCCTGATATCCTGCTGCCAAACTAGGCTAGACTATGGGCAGGTGGGTGATCAAGCAGTCACACACTGAATAAAAAAGGCTATAATGGACACATCCAATAATGAAAAAAATACCAGGCATGGCGATGTCCATTATAAGAGGGCTGCACTCTACCAACATGGATATCCAGTCTTTCTGCACCTGACACATAATGGGGTCCAGATGAATTTTGAAACCCCTCAGGCAGCTGAACACATTGCAAAAGTGAAAAAAGACTCAGCACTCAAACACCATTGTAGATTTCTCCACCAACTTATTTAATTCCTAGATATGCAGAAAGAGCAAGAGACCGGTGTAGCACTGTGAGACCATCACAAATTACCAATGTTTCACATTCTACTCGAATGCTTTGTCAAGGTCCTGAACACATTATTGTTAAAAATGGCCCCATCTGAGTGCACCCACATTTTCAAATTCCCTTGAGCTAGTGTATCATTATCCTCCTTTGCCTCAGGCCTTGGTCACATCAGTTCCACCCACCGATGAGTCCTTACAAGAACAGATTTTTAGCAAGTAGCAGATGATGGCCTCACCCACAGGAGATCAGCAAATTTTGGCAATGAGAGGAAGAAGCCAACAGAAAAACAAGGCCCAACAACAGTGGGATCAACATTCTCCATTATCTTAATCCTGCAACAGAAACCAGCCAGTCTCCCCAGCCTCCTCTAACAGTCAATTTCCACTCCTGAGGCCAATCCAAAACGTTCCACTTTGCCAGATTCCAGGATAGGCACAGCTTCCGCAGTGCAAATGACTGTGTCAACAATGACACTAGAGCCACTTTCAGAGACCAAGTCCTAAGCTATGAAGGCAGATGCTACTTCTCTCCCTGCTGGCAACTCCTCTGGAACAAAGACCCCAACTGTTCTAGCCCTGTCATTTCTCAGCCTCAACATATGGGATAAAGTAGCACTGTGCAGTGAGTACTCTTGTTTTTACTTGTACTGATGGATTATGGGCTGTTTGGTTTTAACAATGGGGAACTGGAGGTCAGTGTCATTTCTGTTAAGGTTTGTTTAACATGTAAAAACTAACTGTTGATTGTCACCTCTGCTTGATCTTTGCAGTTCAACCCCACAGTGCTCTTCCCCTATCCTCTTGTCAGCCTACAGACATAGACTTGGCCAATTTAAGTTCAAGCTCAAGTTTATTTTATATTTTACCAGGATATGGCACTAGGCAGAAGTCTGTTTTCAGGGCCGTCCTGTTCACAAACATATAACATATAATGTATTACAAAAACTTAAAATACTTGACAAATTTGGTACACAAAACTTACACAGAGATTATCAACATCATTAATAACATGTACATATGAAAGAGTGCATTTCCAGGTATGCCTTCTTAAAACTTTTGTATGTTGGCATATTTAGTTAAGTGTGGGGAATTGAATTCCAATTAATTGATGCCACATACTCAAAACTCATTTTACCGTATTTGGTATTTACATGAGAGACTTTCAAGCTTCTACCCCTGATATCTTGTAAGAGGTATACTGATTTACCTGGCATCATTTTAGCTGTAAGGTATTCAGGGGCTAGGCTGTTTACAAATTTGTATAAAAAGTAGCATAATATTTTTTCCCTTCTTTGTTCCAAAGGCATCAATTTTAATTGAAGGAGCATATTGCAATGTAATTTAGACTTTGGAGGACCAAGTCAGATGAAGCTATTACATAACTTTAGGCAAATGCAGGTCCTGGAAGGGATATGCTTTTCATTGGTGTTGCTGTCAGTTCACTGATTCATATGCCTCAGTGATGAAAGCTTCTTAAAATGTTTTTTTACTCACACATCGGCACTGCCAATACTCTGGAATGGCATAGAGTGTTCTAAAATATAGAAACATGGGCTTTGGAAAACAATGACTGGGAACTGACGATCCCTGGGTACTCAATGTTCAGGAGGGACAGAGGAACAGGTAGAGGGTGATGATTAGCCCTTTATGTCAAGGAGGGCATAGAGGTGACAAAATATGTGTGCTTCAGGGGTAGTAATGGGGGATACTGAGTCACTCTGGGTGCAACTCATGGCAGCCTCAACCAAGAAACTGAGCTTGGGGGGGTGATCTATAGACAGCCAGAGCAAAGGGAGGAGAGGGACAGAGAGTTCAGGGAAGAATTGGGAAGAAGGATAGCTAAAGGGAAGTAGTGGTGATAGGTGATCTGAACCTGTTTAAGTTTGGGATGTTTCGGTGGCCAAGAGCACCAGAAGCCAGGTCTTGTTGGATGCATTCCAGCAGTATCTGCTGGTACAGTTAGTAAAGGAGCCCACCAGGCATAGCACAGTTCTCAATGTTGTGCTCACCAACTCAGAGGCAGAAGGAGTTGTAAGAGTTGGGAAGCCATTAGGGAACAGTGACCATAACTACAAATCTACGCTAGGGATATTAAACCTTTGGCTACTTAAGCTAAGGAGACAAAGAGGTGATATCCTGACATTTTTTAAAATACTCCTAGATACTTCATATAATTTAAGAACACATACTGTAACAAAATGATCCAGGACTGTCTTTCTAAGACAAATATTAGGAACAATGCATTCCCCCCTAGAGCTATTAGACATTGGAACAAACCCCCACAGGATATAGTTGACCAAACTACCTTTAACACTTTTAAAAACAAATTATACAATGGCAAAAACATTTCCTGGACTCTGATTGGTCAGTCTGGTGCTGGACCCGTGATGTTATCCCAGTATAACATCACGGGTGTGATGTTATCCAGCTAACATCACTGGTCTAGTCTCAGCACTGTGAACCAATATGAATGACATTATGGCTGCCATGCTCTTTTTTTGTATCTCCTCTTAAGAAACTAAAATATTTTTCCACACTAATAAAAAAAAAATGTTAATTATTTTTTTATTTTATATATAACAACGAGCCATTGTATAATGGGAATAATGCACTCCATGGTGTGTGTGCCATGCTGGGATAACATCACTTCTGGGCTGATTAGTCGCACTCGGCCTGCGGCCTCATGCCTAATCACCCCAGGCTTGACATTATCCCAGCACGACACACACCCTGTCATGCATTATTCCTTTATTAGATGCCTATTTGTATACCAGAAAAGGCATATAACCACTGAGAAGTGTGGATGACTTACATGGGCATGTAGCCTTCTGTCAACCTACTACCATAAGGACAGCAAAGCATGGAATCTGATCTCCAAAAGCTGGATTAATGATCAAAAATCTGGCAAATGAAATTCAATGCCAAAAAATGTAAAGTCATGCACCTGGGAAAATGTAACCCATGGAAACTGTACTCAATGGGAGGGTAGCAGCTGGTGGAAACAAGGCTGAAGCAAGACCTGGGGGTGATCATATCAGATGACCTCAAGGTCAGCAAACAAGTTGAGTAGACAGCACTAAAAGCTAGTGGCAAGCTGGGATGCATAGGAAGGGACATCACAAGCAGGAGGCATGAAGTGATCATACCTCTGTATTGCTCCATGGTAAGAGCCCACCTGGAATACTGCATCTAGTTCTGGAAGTCACACCTCAGGAGGGACATAGATAGGCTAGAGGCAGTGCAGAGAAGATTAACAAAGATGGTGCAGGGCTTGCACCAGAAACCGTATGAAGCCAGTCTCAGTGAACTCAATCTATACTCCTTAGATCAGTGCAGGAATTGGGGGGACATGATAGAGTCATTTAAATGCCTTAAAGGCAACAAGTACAGGTGCAGAACCTCTTTTAGGTAAAAGACTATAGCAGGACAAGAGAGCATGACCTTTTCCTCAAGAGAAGTAGGTTCAGGAGAATATGAGGAAATTCTTTTTTTTTTTTCCAACTATTTTTCTGGCCTTCCGACTCGGAACTCTCTCGGGCCACTGCGCTCACTGACTCACTCTACCGCCCACTGTGTTCCCCTATATCTTCAATTTTCATCACAGCTCCCAGGTCAGGAGGATGGCAACCCAGGAAACCGCAGGGAGCAGTGATGGGAACCACAACTGTGCATGTGGTTGTGGCACAGGCAGGGCCATTGCCTATGTGAGCCAAAGGGGTATTTCTGGTTGTTTATGCCCTCAACATTGGATGTGCAATGCTGCCCAGCCATGACATGGGTACTCCACCCGTCCAGAAGGCAGCTGCCCGCCTTCCCTCAGCATGAGCTCAATGCGTTGCAGTGCCACTGGTCTACACCGGGGGGCTGCTGCTGTTCTGGGCTACCCCTGGATCCCTCCCCGAGAGAGAAGAGCAGTCCTCTGGAAGCTTGATCCTCTCTCTTTTTCCCCTGCTGACCCCCGGTGGTCCAGGCTCATTCCTGAACCCGGGTCACTGGTGTGGTGCAAGGTGTGGCATCCAGTGCCTCAACCCTCAGTGCCACTGGGCCGTGAATATGAGGAAATTCTTTACAGAGCATGTTGTTGAATGATAGAATAGTCTGCCAGAGGGAGGTGTTGGAGCGAAAATGGTGGGAGAATTCAAGCAGGCATGGGGCAGGCACTGCAGGATACTCAAGCAGGCAGCCAAGTTGGGGGGGTAGGAAAATAAGGGCAGACTTGATGGATCATAAAGTCCCCATCTGCAGACTACTTCTATGTTGCTATTAGTAATAAAAGGAACAAAGGAGATGGAACTGAGAGACTAATAGAGGGGGATAGGGTGACTGAGGCAAATGGGCAAAAGGTCATCATTCTTATCAACTACATTTGCTCAGTTTTTACTAGGGAAGATGGCGGGCCTCATCAGAGAATAGTATTAGTGTGGCCATTAAGGGGGGCCTGGAGATGAGGTAGCCAGCATTTACTAGTGAAATGGTCCAGAAAAGGCTGGCAGCCCTAAAGATTGATATGGCCCCAGAACCAGATGGGTTGCATCCAAGGATACTCGGGTTATTGGCAGCAGAACTGGCTTATACCCTGGTAGGTCTATTCAACAGCTCTCTAAGGACAGCAACAGTCAGAAGGATTGGTGGGTCTCAGGTGTAGTTCTGCTCTATAGAAGGGGAGAGATGGGGCAAGGAACAAGCAGGGAACCACAGTATAGAAACATAGAAACATAGAAGTTGCCAGCAGATAAGGACCACTTGGTCCACCTAGTCTGCCCTAAATTCCCTACCTATTGTGCCACCAGAGAACCTACTTGGACTCCAGTTTACACCTCCCTCTTTCTTAAACATAGAAACATAGAAGTTGATGGCAGAGAAGGACCGCAAGGCCCATCCAGTCTGCCCATTTCTTTTTCTGCCTTATGAATGTGCCATCGACCTTTGCTTTGTTAATGACCTATCTATTCATACTCATCTGTATTGCTCCCTTATGCCTATCCCACGCCTGTCTGAAGCCCTGCACTGTATTCATATCCACCACTTCCTGTGGTAGGCCGTTCCATGCATCCACCACCCTTTCTGTGAAAACTTCCTCACATTACCCCCAATTGGCCTCCCTCTAATCTCATGCTGTGTACTCTTGTCCTGCTATTTTTCTTGTATTGAAACATGTTAGACTCTTTCACCTTGTTAATGCCCTTAAGGTGTTTGAATGTTTCGATTATATCACCTATCTCCCTCCTTTGCGCTAGTATATACATATTGAGCTCTGTTGCTCTGTTCTCATATGTTTTCTGATACAGTCCCTGCACCATTTTGGTTGCCTTTCTCTGGACTGCCTCAATTTAGCTAATGTCCTTGTGAGAGTGTGGCCTCCAGTACTGCATGCAGTACTCCAGATGGGGCTTAACCAGTGTCTTGTAAAGAGGGATTATTACCTCCCTCTTACGACTTGTGATACCCTTACTAATACACCCCAACATCGCCCTAGCCTTACCTACTGCTTTAGTGTTCTGCTTCGATGATTTCAAGTCATCTGTGATGATGATGCCCAAGTCTCTTTCTTTCCTTGTGACTGCCAGCAACTCCCATCCCAGTGTCTATAGGTGGCTTCAGGCTTTCTCTTCCCTATGTGCATGATCTTGCACTTCTTTGAGTTAAACTCCAGTTACCACTCTTCCGATCATTTTGCCAGTTTATTCAGATCTCTTCTCAACCTGCCCACCCCATCTGGATCATCTACTCTGTTGCAGATCTTGGTGTCATTTGCAAACAGACAAACCTTACCCTCCAGTCCATCTGCAATGCCACTGATGAAGATATTGAAGATGGCTGACCCCAGGACTGATCCCTGAGGTACCCCACTTGTGACTTGCATCTCTTCTGACTGTATACCGTTTACCACCACTCTCTGTTTTCTGCCTGTCAACCAGTTTGCCACCCAGTTGACCAACTTCTGACCCACCCTGAGCCTACCCAGCTGATTAATCAATCTTTTATGTGGCACAGTATCGAAAGTTTTGCTGAAGTCAAGGTAGGCAACATCAACTGCTCCACCTTGGTCCACCACTCTGGTTACCCAGTCCCCAGTCAAAGAAATCTATGAGATTAGTTTGACAGGACCTTCCTGTTGTAAACCCATTCTGTCTTGATCCTGTGTTCCTATGAATTCCAGGTGATGCATTATCCTTTCCTTAAGGAGTGCCTCCATAATCTTGCCCACTACTGAGGTAAGACTGACTGGTCTGTAGTTCCCTGCCTCCTCCCTGCTACCACTCTTGTAGAGTGGGATCACATGAGCCCTTCTCCAGTCTTCTGGGACCTCTTCTGTGCTCAGAGACTCACTAAACAGTTCTGATAATGGCTCTGCTAGTTCCACCCTTAGCTCCCTTAGTACTCTGGGATGCATGCCATCAGGTCCCATTGCCTTGTACACCCTGAGTTTATAGAGCTCTTATAGGACCCTTTCTTTTGTGAAGGGACTAGTGCATACCTCCCTCCCCCATGTCCATGGTGCTGAGCTGAGGGCCCTGCCCTACCTTCTCTTCAGTAAATACTGAAATAAGATTCCCTTGTGTCTATCCCATGCATTCCTAAATCCTATAACCATTCTAGCCCCCACCACTTCCACTGGGAGTCTGGTCCATGTTTCCACCACTCTTTCTGTGAAGTAGTACATCCTCATGTTTTCTCTTAGCCTACCCCCCTTCCAGCTTCATATTGTGATCAGCAAAGCTTTCGATACTGTTCCACATAGAAGATTGATTAATTGTGATCCCTTGTCCTTGAGCATCTTTTCCTTTAGAAAATGCTCCTTTCCTGTACTTTGTTTATTCCTGTGAGGTATTTAAATGTGTCTATCATATCCCCCCATTCTCTCCTGTCTTCTAGGGAGTACATATTTAAATCCTTAAGTCTTTCTAGGTAGGGCTTCTGATGCACACCTTGCACCATTTTTGATGCTCTGCTTTGCACTGCCTCCACCCTAACAACAGTATGTCCTTTTGGAGATGGGGTCTTAAGAACTGTATACAGTACTCAAGGTGTGGTCTCACAAGTGAACTACACAAGGGTATTATTACTTCCCTCTTTCTGCTGGTGATACCCCTCCCTATGCATCTGAACATTTCGCTAGCCTTTCCCACTGCCTTGTCACACTGTTTAGCTACCTTCAGGTTATCAGAGATGATAACCCCCATGTCTCTTTCCTGTTTTGTGATTGCTAACTCTTTCCCCCACCCCCAAGTCGGTATGTTGCCCCTGGGTTTTTGAGCCCTAAGTGCATGATTTTGCAATTTTTTGCATTGAATCTTAGCTAGCAAACTCTTGACCATTCTTCTAACTTCTTTAGATCATCCCTCATTCATTCAACCCTTCCCCCCATGTGTCTACTCTGCAGCAGATTTTTGTGTCATCAGTGAATAGGCACACCTTCCGCTCAAGTCCTTCTGCAATATTGCTAATAAAGATATTGAAGAGGACCGTAATACTGACCCATGCAGCACTCCACTAGTCACCTTGCCTTACCCAGAGTGTACCTCATTTACTACCACTCTGGCTCCAACCACTAAGCCAACTCTCCACCCATTTTACTATTTTAGGACCTACTTCTAGGCTACTTAGTTTGTTTACCGCCTTCTATGTAGAATGGTGTTGAAGGCCTTACTGAAATCCAGATAGAACACATCAACTTCCCCACTCTGGTTGACTTCCTTTGTTACCCAATCAAAGAACCATGTTGTGGATTTACTTTACTTCGATTTCAGCAAGGCTTTTAACTTGATACCCCAGAGTTGCTTGCTGAAGAAGATGGAGGATCTTGGAATGGCTAAGATCTGAGCAAGTTGGATAGGTAACTAGCTAAAAGAAATGCAGTAGAGAGTATTGGCCAATGGGTTTAAATCAGAAGAGAGGGAGGTCACGAGCTGGGTTTCACAGGGATCTGTCCAGGGATTGGTCATCTTCAACATGTTCATTAGTAATATTGGTGAGGGATCCAGGGCAGGCTGTGTTTCTTCACAGATGACACTAAGCTCTGTGCACGGGTGGATAGTAATGAGGGAATAAAGGAAATGCAGTGACTTGCAAAATTTGAAGAGGTGATCAAGAGTCTGGCAGTTGGAATTCAACACCGAAAAGTACAAGATGATGCACCTATGGAACATGAACCCCAAATGATGTTCTGGATGGGAGGGATGAGACTCAATACCACAGATGCGGAATGAGATCTTGGACATATCTGTGGCTCTCTAAAGCAATCAAGTCAGTGCAACAAGGCTTATAACATGGCAAATAGGATTCTTGAATGTATCAGGAGGGATAATGATAGCAGAAAAAGGAAGGTAATACTTCCCCAGTATAGATCATTGGTGAAGCCACACCTGGAGTACTGCACCCAGTTCTGGTGTCCTCACCTAAGGAAGGATAGGGATAAGCTTGAGACAGTGAAGTGCAGAGTAACAAAAATGATTCAAGGCCAGCAGGACATGTCCCATGAGGAGTGCCTCAAGGCACTGAACGTATACTCTCTGGAGACCAGAAGGATGAGGGGAGATATGAAAGAGACCTTCAAATTCCTAAAAGGAATTAACAGGGTGAACTATGGGGAACTATTTAACTTGAATACCAGCTTGTGGTTACGTTCTTAAGAGTGGAAGCTAACAGGAGGGAGGTTCAGGAGGGATGTGAGGAAATACTGTGTTTCAGAAAGGGTGGTGGAGCCATGCAACAGGCTGCCAGGTGAGGTGATGGGTGATAAACTGCTTGTGGTTTAGAGCATGACTGGGACAGAATGAAGGGCATAGTGGTTGCTCAGGGCAGCAGAATCGGGAAGGAGAATGGAGGTGGGTGAAAAGGGCTAGGACTCTGGAGGAACAGTAGGCCCCAAGGCTAATTAGCGAATTCAGGCAGACTAGATGGACTTATGGTCATTTGTTGACATCATTGTCTATATATGTTCCTAAGATTTTAAAAAAGATGTTTGCTCTCCTTGAAACAGAAGGCATGCCTGACTTCTGAATACTTTAGTGTGCTGCCACAAAACTGGGACTTTTCAACACAGCATATGGTATGTGATACATTTTATGTCCCAGCCCTTTCGACTGACTCTGAATCTAATCCATTTGGTGCTCTTGCCACCATTCAGGATTCCCATATTTGCACTCCTAAAATTGGCTTGTATGCAGAGCTGTACATGTGGTACTTAGCTAGTCTAGGCTCCGGAGGGTTTTCTTCCTTGGGGTGCAGCTCACAACAAAAGAGTCCTCCTTGGTAGATGTTAATGATCACCCACTTCTTAGGACCTTGAAGTCTGACATATTGAGGTGGATTAATTTATGCTTCACCCTTAAAGGGAAGGTGGAGGTTATCCACATGGTTTGTTTATCTTTTTCATAATCTTTTGCTACTGGTATCTGACAAAATCTTCAAACATATTGATAATCTATTGACCTTTCTCCTTTGGAAAGGGAAAGCCCCTTGACTAAGTAAGGCAAAGCTCAGGGCTCATTGGAAACTGGGTGGTCTACATCTCCCTTTATTCCAGGGTTACCTCTGGGTCTATCAGGCAGCACAAGCCACATGATGAGGTTCCTCCCATGTGATGCTAATGCACCCTTATGGGTCACTTTGGATAGTGACCTGGTTGATACTACTTATCTGGGCCAACCGCTGGGGGCCAGGTGCATGCATAGGGTCACCTCAAATCCTGTCATTCTGGAAACCCAGTGAGCTGGTATAAAATGTCTATGCACTGCTAGATATCCCAATTCAATCTGGGCACCTCCAGCTCAATACCTGTACCTTTGGGGTAACTCCCACATTAAGACTAGTGGCACCAAAATGGCTTGGCGTGACTGGGAGTGAGCAGGGATCTGCACGATTGCAGACTTTTCTGTTCATTCTGCTTGCTGTGGTGAGAGGTAGGAGGGTGAGTTTTGCTTTTGAGCTGGGATCAGCTTAAATCTTTATTTAAATCTGTAACTGATTTTTCATTGTGAGTTTGTTGTTGGTTTGGGAGTAGTTTAAATCTTTCTTTAACTCTGTAACTGATTTTTTTGTGAGTTTGCTGTTGGTTTTGGAGTAGGTTAAAGCTTTCTTTAACTCTGTAACTGATTTTCAGGAGGACTGTTACTGGCTGGCTGGGGCAGGGGATTCTTTTCCCAGAGACAGAGTGGCCAATCAAGTTTGTTCAGAATTCAGTTTGAATCGCTATTTAAATGTTCACAGAGCCATTTTGCCTATTCATTCTATTTGTAGTGGGGTGAGGCAGGAGTGTGAGTTTTGCTGTTGAGTTGGGATTAGCTTAAATCTTTATTTAACTCTGTAACTGATTTTTTGTGAGTTTGCTGTTGGTTTGGGATTAGGTTAAAGCTTTCTTTAACTCTGTAACTGATTTTCAGGAGGACTGTTGCTGGCTGAAGTACCCCCCCACCCCCCACCAGCCTTCCTTAAATACTGGAAAGTCAATGGGGGTTGGACTTGAAGACTGCGAGGAAGGAGCTTGGGGAGCAAACTGCCCATATAAACTAACTCCCAAAGCTAATAGGTGGTGAAAAGTTCAGAAACTCAAGCTTTTACTAGTTTGATTTTAAGGTTTAAATGTTTTAAAGTTGCAAGTTTGAAAGTCAAACTGACAAGCTAGGGTTAAGGAAGGGTAATTGCATATTTTAAAGTTGAAAGTCTAAAGCTCAAACTGACATGGTCATGTATAAATGTGTTAACTAGAGTTACTGAGCTAGCAAGCTAGGGACATTGGGGTAAAGAAGGAGTCAGAACCAAGCTAGTAGAGTCACATATGGTATCCAGCTATTGCTGTACAGATTGTATAATAAGGAATTGAGGCTATGTTTAGGTTAAGTGTGAATTATAGTGGGAAGGAAAATGGGGAATTATGGTGGGGATCACACTGAGGGGTAGAGGGGCATGAATAATGGTGGCAGGAGACAATGGAATAGTGGATGGAATGGTGGGCACTATGGAGTGAGGGTGGCAGGCACAGGGAGTATAGTGGGGTGTAATGGTTGTGGGGTGGCTGTTTGGATGAATATACTATGGAAACTGGGAGGTTGTCCAATTTGTTACAGACTGAGGAGACTGGAAGAGGAGGTTCAAGGGCTCTGGAGGGAGCTGGAGAGGGTGGGGGTAGGGGCTGGGGCAGGAGGGACCTCGGAGAGAAGTAGCTGGGAGAAGCAGAAGAGGAACAGCAGGGCTAAATCCCATGAGGATGATGGGAGGGGGGTGAGGGTGAGAAGAACAGAGGGGCAGCAAGTGGAGGGATGGCTCAGGGAAAGGGGAAGGAGGAGATGAGCACCACTGTGGGGGTAGCAAGTAATAGATTTGCATTGTTGGCATCAGAGGTGGTAGTGGAGGTGTTGGAGATCATGGGGGGAGGGGAGGAGAAGGGTAGTGAAGGCCCAGGAGTCAGGAGTCAGGCTGGGAAAGGATGAAGGGGGAGGTGAAGATCAGGGTAGAGGCAGACAGAGAGAGAGAGAGAGAGGCAGAAATGGGAAGGGAAGATGTAGGATTCACAAATGGTGCAGATAGAGATAATAAGAAGCAGGGCAGTGTGGACTCTGGAAAGGTGGATAGTGAAAACAAGAGATGGGGGTTAAGGGACAAGAAGATGGGGAAGTACTAATGCTGGGGAATTCTATAATGAAAGGGGAAAGATGGGGCAGAAGGGGAGAAAGAAAGGCACAGTTGTATCTGAGATCAAGGCTATTCTGTGGTTGACCATCAAGATGGGCAGGCAATTTTCATGCACAGGAGGAGGAGAGAACTTCACATAGTGATGCATCTGGGCACAAATGACTTGTAGGGAGATGGTAGAGGTGGTAAAGGGGAGGTTCAAGGAGTTAGGTAGGCAGTGTGAGAAGGTATCAGGGTCAGTGGCATTCTCTGAGATACTCCCGGTACAATATGTGAGTACAGTGAGGAAAAAAAGGATAGAGGAGTTCAATGAGTGGCTGAGGGATTGGTGCCATACCAGGGAGTATGGATTAGCATCTGACTGGGGCAGGACCTGGGGCAATGATGATCTATATGCAGGGGACAGGTTACATTTGAGCAGGGAGGGGAAGGGAGTACTAAAACAGGGAATAGATGGGGTGTATATCAACAAAGATGGATTTAAACTAGGAAGGGGGGTGGCAAGGGGACCGCTGATAGGAAAGGGGTCCAGAAACAGCAGCCTAGTGAGCTTACCCCCCAGGTTATGGGTAAAGGCAGTGGAGAAGTGGCACAGGGAGGGATAGAGGGGGAAAGAATAGGGGTAGAGAAGGGGAGGAGACAGGCTGGAAGGTGGTCTCACTGAATGCATGAAGCCTAATGATAAGAACAGTAGATTTACAGGCTGTCTTGGTGGTGTGGTGGAGGGGGTGGACATTGCAGCCATCATGGAAATGTTGGTCACCCAGTATCAGGACTGGGATTTGATGATCCCAAGATTCAGGTTATTCAGAAAGGATAGGGCTAAGGGGAATGGGGCAGAGTGGCAATCTATGTAAGGGAAGGGATAAAGTGCATAAGGGAGGAAGGGGAGGAGGGGATGACAGAAGCACTGTAGATGCAGTTCCAAGATGCAAAGAATAGGACACCAAGAATGGGGGTTGTGCACAGGCCACCAGCTCAGGGGATTGACCTGGATAGGGAATTAGCTGAACAAATTTGGAGGGCCTGCAAGAAGGAGAGCACAGTGGTGGTGGGGGACTTCAACCTACTGGTGACGGAGTGGGGCACCCATCCACCATGAGTGCAAGGGAGTGGATCCTGCTAGAAGCATTTGAAGACAGCGTTCTGCACAGCTGGTTCAGGGACTGACTCTGTTAGAAAGGACTGTGGACCTTTTACTGGATAACAGGGAAGCTGTAAGGAATCTTGAAGTGAAGGAACCACTGTCTGGGACTGACCACTATTTGGTGTGGTTCATGTTCAACATGGGGAGGGAAACAGGGGGCATGGGTACAAGGGTGATTGAATTTGGGGTGGTGGAGTTTAAGAAGATGGGGGAAATTTTGGGCAGGCACCTGGCAGGAATGCAACCACACATGGGTGCAGCTCAGAAATGGAATGTCATAAAGGAAGGGCTGGTGAAGGTAATGGAGTCTTACACTAGGAAGAAAAGCAAGAATGGAAGGGCAAAGAAACCCAGTTGGCTGACACAGGAGGTTATGGAAGGGGTGAGGGCCAAGAGGGCAGCTTTTTGAAAGTATAGGAAATTAGGAAGGGGTGAAGATAAGGATACGTACATGGAGAAATCCAAGGAGGTTACCAGACTGGTCAAGGTGGCAAAGGCATCCAGGGAGCTGAGACTGGTGCAAGGAATTAAAAGTGGAGAAAAAGACTTCTTCCGCTACATTGGAGATAGAAGAAAGATCAAGGATCAGCTGGTGAGGATGAAGAAGGATGGGGTGGGTGGAGAAAGGGGCAGAGCAGGCCGAGGCACTGAACGAATACTTCTGCTCTGTAATCACGCATGAGAAGGGGGGTAGATACCCCAGGTAAGGGGGTAGGAGGGTAGGGGAAAGGGATGACAGATGTAGAGATTATAGAGAGCAGGGTACTAGATGGGTTGAGGGCATTAAAAGTGGACAAAGCACCTGGACCTGATGGCATTCACCCTAGGGTACTAGGGGACTTGGCAGAGGTCCTGGTGGGGCCACTGGCTGATCTGTTCAATACCTCCTTGGACATTGGATGTGTACCACAGGAGTGGAGAATGGCCCGTGTGGTCCCCATTAACAGAAGTGGCCCAAAGGATGAATCAGAAACTATAGGCCAGTGAGCCTCACATTGATCGTGAGAAAGCTCATGGAGACCATACTAAAAGAGAGGCTAGAGAGCTTCTTAGAGGAAAACAATCTCCAGGATGGTCAACAGCACTGGTTTACAGTGGGCAGATCCTGCCAGACAAACCTTGTCAAGTACTATGACTGGGTGATGTGGGAACTGGACAAGCACCATGCAGTGGATGTCCTGTATTTGGACTTCAGCAAGGCATTTGATTCAGTGCCACATGGGAGGTTGAAGGGGAACTGGAATATAAGGAGGCAGGACCAAAAATGGTGAAATGGATCACATCCTGGCTAAAGGGAAGGCAGCAAAGGGTAATGATGGGGGTAGACCTCTCCTCACCAACAGAGGTGATGAATGGGGTACCATAGGGATCGGTGCTGGGATCTGTGTTGTTTGGAATTTTTATTGCAGACATCTCAATGAATTCTTCTGCTCAGTATTCACAAAAGAGGAGGAGGAGGGAGAAGTGCCTAATCCAATTAACAGAAGCACTCTGGATAGGGGGGGTCGATCCCAGTCCTTTCACAGAAGAAAGGATTCTGAAAGAACTCCTAAAACTGAAGGTAGAGAAAGCAATGGTGCCTGATGGAATTTACTCCAGAATTCTAAAAGAATTAAGGGGAGAATTAGTGACATCAATGACTACCCTTTTGAACAAATCATGGGAGGATGGTGTGGTACCTGAGGACTGGAGGAAGGTGGATGCGATTTCCCTTCACAAAGTGGGAGCAAGATAGAGGCAGGAAGCTACAGACCTATCAGTTTGACCTCAGTGGTAGGGAAAGTGATGGAATCACTTCTGAAGGAAAGAATTATTGTGTGCCTAGAGGCCAGTGGGGCATAGGACCCAAGGCAGCATGGGTTCACAGTGGGAAGGTCATGTCAGAGGAATCAAATTGATTTCTTTGACCTGGTGACCAAAGTAGTAGACCAGGGAGGGGCTGTGGACATGGCCTACCTAGACTTTGCAAGGCATTTGACATAGTCCCACACAAAAGATTAATAATCAAATTAACCAGCCTGGGAGTGGGTCCCAGGGTGGTATCCTGGATAAAACATTGGCTGGACAACAGACACAGAAGGTAATTGTAAGTGGAGTCCACTCTGAAGAAAGGGCGGCTACTAGTGGGGTACCACAGGGTTCAGTACTGGGTCCAGTCCTTTTTAATGTCTTTATAAGTGACATTGCAGAGGGACTAGAAGGAAAATATGTTTCTTTGCAGATGACACAAAGATCTGCAACAGGGTTGATACCCAAGGAGGCATGGAAAGGATGAGAAGGGACTCAGCAAGGTTGGAGCAATGGTCAGAAATATGGCAGCGTGGATTCAATGCAAAGAAGTGAAAAATAATGCACCTGGGAAACAAAAACCTAGGGGGAGATTACACAATAGGGGGATAGTAACAACAACAAAAATGGAAAGCGACCTGGGGGTAATCATATCAGATGACCTTAAGGTTGGCAAGCAATGTGAGAAGGCAGTAAGTAGGGCTGGGGGGATACTGGGATGTATATGGATAGGCATCACCAGCAGACAACAGGAAGTTGTTATCCCTCTGTACAGACAGTTGGTGAGACCCCATCTGGAGTACTGTGTCCAATTCTGGAGACCCCATCTCTGCAAGGACATAGACAGGATGGAGGCAGTCCAGAGGAGGGAAACTAAAATGGTGCAGGATCTGAAAGAGAAGCCATACGAGGAGAGACAAAAGCAGCTTAATATTTATACCCTTGAGGAAAGGAGGAAGGGGGGACATGATTGAAACTTTTAAGTACCTCAGTGGAATCAACAAAGTCCAAGACAGTAGCATATTTCGGAAAAAGAGATGTGTAAGAACAAGGGGACACAATTTGAAGATAGAGAGGGGGATGGCTCAGGGGCAATGTGAGGAAGTATTTTTTCACAAAGTGGGTGGTTGACGCATGGAACAGCTTTCCTGATGAGGTTGTGAGGTCTAGAACTGTAGAAGAACTCAAGAATGATTGGGACAGACATAAGGCAATTCTTGTGGTTGGTAGGAAGAAATAGGCTGTTGGTTAACTAGGATCTGCAGCTTATCCTGTAGGTAGGGAAATGGGCAGACTAGGTGGGCCAAGCGGTCCTTATCTGCTGTCAAAGTCTATGTTTCTGTGTTTCTCACATGGGATCCAGAGCAAGATCAGCCTGTTCTCAGATGATACCAAGATGGGAGCTGTGGTTGATGACGTGGAAGGGTGGAAGTGGTTGCAGGAGGACCTGACTAACCTGCAGGAGTGGGTGGAAACATGGCCATTGGGGTCAATGCCAAGAAGTGCAAGGTTATGTACTTCAGAGCCAGGAACCAGGGGAGGGATTATCACTTGAATGGGGTACAGTTGGGGAGCTCCACAGAGGAGAAGGACGTAGGAGTGATCATTACGGGGAGCATGAACAACTCTGCTCAGTGCAGGAAGGTGGCAGCAACAGCCAACAAAATGCTGGGATGTATTGCAAGAGGGATCTCCTCCAGAAGGAGGGAGGTTATCCTGCCCCTGTATAGGTCATCGGTCAGACCCCACCTGAAGTACTACGTTCAGTACTGGTTCCCATTCCTGAAGAAGAACATCAGATTGTTGGAGGGGGTGCAGTGAAGAGCAACAAAGAAGATCCAGGGATTGGAGAGCAAGCCCTACGAGGACAGGCTGAGACAGCTGAATATGTAATCACTGGAAGAGAGGAGGGATATGGGGGATATGATCAAGACCATTAAGTATCTGAAGGGAATAAACTAGACCAACACAGAAGGGTCTTTACAGATGAGAAGGGGGAGGAGCACAAGAGGGCATGGACTGAGATTGAAGGGGAGAAGATTCAAGAGGGAGATGAGGAGACATTTTTTCATGGAAAGAGTGGTGGACAAATGGAACACCTTACCAGATGATATAGTGTCCTATAAAACAGTGGGCAGTTTCAAGAGGGGTTGGGGCAGGGGAAGGGGAAGGGGAAGGGATACTGGGAAGGGGGGGCGAGAAGTGCAGCTGCATGATGAGGGGCTAGTTGCACACTCGAGCAGACTTAATAGACCATGAGGCCTTTTTCTGCTGGCAATTTCATATGTTCATATGCACCAGGTTTGGATAACCTATTGTCTTTCCAGCAGCTACAAACCAAGTACGGAATATTACAAACTGATTTTTGGAAATTTTTACAAATTACAAGTGCCATTACATCCTATAAAAAAATCCTATTCTTTACCTAGGGAGTGAGAGTGGCTGCACCGCCTACATCCATTGGACTCCTCTAGGTGTCTGGTGGGCTGCTTTTATCACTTAATCTGAGATGCTCAGCCTGGGGCTACAAAAAAGTGCAAGGTTGCCTGGGAACAAGAGTTACGGGCAGTTTTTGCCGTAGACATCTAGAATCGCTGCCTTAGGAATGCCCACCTGGCATAACTGGATGCACGGAGTCAGCTGATCCAACTGAAACTACAAGCACTTGCAACCTGTGCTTGATGAAGAAAGTTGGATGTGCTGAGAAAGAGTGTTTAACCCTGTTACAACATGCAGTTCAAAACTTGTAGCATCACTCTTTGCCTTAATATGCCATAAGGAAGTACTCAATGACCGTATTAAGCTAAAATATTAAGATGCTTTATTGAAAAAATATCAAACCAGTTAGAATACACAGTTGCCATCACCCAGTATACAATCAAGCACCAACACTTTGGCAAAAGCCTTCCTCAAGGGGCACACTGGACAATAGATGAACAAAACCCATACCCAAGGGTTCTGGTTACCAGCAGGTAACACGGTCATCGTCGGAGGTCCATCCTGCATGAGCGGTGTTGTGCAATGCTAGGTCTATTAAAAACAAGACGGCTATTATAGCCGATTTTGTTGGGTCAGCTGACCTAGCTTGCATCACCGAGACCTGGCTGGATGAGAATGCTGGGCCAGTATTAGCCGCAGCAGTTCCAGCCGGGTACTCGGTGATACACCGCTCGAGGCAGGATCGTAGGGGCGGGGTTGTTGCCATTTGTTTTAAATCAGAATTGGGCCTGGTGGAGGTACCAGTGGGAGTCACTGGATCCTTTGAGGGTGTTCAGGCGAGGTGTGGGGCAGGATACTGTGAGCAATCGTCCACCAGGTGACAGGAATGTTTTCCTGCAGTGAAGTCGCAGAGACTTCATTGTCGACCTAACATCGGGGTCCCCAGATGGTTGGTTCTGGGTGACTTCACGCTTGGGTCGATGATGAACTCTCACGCTTTGGTCAAGACTTCCTCCAGTTGATGTTAGCACTGGGCTTCACACAGGTAGTTTCCTCCTCGACCCATATTGGTGGGCACTCATTGGATCTGGTGTTCCTTCTGGGGATGGGGATATCTGATGTGGTGGTGGAACCACTCAGATGGTCTGACCATCACTCCATTAGGTTCAATTTTGAGGCCGCCCCTACTAGGTCAGCCCCTTCAGAAATGGTCCGGGACCGCCCATTGAGGGGTGTGTCCCCAGATGACCTGATGGCGGTACTGGACCTATCGGATCTTCCGATAGATTGCTTGGATCCAGGTGACCTAGTACTCGCCTATAATAGGGCAGTTACAGGGGCCCTGGATTCTATTGAACCTGTTCGTGTTCGTCCGTCACACTTCTTCGCCACAGGTTCCGTGGTTTGATGAGACCATGAGGGAGTTGAGGAGGGTTGGACGAAGGCTGGAGAGGCGTTGTCAGAAGTCCAGTCTGGATGATGACAGACTTAGTTTGATGGACCATTATATGGCCTATCAATCCGCAATCTCTCATAAGAAGGCAGAGTTCCTGTCCAGGGAGATAGCGGCTACACAGAATAGACCAGCCCAGCTCTTTCGGACTGTGAACAGACTGTGCAATCCAGTCTGTCTTCAGCCCGGGAGGCCTTTCCACAGAACGGTGTGAGGAGTTTGCTCTTTTCTTTGCAGATAAGGTTGCCAAAATCAGATCGGATGTCCGCTCTTCCCTCTCCAATGGGGGTAGTGATGGTCGGCCGGAGATGTCAAACACCCAGTTTGCATGGTCTGACTTCAGCCTCCCCAAAATCGAGGATATTGTGATGGTCATCCGAGCGCTACGACCAACCAGCTGTGACTTGGACCCTGGCCCCACACGTCTCCTAGTGGATTGTGTGGATAAAATCGGCCTAGTCCTGGCTTTGATAGTCTGGAAGTCTTTGGAGAGGGGGATCTTTCCTGAACCCCTTAAAGAGGCTATAGTTAGGCCTCTTTTAAAAAAGCCCTCCTTAGACCCAGATTGTCTAGCAAATTACAGACCAGTCTCTAACCTACCCTTTGTGGGTAAGGTTATTGAGAAGGTGGTCGCATTGCAATTGGAGGATCATCTGACCAACAACAATATCTATGATGCTCTCCAATCTGGATTTAGGAAAAGGCACAGTACATAGGCAGCACTTGTTCGTGTACTAAATGACCTCCTAATAGCGAGAGATCGTAGGACCCATTCTATCTTGGTACTTCTTGATCTCTCTGCAGCATTCGACACTGTTGATCATGGGGTGCTGTTGGAGCATCTGTGGTCCATCTGTGGACTATCTGGTATGGTCCTCAGGTGGTTTAGATCTTACCTCGAAGGTAGGACTCAGAAGGTGATGTCGGGAATTTTTTCCTCGGCATCAGTCTCCCTGCCTTGCAGGGTACCATAGGGCTCTATTCTAGCACCTATGTTATTCATGGTGTATATGCTGCCTTTGGGAGCGATTATAAGATGATACGGACTGGGTTTTAATTGTTATGCTGATGATACCCAGTTGTATATGTCTTTTGTGCCCGGCCAGGATGCTGCCTTGTCAGTATTTAATAACTGCCTTGCAGAAGTCCAAGATTGGATGAATGGGAGTTGGTTGAGGTTAAACCCCGAGAAAACTGAGGTGTTGGTTGTGGATAAAGGTCACTGTGAGGTGGGTTTGCCAGTTGGATCGCATTCTGGTTTATGGCTTGCAGGCGCTCTACTGACAACCTCAGATCAGGTGCGGAATCTTGGTGTACTAATTGATGACCACTTGACGCTTAAAGCTCAGGTGTCAGCAGTGGTCAAAACTTTCCTTTTTCCATCTGAGGAATATTGCCAGGGTGAAGCATGTGGTTCCTCCAGAAGATCTTCCAACATTGATCCCCGCCTTTGTTACCTCCCGCCTTGACTATTGCAACTCCCTGTACCTAGGGCTATCGGGGGTTGAACTTCGCCGTCTGCAGCTAGTGCAGAATGCGGCGGCCAGGTTGTTGACTGGTTCTTCTAGATCCAGTCATATAATGCCTGTGCTCCGTGGACTTCACTGGCTGCCAGTACTTTGGCGAATCACCTTCAAGGTCAGTCTTCTGACCTATAAAGCTCTACATGACCAGGGACCAACTTACCTGAAAGAGCTCCTTCACCCCTACTGTCCCTCCCGCCCTCTCCGATCCACTGTCAGGAATTGCTAGAGATTCCAGGTCTGTTTGAAATCTTCGGGGGCTAGGTCATTTAGCTTTATGGCCCCGACCCTATGGAATTCTCTACCTCGTCAGGTGCGAAATAGTCCGACTGTCCTGATCTTTAAAGGAGCCTTGAAAACCCACCTTTTTAGTCTAGCTTTTAATGATTTATAATAGTTTTAAACTCTGTTTATTTATTGTTATATGTTATTGTACAGGCGCTTTGGATTGAAGAAAAGTGCCTTTTATAAATAAAAATTGATTGATTGATTGATTGAAAACCACCTGAGACTATCGATAGAAAGCTGATCTGAGCCATATTAAAAGGAGCGTTATTTTAATTACAGTATTTCAAATGTGAAAAAAGTACTAAAAAGCATACTCAAAATGGGGAAAGAAGAGTATCATTCAAGTCTCAATATTAGGAATAATCTAAAATAAAATAAAAAAAATATGGCCATCCAATATATACAGAGAACTGGAAGAAACCAAAAAATATGAACATGGTCTACTTTCTGTTCCCCACACCTTCTCTAACACACCCTGGCCAGGTCTCCAAGTAATGCATAGTGGACTCCGAGGTCCAAAAAAACCCTCATTTGACACTTCCAGGCATCTTCTTTCAAATAGGGTGCCACTGAGATTTTATATGTTGGGAGGGAGTACTTCTCCAGAAGAACAAAATCACAAGGAACCTGAAGCTCAGCGGTCCAAGAAGTTAGAACTGTAGAGGTAGATTCTGGAAGTTGATCACTCAAGGAAGCATACATGTGGTTATTAAATGTTCCTGAATCCAGGCTCCATCCTTAGAGGCTAGCTGAGGATGGGTTGTGAAGTTTCTCATGTGATGGGGATTAACTGTGCACCAGAGAATGACCATCAGTCTGAAGCTCCCTCTGACTATGTACCTCAAGGTATTAAATGTGTCGGCTTCTGTGTTTGGCAAAATTAAACTCATAGACTAAGCCCCATCATTTGTCCAAAACATGGATGAAAATGCTGTTTGGTCTGACATGTCTGGGAACAAAGCAATAGACAGTATTGGTGCTAAATTATTCCCATTTACAATAACCGACCACAAGAAAAAAAAAAAAAACAACTGTGTGACTTGCAGTTATAGCTGATGGTCACAAAGTAATACTTGTTTTGAAGGGGACATATCTGGACTGCCTTGTATGGTATGGGCTGCACATCCATTGGCTCTTGCTCTGAACCAATGGGCGTGCAGCCCTACTGAGCAGTCAGTCGGCGGGTGGCAGGGCGGCAGCTGACGAGGCGCGGTGTGGGGGGCTCCATGGGTGGGTGGGTGGGGGCCACTAGATCACCAGGGCACGTGGACCTTGGGGGTGTTGGACTCTAATGCCCATGATCGGGCTTCGTGGTCCACTGGACAACCAGGATAAGTTCTGGGGGTTGAACTCTGTTCTGCCCATGATCGGACCATTTGGGGGTGGGGTTACTTCACTTATGCCTGCAATCAGACCAGTCGGGAGGAAGTGGGATTTACTACATGCCAGCGATAATCGGAGCCAGTCAGGAGTGGGGGATTATAACAGTTATGCCCACTATCGGGCTGCAGGGGGTATTGGTCCCCGATGGCTGCTGCCTGGCAGGGCGCCAGGCGCAAGGCCTCGGGGATCGGCGCACCTGCATGCTAATGGCATGCAAATGGGGCCATAAATAGATGCAAATGGCCCCCCCTGCGCCTTGCATGAATTATGACCCATTTGCATGTCACCTTTTGAATATCATAAATTTTCACATGGCGCAATGGAACTTGCGCCACCGCATCTTGAATGCTCCACTCTGACCACTTGCGGTGGTGCAAGTTCCACTACACCATGCACAATGGCTGTGGCTGGGGGGTGATATTCAAAGGAGTTGCTCAATAGCTCAACTCTGTTGAATATCGCCCCAGCCACACCCCAGCGCAACTATTTTGTGCAGCGCAAGGGCTTGCACCATAGAATGGCGCAGTTTGAATATCCAGCCCAGTATATCTAATCCCCCATACATGTTGCCTCTGTTTAACTGAAACACTTAGGTGAATCTGTAAAATCGGCAAGAAACAAAAGCAAGGAAAGGATAAAGGTTGTACTTTGGACAAAGCATTGGAAAACAGGAACCTCCTAAGTAAATATGTAACCTGCAGTATATTTTTAACCTGATAAAGAAAGGAAAAGTTAAAACAACGTACTCAGCCTAGAGTCTCCTGAATAAGCCATGCTTCCTGTACCTACCTGGAACAACAAAGAAGAAGCTGACCCTAGGGAGGCTTATCCTATACTATAGACCTGAGGATGTCACCAAGGAGGTGTGTCTATGGTGGAGCTAGGGAGGATTAGTTTTGTGTTAGTGCAGATATAATTCTTAATGGTAGGAGTGTAACACCTTGTAGCATGTAAGTTTTACATATATATATATATATATATATATATATATATATATATATATGCTTTGTAAAAAAAACTTTGTAAATGCACCAGTTAGGATAACTTAATACCACAAAGTAGGGAAATGTGGCATTAGGGTTTCCAGCCCTAACTCCCAACCCCTCAAGCAGCAAAAAGAAAAAAAAATTAGATTTTTGGGTCTCTGTAATCTTCGTGAATCAGTGGTGGGGTCATGCTTGGGGTTGTCAAGCCTAATAAAAAGTGACAGCTGTCACATTCATGAGGTGGTGTGAAAAAATGGCTATGCTGAAAATGTGTGGCCAGAATATCTGAAATTACCAAAGTTACGAGCGTGTGTAGAAAAACTTCAATGTACAAGAATAACTTTGCCATTCTTACATATTTTGACCCCACATTTTCAACATAGCCTTCTTATGACCTCACCTCATGAACAAGGGTGGTGAACATTTTCAAATCCCACCAGAACAGTGAGTTCACCAAGCAATCACAAAATTGCTTTTTGATCCTGATTTGCATAATTTTACCACCTTTGGTCATGAGGTGGGGTCTCAGAAAGGCCATCTTGAAAATTTTGGGTCAAAATATGCAAAAGTGCAAAACAAAATAGCAAGTGTTTACCAGTCTCTAAAGGTGCCTGCATATATTTGCCATTCAAAACCATGGCACTATAGAGGAACAAAAAACACAGCACTCGCTAACAAGAAGTAAAAGAATTTATTTAGTAACCATATTCAACAGTGACATAGAAAATAATCTATGTAATGCTGTACATATGGAGCTTTATTATGGAGAGTCAGCAACAATTCAACATCTTAATTTATACCCCCAAATTAGCAGATTCAATTAACCACACCGTAAGAAAATACAAGAGCATGCGCAAAATTGACAAAGTGCTCATAAATTTTCATAAAAGGCATTCCAGTGCTTTGTCTACAGATTAATTAAACTGATGTTGATATCACTTTATTTTATTAGTGATAAAACTTCCAATACATTCTCACAACCTCAACAGCAGACAACTAATAAATAAGTTTATAGTTACCTATTTTAGTTTTTAGACTTCAGTCCAATCTGGAGACTAAAGCATAGGACTCGTCCCCAAAATATGCAAAACTGACAAAGTTATGTATTAAAGTTCAAAGCCCCATTGAAATACATTGAACTGCACTTATATTAGTTTCTCATGTTGCAGTCGATGGTTACAGCAGCAAGACATGTGTTTGATCAGAAAGCAGATCTACACCATGGGACATGTTCGGGTGAGTGAAGGTGTGTGGGGTGATGGGTGCTGAGTGGGAGGCTGGGGTTGGGAAGCTTAGATTGAAAAGGGACAATTTTCTTTATTGCATGGTAAAAGGAAATGAAAATAACAATAAGGGATGTTTTTTCCTTTTTACAGGGGACCTGATAGGGATATTCCAACACTGTGGATTAGGCACTCCCATATTAGGTTACTGTTCAGCAGCACTGGGGGGGTGATCATCACCTACAATATTGGAATGGGGCAGCCAACCTGGAGGGGAGGGTGGTTAAGACAAGCGGTACTGGGGGTTAGCACACAAGTCCAGTTAAACAAATAATTTAATAGTTAGATTTATTTGTTTTTGTTAACCAGATAAGTACACTAAGCAGAAACTGCCTTTTTTTACGTACAGCCTGGTAGAATAACAAGCATTGACAATTCAAACTATGTACACCATAAAACAACCAGATACAGTAGTCATGATGCACACAGTAATGGTATACAAAACAAAGTTCAAAGACAATTAGATAATTAACAGTGACAAATCTTGCAATGTAGAGTATAACAATAAGATAAAGAATTAACAATGCCTAAAGTGATAAAAATGCAAACAATGTGAAACTAGATTAGATGATTGATTGCACATAGTAAGGGTCAAAGGAGGAACAAGCTGGCATACAGTGGTAGTAATGCGGGTAGCATGAAACAATGGTGAGGAAGGGTCTGATACAGTGCACAGTTTATGAAAGTGAAACACAGGGGTGCCATTAGTGAATAGATAGACAGATGAACAGATAGACAGATAGATAGATAGATAGATAGATAGATAGATAGATAGATAGATAGATAGAAAAGGTTAGTACTGCCCAAGGTCTTATTATGTTGATATACCAGAGTCTGAGGAGATGATGCTTGGACAGCTCACTTGACTGTTGAGGAGAAACAGCCTAAGCAGGAGTCAGCCATTGCTCAATTTTTATTTATAACAGGTATGCTACCATTGCCATAGTCATTTTTATAATTGCTGACCTTTCCAGATTATCTTTGTGCCTGAACACAGAAGAATGGACTTGTCAGGAAAGTAAATTTGGCAGGCCTCTGAGCATCCGACTGCAGAGTAGGAGTGCTGGGCAGTGGAAGGAGCCCCTGCAGGAAGGACAGTCCCAGTGAAACCCTCGGGGGTCTAGCGGCCTGTGAGATTCTGCCTGAACAGAATAAAAATCTAACTTGGAATCTCAGTGACTTGTGGTAGGCACTGTTTGTGTTTTTACAGAAATTAATGTAGCCCTTTGAGTGCACAATTGTACTTTGTAAAAATTATTTAAAAAAACTTGTTAGTACATGTTAAGTGTAAAAGCGCATTTAGTAATTTTAGTAAAGTTTCCGTGATGAATAAGTTTAAAGTCTGATAGTGTTTTTAATGGTTAGAAATAGTTTTTGATAGATAAAAAGAGAAAAACTTACTAGAAGTTGATGACGTAGGCAGAGGAGGTTCACTGATAACCATTGAGATCTAAGGCTTGCCGCTCGTGAAGCGAGTAGCTGTGATTACCCCTTAAGCTTGCTTTTTCTCCTTCTCCCTGACTGTTAAAGTTGTCATGAAGGTAGGAGAAATAATTAAATTTGGAGAACAGAGTTTAAAATAAAGTTATAAAAACAAAAATTAAGGAAATGGGAAGTGAGTTAGTGATAGGCTAACATAGGTCACGAGGTGTTTTAGTATAAATGCGCATGATCCTAGAAATGCTAAATCAGATTCAGAGGAGGATCGCTAAAGGAAGGACATCAGCTACTTCTCACAACTCTCTGTGCATTGCAGTAGATTTTGTTATATTTTTATCTAGTAATCCCGGATCTGTTTGGGCTTTATAAGCTGTTTTGGGCTCTTATCTGACAATTTAATAGTGGCTGTAATAGCTGTAATAGCTGAGCTTGAACAAGTAGGGAATGGAGCACTGAGCTTAAAAAGGGATAAGGAGTGGAAAGTGACTAACGAATCTAACAGAAGTAAGTAGAGAGAAAAAAGCTTTGTAGGTAGAGAATAATTTGTTTCAATAGGAATTTGATATTGTTTGATAATGTTTTAAGGTATATGGTGTGGTGTATAATATATAGTTTTATGTTGTGTTTTTTAATATATAATTTTGCAGTGGGAAATTACAGATGAAAATTCAATAGCAAAGTCACATGGACTAAGTCTGCTTGGATAAAGATGGACTGCCTAAGGATACCGGAGTACTTGGATATAAAAACGAGTCTGAAAAATTAAAAAGGCTTGAATTTAAAGGAGGAAAAGTAAGAACTAATAGGGAAATTGGACTCAAGAACTGGAACTGGAAGGAGGTCTCCCTAAATCTTCTTATTTTCAAAGTTATATTAGAAAGCTGCTAGAAGGACAAAGAATAGCAGTGAGTGCCTTTTTTCCTTGTTAGAAACTTGCTACAACTTGCTAGAAATGAAGAGATAAAGGAAAAAATAACAATAAAGAGACTAAAAAGAAGAACTAAGAAGGATTAAGAAGACAAAATTGGACTTTGATGTAGGATGTTATGGATGTGGATGTGTAAGAACAGAATCTTGTTAAGGTTTAATCTGCTTCTTTGACTGTGCTTATTGAGATCTTGAACTCATCAGAAGACTGTTGCTATACTTTAATGGTATAGTGGTATAGTTTAAGAAAAGGAAAACTGTGTAATTAGTGTGATGCCTGGTGGAAACAAGAAGTGGAAAGGGAAGTATTGACACAAGTACACCAATAATTTATTTGGGTAAAAACAAAAGGAAAGTAATTACTCAGCCAACAAGAGGAACTAACGATTAAGGAAAACTATATAATAGAAATTTGGAGGAAATGCCAGTTGAAGAGAGAGAAGGGGTGGAAAATATAAGGTTAGAGGGAAGTGAGAATGGTATAGATATGAGATCCAATCTAATTAAAAGAAGAAAGACAAGGGAAGGGGATGGCACCTTTGATAAAGGTGACATAAGCAAAAATAAAGGAATCCAACCACCCCTAATTAGTGATATATTAAAAATAAAAGAAAAGGAAGAGTAAACTGCGAATGATAAGGTAGAAGAGGTGGTAGACGCTGATGACTGGAATAAGAAGAATATAGATAGTGGAATTAAAGGGTCATTAGAAAAAAAAAAACACCTTTATTATAGAATTGGAATCTGGTGGAATTAGTGAACAAGGAAGTTAATGACTGTTGAAAAAATAAGAGAAACTATACAAAACAATATAAGATTAGAACAAAAAAATAATGGAACGTAGGCAAGAGCTGATCACTCCTGATAATAACAAGGAGAAAAAAAACAGATATATCAAGAAATTAGGAGTAGGGAGATAATGGAAAAGGAAAATGAAAATAACAGCTTTTCAGAGTTAGAGTCAGGTACCTATTTTATGAGTCCTATTGAATCTGATATACTGGATCTGGGAGCATTAACTAAGGACATAATCTTTGCTTTAAGAGGTCCTTTAATGGCAAATGTTATGTTTTATGAGCAAATGTTGGTAATTAAACAAGATTTAAGCTTTATTAAATGATTATGTATAGAAAACAAAAAAACAGATTGATTTAGTTCTAAATAAAGATAGAGAAGGGAAGGAAACTATAGAAAGAAATGAGGAACTTGAAGACTAAATGGAGGGAAGTAATCAGGATATTAAAATGATGGAAATGGTGCAGTCCTTAAGTTCTGAATTAACAAGTGAGTTTGATCTGGTTCCGGTCAGTAACATAGCAGGATAAAATAAAGTGGACAAAAATAAAGCAGCAAAAACAGTGCCAACATCAATATTGGCAGCACAAAATGTAGTGTGCCAGAACAATGCAGGCTACACAAAACACAGGTAACAAACAATGTCCACCGCATGGAGGCACTGCACTGGAACACACAGCAGGAGGAACCCATGCACCAGAACAGCACAGGGGTGTCGGGAGATGGAAGCCTGCACCACAGATGGAACCACTGGGGGAAGCAGGCCACTGGACACCTACCATGATAATATAATGGCACAGCACCCACATGGTTACCCACACAGAATGTTGAGTAATGGAAAACATGCACCAGGGTAACCACTGGAGGACAGGTAGACCATGGTCACCATGTGAATGACAGTGTGTAATGCAAGGGGCCAGGAGCATAAGCCAGCATATCCCCAGCAACACACACAACACACAGAACAGGGGAGATGGCATGCTGGCTTGTGCTCCTGGCCCCTGTGGGTCTAGTGCAGTGTCTCCATGCAGTGAATGTTGTTTGCTACCTGAGTATCGTGTGGCCTGCATTGTTCCATCATGCTTCATTTTGTGCTGCCAATATTGATGGTGACACTGTTTTTGCTGCTTTATTTTTGTCCACTTTATTTTGTTCTGCGATGTTAGTGACCAGAACCATTTGATCTGGAATTAATGGAGTCAAGTAAATAGAGGGATGTAAAAAATATAGAACCCATCACAAGCATGGGCCCTGAGATGGAATTAATTATGTTACCTCCAGTTGATGCTAGAGATACTAGTATAATAAGGGAGATGAAAATAAGGAATACAGAAATTTGGGGAAAAGGAATTAGACAGGAACTAAAGGAAAAAGAGAATCTAAAGAATGAAGAACACAGAGTTATAGAAAAACAGAAAAATAAAAGGAAGATAAGGATAAAAAGACTGGTAGTGAATTTAAGGAGTTTAGAAAAGAAAGAGAAAAGAAGTATAAGGAAGGACAAATCTCTAAAAGAGATAATGGTAGAAAAACAACAAAAGGGGGATGTGGAAGTAGGAAAGTGGAAAATATGGTAAATGAGAGAAATGTCACAAAAAGGAATAGTGAGATTATTGTTAAGAATAACAACAAAAAAAGGAGGGAGAAAAAGTAGTAGAGAAGGTAATATCAAAAAAAGCAACATAAAACGATAGTTAAAAAAATTAATGAACAAAACATAATGGTGCAGAAGGGGTTAAAACATCTGAAGATGATGGAGATGGGGTACTAAATGAAGAGGAGACTCAGAATCAGTTTAAGTTTGAAAAGGAAAGGGTATATAGAAAGAAGGATACAGAAAATAGAAAGGGCATTGATGACCTAATAGGACAGACAACTGAATTAGAAGATTTGCTTAGAACTGTAGGATCTGACTTTGTGTTATCCTAATGCAGAGTGACAATAATCCCAGGAGAAACTGATTTGAAACTGGAAGTACATTTAAAACAATTTCTTGCAACTGTGCTGAATGATTCCAGAATTAAAAATTTGTTATTGGACAGGCTAAGTGTCATGAGGCCTTTGGTAAATGAGGAAGTGGTTCTGTTGATATCAGACCAGTATTATATTCTGAAGGCAATTGAAAAACAACAACAAAAAAAATAAGATAAAAACACTACGCCTTGAAATGGAAAATGTGGTAAATATTGAAGCCCTGTTCCCCGAGTATTTTGAAAATCAAAAATCACAGGAAGAGAGAAAAAAGGAGTTAGCAATTTCAGTTTTTGGGATAAGTAACTTCTTGAATGAAAACAAGAGGAAAGTGAAAATAAAAGTAATGGAGTTACTTCAGAATTGACTTAAAATTGAAGATTTAAAATACAAGATAAGTAAAGTGATATGATGGGAAAGAAATGGTCAATTAACAATTTGGGTACAAAATGAGTTGGATTATTTAATGATACTAGAGAAAGCAGAAAAACTAGATAAATGTGGCATACACCTTTATGGTGAGCTGGAAAAACTGAAACCCAATACAACTTATGTAAGTTCTGAAAACTGGATTAGTTTAATTAAAACACCTAACAGAGATCAGATTCTGCAAGAACAGGGGGAAGAATGACAATCAGAGGGAAATAGGAGGAGAATTTCAGATAGGAACAGGGAACAGGACTTTCATATTTTATCATGGAATGCAACAGGGTTGAGGGATAGAGTTGCAGATCCGTCCTTTTTAAAATATATCAGAGGATTTGATTGTGTGTGTCTCCAGGAGACTTGGTTGAAAGAGACAATTGATATTAACAGATACAGATCATTTTCAAAGGGAGCAATAAAGGATAAGAAATTTGCTAGATTATTTGGGGGCTTACTGATATGGTGTAAAATGAGTAAGGAATACAAACTAGGGGAAATTGAAATTGACTCAGGGCATGTTATGGGCATAAGACTTACAAGTAAAGAAAATGTGGTAACAATTTTGAATGTGTTCATTCCTCCTATAAATTCAAGATTTACAGAAACAAGTATAATTCAGGATTTGGAGGCAATTATAAAAGATTGCAATCAAATGAACCCAGATGGAGATATAATTATAATGGGGGATTTTAACGCAAGGGTGGTGCACTGCCTCAAGCTCACAGAGGAATTGGAAGAAGCATGTGCAGCACGGGGTCAAAATTCACTGAATACAGTAAGGAAGGCAAGAGATTTAAAGGTATCAAGTAGGGTAAAAAGTGTATGTTTCTAAATGGAAGTTAAAAATGTTATTCTGACAAATGGCTGATTAAAAGGAGATTTTAGTGGTGATGTAACCTATCTGGGCACTAGGGGAGCCTCAATCCTTGATCCATGCTGGATAAGTTATAGCATGATTCATTATTTAAGGATTTAAAAATAGGAATAAGGGCCAAAAGTGAACATAGCCCTATTGAGATTAAAATGTTTTTTTTATTTATCAAGTCTAAGATTACAAATACCTTTGAGCCATGGCTCTTTTACAAAGGTTCCACATCAGAGAAATACAAATTACAGGGAACATCAAGACAGACATTACAACAATGTGGACATTGCAAACAGATTGCAGATTAATACAATTCAAGGGTAACATTGTAAGCAAGGCAGCCAGCGGCATTTATCAGAGAAAACAGACAAGAGATTAGAAGTGCCAGAGTCATAGGGAGAGGGAAGAGGGAATGGGGGAGGGGGAAAGGAATGTAGGTAGGGTGGGGAGAGGGTGAAAAGTGCAGCATTGGGTATACCAAGATGTGAGGGTAGAATCCAGTGAGGAGGGGATGGGGGACTACTAGAGCAGGCAGGGAAGTGGAGAAACAAAGTTAAGTTGGGCAGTCACAGGAGATGTTGGTAGTGAGATAGTCCCGGAGCCTAGTTTTAAACATATTAATTGTTGGGGCAGAGGAGATGGTGGGGCGATGCCATTGAACCAGAGTGGCATTTGATAAGCAAAAGAGCTTTGTCCCTGTGAAGTGTAACAGTGGGGAACTTTCAGTAGCTGTAGTGTGGACCTCCAAAGGCACCGTTTGTTGGTTTGGTGTTGTAACAGAGTTGAGACCCCAGAAGGTACAAGGCCAAGGTAGATTTTTTTCACCATGGAGCAGGTGAGAAACTTTATGTGGTTTGATAGTTGGAGCCAGCCAGTCTGGGTGTACAGCTCACATATGTGGGTGAGACAGTGAGCACCAGTGATGAGCCGACATGCCTTATTTAAGGCGGTTGAGAGGCGTCTAAGGTTTGTGATTGTGGCCAAGCCATAAATGATGAGACCATAGTCTGTTACAGAGATCACAGAGCTCAGGATTGCAACCTTCAAAGCTTCTGGTGTGAGGTGTTGTCTGTGTTTGTAGAGGAGACCAAGCTGTGTATTAGCAGCTCTAGCTACATTATCTACGTGAGGTCCATAGGAGAGATTAGGGTCAAGTTGTATCCCTAAGTATTTGAAGGACCTCACCTGATCTAGAGTGTTCCCCTGGGTGGTGGATATAGCCAAGTGGTGTAGCTTGTGTGGGTTATGACAGCTGCAGAAGAGAATAGATTTGGTTTTCTTGTCATTGAGGACTAGTTTATGATTAAGAAAACATGTCTCTACAGAACTAAAACAAAGTTGAAGGTTGTGGTGAAGAGTTGCAGGATCTTTGTGAGTGGAGAATACAGCAGCATCATCGGCATATAGTATGATCTGCTCAGAGCAGTGGTAAGGGAGGGAGTTTAAGAAAAGGCTAAAAAGGAGGGGGCCCAGTATGGATCCCTGTTGGACACCTGAGCGAACAGGCAGGGTGTCAAAAAGAGCGTCAGCAATTTTTACTCTCTGTGACCAGTTTTCTAGGTAGCTTTTAAACCAGAGAGAAGAGTCATGTGATAGCCCGGCATTCAGTAGTTGGTCAATTAGTAGTCCATGGTGTACTGTATTGAAAGCCTTGGAGAGGTCGATGAAAACAGCCCCTGTGAGAAGGCCGTTGTCAAAGGATTTGTGCAAAGCTCCAGTGAACTCAAGAAGGGCTGTGGTGGTGCTGTGACCTTCCCAGAAACCGTGTTGTTGTGGACAAGGTATATTGTATTTATCCAAGTGGTCAGTAAGTCGATCAGTCACGATGCACTCAAGTGCCTTAGAGAGTGGGGACAGTATGGAGCAATAATTTGAGTGATTTGTTTTATCCCCACTTTTATGGACAGGTGTCACGGTGGCTGTTTTCCATAAGTCCAGGAATTTTTCACAACTGAAAGAGAGGTTTAGGATTTTTGTTAATGGATGAATTACCTCATCGAGGGTGAGCAACAGAAGCTTAAGGTCCAGGGTGTCACTACTAGATCTAGATTTAGAGATAGCTGCTGTAATATAGCGGTGAGCTTCATTCAGCCTTACCTCCCTGAAGTAGAAGAGGGGATGGTTAGACTGTGGGGCTGAGGTATTTGGGGAGTAGGCCCTGTTTTTGAAAAAGTCATGGGGTAGGACATCACTAAGGTCTGAAAAAGCTGTGTTAAAGATGTTTGCGATCACCTTGGGGTCAAGGGTTGAGAATCCATCATCCATTAATATGGCTAGAGAGGTTTTTGGCTGCTTCTTTTGACAACCTTGATATTGTCCTAGAAAGCATGACCATTTCCCCATGTATTGATGACAGCGTCTTTGTAAAAGGTGGATTTTGTGAGCCGGATGGCTTTTGTGCAAGCATTTCATGCTTGTTTGTAATTTTGGATGTCCAGTTGTTTGCCAGTGGCCCTGGCAACTACCCAGAGGTGGTCCCTTAGTTTCAGCTGTGAAAGAAGAGCCACAGTGAGCCATGGGTAAGAGAGAAATTTTGTTTTGTGCCTTTTAGCAGGGGCAAAGAGGTCACAGGCTTTGTTGAAAACTGAGATGAAGTGATCAAGAGCCAAGTTAACATCTGTTGCTTCGTAGATGGGTAGCCAGTCTTGCAGAAGCAGGTATTGTTTGAGATGTGGAAGTTTTCCATGAGGAAGGACTCTGCTAGTGATAATTTTGGGAGGGGGTTTGAGGAATTTGTCAGACCATGCACATATGACTCGGGAGTGGTCACTGAGAGAGTCTGTGAGAATGGTCATATGAGAAATCCCTGTGGGGGGAGAGGTGAGGAACCAATCCAGGAGGGTACTGGTGCCAGTCTTGTAGTTAATCTTAGTTGGGGAGTTAACAATTTGTGTGAGGTTAGCAGCTGAGATGGAGTCTTTATAGGCACTGGTGCCCGATACTAACCAGTTTATGTTGAAATCCCCTATTAGAATAAGTTCAGCTTCAGGAGGATGAGAGTTGATAAAGTTTAGGACATTGTTGAAGCCATGCTTAGGGTCCCTGGGTTGGATGTATATAGAGACATTAGTCAGGGCTTTATGGTTGGGACCTAGGATGATTTTCATTGGGAGAATCTGGGCCGAGGCAGAAAGTGATGGAGTTGCTACAGGGTGCCATGACAGGGAGTCTTTGATATAGATTGTGCAACCACCACTTGTTTTGGATATCCAGTCCAGCCTGTGGATATTGTAGCCCTGTATTGTTACTGCTGAGTCAGGAACTTTATGCGCCAGCCAAGTTTCCACCACTGCAAGGATGTCAGGGTTGTGTTGGCATATAAAGGATTGGAGTGCATCCAGCTTTGGTAGTAGGCTGCAGATATTAATGGTTGCAAGAATAAGGGCATCTGGAGTTTGTGTGTGGCCTGAGCTTCTAAGGCCAGGATTGGGATGGATGCTGCCTGAGATGAGAAGGAGTAGGAGTTTTAAGGAGCACAGTCACAGCTCTTTGAGAGATAATTCTGATTGTTTTTTCTGGAAGTAGAGGTTTCAAGGTTCCAGCTGGCATCTCATATGGACTGCAAGGTGGTACAGTGTAGCGAGGTAGCCACACTTGTTGAGAGTAGTGGTCAGGGTAAGTAACCAGGAATATCCAAACGGTTGACCTAGCACAAGTCTTGAGTGGAAGTGGAGGGTTCCCATGGAGTAGCAGTGGAAACCAGAGTAGAGGGGGCCGGGGGCAGGGGACAGCTGGGGGTAGCTAGGATCAGGGAAAGAGAAGAGGTGAGAGAAAGGCAGAGAGAACCCGCATGGCTTGCATACCAACACAGTAGGGTGGGGCAGCTAGTTGAACAGGAGGGAGTAACATGGCTAGCAGGAGGCAGATAGAAAGAGAGACCGAGAAAGGGAGCACCTCAGTCAGTAAGCACTATGTGGGATGAGAAAAGGGGGATGGGAGGCATAGGCAAAGCAGAGGAAGCTACAAGTGTTGGCCAACAGGCAGTGGGAGATGGGGTATGTAAGAGGGAAGGTGGGGTTAGAGGTCTATTTAAGTAAGGTGGGGGGGGTGGGTGAAATTTTGTGGCAAAATGAATGCAAAGTCAATGGATGCAGTGCCCAGAGAGCAAAGCAAGGCAGTGAAGACAGGGCCAGCCAATCAGCTGCTGTTTGAGAGGTGTGTTTACAGATGGTGGGAGAGCATCTGCGTTTAACCCCTGTAGGTAGACAGGAGCTAGAAGCACAAGTGGTTAGAGGTGAGAGTGGATGGCAGGCTTATCTAGTTTTTAAGAAGGGAGAGAGAGAGGAAAAGGAGAGCCCACTGAGGAGGGAGCATTGTGATGATAAAAGAACAGAGTGTGCGATGTGCCAGATAGGATAGGATAGGAGCTACTACCAGAGATTTAGCCCTCTAGTGGTGAGAGGATATAATCTGTTAATGGAAATCCCTGAAATAAAGTAGAAAAACAGGCTTTTTAAAGGCTGGAAGATGAGGCTTGTTACATCAGAACAAAGAGAATAAAAGGTGGGCAGGGTCAGAGAGCACAGCAGATTGTTTGGAGGTTGGGGTGGAGACAGTTTGCAGGCCAGAGAATGTGTTCATTCCTCCTATGAATTCAAGATTTATGGAAACAAGTATAATTCAGGATTTAGAAGCAATTATGAAAGATTGCAATCGAATGAACCCAGATGGAGCTATAATTATAATGGGAGATTTTAACGCAAGAGTGTTGCACTGCCTCGAGCTCACAGAGGAATTGAAAGAAGCATGTGCAGCACGGGGTTAAAATTTACTGAATACAGTAAGGAAGGTGAGAGATTTAAAGGTATCAAGTAGGGGAAAACATTTATGTTCCTTAATGGAAGTTAAAAATGTTATTCTGACAAATGGCAGATTAAAAGGAGATTTTAGTGGTGATGTAACCTATCCAGGCACTAGGGACTCTTCAATCCTTGATCCATGCTGGATAAGTTATAGCATGATTCATTATTTAAGGATTTAAAAATAGGAATAAGGGCCGGAAGTGAACATAGCCCTATCAAGATTACAATGGCGATACAACAAAAGCAAAAAGTGAAATATAAAAAATAAACAGAGGCAAATAATATAATAAGGGTAAAGAAGGGTGTACAATGGGAATTAATATATAATTGTTGTTCTAAACAACTAATAAAATATTGTGGAGTTGAAGAAGATATTGAGATGATAGCTCATAATAAAGATCCTAAGGTCAGCATACAAGGATTTGAGGACATTTCAAAAATAATGTGTGGGTGCCTGATTAAGGTGTTATTGATTAAGGAAAACAAACTAGGGAGTAAAAGGTATGATAAAGATTGATAAATGTGCAAAAAAAAGAAATTTATATGACAGCTAGGAAAAATAAAAATGAATCTGAATAAAGAAAATAAAAAGGAATTGAATAGGCTTAGAAAAAGATAAATATCTATTAAAAACTAAAAGGGAAAATCATAAGATATATTTATGGAAAGAATTTGAGGAGTCTATTAGATTGAAGGATGACAGAAAGTTTTGGCAATTGGTAACCCATGGATGTAATAACTATACAGAGGAGACAGAGAGTCACATAGATCCGTCTACATAGGAAAGGTATTTCAAGGAAATACTTTTTGATATAGGATCAGATTCTACATCAGCTATAAGAAATGAATGGACCCCCCTTTGACAAAACCATATCAGTAGGTGAAAGAATCAACACATTGGGTCAGTCTAAAAGACATAAAGCCCCAGGCCTTGGTGGAGTACCGACGGATATATTTTTAAATGATATCGAACTTTGGCTGCCATGTTTAAAAAATGTATATAATTATTGTTGTGAATACTAGGTTTACTTGTCTCACATGGAAAGAGAATATTATAATCCCAATTTTTTTAAACAGAGGATATAACTAATCCTGGACATTATAGACCATTAAGTTTATTAGATACTTCCCAAAAATTGTTTACAAAGATATTACAGGAAAGAATAATGCAATTGGTTAAAGTGGAGGAAATAATGAATGAAGCACAAGCTGGTTTTATGCAAGAACACTCTACCATAGATTAATGTTGTGTGCTGTCCCATATTATTTACAAGTATAACTTTATCAAGAAGCAAAAATTGTACTTTGTATTCATTGATCTAAAGGCAGCATTTGATAGAGTTAACAGGGGAAAATTATGGACTATTTTAAAAGAATATGGAATGGAAACACTGATGTTAAATATGATTGAAATATTATACAAACAATAAAACCAGTATTAGGTACAATAAAGAAGGAGATATAACTGATAAATTTACATTGAGCGTTGATCTAAGACAGGGATGCATTCTATTTCCAATTTTGTTAAATCTTTTTTTGAACAAACTTTTAATGAGAATGAAAGACACACATGACACATGCCAAAGGTGAGCAAGAAGCACTGCCCCTATCTTGCATATGTAGATGATACAGTTCTGATATCCACTAGTTTCCTGGGCATAAAAAGGAGTCTTAAGTTATTTGTTGAAGGATGTAAGGAATTAGATATGGAGATAAAGGATGTTAAATCTAAATATCTAATTTAAAAAAAATTCAGAAATAGAAAGGGAATGGACCATGTGTTAATTTGTAATAGTAATAAGATAAAGAAAACAAATAGTTTTTGTTTTCAGGGTATTATTTTTCCTAGCAATATGTCTTGGAAAAAACAATTGCAGTATGTAATAAGTAAAACTAAAAGATTCATTCCATCCTTAGAAAGATTCACATACAGATATAGGGGACAATCTGTGAAGGGAAGTATACAGGCAAGTAATGCGAAAATAAAAAGTCAGATATTGTATGGCATGGAGATTTGGGGGTATTAGAGTACAGATCTGCTAGAAATACCATTGAATATTTTTTATATAAGGTTGTAAGGACTCCCTATGGGGAGCTCCTTGGTGTTAACCAGACTAGAAGTGGGTCAATTGCCAATTAGATGTAATATTGAACAAAGAATGATCATATATTGGATGAAAGTATATAATATGAAGAAAAGACTCCCAAGGATTTGCCTTGAAGAAGCAATAAATTACAGGTAAATGGGATCATCATTTCCTAGTATCTCTATTAGAAAATATTGTAAGGCCTCAAGGATTACTGAATTGTCTCTATGAATATAGAATAATGCCCAAAGAACAGATAGATCTGGATATAAGGGAAAGAATAAGGGACCATTTTCAAATGAGAGATTTGGAATTAGGAAAAAATTAGGAAAATTAGCTCCTGGTTGTGACATAGGAATAGAGGTGAATTGAGGATAGAACCTTATTTGAATATTGTTAAAGATCAAAGATATCAGAAAGTCATTTCTAGATTTAGATTTGAATATCAAGATAGTCAAAGGTTAAGGAATATCATCTACAAAACAAAGGGAAAAAGTTGTAAATTTGAACTAGGAGAAGATGATCTGACCCACTTGTTGATTTTATGCCCATTATATGAGCCTGAAAGGAAATTTTATCTCAGTAAACGTGCCCAATGCACATGCTTAAATCTACCATAGGTCATGGCTAACTCTGCTATTGCTGCCTCATAGTCCCGTCCTGTTTTCTATTGTGTGAGCTTGCACCTTGCTTCTACTGCTTCCCCCACCAAATTTCATACCCTACCCCTTTTCCAATCCCTTTCCCTCTCTCCCCCTCTCTCCCTCTCTCTTGCTTTGCTACATTTCTGCATTCTCTATCTCTCTAACTTCTGCCGAAACTGTTTTTCAGCCAGCTGATTGTATGACATACTAATACTGTTTGACACTCTTTGGCATTTCCACACTTTAATGTGATATTACTATAACTGCATTTTGCAGGCACTTACCTTACATTTGTATAATACACTTTGTGTGCCCTGGTACTATTCTTGTGCCCTGGTACTATTTTTGTCTTAACTTTGTCCACTTCCAATTTGCGCTGTGTTGTACATTTCTGACACTGTATGCTCCATACCTGTATCTCTCTATGTTGTGATCTCCTGGGTCATGCCTGAAAATAGTCAAGTTTGTGTCTAGTGCACCTATCCGGTTATCAAAAAATAAAGAAAAATAAAGAAAATTAAATATTATTGCAAAATTACAAATTGAACCAACATTCCAGGTAACATTCCTTTTAATGATTAGAAATACAGAAGTGCTGATCAATTTGGCTAAATATTGCAGAAAAATAGAGATTAAGAAACTGCATATGAAAGAGAATTAGGAAGCCAAGAAAGGGGTGATGTGTTAATATTGTATTGAAAAGTATGTATAATGAATGAGAAGGGATCTGTATATCAGTTTTCAAAATATGACTTGTAAAGTAAATCTGGAATTTGCCACTGTGAATTATTGATGTATTATTTATATTGTAAAATAAGATTTTTTATCTTTTGTTTGTAAAGACAATTTTGTTTTGACATGCAATAAATTTACTACTACTAGATAGATAGATAGATAGATAGACAGACAGACCGACAGACAGACAGACAAAGAGAATAGAGGATTGGTGGCTCACTGTTATCACGGCAACCCACTGCAGGACTCCAGCTGTGGCTGCAGAACTCAAGAAAGTCCTGCTGTTCTCATACAGAGAACATGGGTGAATGACTCCTCTCTCAAAGCTGGGCACCCTGGATTTTGAGATGCCCAGAAAAGGTGTTTCCAGCAACTTTAAAAAAAAAAACATCAAAATTTACCTAAATGGGTTGGTTGAATTGGCTATTTAATGTTAAATCCCAATTTTTGCACCTTAATAGCATAAACAGCTAAAATGTGAGTGAGTACCAGAGATCTGAAAAACAGAGAATTGGTGGACCTACATAGAAGTGAATAAAAGCAGCAATAAGCAAGTACCAGAAGAGGGATGGCTGCTGCTGGAAAGGATATTAAGTTAACCATATTAGGCCCTGAAGATGATATTGAGACTGATACTGTGATGTTTGAGAGGGTGGCTAAGGCATACCAATGGACTGAGAATGAGTGAGTACTTTGACTTACACCATACCTAACTGGAAAAGCTCAGCTTTGCTACAGTCACATTAAACACTGACCTGATTGATGGCTATATTGTTCTAAAGAAGGAAATACTCAAAATGTATGATATTATCCCTGAGACATATCATCAAAAGTTCAGAGGTCTGAAATACCAAACCAGTAACATCCCCAATGATGCTTTTGGATGTCTAAATGTATTGTGTTTCGATGGCTAGAGCCAGAGAAAAAGTCAAAAAATTCCTGGACGTGGTGGTGACTGAGCAGTTTATCCAGATTCTGCCCACTGAGACACAGATATGGGTGAGCCAGCCTGAGACAGGAGTAGAGGTGGGCAAAATTAGCAAATTCTGAATTTACAGAATTTAAATGCAATTCCATGACTTTTTGAAACATTTCACAAATCTTTTCAGAATATTCCAAAATTCTTTAATTGGCCATAACTCAGTCTGTGTTAAATCAATGGGTCTGCAATTTCAAGTGTATATTTTCTGGTACATGCCCTAAAAGATTTTCAAGTTCTGTGACATTTTGATGATAGATGGGGAGGTTATAGGGTATCAAAATCTAGCAATTTAATATTCATGTGAAAATTTCTGAAACTATTTCTGTGCTTACAAATTAGCCATCTTTGGAGCTAGATAATTGAAAACTTAGATGCATGCTTTCTTGGAAAATTCATAGAAACTGCTAAATAGAGATTGTAAGGTTTACCTGTGACCCGCCTTCTGACACTACTTACAGGAGCTTACTACCAAACCCAAGTTGTCAGCATGGCAGCATCATGTTCTGATGCAGAACCATGGTGGTTGCCTCAAAGCCTAATATTTAGGGTCAATGAACCTAATAACATTGGTGATATTCTGTTCTGTAACTTTTAACTTATAGGGTCTTAAAATTCAACAGTTTATGCAATTGCAAAATGTAATTTTTAAATTTCAGAACATTTGGAGGCTTATAACTTAGTCACCTTTACGGCTACCTGTAGAGATCTAAAACTTGGCACACACATATATATATATATATAGGCATGGGTAGTGTCACCATACCAAATTTGGTGCAGTTTGCACAAGTGGTTTTAGTTGACAAAGTTGTTAACTGTAATTTTAAAATTTCTGAATGTTTGGAGGCTTATAACTCAGTTATTTGCAAAGGTAGAAACTGGAAACTTGGTACACTTCTGTATAGGCACTGGGGCAGCCAACATAATAAACAAAAATATCAAAATCTGTATGCATCAGTTGCACCAACAAAAGAGGGGGAAGGTCCAACTCCCTAAACAACACACATGAGCAATATGATCCCCCCCACTTAGCTACCAAATGGCCTACTATACAGTGGAGAGTCATATACACAAATGCCTGTAGTCTGGGTAACAAGCTCCCAGACCTGGAGGCAACAATGACAGAGGCCAAACTGGACATAGTGGCCATAAGCGAGACATGGTTCACCAGCAACCACACATGGGAGACTATGGTACTAGGCTATGTAATGTTCAGAAGGGACTGGGGGGAAGGAAGGGGGGAGGGGTGGCTCTGTATGTCAAGGATAATATAAAAGCAACAGAAATTCAGAATACACAGGATGGGGCAGAGGAACTGTGGGTCACCTTGGAAACAGGAAACGGCACAGCCATATGAGCTGGAGTGGTCTACAGGCCTCCTGACCAGAGAGAGGGAATGGATAGTGTCTTAATACAGAATATACAAAAAATGACAACAAAGGGGGGAAGTTCTGCTTATAGGAGATTTTAACATCCCTGATGTGGATTGGACTGTACCAACTGGAGCACCTGCAAGAACTAGAGACATAGTGGATTCCCTCCAGGGGGAGGGCCTAAAGCAACTAGTGCAAAACCCCACCAGAGACAGGGCTATCCTGGACCTTGTACTGACAAATGGAGAAAGGATTACAGATCTTTATGTTGAAGGGCAACTAGAGGCCAGTGACCATCACATGGTATTGTTCAACTTGGTCACAGGTACACAATCAACCCAATCAAAGGCTAAAATCTTAGATTTTAGAAGGCTGCACTTTGAAGGATGGGAGAGAGAGAGAATTAAAATAGCCCTGGCAAGAAATGCTACAGGAAGGGGAGCAGAGGTAAAGTGGGCTAGGATTAAAAATGCAATACTTGAAGTAACAGGCCACTGCATGAGGGAACGAAGAAAAGGCAGGAGGAGAAGAAAGAAGCCACTTTGGTTCTCAAAAACAGTAGCTGAGAAAGTGCATGCTAAAAGGCTGGCCTTTAAACAATACAAGAAAACACAAAAATATGAAGACAGAGAAACATATCAGAACTCCTTAAGGGAAGCAGGGAAATCTGTGAGGCAGGCAAAGGCTAAAATGGAGGAAAAGTTAGCACAAACAGTAAAGAAAGGTGACAAGATTGTCTACAGATACATTAGTGATAGGAGAAAGTTTAGAGGGGGAATTGCTAAACTCAAGGGGGAAATGGGGGAATGGTTGGAGAATGACCAGGAAAAGGCATCCATCCTAAATAAATACTTCTGCTCAGTGTTCACAGTGGAGAAGGAAGGACAGGGCACATAGCTAAACACCATAAACACCAGGGGAAGGGAGGTGAATACAGGACCATTAACAAGAAAAAGGGTCCTACAAGAGCAAAATTGAGCTCAAGGTGGGCAAGGCTATGAGGCCGGATGGCATACATCCCAGGATAATTAAGGAGTTAAGGGAGGAACTAGTGGAGCCTTTAGCAGAACTGTTTACTGAGTCACTATACAAAGGGGAGGTCATAGGGGACTGGAGGAGGGCCAATGTGATTCCACTCCACAAGAGTGGAAGCAAGGAGGAAGAAGTTAAATACAGACTAAGTAGTCTTATCTCAGTCATTGGAAAGATCATGGAGACACTCCTCAAGGAAAGGATACTGGAACACCTGGAAGCCATAGGGGCACAGGATCCAAGACAACATGGATTCACAGCAGGAAGGTCCTGTCAGACTAATCTGATAGAATTCTTCAACTGGGTAACCCAGGAGGTGGATCAAGGAGGTGCAGTTGATGTAGCCTACCTTGACTTCAGCAAAGCTTTTGATACCATTCCACATAGAAGATTGGTTAACAAACTAAGCAGACTCAGGATAAGTCAAAAACTGGTCAATTGGGTGGCAAACTGGCTGACAGGTAGAAATCAAAGAGTGGTAGTTAATGGTATCCAGTCAGAAGAGATGCACGTCACAAGTGGGGTGCCTCAGGGATCGGCCCTAGTGCCAGTCTTCTTCAATATCTTCATCAGTGATGTTGCAGTCGGACTGGAAATAAGGTTTGCTTGTTTGCAGATGACACCAAGATCTGAAACAGAATGGATGATCCAGATGGGGTGGGTAGGATGAGACGAGACTTGGAAAAGTTAGAAAAATGGTCCAAAGAGTGGCAACTAGGGTTTAACACTAAAAACTGCAAAATCATGCATGTGGGCAGGAGGAATCCTGAAGCTAACTATAGGATGGGGGGGAAGTGCTAGCAATCACTAGAGAGGAAAGGGACTTGGGCATCATCACCAATGTCCTAAAAGCCTCCAGACAGACCACAAAGGCAATGGGAAGAGCTAAAGGGATGTTAGGATGTATCGGTAGGGGTATCACAAGCCAAAAGAGGGAGGTAGTGATCCCTCTTTACAAGACACTGGTTAGGCCCTAGTTGGAGTACTGCATCCAGTTCTGGAGGCCACACCTGCAGAAAGACATTAACAGGATAGAAACAGTCCAGAGAAGGGTGACAAAGATGGTGCAGGGGCTGCAACAAAAGTCATATGAGGACAGATTGAAGGATCTCAATATGCACACCTTGAAGCAGAGGAGGGAGAGGGGAGATATGATAGAAACTTTCCAATACCTTAAAGGCCTAAACAAGGTGAAAGAATCTAACATGTTTCAGTATAAGAAAAATAGCAGGACAAGAGGACATGATATGAGATTAGAGGGAGGCCAATTAAGGTGTAATGTGAGAAAATTATTTTTCACAAAGAGAGTGGTATACACATGGAACAGCCTTCCCAAGGAGGCAGTGGAATTGAGTACAGTGAAGAGCTTCAAGGCAACATGGGACAGGCACAAGGGAATAATACAGCTGAGAAAGAATAAAATAGGCCAAAGTTCTGTATAGAGACATATGGCAACAACAACCAGGTAGAAAAAAAAATGAGGGGACTAGATTGGACTGACGTTCCTTATCTGCCGTCAACTTCAATGTTTCTATGGTAGACACGTACTTTTTAAATTAGATGGAAATAACCAAAATCACAGTTCTGGCAAACATCCATGACATTTTCATGGAAATATCATGAAATTTCACAGAAGCAAAATCAACATTTCACCAGAATTCTGATGGTGGAAGATAAAATTCACCCATCCCTAGACAGAAGAAAAAGCATTGTCCTTGGCAGAGGGTTTTCAGTCAGCACAGCAGACTATTCAAGGACATTTAAGGGACTTGGTATGTTTTTTCACCTTTCATCCTGACCTTAAGCCACATTTAAAATCTGAGAGTAATTTGACTGTGAAGCACAAAGGAGCTGAATTAATTTTCTACAATTGTCAAAAAAACAGGTCATATAGCAAGAAACTGTCATAAAAAATCAGGAAGTAAACCTGCTGAGTTAGTCATAGCAAACCTGGGTCAGCATGCTATTGATATGACTACTGGTTGCAAAACAGAACAAGGACTGATATACTTGGGCAGCCACCAGACCCTAGTCCATAAAAACCTAACCAGGAAGTTCAAAAAGGGGCAAGAGACTTAGGTAATATATGTTCCTAGGTATTGTAAGTGCTACCCACAGCAACGCTGACATTGGTCATAAAAGGTGAAAGTAACAAGATAGCTGTGGGGGTGATACCAACCTTGCCCATATCCATTATTGTTGGACATGAGTACCCAGGGTTTCATGACTTGCTTGTTGGGTGTGAAAAGGTGACTGCAGCAATGGTGACTCACTTACAAAACAAAAAGGGAATTGAGTTTGGGTAACATATTCCCTTTCAGTGACACAGAGATCTATAGTCCTAAAGCAAAGTTTAGGAAGACACACCAAGAAAGAGAAAGACAGAAAGATTTTGGTCTCAGAAATAATCATGTGTTGAGACAGTTTATTAACTGGACTTGGCAACTGTGATGGAATGTGATATGGGTAATGAGCAAAAGCATGATACTAGTATTTAGCATTTTAATTAGTACTGTATGATGATGAAAATAAGAAGGAAATGTTTTTACTTTATTTTTATTCTGTTTTCAATGCAGCAGCAAATACAGGGAAACAGCATTCTTGATTCTGAGTGTAGTAACATGTCATAAAATCAGTAAGTCCATATAGAAACACTCTACCTCCATCGCTACACAGCCCAGAGGCAATTTGATTCAAATTGCCTATTAATATGCCTCCTAAAGCACCTGAAAGCATTGAACAGGGCTAAATAGCCTAAAGGCAAAACAGCATTTGAAAATGAAGTCCTTGTGCAGTGCACAACTAAACACTGTAATTTACAGTGTTATGGTCCATAAAACCCTTAATTCAAAATCATGTCCCAAAAGACCTGCAGACACTTACAGAACTGTTCATCACCCCAAGTCATTTTTAAATCTTGTCCACAAATTTAGTCCATTTGCAAAGCCAAAACATGAGTTAACATTTAAAAGAGCAATAATTGTTGTAAATGATTAATGACAGATTGATAAAGAGAAAGCTTAATTACACTTATTGGTGGTTATCATGCTTTAGACAGATAACAGTAGATCAGTGCTTCACTGGAGATGATTGTCATGCAGGAATACAGCTAGCTAATCTTGTGGAAGCACCCATTTTCAGAGTGTTAACTTCTTCCCTCCCTTAGCCTACCTACCCCTGCAGGCCTGCCAGTTTAAATTTTATTAGTGTTTTGATAATGATCTCCTGTTCCTGATTTTTACTTGAAAATAAGAATATTTGCATCTCGTCCAGCTATAAAATAGAGAATAATATATGGGGTGGTGTGTAATGAGATTTTACACACACCGAGTTAATGAGATGCTACATAAACCCCTGAGGACAAAGCTCGGGGGTTTATAAAAAGCATCCTATCAACGAGGGTGTAAAATCAGTTTACACACACACCACCCTACATTTTATTTTTTATAATTGCTGGTGTGCAGTTTTTCACCTCAGCAATTATAGAAAATAAAATAAAGTAACAGATTGGTGTTCACAAAGTTGCGGATCTGTCTGGATTTTGTGCTGTCCGTGGTACAAATAACAGTGCTGTGCTTGTCGGGGGTAAAAAATGAATATTTGAATTTCTGTTACTGTGCTTCTGTTAAAAATACAGACTTACTGGTGAGCAGTGGTTGCGGCATCTTTCCCAGCTTGGAGAGTCAATGGCTCAAACTCGGTTGCGCAGACAACATGCAGATGGGAAAACGTGCCAGCCATTTTCATTTCATTTTCTTGATAGGTGATTTTTTTTAAATAAAAAAAGAAAATTACTGTTGAATGCGAGGCACGGTAAAGCGTGGGGCGATTTGGGATTTTTCATTGGAACATCACAGACCAGCGATTGACGCATGGATGGTCCGAGGGGAATGTGGCACGTGTTTGCCATTATAACCAGCTGAGCTGGTTATAACGGCAAAGTATAACCCAGTTTCCCTATGGGAAAAACCGCAACCCAGTAATTATAGATACATTATTTCCATATAGGTATTTTTATCTTCTGTGGCAGGATGGGGGTCTACTCAGCCCTGTCACCATGTGTTGCAGTTGTCCCTTACCTCCTGCTGGTTGGAGTCCTATCCCCCACATATTTAGCCCCATGGCAGGGCCTGGGATACATGTCTGTCCTCTCCCCCAGGACACACATCCAGATCTGCCTCTACCTGTCAAGATGGGCTACAGCAAAATGGGCAGGGCTTCACTGAGCTTGTCCTCCATATTTTTCCTCCTTCTTTTCTCCCCGGGCCCACAGAAATGCAATGAGCATGATGTACACACTCTGTCTCCATGAAGATGTCTCTGGTGCTCTGAACATGGGATCTCTTTCCACACAGCATGACTTGCATGTTCTGCCAGTTGGATTCCTCCAGAAGACTGTCAACAGCGAGCCACGATGACCCCCCCTCAAGGGAGGAGAGCAGTCCAATGCATGCTCAATCATCCTTCCCCTGGCTGGCCCCTAAACAACCCTCATCTGTTTTCAAACCCATGTTACCAGTGTGGTAGGAGATAAGGCACTAAGTGCCTCAGCCCTCCATGCCACTGGACCGACATCCATAAAATATATTTTAACTATAGTCACTATTCAAGGTTCTGAAGTGTCAGCAGTAATAATCAATTCAGTTTTAACAAGCATCAAAGTTTTTTTGCCATACTTTCAGTCTTTCTCTTTGGTATCACAGTCATGGTTTTGATGAGGCAAGTCCACAATGATGAATTCCAGCCACTTCCCTGGTTTCTGTCAGATCCTAGTAGAGATACATTTTTCTCACATACAAGATTCTCAGACTTGCAGGAAACTGCAGTGCATGGCAACCCCTATGGTGCGCAGGCCCAACCGGACTCTGTCAAAAGCCTTGTGCCTCTGGGTGATCACAAAGCTAATGTCCTGGAAGCAATAAACTGGAGTTTCACAGTTCAGTGTAATCTGTCCCTTGTTCTTTGCTGCCTGCAAAACCATGTTCCTGTTGTGTGGTCTGCTTGTCACTGTGAGTATTGTTCAGGGTTGGTCTGCTGTAGTGGGTATCTTCCTGGAGGTAATCCTATACATCTTAAGCAAGTGTCCAAAAAAGTTTTAATTTCCCCATGAATGTTGCCAAGTCCATACTTTCTTTGGACTCTAGGATCCCTAGAAAACAAAGACTGGCCATATTGACATTGTTTTCAAGGTGCTCCATTCTGAGATGGAGAAATGTCTTCTCTACCAGAACTCCTGTTATCACATTTGCAGTGTTGCTGACAGTCTGAGCTGCATTATTTGCAGTTAGTAAATACATTTTTATTTGTTTGTCACCCAATCCTGGAGGCACTGGATGCTGTACAGTAGAAAAAATTGTCGGAGTGATAAAACATACAAATTATGTAATCAATAAATCACTAAACACATTTAAAATAAAATAAAATTGCTGAAGTTAAAAAATCAGCAGAAAAGGCTAACTTAAAAAGATGAGTCTTCAGGACCCTCCTGAATGTCTCCACCATAGGGGCCTCCCTCGAAGGTCTTGGCAATCTGTTCCAGGGGACCGGGCCAGCCACCCAAATGAATTGTCACCTGAGACTTTCAGCCGGTTCCTTGGAACTGCCCTGAGGCCCTCAGTGGAGGAATGAAGGGAGTGGGCTGGGATGGCAGGAGTAAGGATGTTTGACAGGTAGCCTGGGCCTGATCCATATAGGGACTTATAGGTGAGCAAACCCACCTTGAACAGAATCTTCCACCTGATCAGCAGCCAGTGCAGACCCCACAGGACCAAGGGCACATGACAGGAACTTGACAGCCCTGTCAGCAGCCTGGCCACTGTATTCTGCACTAGATGCAGCCAGCAGAGGTTCACTCCACTGACCCCCCAGGTACAGAGCATTACAGTAGTCAAGTCTGGGTGTTACAAAGGCATGCACCAGTGATGGCAGCTCATCAGTTGGAATTCAGGGTTTAATCTGGGCAATGTTCCTTAAATGGTAAAAAACACTTTTGATGAAAGTCAACACCTGAGCTTCAAATATCAGCTTGTCATCAAGGGCAACACACAGATATCTCACCCCAGAGGATGCCATCAATGGGGTCGACACCAGGATCAAGCCAGATTTCATCCCAGAGGCATCCCCCATCATGACTGTGACACAGCTCAATCACCAGTACCTCCGTCTTGTTCGAGTTAAGTCTTAGCCAGTTAGAGTTCATCCAAACCTGGGTCTCGGCAAGATATTTATTCAGCACTTCAATGGCACCATTTGTCCCTGGCACAAAAGACATGTACAGCTTGGTATCATCTGCATAACAGTGAAAACCCAGGCTCTAATGTCTGATGAGCCACCACAGGGGCAGCATGTATACCGTGAACAGCATCAGTGAAAGAATTGAGCCTTGAGGAACTCCACGGGTTAGGGGCATCGGGGAGGAGAAGAAACTCCCCATCACTACCCTCTGCCTCCTGCCCAAGGGAAAGTACTCAAACTAATTGATGACAGTACCGTTGAGTCCACAATACTGTCTAAGGTGATCCAACAGCATGATGTGGTCCATGGTATCAAATGCTGATGTCAGATTGAGGAGAATGAGAATTGACCGCTCCCCTTGATCTCTTGCCCTGAGGAGGACATTATGTACTCAGACTAGTGCCGTCTCTGTGCTGTGCCTCATCCTTAACCTGGACTGGAATGGCTTGTAGATGTCGAAGGTCTCCGGGAGTGCCATGAGCTGCAGAGTCATTATCTTCTCAACAACCTTCCCTAACAATGGGAGGTTGGAGATAGGTTTATAATTCACCAGGACGTCAGGGTCGAGAGAGTATTTTTTTTTTAAAGCGGCTTCACCAACGCCTCCTTAAAGGCATCGGGGAAGAGCTCCTATGAAAGTGAACACCAGACTATCACAGTGAACACTGGCCCAATAGTCTTGATGCAATCCACTAGGAGACCCGTTGGGCCAGGGTCCAGTTCACAACAAGTGGGACGCAGCTTCAAAATCACCTTGGAGACCTCCACCACCTCCACTGCCCAGAATTCCAACCAGACAATCGGAGTGCCCTTGCTCCAACCAGATCGAACCATGGGGGACTGATCTAGAGCCACTGGCGAGATCCCATCCCAAATAGAGGATACCCTGTCAGAGAAGAAGAAAGCTAACTCTGTTGCAGTCACCTTCTCTATTTTGGTATCCATCCTTGCCAATCTAGCAGCCAAGGAGTCCACCTTTTTATCAAAGTCTCTGATAGCTTGGAGTACAGCACCATTCGATGGATCTCCACCCCCCGCCACCACATAGCTTGAGTCAGTCACCCCTACCTGCTTGAGAGGCTTACCCAAACTGTTGTTTCTACCACTAGCCCCAAGCAGCCTACTGGATGCCTGCCACTTCAGCCCTGTCTACCCAGTTTTCCTCCAGGGCTTACTTTCACATGAAGCAGCATGATTTAGGTAATTGTTGAGTGCAGATCTAAAAGGTGGCTGGAAGTCAGAGGCCACACAGGAGTCTCCTGTTTTCACATTTTTTCTGTATCCCTGAGGAATGTGCATGCAGAGTCTCTTTCTGACAGTCTCATGCTTGATTCTGTATGTGGTAAGTTGGCAGTCACTACTCCTATCCCTGTCTGAAAAGTTCTGGCTGCCTTACCCCCAGCCAACACTAGGAGCCAGGAAAACTTTGAGCATTGTAATGCCCCCACTGGGAAAGGAGAGGAGGGCAGTCCTTTTGGATGCTCTATCCTCTCCTGCCCCAGATGACTCACAGAAACCTGAGTTTGCATATGAACCTGGGTTGCCAGTGTGGTGGGAGGTGTGACATCCAGCACCTCAACCTTCAGTGCCACCAGGCCAGCTCTGCTTCTTTTATCTTACTATATTCATTCATAGATTGTCTATGGCCTAGAAATAACTAACTGCTGTATTGTTTATTTAAATTAGGATTTATTTTATTTTTTAATTGTAGTTTATTGTTGCTGTTATTATCTTATGCTTTGTATTGATGTGTGTTTTCTTTAAATATTCCGACCTACCTATACAGCGCCCAGAGCCTCTGGGATGGGGTGCTAAATAAATAAACTTTACTTACTTACTTACTAACTAGATAACTACAGATGAGTAGAGCATGCACCTCCCCACATGGTTTATGTTTCCCTCCAGAAAGCTGTTCTATGTGGGATTTCCTTTTCTTAAGCTGACTCAGATATTAAAGAAAATACACAATGTTGAGTAGTCCCACTCTCTTGCTATCCAATTGCAAGTTCTGTTCATGAAACCATAAATTTCTTTCTTCAATATATGTAGTTCTTTTTACACATACAGAGTGAACTCTACACAAGGGCTTGTGCAGCATTAATGCAGTTTGTAAGCCCTTCCATGCCATGAATAGAGGCCTTCTATATGTGGAGCACACTTCATGAAAATTACTACTCACCACGCCTTGCACATTGTAGTAGGGACTGTCTCAGTGTGCTTTTAAGTAACTGAGGTAGATGGTGGATCACTGTTGAACAGAAGCTCAGAGGCAGGAGACTTCAGCTAAATTTATAAATTTTACTGTACTTTAAAACAGTGCCCCAGTAGGGGGCGTGGCTTGGCTCCAACCGTAATGTCCGCTTCGAGCACTTTGTGAATCAGGGATTTATCTTTGCTTATTTGCACTGTTTAAAGTCGTATAATCACATGGTGTAGCAGATTTTAACATACCCGGAACAGCCTAGAACAACTTGAACTATTTTGAAGTTACCACTCACCAGAGACGAGATTGCTGGAATCGTTTTGTTCTCCCGCACCAGCTTTATGCACAGCAGGGGCATGGAAGGTCCTACAGGCCTTAAAATGCAGCAGATAAATGACATGTTTGTGGCCCTGATGCAGCGCATGGCAGAAGTCACTCTGGCCTCTAACAACACGATGATGGCCATCCAAGCAAATGAATGCCAGGATTTGCAGAATGGAGACACGAGTGAATATTAACATGGAGGCCATAGACTTGCTAACTTCTACCGTCCGGGAGCAAGAGAGGGCAATACAACTGCTCCAAACTAAACTAGATGATATAGAAAATAGGAGCTGGCATAACAATCTCCAGCTCCTGGGTTTGCCCGAAGGTGCAGAGCAGGGTAACCCTCTGGAATTTCTATATAATGTCCTGCCAGAGGTTTTGAAACATGAGCTGCCTCCTGGCTTGGCAGTTGAGCGGGCACATAGGACACTGAATCCAGCACCCAAACCTGGGGAAAGGCCTAGGCCACTTATGGCCAGTATCCTGAATTTTGCAGATAAGGAATTGGTCACCACAAGAGCCTGGGAGCTCTGAGCTCTTTCCTGGTAAGGCCACAACATTCTGATCTTTCAGGATTACTCCCATGAGCTGGCGGCAGGAGGAAAGAATACAGTGAAGCCCACCGCTTAATGCATTCCTTGGGGATAAGGTTCTCCCTGCATTATCGTGCCACAATGCGCTTGGAGGTGAATGGAACCTCCATTCCCTTCTCGACTCCAGAAGCTCTCATGGAGTACCTGCATCACAACTTTCCCTCCTGTTCCAGAATGGAACCCTCCTCCTACCAGAAAAACACCCCTGACCAGAGGGAGAACCAAGGCCCACCTACAAAGATAATTAGCAATTGAGAGGATCTCCAATGGGGTTTTAGTTTTATGGGGGCAGGCCCAGGCCTTCCAGACAGATCCCGAAGGCCGCAACAGTTGGGCCAACTTGTTTCAAGAAGCCACCCCCAGGACCACACCTCAGAATCAGACCAGCATCAAACGACAGATCCGGGGTCACCTGATACCAGTACTAGCAATTTTGCAACCCCAAATCGCTATGCATTACTGGTCACCACTGAACAGGCCGAAACAGGGGAGTTTCCTGAATATCCAAAGGAGGAGATGGTGCTTGAGGCCTCCGCTACGGAAGCAGAGCTACAAAAGTGGACTGTAGAGAAGCATCTGAGTACTTCCTCCCCTCTGATCCATTGCCCAACAGACCTTGTGGATCTTAGCCAAGAGAAGTGGGCACAGCATTCTCCAACAGCCGAAGTGGATCTTCAAGCAACTTTGCCAAAGGATCATACTTAGATAAGTGTCCTTACTAAATATTCTTGTAATCAGGGCATGGGTATGGGCTTAGCGGGGTAGTTCCCAAGTTAACGTTTTGGTATTAGCACTAACAAGGGAAACTGCCAGCTACTCATACCCCCCCCCCCGAGTTTAGTCATGGGTCTATTCTGCCTAATGCCCTTGCCCTGCTAATTAATAAAAGTATCCTGGACACCCAATATTCAAAAATGTCAGTGCTGTTCTAGCTAGTCAGAGTATATACTAAATAATGTTTAAGCTTCACCATGTCGGTGTACTAAACCTACCCTTAGGGCTAGATGAGTGGGGGGAACTGGATATACCCAAGTAGATGGTACAGCAGCTGATGGATGAGCATCTGTTCAGAAGATCTAAGATCAACTAAGGCTGGCCCCTTCAGTTGGTCTGTCCCTATTCCACAAGAGTGTAGGTTCATATGCTCATTCCAGTTTGGTTGCAACCTATGGGCCCTTGAGCTTTCAGGACACTATGGCAGCTCTTTAGTAGTTGTGACAGAGAGATGGTTGCACAGTTGAATACAGAATGGGTACCCCTTATGAACCCCCCCTCTTCTACATGTGAGTGTCAACTAACTGATAGTGGTGCAAGGGGAAGCAAACAAGGTGGCATTAAGGCTAAGGGGTATGGGGATCCTAACCCAAATACCTACTGTCCTTGTACCACTAACATGACCCCTCAGTACCTGCATCCCTTCGGAATATTAGTGATACCGGTGTATGCACCCTACTAGCTTAATGCCCTGGGGCAGCGAGGTTCAAAGCAGCCTACCTACAGTAAGCCCCCCTTGTTAGAATATAGCACTTAACAGAACAGGTCTTATGGGACACATCAGTAGCTCATCGTGGCTCACACCCCAACTGGATGGGCAGGTTAGGCCTGAGAGGACTATGCCTCCTTGGCCTGCCATACCTACCTCATCCATAGCGCGATATTGTGCACTTTTTGTAAATAGTTTACTTTCTTTTAATGTTTTCTGGATGTTACTTTCTGTACATTATGGATTGTTGTTTGCGATTCGATTCAATGCATGAACACCTTCTTGGTTCTAAATGTTATTATACAGCCTCTCCCTCTGTGAAAATACCTGTTCTTTGGGCCTGTAAAAGATTCCATCTGACTAACACAGATGGGTCTCCGCCTTTGTCAGCTGCTTGCCTCTTCCCTGTCAAGATTTTCTGATATACCCACAATTATGGATGAGACCTCTTTTATTACTTGGACGTTAGGGGGGCTTAATTCTCTTCAAAAAGGAAGAAGGTGTTCATGCAGCTGAAAAAGGTGAAGGCCCAGGTTGCCTTTCTGCAAGAAACAAAGCTAACTAGGCAGGACCATGCTTTCTTGGTGAAAGACTGGGTGGGAAAAGAACTTCATTCTAGTGCCCCCACAAAGAAAATAGGTGTGGTTATCCTCTTACACAAGTCCTTCCCCTAGTCCATTCTAAAATGCAAATCAGACCCCCGCGGCAGATTGGTGATTGCCCTGCTTGACACTCCCAACGGCCATATTTTCTTAGTAAATGTATATGTCCTAATGAGGATGACTCCACCTTTTTTCTTGACTTAATGACTAAAATTGAGGCCATGATGGAGACAGATATTGCTATTATCATAGTGAGGGATTTCAACCTCATGCTGGTACAAGTTCTGGACAGAAGCAATCAAGGGAAGGAGACTCATACCTGAGGGGGTGCAAGCCACACTACGGCTAAGCTCCGAGTTTGCGCTGGTCAATATATGGTGCCTCATACATCCCAAAGACCAAGTCTACAGTCTAGGGTGCATGGTACGTTTAACTGACTAGACTTCTGGCTTATCTCGCAATCCCTTACCCAGTATGTCCTAGACTCCAGTATACTCCCCACTGTCATCTCCAATCATGCCCCAGTTCAGCTATTACTTTCATGGGGCTCCCTCCCCCACCTCATTCTCCCACCTGGAGTCTGGACCCTTTCCTCATGCAAGATCAAAAATTTGTAGAGTGGGCCAAATCTGAAACCAAGCTGTTCCTACCGGAGAACCCGGTCTCTGACACCTCTGCACAAATCACCTGGGAAGCATATAAAGCAAATATGAGGTGGAAGATTATGGGGTATGCTGCACAGATGAGGAAAAATAGGGAGGAGGAGCTGGTCAAACTTGAGGGTGAACTCACCACCACTGAGCAAGCACTCAAAGCTATGTCTCACCCATCCCCCCACTCTACCTGTGGCCAGTGGGTCCTCCTGATTCGTATGAAGCTTAATGAGCTCATATCTGGGAAAGCTGATTTGGTGTTCCTCCGGTGCACCATTCTTACTGGGAGGGTGGGGACAAAACTGGGAAAATACTGACATACCAACTCCACACTCAACAGTCAAACAGGTATATCATGGGGTTTAAGGACCCCCTATCCAGGAAGGTCGGAACCAAACCACAGGAGGTGAATGACATCATGGCAGCATTCTACTCCCAACTATAAACCTTCTCTAGGGCTGCTACTAGGCTCTAAACTTGTGAATTTCTAGACACCATAAAGCTCCCTAAATTATCCCATACCCAAAAGGGCAGCCATTGAGGTACCATTAACCCCAAAGGAGATATCTAAGGCCTTGCAATCTCTCAAAAAAGGCAAAACTCCTGGTGGGGGGGTGTTTTTCTGTAGACTTCCTTCAGGCAATGGCACCTCTGATCATCCCTTACTCTCCCAAGTATTCACTGATTCTGAAAATCATGGTATATTACCATGTACCCTTCATGAGGCCATATTCTCTATCCTTCCCAAGAAAGGGCAGGACCCCACCGAAGCAGCCAGCTATCACCCCATATCCCTGATCAACACTGATAGCAAGGTGCATGCCACAGCACTGGCCAATAGAGTGACTCCACTACTGCCCTCTTTGATCCACCACTCATAGGTTGAATTTATAAAAGGCAGGTACAGAACTGATCTATGAACACTTCTCAATCTCATTCATATTGCCAAGCAGGTAAATACTGCGGTTGCTGCTCTGGCAATAGATTTTGAAAAGGCATTCAATTCTGTCTAGTGGGATGATCTCCACACTGTTCTTGAGCATTTTGGTTTTGGACTCCATTTCAGATCTGCCATAACAGCTCTATACACTTCCCCCTTAGCAAAGGTGCTAACTAATTCCATACTTTCATACCCTTTTCAACTCCACCAGGGAACTAGATGGAGATGCCCCCTCTCCCCACTCCCCCTCTTCTCTTGGTCCTGATGGTCGAGCCCTTTGCAGCAGCAATTTAACAGAACCCCCATATTAAAGGGGTAAGCCTAGGACAGTCACATTACTTACTCTGATGTACACAGATGATCTGTTGGTCCCCTTAGGGGATGCGCAGATATCAATCCCCCACTGCTTGCCCTTTTAAACCAATTTACACACATCTCTAGCCTTAAAGTTAACCAAACAAAAACTGAGATTCTTTCTCTTAACCTGCAGTGTCAGCCTCAGACTATACCCCAAACAGGGCTTAAATGGGCACATGACACCATTACACACTTGGTTATCAGAATTGGGGCAAATGCTGATAAGTGGTGGGACAATAATTTAGGCCCTCTGATGTCTGACTGTAAGGAAGAGCTGGACCGGTGGTCCCGCCTACACCTCACTATGGCTGGCAAGATTGCGGCTTTTAAAATATCTACGGCCCCCAAATTCTTCCATCTAATTTCTCATATTTCCTTATTCTTACCCCTGCACTGGTACTGGAAATAGATGGGGTGATTGGCTCTTTTATTTGGGGTGATAATAGACCCTGATATACCCTTGAGGAAAGGAAGGAGAGGGGGGACATGATAGAAACTTTTAAATACCTCAGTGGAATCAACAAAGTCCAAGAGGATAGCAATTTTCAGAAAAAGCGATGTGCAAGAACAAGGGGACACAATTTGAAGATAGAGGGGGGATGGCTGAGGGGCAATGTGAGGAAGTATTTTTTCACAGAGAGGGTGATGGATGCATGAAACAGCCTTTCTGAGCAGGTTGTGGGGTCTAAAACTGTGGGAGAATTCAAGAATGCATGGGACAGACATAAGGCAATTCTTGTGGTCGGTAGGAAGAAAAAGGCTGTTGGTTAACTAGGATCTGCAGCTTATCCATTAGGTAGGGAAATGGGCAGACTAGGTGGACCAAGCGGTCCTTATCTGCCATCAAAGTCTATGTCTCTATAGTAGGAATACACTCAGGTTGCACTGGAAACAGAGAGGTTGGGGACTACCATGGATGGAAGGATATAAAATGGCTTTCCATTGCTTTCAAACCCTAAAGCGGTTTCAGCCCAAGTCAGGGGAGTCTCCCCAGTGGTTAGAGACTGAGCTGACTATTGGTGACACTCCCATGCTGGCTCCCCTATTTTGGATGTGCATACTCTGTAAGCTTAAAATCCATCCTACTCTGGGCTCCACAATTAAATATTGGAAGGCATTACACAAAAAACTAGGTACCCTCGCACCTCCCCTTCTACACACACCTCTTTGGCATAACTCCTACATCACAATAGGGGGCAGCTCAGTGCTATGGCCTATGTGGAATGAAAAGGGCATTCTATTCATTGGAGAATGTATGGTCCCTAATTCCAAAGTTTTGGACACCTTCCAAAATCTGCTTCACCAGTGGTCTCTACCCAGCTCTGACCTCTGTAGATATTTACAGTTAATGGATGCACATAAACCCCTTGTCCTGATGGATAAAGGCATGCCTGGACCCTCATCTCAACCCACAGGTGGCATGGTTCTCCCAAAGGGATAGCAGGTATAATATATGCCTCACTTAGGGATGCCCTACTCAACTTGGCTGTCTCCTCTAAGGCTAAATAGGAAAAGGCACTACAAATTCAGATTTCGGACCCACAATGGGGACGATACTGGAAAACTGGGCATACAGCACATAGGGATGCCTGAAGTAGGCTCATACATGACAAAATGCTTAATTCTTGGTACAGAACCCCTGCAGTGCTTCAGAAAGTGAAAGCAGTGTCCCATGATAACTGTTGGAGATGTCAACAGCCTGAAGGGAACCTATATCACATCCTTTGGCACTACCCCTTAATATCTCACATCTGACAGAGAACAGCTCAGGAAGTCAGTAAGATTCCTCTGCCAATACATCCCACCCCTTGTCCCTTTGATGCTGCTTGGCATGAGATCAGAAGCCCCATATCTCACTTCTCAAGAGTTCAGATGGTTAATGTTGCTCTATATGCAGGTAAAACATACTCTTCTGAGGAATTGGAGAAGCCCCACCTCGCCTTCCATGAGTGAAATTCTCTTAGCACTTACCTAGGTATATGAAATGGACAGACATTCACATTTGGTGCTGGGGCAGGCAAGATCGCTCCAGAAATGCTGTGCACCATGCATGACCTACCTGGCACCCAGAGCGGGCATAGGCTGAATAGAATTGGTTTGACCCATTGGATCATACTTTGTTAATGATGTGAGACATGGCTATGACCTCTTCTTAATATATATATAATGTTAATCTCATGTTTTGCCAGGCATAGACAGTATGTAAATAGCTGTAATGAAGGTCTCTTAACTGGCTGTTCTCAGCTCACACTCCCTTGCACATTTTCAGCATTCTGACATAATGCTGAGTTTACTTTGTGGTGACCTTTCAGATTTTATACCTGGAATGACCAATGGAAGGTACATCTTTCTGACGACATGAAGCCTTGATTAATCAGCAGCAGTACCTCCTACATGATCCGGCAGTCCACCGCAGGAAGAGAGGTAGGTGCCCCCCTTCCCATTAGATTGGGACAGTTTCAATCAGTACATCCTGTTATATTTTTTGCTCGCATAGTATGATCTATCCGAGGGTCCTCTCCTATGAGCACTTAATAGGCTTAACATCAGTTTGTATAAATCTGACTATAGATTTTGTTTTTATTAGGTTTGTAAACATGTGTTTCGTATGGTTGTGTTTTGTTTTGAAAACCAATAAAATATTTAACCGAAAAAAAAACAGTACCCCAGCAGTGAATGTGATTGTGGTTCAGTCCTGAGAGTCCTAACAACCCTGAAAATTTGGAGCAGAGAGAGGAAGAGATTTGAGAGAAAGGAGTGGAAACATAGGAACATAGGAATGTGATGGTAGAAAAGGCCCACCAGGCCCACCTTGTCTGTTCAGTTTGCCTAGATATCAACTAGGCCTGTCCTCTAGTTCTCCCTTCCCCTTTGCCAACAGCCCTCTGTGCTTGTCCCATGCCATATTGTACCCTCACACCATCCTCTCCCCCACCAGTTCCTGCAGAAGCCCATTCCAGTTGTCCACCACCCTCTCAGTAAAGAAGTACTTCCTACTGTTTCTCCTAAATATTCCCCTCTTGATTTGAAATTCATGTTCCCTCATCCTGGGTTTCTCCTTTAATTGGAAAAGGCTCACCACACACACTTTATTGATACCCTTTAACTATTTAAATGTCTCTGTCATGTCATCCCTCTCCCTTCTCTTCTCCAGTGGGTACATGTTTAGGTCCTGCAGTCTCCACTCATCTGGTAAGTGGTCGAGTCCCTATACCATCTTGGTCGCCCTCACCTGAACTTGCTCCATCCTCTCCACATCCTACTATAAGCAGGGTCTCCAGAACTGGACCCCGTACTCCAGGTGTGGCCTGACTAGCTGAGTGTGCAAGGGAATTATGACCTCCATCCTCTTGCTGGTGATTCCCTCCCTATGCAACCCGACATCCTGCTGGCTCTTGCCACCACTCTTCCACACTGCTTAGCCACCTTCAGGTCCTGTAAAATGATGATGCCAAGGTCCCTTTCCTCCTCGGTTACATCCAGGGGCCTACACCCCCATCCTGTACTCTACTTTCCAGTTTTTTCTGTCTAAGTGCATGATCCTACACTTTGCTGCATTGAATGATAGAACTTGTTCATTCACAGTGGAGCTTGCTCGATACACTGGAGGAATGGAGACAGACTGTAGGAAAAGTGGAAAAAGGAAGGATAATGAAAGACAATGAAGAGTAGGAATCCTCATATTTGGGCCGATGTACTGTTGTATAATAAAAAACAGAATTTATAGAGAATCAGTCCTTTGATTGGTAGATACTCACATTTATCTGCTTTTAAATTTTAACATCTGCCATATTTGAGGAAAGATGTGGAGTCAGTTCCTAATGTATACACATGCTTGAGACATCCCATTTTTGTGCATATGTCCAAAATTGCATACAATCAACACTGCATTGAAATCAGTGCAACCACTCATGAAAACACACTTTCTCGCTTACTACTCACTTTTACTGAATAAATCAGATTCATTTATAATTAATCATTTAATCATTAATAATGCATCTGGGAAACAAGAACCCAGGGGAAGAATACACAATGGGTGGGGAGGTAGTAACAACAACAAAAAAGGAAAGAAACCTGGGGGTAATCATATCAGATGACCTTAAGGTTAGCAAGCAATGTGAAAAGGCAGTAGTTAGGGCTGGGGGTATACTGGAATGTATAGGGAGAGGCATCAGCAGCAGAAAACAGGAAGTTGTTATCCCTCTGTACAGACAGTTGGTGAGACCCCATCTAGAGTACTGTGTCCAGTTCTGGAGACCCCATCTCCACAAGGACATAGACAGGATAGAGGTAGTCCAGAGGAGGGCAACTAACATGGTGCAGGGTCTGCAAGAGAAGCCGATGAGGAGAGACTAAAGGAGCTTAGTATGTATACCCTTGAGGAAAGAAGGAGAGGGGACATGATATAAACTTTTAAGTACCTCAGTGGAATCAACAAAGTCCAAGAGGTAGCATTTTTCAGAAAAAGAGACTTGCAAGAACAAGGGGACACTATTAAAAGATAGAAGGAGGGCGGTTCAGGGCAATGTGGAAGTATTATTTCACAGAGAGGGTAGTGGATGCATGGAACAGCCTTCCTGAGGAGGTTGTGGGGTCTAAAACTGTGGGAGAATTCAAGAATGTGTGGGACAGACATAAGGCAATTCTTGTGGGGGGTAGGAAGAAATAGGCTGTTGGTTAACTAGGATCTGCGGCCTATCCTGTAGGTAGGGAAATGGTCAGACTAGATGGGCCAAGCGGTCCTTATCTGCCGTCAAAGTCTATGTTTCTATGCTTCTATGTTTCTATTTAAAATGTACCCACTGATCAAATGTTGCACACACGTAGCTATTTAAGCTTTTGGTTTTTAGTTTCTCCATGATTGCCAGCTCTGATAAACAGACTAAAGCTTACTTGTGCAGTATTTAACCCCTGCCAACACAGTTAGCATCTGTTTGACAGGTGTGATTGACAGTACTAATGTTTGTGGAGCCTTTTTCTGGTGGAAAAAGTGTGCATACAACCCAAATTTGGTGTGGAGACATGCAATTGTTTTCTCATAAAGTAGATAGGATAAGGACTGGGACATGCCATTTTTGTGTATACTGTATAACTGGAATATGGTAGGTAGGTAGGTAAAATTTTTATTCATAATATAATGAATATGGATTACTCCACTGAGCAAAGCTCATTTACAGTGAGATCCAGAGAATCAAAAACCAGTTACACTTCAGGTCAACTATACAGTTAATCATATCAATATAATAAATACAACATCCCTTACTATAGACAAATAAAAAGAAAATAAAATACATATATCTTTACAATAACTTAAAACAAACACAAAACAGACAACACATAAGATAGATACACACAGATTTCTATACTTATTCCTAAACTAGGTCCTCCTCAATACTTATGTGCTCGACAAGCCATTCCATTATTGCATTTATCTGAAATTTTTTATCTGGTGGTCTTAATATTCCAGGTAAGGAGTTCCACAGGAGAGGTCCAGCACTTATAAAATGATTATTTCCCCAGACTGTTCTCCTTTTTGGTAAGATACATTCCAAACTACTTGCAGAGCGCAGTCCCCTTATACGAATCTTAATTTCAATACCCCCTGCCAAGTACTCTGGAACTTTCCCGGATAAACATTTCATCATAAATAGAATTAGACTTAAGCCTCTCCTTTGGGATAAGGTATACCAACCCAACTCCCTATACATATCTAGTCTATGTGTCATCCTTGGTACACCTAATATAAATCTTGCAAATTTATTATACATAATATCTAACTTGTATAACTGCTCTTTTGATGCACCCAAGTAGATCAAATTCCCATATTCTAACATGGGTAGTATCACCACAGTGATCATGAGTTTTCTAACATCTGGGGACATACTATTCCTAATTCTATATAGGGATCCTAAGCACTTTCCTATTTTCATCAAAGTATACTCAAAATGAATATGCCAATCAAGTTTCTTATCTAAATAAACCCCCAAATATTTATATTTATCAACTTGTTGCAAAGTACCACCAGTATAGGTTGTAATTTGCAATCCATCTTGCTCCAAGTTTACACCATTCCCACTATGAAATACCATTACCCGGGATTTTTTTCTCATTTAAAACTAATTTAGATCTCAACAGAAAATCCTGTAAATAATCAAAAGCCTGCTGTAATACTGACTGGATAAGTACCACTGATGAATCAGCCAAATATATAATTGTATCATCAGCATAAAGATGATATAGTACCCCCAATTGCTCAAACCTCAAATCATTCATATAAAGATTATACAATATGGGTCCCAATATAGATCCGTGCGGCACACCAGAAACAATTACCTTTAAACCCGACAACCATCCCTTAATTGTTACTTGTTGCTGTCTTGAGTTCAGATAATTTCTAAACCAGTTCATTACTGACTCAGATATACCGCAGAGTTTTAATCTGGACAGGAGGATGCTGTGGTCCAAGATATCAAATGCCTTCGATAGATCAACAAAAATGGCCCCCACAGGCATCACCCTGTCTAGATCCTCTACAATATCACCTGTAACCTTCAATAGGGCTGTAGTGGTCCCATGTTCTGGTCTAAAGCCTGATTGATATTTATTGAGGACACCATTATCTTTTAAAAATATCTGTAGTTGTCTTGCATACATCCGAGATGCATTCAAGTGGAATGCACTGTATCTCTTTATTAGTGATGCTGTTAATGACACAGACCTTCTTCTAACTGCATATTATGCCACTATCTCTGAGCCCTGAACATAAGTATGATGGAACAGGGTCTAAAGAGATTGGAACAGTAAAGGGAAAGCTAGGAACCATGATTTAGTAATATGTTAATATTAAATTGGACTTTTATTAGGTAACACCGGTGCTTTTCTTAAGTGCCTTCTGTGTGTGCTGAGGAAAGCCATAATGCAATATATAGAATAATATATGGTGGGGGTGCTTAATGAGAATTTAATGCACAAGGTGTGGGATGCTAAATAAACCCTGAGGGTGAAGCCCAAGGGGTTTATCTAAGCATCCCACACTGAGGGTGTGCATCAAATTTGAGTTTTGAACTTCATCCCATGTGTTGTTTTATGTAATTGCTGAAGGACAATGTTTCTCCAACTAGATTTCCATAAACAAAAAACTGTTTTACAAAAAGTGTTTGTGTTTGCTTTTTATTACAACATGTAGAACAACAATAAGAAAGTGAATAAAGTGAGGTACATTGTTGTAAAATGTGTATTTGTGTGTTTTATTAATTTCTTAAAAATTGCCAAAAAAGAGATTGCTTTCAGTTATAGTGTCAGAATGGCAGTGGCTCCCTTTCTGCACTGAAAATGATAGCTGGCAAAATTCTTAGGAAATAAAAAAACTCATAGTATTAAACACTTTTAATTTTTAGAAAAAAGTTTAACAGCTGTTAAGATGTTTGTAGGTTATACGTGAAACAGTTTTGATAAAGTTCAGGTCATTGTTGTCACGGCAATATTTAAATTAGATTGAGGTCAGGATTCACACTGTTTTTGTGGAGACAGCAGGATAAAGTGAGTGAGCTTGAAAACTGCCAGCAAAAAGGTTAGTGAGGGATATTTTGCTGCTGTTTACTTGTACAGTGGTACTCCTTTTCTAGGAAGTCACTGCAGCACAGGAGCTAGCACTACAAAACTCACCCAAAACAGGGACCAAAGCAAAAATGCTAAAAGGAAATCCAAAACACTTCTAATCATAGGAGACTCTATGATTCAGGGAGTTGATACTTACTTCCGGCCAGGGGTAATTGTCAGATGTCTCCGAGGTACATCAGTATGGAGAGACACTGGCAGGATTGCTAAAATCATGCAGGAAGCAGGAGGAAACATCGACATCCTGGTACACATAGGGACTAACAATCTCACCAGCCAGTCAGTGGTGGAGACTAAGGAACACCTGATCAGGCTGGGAGACAAACAGTCATCCAATTCGTCTGGTATCTTCTTCTGTGAGATCCTGCCAGTCTGGAAGAGGGGTACAGGCAGACAGAAGGTCAGAGAAGGGGAAATAGGGGAACTAAACATGTGACTCAAGGGCTGGTACCAGGAAAAAGGACAGAAATTTCTAGGCAACTGGCAACAGTTTTGGGAGCGAAAGTTCTTTAAATTTAATGGACTGCATCTGACTAAGGAGGGAGTCAGTGCATTGGGGCAGAAGTTTGATGTATTTGCAGAATATTTAAACTAGCAAATGGGGAAAGGGGTGCAGCACCCAATACATTGAACAGGAAGAATACCCCTCCCACCCCTCAGCTAGTGATCAAGCAGGAATTCAGCATGTTTGTAGTTCATTTGCATCACCAAGTAAGGAAAAAAGTCCGGCTTACCATGTAACATGCTGGGGAAATGCCGGACCTCGCCCAAAAACTAATGCACTGAAATCTGGCCAATGGAAAATCATGTACACAAATACCCACAGTCTGGGAAACAAGATCCCAGACCTGCAGGCAACAATGACAGAAGCTTAACTGGGCATAGTAGCCATTAGTGAGACATGGTTCGCCAGTAACCACACCAGGGACACTTCAGTACCTGGTTAGGTACTGTTCAGAAGAGGTGCAAAAAGGGGTGGGGGGAGTGGCCCTTTATGTCACTGAAAATATCAAAGCTACAGAAATTCAGAATACACAGAAGGAACCAGAAGTACTGTGGGTCACCGTGGAAACAGGAAAAGGGACAGCCATATAAACTGGGGTTGTCTACAGGCCTCCAGACCAGGAGGAGGACATAAACACATTTCTGTTAGAAGATATACAAAACATGATAGCTAAAGGGAAGGTTCTGATAATGGGGGACTTCAATATATAGTACCAGATACAGATTTGTCAATACCAGCAGGAACATCCACCAGAACTAGAACTAGACACATAGTGGATGCTCTGCAAGGGGAGGGTCTCACGCAACTGGTACAACAACCCACAAGAGACAGGGCTATCCTAGATCTAGTACTAACTAACGGGGAAAGGGTGACAAATCTCCAGGTAGACGGTCACTTGGGGGCAGGTGAAAATTACATTGTATGGTTTAATTTGGCCACTAGATCTAAATCATCCCATTCCAAGGCAAAAATATGGGACTTCAGAGGAGCTGACTTTGATAAGATGGCCAACAGAGTTATGACAGCCCTGGCAGGAAGAAATACAGGTGAGGGAGTACAGACAAAGTGGACAAGCATTAAGGATGCAGTACTTGAAGCAACATCCGATTGTGTTAGGGAGAAAAGCAAGAGTAAAGAGAGGAAACCACTTTGGTTCTCAAAAACAGTAGCAGAAGAGATCAGAACCAAAAGGTTGGCCTTCAGGAAATATAAGGGAACGTAGCAGGACAAAGACAAGGAGGCATACCAAACTTCCCTAAGGGAAGCAGGGAAGGCAGTAAGGCAGGCAAAGGCCCAAACTAATAAAACACAAGCACAAACAGTAAAAGAAGGTGACAAGACTTTCTATAGATACAGTAGTAAAAAGAGAAAATCCAGAGGGGGTATTGCTAAGATCAAAGGGTATAAGGAAGAGTGCGTGGAGGAGTAGCAAGGAAAAGCAGCTATCCTAAATAGATACTTTTGCTCAGTATTCACTGAGAAAAAGATAGGGCAGAGCCCACAGCTCAGCACCATGGATACAGGGTGTGGGGAGGTGTGCACAAGTCCTTTCACAAAAGAAACGATCCTTTAAGAGCTTGCTAAGCTCAGGGTGGATAAGGCAATAGGACCTGATGGCATACATCCCAGGGTACTAAAGAAGCTAAGAGTGGAACTAGCAGAACCATTATCAGAACTGTTTAATGAGTCTCTGAGCACAGGAGAGGTCCCAGAAGACTGGAGAAAGGCTCGTGTGATCCCGCTCTACAAGAGTGGCAGCAGGCAGGAGACAGGGAACTGTAGACCATTCAGTCTTACCTCAGTAGTGGTCATCATTGTGGAGGTACTCCTTTAGGAAAGGATAGTGCAACACCTGGAATTCATAGGAGCACAAGATCCAAGACAACTTGGGTTTTACACCAGATAGGTCCTGCCAAACTAATCTCATAGATTTATTTGACTGTGTAACCAGAGTGTTGGACCAAGGGGAAGCAGCTGATGTCACCTACTTTGACTTCAGCAAAGCTTTTGATACTGTTCCACATAGAAGATTGATTAATAAGCTGGGTAGGCTAAGGGTGGGTCAGAACTTGGTCAACTGGGTGGCAAACTGGTTGATGGGCAGAAAACATAGAGTGGTGATAAACAGTATACAGTCAGAAGAAATGCAAGTCACAAGTGGGGTATCTCAGGGAAAAGTACTGGGGCCAGTCCTCTTCAATATCTTCATCAGTGACATTGCAGATGGACTGGAGGGTATGGTTTGTCTGTTTGCAGATGACAACGAGATCTGCAACAGAGTAGATGATCCAGATGGGTGGGCAGAATGAGAAGATAGCTAGATAAACTGGCAAAATGGTTGGAAGAGTGGCAACTGGGGTTTAATGCAAAGAAGTGCAAGATCATGCTCATAGGAAAGAAAGCTTGATGCTACCTATAGGTTGGGAGGAGAGTTGCTGGCAATCACAAGGGAAGAAAGAGACTTGGGCATCATCATCTCATATGACCTGCAATCATCCAAGCAGACCACTAAAGAAGTAGGTAAGGCTAGAGGGATGTTGGGGTGTATTAGTAGGGGTATCACAAGTTGTAAGAGGGAGGTAATAATCCCGCTTTACAAGACACTGGTTAGGCCCCATCTGGAGTACTGTATGCAGTACTGGAGGCCACACCTGCACAAGAACATTAACAAAATGGAGGCAGTACAGCAAGGACAACCAAAATGGTGTGGGGACTATATCAGAAAACATATTAGGACAGATTAATGGAGCTCAGTATATATACCCTAGACCAAAGGAGGGAGAGAGACAATATGATCAAAACATTCAAACATCTTAAGGACATTAACAAGGTGAAAGAGTCTAACATGTTTCAATATAAGAAAAAATAGCAGGACAAGAGGATACAGCATGGGATTAGAGAGAGGCTGAGTAAGGGGTAATGTGAGAAAGTTCTTTTTCACAAAATGATGGTGGATACATGGAGCAGTCTACCTCAGGAAGTGGTGGATATGAATACAGTGCAGGGCTCCAAACAGGCATGGGATAGGCATAAGTGAGCAATACAGATGAGTATGAATAGATAGGCCATTGACAGAGCAAAGGCAGATGGCATATTCATAAGGTAGAAAAAGAAATGGGCAAACTGGATGGGCCAAGCAGTCCTTATCTGCTATCGGCTTTTATGTTTCTATGTTCTATGTTTCTATGTAAAAACAGATAATGAAATCCAAAATGCTACAGCTACATTGGACAATAAAAAGTGTTTCTTCAATTACATAGGAAGCCTCAAGGGAGAACAAATCACAGTGGGACAAGTTAAAGAAGAGGACACCATAGTAACTAATGAAAGGCATGATGGTGGATACTTTCAATAAGTATTTTGCAAGCAACTTCAAAACAAAAGGGCGTAAATACGATTCACTGCACATCTGCCAGGAGGAGTCAGAAAATGTCAGAACTATCTCCACTGATGGGGTTTTAAAAAATTAAAAGAGTTGAAGGTAAACAAATCTTAGGGTCCAGATGGCATGCACCCAAGGCTTTTGAGAGAGTTGGCAAGAGAATTGGCAAGGCCTTTATGCAAGCTTTTTAATAAATCACTACTGGAAGTTAGAACAATAGCATATTGGAGAAGGGCTAACACTTTACCGATCCACAAAAAGGGAGACAGGAGCACTATCACAAATTTTAGGCTGATTAGTCTAACTTCTGTGTTGGGCAAAGTAATTGAGGGATTCATTAGGGAAATTATCCAGCAACACATATTGGAAAGGGGCCTTACAGATATCACACAGCATGGGTTTAACTAGAGAAGATCATGTCTGATGGATTTGTTGCATTTCTTTGAGACAGTGAGTTGATTGGACATGGGACTACCAGCGGATAATATCCAAAAAGAGCGTGCACCTGGTGTGGGGTGCTGAAGACATATACACAGTCAAATGTTTCAAAAACAGTCCCGCACTCACCACTTTCAAATAATGCTGCTGACAATATGCTGGCATGAAAAAAGCGTTAATGAAAGACACATCTTGACACTTTTCTGGATGACTCCCTTTATCAAAAGACATGACATACAATTAAAAAGCACTCTCTTATATACTGCCATATGACATCATCAATCTTCATCTGCTAAATGTAACCACATGATCAGCAATTGTCAACAAACATTTGTTCCACATATGTAGAAGCCATATGTATTAATTTCTTCAGTTAAAATGTCAGAAAAAACATTTTTTTTTCTTCCAATTATTTAACCAGGAGTGGCACACTAAGCTGAAAGCTTGTTTACAGGTGCAACCTGGGAGCACAGGGAAGTTAAGTGACTTGCTTAGGGTCACACAGTATTCGCAAGTGTAGGCTGTGGGATTCAAACCCAGGTCTCCAGATTTGCAGCTCAGAGCCTTAAACCACTGCGCTCTACTGCCTCCCAATATTAAATATTAAATAAACATTAAATACATTTCACAAAATGCAAATTATGTTAATAAATATATACAATTTCTATAATAACCATCTATATGTTCACCAAAGAATACATCCAAAGTAGTGTAAGCATGTTTCATATTGTGATTCACACACACCTATAAAAAACATAAACAAAAATAAATGTTACTTACAAATACTAATAATAAATATAAGTGATCACAGTGTATAGGAAAAACCTATGTTTTAAAAGAAACAGATATATCTATTCCATGTTTACACAAATAAATAAATTGAAGCTATATATTATAAAATGCCTACATTTTATTTATATTTATTATTTTTTTATATATGCTTCTTATTTAGTTATTTATTTAATCTATTTATTTGTTCCTAAGATATGGAGCCAAATCAAACCTGTCATTGAGATCTGGATATCTGCAGGATTATAAGGTATAAATCCAAAAAACACTCCATTTAGAGGATAAGATTATCAAAGTCACCACCTCTAGGTTTTGGGCATACTTTTTCAACTGCTCTAAAGGAGAACACATGTTTTTCTGCTCTACCAGCCTGCATGACATATTGTGCAGTGGCATAAGTAACACCTCTATTGTTAATTGCTCTGCAGTGTTCACCCACTCTGCTTTTGAACTGCCTCTTAGTTTTTCCAATATAACAAGCTCCACAGGTACATGATGCCATATATATTATACCAGTGGTGTTACATGTAATAAGTTCCCTGATTAGAAAATCTTTATTAACATGTGGGCTAGTAAAAACTTTGCCTCCTGACACCACGTTTCAGTATATGCATTTCTGGCATCTAAAACAACCTATATATCTGTTAGTGAGCCAAGTTGTGGGTGTCTAATTTGTTTATCTTCTATGGACCAGCTGATCTCTAAGGGTGGTGGGTCTTCTGTATGATATTCTAGGAAAAGTGTTATGATATTCTGACAATGCCTGGTCCCCTTTTAAGATGTTACAATTATTTTTAAGAATCTGTGAGACTTGATTACCATGTATAGAGTATGTTGTAACAAAAACCCATGACCTTATTAATAGGTTTGTGGAGAGGGGTTACCAAGAGGCACCACTATACCAAATTTGACAGGAAGTTAGAGACAGAGAGAGAAATGCTGTCTTTAACAAAAGAAATCAGGAAGATACATATGATAACAGATTAAATTTTGTTACAACATACTCTATACATGGTAATCAAGTCTCACAGATTCTTAAAAATTATTGGAAAATTTTAAAGGGGATCAGGTATTGTCAGAAGATCATAACACTTTTCCTTGAATATCGTACAGAAGACCCACCACCCTTAGGGATCAGCTGGTCCATAGTAGAAAAACAAATCAGACACCCACAACTTGGCTCACTAACAAATATGCAGGTTGTTTTAGATGCCAGAAATGCATGTACTGAAATGTGGTGTCAGAAGGCAAAGTTTTTACTAGCCCACATGTTAATAAAGATTTTAAAATCAGGGAACTTATTACATGTGACACCACTGGTATAATATATATGGCATCATGTACCTGTGGAGCTTTTTATATTGGCAAAACTAAGAGGCAGTTCAAAAGCAGAGTGGATGAACACTGCAGAGCAATTAACAGTAGAGATGTTACCTATGCCACTGAATGACATGGCATGCAGGCTGGTAGAGGGGAAAAACATGTGTTCTCCTTTAGAGCAGTTGAATAAGTATGTCCAAATCCTAGAAGCAGTGACTTTGATAATCTTATCCTCCAAAGGGAGGGCTTTTGAAGTTATACCTTACAATCCTGCCGATATCGAGGTCTCAATGACAGGTTTGATTTGGCTCCATATCTTAGGAACAAATAAATGGACAGATGAAATAAATAAATAAATACATAAATAAGAAACATATATAACAATAATAAAAAATAATAAATATAAATAAAATGTAGGAGTTTTATAATATATACAGTAGCTTCAATGTATTTATTTATTTGTGTAAACATGGAATAGATATATCTGTTTCTTTTAAAACATAGGTTTTTCCTATACACTGTATACACATATTTATTATTAGTATTTTTAAGTAACATTTATTTTTGTTTATATTTTTATAGGTGTGTGTGAATCACAATATGGAGCATGTGTACACTTTTGATGTTTTCTTTGGTGAACATATAGATGTTCGATATAGAAACTGTATATAATTATTAATCTCATTTGTATTTTGTGAAATGTATTTAATGTTGTTTCTGACATTTTAACTTAAGAAATGTATACATATGGTTTCTACATATCTGGAACAAATGTTTGTTGACATTTGCTGATCATGTGGTTACATTTGGCAGATGCAGATTGATGATGTCATATGGCTGTATATAAAAGAGTGCTTTTTAATTGTATGTCACGTCTTTTGATAAAGGGAGTCATTCCAAAACACATCAAGACATGTCTTTCATTAAAACTTTTTGCATTCCAGCATATTGTCAGCAGCATTATTTGAAGTGGGGAGTGTGGGACTGTTTTGAGACATTCGACTACTAGTGGATGTTGTCCTCCTGGATTATTCGAAGGCTTTTGATTCTGTCCCACATCAAGGTCTAATTAAGCAGTTAATACATGTTGAGGTAGGTTACAATTTAATTGTGAATGAGTACTGTTTATTATAACTGTTTGTAATATGTTTAAATGTACTCAGGATGTCTGTTATGTCCTGGTTAAACTGTATTCTCTATATATGTCTGTAAAACAAAGATATTCAATAAAAAGATTAACTGCAAAAAAATTAATCAGTTAATACAACAGGAATTCCATCCCTCAATTGTATCCTGGTGCAGTCATGGCTGGACAATAGACACCAGAGAGTATCCATTAGGGGACATACATCAAACTGGATAGGTGTGATGAGTAGTGTGCCACAAGGGTCAGTGTTGGGGCCAGTATTGTTCAACATCCTAATATCAACCATGCAGTCCTCAGAGAAGGCATGGATATGTAAATATGCAGGTGATGCTAAAGTTGGGGCTATAATTAATAATAAGGAGGCAGTCGCAGACTTCCAACAAGAACTGGATCAACTAAGCAAGTGGGCACCTTGATTTGAATATAGAAAAGTGCAAAGTAATGCACTTAGGTCACAACAACATCAAGACAATACATCTTAAACAATACAATACAATATTAGCTGCAACAGTTTTGGAAAGAGATTTGGGGTATAGATTTCCAACAATTTAACATTTAATAAACATGTTAGGGAGATAGTCAAGAAGGAAAATAGGATATTGGGATATATACTACAGGGTGTAAGAACTAGAAAGAGGGAGGTACTGATTCCACTTTATATGGCACTAGTGAGACCGCACCCAGAATATTTTACACCTGTCGTATCAGTGTACAACATAGGTAGCATAAAGCTAATGGAAAAGGTGCAGAGGAAGATAACTTAAAAAGTTCATAGATTAAAAAATATGACATTTAAAGAAAGACTACAAACAGTAGACATATTCAGTTACATATAGAAAGCTGAGAAGGGATTTGTGTTATGTGTACAAGACATACAAAGATGAACACTTATGGACAACATCTGGTTTGTTCAAAAATGAGAGTAGTAAAGAAACAAGATCACATGTGATGCAACTAAGGGTGAGATTTGTAGAACCAATAAAAAAAGGCCAGTGGTTTAGTCAAAGGTTGGCTGCAACTTGGAATTCATTACCTGAGAGAGTGGTATACAGTAAAACAATGACTCATTTCAAACAAGAACTAGATAACATGTGGGTATTGACAGGGTAACATACTGTACTTCCACTGGTATATGGTAAGTTACCAAAGGGCTAATGCCTACAAACTTGAAACATACTATGAAACTTCTAGGACCCTCTGTGTAATGATACTGGAACTAGGGAGAACATTGATGCTTACTGCGATTTTCCCTTATGCACTATGGAGGAACTTTGGAATGCTATTAACAATCCAAAATCTCATAAAGCCCCTGGCCCTCATTTAATACAAGGTTACATTATCTCTCTCTCTCTCTCTCTCTCTCTATATATATATATATATATATATATATATACACATACATACATATATATATATATATATATATTATGAAATAGGTGTGGAGATAAACAGAGTGTGATAAATCCATTTATCTAAGTCACTGTATGTATAAATTTATTTATAAAATGGGTCTAAAGAATTCTGCATCTTGATTGGCTGAGAGGTGCCTATGGCTGTGTCCTTATCAGAGCATATTGTGCCAACCAGCACCTCTTCAGCCAGTCAAGACACAGCACTTCTGAAAATCTATGCATGCCAGAGGACTAACAAAAATGTTGACGCTGCTGTGCTGGTGATCTATGGTCACTGCCAACCCCCCCCCAACTGTGGTATGCTCTTTGCCATGACTGAGTGAAACTCCACCCCAAAAAAAAAGAATCTTGCAGTAAAAATCTAACCTTGTCAAGTTTCTTCAAAAGTTTGTGGCATGTCGCTTATCCATGGCTCTCCGATGGACTGTTGCTGCGGCTCTGTTCCCTGTTGTGTATTTCTTCACTCCCACTCACTACAGTCTCCTGTCTCCACATCATGATTGTTCCCTGCCTCCCTGGCCACACTGTGTGGCACAAAATTGAAAAAACAGCCACTCTCCTCCGAACTCAAAACTGCCCCCGATAACTGTGCTTCTCTGATGGTGACAAAGCTCACTGAGTCTAAACTGGCATCCCGCATGCTGCCAGAATGCTAACTCGGGGCTTCCCATTGAAGGCTCTGGTGAGATGCACAGATCACTGACATAAGATACACCATCGCACACAATCAAATGAGCAGCTAGCTCCAACTTAATACAAATAATACAAAAAAACCAAAAAAGTGTGTCAGGGGAGAAATATACTTGACAGAACACAGGGACAAAACCATAAAATAGGAAACCGCATGCCGGCAACCACTAAGGCACACGTTCACTCATACTCGAACAAGAGCTGGCTACAAGTTCAAAACAAATGCTAAATAAAACAAAATTCATGATAAAACTAAAATAAAACTAATTGTGTGTTAGTGACAGACAGCTTTCAGAGGACATGGAGAGACACATACAAACTCGAACACCCTCTTGTGGCTGCTTGTCATAGCTGCACAGCAGAGGGACTGTTTTCTATATTTGGCATATTTAACACTTTTACTGTACTTTTAAAAATATATATGTATTTTTACTAAGTGGATTTATTGTGGGGGGCATTTTATAAGTGCAATAACACACTCCAAGGTGTGGGTTATGTGCTGATAAGAGCATGCCCAGGGGCATAAGGCACTCGTTGCAAGTGCCTCATGCCTTAGTACACCACTGGGCATGCTCTTATAAGCACATAACCCACATCTCATTATGTGTTATTGCATGCTTATACACACAGTCATTCATTTATAGACAGTTTCTATGTCACAAATCTCTTCAGAATTCATTTAGAATGTTCGGCCTCAGAAGCAGTACTAGCCACATTCAAATAGGAATAACTTTAAAATGAAAAAAGATAACAAGGTACTGTGAGCATGACAATTGTTCACACAAAATGATCTACAAAATGAGTGGTGTTTCGTTAATAGATCCCTTATAGATTTTTTATAATTAGCAAAAAAAATAAGAATATTAAATTTTTTGTTCACTTTTTTGACAAACAAATTTGAATAAATTTAAAACAAAAAAATATAGCATGGAACTGCAAGCATGAGAAATGTTCATCACAAAAATATCTACAAAATGAGTGGTGTTTCATTTATAGATACCTTTTACTTTCGCTTATAATTAGTGAAAAACAGCATAAAATTCAATTTCCGTTTCCTTTTTTGACAAACATATGTGAATTACTTAAAAATGAAAAAGGAAGCATAGTACTGTGAGTATGACATTTGTTCAGCAAGAAGTTTTCTACAAAATGAGTGGTGTTTCATTTAATAGCAACCACTATGCTAGTCGGACATACTCTAGGAAAGTTAACCAAAACTCCCAGAAATTATCATTTAATATAAAGATAAACAGTCAAAACCAAAAGTTCCTGCACTGATAGAAAGCATCTCTATTGCATAAATGAAATATACAATGGTGAGCTGTCAGATAAATAATTTATCTACACTTGTGCTGTTTGACCTCGGACACCTCACTCGTGGCTTACGCCACTCGTGAATTGACCCAAGGTCAAACAACACTTGTGTAGATAAATCATTTATCTTACAGCTTACCATTGTATATCATATAAATATATATATATGTGTGTGTGTGTGTGTGTGTGTGTGTGTGTGTGTGTCAAATTCTATTTGATCAGTTCAATTATTGCTGCACCTGTTCACCTATTTAATCATATTTGGGTGACTAAAGTCATTCTTTATTCATAAAAGGGGATTCCAATTATTCCTGTCTATAAAAATAAGGGTTCTTTGACTGAGTCTGTTGTGTGCAGGCCAATATTACTCACAGATATATGACAGGCAATGTTTTTGAACATAGTTCTAGAGAGACTGCTTAGATGCAAAAATTATTTATGACACTCAATTTGCTTCCAAGCAGGAAAATCAACTGTTGATATCTGTATGATTCTTTCCCATCTTTTGGAAAACTATGTTAAGTTTAAAAAAATGCTCAGTGAGTCTTGCATTCATTGCTTTATTTCAAGCTTTTGATGTGGTAAATAGTATGTTACAATGGAAGGAAATGGAAGGAATTTGAATTTGGAAGTCTACTAGAAATAAATAAAAGCTTACATTGAGGGAATTGGGTTAAAGTCCATTATTCACTAAACAGAGAATTAATTGAAGCTTTTACCACCAACTAAGAAGTTCACCAAGAGTGACGTCTTGCCCCGTCCTTTTTAAGATTATAGGGGTATGGTACAGCCCCTATAATTAGGGTTATTAGTGACTTCTATGTTAAACCTGACTTTTTTTGTATGCTGCTTGCAGAAAAATGATTTTACAGATTTACGATGAATCTTTCAGAATTTGTTGTCTGTGGCAGAATCTATGATCTCTAAACATTTCTTGAAATCTGTTCAGTGTTTCTAGAGCTATTAAAGTGTGAAAAGGGTATTTTTTAAAAAATTTCTATTGATTTTCAATGGAATGTTTTTTTCAGAATGTTTGCTGTTGTTCAGCGAAAAAACTGTAACTCTTTAAATACTGAAATTTTAAATGCTTATGTAGGTTGCCTGGAAAGAATTTCCTACAAAGAGTCGACATTTGGGAGTTTTGTATTTCTGACAATATTTACATTTGAAAAACTGGGTTTTAGCTTTAAGGAATCTGTCCAGAGTTAATGTACTGCATGCATAGAAGAGTTTAATTACTCTTCAATAGGGATGAGGAATGTGAAAGTCACAATCATGAGTTCAGCAGTTACACACACACACACACACACACACACACACACTCAGCACATTTACAGTACATGCAGTAGATTTGCATGAAAACTGTTCTGGTTCAAACTGGATTTTTGTGATGTCTGATTTTTGAATCAGAAAACAGGCTGCCATGTAAACAAGAACTAATCTGATTCAATGTTCTTTCTGATACCTTCTGCTTTCCATGTATGCTACCTGGACATTTCCCAGTGGCAGTCTCCAAGAAGTAAATCTTGAACAAAAAAACAAACTATTACTTAAATTAGCTGGTCAGACTGAACTCTGATTGATTTCAAAAATATACTGTTATGTAATGTGTTTCGTTGTAGAATCAGAGATGTATTTTGTTTATACGTGATTCTCATTACCTAAAACTGCCAGAAACTGCCCCATTCTATGTGTTATGATACTCAGTGTTCATTTTTGTCATTTTTTTGTTTAATATTTTATATTTTTTCTGAAATACTTAGAAGAACAGTATCTGCCTTGGTCAAGACTAAATACATGACATAAGATCACTTATTAGCTGGACTGATGTACAACTGAATGATAGGCTCAGATTAAATGACTGTCTTATTGTGGTGCAGCTCTGATACCCACTGAACAGATTAAGATCAGAACAGCTTGACAACTACACTTAAATACATGCCTAAATTGTATCTGTCTGAACCTTGGTAATAATTAAAAAGTGAATCGCTTTTTGAAAACCTAGATTAATGGGTTAATGCAAAAAAAAAAAATAGATTAAACATTGATCAGCCTTGTCTTTCTGGAGTAGCTCTGATGAAGGTGCTGTGCTTTTTTGATTCAACAACAGAATCCCCCAACCCAAGGTTGAAACATTTTCAAATGCAAAAAGAACAGCTTATGAAAAGTCATTTGTAAAATACTCCATTAGAGTTGTCATCTGATGTTCTGACAGTTAATGAAATGAGAAAAAATATAGAAAAATACACTGTTGACTCACATGTCATGGATTTTAGATATGTTTTATGGCCACTTCAAAAATAGTTGGAACTATACTTGGTGTTAGGTTGAAGGAGGCTATTGCCCATTGCATCCGTGTCCCACCTAAACGGGTCCACTTTATGTCGTTGTTTTCAAGTAGGTAGCTATACAACATAGCCTTAAATATGGATAATGTATCTGACTGCACAATCTCCCAAGGTAGAATGGGTGTAAACCCCTCTTCTGTCTTTTTTTTGTATGCTATATTTCTATTTGTTTAGTGTGACACCTTAGCTTTGTTTTCCCTTATATTTATTTATTTGAGTTTTGGTGACCAGGTAAGTCCACTGAGTCAATTACAGTCCCTTTTTCAGAGTTGACCCAGAGTCAAAATAAGCAGTACAGAGACAGTGCAAAAATAGAGAAGAACAACACAAGATGGCAACAATTGAACATACAGCATAATAATATATACAAAAATATGACAAATCATGGAATATACACTTCAATAAAATCATATTTACAAGACATAGAAAATAGAAACTAAAGGCTACAGAACTAAAAGCTGAAAGAAAAATGATGGGTACGGGGGTTAGGTAATTAGCAGGTAGTAAAAGAGGATAAGGACAGAGGGTGAGGATAGAGGTAAGGTTAAGAGTCAGTCAGGAGTAGGGGAAATAGGGTGTAGAGAGATGTGTCTTCAGTGGAAGCAGGAGCAAGATACAGAGGCTGAGAGAGGCAAACAGATTTGATTGGAACGTAGGGAGAGAGGAATAACACAGGACGGAGGGAGGAAGGGAGTTCCAATCACATACAGCCACAATCATGAAAGACCTTTGGGCGATGGCTAGACAAAGTTTAGGTTTTGTGAAAAGGGGGGTGAGGCAGCACAGAGGGTATGTGGAGCAGTAAAGGAGCACCATAAGTTAGGAGAGGAAGAAGGGATAATGACACGATCTTAAGGCTGGAGTAGGGGTGAGGAATGGACAGATATGATAGAGGAGTCCTAGTTTCTTGTTCAGAGATTTAGCGACGATGGAGACATGTGTGTTAAGGGAGAATGTGGAATCCAAGGTGATGCCCAGGTATTTAAAGAAATGTACAGACTCAAGGGGATCACCATTGAGAGAGGTTATATTAAGAGGGGGGAGAGTATACTTGGGGGGGTCAGTGGTTAAAAGTATACTTTCATTTTTTTCGTATTAAGAACAAGGTGATTGTGGCTGAACCAGTCCTCAAGGAAAGCAAAGTCAGAGACAAATAAATTCTCTGTTAATCAGATCAACATTTGGGGAGGAGTGATAGATGATACCATCATTTGCATAGAGGTATACAGAAGTCCCTCCACAAAAGCTGGGTAAGTTGTTAATGAAAAGGGAGTACAACACTGGATCCAAACTGGAGCCCTGCAGAACACCATGAGATATGGGCCTTAGAACCTAGATGGAATGAGCCCACTTAACTGTTTGTGAACATCTGAACAGATAAAGAACCTCTGTGTGCAAACACTGAGGCAAGGGTTACCCCAAAGGGCATTTGACTGGGAAGCCAAGTTTCAAGAAAATACAAAATCACACATGCCCACACAATGCAAAGCATCATGGGCTGCATATGCAAATCACCACAGAATGTTATGCTGGTTCAACTTTAAGCAGAACTGCATGGTGCCGAAAGGCCTCTTACACAATTTGCAAAGGGTGCTAACAGATGACATAGACACATGTTTCATCCTACCAGGACTCATCAGTATGCCTCATCTATCTGACACCCCAGTGGAAAGAACCAGCTTCCCTAAGACGGTCTGTCTGGGTTATATTGTGGTGAACCCATTAAAATAAAAAAATATTTAAAAGACAAATAACCTCTGTGTGCAAATACTGAGGCAAGGGTTACCCCAAAGGGCATTTAGCTAGGAAGCCAAATTTCAAGAAAATGCAAAATCACGCATGCCCACACAATGCAAAGCATCATGGGCTACATATGCAAATCACCACAGAATGTTATGCTGCTTCAACTTTAAGCAGAATTACATGGTGCTGAAAGGCCTCTCACACAATTTGCAAAGGGTGCTAACAGATGACATAGACACGTGTTTCATCCTACCAGGACTCATCAGTATGCCGCGTCTGTTTGACACCCCAGTGAAATGAACCAGCTACCCTAAGACGGTCTGTCTGGGTTATATTGTGGTGAGCCCATTAAAATAAAAAAACTATTTAAAAGACAATGAACATCTGTGTGCAAACACTGAGGCAAGGGTTACCCCAAAGGTCATTTGGCTGGGAAGCCAAGTTTCAACAAAATACAAAATCACACATGCCCACACAATGCAAAGCATCATGGGCTGCATATGCAAATCACCACAGAATGTTATGCTGGTTCAACTTTAAGCAGAATTGTATGGTGCCAAAAGGCCTCTCACACAATTTGCATTTGCATTATCTGAACAGATAATTTTTAACCCAATTCAGAGCACTGGTGTCCAGACCTAGAACATGAAGCTAATGGAGCAGGAGGCCATGATTCACCAGGTCAAATGCTTTAGTGAGATTGACAAAGATGGCACCAGTGGCATAACCTCAGTCCTTTGCCTGGAATATGTCTGTGGTTACTTTTATCAGGCCAGTTAAGGTACTGTGATTCCTTCAGAAGCCATGTTGATACGGGGATAGTTGATTGTGATGTTCCAGGTAGTCCTAAATGTGATTATACACTATACGCTCTTGAATTTTAGCCAATGGACAGAGGATGGATGTGGGTTGAAAGTTTTTGACAACAGTATTGGGATCCCCCTTGTGCACTGGAATGACTACCGCCACCTTCCATTTATCAGGAACACTGTTAGAAAGGAATGCCTGATTGAATAAGTCACAGACAGGGTGAGCAAGGGCTGGAGCACCCAGCTTAAGAAATTTTGTATGAAGAGATTCATGGCCTGGAGAGCTTTACGATTTTTAGTTAGAAAGAAGCTGCTGCACCTCTTTGAGGAAGGTCAGCTTCAGGAGGAAGGCAGGTCAAGCCCCAGAGGTGCTCAAAGGAGATTGTGCAGGGGGGAGAAGAGGAGTTCTGGAAGAGCGAGGTATATTTGTGTAGATCAGTAAAACAAATTATTAAATCCATCTGCAATGGACCCAGGATCAGCAAGGGTGGAGCCATTGGCAGTGACGGGGCTTAGGATTTCTGCAGCCTTCCCTTTTACCAAGGAGTTAACTTGCCTCCAGAATTCCTTAGGGTTGCAAAGTTATTTGGTTTATAAAGATTTGTAATGGTGGTGTTTGGCTTTATGGAGGGAATTTTTGCACTTGTTTCTCAATTGCCTATAGACATGCTAGTCTGAAGGAAGTCCAGTCTTTTTATAGGTCCACCAAATGTTGCCTCGGTGGGACATAAGCCTCCTAATTTCCTTAGTGAGTCAAGGAGCCTTGACACCCTTAGACCTACAATTTTTCTGGGGGGGCGTGGTTATTAACAATTTGAGTGAATGTGGATATAAAAAAATCCAAGGATTGATTAAAGTCAGGGAGAGTTTTAATGGGGTACCTGTCAGTGTCATTGTTGATAGTAATAAAGCTGCTTATGTCGAACCTAGACATGTCCCGAATCAGGGAGATCTTGGGAGGGGTGGTTAAGACAATTGTTTCTCTAAACACAGAAAATGATGGAATCATCACTTATACAGTCAGAGAGGACACCCATGGCTTTCATCTTATGAGGACAATTAGTGACCATCCGATCAAGTAGAGTATCTTTTCCAGACAGTGTTGAGATGCATTGGATCCTGAAGGAGTTGAGCTAGGTTGGAGTCAGCAAGTGATGTGCACAATTTGCCTGCATCGGGGGTGGAGCCAGTCTATAGTAAAGTCACCACAAATTATAAGGTCATGGTGGGGGAGGTTAGCTATTGAAGAAAGGAAGAGGGCAGACATAGGGAAGTCTTGTTGGGGGTCAGCTATACACACCCAATGATAAGTTTCTTGACATGTCTAAGGGTTAGGGAAATGAAAATGGATTCTGCAGTAGACAAGCCTTTGTCGAGATCAGGGAGTTCAGTGACATCCAGATCAGACCTAGAGTAGCTAAGAACACCTTCACCCATCCTTCCCATCCTATCTTTTCTGAAACAGTTATAACCGGTTAGTGCAACCTCATGCTGTTTAATAGCTGGCTTGAGCCAAGATTCCGATATACATAAAATGTCGGTGGTCATCTTATTTATTTATTTATGTATGTATGTATGCATGTTTTTTGGTAACTGAGTAGGCAAACTGATCTAAAGGACCATTTTCAGTTGTGACCCAGTCCGTACAGTGGCACAGACAATAGGTGCAAGTTATAATACAGTGGATAACACATAATGCAGAAAGTGCAGTGGTGTCCGAAATCAGTGATACATAAAACATCAGTATCTTAAGACAGGGGATTAAGGACATAAAATCAAGTACATGACAAATAAGCAATGCTTTTCTGCTTGCACAGAACGTGGACATACACTTACAGCAAATCAAGACAGTATTCAGCCAATCAAAGGTTAAAATACAGTGCTTTAGAGATTACTCTATAGCAAACAACATTTTCACAATGGAGTCAACATGTCAATTACTTATTTGGTAGCCAGTATTTGGAAGTAAGACAATTGATTCACAGTACTCCAAAGGCAAATTTCTGGCAAGCATGTTTGCTAAGAAGCAGGTACAGGTGGCCTGAGACATAAGCCAATCTCTTCGCATTGATTTGAAGGACTGATGTAAGGATAACATTTGGATGGCAGGTGGTAGTCTGTTCCAAAATGAGGGGACAGAGTTGAAGAACGCCTTACTCCCCATGGCAGTAGATACAGTACATGGGGAACAACCACGAGACCCTGAGGCATTGAGTTACCACCTTGTCAGTGAGAAGCGAGGAGTAAGGGGACTTTCATGAGTTCCTGAGAGATGTGTCGACTAGACAGCCCATGGCATATTCAAAATGGCCTTGCCAAAAGAGCCAGCCTAAGGACTGATATAGAGAGCAGTGATGACTGGAGTAGGGGACCTGAAGGGCAAAGTGACAGACAGAGTTGTATGTGATATTTAGACATGAAAGAATTAAGAAGGACATGGAGGAGAATACTGGGGAGCAGTAGTAAAGTAGGGACAGAAGAGTTCCCTGGGCAATTGCAAGACAAGCCTGTGGGGTTAGGAGGCGGTTAACATGGTAGGCTGCCCCCAGCTTCTGATGACACTCTTCCTCATGTTAGAAATGTTGTCATTATAGCTGAAGGAGGGATCAAGAGTCACTCCTAGGTATTTGAAGGAGAATACAATGTTGAGAGGTGGGCCAGCAGAGGTGACTATGTGTAACAAGGTTTCAGATCTGGTGGCTTTTGTAAGGTATAGCTTGGAGCCAAAGAGCATGGCCTTCATTTTTCTCTCATTTACAAGACATTTCTTGGAAAGGAACCAGTTCTGAGTAGCTCCATAGTTTGTAGTGAGGGTAGAAGATATAGATTCCAGGGACTTGGCACTATGGTAGATGACAAGGTCATCTGCAGAGAGGAGCGCATTACAGTTTATGCTTTCTGCGGGGAGATCATTTATGAACAGTGAGAATAGTAGAGGCCCCAGTATGGAGCCCCGGGGGAACACTGGTGTGGATGAGCAATGTAGCATAGGTATCTTTACCTATCAGAACAGACTGGGATCTATCTGCATGGCCCATGCCTCACATTCAGCCATTTTTGGGTGGAGGCTGCGAATATTCATATGCACAACTTTTAGGCCTTTTGTCATGGGTATGGTGGTAGTAAGGGTGATGTGGGCAGGGGTAGGTCAAGGTGGCCCAGGATTAAGCTCAATGTCCCTGGCACGAGCCAGAAGGAAGAGGAAGGACAGATGGACCCAAGATGAAGCACAGGAAGAGAGCATTTCTAGGGCAGTTGTAACATTGGGTATACGTAGATGTTTGCGGAGCCAAAGCCCAAAGAGAGCTTAAGAAGGTAAGGGATGTACAGGAGCACAAGAGAGGAGTCCAGCCAGATGTGACATGTAGAGGGAGAGGTACTGTTAAAAGAAGGGTAGTGTAAGGGCACAGCAATAAACTGATCAGTACAGCAACAGAGAAAAAGAAGTCAGGACAGTGAGATTGTCCAACATAAGTTACCCATGACAGAGGCACAGAGGAAAGAGCTCAAGATAATTGACTGAGTGTGGCAGGGGATGGAGGGGCCACTAGGGTACAGAGGAGGAAAAATTCCAGACATAAAAGATAGGAGCCAAGGGCAGGAGTATCAAAGCAGAGAACAGCATGGGTAGGGGGTGAGGTAGAGTGGGATGCCTAAGGAGTGGAACTAGGGAAAGGACCACTGGTATAGATCAAAACACATTAACTCCTAGGCACAGGAGGAAGGCAAAGAGGATTAGCACAGAAGCAAATCTAGAGGAAGGGATAGCAGGATAAGGAGAGTAGCCATTCAAGCATTACCAAACTAGGTCAGACACGAGTAGTAAGGGGTGCTAGGCACAGGGGAAGGCAGAGAAGAATTAGCAAAGGAGCAGTTCTAGAGGAAGGGGCAGGAGTACAATATTTCAAGCAGGAGAATAGCACTTCAAACAGTTCAGAACAGAGTCAGACACAAGGCAGAATAAGGTTGAGCAAGATTGGGGAAAAAGCACCAGAATGTTAGAGCACAAGTAGGAAGTCAGCTGTCAGCAGCTAGTTAACTACAGGTTAGATAGCAACAGCCAATGGAGAAGGATGGGGGGGGCTAATAGTGTATTTAATAGAGGCCGGGGTCAGTGCGGGTGGGCAGACCAAAATGATAGCTCAGCTAACAAGTACAGGGAGAGAAGCTGGTGAGGAAAAAAGCTGCAGAAAGCTGGAAAAACTGCAAGGGCCAATCACAGCAAAAGCCATATGGCAGCAGCCAATCAGGTGTAAGCAGTGCAGGGCTACAGCAAATCAGATTCCCAAGCAGAGTCCCCAGTCAAAGTGGCAGGCTTACCCAGGTGAAGGAGTACTTGAGGTGTCAAGGAAGGGAGCGCGGCTGGCTAACTTATCCAGCCGCAGCCACCGGTGAAAGTGAGCTATCCACCCAGTCAAGGCTCCTGGTGGAAGAAAGGAGAGCATGGGGTTAGTTCAATAAGAAGAGCACAGGGATAAAGCATAGCTGATTATCTAAATTGGGGGGCGGGGAGACAGACAAAGAGGGCAAAGGAGATAGAGAATGAGCAAGGTGAGAGAGGGGGTGGGCAGCCAGATAGCAAAGGTGGATAGCTGTTAGGTCAGGTGCCACATAAAACTAAGTAAAGTTAAACAGTCAGAAAGCCAAGGGGGGGGGAGGAGGTGGGCTAGGTGAAGGTAAAGATTAAGTGGGGCTAGGAAAGAGAGTGAAGAGAAAAACCGCAGTTCAAGTTGCACAATCACAATTTTCTCTTCACATAAAATTAATAGTTTTTCACCCCCTAAACTAGCAGAGAATCCATCAGTAATACAGTTCAGGCAATTCCCAAAATAGTAGATCAGCTAGCAATTACAGAGAAAGAAGCCAGCCAGGAAAAAGCCATGGAAAGCTGGAAAAACTGCAAGGGCCAATCACAGCAAAAGCCATATGGCTGCAGCCAGTCATGTGTAAGCTGTGCAGTGCTACAGCCAAGCAGAGTCCCAAGTAGAGTCCCTAGTCAAAGTGGCAGGCTTACCAGGTGAAGAAGTGCTTGAGTTGGGCCGAGGTGGGAACGTGACCAGCTGGTTTATCCAGCCCCAGCAGTTGAAGAAAGAGAGTTGTGCACCCAATCAAGGGCTTCCAGGCAAGGTAGTGCTTGAGGCAGGCCAAGGAGGGAGCACGGCTGGCTGGCTTATCCAACTGTAGCTGCAAGTAAAATCAAGCTGTCCACCCAGTCAAGGGCTCCCAGTTGAAGGAGTGCTTGAAGTGGGCCAAGGAGGGAGCATGGCCTGCTGGTTTATCGAGCTGCGGTCACAGGTGAAAGTGAGCTGTCCACCTTGTCAAGGGCTCCCAGGCAAAGGAGTGCTTGAGGTGGGCCAAGGAGAGAGCGTGGCTGGCAGGCTTATCCAGCTGCAGCTGCCAGTGAAAGCGAGCTGTGCACCCAGTCAAAGGCTCCCAGGTGAAGGAGTGCCTGAGGTGGGCTGAGGAGGAAGCGTGACCAGCTGGCTTTTCCAGCCACAGCCAGCTGTGAAAGCGAGCTGTCCGCCCGGTCAAGGGCTCCTGGTGGTATATTCAATTCCTATACTCTCTCTCTTAATTCATCAACCTGTATAATTTTAAACATTTTTAACATATATCCTCTGTCTCTCCTATCGTTCAGAGTATATAGTCCCAGTTTGTTTAATCTTTCTTGATATGAATAGTCCCTTAAGCTAGTTATCAGTTTGGTTGCTCTGTCCTGTACCCTTTCTATATTTGCTATGTTTCTTGTGAGGTATGGACTCCATAGTCTTGTACAATAATACAAATGTGGTCTTGTGTATGCTTTATACAGTGGCATTATTAACTGTGTGTGTCTACTTATAAGTTTTTTTTTTTAATGCATCCTGGTAGTCTGTTGACTGTCTGAACTACTTTATTACAGTGATTACTGAATTTTCAGTCCATATTGATTAATATCCCAAGATAATTTTCACTGTCTACTTCCTTTACGGTTATTACATTTAATTGATATTTTTCAAATCTATTACCCATTCCCAAATGCATTACCACCACGAATTTGTCGCTATTAAATGACATATAATTTTTAAGTCCCATTGTTCAACAACTTTGACATTTATATTATTTTGTTGGTATTTTCAGTTGTGTCACATAACTTTGTTTTGTCATCAGATTTCACTAGCCAACTGTCCACTTCCTTATTTAGATCACTGATATACAGAGCAAACAATGCTGGTCCCAGTCTAAACCCTGGAGAACCCATTAGTTACCTCTCCCAGTTCCAATATTATTTCACTTGTTCTTACCCTCTGAGTTCTATTTTTCAACCAAGTGTTTACCCACCTTATACATTTGTGTCTATGCCCATGGTTTTCAGTTTATCTATTAATATATTTTAAGGTACTTTATTACATGCTTTTTGGAAATATCAATACGTTTTATCTACCAGAGTAATTGTGTTTGAAGATTTGTTGACCCTTTCATAAAAAACTAACATATTTGTATTGCAAGACCTATGTTTTTAAAGCTATGCTAGTTTTTTATCAGTCAAGGTCTTTACCCATATTGTATTTATCTTCCCAGTGGGCTGGCAGCTTGTGTTGGCTATCCATCACCAGACTACATGGTTATTCAGGGCACCTCCTCCTCTACCCTAGCAGAACCACAGGAGCTACTGCAGAGGGCTTCATCTAGCCATGGCCCCTGATTGTTTGTTTTCTCCCTGTTCCCCAGATCCCCGAGACAGGGTTGTCATGCACATGGATTCACACATGTATGCCTTGACTTGAACCAACTCCTCTCTGCCCACCCCTGGCCTAGCACCAAGCTCTGTGCCCTGCCTACACCACCATCATGCATCCATTAAGTGGCAGTCAAATGCTGGGAGAACCATCCTCCCCTATTCGGGAGACGAGACCTGCCAGCAACTGTTTGATCCTTAACTGACCCTCCCCCCTGGCTGACCTCCAGCATCCCATGCTTGCTCCCAAAAATGGATCAAAGGAGTGATGAGAGTTAAGGCATCAAGTGCCTCAGCCCTCTGTGCCACTTGGCCGGCATCAGTCAAGTTTTTTGTATTAATTTCTATGTCCAATTTATCCTTTAATAACATTTCCATTAGTTTTCCCAGGACTGACATTAGGCTGATAAATACTTTTAATCTGATGAAAAGCCTTGTAGAATTTTTTAATAGGGTGGTGAGTGCCCACATTTAAAGTTGTCTTGAATGTTTTATTTCTCACAGAGCACCACCAATCCCAATGTGCACTTTTTTATTTAATATTCTTTTTTATTTCTTGTTCAGTGTTACTTAAAAAGGTATTGTTCATTTCAGATGTATTCCAGCTCATTTCAAACAGCAATATTCCAAACAGTAAGGTAAACCCTATTACTGTCCGACTCCTATCACTGTCTGACTCTTTAATTTAGAAACCATACACTGTAAGAAATAAAATATTGGCACCCATACACAACCCGTCTTATGTTTCTATCTCAGGGCTGAGATACCAGCATGGACCTCTCAAGCATCACTCTCGAGGTCCACATACTAGTATCTCAAACCCTTGATGGAAACACAGGCTGCCCATACATTATTTCTTATGTTATAGAATGTTTTGTCTGGTATCTTAGCCTTCTCTAGTTCAAGTATTTTTCTTCTGAGTAAAACCCAGAAGTGTTCCACCACTGCATCTTTGTATATTTGCTTCCAATCCTATTTTTGTACTTCTTCCCTTATTTTGTTAAAATTGTCTGTATTATGGTTTCTTATAATTGCATGCCCCTTAGCTTTTGCTATTTTGGTTGCAAATGAAAACTGGATCATGCTATGGTCACTATTCTCTTGGTTTTCAAGTATCTTTTAATTTATAATGCTAGCTGCTCTGTGTATTATAACTAGGTCAAACACATTGTTTCCTCTTGTTGAACTGTTAACCATCTAGTTTAGTCCATTATTTAATAACATGTTTTAAGAACTGTTGCTGTTTTATATTGGATACTGTCAGATCTGTCCAGTTAATACCTTGGAGGTTGAGGTCTCCTGCTATTAAGATAGCCCCTCGATTAACAATCTCTGCTATTCTGTTTATTAATCCTGTGTGGTCCTGTTTATTGATATCTGGGGGGAAATAACAGACCCCAGCTGTTAACTTTTTGCTACCACATTTTATTACTTCTGCCCATAGTAACTCATTATTGTAGTCTAGGATGTTGAAGTCTCTAATTTCATTGCTGTTAATATCATCCCTTATGTATAATGCCACCCCACCACCTCTTTTCCTAAATCTATCATTTTGATATAGTCTATACTCCTTAATTTGTTTGTACCAGTTGGCATGCTTTCTCCAGCATGTTTCTATGATGGCTGCTATGTCCAAATTTCCATGGGCCATAATTTGCTCTAATTTTGTTTTTTTAACTATATTCAGACTTCTTGCAGTCAGTGTTATTAGGTTAACCCTATTTTTGGGATGTATTTTATTGTAGCACTATGCCAAGACTGCATCAACAAAAACAGCATGGTCATTAACCATGCCACATGGTGAGTACAAAACCACTTGATCCAAAACTATGCTAGATTATATATACTAACTCTAAAACTTTGTGGCACTGTTATGACTGTGTGGTTTTTGACTGTGTATATTTGCTGTTACAGTTTTGACTGGACACCTCGTATTGTTTATTTCCATCCTTATAATATATTTTTTTTCTGCACCAATCCCCATCTTTATTTAGTTTAAATTATTTGCTACTACATCATAAAAAAAATGTTTCCTAGAGTCTGCATCCTTTTCTACTTAGATGTAGCCCTTCAAAACTGAACAATTCGCAGTTTCCATAAAAAGTCTCCCAGTGCTTAATACACTTAATCACATTCTCAAAGCACCATTTCCTCAACCAGTTATTTATCATAATAATCTTCATATTCCTTCCCATGCTTGCTCTTGGTACTAGTAGTATTTCAGATAAAAAAAAATACCTCACAGTCCTTTTCCTATAGCATTTCATATATTTACCTTACTCATTCTTTATTTCTTGCTCAACCTGGTTTCCTATATTATTGGTACCTGCATGAATTAGAACTAGTGGTCTTTTATCTTCTTTTTAATAATATCTGGAGGCATGTTTCCTATTTCTCTTAGATTTGCTCCTGAGTAACAGCAAGTGTTTTTTATCCTTATTTCCCCTAACTGAGAATCTGTCAGCATATTTCACTATTGAACCTCCCAGTTTGTAGATGATAGATAGATAGATAGATAGATAGATAGATAGATAGATAAAGTTATAGGTATATTATAGTGGTGTGGTAGCATCACTATAGTTAGTGTTGAGTAGGCAGTTTGATGTTAAGCCCCAACTTTTTCCAGTTTAATAACTTTGCAGTTGTTCCACAGATTTGCATGAAAGTTTACATATTGTAGTGGTGCAGTAGCACCACTATAGTTAGTGTTAAGCAGGCAGTTTGATGTTAAACCCCAACTTTTTCCAGTTTAATAACTTTGTAGTTGTTCTACAGATTTGCATGAAAGTTTGCATGTACTGTTTTGTGTATCATATCTGTGGCTGTGCCACGTTTTGTACTGGTCAGATGTGCAGATTCCAAGTTTTGAATAGTGCAGAAAGTACATTTTTGGGTATGTTTTTCCCATTGGTTTTGCTATTTTTTTTCTGACACCTGTAGCACCCAGTTGGGTTGGAATTTTGGTCTAAACTTTTCAGGGTAGAAAGGGGATGTACATTGTTCTTGTTTGGTGAAAAAATATTAATCTGTTCCAAAGTTATTTAAATTTGAAATTTAAAAACATTGGTTCTGAGCATGCTAAGTAAGCACTTTGAAATATCTGTATGAAATAAAAAAAGAATCCATTTTCATATTGATGTCATCCATTTTTGTGAGGGGGAAATCCTTTTTCATTTGCTGCCATCTTTTTTCCAGTTTTCACTACAAAAAGAAATTTCAAAAGTCACAAAAATGACATTCTGGAGAGTGACCAACAAATGTATCTTGCTTATCAGGACCCCTTAGCTGGAGTGAGAAATGCCCTTAAAATGTTTTGGTTTTTAGATTGTAAATCTTTTTTTCATGGCTCGCTAGAAATGAAAAATGTATCCTTTTTCACATGAGCCCAATGCTTTTCTATGAGGTGAAATCCTTTTTTATTTTCTGCTATCCTTCAGATAGCCATCTCTGCATGTTTCCACTCTTTCTCTGGTGGAACCCCCACCCTCACCACTCTGGTCACTAAGGAGGTATTCTTAATATTTCCCTGGTGTCTAGTGGCATCCCTGATCACCATGCCCATCATTAATATATATTTCCCTGGTGTCTAGTGACACCACCCCATGATCGCCATCCCCATCTTTTAATATTCTTTAAAAAAGAAACCTTTCACTCAATGTCTTTTTTTTATTTTTTAACCTGTAAAAAAGGTCCCTCGCTATTCCACCCCCCCAGCTCAACCTCAGAAGGAGCACCCACTGCCCCACACACACCTCACACCCTGCCACACACCTCATTCACTTCAACAGGTCCTAAGTTCAAGATCCACTCTCTGATCAAAGACACTTCTTGCTGCTGGAAATACTGACTTCAATATGAGAAACTAAGGCAAATGCAGATCAATGTATTTCAATGGGGTTTTGAAATGTGATGCATAACTTTGATATTTTTATAGACTTTATACCCCCCATTTTCAACATGGCCTTTTTGGTACCCCACCTCATGACCAAAATTGGTGGAATTTTGCAAAAAAAAAAAAAAAGTAAAAATGGCTTAGTTATGCCCATATATTGAGATTTTGCTATGCTCGCTCATAACTTTGGCTATTTTAAATATTTTGACACCAAGTTTTTAACATAATCATGTTTTACACCATCTCATGAATGTGAAAGCTGTCATTTTTTAAACTCTGGGCAAGCTGTGTTTCCGCACCTGTGGCACACAACAGTGTTGCAGAGGCATGGAAACACATTGTGGGGGGGGGGGATTTCAACATTTTCATTAAGCAGTTAATGAGGTGGGTTACTAAGAAGGCTATAATGACAATTTTGTCATTGTTATAATTATGCATCTAAGGAGAGCCCTGTGTTCCTACAGACAAATGAGGGTACAATTCTATTATCTCAAAAAGTAAGGAAATTCTTTGCAACAAAAACTTCATTAATGCACTAGTTAGGTTTAAAGTGACAACAGTAGGGAAATGTGGCTTTAGGGTTTCCCCTGCCTGCAGAGAGCAACAGGAAAAACCATTACAACTTCACCTCCCTTGTCTCTTTGCAAATTTGGCATGAGGTGTGCTTGGGGCTGTCAACCCTAGCACTCACCCCATTCTCATGTACTGTACCCGTTTCAGCTTGTTTATTGGTGGAATAGGATACGTGTTAGGATTGACAACCCCAAGGCACACCCCTGGCCTGATTTGTGAAGAGGCAAGAGAGGTGAAACTAATGTTTTTTGCTTTAACCCTAACTAGTGTATTAACAAGTTTTTTTTCCAAAGAAGATAGATTGAGAGAGAGAGAGAAAGAGGGAGAGAGAAATAGAGATAGATAGATAATAATAATAATAAAACTTCATTTATTCCACATCTTTCTTAAAACCAAGGCTCCTTTACAGCAACTACGTAAAACAGTAAAATAAAAACAAACCCAGTAACAACTGAATTTATAAAATACAATAAAATCATCATCGGGGTAAACCTTTTACCATAAATGAGTCTTTAAGGCCTTTTTAAATTCCTCCATGGACGCACACTGCCAAAGCAAACAGGGTAGAGCATTCCAGAGGGCAGGGGCCATGTATATAAAAGCATGGGCCCCTGAAGATTATAAGAAAACCCTCAGAATCTCTCGCAACCCCACATCCACTGAGCTGAGCAATCACCTAGGGCAGTAAGGTACCAGGAGCTCTTTGAAGTAGTCCAGGCCCAGTCCATGTAGGGCTTTATGAGTCAGAAGACGAACTTTAAAGGTGATCCACCACTGTATTGGCAGCCAGTGCAGATCACACAGAACTGGAGAAATATGACAGGCACGAGAAGTTCCTATCAATAATCGGGCTGCAGCATTCTGCACAAGCTGCAAGTGGTGGATATCAACCCCTGGTAGCCCTAGATACAGGGAATTGCAGTAATCAAGGTGTAATGTCACAAAGGCGTGGATCAAGGTAAACAGATCACCGGAAAGAACAAGGTGCTTAATCCTGGAGATGTTCCTCAGATGGTAAAAGGATGATTCGATGACTGCCGACAGCTGCGATTGCAGTGTCAGCTCATCATCAAAAATCACTCTCAGGTTCCTCACCTGTTCAGAGGTAGGGAGCTAGATGCCACCCAGAAAAAGTCCTGAGGGAAAACCAGCTCCCATCCCCTCTATCTGGTGACCCGGGTCCACAACCATCTCCTCCATCTTCTCGGAGTTCAACCTCAGCCAGCTTGAATTCATCCAGTACTAGATTTCAGCGAGGCAGTTGTTAAATACCGAGAGAGCTCTATCCTGGTCGGATGCAAAAGATAGGTAGAGCTGGGTATCATCACCATATCAATGAAACCTCAGCCTATGCCTTCTTACAATGTCTCCGAGGGGTAGCATGTACACTGCAAACAACATGGGGGACAACATCGAACCCTGAGGAACCCCACAAGACAGAAAGACTGGGCCAGAGAAATTATTCCCTGCCATCACACACTGAGTTCTGCCTGTGAGAAAAGATCTAAACCATCTGAGGACTGTACTAGACAGGCCACAGATGAACATCAGGCATTTGAGAAGTACCCCATGGTCCATAGTGTCAAATGCTGAAGAGAGATTGAGAAGAACCCAAGATGGAGCAGCTGTTTCAATTTCTTGCCATCAAGAGATCATTGGGCACCCGAACCAGCACCATCTTTGTACTAGGCCTCTTTCGAAAGCTAGACTGGAGTGGTTCATAAATGTCATGGTTGGGCAAATGGTTCTCCAGTTGCATGGCCACTACTTTCTCAATCACCTTCCCCACAAAGGGGAGGTTAGAGATTGGTTTGTAGTTAGCATGGCAGTCTGGGTCCAAAGAAGCTTTCTTCAGGAGGGACATTACCACCACCTCCTCCTTCAGGGAGCTAGGGAACTCACCCATCTCCAAGGAGCACCAGACTATCCATGCTTGGACTGGGCCAATAATATCACAACAATCCTTTATCAGGGAAGTTGGGCCCGGATCCAAACTACAGCATGTAGGGTGCATACCCTGAACAATCTGCATGACATCAATGAAATCCAGCTGGTCAAAGGAACTCCAGAAGAGCCTAGGGACCATGACTGGGCACTGATCCACAGCTTCTCCCATAGAGGATGCAAGCTGGAGTGTCGCCCTGATGTCGGCCACCTTAGCCACAAAGAAGCAAGCAAGCTTTTCACACTCAACTTGTGAAAAGGTTCTTCGAACCTGCAGACAGGCTGGGTTGCACAGTCTGTCTACAGTTTGAAAGAGCTGAGCTGGTCAGTTCTGAGCAGGTGCAATCTCCCTGGAAAGGAACTCTCCCTTCTTACGGGAGATTGCAGAATGATAGACTTGATAAGGTTCCATCAATCTAAGATGGTGGCATCAAGGGCAGATCTCTGCCAGCAGCGCTCTAATCTTCATCCATATCGCCGCATCTCCCTCAAAGTCCCATCAAACTATGGGGAACAAGGGCAAAGAGGGAGAGGATGAAGACAGACAGGAGCAATTGAATCCAGAACCAAGGAGATGACTTTACTATAGGCCAAAACCAAGGCATCTGGATCACTGCCCACTCCAGAAAGTTCCGATTGGTAGACACACAGACAGATAGATAGATAGATAGATAGATAGATAGATAGATAGATAGATAGATAGATAGATAATCTGACTAGGTGTATCTTTAGTTGTGTTAGTCTTTCCTGTTTCCTTATTTAGGTTATTAACATGCTCCATTTCTACTAGATCTATTAATGGAGAAAATTGGTTCCCAGTTTCAATGTGGAACTCAGTCGCTCTCCTGCCACGTTTACTCCTTTTTTTCTTCCTACATAGCACCAGTCATCCACTTCTTCACTGTCAGATTCTCTCTGCCTTTCCTTACTCATATTTTCACTTTGTGACAAGTTATCAGCAACTACTGTTCTTTCATCTCCTCCTGGTAGTACTTTGTTCAACAGTGTTTTGTTCTTAAGAGTATCAATTTCCATCTCTAGCTGCACTGTTTTAACTTTCAACTCTTTTATTTAAATACATTGTCCACATTTGAAGGGCAAGAACTCAGTTCTAAATTCCATGCTAAATTTGCTATATATTTCATATTTTATTCCCAGCTCCCCACTGACCAATGTAACAGTTCCTGAGTCCTTCTTTATAACTTGTTTTTCCTGTATTTACTTTAAATATATATTTAATATAAATGTTTTATGGGATTGACTGTGGACAAAGACTTCATTTGAAACTGCTGATACTGCACTCACTGTACTAACAAACTGTGTTAGTAACAATCGCTTACACTCACAGCACTCTTCATGACAAGGTGAGAGATATGTTTCTGTTTTATGTTAGTTGAAATTATCATTTGTGAAAAATTGTTTCAGCCCGCAAACACTTTAATATGTTGTATTGCAATTCACCTAAAAAAGTGCCTGCATCTGTATTCAGATTTTGGTGGCTGCACATTTTATATAGTCAGATTACAGTTAGAGTGGCCAGTTCATGGTTTAATCTGATTGCAAATACTCATAGAAATGTTTACATTGATTTAACTTTGATGTGGTGAAACCAGATGGCAGATAAGGACCGCCTGGCCCACCCAGTCTGCCCATTTCACTACTTAATGGATAAGCTGCAGATCCTAGTTAACCAACAGCCTACTTCTTCCTACCCCAACCCCCTAGAATTGCCTTATGACTGCCCCATTCATTCTTGAATTCCAGCACTCCACAGCCTCCTCAGGAAGGCCATTCCCTGCATCCACAACCCTCTCTGTGAAAAAATACTTCCTTACATTACCTCTGAGCCGCCTCTCCTCTATCTTCAAATTGTGCCCCCTTGTTCTTGCACACCTTTTCTGAAAGATGCTGCCCTCTTGGACTTTGTTGATTTCCTTGAGGTACTTGAAAGTTTCTTTCATGTCCCCCCTCTCTTTCCATTCCTCGAGGCTACACATATTAAGCTCCTTAAGCATCTCTTCATATGTCTTCTGGTGCAGATCCTGCACCATTTTAGTTGCCCTCCTCTGGACTGCCTCCATCCTGTCTATATCTTTGTGGAGATTGGGTCTCCAGAACTGCATGCAGTACTCCAGATGGGGTCTCACCAGCTGTCTGGACAGAGGGATAACAACTTCCTGTTTTCTGCTAGTGTTGCTTCTCCCCATGCATCCTAGTATCCCCCCAGCCCTCCTTACTGCCCTCTCACATTGCTTGCTCACCTTTAAGTCATCTGAAATGACTACCCCCAGGTTCCTTTCCATTTCTGTTGTTGTTAGTATCTACCCCCCATTGTGTATGTACTCTTCCCCTGGGTTTTTATTTCCCAGGTGCATTACTTTGCACTTCTTAGCATTGAATCTAAGATTCCATACATTTGACCATTCCTCCAACCTTGCCAAGTCCCTTCTCATCCTTTCCACCCCACCTTGTGTATCAACTCTGTTGTAGATCTTTGTGTCATCTGCAAAGAGACATACTTTTCCTTCCACTCCCTCTGCAATGTCGCTTATAAAGACACTGATGAGGACAGGTCCTAGTACTGAACCCTGCGGTGCCCCACTAGTAAACCCCCTTTCTTCAGCATGGACTCTGTTTACTATTACCCTCTGTGTCCTGTTCTCCAGCCAATTCTTTACCCAGGCTACCATCTTGGGACCCACTCCCGGGATGGCTAACTTGTGTATTAATCTTTTGTCTGGGTCTGTGTCAAATGCCTTGCTAAAGTCTAGGTAGGCCATGTTCACAGCCCCTCCCTGATCTACTACTTTAGTCATCCAGTCAAAGAAATCTATTAGATTCATCTGACATGACCTTCCCGCTGTGAGTCCATGCTGCCTTGGGTCCTGTGCCGCTCTGGCCTCTAGGTACTCAACAATTTTTTCCTTCAGAAGTGATTCCATCATTTTCCCTATCACTGAGGTTAAACTAACAGGTCTGTAGTTTTCTGCTTCTGCCCTGCTCCCACTTTTGTGAAGTGGAATAACATCTGCCCTTCTCCAGTCCTCAGGTGCCACCCTATACTCCCATGATTTGGTAAAGAGGGTAGTCAGTGGTGTCACTAGTTCTACCCTTAGTTCTTTTAGAATTCTGGGATGAATCCTATCAGGCCTCATTGCTTTGTACACCTTCAGTTTTAAGAGATCTTTCAGAACCCTTTCTTCTGTGAATCAGCTGGTAACAACCCCCGTATCCAGAGTGTATCTATTGTTTGGTTTAGGTACCTCCCCCTCTTCATTTGTGAATACTGAGCAAAAATATTTGTTTAGTATCTCTGCCTTTTCACAGTCAATCTCTGCCCACCCCTTCCCCTTTATTAAGCCTCACTCTCCTTCCCTTGGTCTTTCTTCGCTCCCTGATGTACCTATAAAAGGTTTTATCCCTCTTCTTAACTGAGTTGGCTATCTTTTCCTCGGTTTGGGCCTTTGCTCTTCTGACTGCCTTCTCAGCTTTCTTTTGCTTTAACTGATACAATTCTCTGTCCTGCTTCTTCTATGATTCCTTGTACTTGCTGAATGCTTTCTTTTTCTCTGTAACCTTCCCTGCCACCCACTTTGAGAACCATAGTGGTTTCTTACATTGTTTTGTTTTGTTTATTTGCTTCACCCAAAGGCTTGTTGCCTCTGTGATGGCAGTTTTGATTATAACCCATTGTTCTTCCACCCCTCCTTCCTGTCCATTTGCTAGTGCATTCATTAGGTACTCACCCATTTTGGCAAAGTCAGCCCTCCTAAAGTCCAGTACTTTTGCCTTTGTATGGCTTGACTCTACTGCTGTGTTTATTGTGAACCATACTGTTAGATGGTCACTAGTTCCCAGATGGCTACCCACTTCTACATCTGTGATCCTCTCTCCATCTCCATTTGAGAATACCAGGTCTAAGATTTCTCCCTCTCAAGTGGGTTCCAATACTAGTTGTCTAAGGCATGCCCCCTGTAGGGCATCTAGAATAACCCCACTCTTAGAAGTGGCTGCTGCAAATGTACTCCAGTTAACATCTAGCATATTCAGATCCCCCATCAGCAATATCTCCCATTTTTCTGCCATTCTAAGGATACTTTCTATAATTTCCTTGTCCTTTTCGTCCCCCTGAGATATGGGTCTGTATACAACCCCTGTGTGGATTATGGTACCATTGCCAGTCTCCAAACTGACCCACAGTGCTTCCTCTACTCCCTGTTTACCCTTTTGTTCTGTTGCTTTGATTCCTTCCCTTATGTAGAGAGCTATTCCTCCTCCTCTTTTACTCTCCCTGTCCCTCCTATAGATAGTGTGTCCTGCTATGTTTATGTCCCAGTCATGGTTCTGTCTGTACCATGTTTCTGTGATGGCCACGATATCCAGATGTTCCTCCTCCATCAAGGCCACTAATTCAGAAAGCTTGTTACCCAAACTATGGGCATTGGTACTCATTCATCTCCATTTTCTGATGGCTTTACCTCTTGTAGCAACATCCCTGTCCTCATTGACTTTGCTTTCTCCATTTACCCCTGTCCTGCTCCCTACAGACCCTTCTACTTTTGTCTTTACCTCATGTATTACCCTGTTTTGTAGGGGGAAGCTGGGAATTCCCTGCAGCTTATCAGTATCTCCCCCTTGACTAGTTTAAAAGCTTGCCAATGAAGCATTTAAACTGATTGCCCAGAAGACTTGTTCCCGTCCTGGATGGATGCAGACCATCCTGCCAGTATAGGCTGGTATCCCTCCAGGTGGAACCCCAGTCCCCAATGAAGCCAAACCCCTGTGCTCCACACCATTTTTTCAACCATTCATTGAATCACATGGTGCGAAGTACCCTCGTCTCACCCATGCCATAGACAGGCATCAACTCTGAGAAGGATACTGTGTGTGCTACTTGCCTTAGGCCCTCCCCAACTCCACAAACTCCTCCTGCACTGCTCTAATCTCATGTTGAGCTAAGTCATTTATCCCTAGGTGGGCAATGACATCCAGGTCAGTCTCCTGTGGAGCTGTTCTCATGATCCTGAGGATGCACTTCCTATCCTTCCAAGTCATGGCACCAGACAGACACCTTACTTCAGTTTTCCGTGCTCCCACCAGTTCTATCCCCTAATAATTGAGTCTCCTACCAGGAGCTGCTTCCTTTCCCTGTGGTGTCCTCTGCCTCCTTCCTGTGGGCCTCCCTTGTGACAGTTGTCTGCAACCTCCTTGGTCTGCTCTGCGGGTGCATCCATAGGGGAACTATGCTCCACCAGAATGGTATATGGATTGTGGAGTGGTACAGCTGACTGGATGTGCCTCTGTTCCACCACCTTCACCCTCCCTGAGCCCATAATTGTCCAACTGCTTTGCTTTCTTGGCAATCTCTGAGGCAGTGGTAGTGGCCCTGGTGCTCCCTGGGTGGGGGATGTTCCTTTTCTACTGTCCAGTGTGGCATGAAGACAGGCAACCTCCTCTCTCAGGGCAGAGAGTTGCCTGCAAATAGGGCAGTCATCTGAGCCACCAGAAAGACTCCCAGAAGACTTCTGCCCCACAGCCAGTACATTGCACTACTCCCACATTTATGTATATCTTCCTGTTTATCCTGTGTAAGTTTTTTGTTTTGTTTTTATTTTTCTTCCAGTTATTGTTTTGTTATATATAAATACATATATATATATATATATATATATATATATATATAGTATACAATGTGTACGCTTATATTGTCAGTGCAGTGTGCTGGAAAGGATATGACAAGTTAAAGAGGATCTGGAGGTTAAAGATGATCCTGGGACAGTATACAGTGACACCATGCTAATTACTACCTGGTTATGGGGGACGTGACTTCAATCTGAAATGTTTAGGCTGTAAATCAAAAAAATAAAAGTAGTGAAAGGAGGATGCCATAGAAGTCGCTGTTATCTGGGGGGATAAGGAATGGTGGCACCACTGCATTCCAGGTACATTCCTTGGGGGTGGATGGGAAAGTGGAACCTATGAAATTCAAGGATTTTCTTTGAGGCAGAGTGAGGAAGGAGGTGTGACTAGACTCCACAGAACTTAATAAAGACAGACTTGGGAGGGGTGCTTATGATGCAAATTACCTAAAAAAGCCACACAATTGGGCACTCACCACCTCCATTGAACCAGATCTGGCAGAGCCACTATAGCTGCAAATGCATTAATGAGATAAGGGTGTTTCATGGGCTTAATCATAAAGATGAATAGCATTTAGTAAGGCCTACAATACCGTTCAACATATAAGAGTTGTGGACAAGCTGGGCAACCTGTAAGTGGGTCACAAGGTGGTAAACTGGGTTAGGAACTGGTTGAATGAAAGAAGATAGAGAGTCATGGTAAATGGTGCTCAATCTAAGGAAAGGAGGGTGACCAGCAGGGTGCCACATGGATCAGTCCTGTGCCCTGTCCTGTGTAATGTCTTCATAAGTGAAATTGCAGAAGGGCTGGAGGGGAACACTTGCCTCTTTGTAAATGACATTAAGATCTGCAAATGGGTGGACACTCCGGAAGGGGTGAAAAAAATGAGGATGTACCTAGGAAAACTGGAGGATTGGTCCAAAGTGTGGCAGCTGACATTTAATACAAAAAGTGCAAAATCAAGCATTTAGGTTGCAGGAATCCCGGGGAGGATTATTGGGGTGGGGGGACTGATGGTCACTAAACAGGAAAGGGATTTGGGGTAATCATATTGGATGATCTAAATGTGGATAAACAATGTACCAAGGCTGTGGGGAGAGCCAGTGGGATGCTGGGGTGCATTGGGAGAGGTATCACCGGTAGAAGGAAGGAGGTAGTGATGCCACTGTGCAGATATTTGGTGAGGCTTCATTTGGAATATGGTGTCCAGTTCTGGAGGTCACATCTCTGTAAGGATGTAGACAAAGTGGAGGCAGTAAAGAAGGGCAACAAAGATGATGCAGGACCTGCATCAAAAGACATATGAGGTGAGACTGAGATACTATATATATATATATATATATATATATATATATATATATATATATATATATATATATATATATATATATATATATACACAGTATATGTATATATATATATATACACACACATATACCTATATATATATATATATATCTGTATATATATATATATATATATATATATCCTGGAGAAAAGAAGAGACAAGGGTGATATGATAGAAACCTTCAAATATCTAAAAGGCATACATAGGGTACTAGAGGGTAGCATCTTTCAGAAAAGGAGATGTCCAGGAACGAGGGGTCATGACTTGAGGTTGGAAGGGGGTAGACTAAGGGGTACCATGAGGAAGTATTTCTTTACAAAAAGTTTGGTGGATGCAGGGAATAGACTCCCACCAGACCCAGCATAGGCGAACCCTAGCAGTAGGAACAAGGAAGTAAAGCCGGAGATCAAGTAGGGTCTATGGTAAGCACATCTGTTCCATCAGAACTGAGAAATGAGATTTAAAAGCTGCTGGGCAGTGCCTGGAGTTGCTTAACCAGTTTATCATAGTACAATTGTCAACACTTGAGATTCTTAGCATACAGTACTACCTAGTGACGCAAGTCATAGACAAACCTTAAATTTGTATTCATAGTGGATTTTATTTTTAAGGTAGAATTATTTTGGAGAGACTTTTTATGTAACAGGAAAGAAAATAAAACAATGAAGTAAAGAACATTATTGTGTCTCATACTGTAAAGCTGGGTTATTCTTAAGAACTTTGTTCGGAACCCCATCTGAATAATGCAATTCCTGTATATACATCATTTTAATCCACACTTTATGAAAGACCACAGTTGTTAAAAAACATTATGGGCAGGATGTGAAAAATGACAGCTGTACTATTCATGAGGTGGTGCGATAAAATGGTTATACTGAAAATTTAGAGTGAAAATATTGAAAATGACCAAAGTTGCACATGTGCATAGACAATTTTGAACAACCGGATGTAACTCAGCCATTTTTTGGAGTTGTTTCATCATATTTTCAACATGTGTTTTTTTGGGACCCCACCTAATGAAGAGTGCCACTGTCATTTTATTCTTTCATGCTGAAATGTGATTTAGCATAGCATCTGTGCCATTCTGTGTCACAGGTGCAAAAAAACATTTTAAGGAGGATGTGAACAATGACAGCTGTACTGTACAGGAGTGGGGTAGACAGCAGCAGTGGGAGGGAGAGGGAGGTTCTCTTTGGTAGGAGTGTAGCCAGGAATTTCAGATCTATACACCAAGTGGACTCACTGCTACCCCCCCCCCATTGTTTGTGCCATGCTACCCCTCCTCCCACTGTCCATGCACTGTCCCTGTCTTCTCACCTGACACAAGTGTCATTTTGTCTGTGGTGTATACTGTAAATATGAAAAGTAAAGATGTAACACACATAGTTCCATTCCTGTACAGTAAAAATGCCTTCCAAATCACCTGTGTCAGACTAACAGACTGGCTTTCAGTTACAATGTTACATTGTGACAAACCTCTGTACCATATCAAAAAGGTACATTCACACACCACTAGCCATACCGTCACTACACCACTAGCCATACCATCACCAACAGTTGTCAGACTAAGAGACTGGCTTTTAGTTACAATGTTACATTGTGACAAGCCTCTGTACCACACCAAGGTAGCCAGTCCCACAGAGGTCCATTCACACACCACTATCCATACCATCACCAGCATCTAAAAGGAAATGTGTATCATTAAAGTAGATGCTTATTTTCCCTTATTTCTGCATATAACACACATCTTTCCACAAAAATATAACTAAGAATGAAATCAGAGCTATACAGTAAGACAGGGCTAAAACCCTTCTAGCAAAAAGGAGATACAGAGTTCAAGTAACAAAGTAGTATTTAACAATTTAAGTGATTACATTACATTGGTTTATCCTATCCTGGCATCCCTTACAAATATCCAAATACTTTGTTGTTTGAGCTCCATATCTCATTTTTATGTTGCTTGCACGCATGTGCAAGAAACATATTGTGACAGCTTGCTCCAGAAGCAGGTTGTGGAGGTGTGGCACTGTTGTGGCCAATGTCCCCACTGCCTTTTAAGGCTTGGCTCCTTGTCCTCAATGCCATGGCATGCTGCTGCTGACACTAGTTCAGCCAGCATGCCACAACTGTGAAAAGTTTCAGCCGCTGCAATCAGGGGCTGCCTCATCATTGCAGCATCATCCACTGCAATGAGGGAGCATTCCCCCCATCCAGTTTGCCGACGGGAAGCCCAGTCATCATCAGTTTCTGTTACTGTGTGCCGAGGGAGTGCCCAATCCTCCTTGGCATCATGCCCCACCCTTCTTTCTTTGCCGACGGGGGTGCTCAATCCCCGTTGGCCCCCCTCAAGTATGTGCTGAAGGGGGTGCCCAGTCCCCATCAGCTCCAGTGCCCTGACCCCAAAACATGCAGGTGGCACACTGGGAGCCCACCCCAGTATGTCAGAAGTACCTGTAAAAAGAAAAACCTTCCCACAATGTCTATTTTTTTTTACACCCTGAAATGAAGAAAACGGTCCCTCTCTGTCTGCACCCCTCCCTCAACCCACGCCCACCCACTGCATACTCCACCTCCCCACACACACCCCTGCCCCATACTTACCTCCAAAACCCAGCGTGATGATCTTTGGTGGACTGGGAACATGTCTGCACTCTTCAAAGCCAACTGCGAACTGAGAAAATGCCAGTAAGCTGTATAATAGCATAAACAGGGTTTTTTCAACTTTGGTGCATATCTCAGGCATTTTTTTTAATTTTGGCACCAAATTTTCAACATGGGATTTTTGGGACCCCTCTTCATGAATTCAGCCACTGTTATTCAGCTCCAAAAGGTGATTTCTCGGTCACTGCGCTGAATCACCTTTCGGGACCGATTAACAAAATGACAGTGCCAGTGTTCATAAGGAGGGCTCTCAAAAAGCCTATGTTGCAAATTTGGTTGAAAAAAATCCAAAAAATGATTGTTTTATGAATGTGCATTGCACAGTTGCTACAAATGCTCATAATTTTGTGAACTTGCAATATTTTCATGCCAGATTTTCAACATTGGCATTTTTTCACACCTCCTTATGAACAGTATAGCTGTCATTTTTCCCATCCTAGCTGAAATGTGTTTTCGCGCTTCCGGTGCAGAATAGTGCGGTCGCTGTGGGAAATCAGTGTTTGGGACAGATTAAGAAAATGAAAGTGACACTGTTCATGAGCAGAGGTCCTACAATGCCTGTGTTGAAAATTTAGTGATGATAGTCCATCAAATGACTGTGTTACAAGTGTGCATTGCACAGTTCCCATGCACCTTTGTAACTTCGCAGGCCTGTAATATTGTCATGCTAGATTTTCAACACTGGCATTTTTCACGCCTCCTTATGAAAAGTACAGCTGTCATTTTTCACATCCTGACCGAAATGTGTTTTCGCACTTCAGGCGCAGTATAGTGCTGTCGCTGTGGGAAGTCAGTGTTCGGGACAGATTAAGAAATTGACAGTGACATTGTTTGTGGGCAGAGGTCCTAAAATCCTTATGTTGAAAATTTGGTGATGAAAGTCCATAAAATGACTGTGTTACAAGTGTGCATTGAACTGTTTCCACGCACCCTTGTAACTTTGCAAAGTTGGAATATTTTCATGCCACATTTTCAACTCTGCCATTTTTTCACAGCTCTTATGAGCAGTACAGCTGTCATTTTTCACAACCTGGCCAAAATATGTTTTTGCACTTCTGGCACAGATTAGTATGGTCACAGTGGGAAATCAGTGTTTGGAACAGATTAAGATCGAGTGAGTGAGGAGAGAGTGACTGAGCTCAACTGAGCTCTGTCGGGACTGCTGCGGATTTCTCCTTGCACAGAAAAAGACCCTATTGCAGGCAGGAGCCCACTACAAAAGTGCAGCCTGCAGCGTGGGGAGAAACAGAATGAGAGAGTGAGTGAAGGAAGGGGAGTGAGTGAGCTCAACAGAGCTTTGTCAGGACTGCTGCGGATTTCTTTGTGGGCAGAAAAAGGCATTAATGGAGGCAGGAGCACAGCACAAAAGGGCAGCCTGCAGTGTCGGGAGAAACAGAGTGAGCGAGTGAGAGAAGGGGAGTGAGCAAGCTCAATGGAGTAGACCCCGGAGTCAGTTGAAAAACCAATTATGACTGACTTACCACACATTATGACTGATTTTTTAAACTAGTTTGAAATTTCTGACTTCAACTAACTTAAGAAAATCCAACAAATTTTTTCAACTTTCACCATCGTTGAATTTTATTGTGTAGTAGTTTGTCATACTTTTTAAACTTCATGAGCAGGATTCACAAAAGGGATGCACCCAGCGCATCTGAGATGCACCAGGGCATCCCCAAAATGTGCCCAAGGGCAATTCAGGCAGGGCGATGATGCACCAGCGCAACCCCAATGCACCACATACCAACCATAATGATATGCGGTGCCTCCGGAGGGGCTGTGAGGGGGTGCATGCCCAGGCATACTGGGTGCAGCCCCATTCACAGCTCAATACTGTGGCAAAACTCTGGGGCAAGTTCGGGGATGTGCCACAGAAAGATAAGTCTAGAAATTTAGACTTATGTCACTCTGGCAGCTCAGTGAGCTCCCCAAGCCCCTTGCCCCTGTACAATGCTGCCCCTGGCAGTAATGGACATGTCCCCCCCAGTCCCCCATACAAAGCCACTCCCGGTGACGACAACAGTATCGAATCCCCCCCTCACCTAGCCCCTGTAAAGCGCCACTTACGGTGGTAGTAGTAGCACTATTCACACCCCGAGCACCTTTACATAGCCGCCCCAGCGACAGTAGGAGGAGATGTCCTACCGCCAGCACCCATATGATGCCGCCTTGCAAAGAGACATTGCAGGCTGAACCTCACCTCAGCTCCAAGCCCCTGGTAAGCTGCCTCCCGCGGCAGATGTAGATAGCGCCTTTGTAGTTTCAACTACTTTTCCTTCACCCCTGCTAGGGATCCCCTGTCAGCAGGCAAGAACCCACTCCACATACCACTACGGTTACCCTGCCAGCAGATAGAAACAGGAATGACCAGCTATCGCACAGCCTGATGTGCTTTGGCTGTGCGATAGCTGTCATTCACAGACTGCTCTACGGCAGGTGGCTGTGGTGGTATGTGGTGGTTGAGCCACCCACTGACAGCAGGTCCTTGATGGGGTGGGGGGAAAGGGGTGGGTTAGGGGTACATGGGGGGTGGTCTGCACGTCTGCCACGGGAGGCATTTGTACTGGGGACTTGGGGCTGGGGGAGGTTCAGCCTGCAATCCAGCACTGCCATGAATGGCATTGTACGGGGCTCAGGGAGGGCATCTCCATTACTACTGCCACTGGGAGTGGCTTTGTATGGGCGCTTAGGGGGGCATCTCCACTACTACTGCTGCCAGGAGCGGCATTGTACAAGCACTTGGGGGGCATCTCCATTACTACTGCCGCCGGGAGTGGCATTGTACGGGCACTCAGGGAGGCATCTCCATTACTACTGCCGCTGGGAGCAGCTTTGTACAGGTGCTTGGGGGGGCGTCTCCACTTCTTATGCCACCGGGAGCAGCATTGTACGGGTGCTCGGGGGTGGTGAACAGTGCTGCTATTGCCACCGTAAGCGGCACTCTGCAGGGGCTTGAGGTGGGGGGATTCAATACTGTTGTTGCCGCCAGGAACAGCTTCCTAAGGAGGCATGGGGGGGCCATTACATACAACACCGCCTGGACCTGCATGGCTTAGGCTGGGGTCAGGCGGGAGTGGGGCGGTGGTTACACTGTGGTGCATTCTGCTGGGAAATCCCAGCTGGCGTTATGGAAATAGGGCTATAATGGCATGCTAATGGCCCCATTGCATCATGCATGCCTAATGGCCTCATTTGCATGCCCCTGGCTGTGAATAGCATTTTTGGGCACAGGGCATCCTGAGATGCCCTGCCCCAGTGGACTCACTGCATGTCATGGGGGATGCTGCGGAGCAGCCTGGGATGCTCGGGGGCATCCTGGGCTGGGCGCACCTGTGGTATTCACAGAGGAGATGCACTGGGGGCATCTCCCTGTGCCTCCTCTGTGAATAGCCCATTTTGCACTCAGTGCATCTCCCCTGCACTATGGCAGCCGAGTTGCACTGGGTGCATCTCCTTTGTGAATCCTGCCCCGTATCTTTTTTTAAATTAAAATTTCGACTATAAGAGTTAATAAAATGTATGGAAAAGTCCTCCCTACCCAAAATCAATGGGTCGCGTGTGCACACACAGTCTTCGCCTTCTGACATCACAAAACTGGGCTGTATGTGCCTACATGGGGGCGTGTTGGTGGGTAAAGGTCAGGAAGCAGCTCTGTTTTTAGCATTTGGGATTTAGCAGCATTATGACTTCATAAATGCGCAGAAACAAAAGGAATTATTTATGGCTCTCAACTCTGGGGCAGGTGAGGTATTGCGTATGTCAGAGGGAGCAGCCAATAGTCAGAAGCAACTAAGAAGCTGTCTGCTCTTTAAAATGCAAATACAAAGTGCAGTGAAACAAATCTACACAGTAGGGACCCACTAAAGCACAATAACCAGTCAAAAACAACAACAAAATATACTAAGTCCCTGAAAGTTACAGACTGAAGCAGGGCAGTAAAACAGTATACGGTATAGAAAAGTAAGCAGCAGTAATACTAGTTACTTAGAAAAAGAACTGAGTCTAAAATACAGTATAGGTAGGGCCTCTTAAACTCCCCACAGAAGCTAGACGGTACCCTTTTGCAAACAGAGCTAACCATCGATATATGTTAGTGTACTAATAGTAGTTGTAGAATCTGTGAGACTAAAAACAGTTTAAGGGAGGACCCCTAGAAATACCTCCTGTGTGGTATACCAGAACTGTGATATATCCATAATTTAAATTTAAAAGCTAAAAAAAACTCAGGCATATTAAAAAAACATTTTCTGACACAGTTTCTGAACTTGTTTTGGCTTTCAGCATGTACACTAATGTGTTTTGTAAAATGTTATTCATCTTGTCTTGAGGACATTAATATTTAGTCTATCCAATTCCTACAGTGGCAAACAACAAACATTTTGTCCCTTGGACCCGACCGACCGTGCTCCGTGCACCAGCCTTCTATGGTCCAGGAACTCACCAACTGACCACCTGCACCTGCTCTGCTCCACTATCTCGTGGGGTGTCTGACTTACTCAAAATGCCACCACAGTCAGAGACAGTCTGGCTGGGCCACCTGCAGTAGATCGATGATGATCGATCGCCTTGGCTTTTCAAGTTCGGCCATCCTGGCCCCACAGACCCCAAGCCCTCAACCAGCCAGAGAAGCCAACTCAGCATGCAACAAACACACAGACAGACTGTGTAGTCTGTGAGAGACCATTCTCCTCCTTCCTACTGCCTACTGCCCAGCCCTGGCAAGCCTTACACACACACACATCCCATACAGAACCTTGCTCACTGTAGTAGCCTGTTGCCTGCCAGTTCAGTCAGGTGTCAGGTGATGATTCAGTCGGTGATGTCAGGTGGCTTCATAGCTCAGACTGCCACTGCTGCTCTACTTGGTGGTGGTGTTGGTGTTTTTTTGGAGCTGTGTGCTCCCTCCTCCCAGCTCATACAGTCGGTCCCAACCTAACCCACGTCCCCACTCTGGTACTCCGTGCAAGTGGAACTAGTGCACCTACCACTCCTCCTTCTACTTGCTGACTCTGAAGACCTGACCGAGACTGAGTGAGAGTTGCCCAATGGGCCCAGCTGATGGGGTCATGGGCTGATCCTGACCACGACCAGACCATTGACTTGCAGCCTTCACACGATTTCTGCCTGGCTTTGCTGGAGGACTGACTAGGACCTACACAGCCACACACTAGTCTTTCTCTGGGCACTGGACAGGTCAGGACAGCGGACACAGTTTACTTATATTTAAATTAAAGGCTGAACTGCCACACTTCATCCCTGCAGAAAAACGCTGTTCACTCTGTTGCCCACACACCAACACAGATGCTTCCTCTCCTGACAGTCTCCTCTCCTACCTAGGCACGCTGTCCCCACCACCTCATGCAGACAGTCAAAGACTCTGTCAAGCTCCTGGCTCTTCCTCCTTCTATCTCTCCTAATTGGTGGATGCTTCACGTCCAGGAGCCAGGGGTGCATTTTATTGGCTATAAGGCTCGGTGCCAGTGGTTGAGGGTCTTTAGATATTCAAGGCCCCCTGGCCCCTCCTCCTCCCCCCAGGAAAGAAAAAAGAGAAAACACATTGTAGTACACCACAAAAACAAACCTGAATGGGTCACAGAATCGTCAACTACAGTGGATTTCAACTCCACTATTTCATGACTGCAATCCAATGCAATTGCAACTGATTGCAACTGCACTGAATTGCAACTGACTATTTCAACTGCTGGTGACTGATCCGGGGTCTACAATGGAGGTCTGACAGGACTTTAGAGTTGCCCACCCTCCTGCCCAGAGTCTTCTGTTGTCCTATATTACAGCAAGGTCTCTGGAGTGGAGACAAAACAATGATTGGATACTTTTAGGATTGCTGTAGTAATACAGATTACGTTGTTCTGTTCATTTCTCTAACTGAGCTAAGTACTGAGCTATAGTGTTATGATTGCTGTAATAATACATATTTATTTGTTCTGTTTATTTCTGTAACTAAGCTGAGTAGTAAATTTGGTATAAAAAAATCAAAAAAATGACTGTTTTACAAGCAGGCGTTTCGCAGTTGCTACGCATGCTCATAACTATGCGAATTTGCAATATTTTCACTACAGATTTTCAACATTGTCATTTTCCACACCTCCTATGAACAGTACCGCTGTCATTTTCATATCCTCGCAAATGCGTTTCACACTTCAGGCGAGAATAGCACGGTCACTGTGGAAATCAGAATTCATGTACATTAAGAAAACCACAGTGACACTGTTCATGAGCAGAGGTCCTAAAAGTGCTATGGTGAAAATTTTGTGATGAAAGTCCATAAAATGACTGTTATGAGCGTGGGTTGTGCACTTTCCACGCACCCTTGTAACTTTGCAAATTAGTAATATTTTCACACCAGATTTTCAGCACTGGCATTTTTCACACCTCCTTATGAACAGTACAGCTGTCATTTTTCACATCTTGGCCAAAATGTGTTTTCGTGCTTCATGCACAGAATAGCGCAATCGGTTTGGAAAATCAGTGTTTGTGACAGATTAGGATTGAGTGAGTAAGTGAGGGGGAGTGACCGAGCTCAGCTGAGCTCTGTTGGGTCTGCTGTGGATTTCTTTGTGGACAGAAAAAGGTGCCAATGCAAGCAGGAGCCCAGTACAAAAGGGCAGCCTGCAGCTCTGGGAGAAGCAGAATGAGTGAGTGAGGGAGGGGGAGTGAGCGAGCTCAATGGAACTCTGTTGGAACTGCTGTAGATTTCTTTGTGGGCAGAAAAGGGCATCAGTGCAGGTAGGGGCCCAGTACAAAAGGGAAGCCTGCAGCAGTGGGAGAAACAGAATGAGTGAATGAGAGAGGGGGAGTGAGCAACCTCAACGGATCTCTGTCGGGACAGCTGTGAACGTCTTTGTGGACAGAAAAAGGCGACAATACAGGCAGGAGCCCAGTATGAAAGGGCAGCCTGCAGCCCCAGGAGAAACAGAATGAGTGAGTGAGAAAGGGGAAGTGAGAGAGCTCAACGGATCTGTGTCAGGACCGCTGGGGATTTCTTTGTGGGCAGAAAAAGGTGCCAATGCAAACAGGAGCCCCAGACAAAAGGGAATCCTGCAGCATCAGGAGAATAGAACGAGCGAGTGAGAGAGGGGGAGTGAGTAAGCTCAGTGGAGCTCTGCCAGGACTTTACAGTTGCCCACTCTCCCGCCCAGGTCCTCTGTGATCCTATATTACAGCAGGGTTTCCGGAGTCGAGACAAAGCAGTGATTGGATACTTTAGGATTGCTGTAATAATACATATTTATTTGTTCTGTTTATTTCTCTTACTGAGCTGAGTAATACTTGAAGTGCAATAGGATTTCTAACTGGGCTAAGTGAAACTATATGAGAGCCAAGAACCAAAAGTATGGTAGCTGAGGAGTGAAAAATGGACAAGAAGGCTTTAGGATTGCTACACTAATTCAGTACCTAATGGATGAGATTTGAGACTGAATTACCCTGGTTGGCAAGGGGTCAGTAGGGGGACTAGTTTGGGGGGGACAGGAATTTGACTAAATAGTGGCCTAACAGTTGCAGTAGTGAACAGAACCTGGGAGTAAGAGCCCGTAACATATGATGGGGGCCAAAATGAGGCAGGTGCCACATGTCAATAGGGCGGGTATCTTTGGAAGGGTGGTGCGATGTACAGGGTGTGGGTGTGCCATGATCCTGGACTGGGTTTGGAGGATGGGAGGGTGTATGATCTGTACATGACTGGCTAGTTTGAGGGAGGAACTGTGGCAGTTAGGAAGGAGTGTAAGTGGCAGGGCAGATGAGTATGGTAAGATCCTGAGGGGGGGAATACAGGATGGAAAAGGGGGACGGAGGAAGAATAACTAGGGACTGAAACTGACCCCAGTATCCGAGGCACTAGCAGAAAAGAGAGGAGAAGAGAGGGGGTGCCCGAGGTGAGGGCTGGGGGCCTCCTGATGGGGGAGGATAAGACAATGAGGACTACCAGGGGAGAACCAGGGAAGAGAGCAGATGGCTGTGGGTAGGGAGGGACATGGGGTGGCATGGAGGGGAACATGTAGGGGGGGAACCAGTAGGGGCAAGAGATGTAAGACTGGTATCGACTACAAATAGATTCAAACCTCTGCTATGGGACAGAGAGGGGGAGCAGGAATGTACTGATGGGGGGAGGACAAGCAGAGCATGAGAGGGATGGTAACAGGTAGGGGAAGAGATAGCGAGGACAAAAGATTTGAAGGGGATTAGTAAGGAAGGAGGGGTGGCGACTGAAGGAGAGAAGGCTATGGGAAGGGGGAAGGATGGGAGGGGCATCACTATTAGGGTAGAAGGGAATGGGGGCTCTAAATCAACAGCAGCAGGGATAGGAGAGGGGCTGGAAATCAGCAGGGGAGGAGGAGAGGTCGACATGGGAAGCCCAGTAGGAAGTAATCAGGCTGGGAAGGGGTTCAAGGGTAATGGGAGGAATAAGGCAGAGAAAAGAGGTGAGGCAGAAGTAGGGGGTAAAGATACAGAAGTCACAGAGGGTGCAGTTTGTGGGGGTAAAGGACAGGAAGAAAGAATACTGGGGTGGTGGAAGGGGCATTAGAAGGGAAAGGGGGTAAGGGTTGGGGGGTACTTGTCCTGGGGGATTCTATACTGAAATGGGTGAGTTGGGATGGAAAGGGGGAAAGGCACAGCCATATGTGGGTTGAAGCTGTCCCCAGGTTTACTGCAGGAGTGGCAGGGCAGGCACTGCTCAAGCATACACTGATGGGGAGGAAGAAACCTCATTTACTGTTGCATGTGAGTACAAATGACTTAGCAGGGGACACTGTGGAAGTAGTGGTGGGGAGGTTTGAGTACTTGAGCAGGCAGTGTGAGGGGGTGGGGAAGTCAGTGGCATTCTTGGAGGTACTGCTGGTACCATGTGCAAGCATGGAGAGGAAGGGTAGGATTGAGGAGTTTGGGTGGCTGAAGGATTGGTGCCACATGAAACATTATGGGTTAGTGACTAACTGAGGTAGGATCAGGGGGAATAGTGACTTGTACATAGGGGAGAGGGTACCTTGGAGCAGGAAGAGGAGGGGTGTATTAAAGGCAGCATTGCTGCTGGGCCACTGGCACAGAGGGTTGAGGCGCTGGATGCCACACATCATGCCACGCTGACAATACGGGTTCAGAAGCAAACCTGGCCTGCCAGGGTTTGGCAAGGGAGGGATAGGATTGAGCATCCAGAGGACTGCTCTCTTATCCTGGGGTGGAATCAAGGGACCTACCCTCTGTAGCGGCCCCTGGTGATGACTGCAGGTGCTACTACAGTGGTGTAGTAGAGGGTGGCAGACTGTGGTGGCCATTGGCATGCTGTGCCTAAGCATCATTGCACGGCTGCACTCTGCAAAAGGGAGAAAAGTGGAAAATGTGCTACGGTCAGGCAGAATGAGCTTCCAACCCCCCCTGCCTGCCCCGAATGGTGTATCCTCAATTGGATCCTGCTCTGGTGGGTTGACCTGGGAAGCTCCTCACCACCCAACCATGGGGGTAATAGGTGGAGGTGAGCAGGTTGGCCAGATGTTGAGGGCAGGGCTATGGGGGTTGGTTGGGATGACCAAGCCAACCGTAGCCCAGTGAGAAAATATGTAAAAAAAAAAGGCAGGATTAGAAGGGTGTATCTCTACTAAGATGGATTTAAACAAATGTTGGGGCTTGGGGTGGCAAAAAAAACTGAAGTTGGTAGAAAGGTCCGGACAGGGGAGCCTGATGAGCTCACCACCCTAGATATAGGTAAAGGCAGAGGTGTAGTAACCCTGGAAGGGGGCGGGCAGAGTGGTCTGAGTGTAATACAGAAGGCACCATCACCCGGTAAGAATAACAGGGAGAAAAGGTGCAGACTACTGGGAGCACGGACACAGACCAAGGAGGAGAAGAGTGAGGAGAACGAGGGGTACGGGTCAAGGGTGGTCTGACTAAATGGATAGAGAACTGGTTACAGGGGAGGTGCAGAGGGTGGTGGTTGGTGGGGTAGCTCTCGGCACCCACAGCAGTGACAAGTGGGATGTCACAGGGCTCTGTGCTTGGCCCAATGTTATTTGGGCTCTTTGTCTCCGATATGGTACACAGAATGGGGAGCAGGGTTAGTCTGTTCACACATTATACCAAATCAAAAGCAAATATTTATAGCAACAGAGCTCCCACACACACACATATACACTCCCAGAAAAGCTGCTTAAAAGCCTGCAGTTTAGTCAAATGAGTTACATTTTCTTACTTACTTGGGGTTCAATGCCAATAAGTGTAAAACCATGTACCTAGGGCATAGGAACCCCGATGCTGGGTATAGGATAGGGGGAGGTACTGATACTCACTAGACATGAAAAGGTCCTTGATGTTATTAAATCCGAGGACCTTAGGATAGCAGTACAGTGTGACAAGGCTATGGGCAGGGCAAATTGGATTCTGGGGTGCATAAGGAGTTGCATCTCCAGTAGGAAGAGGAGGGATGTTGTGCTACCATTGTATCACTCCCTGGTATACCCGCAGCTGGAGTACTGTGCCCACTTTTAGAGTCCACATTTCAGAGAGGACATAAGGTGGAGGTTTTCCAGAGGACGACAACTAAAATGGTTCACAATTTTCACAGGAATCCCTACAAGGACAGACTGAACAATTTCAACATGTACACTCTGGAAGAGAGGAGGGCGAGAGATGACATCATCAAGACCTACAAAGTACCTCAGAGGGGTAAAGATGGTACAGTTGGGGAGTTTCCTTCAAATGAGGATGAGCACCCAAACCAAGGGACATACAGTGAAGCTGGGGGTGGTATTCAGGATAGATGTGAAGAAATATTTCTTTACTGAAAGGGTGGTAGACGCCTTGAACAGACTGCCAGGAGAAATGGTGGAAGTGAAAATGGTAGGGGGCATGAAGCATGCATGGGATAAACATGGGGTATATTAAAAAAGGGGAAGGAGGGGGTCAATGGAGATTAATAGGGCTATGGAAGTGGAGTAGGCACAAGTTTATTGCAGGAAAAATCCATTAAGCAACCTGATTCACAAGGAGGTCCTGATGGACACAGACAGAATAAGACATGCAGTAACATATACAGGCAGGAGTTACAAGTAGGTAGAGAACACTTGGGCAGACTGGGTGGGCTGAGCGGACAAATTCTATGTTTCTACAGCATTGTGTGTTAATTCAGGTGCAGTGCTCATTCAAAGTTGGGCCTACCATACATCCAGCTGTAAGGTACAGTAAATTACCAAATTAGATGTAGCCCACTTACAGTACAATAAACAGAACCCCAGTGCTTCGAGAAGCCTTTACTCTTAGAAGTCAGTAGACATCTGGGAACAAGCGACCACTGCACAGTGTGCTTCACACTAAACACAACCATGGAGACAAGCCATACAAAGACAAGGATACTGGACTTTAGAAGGGCTGACTTTGGCATAATGGGAGAATAGAAACATAGCAACCTAGAAACATAGACTTTGACGGCAGATAAGGACCACTTGGCCCATCTAGTCTGCCCATTTCCCTACCTACAGGATAGGCTGCAGATCCTAGTTAACCAACAGCTTATTTCTTCCTACCTCCCCACAAGAATTGCCTTATGTCTGTCTCATACATTCTTGAATTCTCCCACAGTTTTAGACCCCACAACCTCCTCAGGAAGGCTGTTCCATGCATCCACTACCCTCTCTGTGAAGTAATACTTCCTCACATTGCCCCTGAACCGCCCCACCATCTTTAAATTGTGTCCCCTTGTTCTTGCACATCACTTTTTCTGAAAGATGCTACCCTCTTGGACTTTGTTGATTCCACTGAGGTACTAAAAGTTTCTATCATGTCATGTCCCCCGTCTCCCTTCTTTCCTCAAGGGTATACATATTAAGCTCCTTCAGTCTCTCCTCATACGGCTTCTCTTGCAGAACCTGCACCATTTTAGTTGCCCTCCTCTGGGCTGCCCCTATCCTGTCTATGTCCTTGCAGAGATGGGGCCTCCAGAACTGGACACAGTACTCCAGATGGGGTCTCACCAACTGTCTGTACAGAGGGATAACAACTTCCTGTTTTCTGCTGCTGATGCCTCTCCCTATGCATCCCAGTATACCCCCAGCCCTCCCTGCTGTCTTCTCACATTGCTTGATAACCTTAAGGTCATCTGATATGATTACCCCCAGGTACCTTTCCTTTTTTGCTGTTGTTACTACCTCCCCCCCCATTGTGTAGTCTTCCCCTGGGTTCTTATTTCCCAGGTGCATTATTTTGCACTTCTTTGCACTGAATCCTAGCTGCCATACTTCTGACCATTCCTCCAACCTTGCCAAGTCCCTTCTCATCCTTTCCAATACTTGAGGAATGCATTAGCAAATGGCCAGAAAGGAGGGGTGGAAGAACAATGGAGAAAAATCAAAACTGCCATCATGGAGGCAACAAGCCTTTGTGTGAAACAAATAAAGAAAACAAAGTGGATTAAAAAACCACTATGGTTCTCAAAAGAGGTGTCAGGGAAGGTTAAAGAGAAAAAGGCTACATTCAAAAAGTATAAGGAATCACAGAAGGAGCATGACAGGGAACTGTATCAAATAAAGCAGAAAGAAGTGGGGAAGGCAGTCAGAAAAGCAAAGGCCCAAACCGAGGAAAAGATAGCCAACTCAGTTAAGAAGGGGGGATAACACCTTTTATAGGTACATTGGGGAGCATAGAAAGGTTAAGGGAGGGATAGTGAAGATTAATAAAGGAGAGGGGAGGTGGGCAGAGGGAGACAGTGAAAAGGCAGATATACTGAATGAATACTTTTGCTCAGTATTCACAAAAGAAGATGAGGAGGAGTTACCTAAACCAAACAATAGAAGCACTCTCATAGTGGGGTTGATGCCAGTCCATTTATAGAAGAAAGAGTCCTGAAAGAACTCCTAAAACTCAAGTTGGACAAAGCAATGGGGCCTGGCAGGATTCACCCTAGAATCCTAAAAGAACTAAGGGAGGACCTAGTGACACCATTGACCACATTTTTTAACAAATCATGGGAGGATGGGGTGGTACCTGAGGACTGGAGGATGGCAGATGTGTGATTCCCCTTCACAAAAGTGGGAACAAGGCAGAAGCAGGAAACTACAGACATGTTAGTTTGACCTTAGTGGTGGGGAAAATGATGGAATCACTTCTGAAAGAAAGAATTGTTCAGCACCTAGAGGCCAGTGGGGCACAGGACCCAAAGCAGCATGGATTCGCAGCAGGAAGATCATATCAGACGAATCTAATTGACTTCTTTGACTGGGTGACTAAAGTAATAGACCTGGGAGGGGCTGTGGATATGGCCTACCTAGACTTTAGCAAGGCATTTGACACAGTACCGCACAAAAGATTAATAATCAAGTTAGCCAGCTTGGGAGTGGGTCCCAGGGTGGTAGCCTGGGTAGCAAACTGGCTGCACAACAGGACACAGAAGGTAATAGTGAATGGAACACATTTTGTAGAAAGGGGGATTACTAGTGGAGTACCTCAGGGCTCAGTACTGGGTCCAGTCCTCTTTAACGTCTTTATAGGTGGCATTGCAGAGGGTCTGGAAGGAAAGGTATGCCTCTTTCCAGATAACACAAAGATCTGTAACAGAGTTGATACACAAGGTGGAGGTAGAAAGGATGAGAAGGGACTTGGCAAGGTTGGAGGAATGGTCATACATATGGCAACTTAGATTCAATGCAAAGAAGTGCAAAGTAATGCACCTGGGAAATAAAAATCCAGGAGAAGAGTGCACAATAGCAGGGGAGGTACTAACAACAACAATAATGGAAAGGGATCTGGATGTAGTCATATCAGTTGACCTAAAGGTGGGTAAGCAATGTGAGAAGTCAGTAAGGAGAGCCAGGGGGATACTGGGATACATAGGGTGGGGAATCACAAGTAGAAAAAGGGAAGTGGTTATCCCTCTGTACAGACAGTTAGTGAGACCCCATCTGGAGTACTGCATGCAGTTTTGGAGACCTCATCTACACAAGGACATAGACAGGATGGAAGCATTTCAGAGGAGGGCAACTAAAATGGTGCAGGGTCTATATCAGAAACCATATGAAGAGAGACTGATAGAGCTTAATATGTATACCCTTGATGAAAGGAGGGACGGGGGGACATGATAGAAACTTTTAAGTACCTCAAGGGAATCAACAAAGTCCAGGAGGGTAGCATCTTTCAGAAAAAGAGATGTATAAGAACAAGGGGGCACAATTTAAAGATAGAGGGGGGATGGCTCAGGGGTAATATGAGGAAATTTTTTTTCATGGAGAGAGTGGTGCATACATGGAACCACCTATCTGAGGAGGTTGTTGGGTCTAAAACAGTGGGGGAATTCAAACATGCAAGGGACAGACATAAGGCAATTATAGTGGGGGGTTGCAGGAAGTAGGCTGTTGGTTAACTAGAATCTGCAGCTTATCCAATAGGTAGGGAAATGGGCAGACTGGGTAGGCCAAGTGGTCCTTATCTGCCATCAAAGTCTGTGTTTCTGTGTTTCTTCATAAGGCTGCTTAAGGAGCTGGGGTTCTATTTGCAGTGTCCACACAAGTATGCTGATCTTAAAATTGACACTGCATCTGAATGAGAACTTGATTCTTCCTCACTCCATTTCTTCCCCACTTTGAAAACTGCTTGTCCTGAGTTAGTTTTGGGCTGGTAGCACCTCGCCTGCTTTGGAAGATGACCAATAAGTGGTACTGAAAGACGTCAGACTTCACAGACTGTGAAGGCAGCTGCTCATGGACAGACATAAGGCAATTCTACTGGGGGGTTAGGAGGAAGTAAGCTGTTGATTAACTAGAATCTTCAGCTTATCCATCAGGTAGGGAAATGGGCAGACTAGGTAGGCCAAGCGGTCCTTATCTGCCTTCAAATTCTATGTTTCTATGTTTCTCACCCACTATCTTGGCAAGAAGACTGCAGCTGTGGTCACTGATGACTGTTTGGGTGTGGGGATGGGGGACCAAAGGGGACAGACCTAAGGAGATAAAATAATAATAAAAATTGTGAGACCTTCACCAGCTTTCCAAAATGCTTACCAGTAAAAGAACACTCTATGAAGTTTTTCAAATGGCAACACAAGCTGGTGACCCCTCTGTCTGCCATCTGACACCAGGCATCAGCCAGCATAAAATTGCCTAATGAAGGCTGTGTGGTCATGTGGTTACTGAAATACTGGAAATTACAGATTTATAAGAATAAAAGAATATCACACAGAAGCTGGCACATATATCTATAGCAGCTGCCTCCTGCTTCTCAGTACTTATATTTATACCCCTGAGGTACTTGAATGTTTCTATCATATCCCCTCTTTCCCTCCTCTTTTCCACTGAGTACATATTGAGGTCCCTTAATTTCTCCTCATAAGTCTTGTGTTACAAGCTCTGTACCTTCTCATTCATCGTTCTCTGGACTATCTCCAGCATGTTAATATCCATGTGAAGCTTGACCATGGTTTTATATAATGGCATCACTTCCTCTCTCCTTATGCTGGTGATACCCCTGCCTATGCACTCCAGCATGTCACTGACCCTCCCAGCTGCCTTACCACTTTGACATTTTCAGGTCATGTGAAATAAGAACCCCCAGGTCCCTTTCCTTCTTTGTCACTGTCAGCAACTCCCTTCCCCTCATCCTGTACCTTTCCCCAGGGTTTCTGTGTCCCAGGTGCATAAGTTTGCACTTTCTTGAGTTAAACTTCAGTTGCCAGTCCTCAGACCATTTCTCAACCTTACCCAGGTCCCTCCTCATTTTCTCCACCCCCTCTGGGGTATCCACTGTGTTACAGATATTGGTGTAATCTACAAACAGGCAAACGTTTCCCTTCAGCCCTTCTGCAATGTCACTAATGAAAACATTGAACAGGACTGGCCCCACGACCAATCCCTGCGGCACCCCACTGGTCACCCTCTCTCCCCAGACTGCGCCCCATTTACCACCAGTCTCTGCCTCATGTCTCTTACCCAGTTTCTAACCCACTTTACCACCCTTTCCCCCATGCCCAGCCTACTCAGCTAGTTTATCAGCCTCCAATGTGGGACAGTGTCAGACTTTGCTTACATCAAGGTAAGCATTATCCACTGTCCCACCCTGATTTACTTCCTTTGTCACCCAGTCAAAGAGATCAACCAGATTGGTCTGACATGACCACCCCACTGTGAATCCATGTTGCCTATGGTCCTGGCCTCTGATGCCTTCTAGATGCCCCACTATCCTTCCTTTAACTAATGTCTCCATGATCTTCCCCACTACTGAAGTGAGGCTGACCGGCCTATAGTTCCCTGCCTTCTCCCTACTGCTGGATTTCTATAAAGGGACCACATGAGCCCTCCTCCAATTCTCTGGTACAACCCCTGTGTTGAATGACTCACTGAACATGGCTGCCAGAGGTACTGCTATCTCCCTTCACAGTTCTTTTAATATCCTTTGGTGTATGCCATCTGGTCCCCTCACTTTGTCCACCATTAATTTATCCACCTTCTGCAGGATTCTTCTGCCTGTGAATGGACTAGTGTCCACCTCTTCATGCCTTTGCAACTGCTGTGGCCCTTGCCCCTCCCCATCTTCTGTGAATACTGAATAGGAAGACGTAGTGGATGTCTTGGGAAGGGGGGCACATGACAGTTCTTAGGCATGATACTTTCACTTCCAAATACCTAAACAGCACATATTGGCAATCAACATTTGGCATTGACAAATGGTTGTTGTTAGTAGGGTTTTAGCCTCGACACCCTGTGGCTCTGTTTCTTTCATGGTTGTATTTTTCTGGAAAGATCTGTGCCACATACAGATATAACTAAAGGAACATAAGCAACTTTTAACAGAACTGAGACTGCACATTTCTTTTTAGATGCCTGCTTCACAGAAACAGGATGGCAGCCAGCTTTCTTTGAAAAGATAAACAAAGCTTCAGGTGGAGGTAATATATCATGTCAGAATTAAAACTACTAAGAAATCACTGATAATGAGAGAAACAGGTGAGGGAGGGAGTGACAGTGTAAGACTGCTCAGGGGGCAGTTTTGGATGCAAGGTGCCACTTGTGCCATTTATGTCTAGCACAGGAACCTTGCATCATTTCCAGGGCTTTGAGAATCAAGCCCTGTTTCTGAAACAATGTTGGCTCAAACAGACAAATTGGAGGTAGCTTCTCAAAGAACTATATTATTGATCTTTCCCAGCACATGAACATTTCAGAGCAGAGAATTGTGGTCATTGAAGATCAGACGGACCACTTAATGTCATATATCATGGAACAAGACAGAACTATCTGACTTCTATGGGACAGAATCAAGGATCTTGAACATAGAAGCTGAGAAAATAATTTCAGATTCTTTGGCATCCCAGAGGGTTGCAAGGGCCAGAACACAATAACATTTCTACAGGCTGTGACACCTGATCTGCTCGGCCGACAATGGCCTGGCCCACTCAAGATATACTGGGCCAATTGCTCCTTAGTGCATAACCACCTGCTGGGGGCAATCTCCCCCAATCCTCACCCAATTCCTGAGATATACAATAAGAAAGGACATCCTGCCTGGGAGAAGAAAGAACTTTCCTGGCAGAGCCTCAAGATTCAGATTTTCATGGACTTTTCACAGACTCTCTCAGAGAAGAGAAGAGAAGAGAAGAGAAGAGAAGAGAAGAGAAGAGAAGAGAAGAGAAGAGAAGAGAAGAGAAGAGAAGGGCCTTCACCACAGCCCACAGAAGTTTCACTAAAAAACAGGGCTCAATTATAAATTTGAGGTGAAACGATTTCTAAAATAATATGATAATGTGTGGGTATCGATCTTTGACCTCCTTTGTATCTAAAGATTAAGTGGTCCAGAAAATCTCCCTTTTCCCCAACATATACAACCTCCACCCCCTTCCTTGTCTATACTCCCTTCCCCCTTTTTTTCCTTTCATTTTTTACTGCTTTTTTTTCATTTTATTTTATTTTTGGGGGGGAGTTTAGAACAAGACAATATTACTTGTTAAGATAAAAATAAGCTGTTCAAATATGAATAGGACAGCATGTTATTTAAATATTGTTTTTGTCAGAGCTTGCAAGTAAAAATTCTTTGTTCTCTCCTCAGGTCTGGGATTATCAGAACTTTTGGACAAGTTTAGAACTAAGTGTATTCAAATATGAGTTTGATTACTAAATAATTAATGTGTGTGTTGGGTTTGGGCACAGATTAAGTTTGTAATATTGGGTGTCTGTAGAGGCATATTCTAACTTAAGAATAACGTGTATATTAGAGACCATATCATTAGTTAATTGTTGTTTAAATTAACTGCTTCTAACATGCTGATTCATCCTCTGATGAAACCCCCGTGTGTGGAGAGGTGAAACGTAAGGAGCGGTGGTGTTTCCACTGCCATGTTCCTCTTCCTTTCTCACTCTGGTGAACTTGTTGTGCTGCAATACTTTAACTTTAAGCAAGCTAAACTTTTACTCTCTCTGTTGAGGTGTGGGTGCTGCTGTATTTATTTTTGAAAAGTTTCACTAGCCTTGGCCTACAACACTTCCTGTGGTACCTAGCTATCCTGGAGATCAGCAGCACTGGGGCCTCCTGGACCTTTGATACCCCAGAATCAGCAGAGACTTTCTGGTCAAAGCAAGTCCCACAGCTAAACTGGGACCAGTATTGAATGACTGCCCACAGAGACTGGGTCTGAGCAGCCATTCAGGATATAGACACTTCCCCACCCAGTAATGGTCCACATCACTTGGTCAGGATTCTAGCCCCCCCCACTACCGCAGCCCCCAACTGAAGAAGATCCATGGCTCCTGCCCCCAAGCAGCACAAGAGGAATAAGCAAAAGAAATCTGGGGGAGAAAACCAAAAGGATAAGTCACCATGATGTCACTAATAGCCAGAGCCAAAGCAAAGACTCATACTCCTTATCAGGATCAGCCCAGGCAAACCTCAGGGAAACAGATACAGTACACTGGCATGCGCGCTTCTCAGTGTCTAGGATACCACCTCCAGCCAGATCTCAGAGGCAAAAAATACTGACTTGCCACCAGAACACCACACTAAATTGGGGGCTGAAGCAGTCTCCTACACCATACTGCCTTCCAGCGATACCACCAGTGCAGTTGACAAAGCAGGGACTCACTATACTGACTGCACCAAGTGGAGCTCCTCACAGACTATGCCACAGTGTGCTGGATTCTCCATCTAAGCTCCAAACAGATTGACACTTCCAAAGGCATGTGTAATTATACTCTAATTAAATATCAATTTTGTGTCACCCATCCTCCCCCTCATCCTCCTGGCAGGGGCCACCAACGAGGAGAGATCACAAGACAATCCAGACAAGACAATTAAGCCCTATCCTTCTAATGCTCAGTGGGGGATACAGAAGTGAACTGAGAGGTAAAGAGGTCATTAGAGTATATGTGCTTCTGCCTTTATGTGTAATGCATGCAGACTCACATTGTTTGCTCATTCTTTTACTTTTATCTGAGTGTGCTGTTGTTACTCTACAGTTATATATGCCAATAAAAAGATTAACTCTAAAATTATTACAGATGTTATACTGAATCAAATATGTGTTAGTCTTATGATTATTGAATATCTGTAATTATTAAGACATGATTTTGGGATACAGAACCATCTGAGATTCAAACTCTAGATGAGTATCCTGCAAGCAATTAGACTGAAAGAGTGGTGGATAAGTAGAATAGATTTCTTGAAGAGTTGTTCTAGGCCAAGTCAGTAGGGATAGGGTAGGAGAGGCACATTGATTGATTTTAATATATTTGTACTTAAAATTTTATTAACCTGGTGGGGAACCACTGGGCCACAAGGCTCTTTTACAGGCTTGACCCAGGTACCTAAAACAACAGTAGTTCAACAGATGAAACATTCTTTCATAGCACATATATTAAGGCAAAGTGCAAATACATAAAACACACACATTACTACATACACATAGCAATAAATCAATGAATCAGTAAATCTGGTATTGGCACTATTTAGGTCCCCAACTAGCGAGTGGGAAGAGTATGCATGGGGCCATGCACAGAGACATGCGCAGAGACAAATGCATAGAAACATAGAAGTTAATAGCAGATAAAGACCGCAAAGCCCATCTAGTCTGCTCATTTTATTCTACCTCTTGCATCTATGCATGTCTGCTGTTGTGTCCACTGGGGACAACTGGGACACAAGCAGGGGACCCTTCACATATTTGGTAATATTGTTTATAACTTCATAACTGATATATTATCATGGACATTAATGAAGGAAGTGACAAAGTGGCCATGACTTGCATATTATGTAACAACTTCTGTCTTGAATCCAGTACAGGGTTTGAAGGACTTAAATGTTTACAATGTAAAGAGAATGCAATACTGAAGTGTAAAATCAAAGAACTAGAGAACTCTATCCTCCAGCTACAAAATGGGAATAAATTACTAAAGAGCCAAATAAATTTATAACATGGCAAAAAAAGAGAAACCTAAAATAAGGCAACGTCATTGGACAAGATACACCACATGATCAAAGTTGGAGTAGGGATTAATCACTGGTAATGTCCGCTCCAACTATTAATCATGGCGTCAACGGGTCAAGCTCTAGCACCACTACCTGTCACAGCAGCAAACGGAATACACATCATGGCAAAAACGTAGGGTCTCACCGCGCCGACACAAAGCCAAACAGTTCCAGTGAACAGAACTGTAAAAACAGAAACAACAGCAATGCAAGTATTCCCGTGTTACAAACGCATCAATACCCTCCGGAGTCGGCTTCTACTGGAGAATTAATGCATGGTTGGGTGGTTGTAGTCACTCGGCAAAGGCCTAGTGCCACAACCCCCCCCAACCATGCATTAATTCCCCAGTAGAAGCATCCTTCTTTGGGCATTAATGCTTACATATCTACCAGTGTCTTTGAGCTTCAGCAAATGCACCTAATAAACAAGCATTTGGCAATGTCGAATGTTTGCTTGCTGGTATTGGCATTACCACTGCATGAGTTAGAGAGATACATAATAGGAATGTCAGTGAAGTATTGAACTAACGCCAACCCCCATTCCCCACCCTGCAGAGACTGACAGGCATTGGGGTGTGCCTTTGGGTCATCAGTAATAATGTTCATTCCATTCCACCTCACCCCACCCTGCAGACACTGACAGGTGTCACAATATACCTTGGGGTCTTTGGCTGTTATGCTCACTCCATTCCATAAGGAAATAAACTGAGATGGGTGCAGTATAGGAGAATGGGGTGAACGTTAGGGCCGGACACCCCAAGGCATACCTTGATGCCTGTCAGTGGCTACATGGTGGGGGTGGAGGTGAAATGGCATGAGTATTACAGCTGATGACCCCAAGTCACACCCCCTATGCCTGCCAGTCTTTCTGGCACCACAGTGTTACGATACTGTGTTCCAAGAGAAGAAAATGCTGTGCTGAAAAACATCACACATGCACACGCAACAAGGGTTCTTCTTTTAGCCTGGCAATATTTCCACTTACAGAAACCAACTGGATTTCCCAATGACACACTAACACACACAGCCCAAGCAGAGCACAAACCAAATGCACTCCAAATTTTCCTTTCTTTCTGAACTAATTAAAAAAATAAACTATTTAAAGAGGCAGCATACTCCAATAATGGTTACAGCAAAGGTGTGGAAACCAGGCTTCCTAGATTCAAATCCCACTCAACCATTTACATGTGGTGTGACCCTGAGCAAGTCATTTAAAACAGCAGTACTACCCATCCAGAAAGTGATCAATTTCAATGTTCTGTAGAATTTCAGAGGAGCATCAAGGAGATCAGCTATAGAAGCTAGTCTAGGACAGCTCCTAAAGACGGTCAATCACATGTAACCTCCAAGAATAAGAGAATCTAGGGGTGCGTCAAGGGGATCAGCTACAGAAGCTTTCCTGGGATAGCTCCAAAAAGACAATCACCTGCAACCTCCATGAATAAGAGAATCAACTTCAACCTCCATGAATAAGAGAATCAAGGGGAGCAGCTATAGAAGATGGCCCCAGACAGTCACAAATATTGCATACCATAAACAAATGTGAATAACTCCTACGTGATACACACAAAATATGAGTGGCAATGTTGTTCAGCACAAAATTACCTAACAGTGGTTTTGCACATTGACACTACATTAAGTATCTGTATCTGGTACCAATAATATTTGCTCAGTAATCCCTTTCTCGATCAAGTAGCAAGAAATACAGAGACATAGTGGTGACAACTACAGAAGTGTCCAGATCAAACATGAAGTGCCAAATAGCAAAATTACTGCACTCTCACTCACAGAGGAGTTCGCTACCAAGGTAAATAAACTTAAACTCTTAAAGTCTCTCCAAACGGTAGTGCCCTTCCAAAGAAAATAGACAGAAATGCAAACAGCACTTATCAACCACTGTCGAATTTATTTTCACCAGTTGTGGAAGCCACTAGCGCCTCAGCAAAGTGCCTTCAAGGGGGCGTGATACAAAAACCATAACAGCATTCATTTAAATACAATTTAAGCGTGACATCACATAATTCTTTAACCAATCAAGACCATTCATTGTAAATTCATTAGAAAAAGGGGAAGAAAAAAGAAGAAAGTAAAGCAAAGAAAGCCAATAAATTCAAAACAGTGGTTGATAAGTGCTGTTAGCATTTCCATCTATTTTCTTTGGAATGGCGCTACCATTTAGAGAGAGCAAACAAGAAGTGTTCTGGTGCTGACTGAAGTCATTCTGGGACACAAAGGGGGTGATTTTTGCTGTCACCTGGAGGTGTTTCCAGGAGATAGGTTTTTTAAAGTATGATTTTACAGTAACTTTTCTGTGGGTGGCACTTTTACCCATGAAGCATAGAGCAGCACATAAGTCTACAATGAATGAGATGTCCCTTGTAACAAGGTACAGTCAAACAGAGGTATGCAGCCCACTCAGATGCACTCTTCCAATTTTTAAAGCATACAGGCAGGGATATCACTTGTAGAAGGCAGGCAGTAGTGATGCCATTGTATGCAACACTGGTGAGGCCTCACCTATAGACTATAGTACTGTGTACAACTCTGGAGGCCGCACCTTTCTAAGGATATCGATAGAAATGAGGCAGTCCAGAGAAGGGCTACAAGGATGGTAACGGGTTTGTACGAGAAAACTTAGATTCTGTCATTCCTGTCACAGAAGGTGGAAGCAAGTTCAGTACAGATCTTTAAACATACCTGGGTCATGCATAAGGGAACCTTAGAGGTGCAAAGGGGAGATAAAAGTCATTGAACAGATAGGATCAGAGGCCACAAACAAGTGTGGGGCTAACAGGTAGACTAGATGTGCCTAGCAGTCCTTATCTGCCAACAATTTCTATGTTAATGCTTATGTAAAGCCTCTATTCTGTGGGCTGGTGAGTGCCCAATTTATACAACAGAGACTGTTGTCTAAATATAGACTAACTTTTTGAAAGTGACTTCTGGTAGCAACTCACAGGCAGACAGACTAGCTTTCTGACAAGATGAGGATGCGGATGATGATAATGATGATGATGATGCCTTGCAGTAGCAGCTCACAGGTAGCAGCAATTCGAGGACCTAGAAGAAAATATAAATAGTTATCCAAAGGAAACATATATCACACATGCAGGCACACACACACACACACACACACACACACACACACACACACACACCAGATTTATATAAGCTACAAAGCATTATCTTAGTCTACATTAAAATGAAGACCTAGAAAGCATACTGTACCTTAGAAAAACAAGCATTTGTCAGTGTTGAATGTTGTCTTGCTGCCATTGGCAGTGCAGGAGTTAGAGAGATGCAGCATAGGAGTGGCAGTCAAGTATTGAACTGATGCCAACCCACCCCCACCCTACAGAGAGTGAGAGGCATTAGGGTATCCCTGTGGGTGTTTGTTAGCGCAGTGTGGGAAAACATGCTGGGCAGGATGTGAAAAATGACAGCTGCACAGTTCATAAGGAGGTGTAATTAAATGGCAGTGCTGAAAATGTGGCATACAAATATACAAAAGTTGCGGAGTTGCAAGGGTGCATGGGAAATATGCAAGGCACGCTTGCAGCACTGGCAGTTTGTGGGCATTTGGCACCAGATTTTCAACATAGGCATTTTAGTACCTCTGCTCATGTACAGTGTCACTGTCATTTCCTCAAAGTGTCCCAAGAAGTGATTTCGCACAGCGACCACACTATTCTGCGCCGGAAGTGTGGAAACACATTTTGGGCAGGATATGTGAAGTGACAGCTGTACTGTTCATCAAGAGGTGTGTAAAAATGGCAATGGTGAAAATCCAGAGTGAAAATATCACAAATGCACGACGGTACGAGCATGCATGCACTCTGCCAATGCACGCTCGTAACACAGTCATTTTATGGAGTATCAGCTCCAAATTTTCAACATAGGCATCCTAGGAGCTCTGCTCATGAACTGTTTCACTGTCATTTTCATAATCCGGCCCAAACACTGATTTCCCACAGTGACTGTGCAATTGTGCGCCAGAAGTGCGGAAACACATTTCGGGCAGGATGTGGGAAATGACAGCTGTACTTTTCACAAGGAGGTGCACAAAAATGCCAATGCTGAAAATACAGCATTAAAATATTGTGAATGTGTGAAGTTACGAGCCTGCATAGCAACTGTGCAATGCACACTCGTAAAACAGGCATTTGTTGAATTTTTTCCACCAAATTTGGAACATAAGCTTTTTGAGAGGCCACCTCATGAATGCTGGCACTGTCATTTCATTAATGGGTCCCAAAAGGTGATTTCACACAGTGAATGCGAAATCACCTTCTGAGGCCGATTAATGCCTTGACAGTGACAGAATTCATGAGGAGGGGCCCCAAAAACCCCATGTTGAAAATTTGGTGCCAAAATTCCAAGAAATGCCTGAGATATGCCGCTAAGTTGAAAAAACCCTATTCATTGCATTATACAGCTTACCAGCATTTCCTCAGTTCGTGGTCGACTTTGAAGAGTGCAGACATGTTCCCGGTCCATGGAAGATCGTGTGCTACCAGAGTCTGGAGGTAAGTATGGGGTGGGGGTGAGGGGAGGCAGGGTGCGCAGTGGGTGGGTGGGTGCGGGTGGGGGAGGGGCATGTAGACTACGATGGACGGTTTTTGTTTTGCAGGTGGAGAAAAAAAAGCGAATCTGTCACGGGACAGTTTTTGTATTACAGGGCATTTAGCACGCAGGGGTGGGCTCCCAGCATGCCACCTAAGTGGGTTTTGTGGGGGGGTGTCAGTAGCCGATGGGGGACTGTGCACCCTCATTGGCACACAACACGGAGGATAATGCCGGTGGGGGATAAGGCACCCCTGCCAGCAAACAAAGAAGGGGGGAGCGCGAGCTGAGGGGGATTGGGCACCCCCTCGGCATTCCACATTTGTGGGGGGGGATGCCGACGGGGAGTGGGCTCCCCCGACGGCACACAAACATGGCGCAGAGTTGCCGACAGGGGGATTGGGCACCCCCAATATCAGAAACTGTGACGCGGCTGCCCGCTCACTGACCATGATCATAATGGCGGTGAGCACAGCAAGCAAAGGACCGCTGCGTATGATGACTGCAGTGGACCTTTGCTTTGATGTACTCGCCCCATTATGAATGCATGGTGTGGCTGTGGCATGCAGGCTGATTGGGGAATGAGGGATGCACCTACTGATGCATGCCCTGTATTCGCCCAAGAGCAGCCGCTCCCCCAAGACCCACACTGTCGCAAGATGTTTCTTGTGCAAAGATGTTTCTTGCGCATGTGTGCAAGCCAACATAATGAGAAGGACTTGCAGCAGCAGATCCCATTCAGCACCACATTTAAGACCTAAAAAAATCATTTTTAAATTAATACAATAACATCACCTCTTGAAAGACTTACATCAGTCAACACGAGAATGAGTATATGCCACCTAGTTAGATATTTGAGCTCATCTGTCTCCCCTACCCGGAGCCAAAATGTGAACTTCTGCTGGAGGCCACCAGGGCTAAGGCGATATTGATAGTCATGGTTGGATCCAGCTTCTCTGAAAGTCAAGTACTTCTAAGCAGAGTTCCATGGAGGTAGGGCCTTATTATGGTGGCCCAGCATGCCACCCACACTCCCCTGCACCATTATCATTACCATCCACCTGAAAACATACTGTTGTGCCAAACCATGGCTAGTATAAATGTCTAAAGTGACAGACCCCCATATATTTGTCATGAAGGGCTCTGGGTAAACATAGCGGGGTACAGAAGCGCAACCCACTGCCACTGTGGGTGATACACAGAATTCTTGAGGACTGCCACCAGGACAATACGGACCAAGTTCCAGCCAGGGTTGGAGTCTTTATCCCTGTAAGTATCTTTATTTTTATTTATTTATTAGAGCATCAGTTTAAAGACCTTTGAGTCAAAGACTCATTTGCAAAGGCACCTCATCAAGAGAGCAATGCATCACAGTAAGCAAAACAGTACAGTACATAATGATTAGACTAAAAAAACAACCAGTGTTACAGGAATTCACTGGTGGTACAAGCTTGGTAATAGAGAGATCACAGTAGTTATAATATTGGTACATGTGTACCATGTCAGGTAGCAACTAGAGATATTTTATTACATTAGTCAGCAGATGTTGCCTGAGATCCCAGGCATATACAGCAAAGTAGGCAGGGCAAACCCAGCCTAGAAGTGAGGGTAAGGGGCAGGTGGGGATTATGTGCAGTTGCAGCAGCAAGTACTTTTCGGATGGCTTTTGAGGGAGACCTTGAAAGGACCAAGCTTAGTGTAGTCAGCTATGTTGGCTGGGAGGGAATTGAACCAGGAGGGAGCCTGATAGCAAAAGGATCTCTGGGCCATAGAAGTCCTTACTCTGGGGACAATAAGGGAGGTTTTGACAGTGTTGCAGGTGGAGACTGAGGGGGAGGCACGCTGCAGAAAGGTGGTGACCCCAGGATGGGAGATCCCTAGCAGGGTCTTTTTTACAAGAAGGCAGGTTTGGAAGCGGAGTCATTCTTCAAGGTTGAGCAAGTTGGTGGAGGAGTACAGCAGGCATGTATGGGTGCACCTAGGGGCTCCCAGCATTAGCCTGCAGGCCTTGTTTATAGAGAGCTGGATTCTTGTAAGCACAGTGTTGTCGGCTACAGCATAGATGGGCAGTCCATAGTTGATTAGCGACAGGACAGAGGAGGTGATTGCCAATCTAAGGGCCTCTTGTGATAGGAACTCCCTATGGTGGTATAACAGTCCAATCCTGACATTGGTGGCAGCAGAAAGGGCATTGCTATGGGAATGGAAGGATAATGCCGAATCAAAGGTAATGCCCAGATACTTGTAGGATGAAACCAGCTCAATGGGGTTTAGTGTACTAGGCAGTATCACGAGAGGAGCACCTCTGGCTTTGCTTTGGCGAAGTGAGAAGAGCATAACTTTGGTCTTTTTTAGGTTCCAGACTAGCCTTTGTGATGTGAACCAATGCTCAGCTCTATCAAAAGCTTTTTGGAGGGTGGCCTGAAGTGTGTTGGGGTTGGGGTCAGAGGTGAAGAACACAGAGACATCCATGTAGAGGAGGATCTTACTTGGGCAGGCCAAGGGGAAGGAGTTGAGGTAGAGACTGGAGAAGAGAGGGCCTAAAATGGAGCCCTGGGGAACCCCAGAGCAGACAGGTTGTGTGTCAGATAGGATGCTATTGATTTTTACACACTGAGTTCTGGCAGAGAGGTAGCTGGTGAATCATGTAAGCATGCAAGAGGCCCGGGGGAGAAACCAAGGCATCTGAGGGAGTCAAGTAGGAGGGGATGGCAAACCATGCCAAAGGCCTTGGAGATGTCAATGAACATGGCACCGGCAGGACTTCTGGCATCAAGAGCAGAGTGCAGGAAGTTGGAGAATTCAAGTAGCACAGTTGTGGTGCTGTGACCTGCATGAAAGTCATGCTGCTCAGGGCACAAGATATTGTGCATGTCCAGGTATTCAGCAAGCTGGTTGGCAACTACTTTTTCAAGGGCCTTAGTGAGTAGTGGAAGGATGGAGATAGATCGATAGTTAGCCGGGGTTGCTCAATCGCCACTCTTAAGGATGGGAGTGATAATGGCAGTTTTCCATGTACTGGGGAACTGCCCCAGGCACACAGAGTGGTTGAACAGCTCGATAAGTGGGACCAGGATAGCATCCAACATCAGACAAAGTAGCCTAGTGTCCAGTAGGTCGGTGCTGGGGTTGTTACTACTAACAGCTTTTTGCAGAAAGGGTCTAGCCTCCAGCAGGGAGATGGTATGTACATAGAAAGGAGGTCTCTGGAGAGTGGGCAGGGGTGGTACTGGGATGGGGTCAAAGAAGTTACTGGGCAGGACACTACTCAGGTCTAAGAAAGTGTGGTTTAGGCAGTCTGCAATGCCAAGGGGGCCAGAGCAGACAGTTCCATTAAAGGAGAGTTGAGGGGGGTGGGGAGCAGGATTTCCCATTCAGCACTTTTACATTATCCCAAAAGTTCCTAGCTGACCTACAGGAGGAGACAAGAGCAGATTGATAGTACTAGGCTTTGGCTTGTAGAATGGCCCAAGTACACTTATTGTGCTCAGCACTGTACGCTTGCCTATCAGATGTCTTACCAGATTCCACGGCAATGTGCGATAGGTTGTCTTTCATTTTAAGTTTGTGAAGAAGGGAGGGGTTAACCCCCTGATGTGCTTTGCTTTTTGGTGCAATTTCTAGTGTCGGGGGCATAGCGATCACAGGCAGTGTTAAAAGTATGAGTGAAAAAATCCAATGCCTCACCTCTGGGTGGTGCAAACCTGATTGGGGACCAATCTAGTTGTGAGAGGTATGGTTTAAGGCGATGCGGGCTGCCTGGGAGTAGGCAACATCGCTGGGTGGTTTGTTATGCAGGTTTGCTGTTGGAAGCGGACCAAGAGAATATGACTGGGGAGTGGTCACTAAGTGAGCTGGGAAGTACACTGATATTGAGCACCCTCTGGGGGCAGTTGGTAATGATGATGTCCAGGAGGGTACTGGTGCCAGTAGAGGGGTTGAATCTAGTTGGGGTGGTGACAAGCTGAGATATGTCAAGGGCGGCAAAGATATCTCTGGTTTGGGAGGTTGTGGCAGAGAGCCAGTTAATATTCAGGTCACCAACAATTATTTGGGCCATTTTGGGTGGTAGGTCAGAGAGGTAGTCAGCAAGTGCTTGAGTGGCAAGGTCTTGCTTTCTGGGGGGAATATAGGCAACGGTGAGAAAGAGTGGGGCCTTATCAGGGTTGTGGGAGATTTTTAGCATGATGGCTTGCACCCTGTTATCAAGCTTGGATGGTGGAAGTGCATGTTCAAGGAGGGAGTCACACAAGTAGACAGCACAACCACCTCCATGCTTACCCACCCGATCTTTCATGAATAGGGTGTAACCAGGGAGGGAGATGAAGGAGTCAGGAGTGGATTTAGATAACCAGGTCTCAACGAGTGCGACAATATCCTGTTGGTGCTGAGTAGCCCAGCATTGAAATGCAGCAGCCTTCTTAAGGAGGCTGCAAATATTCATGGAAGCTATGCAGAGTCCTTGAGCCTGGCCAGGCTTGTTCATAAGGTTGGGCACAGGGCCAGGGTTTGGATGAATGTTACCTGATAGAAGCAACAGGAGGGTGATTAGGCACACCAAAGCATGGTAGTGATTGTGGCATCTCCCCTTGCGCTTGGACAAGGGGCAGGGTGCTGGGGTGTAAGGGGTGGGTAGAGTACAAAGGGTAGGAAAGGCGTAGAGGAGAAGAGACCAAGGTATGAGTGGGAAATAAGAGGTAGCAGGGGTGGAAGTGTGGGGGGTACCTAGGGGGGGAGGTGATCGAGTATTTGGGTGGTCTGGTAGAGGTGTTGTAGTTAAGAGGGAGGTACTATGGGTAGAGGGTGACAGTCCTAAGTGAGGTGGGGCTGGTGTAGTAAGTAGGTGGAGGACCATAGTCAGTGTCAATGCACTTGATCCCGGATGCATTGAGGATGATAATTTACATTCGAGCATGAGCAAGAATCACCCCTTTAAGAAGTTACAGGAAGGAGAGCCCCTTTAAGGAATTGCTGTAATTGACTAGTGTGAGGCCTCAGGTGGTGGGGATCACTGAGGAAGTGTATTTAATAAAGGAGGAAGGAGGGGTTGGGGTGGTGCAAGAAAAAACTGTTCCGAGAGCAGTACAGCAAGGCAATGGGCGAGCTGTGTTTTGAAAAAGGTGCCTTGGGTGCTTGCTTTCTCAATGCAGATCTGCAGCATCCAATCAGGAAGCAGCACAGTCCCCAGGATCCAGTCCAATTATGGAGATTGAAGCCTGACAGCTCTGAGGTAGGAGCTGGCCAATCGTACCTGCTTTCCTTGGTCAGGGTGTGGTGGGCTGTATGCAGAAGCCCGGCCACCGGCAGGTAGCAGCGCCAGGGCCACTCGACTGAAGTGGAGAGCCTGGTTTGGGCTTGTGGCTAAAAAAGAGCAGAAAAAAAAGGTTGGCCATTAGTTAAAAAGTCAAAGACAAAGCTCAAATAAATTGGTGGCAGGGTTCTGGGCAATGTAGTGCTCAGGGCAGACATAGGTGCAAATAATGGGAGAGAGAGAGAAAAGATTCCTGCAGAGAGATCTGGTCAAAAGTGCCAGGTGGGAATTTAGCAAAACAAAAGGCTGGTTCAGGAGGTTGATGGGGAAGGGGGAGGCTCCTTGAAAGAGACCAGGGAGAGCTGGAAAGGAGGCGTGTGGTGGAGAGGACTCAGAGTAGTCTGGAATGGGTCGAGAAGATGGTCAAAAATGCCAGGCAAATATTTACAGAATGTGCTGGTTCAGGGGGGTGTCCAGAGAGGGAATCAGGGGTCCAGTAGATGAGAGAGAAACAGTGTGGGGAATAGAGAGAAAGAAATGCAAAAGGGAAAAAGCAAGAGAAAGAGGGAAACAAAGAAGGCAGTCTGAGGAGGAATGAGAAAACCATGTTGGGAAAAGAGTGTGGCAGAAAAACAGCAGGCATTAGTCAGTTGTTCAAACTATTCTACAAAATTAGGCAAATAGCTCAGCAGAAAAAATTCAGTAGTACAAGCAGTAAGCTACATAAACATCAGGCAGTTAGCTAAAGTTCACTACAACTCTGCTATACTTTGGAAGGCAATTCCTACATACACAGTGCAATAGTTTAAAGGTAAAATGTTTAAGCAGAAAAAATATTCAGCAGTACAAGCCATAAGCTATATAGAAGTCAGGCCTAGCTAATACAGCAGGCTAAACAGCAGAAAATTCTAAGAAGAGGAAAAAAAAACATTTCCACATGAGCAGTAAATTCAGTAGAAAAAAATGTCCAGAGAGCAGTACAGCAAGGCAGTGGCCTAGCTGTGTTTTGAAAAAGGTGCCTTGGGTGCTTGCTTTCTCAATGGGGATCTGCAGCATCCAATTGGGAAGCGGCCATAGTGCCCAGGAGCCAGTTCAATTATGGGGATTGAAGCCTGACAGCACTGAGCTAGGAGCTGACCAATCGTACCCGCTTTCCTTGGTCAGGGGGTGGTGGGCTGGATGCAGAGTTCCGGCTACAGGCAGGTAGCAAAGTCAGGGCCACTGGGATGAAGTGTAGAGCCTGGTTTGGGCTTGTGGCTGCTTTCCTTGGTCAGGGGGTGGTGGGCTGGATACAGAGGTCTGGCCACCAGCAGGTAGCAGTGCCAGGGCCACTCGGCTGAAGTGGAGAGCCTAGTTTGGTTTGCTGTATCATTGTAATCTTTGCTGATGGTGGAGCCTTGTCTTGGCTGCCTAACTTGCCGCTAACATTTGAGTTACCAAATACTACCTCGAATAGCTATTGTTGCCTTCCAACTAGATCAATAAACTGAACAAGACAACCCTGCCCACAACCCTGACCAACAAAATGAAGCAGACACCCACCAATTTACTTTGAGTGGAGCAGTGGCACAATCGCAAGACATGATACGGTTAGTCGGTCTGAGGTTCAGGCATCGGTCAACAGGCCAGGGTCATGTGGCAGCTGAACAGCAGTAAAGATCCGTAGCAGCACACATCCTTGAAAGCACTGAGCAGTGACTTCAACTTCCAACTCCAGGCAAAAAGGCAAGAGTGGTCTTTTCCAGTCCTCCAAGTTAGACAGCAGTCAAGTCAAACAACAGCAGCACAGTGACACCAGTCAGGTGCAATGGTGACAGCTGCAGCACTGTGGCCCAAAACCAACAGGTGTAGTGGCAGCAGCAGCAGGTGCAGCACTGCAGCCCCCACTCATCAGGTATGGTGGCAGCAGCAGCAGGTGCAGCAGTGTAGCCTGTACCCCTCAGGTGTGGCAGCAGCAGCACCAGGTGCAGCACTGCAGCCCCCTCAAGGTGTAGCGGTGGAGCAGCAAGTGCAGCACTACAGCCCCCTTCCTCCAGGTGTGGTGGCAGCAGCAGGTGCAGCACTGCAGCCCCCACCCCTCAGGAGTGGAAGCAGGTGCAGCACTGCAGTCCCTGCCCCTCAGGTGTTGTGGCAGCAGTAGGTGTAGCACTGCAGCCCCTACCCCTCAGGTGTGGCAGCAGCAGCAGCAGCAGGTGCAGCACTGCAGTCCCTGCCCCTCAGATGTGGTAGCAGCAGCAAGTGCAGCACTGCAACCCCGGCCCCTCAGGTGTGGCAGCAGCAGCAGGTGCAGCAATGCAGCCCCCACCCTTAGGTGTGATGGCTGCAGAGGCATCACAACAGTACTCGCCCAATGCCATGTACCAAAGTCTGTCTGTCAGAGCTCATACGTGAATTAAGCCAAACCACCAGATACCAAGGTGGACTCCGTCAGTTCAGTCCCTAACATTTAGCTGCCTGAATTGGTTTATTATTTGTAAACAAAGTGCATCCAATTAAAAAATTCACAAGGTGATTAGTGAGGGTGCTAATGGAGAGATACACAAATTCACAACCTTTCCAAGCATTAAACCAATCCAGAATTGCACCCACAGTAAATTGGGCACTTTCTGACTTGGTCTTCATGAAAATGGAGCCTCTTAGTTTTCATGTCGAAGTTCAACCTCATGAAAGGAGTTCTACCAGCAGAGGTGAAACCATAACCATTGTACAGACTGGGGCTTCATCTCTCCTATCCCCCCTGCAGTCAACATAAATAAATTAATCTCTGTGGCCTGATCACTAGTACAAACTGGCACATCCTCCGATGCACCCGGCATTTTTATTATGACTCTATTGAACATGACATGCTCTTGCTCATAATACTGCAGGCTGATGATGCTGCCTTGCCCCTTCCTCAATAGGCAAGGCAACAGTGACCTGGGCACACCCATGGGATTTATAAAAGGGCATTGGAGATATAAACTTCAATCTCCATGCAAAAGGGCAATATTGAAGAAGAGGCAAGGTAGTGTCATCAATTCAAGAGTAAGAGTGTGTGATGTTCATGACTGCCATAAGTAAAATGCCGGGAGCACCAGAGAATTTATCAGTTTGAGTGATCGGGTACAAAGATTATTCATTTAATATAGTGCCTGCGGGAGGGACCAGAGAGGGGAAGCCCCAATCTATACAGCGGTCGGGGCTTCACCTGTGCTGGTAGTTCTCCTTTAAGAACTCATGGTCATCTCTGTAGTTCTCCAACCCCTTCCAAGTAAACATGGACTGCCCCGGCACCAAGGCAGACCCACCACACCACCCAAGAGAACAGACACCACAGGAGGTTTGTGGGAACACCTCCAGATACCCAAGCACAGCCATGCAGCACCCACTCCGAAAGGCAAGTACTTGGTTGGTGATTTTTATTAGCATCACCTATGACAGTGGGTGGTGGGCCTGGTTGTGGTAGCCCAGGTTGCCATAGGCATAGTTTTTTTTTGGGGGGGGGTAAACTAGCCAAAAAATCCTGATTTTCACTTACCATGACATGAAAAAGGGTTTGGGTTCTGGGGACCCAGAAACCATAGGGTATAAAATGTGTTCTTGTTTTTCTAGTTCTAATTTAATGCCTTACAGCTTATTACATTTTGAGGTACATTTGCCACAGGTTCAAACAGAAACACAGGTAAGAAGGTCAATAAGTTCTCACTCAGTACTGTATGTAACGAAAAGAAAACATGAGACAGTTAATTGTTACCTCTTATTTTAATTTTGGTAATTTTCATTTTAGATGTCTTAGATTGTCATAGTCAATTTTTTATATTCTGCTGTTGTTATGTAAAATAATCATTTAAGATGCTTGTATCATGTAATGTTTAATATTTTTGAAACATACCAGTTCCTTCATTTGAAAGTGAGAAACACGTTTTAGTGAAACACAATCACTGGAACATCACATAGCAATTCTTGCATTTAACAGCTAGTGTAGAGAAAGCAGTTTTACTAGGCAAATCACCATTATAATTAGTAAAATATTAGTGTAAAAAAACCTTTAAATTTCAAAATGTGTTTATTGAACACCCAATTTCAAAAGTTGGTTATTAAATTCCCAGTATTATGATATACTTTTGACCTTTTTGTTAAAGTAATATAATTTTGTTGCTTTTGTAACTACCCTGAATCCCTAACTGCTCAGCAGCTGCAGCTCTGTCTTTTCATGATGTCATAACATTCTATGACATCATAAATGTTCCAGGTCATTGAGATGAATGGCATGGAATGGGAGTTTGTGATGTCATGCAGTGTCTTAGAGATATGAAAATCAAAAGCAATGACTGGTTCGGAGAGTGGAATTCAATGTAGATCTGAGGGCAGTAGGGCACGCCAAAGCTACAGTATTTATAAAAAAAATATCAAAGCATATCATAATGCATAACTGCCATGGAAAGGAAGATGGAAGGGCAGTTAACTATGCAAAAAATAATTTTCTATCTAAAGGAGATAGATGATGTTTGTATATGTAACTGCCCTTCTGTCTTCCTTTCCATGTCAGTTATGCATCCTGAATCCTGATATGCCTTGATAATGGTGCCCTACTGCCATCAGATCTACATTGAATTCCACACTCTCTGAACCAGTTATTGCTCTTGATTTTCACATGTCTAAGACATTCTGTGATATCACACACTCTCACTCCATGTCATTCATCTGAATGTTCAGGCAGTATGAAAAGAGAGAGCTGCAACTGCAGAGCAGAGAGGGATGCAAGGTAGTTACAAAAGCAATACAATTAGATTATTACTTTAACGAAAAGATCAAAGCAAGGTAAACCAGAATACTGGGTATCCAATAAAAGAACTGGAGGGCATCAAGAAGTGTAGAAATCATTTCCTATCACCTTTAAGTAGTACAACTCCTTACTTTTGAATGCAGAAACAGTGCATTCATTTGGTACTAGTCTGACACATTTTCAGATGAAGCAATGTTGTGTCACTTATATATTTGATGTGTTCCATTTAGGAAATACCACGTATTCAATATATTAAGTTTAGCTACTTCGATACATGTCACTTGTTTAACTTCATTAACTTACAACAATTTCTACTTTACAATAGATTCAAAGTTTCTTATCGCTACTTCCAGCTGTGCCTCAGCATTTTTAATTCCATTAACTTAAATAACTGAGAGCTACATGACTTCAGACATAATTCAAAGCCAGACTAAGAAAGCTCTACTGTAGTAGTAAAAACATAAAAGTTGCAAGACTCCCAAACATTATCTGAAGGGACCCCTGTACACAAGACTGTAAACTAACAGTGATACGCATGAACTTTTCCAAACCTGAAATGCTAGCCAGGATTACAGAACAAAAATAGTGTAATACAAGTGCATTTATCTTCTGCACTATAGCAAAGGAGGCATTGCATGATGTCAGTGTATGCATCACATTGACAAGACAATAATTCAGGTAATATTAAAAAAATAAATTGTCTTACAACTAGTTCAGCCCCAGTTGAGCTTAACAGAACTTCTCTTTAGATTTTTACATTGGTTTTCTGTGATGTAGACGTACGTGGCAGCAGCCTAGGTAACAGGACTTCGTTATTGTCCACATTTCATAACAGTGTTATAGGGCAAGGGTGACTATGGTATTGTTCTTCCTTTAAAAATATCATTAGTGGAAGAAACCTGGCTGAGTTTTCAACAAAGGGTAGGGCATCAAATGTTATAATATAAGTTAAGTATGAAGGTAAGCATAACACTACTTCTTCAAGTCAGGGGATCTCAGTCACCACCAGGTACCACCACTGTAGGAACCAGTAGAAATCAGTGACAGGTAGGAATAGATAAGTTTATGGACATCCAGCATCCAAGGTTAAGAGTAGAATTTTAACCACCTGTACAAGCAAGGATCTTCTTAAACTTAAGACAGAAGACCTTGTAATGTGAACCTGCTAAAGGACTCCATTATAATCTTAAGACAAGAGTCCTTCTTGCAGCACAGTCTAATGCAATGCTTTGGATGCTGGATGGATCTCCATAAACTTAAGACAGGAGACTTGTGATGACTGGGCCAAGCACAGAAGAAGGATCTTCTTAAACTTAAGACAGGAGACCTTGTAATCTGAACCTGCTAAAGGATTCCATTATAAGCTTAAGGCAAGAGTCCTCCTTGCAGCACAGACAGAAGGCTTTGTGAACTGAATCTGTCAAATGACCCCATAAACTTAAGACAAGAGCCATTGTAGCACTTCCCGTCCAAAAGCAGCACATGCTGTTGAGTAAACATCCAGACTGTTATGTTTTGGTGAAACTGTGATGTGTTGATGTTTTCCATCGTCGGCATTGTGGGCTGTTGTAATGGTGAAAATGTTCAGTGACGATGCCCATTTACAGATGGTGAAGTTGCTAAGGTGGTGGTACCTGATGACCAAGATACCCCTGAAGAAGATCTATGTTTTGACATCAGTGGCACACTTTATATACTTCAACAAGTGAGTGTGCTTGCCTCTATGTTCTTCTCCCCTGCACACTAATGCTGATTAAACAGGTTACCAAGACAATGGGGCTATAGTCTCGACAAGCAGCTAGGAAATGGAAAACAAACTGATCCTGTTGCTACTCCTTATGGATAATGTACAAAAGACAGGATATGTATCTAGTTGTTGCAGTCAAACTTTGTTGAACCCCTGTAAGTGAGGTTCAGTAATATTACAACACTGTCGGCTGTTGCACCTCTAATGTAGAATCATTCTTCTGAGTTTTTCTTGCTGAACACATCAATTACTGATGAAAAATCAACCTGCTCAGCAGTGTCATTTTCAATGGTTAAAAGTGCCAATGATGACAGTCTTTCTTCTGCCATAGTAGATCTTAGATAATTTGTTATACTACAGAGTTTGCTAAATGCGCATTCAGCCTTAGCAGTAGACACTGAAATTGTACCGAAAATTCGATACAGTATTCCTAGGTTTGGATATGCATTCTGGAGATCATTATCTTTCACAAAGCGTAACATTAAACATACTGTCGATAGTGTTGGACTTGGAGAGAGCACTTCATAGAAGGCACAAAGCTGTTTATACTCTGACTCTGCTGCCTCACTGTCTATATCCTCTGAGTAAGCTGAAAGTAGATTCAGAAGACTTTCTCTATCATTAAAATGGCTTGGTAACAGACAACCAAAACATTTCACTGTATTATGAAAGTCATTAAATCTCTCTTGTGTTTCTGTTGTGATTCTTTCTTAGATTGTAGAATACAGTAGTCCTGAAATGCAGCACAGGATCATTTGTCTGATCATCTTGTGCTTGTTCATTGGGCATACATTTGCAGAATCTTTGTATGCTTACTTTGAATTCCGTATCTATCTCATTGTCTTCTGCAAATTTATTGGACAAGTTAAACAGATCATTATAATGATCGATTGTTCTGTATTGCTCAAATAGTTTCAAACATGAAGTTACCATGGTTGATGCTGTGATATCCATTGTTTCATTTTCCAAGTAAACTGACAGGCTGTTAACTGAGTTTAAAATTTCTAGCCATATGTGCAGCATTAACACAAATTCAAATGTTTGTAGGAACTCAAGTAGAGCATGTGCATCACCTACATTTTTAGCTGTCCTTTCCTTTGCTGGAATTCTCTGGAATGCTAATAGCAAAGTTGGATAAGTATCTTTCAGTGTTCTGACTGCTTCATATTTGCAATACCACCTAGTCCCATATAGACGTTGAAGTCACCTAGGGAAAATTTTCAGTTTGTGTTGAGCTTTATTAAATACATCTAGACGAGGCTGACTCGAAGTTATGAAGGTGTATACTTTCTCTATATAGCCAAAGAAAGTAACTGCCTCTGTATACACATTACAGCTACCTGTAAGCATCAGGTTAAGCTTGTGTGCATAGCAGTGTACATATAAAGCATGTTTGTTTACTTCTTTTACATGAGTTTGCAAACCAGATACTGCACCAGACATGTTTGCTGCCCCATCGTATGCCAGTGAGTGAAGGTGGGCCATATCAAGTTTCAAGTCTGACAGGATTTTACTTAGCACTTCAAATAAATGTGCTGATGATGAATTCTCAATATTTTTAAAAAGTAGGAATCTCTCCTGAATATTCAAGTTATGATCAACGAAGTGTACATAGAATGAAAGTTGATCAATATGAGAAATATCAATGGTTGAGTCAAGAATGATCCCAAAGTATTTGGAGTCATGCACTTCACTGGTAATGTGGTCTAAAACCACACTTGAAAGAGCGGATATGAAATCATTTTGTATATCTGGACTTAGATAACTCTGCTTCCCTTTAGCTTCACTCAGGTGTTTATTTAGTACTCTTTCATACTTTGCTAATAACTTTGCAAGTTCAAGAAATTTCCCCTCGTTCTGAGTGTTACTAGAGAATGAGGAATTCAGACATGAATAACAAGGCTCCCTGTAGCCACGGAAAGAAAGATTTGTTTTGCAAGAACTAATGTAATATCCAGTAATCTGTGTAGAACTTCTCTGTTATGCTGGACCTGAAGTAGAAAGGTACAGTAGTATATGTTGGTTATTGATTCTGCTACTGTTAAATTGTAACATCTATATACAACAAACTTTAAAAGTGAATTATGACTTGTTTGGGTGTAATTTTGGTTGTGTATAGGCTATAGGTTTTAGACAGTTTTTGTTTGATAGGACAAAGTCAAACTTAACTCAGACCATTAAGGTATAACATGCACATGACCTTGTCGGCAAGGGAATTAAGTTTCCTTGCAGGTGAATCATAACAGACTGAAAGAGTCTGAATGTGTCTGGGAATTGTCAAATTGTGTCACTGCTGTGATAGTCTATCCCAGTTACAAATGTACTATGGTTGTCCCATAACACAGCACCCCAGTAAGTATCTGTCTTCCTTTTAGGAACCAATGCAAATATTAAATATTGCTATACAAAAAAAAATATTTTAATTACAGCTGCTACAGTGCACTGCTGTGCAATACTACTTTAAGTGCACTGCACATTGCACTATATGTGGTAATCAACTTGATTCTGGCCATCCGCCACTCACAGACATGCAACCTGTTTCAGAATCAGATGTATGCATGTTTAATGTGCCTGGTGCTGATTAAAGTAGCTTGCAAGCTTTCACTGTTAACATCTGTCACTGTCACCTCACATCATAAGTTAAAACATGGTGATTTTTTTTATTTCCAACTTAAGTTTGTGATGAATGGACAGTATATTCAGTTGCTTCATGGTGAGCAGTGCTACTTATCAGATGTGGAGTATCTACTACTCCCTCTTACAGGTTGAAGTACAGTTATGTTGTTCAGCATTGCAAACCAGGCTACATTCTTTTCTATGATACCATTATACAACAGGGAATGCAAGAGAGATGACAAGAAAATGGCTTTCCTTATACAGTGGTAGATGTGGGAGCTATGTGTAAGAACTGTTTTGTAATAACTTACTTAGCAAGGCATAACAGTAGATCTTAGAGGGGATCTTACTCATTGGGTACCACCATGGGAACTTTACTGTCAGAATGGTAATCCACACAGAAGATCTCCAGCAGTACAACTGTGGTGGCATACACACTGACAATGCCACCAGACATCAGTAACCTGATATAGGCATGGCCTGAGGCTGTCCAGCTCCCTCATTTCCTTTATGTGCCTCAGGAGACAAACAGATCAAGGCTTATGCCCCAGAGATATGAGGAGAGACAGACAGACTAAATAAAAAAGGATGAGCCAAATCATGAACAGGACCCCCATTCAAGAATCTTCTTAAACTTAAGACAGAAGACCTTGTAAAATTAATCTGTCAAAGACAAGGACTCCATAAACTTAAGATAGAAGTCCTTGCAGCAGAGCCATGCCAAAACCAGGAGTGGCTGTTGCCCAGACAAGGATCTTCATAAACTTAAGACAGAAGACCTTCAAGTTCAAGTTTATTGCAGGAAAGACTCCGTTGAACAAGCTCATTCACAAGGAGGTCCTGAGGCACATACACATACAGTTCACAATTACATAGACAGGAGATATAAAATGTAGAACAACAAAGAAAAAAATATATAATACAAGAGCTATACACAATAGAAGTCCTTATGCTATATATGCAGTACATTCCAGCTTTAACCTTGCCCTAAATTATGCAACACATTCCAGCTTAATAAGTAGATGGCCAGTTGGTACCTAGGACGTTGACTTGGCATCGGGAGCCTAGTAGCACCTACATATGTCTTTTACTGTAGAGATAGCTAGTGTTTTGTAGGAGTTAATTGATACAAAGCTGGTTAGCTTCAGCATGGCTTGTAGTTGGTTCCAAATGTTTGGGAGGGCATATGAGACAGCTCTTTGGCCAGCTGTGGTATGTGTCCTGGGAACATCTAGTAGGATAAGGTCAGATTTCCTTAGGGAGTAGGCGCTATGCGAGATGTGTATGAGAGACGTTAAATAGACAGGCAGTTAGTGGAGTAGTAATTTGAGGGTCCAAATGCCAGCATGCAGGAGGCATCTGGTGGCAAGAGAGGTCCACCCAACTGCTGCATAAAGATCACAGTGGTGGGTCCTGTACGCAGAGTTAGTAATGACGTGAAGAGCACGGTGATAGAGTACATCCAGTTTAGATAGGCTCAGGGTTGGGGAGGAGATAAAGATAATGTCTCTGTAGTCAAGCAAGGGAAGGAATGTTGCTTGGACAAGTCTTTTGCGGGTCACAAGAGAAAAGAGGGTCCTATTTCTAAAGAAGAAACCCAAGCATGCTTTAAGCCTCTTTGATAGATCCTCGATGTGGTCACTGAAGGAAAGCTTGTTGTCTATCCACATACCTAGATATTTTAATTTAGGTATGACTTCCAAGGGTTCACCTAGGGAGATAACTATGAAGTTTTTAGGTGGGGTAGGTAGGGCACCAGACAAGGCAAGTCTCGAGAAAATCATTGTCTTGTTTTTTTTGGCATTTAAGAGAAGCTTGGCATCGATAAGGTTGTTTTCTAACTGGATAAAGTCAGCTTGGAGTGCTTCCCTGACTTCAGTTAAGGACGAGCCTGATGTGTACAAAACCGTATCATCCACAAAGAAATGTATGCTAGAGTTCTTTATGTGGGAGTCAAGGTTGTTGATGTACAGGGAAAAAAGGATTGGTCCTAGGATGGAGCCTTGAGGGACTCCTCTGGCAATTGGAAGGGAGGCAGATAGTAGGCCATCAGCTTTGACTTTTGTGTCCTTCCTGTGAGATAACTGTTAAACCACTGTAAGGTAAGTGGAGTGGCATCTATGTAGGCAAGACAGGTGATTAGGAGGTGATGGTCTACAGTGTCGAAGGGCTTACTGAGGTCTAGAAAGACTGCACCAGTAACCTTCTTGGTGTCCATAGCATGGATCCAGTCATTAGAGACTTTAGCCAAGGCTGAGATGGTACTGTGCTTTGACCTGAAGCCAGATTGGGCCGGGTTTAGGAGCGAGTGAACTTTGAGGTGATTTTTTAGTTGATTGTATATAAGTTCTTCCAGCACTTTGGAGAGACTCCATAAACTTAAGACATGAGTCCTTGCAGCACAGCTATGCCAAAACCAGGAGTGGCTGCTGATGCATCATTAAGACTGGAATGCATGAGCAGGTCTGTCGATGCAGTGGTTGGATTTCTGCTTGCGACATTGGTGACCTGGGTTCAGGAACAGACCCGGGTCACTGGAGGGCCAGCCAGGGACTAGAAGGAAGAAGCATCCAGTGGACTGCTCTCCTTCTCCAGGGTGAGGGATGGGTTCCCATCTGGCACTCAACAGAGCCCTGGTGGAGGCCAGGAGTACCGCAAGCTACTGGCGTGTAGCAGTTCAAAGGGGGTGGGGTGGACACTGGATGTCACTGCATGTCCCCCCCTGTATACAGGAAAAACACTTCCAGCAAGTCTGCCACCTCTGTGAAGCCTGCCGTCAGCTTCAATTAGCCTCCTGATTGGCTCCCCCAGCTAGTTACACTGATCGTGGCACCTGGCCAGTGCCGTGACCCCACCCTCCGAGGGCCAAGTCAGGGTTTGGGGGGGCACAGCAGCAAGGTGGAAGCTTGAAGGCACTGTGACCAGGTGTATATCGGTGGCTGACAAGTGGGGGACAAAAAGATAAAATTGAAAAAAAAAAAGACTGGAATGCAAGGTGAAAGTGTGGTGTGTTAAATGAAGGGGTTGGCTCCGCTGCCACAGGCGGTGTGACTTGCCAATGTTGTGATGCTGAAGATGTTGTTTTGATTATCATACAGACATTAAAGTTACTACTGTAGTACCTGATGACTGAAATATCCATGAAAAAAAGAAGTTAAGACAGGAAAATTGTAACCACATGCCCTGACAAGGATCTTCTTAAAGACAAGAACTCGTAAACTGGTTTTCACCTGTCAAACAAAGGACTCCTTAAGCTTAAGACAGGAGTCCTTGCAAGCACATCATGACATTAGAATTTATCTTTATCTAAGCCACCATGAAGAAAATACAACTGCTTTTACTCTCATACCTGTCTACTTAATGCCTTCAGCTGTTCTCTGTTAACTGAGCTACCAGTTTTCAGTTTGTATCTGGTCATCAATAACTCTTTAACTGACTCTTTGTGGACTGTGGATTGCTCATGATTGAGAAAGGTTTTGGTTGCTTTTTTCCAGTTTGAAAAGCTGTAATCTGGTTCAGCAAAAGCTGGCTCAAACTCTTTCTGAGAATGTTTTGTGAATAACCAACAGGGTAGCAGAATGCACATTGTTTCCTAGGAGAAAATATTAACCACTCATTGTAGTGTTTCATTCCATTTTTTAAAGTGTTGTAATACCACTCACACCGACACATTCATTTGCCATATGTTTCTTTTTCAAAATGGTAACTGTCATGCAAACCTGGCTGGCATGGTCCCTTCTCTAATATGTCTCTAATGACATCAGTACTCATGTGACGGTTGATATAGATAGCAGGATCTATTGAATATTTTCCTAGCTGATCTACTGAAATGTCACCACCATCAAGTTTCTGGCACATGGAAGTGGGCTGTGTAGGCCTGTGTTTCATCATGGTTGTTACCACAGTCTTCACATTCAATATCAGAATTTGAGATAACTTCACGAGGACTTTCTTACATCAACATTTGAGCAATCAGCATAATCAGATATGCCATGGACCATGGTTTGTGATGCAGATATCGAAATGACATCATGCATCGTAAAGGTTGCTAACTCAGAAGACAAATTACCATTATTGACAGATTTGTTCACAATATCATGTGCCACATCACCCAATTGACAATTTATTTTTGGTTCTGGTTCCCCGATACCTTCCACATCACAACTTCCTCGTGAAGAGGTTGATTTGTTTGACTCCAACAACATAGGTATATCCTGCCAACCCTTTTCTTTTATTGCCTTTCCTGAATGATTGCTGCTAGTATGTGGTCCTAACCTCTCTCTTCTGTTAGTCATATTACAATATGAGCAAACTGTTTTTTCTTTAGGACATGGAGTTCTTTTCGACATCTTGGCCTTGTTTCTAAGTATGATTTTAGTCACAGTTGCATACAATGTGTAACTTGATGCAGTGTGCTTACTGTACTAAGTGGTTGGCAATGAACCTATCAATGCAAATAAAAGTATTTAGCTGAACACCTACTCACATAACACTAGAAACAGAAGTACCACTCCAAAAACATTTTGAAATCCTATACGGAATACATAAAAGTGGTCAGCAGGATGCAAACTACAGTCATAAATGATTGATTAACACTGGTCATAGAAACTTAGGTCAGTATACAAGTATTGTGTTACCTGACTAGTTAACAGTGGTCATCATACGAATTGACAAACCAGCAGGAGATAATTAGGAAACATCCAGACTGGAGACGAATGTCTTGGATGCTAGATCTCCATAAACTTAAAACAGGAGACTTGTGATGGGCTGGCCAATCAAGGACCTTCATAAACTTAAGACAGAAGGCCTTGTAACATGAACCTGTCAAATGACTCCTTAAGCTTAAGACAGGAGTCCTAGTAGGGAGTACTTGTACAAAGTATTGCTCACTGAATATAATTAGTTAACAGTGGTCAGCATACAAACTGCCAAACCAGCAAGAGATGGTTAGGAAATGTTAAAACTAGAGACTAATGGTTGGGATGCTGGACCTCCATAAAGTTCAAAACAGGAGACTTGTTGTGATAGGTTGGCCAGTCAAGGACCTTCTTAAACTTAAGACAGAAGGCCTTGTAAAATGAACCTGTCAATGGACTCCTTAAGCTTAAGACAGAAGTCCTAGTAGGGAGTACTTGTACAAAGTATTGCTCACTGCATATAACTAGTTAACAGTGGTCAATGTGCAATCTGCCAAACCAGCAGGAGATGGTAAGGAAGCTTCAAGACTAGAGACTAATGCTGGAATGCTGGATCTCCATAAAATTTAAAACAGGAGACTTGTTGTGATGAGCTGACCAAGCAAGGAATCCAGGATCTCCTTAAACTCTAGGCAGAAAACCTTGTAAACTGAACCTTACCCGCCAAAGGACTCCATAAGCTTAAAACAAGAGTCCTATCAGCACATATACATATAACTGACTATTAACACTGGTCGGCAATGCATACATATTTTTGAACAATTGTACAAACAAATTAAAATTTTAATTTGGTTGAATCTCAATAGTAGAAATAACATTGGCTAATTAAGCAGGTGTCCATGTTATGTATTACTGAAAGTCTTATTTTTGGTGGCCACTGGCCTACTTCAAATTGTGACTATTCTTGTTAGTGACCCAACTGCATTCTTCGCAATATATTTTTTGTTCATTGACAGTAAATTGGAAATCATGTAAAGTTCAATTTGTGTGAGCTTATCAGATCAAGATGTTTTCAGAAATTTCATGCGGGAGTGAAAAAGCCTCTTCCGTCTTCATAGGTTGATCGTTGAAGTGTTGGCTATTCAGAATCATCTAGACAACAACATCTCCCACATCAGTCCTTCTCCTGGACCTTCAGATAGACATCCGTGGATGGAAAAAACATACAGATCAGCACTACATGATGTTTATCTCATTAAGTATAGTACTTTTTTGTTCATTTTTGTATTATTGTCAAATATACAGTACATTAAAAAGTCCATTATCTTACACATGCATATTTCTGTGTTTTTAATGGGTATTGTGCTGGTTGTGGTGGTTGTGGTGGTGGTGGAGGCTATCATCTTAGTGACATGTTTCACTTTCTGGTATATATTACAGTGGCAGAGGTAACAAAATATAGGATTAATATTGAGCTGTTGTGAAAATTGCTTGTGACAGACAAGTGTGTCACTAAAAACATTGGGCAGGATTCACAAAAGGGATGCCCCATAAAGTGCTGTAATGTACCCTGGTGGAATAGTGACACTGCCCCATCCCCACCCTGACAGCAATGAGATATCATCCCCATCCATGGTCCCTGGTGGTCCAGTGGTCCCCCCATCCACTCAGGCACCTCCACGACCACTCAAACGTCCAAGTAGCAGTAGTGCCAGTATGGCGAGCAGTACAACCCACCCACACACCACCACGGCTGCCCACCTACTGTGCTGTCAGTCAGTGTATGACAGCGTACTACCATACTGTACAGCAGTCAGCTCATTGGTTGACCATGTTGACCAATGGGCTTGGAGCATGTACTTTGAATGACAAAGTTGAGAATGACAGCGTACATTGGTCGACATGGTCTACCAATGGGCTGACTGCTGTACAGAACACTGTCATACACTGACTGACAGCACAGTTGGTGGCCAGCCATGGTAATGTACTTTTAAGTTGTACTGCCCGCCATACTGGTACTACTACTTGGATATAGGAGCAGGCTGGGGGGTGCCTGAGTGAGTGGTGGGGACCACTGGACCACAATGAGCATGAATGGGCATGTATGTCACTACAGTTGTGGTGGGGTGGGTGGACCACTATACAACCAGGGTGTATGGTAGGCCATATTGTGTGCTGGTTTGAGGCCATACCTAAAACGTGAAATCAGGCTACTGGAGGGGGTGCAGAGGAGGGCAACAAAGATTATATGTGGGATGGAGGGGAAAATATTTAGAAATTTACTTATTAACAAAGAAAAAAAAATCTTTCTACTGCCAGTTGGCCTTCTGATTCCTAACAAGAGCTGGCAGTGTTTGGGGTAGGCAGTCTCATTTTTGGTTAAATATTGTTTTGTACTCTGTCAGTAATAACTCATCTCTTATGAAGACTCTGAGGCTGCTTGCCCCCCCCCCAGCCCACTTTGGAAGCAGTTTCTGGTGATTTTGCAACCAGTTCTGCAGCAAACAAGTTCAAAGACCTACGCCTGGCTACACCTCATATTTCTCCCATTAAGCAGAACTCACAGCACATACTAACATACTAAAAATGCCAGCAAAGTAGGCCCAATGGTCTATCGAGTCTGCTCAAGAGTCAGCACACTTAGAAGGCACCGCAACCATCCTCCTGATTACTCTCCCTACCCCCCTTCCTCCAGCCAGGGTTTCCTTCCCCAAGACAGGCAGCCCTCCTCTTCATCCCTCTCCTGTACCTGTCCCAGCATCTCTTGAACCCTTTCATCCTGGACACCGCCACCAGTTCCTCAGGTAGTGCATTCCATGGATCCACCACCCTCTCAGTGAAGTATCTGCTCTTCCTTTCCCGTCTAAGTCTCCATCCCACCAGCCTCCAACCATGTGCCCTGGTGGCCCCTCTCACTTTCCTCTGAAAGATTCCATATAGGCATACCTTATTTACCCCCTTTAGATACTTGAAGACCTCAATCACATCTTCCCTGACTCTCCTCTCTTCCAGTGAGAACAGGTCAAGCTCCTCAAGTCTCATTTCATAAGTCCTATCCCCAGACCCTGGATCATCCTGGTTGCCCTCCTCTGAACCCTCTCTAGGAGTTTAATATCATTCCTAAGGTGTGGTCACCAAAACTGTATGCAATACTCAAGGTGCGGTCTGACCAGGGAATTGTACAGTGTCATAATCTCCTCCCTACTTCTTGAGGTGATCTCCCAGGTGATACAGCTCAGCATTCTATTTGCCCTGGCTGTGGCCCTCCTACACTGTTCCAAGTTATTCATTTTGACATCCACCTGCACCCTCAAGTCCTTCTCCCCACTTGAGGCCTGCAATATGTCCCCTTCTAGGGTATACACCTGACCCGAGTTTCCTTGCCCTAGGTGAAGCACCTTGCATTTGGCAGAGTTGAACCTTCGCTTCCAGGTATGTAACCATCCCTCTAGAACATCTAGATCTTCCTGCAGGGCAACCCTACCCTCCTCCCCATCCACCATCACCCCCAGCTTGAAATCATCTGCAAAGAGACTCATTTCACTCCTGATGCCCTCCCTGATGTTAGAGATGCAAGCAGTAAACATGAGCAGTCTGAGAACTGATCCCTGTGGGGCCTCACTGATGACCCTCCTGAGGAATGAGACTACCCCCCCACCACAACCCACTGGATATGATCAGATAGCCAGCTTCCAATCCACCTGACCATCCATGCCCCCACCCCCATCTTCTCCAACTTATCCAGCAGACCAGTGTGAGGGACTGAGTCAAATGCCTTGCTGAAGTCTAGGAAGATGACATCAACTGGCCCACCCTGGTCAAGTGCTGCCATTACCCATTCGTAGAACTCCACAAGATTAGATTGACATGATCTGCCTGGGATGAAGCCATGCTGGTGATCATCCACGAATCCCTGTTCTGTTAAGAACACCCCCAGCCTCTCCTTAACTATGGTCTCCATCAGCTGGCCCCCCCCCCCCACTGATGTCAGGCTAAATAACCACTGGGATGTCATGAGAGACTCTAAAACCACAAGCAAACAATAGCCCACTCAAACAATCTTCCTCTTGAATCATTAAATGACAAAGAAGTACTTCAAAGCAGGTAGCACAACATAGTGTTTTATAATACAAAGAAAGAAAGAATGAGAAAGTTGAGCTAATAGTAATACAATCAAAATTCCAGAAGATGGCAGCAGTCTTACAAATAGAGGCATAGGCTGTAACTGGTCTTAAAGTTAACAACTAGTCCACCAAAACCTGTAGATCTTCTTAAAGAGAACAAAAAAAAAAAAAAAGAAACACCAACAGGTCTAAAACAACAACAATGTTGGCCACCAAAGAACAAAACAGCAAGTATAAACATTGATTTGTAAAAGGCAAACAGTATACAATCTCCTTCACATGGGCAAATAATAACACAGCACAGCAAACAACTTCATAAAGCAAGCTTAAGCCCAGAAAACTAAAATAATAAAGATTATTTAGTGCTCAGCATAATATTCAAAAGGCAGCCTTTAATAAATCAGGGAACAATGTAGGAAGGAAGCTCAACCTGAGCCTGTTCCACTGTGGTGAAAATTTTCTTGAGATCAGCCCCATTGATTTGTAATTGGGCAGGATAAAGCAAGCAGCTGAAAAAAACGAATACCTGTGCCACCGCCAACCTGTTGAGGAAAGGTCGAAAGGCAGCCCTCTTTTGAGATGTCTCGATTCAGGGCAGAGTTGGCAGACCTTGAAAACAAAAAGGTATGACTTTGAGTACCCTCCCCAAAGAAGTTGGTGCTTGCCTTTAACATGCACCAAAATATGCTGTCTACCCAGAAAATGAAGTACAGTAGTTTAAAAATCAGTGATCTCAGCTTCTCAAAAGCAATAATATACTGTTTCTTATATTTAAAGTATTTTTTTCTTTTGCCTTTCATTAATAAGATTTTCTTCTTTTCCCTTTCACTAATTAGAAGATTTTCTTCCTGACAATACTTGGCATGAGGTGTGGAACTGTACTTTTCCTGAAGGCTGACATAGCTAGGTCTGTTCCCCCAATCAGCTCAGCCTCTGTGACCTCACTGTTTGTAACATCGCAACTGATCAAAAAACAGTGAATCATTCACTGCAAGACTGGTCAGTTTTGATGTCACAGTGATGTCACAGTGAGTGAGGTCACAATGCAGATGAGGTATAAAGAAGAACAGGACCAGTTACATCAGGATCTCCAGGCAAAAATACTGTGCTTCAAATTACACCTAATCCTATCAGATAGAAAACCTTCTATTAAAAGAAATGGAAAAGAAAAGTACTTCAGAAATAATAAGTAAGAACTGACTACTTTTCAAAAATTAGTACCCTTTTCTGCCTGCATCGTTGGCATTACTAGCTATTTAAAGATCAGGTGTACAAAAACAGCTGAGAATACAGAGGAAAATCTGGGGTTACCAAATATAAAAGTGAAAAAAAAAACTACTAAGGTGCTGCTTCAGTGTGTGGGCTGAAAACAAATCAAAAGGTAATATAAAATGCATGATAAACATAAAAATAGAGTTAAATAATGTTTCAACCAGAGGACATCTTCGGAAATAACCTATTTAGAGAAAATAGCAAAGTTAGTGTTTCTGCTGTTTTCTCTTTATAGATAGTTTCCTGAACAAGGCCCATGGTCTATTGATTCTATATTTCATTTTGACATGCATTTACTAATATATATATATATATATATATATATATATATATATAAATATTTATACAGCGGGGGTGAGACACATTCCAGTGAGCTAAAACAAGTTATTTTCACTGCAGTGAAATAAATTCTGATGACATTAGCAGAGTTAAAATAAATGCTGTTTATTATACCCCCAAACCCACTCTAAACCCATGCAAAGCCGTGCAACCATGCAAAGCTGTGCAAAGCCACGCAAATTGTACATTTTGCTACAATGAGGCCCCCATTGTATAAATAGGATACATGATGTACACTCGTGTGATATGGGAAATATGTTCAGTCCTGTACAGTGACCTCTGAAAACTCACTCATGGCTTTGCCACTCGTGAGTATTCAGAGGTCACTCTACAGGAGTGAAAATATTTTCCATATCACACTCTTGCCCATCATGTATCCCATATATATATTTGTACACACACACACACACACACACACACTCTCACACATACATTCATACACACAATCACCATCCTTTTAATTATTTCAGATCTAAACATGCTAAAGCAGACTGGTATGTGGGGGCAATCTTGTAAGACAGGAGAAAAAGGGCACTCTAAAACTGAATATAAAGGTATACGTCAACATGTTTACCAGAAACATGCACTGCTGCTGTAAAGAGCAGGTATCCATAAAAATGTTTATAGACTTTAGAGGGGATTTTTTTCAAAAGGGGCAGATTCAGAGGCAGCTACAGATACATCAGCATATGCATGCAGCTTTGTGTCTGAAATTGCATCCACAAGTCCACCGGAACTTCCAAAAATGCATCAGTGTCAGAACTCCCGGAAGAAATTGCATCCAAAAACTTCAAACTGCAGCCCTAACTAGACACAGTTCCTAGCTGTGTCAGATTTGTAAGGCAAACTGAGCCAGAGCGAGGCAAAAGTTGGACTATATTTAGACGGAAGCAATTCTGCTCTTGAAATAGGGATAGGCGAACCCTGGACATATGTTTTTAAAATCCCACCCCTCCTCCACTTGTCCATTATGTGTATAGAATTGGATTTTAACCTTAATGTTTCCTGTATAAGATTTGGCTGTCCCACCATCAGCCATTATGTTAGAAATTAACATTTACACATTTCTCCAATATCCATGGTAATCTTTTAATATTCAGACTTAGTTTAGCTTGTTTCTGTATCCTCTAGCCATTGTTTTGTTATTGCACAGGACAACTGCATGACTTGTGTCCCTGACTTCATCTTCTCTTGCTCCCTGCCACCCCCCCACAACACGCATGCACACTGAAGTCATCATTCTCTGTTGGTGAGATCCCAGTTGTTTCCTCAGAAACTGATTTTGAGGTCACAAACACAGAATTATGACTGTGGAGGGCAGGGTGGGGTGAGAGATCATGTGTTCATGCAAATATCCTTAGTACTATAGAATGATAGGAATAAAAAGTAAAAAATGAAATAGCTGAATTGTGTCTGAATGTCATATTTTACAAAGTCCTCCTGCATACTGGAGAATTGTTCCCAAGTACTTTCTCTGCTGTTAGTCTCAAAAGCATCTGACTGCCTTAAGTGACCACGCAACTGTTGTGTTTCAGACAGCCCACAGTCTTGTCATGGTGAGCACTATAACTTCATAAGAAATACCCCATGACATCAAACAATCCTGAAAGTTTTTTTTAGGCTAGCTGTCACACTAGATGCAGTGGGACAGACAGGTGCAATTCAAAAAGGGGTTCCCCAGTTATTTGCAATAGCTGAATAGAGCATGTTTATATGAAGGTATAGATATGTGGAGACTAGAGATGCAGCGAATTTAAATTCCACTGACAAAGTGACTGTGAAGTGGGCTCTTCATGTTGGCACTTCGCTACATGGAGTGCCCCATAGGAAAGGCTCACTTCGCCTTGTTATTATTACTTCGCATTGTCATTCCTCCTTAAACGCGAAGTAAGGCCGAGTGACAACAATATTGGCAGAATCACACCCACACAGTCTCCAGAATTAATGTGCATCCCCAAAGTGCTACTGTCTTGTGTTCAGAAAACTCCCCAGTGCTGAGCTGATAAAGTGAAATGAGAGCGTAACAAGAAATGCAAAGTCTCCCAGAATTAATGGTCACTCAGTCATGTGCGCAGTGGTCATCACACACAGAGTCACCAGAAATACTGTGCATCCCTAAAATGCTACTGTCTTGTATCCAGAAAATTCCTCAGTGCTGATGAAAAGCTACTGTCTTGTGTCAAGAAAATTCCCCAGTGCTGACAAAGTGAAAGGAGAGCGTAACAGGAAATGCAGTCTCCCAGAATTAATGGTGCACTGCAAATGCACAGACAGATTAAGATTGTGCTGTGTACTCAAGGGATGCATACGAAAAGGCACAACAACACCCAACCAGTGCTCACAAGTCACAAATCCAAATCTGGAAAGGAATACATTTAGCCAGTTGGGGGATTAGTGCACAGCAGTAAAAATCCACTACCAGTAAAGATATGACAAAGCAGTATAAAAAATTCATTCAGGTGTGGTGGATAGCAGGTTCAGACTGCTGCAATTACTCTGTGGCACAATAAAAGGTGTCTGATTTAATGGCATGCATCACACACACACACACACACACACACACACTCTACAAGTAATGTGTAGCAAATTGAAAACCTTTAGTAATATAACCAAATGTTTTAAACAGACAAATTATACACTGCTGCACCACAACAATCAGCTAAAAAATGTTAAGAATTATTGAAAATATTACTGTGTGTACATTAACACAGTTATACAAGGAAACATACCTCTCAACTGTCCCTGATTTTCAGTGATGTCCCTGATTTTGCCTCAAAATTTTCCTCTGTCCCTCATAAAATTTGCACTTTTGTGACAGAACTGTGGAACTAAAATCACAAAATAATGTCAAACATTAAAGTTATAGACTTGTTCTTCTTCAGAAAAATGCATCTTAACACATATCCCTTTATTATATCAACTTTCTGAGTGAATATTACCAATTTTTAAGATGTGTCCCTGATTTTTAGTCTTTGTTTCTGATTTTTTTAAGCCTTGTCCCAGATTCATGAGGTAAGAGGTTGTGAGGTATGCAAAGAAAATATAACCAAAACAGAAAGACTGCCTTTTCTCCAAGTTAATGTGCCTACACCAGAAATACGCCCCTCCCCCAAAGCACACTTCACAATACAGAGACTGACTGTTCTAAATTAACATTCAAAATCCACACACAACAATAATAAGCACTCGAAGATATGAGCACAGAAGAGTTTCCTACAATTGATGTACTATATTTTGAGCAAATAAATGACTCAAAAAGGCATTTTAAACAGCTTTTAGAGATTTGGAATCATAGAGCTCTGAGGGCAAACTGTCTCCAGCTACCACTATACACACACTACCCAGACCAGAGCTGAGGCTGTGCAGAACAATCTAGAGCCCATGTGACCTGAAATCCCATGAATCACTGCAGAATTTCATTTGAAACTCAATTACAAGGCAAAGTGATGCAAATTACATTGATTTCAATGTACTTCGCCTTAAAATTGGTGAAGTGGTTTGAGGAAGGCGGAATAATGCAAAATCATTGGTTTCAATGGACTTTGTGTTCCTCATTATGAAGTGAAGTACTTCACTTCACATTGTGGAGTATTCTACGGATTCTGCGTTACTCTGTGAATCACTTCACAGATCGAATTGGGGCCACTTCGCCTACCATTACTTACAGTACTGTAACTCACATGCTGTACAGGAAGGAATGCGAATGCCTGTGGCTGTACTTCCCCAATGAGCTGAGCTTGTATCATAAAACTCCCCATTTTAAAAACTCTTATTAATGAGTACAGTGGTGGGGTGGTGAAGCCTGGAGAGATACTAGTACAAAACAGGCTACAATACGTCCAAGTAACTAGTAAAAAATGTATTTTGTGATTCGTGAAATCATGACATGATCATGAATCATGATTTGTGACTATGATGATAACCAATATGGATCTGTATGGGAACGCGAATGGCTACTGCTGTACTTCCCCGATGAGCTGTAGCACAAAAATCCCCAATTTAAAAACACTTATTAATGAGTACAGTGGTGGGGTGGTGAAGCCTGGAGAGATACTACAAAACAGGCTTACAATACATCCAAGTTAAGTAGTAAAAAAATTAATTTTGTGATTTGTGAAATCGTTATGTGATCATGAATTGTGATTTGTGACTGCATTTGTAACAGTGATCATGAAGAATGTGATTTGTATCACGAGTGACTTGTGAAGATGATGGTCCTGACTTAAAAACACATATTAATGAGTACAATGTTCATGTAGAATTATGCACCACACCAGTTCAGTACTCTGAAAGGAAACCAAAGAAACAACTGTGACTTAAGTTACAGATGGAGATTGGGCCCTAAAGAGATGCAAATGCACAGACAGGTTGAGATTGAGCTGCGCACTGAAGAGATGCAGACGCAAAGGCATAACACCTAACCATCAGAAATTCAAATCTGGAAAAGAATACCTTTGACTGTTAGTACAGCCGCATGCAGTGGCAGTATGCACAGTCACTAGTACTAGTACCAGTAAAGATACCACAAAGAAGTACAAAAATCATGTGGCTGCAGTGGACAGCAGGTTCACATTGCTGAAATTACTATGTGGCACAATAAAAGATGTCTGATTTGATGACATGCATCACACACATACTCACACACACACTAAGTAATGAGTAGCAAATTGAAAACTTCAGTAATATAACCATGTATTTTAAACAAACTAAAAGTATGCACTGCTGCACCACAACAATCAGCAAATATATGTAAAGAATTATTGAAAATATTACTGTGTGTACATTAACAGAGATATACAAGAAAAATATCAAAACAGAAAGAACTGTCTTATTATCCAAGTTAATCTACCTACACCACAGATACTCCCTTCCCCCAAAGCACACTTCCACTGTCACTCAGTACACATTCAAAATCCATACACAAATAATAAACGCTCGATGATATGAGCACAGAAGGGTTTCTTACAATCGATGAACTAAAGTGTCAGCAAACAAATTACTCAAAAAGGCTTTTTTAATAGCTTTTAGAAGGTTTGAATCACAGAGAGCTCTCAGAGCAGACTGTCTTCTACAGCTTCCTACACGCACTACCCTGAACTAAGGCTGTGCAGAACAATCTAGAGCCCATGTGACCTGAAATCCCATGAATCACTGCAAAATTAGCCTTTGGAGCTTAAAAACAAGGCAAAGTGAGGCAAGTACATTGTTCTCAATGTACTTCACCTTAAAATTGGTGGAGTAGTGGTTTGGGAAGGTGGACTAATGCAAAGTCACTGTTTTCAATGGACTTTGTGTTACCCATCATAACACGAAGTACTCTGCTTTGCATTGCGGAGCACTCCATGAATTCACTCTCACTCTGCAAATCACTCTGTGGAGCGAATTGAGGTCACTTCACCCATCTCTAGTGGAGATCTACTCTTTATAAGGTGTTGAGCACCCACCAGAAACCATGTGAGTGTTTGGGGGGGACAGCAGACACAACTGCTGAGCACCTGTGTCCACCCTTCCCCACCCCCAGCAGATCAGCAACTTATAAATATAATGGCCCAGATATTCAGAGCAGTTGTGCTGGCGCAAGTGCAGAACTGCACCAAGGAGCCATTGTGCAGCACAAAATCCACTGAGCCAATGCGCAACTATGAAGTATGCAGGCGCAAGTACAGGGGGTGTTAACATGAACATCCAGCACAGTGGCGTATTCTACCATGAAACCATGGCACAAGTGTGGAGCAAATCAAAGTTGCTCCAACCAGACTTGTTCCTATAAATACAGGGTGCAAACAGACAGAGAGCAGTTGCGCCAGAAGTGAGAGTGAGAGGAAGAGATAGAGATAGAGAGAGAGAGACAGACAGACAAAAGACCACACACAGAGGGAGAGGGACAGAGGTGGCATGAGAGAGGGATAGAGGGGCAGAGAGAGAGAGAGAGAGACACACACACACACACACACACAAAACCTGTGGACCAGTGTGGAACAGGGTGGCATACAGCCAGCAGCCAACCACCCAGGGGAACATTGGACAGCAAGGGACAAGGATAGTACACCCTTCTTGATGGAAGCAGTAATGAGGGGTGTGAGGGGGCAGGAGGAACAGTGACGTGGCTGAGGAAGGGCCCATTGGCGGTATGCCTAACACAGGTGGTACTGTACCCACATCACCTTTGAGAAATATAGCGACACTGAGATCGTGGGCTAGTACCATCTGAACAGGGCTATTCTGAGGCAGCTCTGTGAGCTGTGCAGCGAGAAGATGCAGGCACCCACCCAATGGAGCAACACCATGTCCGTTGAGACGAAGGTGACTGCCATCATGTGCCTGCTCACCACGAGCACCTTCCAAAGACCAACCGGGTACACTACAGGCATAATCCAGTTGGCCACGTCCCACCTCCTCACACAGTTCCTCAATGCTCTGCTGCCACGTAAAAACAGTTAATTCTTGTCTGGCTTACCAGAATGTGAGGATTGTTGACCCCAATGGTCGGAGAGTTGTTCTTTAGGGTAGCAAACAGAGTGGATGGCAATCTCAGAGCAGCAGAGAGCAGGAACAAGAAACAAAGCACACTGCAGCTGTGCTGTTAAAGTCAGCATTTCATGGACACGCCATGAACAAATAATAATTCCATTTTGGCACTGTCTGCCCCTTGCCAGCCATGCCTCTTTTCCTCACAAGCAGACCTGATTGAGAATGCAGAATATAGTCTCAATTAGCTCTGCAAGGTCACAGGTGTGCAAGTCACTGGTGAGACCCCCCCCCTTTAGAAATTTTAGAAAGTTTTACAGCCCTGGGAGAGTGCATGAAAAAAAAAACAGAACAAAGGGAATTTGCACACATGCCACCCAGCTCCTGCTAACCCTCCCTGCTGGTCTGCTGCATGCCGTGGTGTGCCAGGCATATCTGTGGCTATGCCCTGCAATGATTGGGCACTCCCTGATTGCGGCGGCAAATTCCTTTCCAGTCCGTGGCATGCTTCAAAACTGCTGTCATAGACAGCATGCTCATTTATTGGTGCCAAACAGACAAGCCCAAAAAGCAATGGCGGCATTGGCCACAACACTGCCACACCTCTGAAACCTGCTACTATCACAAGATGCCACAAAATGTTTCTTGCACATGTGCGCAAGCAAATATAACAATGAAGTGTCCATCCATTAACGAGAAAATAATACTTTCCTTCTTCGGGTACACTGAAGTTAACCCTTGCCCATAAAAGAAAGATTTCAGCAGTCCCATAAAACATAAATAACCACAGAGGGAAGTTCAGACTGCTCATCCAGATTGAATCTATGTAGCCATTTAAGTGTTGCTGCAAGACTCAGCCCACAGCTCACAGCTAGTTGTGTACCTACATTGGACAAACCTGCTTCAATTCATGGAAATTTAAATAGTTCAGGAAGCAGAGCAGATAAATACTTGGAAGCTTGATCTGGTGTATAAAGTGCATGCCAGTGATCTTGAATTATCACTTGCAGGTACACCGGGTAGCCCATCCTGAACCAAATGCTGGCCGAAATTAGCTCAGCCACTGTGGGATGGTATGCTGCTTGTTTCTTTCGTGTTTCAGCTGGCAAGCCCTGGGTAATGCACGGATTGTGTCCCTCCCAAAAGACTGAGTGGAGGTCTCTGACTTTTTGAAGCACATGCTGTTTTTCCACATAGCTCAGAAATTTAACAATGAATGGGCGAGGAGGCGATCCTTCTGCTGGGCAGGGGCAGAGGAAATGATGTGCCTGCTCTGTGAGGTAGGAAGGGTTGCAGGGTGAGGAACCAGCAATTTTCTGTAGCATTTTCTGGGTAAACTGGAAAGGGGAAGAGCCTTCTAAACTCCAGGAAGCCCAAAAATAAGGAGATTATTCAGGCGGTTCCATTCCTCCAGGTCTTCAATTTTATCCTGCCGGAAGGTAAGCTGTTGCCTTAAACATGCAATCTCCGGGTCAATTTTCCTCTGCCATTGTTCCAAGAAAAAGGTACAGCTTTCAGCGTTTTCCATTTGCCTGCCAAGATCCCCGAGATTGGTCTGAAGAGATTTAAGCTCTGCAGTAAGGTTTTGCAGAGTGTCTTTAAATGGTTGGAACTCTTGTAAAAATCATTTTTTGGTAAAAGGTATACATGTAGCAGTAGCAGTGGTCAGACAGCCCTGTTGTGGTCCTTGGGCCTTGGATCATTTTAGAGCTTTTTCTGGAGTTGTAGGTGGAGTGTGCCGAGGCAAGGCCTGCTACTATTCAGCCTCCTTACTGTTGAAGAAGCAGTAAAAAATCTAAAGAAGCAGGTACTAAGATCTCCCTCATTGGCTTATAGGAGATTAATGATAAAGGAGGCTGAATAATTTGTGTAAAAATGATTTAGAGCAGGAGCAGGAGTAGGCAGGAGCTGAGAGAGGATGCTGCTAGCTAGGCTGAGGCATCACGTGATCTTCCTACTTGCAGACTGTTAACGGGTGAAGGAGGAGCTGACACTGCAATGATGGGACACTCCCTGATTGCAGTGGTGAAATTGTTTCAAGTTGGTGGCACACTTTAAAACTGCTGTCATAGACAGCGTGCTCACTAATTGGTGCCAAACAGATGAGCCCAAAAAGCACTGCCGGCATTTGCCACAACACTGACATGCCTCTGAAACCTGCTACTACCATAAGATGCCACAAAATGTTTCTTGTGTATGCTCGAAAGCAAACATAAAAACAGATGACTCACTCAAAAGAGGTAGGGAAGAGGATAGTGATGAGGGACCAGAATGGAGCCCAGTTGTTAATAAAAACAAAAACAAAAAAGGGCGTAGAGCTATGGATTTTAGTATCCCCGTACAAAACTCCTTTTCACCCCTAGAGACTCTGAATGAGGAAGCTGCTACTCTCTCAGAAGTGATAGATAAGGATAACAGACTGCCAATAAACAAACGAAGTCTGAAAGAAAAATCAATGGACAGTCATATTCCAAAATCTAACACTATAGTTATCTCAGTCCAGGTGCATAACAATGGATCGCCCCAGATTATTGCTCCTGCCATTCCTAGTTCAGTTAGTCCCACATATGTTAACTTAAACCCATTGAACAAAAGTAACACAACTCTAGTAAACAATCAAGATAAGAATGCCAGTACCAAACCTCTTTCAGAGTCAGATACAACTAAGCATCAATCTATGGAAACTGACAAAACAGCAGATGCTAATGCGATAAGTGTTTTCAGGCAAGTTGTAGTTCTAGGGGACTCAATTATTAAATATATTGATGGGTATGTGCATAAACAGGTTAGCAAAATAGAGTTTGCTCCTGTTTCAGAGGGGCTTGGATTAGGGACATCGAGAGAATGGCCCCCCATATCCTAAAACATGCTGGAAACAAGCCATTGGTAGTTGCACACACTGAAACTAATGATATAAATATGTTCACCATTGAAGACATTCAAAATAATCTTGCTAGTCAACACACTTGAAAAAAGAGAATATGAAATGTTTATATTCAAACTTTTGCCAGTTTCAAGAGCAAATAGGGATAAACTTGATAAGATCAAAAAAGGAAATGAGTGGCTGAGAAAATGGGCCCTAAAGAAAAAAATCACTTGTATTACACACTAAGAAATATTTAGTAACGATTATAGCTTGTTCAACTGGGATGGTCTGCATTTAAGTAAAACGGGGAACCAGATTCTGGAGAAAAGTACTGTAACAACTAACAATAAACATTTAAACTAGTTAGTCGGGGGCAAGCTGGGAAAGAAACCTTAAATAATACACCATGTTCACCTAATAATATTGGTGGTTACAAATTCCTCATGGGCAATGCTAGGAGTCTTAACATGGTTAAACTAAGTGAACTCACTAGTATAATGATACAAGAGCAAATTGACATCATCACCATCACAGAGACTTGGTGGGATGAAGCTTCCTCTTAGCACAGCGCCATTCCTGGATATAACCTTATCAAAAGAGTAAAGAAACCAAAAAAGGGGGTGGTGTATGTGTTTATGTGAAGGAATCACTGAAGTCCACAGATTTATACACACTTAGAGATATAGCTATTGACATTGAGGAATGCTGTATACAGACTGAACACCCTAATGGAAAAAAAAAACTAATATTGGGAACTTTTATTGACCACCATCTGCTGATTCAAATTACAACCAAAACTTAAACAAAATAATATCTGAGCCTACCAATAAATCTGATGTAATACTAGCTGGGGACTTCAATTTTCCAGGGATTGACTGGCAAAACTTAACAGCTTGTAACAATTCTGAATCAATGTTCCTGGTCACAATCATATCTATGGGTCTAGAACAAATGGTAACTGAGCCAACAAGGGATAGTAATATTCTAGATGCAGTTTTAACGAATATATCATTTGATATCATAAACTTAGAAATAACCAAACCCATCAGAAATAGTGACCATGATATGGTACAATGTAATCTTGATAATCAAAAATGCTACACAGGCCAAACTATCTACAGATTTAATTATGCCCAAGGAGATTATACCAAAATCAAGAGATCCCTTGAGAAATTCAATTGGGAGGTGCTCTTCTCTGACCCACAAACTACAGAATGTTGAACTATATTTAAGAAAATCATTCATGAGCTGGAAAAATTACATTTACCTGTACCACTAAAAAAACCCTGTAATTATAAAGGTAAAATAACATACTAATTGCCAGCAGATTAGGCCTTATGGTCTATCAAGTCTGCTCGAACCTCACATCCCTAGTTAGGAACCGAAGCCCTACCCCCTTGTGTTCCAGAAACCCCTATCATCCATCTCCACCCCCTTGGGCCAGGCCATCGTCTGATACATCCGCTTTCTGTATCTGTCCCACCCTCTCTTGAAGCCCACCACCATGGATATCTGAACCAACTCACCAGGCAGCGTGTTCTAAAGATCCACCACCCTTTCAGTGAAAAACCTCCACCTCTTTTCCCCCCTCATCCTTCCACCTTCCAGCTTCAAATCATGCCCTCTGGTGATACCCCTCTGCTTTAATCTAAAGATCCTCCCCGTGTTTACCTTATTTATTCCGTTGAGGTACTTGAAGACATCAATCATATCCCCCATCTCTCCTCTCCTTTCCTCCAATGAGAACAGGCAGAGCTACTCAAGTCTGTCCTCATATGTCAAATCCCCTAGTCCTCATATCATCCTAGTAGCCCTCTTCTGTACCCTCTGTAGGAGCTGTGAATCCCTCTTCAAGTGTGGTCTCCAGTACTGAACACAGTACTCAAGGTGTGGTCTAACCAGTCCATTGTACAGTGGCAGAATCACTTCCCTGCTCCTAGAGGTGATCCCCCTTATGATGCATCCCAACATCCTGTTTGCTTTGCTAGCCACTCTTCTGCACTACTCAGAGTTATTCATACATGCATCCACCATGACCCCTAGTTTTTTTTCCCCTGTTGAGGTCTCCAGTGCCTCCCATCCCAGGGTGTACCTGTGTTTAGGGTTTCCCGCCTAAGATGTAACACCTTGCACTTGGTGGCATTGAAATTTAATTTCTAGGTGTGAGTCCACCTTTCCAGAGTATCCAGATCCCCTTGCAGGGCCAACTTCCCCTCTTCCCCCCCTTAACTACTGCTCCCATCTTGGAGTCGTCGGGGAAGAGACTCATTTCACACCATATAGAAACATAGAAACATAGACTTTGATGGCAGATAAGTACCACTTGGCTCACCCGGTCCCTTATGTCAGATGTGTATGCATTAAACAGGATCAGACCCAGGACTGAGACCTGCGGTACCCCACTACTGACCTCTGTAGGGTTCAGGAGCTCCCCACCGACCACTACTTTCTGAGTGCATCCAGCTAGATAGTTTCCTATCCATCTGACCATCAAAGGGCCCACTCCCAACCCCGTCAGTTTCTCCACCAGATCATTGTGGGGGACCTAATCAAACGCCTTGCTGAAGTCCAAGAACTGTACATCCACAGGCTTTCCCCTGTCCAGTTCCGATGTTACCCATTCATAGAACTCCACAAGGTTGGTTTGACATGATCTACCTGGCACAAACCCATGTTGCCGACTATCCAGACCCCCCACCTCCTCCAAGTACACCCCCAATCCTTCCTTTAGTATACTCTCCATTATTTTTCCCATGACCGAGGTCAAACTGATGGGTCTATAGTTACCAGGTACTTCCCTTGACCCCCCTGTATGGATTGGAACAACATGTGCCTCTCTCCAATCCTAGGTACCCTTCCTGTCTCAAGTTACCTGTTGAAGAGCTCTCCAGGGGTGCAGCCAGAACGTCTGCCAATTCCCATACTACTCTCAGATGAATGCCATCCGGCATAGGAGATTTATCTTTCTTTAGAGCCTTAAGGGCTTGCCACACCCATTCGGTGGGGATAGCATCATCCATCCCCACCACCTTACTGGCCTTTTTATCTTACTCCTGATGTGACACCCCTGGGGTACTTCTCCCTCCCTCATCTCCATTTCTGTTGCTCCCCTGTTCCCACACACTACCACTTCTATCCCCATCATACCTTGCTTTGTAAATATCCCATCCCCCTCCCTAGTGAACACAGGGGTGAAGTACTCATTTAATACCTCCACCTGGTCCCTCACCTCTTCCACCCACCCACCTTCTGATCTCAATCTGCCGTGCTGGCCCTTAGTTTTTCTCTGCTCCCCAATGTACTGGAAGAACCCCTTTTCCCCTCCCCATATCCCTTGTGCCAGTCACTGCTATTTACTGGACTTTGCCCCCCGCATTATCTGGGTGACTTTTCTAGATGCAAGATGGTACGTTTCCTTTTCCCTATTCCCTCTCATTGTTTTGTATTTTTTGTAGGCAGCCTTCTTTTTTCTGACTGCTAACTGAACCTCACTGGACCACCAGCATGGTTTATGTGACCTTGCTCCCTTACTCTTCACCTTAGCACACATCCTGACTGCCTCTTTCCACTTCTGTCATTATCGTACTCCCGTTCAAGTGATCCTTCAGAATATTTCCCATGCCCACAAAGTCTGCCCCCCCTGAAATCCTCAGCCAGTGTCCTAGATCTCTCCTCCTTCCCCCCATGCTTATTTGAAACAAGACAGTATCATGGTCACTCCCAGTCAGGGGATCCTCTACAACCAGGTCCCTTACCAGATCCCCATCTGCTAGAACCATGTCCAGGACATGCCCCTCACTTGTGAACTCCATCATGTGCTGTGTTAAGAACACATCCTGGGAGTCATCCAGCAGCCTGTGCTCCTTGGCCACCTTAGAGGATATGGTTACCCAGTTTGTACCTGGCATATTAAGGTCCCCCATCAGCACCACTCCCTCCCCTTTTGGTCTGCACTGGGCAATGATATTCTCCAGCAAACCATCCACCAGAACATCACCCATCCCTGGGGGGGCCTATATAATACACCCTGCTCTACCTTACCTCCTGCTGGGGTTCTCAAGGTAACCCATAAGGCATCCACATTTCCCTCTGCCTCTTCTACCCTAGCAATTTTTTGTCATCTCTAATGAACTTAGTCACTCCACCCCCACTGCCTTCCTTTCTATCCTTCCTAAGCATAGTGTACCCCCTGACACTTAGGTCCCAGTCATGGTTATTGTTGGCCCACATTTCTGTGACCAACACCACATCCACCCCCCCCCCGAACAGCATGGCCAGGAATTCTGGCAACTTGTTTCCCAAGCTCCTGGCATTTACTAACACCATCCCCACCACTTATCCCTGATCTCCTTTGTCGAACAACAACTGGGGTCCGGTCCTTACACATCCATCCTCCCTCTGCTCCTCCTGAAACCTCCTCCCCAGACTGTTTCCCCCCCTCCCCTGATTGGGTTTGAAGGCTACTCCCCTCATCTAGAGGAGAGAGCTTCTGGTAAGCCCCTTCCTTATCCCTCCCTCCCCTCACAAGTTTAAACCCCACCTTTCTTGAATGTGGTCCTCTACCCCCTGTTTAAGGACTTCCTTCCTTAACGGGGTAAGATGAAGCCTGTCCTTGGCATACAGTCCCTTATCCTTCCAAACTCCTTCCCAGTTCCCTAACACCCCCGACCCACTTTCTTCACCCCACTTCCTGAGCCAGTCATTAACCTCTGTTATCTTCATTTTGTTCTCCACTGAGTCCTTTGGTACCAGCAATATTTCTGAAAAGGAAATGTTGCATCCATTATCCCAACAGACTGGTAAGTTCTCAGAACCTTGCTTGGATTTCCAAAATGCTAATTCCCTCTATATCGTTAGTCCCCAAAGGCACCAGGAAATCAGTTTCCCTCCACAATCCCTAACCAGTTCATACACCATGAACTTTGCTCTGTGCACTGTTAGCCCAGAGATACTCACTACCTTCACCTGGCTATGGCATCCACCTCCCTGTCCCTCCCAATGGATACCCCTACTCATCGAGTCTCCCAATAACAGAACCTTAACACCACCATCATCTTTATGATTACGTCCACTATGCGGTCTCAACCTTCCCCCTTATCCATGATCTCAATTCCATGGAAGTCTTCCTGCATTATTATGAGAGACCCCCTTGTCACCCTCCCCTTTCTGCCTCCCTTATTATTTTGCCCTCTTAACTCAGACCCCCCGAATAAGGGTCCCATTTAACCCTCTCTTATCTGAGCCATTTATCCTGGCCCTGGTCATTTCCCCTTCCCCCACACCACCATCCTCCACCCTTGTAATAGAATCCCTACCTCCAGAGGCCCTCTGTGGGTCCTCTTTATCTAGGGCCCCATCCTTGGTACGGACTCCCCTCCTGAAAGGGGGCCCCTCCCCCTCCTTCTTGTCCTCCACTTTCTTTCTAGTAGTGCTCTCCTCCCTCGTGCCTGCAAAATGTTGCAGCTCCTCCATCTGCTTGACATTTAAGTTTGCTCTTCTTCCTCTGGGACGATTTCTGTCCTTTCCATTGCTGGCCTGTGATGCCCTATGGGTATCCAACTCCCTCCCCCCGGCCTCTGTATCAGTTTTCTCATTTCCACCTACCCCTTCTTCCCTCTCTAGGTTGCTTAGTAGCTCAAATTTATTGTAACACTCTATGCCAGCCTCCATTAAGTGACCTGAGTTTCCCCTGACTGCCCCCTAAGCTGTCCCTCTTCCTCTCATCTTGCCCTGTCCTCCTTAGGAGCTCCCTTCCCACTATCTACTCTTCTAGGCTTCCCCACAACAGCCCCTCCCTTCCCACTGTCTGCTCTTCTAGACTTCCCCACAACTGCCCTCCTGACTCTTCCCCCTCCAATCTCTTTATATTCGGGATGTTTACTCATAAGTTTTCCCCTTAGTGTCAACATCCTTATCCAAGGGTCCTCTGTCCCTAATATCCCCCCTTCTGCTTGCTATAATGTAACCTCCTTTAATTTCTGAGCAGCCCCAGCCTCCCCTCAACCCCATCCTTCTGCCACCCATATCCACACCCCCTATCCTTGGACACCCCCCAACTCCCCCAGCTTACTCCTTAAACCCTACTTCGCTCCTGATATGAGATAGCTGTCTACAGAGTAGACAGCCTCCCTCTCTCCAGGCCCACTTGAGAATTATTGCCACCCCACAGTCTGTGCAGCCTACAGCCCTTCCGAAGATGCCTGCCATGGTGGAATTAGGCCACCCTGTTTGTCCCTCTCTATTCATAATGGGCACTTCCCCCTTTTCCCAGTCCCTCCCCCTGGAATACAGTCTCTCTACACTGACTGCAGTTGTTTATGAATCCATTTTCAATCCCACCAATAACATTCCCAAGTTTCACAAACACATACAGTCCAGTATGTGTCCAGTGCCGCTAACAGTGTGTGTATGCAGACATCAGGTACCGTATGATGTCACAGGCCACCAGTTCCTGCTGCTTCAAGTTTCGGTCACAAACAGAAATGCACAGCCCTTCAATGCAGACATCAGGTACCATATGATGTCACAGACCACCAATTCCTGTTGCTTCAAGTATCAATCATAAGCAGAAATGCATAGCCCTTCAATCCCAACCCCCAGTGGCTTTTCATTATTTAAGAAAGCCTACAATACAGGGTGGGTGGGAGGCTCTACCACCACCAGGCATACATCATATTTAAATTTCACTCTAATTATCACTGCCAAATAAGTGTTCCCACAACCAGCACACAAGCCCCAATAGTTACAGTATCTCAGGACTCCCACTTGCACCCGGTAAAGTCAATAGGTATAATACCTCCAGTAGACCATTGGGAGAAACATCCCTCAAAGGGTGGTATCTGAACATCTCCACAGGGGCAGGCCTATAGAGGGGAGCCTGGAAATTGAATCTTATGGTGTGATGGTCCAACCAACTGACTGGTTCCACCACCAGATCAGTGGCCTCCAAACCCAGGAGAAAAAACAGATTGAGTGAGTGAACATGATCATGAGTTGCAGAGGTAACTACCTGTGTGAGGTACAACCAACACATAAGTTGGAGGAAATCCTGACCAAACTGCGAGAATTCATCATTGACCCAGGCGTTGAAGTTGCCCAGTAACATCAGTCTGGAGGACTCAAACACCATGTTGACAAAGAAGTCTGTGAATTCCTGCAGGAACAGTTTCTTGTCCCCAGGTGGACAGTAGACAAGAACAATCCTGCCCCCCACACCTGCAACAATGATACACTCAAATGATCTAGAATCCTCAAGTAGCACACCCACAAGACCCAATTCCGATCTAAAACATATGGCTACACCCCCCCCCGCAGTCTGATCTTGAGTGGTGTATCACTGAGAACCCAGCTGGAATAGCTGCCTCCAAAATGGGGCCAGGATTATCGTCCAGCCAAGTTTCGGTGATGCAGGTCAAATCAGCAGTCCCAACAAGATCAACAATAATGGCCATCTTGTTTCTTATAGATCTGGCATTGCAAAACACCACTCAAGTTGAACGAGGTACCAAAGCTGCCCGGGCCACCGGCCCAAAATCATTGGAGCCCTTGGGTATGGGGACCAGAACTAAAGGACCACATTCTGGAACCCATTTCACCCCAGGGCATCTCCTGGTCCTGACCACCCCAATCTGACCAGTCCACTCAACCCCACCCCTGAGAGTCGGGTCCTCCAACCCCTCCTCCGTCTCCTCCCTACTATTCCCAGGGCCCAGCAGTGCCAATAAACTAATGCCAGCAAGGGAGGGCAATGAAAATGGTGGAGGTCCCGGAGCTCAGAGGAGGAGTAGTGCCAGACCGGGGGAGCTACCAGGCAGCACATCTTCAATACAACAGCTACAATGATAAACCAATTAGTAAATACAAATCAACAATATAAACAGCACACATCCAAATCAACACAAACTTCACATACAAAGCAGACACAAGCATAAAATAAAAACAGAATCAAATTGCACACAATAAAATAAGAAAACTAAGACCAGAGAGCTCTCACCACTCTAGTTAACAGGTATAAATGATCTGACCTCAATGCCATCTATCACACGGTGAAGGGGGGGGGGGAGTCCAAAAGTCAAATACAGCAAAACAGTTTAAAAACCATAAGAGTACTTGCTGGATCTCAAGGTTCGAATAAATTGTGCTTCCTCCAACAACCACCTCTCATGGTGGGGGAAAATGCAATTAATTCACAGAAATGATGAAAAAAGTCACAGTACACAAAATAATCCACAACAATCCACGAAAGTGTATACAATACTCACTGCTTGGGTACCCCGAGAGTGGGGCCCATTATTAAAAAAGGAGCCGCTATCCCAGTGCAGACTTGCAGCCCAAAAATAGTCAAGAAGAACCCAGGTCAGCTTATTCCTCAAAGCAGCATCCAGGAGTAATATTCCACTGACAAAACTTGTGCCAAACAATCCTTTAAATCCTTTTGACAAGTCCGGGGGACCAGCAGACAGTGTAATTACAAGGAGGCAAAACACCCCAAAATGCACCAGCCAAATTTGCCGTACCCCAGATCACCTGAGACCTGCGGCTACAGGAACCCTAGTCGGCCAGCTAACAGCCAGACCATGGAGATGTCTTAGGGGTAGCTCTGGACTCTGTTCAGCTCCCTGGAAGTCAAAACCAGGCAATTCCTGTCCAGTCCTGAGCAGAAAAGGAAAAACAGTCAGGCAGCACAAGGTGCATTTCACCCAAACAACTCTCAAACCAATCCCCACAGTCACAGCAACAAAAGACTCACTCCAGGGAACTGAGGACATCGACCGCCAGTTCACAATCTGGGAAAAGCAGCCCAAACTTCCTTGGGCACAGAGATGAAGAAAGCCACTTACAGCTCCTCCAGAATCCTTTAAAACCCAGCAGCCAGAATCCCCAAGAACCCATCAGCCAAGGAAGCAGAATGAACAAAGAGTGGACGAGTCTAAGAAGTGATCTGCTGGCAGAAAACAGCAGCCACAACTCGACCAGTCCAACAGCTTAGATAACAAATGCAGAACGCTCACCAGGCAGCTCATGCGGCAGCTCAAGAAGCGTTGAAAGATGCACACAAAATACAGATGGAGTTGACAAAATAGTCTAAACAACACAAACTAAAATAAATGACTAAAAATGGACAAAAAGTGAACAACAAATGAACAAAAGTCCAAGTAGCCGATAACTAAACTCTTGCTTCTGCCGACAAGCACAGCGTGGCCACCATCTTCATATGTACCCCCAAAGAATCCCTTGTTCTGCCTGGTTCCCTTTGTTCCAGACCACACTACCATATACAGGGCTGTCTCTGCTAGCCGGCATGCCCAGTATCCCTGATCTTTCATCAGTCTTCAGTTCTTACAATATTCTACAGGCTACCCCTTTGTACAGCCTGCTCTTGTTCCCTTTATTCAAGTCCTGTTGCTCAGCACTCACTATCTACCACATGTCTTACCTTATAGCTGACTGTAAAGATTGCAGAGTGGCTGCTGGGGATCTGAAGAGGGAGAAGGAAAGAGGGGAGCTGCTGGCCTCAGATCTTTTTAATCCCTCTCTCTCTCTCTGCTCCTCTCCAGGTGACCAGGATCCTATGGTTAGTCCCTGTGATTCCTCCTCTAGAGGTGGTGCCAGGGTCTGCTCTCTGCCCCAGAAGGAGAATCACTTCCTGCCTAGCTTCAGGAGAGAGCATGAGGGCCCTGGAAAAATGGACATCTGCTGCAATCCATTGGCAGCCTTACTACTAGTTCTCACATTGTGAAATACCTAAACTGTTTTATTGTCACCTCTGTGTGACTGGTTTGAAGCTTCTGTTCAATTGTATTAGTTTGAACCTCTTGTTATAAGTGTATCATTACTTCCCTAATAGAAAGTATGGGTTTGAATGAACAAGGGCATTTTGTCTACTTTGGCAAAAACATGCTTATCAAATGTTTCTAGCTGAAGTGTAAGCAAAATTCAGCTTAGCTGTCTTAATATCTGATGACATGAGACAAAACATGTTTGTTCTGTAAAATGTACTGTAAAAAAATACTGCAGTTTCTTCAGAGAGATGACGGTGTGCCTTAACAACAATACCATAAAGATGGTATTGTTTACCCAACAAAGCCATCTACTCTTGTATTTTTAACATCTGATACAATACCATCATGATGGTATTGTCAGCATCTGATATCATCACCAAGCCATGCATAGTACCTTTTAAAACCTGAAAAAGACTGTTGCATTATTACGTGCTAATTTCTCCTTTCCATTCCATCTATTTTGAAATCCACCTGCTTCCATCTCAGATCTCCCTACATAACTGACTGCTGTGAGTATATTTGAAAGAAAGAAAGGAAGGGAGAAAGAGAGAAATGAAATGGGAGCAGGGTGGGTAAACAGAGTGGTTTTGATTATCAGGTTGTGAGGGAGAGCTGAGATGGTGGATATGAAAGAGATTGTTGCCTAATTATGTGCTAACTGCTTTTATACCATATTTTTCTTCTCAAATCTGTGTTGCTTAAAAGAAAACCTATAAAATGGGTTCCTTGTTATCTGCTTATCCTGTGAAGCTCACAAAATTGTGGGATTTATGTAAGGTCCACTGCATAGTACCTTCTAAAATCATCACCTCCGGCACAGCACTAAGTCTATCTGCAGCAGCCCAAAGTTATAGGACCTCAGGAGGAGGACAGTTACATATTCAATCCTTTTCCAGCTACCATTCTTCAAAATCATGTTGTGAAAAAGTGTTCAGGAACAAGACTCCACCAGCTGCAATCATCTGCCACTGGATCAGAACATGGAGAGATAGAATGTCAGCAAGCATCACCCCATGGAACACGTAGAAACATATATTTGCTATTGACATTAAGTCCTTACTAAATAAACTCCCTAGCTAATGTCTTGTCTTTGACAAGAGACTACAAGTCATGGGAGTGAGGTTTTACCTGGGAGGCTGTGGGTTTATCAATTGGCTAATGTGTGTGCATGTTTTGCTGAGAACTGTATAAAACTGTACTCATCTAGACTGGGTACAGTATATGCTTAGCTGAAATTGGGACTTGTGTACTGAGGGTATCAGCTAAAAAGGAACTGTTCAAAGAACATACTGTACCTTTCCAGTAACCCCCCATTCCAGGGAAAGTAAAAGACGGTCAGCAATGTGATATTCCTCTAACGAGAGCACACTGATACAAATGTATTTGAAAGAGCCTATTGCTTAATTACATGCTAACTGCTTTTAAACCATGTTTTCTTCTCACGTCTGTGTTGCTTAAAAGAAAACCTACAACTCGGTATAGCATGGATTCCTTGTATCTGCTTGTCCTGTGAAGCTCACAACATTGTAGGATTTATACAAGGTCTACTGCAGTGGATAAGGATTTGCTCTTGGGCAGATTTCAAGAAAATCAGGTTGACTCCTACACGTTTGACTTCCAAGGTTGGATATGGGTAACTAAAACTGGGTCATAACATTCACAGCAGTCAGTTCTGTAGGGAGAATTGAGATAGCAGCATGTGGATTTTAAAAAAGATGGACTGGATCAGAGAATTGGATCAGGAGAGAAAGCTGAGATTGGAGCAGGGTTGGTAAATTGAGAGGCTGTGGTAATCTGGCCAGGTTGGAGAGCTGCGATAAGAGTGAGGTGTATTTTAAAACAGACTGAGTAGTTTAGGCAATCTTATTGGGAGGGAAAGCCAAGATGGAGATGTGGGTTTATTTTTAAACAGTCAGAGTTGTCTAGGCAATTGAGTTGGGAGGCAGAACTGTGAAGGGAGTGGTTGGGTTTTAAAACAATGGAGGAGTTTATGCATTTGGGTCAGACAGGAGAGATGAAATGGGAGCAGGGTGGGTAAACAGAGTAGTTTTGATGATCAGGTTGTGAGGGAGAGCTGAGTTAGGAGCATGGTACATTTTAAAGCAAATGGGGTATTCAGGCAATTGGGTCTAAAAGGATAGCTGAGATGACAACAGAGTGCATTTCAAAACTGAAGGAGTCATTTGGGCAATCAGTTTGATAGGAAGAGCTGAGATGGGAGTGGTGTGAAATTTACAACAGAGCAGTTTGGACAATCTGATTAGGAAAGAGGGATGAGATGAGAGAGGTTGATTTTAAACATATGGAACAGTTTGGGTAATTACTGTAGTTCAGCAGTTAGAGTTAAGATGGAAGCATAGCATAGCAAAGGGAGGCAGTATAGCGCAGTGGTTTAAGGCTCTGAGCTGCAAATCTGGAGACTAGGGTTTGAATCCCACAGCCCCCACCTGCATACTGTGTAACCCTGAGCAAGTCACTTACTTCCCTGTGCTCCCAGGTTGCATCTGTAAACAAGCTTTCAGCTTAGTGTGTCTCACCTGGTTAAACAATTGGAAAAAAATAGTTGGTAAACAGTTAGAGCACTGCAGGTAATCAGGCCAGAAGAGAGAGCTGAGATGGTAGCTTTGCTTTTCTTAAAGACAGGGTAGTTTAGGCACTTGAATCATGAGAGTTAGCTGAGACGGGAGTGGGTTGGGCATAAAGATGGAGTGAATCATGGAATTTGGTTAGGATAGAGAGCTGAGATGGGACTGAAATGGATTTTAAAACAGACAAAGCATCTTTGTAAATCAATCTGGCAAAGAAAACTAGGATGCAAGCTGTGTGGACATCAATACAAAGCAACAGGGACAATCATGTTTTGATGGAGGGTTGAAATGGGAGTGAGGTGGATTTTAAAACAGAAAGAGCAGTTTGGGAAATTGTGTCAGGAACAGGAGTTGAGATAAGAGTGGTGTGTGTCAACAGAGGGAGCAGAACAGGCAGTGAGGTCTGCAGAAATGCTGAAATGGTAACAGCACATATTTTAAAGAGCTGCACCGAGTCCATTGACATCAGCAGGTGAAGCACTGCCTCTCAACATGGGAAATGTGGAATTGATCCTTTGCCCTAACTCTTCACCCAAGCTGATGAGATCTGAAACATCATCAGAAGGCAATGTACGCTGACCCTGAATGGAGGGTGCTGAACACTCTGCTGTCTGAGCACCACCTGCAGGTGAGAAGTATGACTGCCTTGATGCTGCAGGTGACCAAACAATGCTGGCAGTTTTGTGTCCAAAGGTTGGTGCCAGGGTCACTCAATGGCTGTTGCCAGGGAGGTGGAAGGCCATAACCAGAACAATCCTTGGAGTGAGTAGCATGATAGCTGGCGCGTTCAGGCCCAGTTTGCCACTAAAAGCCACTTCAATCCCACAGTAGTGGTCTCTCACCATGTTAGCAGGTGTGGCGGAGGATGTTGTCTGGCTGTGACCAGGCTCCATCACAGTGGGGTGAACTGCAGGTTCAGGGGTACAGAGTTAAGTGCTGGAGATGTGAAGGTACAGGACTCGGTCTGACAGGCAACATACAGTAGGAAAGTTGCATTGAGAGGGGGAAATGTAAATTGCAAAGAGAAAGCCAGGCAGAGAGTCTGGGCAACTGTTTCAAGAGGGAGAGCTGAAATGTTAGTGGGGTGGATTTTAAAATGGATGGAGCTAGCCAGCCCGGTGGTGCTGATGGTTGAGGCACTGGATGTCACACCTCGCTCCATGCCAGCAACCCAGGTTCGGGAATGAGCCAGGGTCATTGGGGGTTGGCAGGGGAGGAGACGGATTGAGCATCCGTTGGACTGCTCTCCATTTCCAAGGAGGGGGGTATCATGCCTCAGTGCCCTTAGTGGCCTCTAGCAATGCTGGGAGGCATTGCAGGGCACTGGAAAACACATGGAGGGGCATGCTGTGGTCGACGATGGGGAGGAGTGCATGCAGTAGCACAAGGGGAGAACAAGGGAAAATTTGGCTTCAGTCGTGGTGGCATGATGGCCATCTTCATGGGGGATTGCTCGGGCAAGGAACATGGCACTGGATCCGGTCTGGGTGGATGAGTGTTGGGGGACTCTCTGCCTCCACGCCATGGGGGGTAATCCATGGGAGTAAGCCACAGGCCCAGCTGAGGGTTCTTTGAGACGGTGGCCAGAAATTCCTTGGGGCAGCCTGGACATGATCAGGTTAGCAGACTGGTTGCCCAGGGGAGAAAATGTATAGCAAAAAAAAAAAAAAAACTGATGGAGCTGTTTAGGCAATCAAGCTGGGAGGAAGCGTAGAACTGCCAGTCAACACTGATCAAGGCCCTGAATGGCTTTCAATTTAGTAGCCACCAGTCCATTGTACAGGCATAGGTCATCAAGCATAGGCAGACCAGGAGAAGTTATAAAATTTGCAAGTAGTTTTTTGTTACTATTAATAACATATACAATAATGGATGGGGAAGTGTGCTTAATGAGAAATTATTGGCTGCTTGAGGTGTGGGATGCTACATAAACCCCAAGGGTGAAGCCCGAGGGGTTTATTAAAACATCCCACACTGAGTGCAACCATTAATTTTGAATTTATGCACACTTCCCCATCTTTTATTATTTACAATAGCTGGTCAACAATTTTTTGCCACACTTGATTTTTCCTTTGTCTGAGACACACATACAGACACACACACACACACACACACACACACACACACACACACACAGTCTATTTCTTTCTCTCTCTTTTTGACAGCATTTGATTTGGTGTTTTTTTTTTTTTTCAACATTTTTGATTTATTTGGCTTCTGGTTTATCCCCTCCCATTGGCTCTTATCTCTGAAGCACATCCGAGGCATTCGCAGTGGAAGTTTTTCTCCAGTGCGGCTGTAAATTGCTCAGTGCAATTTTTGAACAGTGGGATCAACCAGATGGGATAAGGGAAAGAAGAACTGTTCAAAAAGTTAAAAAAAATAGACGTGCTCTTGGTGTAGTGGCTCCTTGTTAAGTGGGACAGAAGAGTCGACATGTTTTTGTTTCTGGTAAGCCCGCCCAGGAGGAGTAAAGAGCCAATTAGGATGACTTTTGTTTGAGTGACGTGGCACATGTTTGCCATTATATCCCATGGGTTATAGTGGCAAATTATAACTGGTACAGCCTATGAAAAAAATTGCTGACCAATTATTATAGTAAAATAAAGAAAAAGAAAATGGTACTGGATAGCTCTTTGCAAACAAAGTCCTACATCTGAGGTTCTCTGGTTAAAATCTCAATCTCTGTCTGTCTCTCTGTCTCTCTGTCTCTCTTTCTTTCTTACTATAAACAAAACCTTGCTGTCTTTTGTATGAGATGTCTTTTCCTGGCAATTTAAACTCTGCATCCTGTTATTATAAGTTTTGTCTCCTTTCTTTCACAAGATGTAGTAAAACGGTGTCAGTTTCTTTCCTGTGACCATCCTGTAAGGTACACCTAGTCTGAACAGTTGCAGCAAAATAGGCCATTCTTTAAATGAGCTTGTAAAGGTCAATATGCATCTTGAGGTCAACCCCTGTGTTCCAGACAATGTAGTAAACCTTTGTCAGCTTTTTAAGAAACCCCAATAGTCTTCTACAATCTTTTCAAACAAAGTAACCATGTCCATTTGCAATCCAAGTGATCCCAGTCCCACATAAGGATTCACATATATTTTTTAACCACACAGAGGAGCAAATGGAGAAAGAAAGAAAGAAAGAAAGAAAGAAAGAAAGAAAGAAAGAAAGAAAGAAAGAAAGAGCAAGTTAAGGAAGGGAGACCACAGGGGGAACTGGGGACCATCTGAGTGGCTAGTTTCTAAGTGCCACAATAAAAATTCAATTGTACAATCAGACAAGCAAGAAATAGACAAGTGGAAGAATAGAAGAGGACAAAGCAGATCCTTGCTTTAAACTATCTCTGCATAACAAATGAGGCAGAGTTTTATCCAACTCTGTCACACAGTCACTAAAGATATAAAGTAGAAAATACATTTACTAAATTATTAATTACTTTATTTCAAAAGTTGTACCAGGAAATGCATGCTGAGCCGATAACAGCTCATTTTGAGATGTGTCCTAAGGGTTGGAGGGGTTAGAAAGTGGAGTACAGAAAAACTAGACAATAATGTGCAATAAGTAAGATCACAAATATAAAATAATACAGTATAAAAGTAGCAGGATATAACTGGTGGACAAGTCAAGCATAAAAATAGAATAAACAAACATTAACTATGATCAAGTGGACAGATACATTAAAAAATGATTTGGCATAGATTATGTGCAAAATCATAGATGAGATGGTACTTAGAAGGCAGATTGTTGTATTTGCCACATAACCTTACAGTAAGATTGACACCTCAAGCAATGAGTGAGATTCAAGTAACAGACAGCATCAGCCTCATAGTGAGAATACACATTAAGCAACAAATTGCATGCAAGTAACAGATAAGAAAACATTGGCAAGTGGCAATGTCAATAATGTTGACTTGCAGTAGTCTACAGCTCCCTGTAGAAATGGTCACATGTACAGTATGCATCAAATGAACTGAGTCTCGTAGCAGAATTCACTGGCAAGAGTGAGAAGTTGCTTCCTACATAACTCATGGGCTAATAGTTTGAAGTGCCTAGACCACAAACAATATCACAATATGTTTGCTTTCAATCTGCAAGCAAACATAAAAGCAGCATTGGCAGCAGCCCACATACTGTACCACTGCAATGCCATAATCCTGCTGAATAAAAAAACAGCACAAATGGACTTGATGTTTTTATAGTTATTTTTTGTTGACTGAGAAAGGAAGGCTGGGAAACTACGCAGCCCATGATGACCTTACACATACTGCATCAGAGATGGCTAAAGTAGCACAGCTACACAGCAAAAACTAGAACTCTCACAAGCTGAAAAAAAAAGAAACAATACTCTTCACAAATAATGACCCGATATAGTACTCAGGATGGAGATGGGCACAAAAGTTAACATACTAGTGCCTAAAAAAAAACAAAAGGGCAATTCTGTTGACCTAGACTTTATTCATGTCATGGAGAACTGGGCATCTTTTCCGTAAATGATTTAAATATGTTTTCCTTATAGGAACTATCCCTGATCAAGGAGGTGTGGCAGCTGGTCTGCTTTATTTCACAATTCCCAGCTCCAGTGTGACCCAAGCATGGGCATCTGATTAGAATCCAGATAACCATGCCAGTTCCATCACTGGGCTGCTCATTATTCTTGGAAAGAGCTCCTCACACACAAGAGCCAGTGGGTGTGAGGTACTGCATGGGTTAGCTAAGTTTAAAATATATGTCAGCCCATGTTTTGACTCATGGAGCCTTTTAAAGGTGCCATGTTCTGTAAATCTATATACAGTGAAGCTAGCTAGGATACAACACAGTACCTTGCAGTAAATGACATGTCACACAATAGAGCATAACAAAAAGGCTTAATTTCCATTGAACTGCACTGCTTATTGCAGCATATGGGGGCATTCTGTAGTAATATTTTTTTTTTTATTTATTTAGTTTTTGTTGACCGGATAAGTGCACTAGACAAATCTTGCCTATTTTCAGGCACGACCCAGGGAAGGGGGATACAGATGAATGCCAACTGACCTTGAACCAGATTAAGCTGTCGGTGGTATTTTTCATGAATGGAGGAGTTTGGCCATTGCACTGGTGAAATTCCCCTGCTCTTTTCAAGAAGTGCCATGGGCTCTTTAACATCCACCTGAACTACTACCAGAACAGGCAGATGGGACCTCGGTTTAATGTCTCATCTGAAAGACGGCACCTCAGGAGTGCAGCACCCCGCTCATGCTGCACTACAGTGTCAGTATTGGGATATTAACCCAAGTGCCTGGTATGGGGATAGAACCCACAGCCTACTGATCTCCCGGCCTCAGAGGCCAGTGTGCTACCTGCTGAGCCACTGACACTGCAAGGTACTATGTTGCATCCTGGCTGGCTCAACTGTATAACTTCTTTAATTAATTGCTACTAACTATATCATGCATCTGTTGATTGTACACTGTGTGGTACCTTGGATATTAGAAAGAGTGTAAGGAAATTAGCTTTATTGTTACTGCAATTAGCTTTACTGTTACTGTTTAGTACTATTTTCTTGTGGTACTGCATTTGGTATGGTTCCAGTTTGTGTTCTGGGACTATCTGGCCCAGATGTAAGAGTGTTGCCAGCTCAGCCCTACACAAATAAGTGTACTTAACAATTCTTGTATGGGAGAACTAGTTTTCCATTTACAAGATCAGCTTATACTGAATTTTATGTTTTTGTCTGTTTTTTTTTTTTTTGGAGATTAAATCCCATCTTTACCTTCAAACCCAGCTCAGAACTGAACATTGCAACTAGCACAGTGGGGCAGCAGCAGTGCATCATGTTGTTGCTGGGGAGGCTGGGGTTCTGGTGTGATCAACTGATTACCTGGGTGGGGATGTCACAGTATGGGGGAGAGGCATTCTGATCCAAGGGGGTGAAGGAGGGCATTGGCTACCTAGCATTCACATAACCCTTGCTAGTCATACACACAGCAGCACTGTTGTTATCTGTGAAGCCAGCCTCTTGTTTGCCCTTGCAACTGTAGAATGGAACAACCATGGTGATCTCAATAACAGGGTGGGTGACAAAAAGATTCAAAAAGTGAGATCTGAACCTGCAGACCTGGATTTGAGTCCCACAACCTCGACTTCCATACTGTGCAACCATATGCAAGTCACTTGACCTTCCTGTGCTCCCAGTTCAGCCCTGAAAACAGGCCTTGTGTCTCATGGGCCTTACCAAGTTACCAAAAAGTAAAAAAAAAAAAAGAACAGTGCCACAGGCAAATTCTTTACAGTATGTTCAAAAGTGACTTTATTTTTCTTTAAGTTCTCTGGTTAACTGCTAGAGGATTTGTCTTTTAACCCCTCCTCCAACTCCTCTAATTGCAAGATTGGGAAGAATACCAAAACCTGTGAGAGGCGTATCTGGCAGTGCAGGGATTTAAACAAATGCCAGAACTGAAAATAAATCCTAATATATGAGACACATTTAGAGAAAAAAAACATGTCTTTGGGAACAAACTGTATGCACTGTGTTCCAACAGAGGTGTTTTAAAGGTTCTCCCTCCCCAACACTAGTGGCTTAATGTCATAAATTATGTTTAGAACAAGAGCAAAAAGTGCTAAATGATGATTTACCCCTCATGTTCAACACACACACACACACACACACACACACACATATACACACACACACACACACACACACACACACACACACACACAACATAATGTGCATTTTTTACATGAGGACGATGTGATCTGCAACTAGTTGCACTTTGCTTGAAAAATATAAACAACAATTTACAAGAAAATAATGCAAAACCAAGTTTCCGTAGGTTGGATTTTCAAAAGCAGAGGATGGTTTTGCATCATCAGTGTCTTCCAACTGCACCAAAACATGAGCACCCACCCTATTTTCATTGGTGCTCGTGTTTTACCACAGTTTGCACAATTTACTACAACTTGCATAAAAAAAGATGCATGTGTGATTTTTGTGAATGTAGACACTGCCATTTGTGTAGCAATTTGACAGTTGCACCAAAAGTTAGGTCACCTTTCAGGAGGTCGAACAGTGTGAAAACCTTTGGCATAACTGCACAAAATAATACTAAAATCCTGGTGAATTTTATTGACAATGTTGACTCCTGCCTCACGTATTTATACTTGTCCTTCTGCAATTTCAAGAGAGAATGGGCCCGATTCTCAAAGATCTTCTGGAGCAACGCAAGTTGTGTCACTCCAGAGATGTGGCAAACTCTGGGTGCTCCAGGGACCCTGCACCCAATTCTGTAACAATCAGGGTCCTGACACCAAAGTACCCGGGTTAGCGACAAGTCACCTGCTGTGCCAAGCAGGTGGTGCACATGCAGTAATTGCCACAGGGATCCGCCCACCCCACCCTATGCAACAACAGGGGGGTGAGATGGTTTGGGGGGTTGAAACTGCTCACCAGGAGGGGGTCAGGGGGCATATTGGACAGAGGGGGTGGCAGAGTCTGGGGAGAGCCGTGACTGCCTGTTATTGAAGTGGCACTGGGTGGGGTGTGTGTACAATTTTATACATCTTATTAATGCCAGAATCTCCACATACTGTACTACAATGTAGAGTGCCTAGTACCCATACAGTACGTACATTTCAAACCCTAAAAAAATACAATACAGGAGGGACCAGTGATACATCAGCAGAATGCAGCAGCATATTGCACCAGAACACAGCAGGCTGCTCAACTGTACAGTGGTGTCTTATCACTGTACAGTCATGCTGTCTGTTGTGTTCCAGGATAATATGCTGCCACATTTGACTGATTTTGCACTGGACTTTCCTGCATTACATTTCTTTAGGGCTGGAAATGTATTTACTGTATGAGTACCAGGCACTGTACATTGAAGTACAGTACGTGGACATGCTGGCATTTATGAGCTGTATAACACTGTACATGCATCCCACCCCATGCCACTTCAGTAATAACTAGTCACAGCTCTCCCCCTTCAATGTCCACCCTGTCCCAATGGTGCAAGCCACTTCTACTGTCTCCTGGCTGGTCTAAGTGGTTCCCTTTTGCTGAGTCCACAGCAAGACTTTTAAAATCCAAAAAAGGGGATGTTGCAGCCCGACCATGGGGCAAGCCCCCTTGTGACCTGGCGCACCCCAATTTAGGTTGAATGGGTGGGGCAGACCCACTTTGGCACAGAGGCTCCTCATTCTGACACAGACCGTATTTCTGAATCGGGAATATCACATCTTTTGATGCATAGTGCCTGCGGCAGAGTATTTATTTATTTATTTATTTCTGTTACAGAATTACAACCTTTGAGCCAGAGACTCTTTTACAAATGTCCCAAGTCGAAGAACTGACACAATACAGAAGACATACAGTTAGAATATACAACACAAAGGCAATTATACTGGAGGCATGACCAGTGAATTAAGAGATGCAGTCACAGTGATTGGCTCTGCCCGAATGGATACAAATGTCTTTTTTAATTGTGACAATTTTTTTCTTGTTGTAAGAGGGTGGGGTTCAGGTCATTCATCCATTGGAGTCCTCGACAGGAGAGGGACGGCTGGGCAATGGAAGTTCTTTTAAATGGGTCTTGTAGTAAGCCCTTAGTTGAGTTTCTGGTAGTTTTGGAGGTTATGTTACATTGGAATAATGTTCCAGTAGATTTGGGTGTTAGTCTTAAGAAAGCATTTTTACCAATTAAACAGGCTTGATACTTAGTTCTAAGGTGTAGGGGGAGCCACCCAGTGGAGGAGTAGAGGCTACACTTGTGAGTAAGGCGGTCAGCACCTAGTACGAGCTGGCAGGCCTTATTGAGTAGTAGTTTTACATGATTTAGAGCAGTTTCAGTGGCAGCACCATATATGACTAGGCCATAGTCAATATTTGTGAGACTGGAGCTCCATGTGACAAGGTTAAGAGCCTCTGGGGTCATGGCTTTTCTGTGACGGTAGAGGTCCCCCAGTCTAATATTGGCAGATTTGATCACGTGATCAATATAAGAGGTATAGATGAGGGCATCATCTAGGATGATGCCCAGATATTTGAAGATAGAGACCTGTTCAATGACATCACCTTTGAGGCTATGGATGATCAGAGGTTCAGCATTCCTTTTAGATCGTGGAAGAGAGAAGTGTATAGATTTTGTTTTTCTGTAGTTTAAGAGAAGTCTGTTGTGCGAAAACCAGGACTCAGGTTTGGAGAAGCTATCTTGGAGGGCCATTGTTATATCAGGCAGATGGTAACCAGGAGCTGAGATCACTGCATCATCTGCAGTGGGAAAAGGACAGAGTTTGACACAGGCATCTTGCATCAGTCTAAGGGCTTTGAGAAGTGTACCCAATGTGGTTTAGTTCAGTCTCACCCTCCCAGTTTTCTGCTTGAAAGCATTACTAAATGAGCATTTGTCAATGCTGAATGTTCACAGCTTGGGTTGCTGTTGTATCAGGTCCTGCTTGTGCACACTGTAGCTATATCTTAACCCAAGACAGACCAGATGAGATGTAATATGTACTTTGCAATGTGGTCCTTATTTTACAGTTTTATACTGCATTTACTCAGTATAATAGAGGTGAGATTCAGTATCTCATTTTTCAGTGTGCTCCTGCATTTATAATGTATTTTTCTAGGATAGATATTTTAGATGCAACAACTCCTTTTCATTTTGGTTCTGCAATAGGGTCCTGTTTTTACAGAGTTTTGCAATATATTTACCAAGGGATAACCCAGGAGAGATGTGGTGAAGGGCCAGAAAATGTTTTCAATGGCAGTGAAATGGTGGTGGACCGAAGAATTAAAAAAAAGGTGCCCCAGGGTGGAATGTTTGTATGCAGTGGAGTACACTGTGTATGCCTGGTAATGCCCGTAGTTCTGTACCTGAACAAGTCTTGTCTTTGTTAATAATATAATGGAGAATAGGAGGCCTGATGGTGTCACGTTCTACGAAAAATGTTGCCCATGATTTTTTAAACACCCCCTTTCCTTGTTCTTGCATCCCCCCTATTATTATGAAAACAAGGAGACACTTAAGGTATAATGCCCCCTTTTAGTACAAAAGTGAGAAAGCACGTGGCATTACTGAATACATTATTTATTACTGGTATTGTGGAGATGCTGAATTGATGCTATTGCTAAGGCTCTGAGCCAGCATTTGAAACCCTGGTGGTAAGCCACATTTGATGCAAAACAGCTGCATTATAAACTGTTTTTTGTGTCAGTGTGTCACTTTGGGATTCAGTACTTGATGTGAATGAATGGTTTTGATGGGGGGTGGAAATAGATACAGAAGCAGAAAAAGTTTCAGCAGTTTGGTGAATTTTCAAAGAATCATTTGTTTCAGCTGCAAGGTATAGCATAAAAAAATGAATGAACAGCATGTTCCAGCAGAAGCAATGTACCCCTGGAGTATGCTCCAGACACCCACCAGCATGTTCCAGCAGAACAACCAGCACATCTGAGCAGAACCACTGCCTATTCCTGCAAAATCATCAATTGATACCAGCTGAATTACTAGATCAGCACAAGAGAAGCACTCGCTAATGTCATTAGACTCCCTGCTTCTCTCAGCAAAACCAGTACAGTAGTTCATACCAGCTAAAGCACTAGGCAGTAGCATATTCCCCACACTTCAAATGAAATGACTAGAACATTTTGCTGGAAAAAAAGCATATGGTATGGAGCAATTACCATCAATGTGTGTCAGCCTCAGGTGTTAACCCACTCCCTGAATAATGTTGCTCCCTGGGGCCTACTCTTATTTTACCTGTTTCCCATGATATCTGACATGATGATATGCAGTGCCTTGCTCCCATGTCCTGCTGGTTTGGCCAAATGTTTATTTCTGCTGCTTGGGTTTTTTGTCACCAACCAGGTCACAACCCAACTGGGAAGTGTTGTTTGGAGAAGTGTGGGCTCACGATGCAGTCTCTGGGTTGAGAGTCATGGAGGTGCAATCCTGGTGGTGGTCCTGGGGGCAGTCAAGACTGAGTCTGAGGTCTGGTGCAGGGAGTGGCAGAGATCAAGGAACTAGTGCCTCGGATGGGTGCCAAAGAAAAGACTCAAGAGCAAGGCCAAGAGCAGTGTTACCAGCCAGGCTGAAAGTTGGGACTGACAGTGGAAAACTTGGGAGGAGTGCTGGACAAGAGCAGTGTTAGTGCCAGTTAAGATCCATCTGATGTCAGGGCCTGCTACACACCCCCTTTCACATTTTGAGTGCAGAAATCCCAGCTGGAGAGCTCAGTATCACCATAGTCATGTCCCAACACTGGGCTAAATGGGCTTTAATGGGTTGGCACTGTAGTCGCTTTGCAGTAACTTTAGGGTTTGTGCTTCACAGCCTCAATGTGCAGTTATGCTTTGACCTGGAGCATGGGTGGGAGCTGCAGCTACAAAATGGTTGCCCCAGGTGGTTACCCCTGCTGATTGCCATGGCTGTTGCTATTGTTATTGCTGCTAAAGGTTGATATACCATGTTGACACCAATACTAAGGCATAGGGTGCAGGTGCTGATTGGGAGACATAGCAGATGACTGATACTACAAAGCGTCCTTGCATGTGCATGAGCTCCAGTAAAATGGTATACTGTAGGGACAGAGAAGCCCAGAATGATTTTTTTTCAATCACAAGAGTGTAGTGTGCACATTTGCAGAACACATACAAACAGAGGAGAGAAATAAAGAAGTGCTTCAACTGGGACTTGAACCCAGGCCACCTCGGATACCATTCCAGTTGTGCTACCAGTTGCACCACCAAGGCAACTGGAACCTGGGCTGTCCTGGAGTAAACATTATTCTTTCTCCAATGCACAGCCTGGTGGTGCACAGCTAATTAGAGTTTCATTCACAAAAGTGCAGTGTGCACATTTATGGAACACATGCAAGCAGAAGAGAGAAATAAATAAGTGGCTCAGCTGGGATTTGAACACAGGCCACCCAGAATACTGTTCTGGTTATGCTACCAGCTGTGCCACAAAAGCAACTGGAAACTGGGCTGATCCAGAGGACATTGCGCTTTCACCCGGAATGATCCTGGGTTGTTACAGTATAATATCATATTGGGTATCATTTATGCCCCCGACTCTTGCCCCTCCCTTATCTCTTGAATTGAGGATCATAGAACTAATAAAATAGCAAAAAATAGCCCTATGCAGATTGATAGCTGGTTATCAGAAGTGAAAGCTGGCCGGGGGGGGTGGAGTACAGTATCTGATCCACAGGAATAGCATTTCTTGTTGGGCTGGGGGGGGGATTAGGTGAGACTCAGGAGGGATGTTTCAAACAGGTGCGGGGGGTACCTAAGCTGTGGGAGCAGAGTATCTTTTTGGGCTGGGGGAGTAGCAAAACTGAGGAGGGGCATCTGGCAAGCAGGAGAGAAAGCCAACTAAGATCGTGCGGCAATGTCTGGCAGAAACTTGGGACATCATAATGAGTATTAGCTTGTGATTCTATTTTTTTTATTTAAAAGTTTTGGGACACTGAATTAATGAAGCAGCAATGCCTGAATGTGCATCACCTACACCAGTCAAGATTATTCAGTTCAGTGGAGGATGTTTGCAGAATTGATGTTGAATACCACCAAAGAACATTAACAAATTTGGGGAATTTTAATAAAATAAACCAAAACCAAGCAATTAATTACAGACTCCAGACCCTGGCTGACAACTCTCATGTGGTTAAAAAAAGGTTCTCTATCTGGTAGCTCTTAACTGCATTTTTTGCCTTACTGGTCTACTCTCCTTACTGAAACTGAATTATTTCTGTAATATTTCTGTGTTCCAAGCATTTTACTTTTTGTTAAAAGTCCCTACTTCTGTTGAGCTGAGGTGGTAGCTGAGTCATGAGGCGATGTTTCAAAGTGGTGGTGGTGGTGGTTGGGGGGGTAGTACCTGAGCCATGGGAGAGGTATTTCTTCTTGGGCTGCAGAGGAGTAGCTAAGCCATAGGAGGGGAGTTTGGTGAGCAGGAGAGAATGCCAGTCAGGATCAGAGAGCAATATCTGGGAAAAAATTGGGAAATTGCCATGAGTAGCAGCTTGTGATCCCTAATATTTTGATTTAAAAGTTATTAAGTTATGTCGAGTAGTGTGTTTGGGACGCTGAATTAATGAAGCAGCAGTACCTGGTTGGGCTACTCCTACACCTGGTGGAATTATTCAGTTTAGCAAGGAACATTTACAGAATTGTTGTTGAATGCTAATAAAGCATATTTAATTGCAAAAAAAAAAAAAGAATTGTTGTTGAATGCCACCAAAGAACATTAACCAGGTTGGAGAACTATAATAAAAATAAACGAAGTAGTTAATTACTGACTCCAGACCCTGGCTGGCAACACTGAATATAGAGGCGTGAACCTCAGTAGTGGAGCCTATTGCATCATCGGGGAACATATGGTTAAAAAATGGCTTTCTATCTGGCAGCTACTGAGTGCATTTTTTGCCTAATTGATCTACCCTCATTACTGAAACTGAACTTCTTTTTGTAGTGTTTTTGTTTTCCAGGCATCTCAGTTTTCTCTTGTTAATGATCAATGGAAACCAGCTGCACCACCAAGGCAACGGGAACCTGGTCTGTCCTGGAGTACATTACTCTTTCTCCAGTGCACTTTTAATATGTAGTATAGTCTTAATATACTTAGCTGAGTTTGATACAGAAGGATATAAGCATGCCCAGAGGAATAAAAACTGTATGTAAAAAAAAAACTGTGACAATCTTTTTTATTTAGCTACTCACATTCAGTTTATTGTCAAAGTGCTGTGCTTCTCTTGCCCATTGTTGCTATGAAGCTGTACCGAGAACACACCATACAAGTCAAGACATGGTTTCTGCTGGCTTTTATCCATTCATTTATTTAAACCCCTTATCACGTACAGTACAGAGTGACATCCACCTTGCACCTTTGAGCCATTGACGTGATGTCAAAATAATCAATGGTTGAAGTAAGGTCTGCTGGAAAGGCTGTTCAGGCTCTTGATGTTAATCTGACTATTCACAAAGGAAAAAAAGATATACCAAAACTGTGAATGAATCTCTTGTATTCTATTGTATTCAGTTCAAAAGCTGTACTGCCACGACACACTGAAATGCTGTGTTGTATCTCCAGTACAAACTGATGAGGTTTTGCTGACTCACTCTCTAATGCTTACTTAGCTCACTTGAAGGATGGATTCATTATTTTTTTTTACATTCAATATAGGGTAAGAGTCATATTTTCAGTCACAGGGATTTGTGAATGTTGATCTTCTACCACTAACCCTACACTCGCTCCTAACCTCCAACTCATCTCCACACATATGCAAAAAACCTTCTGTCTCTTGCTGAAATCTAAATCCTTAACATTTCTGTATACCAAGAAATTGATAATTTAAGGAATCTCAATGTCTGTAACAGGCAAACTGACAGCTATGGTAGTTTTAGGAACATCCATTGCTCACAGACAATTATGTTGTACTGTGCTGGGGGGGCTGGCATGATGGGTTTACAATGGGACAAGTTTGCCATATCATTTTTAATTGTTAACAGTTATTCTAACATCTGGATTGTCCATTAGCAATGGATGTTTCTAAAACTACCACAGCAGTCACTGAGATTATTAACAGTCTGCCCTAAGTTTGCTAAAGAATGCTGAAAGCTGACAGGTCGGCAAGCAGGTGGTCTGGTGGGGGAAATGCGAGAGAGATGTTGCCACTTTAAGTTCAGCATATCATGTTTAAATTCCTTAAATAATACATTTCTTTGCATACACAAATTTTAGCAATGATGTTTAGGTTAGGGCCAGAGTTGGAAGGAATTATTTTTGGTGAGGAGCGACTGTAGGGTTAGAGGAATAAGATAATCATTCACAAATCCTTGTGATTGTAAATATGACTCTGACCCTATAGTGAAAATGAAACACATTGTAGTGTGAAACCTAGTTACAAAACAATGAATCCATCCTTCAAGTGAACCAAGTGAGCCTTAGAGAGTGAGTCAGCAAACTCTTGTCAGTTTATATTGGGGATATGGTGCAACATTTCAGTGTCTCGCTGCAGTACAATTTTGAACAATGATCAGAATAATAAATGTTGCAGTTTACCTAAAAGAAATGAAAAGAAAGACACTTCCATTCAGTTTTGCCAAAATATTTTTCTTTCTTCTGTGAGCAGTCAGATTAACTTGCTTTTATTTGCAATTACTTGCTCACTGGACGATACAGTCACACATTGTACACTGTGCCCACAATTTGTTTGTTTTGTACCAGATCTCCTCATGTCCAATATTGAAACCTTGTATTCACTGTTCTCAAATTCATCTATGCATCAAACCTGCATATTGTGCTTACTATTGTTGCTTGTATCAAATCTATTTCATGTGTATTACTGTTTCCTTGTACTCCACTGTCACCCATGTGATATGGCCTGGGTCATGCCTGAAAATAGTCCCTGGGATCAGTGTACTCACCCGGTTATCAAAGTCATAAATAAAAATTTCAAGAGCCTTAACAGCCTTTCAAACAACATGAAGTCTTGCTATATTATGACAATTGCAGTATGACCGCAGGTTAGAACTGCTCCGGAGGTGAAATAGTTAACTTTCCATGCAGGCATGGAACTTAGAGCGAGAGCTCGGTTGAAAACTCTGTCTGTTGTGCTTCAAAGACAAACTGTCAGATTCTTTACTCCGCCTCACTGAACAGTCGCTCTGGAGATTTCTCCTTCTGCTCGGTTCATTTTGTCGGTTTAATAGTATTATTTTTTGTTTTAGCGAAATTAAACCGCAACCGGTCGGTTCAAGCTCTGTCTGTGGTAATGTAAGTAATAGATAGGTTTTGCATTTAGTTTTTCTGTGTGGAACTTGTAATTTGTTATCGGTTCGGTTTGAACCGATCAGGTTGTGTTTAAATCTACTAGTCCTTTTTTAGAGTGCAGTTCCCGGTTCTTATCGGTTCTAAAAAAAACGGATTTCATTACGTTTTTTTCCATGACCCGTGACACGGTTGGGAACCGATAAGGGTGTCTTGCTTGGTGGATTGCCATAAACGGGCAAGTTGGTTAGGCTGGCATTATGTCTGAGAAACCCAAAAGAAAAACTGGACCCACTGGGTTTCAACACTGTAGTGTTTGTGGGGAAGCTTTTGCTAAGGCTGACCCACACACTACATGTGTCTATTGTCTGGGGTTTGACCACCTCAATTCAGACTGCCAGATTTGTCACAATTTCCCTGCTGCCACCATAGATAAGAGAGTTGGTAGGCTCAGGGAAAGGGAGGCCAAAAAGTCCTCTGACCCAGATGACCAGCCCTGTTCGGTACCAACTGAACCGGAGGGAGTCCCCTCTGACCAGGGCGATACTTCCTCGGGCAAACGAAGAGCCGGTTCCAGCAAAAAGGACTAGAAAGTCAGCTAGTGTAGAGCCAAAAGTTCTCTCCCCAACTGCTGAGGAAATAGCTAAAGCAATTAAAATTGTCCAGTCTCTCTCTCCTGTTCCGACCGAACCGACACCTTCTGGTAAGCGTTCGGTTAGGCCGGTTCCACCGGTTCAAGATAATGATTTTGAGGATTTTTATGAACCGGGGGAGGGGGAAGAGGAATATGAGGAGAGTGAATATGGTTTTGAAGATCTGGATGTGCCCATTGATCCAGACATCTCTCCAGATAGACCCCTAGGGTTTCTCCTCCAAGACTTTCTGAGTCCCCTTCTCATTTCATGTTTTATAAAAAGTTGCTGAAACTCTCAGCTCCTGTTGAGGAAGCTGTTGATGACCAAGAGGAGCCAGACTATGTAGAAATGATGGATATTCCAGAGCCTAGGAGACTGTCTATTCCTTTGCATAAATCTTTTCGGAAACAGACAGTAAAAGTTTTAAAAACTCCTCACACTATACCTCCTGTGGATAAAAGGATAGATAAGAGGTATACCTTATCAGGCTCCGACACTGATTTCCTCACTCAGCAATGCAGCCATGTGGGGGTAGTGCAGGCAGCAGCCTGTGACAAGGCTAATATTCCCCTGGCTTCACACCCCCCTGAGAAGGACTCCAGGAAGATTGATGCTATGGCAAAGAAACAGTACATGGCAGCATCTTTGGGACTCAGACAAGCAAATTATATGGCTTATGCTGCTAGGTACCAGAAATCCAGATGGGATACTGTGCTGGCCCTAGCAAAACAAGTCCCTGACCAGCTTGCCGAGGAGCTGGAACAGGTGGCTATGGATGGTATTGAGGCATCCAAGGTGCAATTTCATGCTGCAGTGGACTCTAATGATGTTTCATCAAGAGTCATGGCTACATCTGTGGCACTTCGCAGAATGGCTTGGCTCAGATATACTACCCTGTCTCAGGATACCCAGTCTAAGGCCATGGATTTTCCTGTTGTGGGAAATTCTCTGTTTGGGGAGCAAACAGAGAATTACATGAAGAAAATGGATGAATATAGGACCACCTATAGGAGTGCACAGGCCAAGGAAAGGCAGGCCACTCCTCAAAAGCAGCTTCCTAGAGGCAAGGGCAGGCCTTTTCATAGGCCTTTTTACCAAGCCAAAGCTTCCTCCTCCGCCTATGCTCAGAGGGGGTTCTTTAGAGGGAGAGGCAGGCCAGGTACAAGCAGGTCTGCTTCCACCCCTCAGCCCAAAGCCTGCCAAGCAGGCACCCTGATGGGATTGCCAGGGCCGTTCTCCCTCTACCTGTAGGGGGCAGGCTGGCTTACTTTGTCCAGGACTGGATGTCTTTAACATCAGACAAGTGGGTCCTGGAAGTAGTAAACCAGGGACTAGTTCTCAGCTTCAAAAATTTCCAAAGCTGAGAACCAGATCTTTTCCACCTGCAACTCCATCAGAGGCACTTGCCCTAGAGGCAGAGGTCTCTACTATCCTGGCTCTCAGAGCTGTGGAAAGGGTTCCTCCCCTACACCAGGGCAAAGGTTTGTACTCCAGGTACTTCCTTACCCCAAAAAAGACAGGAGGATGGCGGGCCATCCTGGATCTCAGATATTTAAACAAGCACCTTTTAAAGCCAAAGTTCAAAATGGTGACTCTGGGAATTATCCTACCCTCTCTAAGGCCAGGGGACTGGCTAGCTTCCCTGGACCTCAAGGATGCCTACTTCCATATTCCCATCAGAAGCTCCCATCGAAAGTACCTCAGGTTCGAGCTGCCCTCAGGCCACTACCAGTTCAGAGCAATGCCCTTCGGCCTCACTTCTGCCCCAAGGGTATTCACCAAATGCCTGGCAGTAGCAGTTGCCTACCTAAGAAGGCAAAGATTGCCATCTTTCCTTACCTGGACGATTGGCTCATAGTAGGCCAGTCCCCAGACCAGGTCAAATTACACCTTCAGATAACGCAGCAACTGCTTACCTCTCTAGGTTTCCTTCTGAATCTCTCAAAGTCAGTTCTAGAGCCTGTCCAGCTTCTTTCCTTCATAGGCGCAGAACTGAACACACAGGAAGCCAGGGCCTTCCTTCCCCTAGACAGGGCAAAGACCCTGGTCTCCCTGGCCTCCTCTTTACCCTGCAGGTCTCCCGGCCAGCAAGGCATTTTCTGCAGCTCCTAGGACACATGGCTGCTTCCACAGCAGTTGTGCAAGGAGCAAGATTTCAGATGAGGGACATCCAGTTCCATTTGAGAGCTTTTTGGTCTCAAAGAAAGGATCCTCTTACCAAACTGATCCCAGTAACTCGAACCCTGATCCAAGCCCTACAGTGGTGGCAGGATCAGACCAACCTAAGACAAAGGGGTTCCTTTTGTCACTCAGTCTCATTCTCTAATCCTTACTACAGATCGTCCCTCTTGGGCTGAGGGAGCTCACATGGGCGACTTCACCACCCAGGGTCTGTGGTCTCCCCAGGAATCCCTGCTCCACATCAACCTGTTGGAGCTCAGAGCAGTTTTTCTAGCACTTCAAGTTTTTTCCAAATCTGTTCAGAACAAGAGTATTCAGGTCAGAACAGACAACACCACTACAATGTGGTACATCAACAGGCAAAGGGGCACTCGGTCTACAGCCCTGTGCACCGAAGCGATGAGATTGTGGTCTCTGGCTTACTCCCTGAACACCTCTCTTATGGCAGTTCACCTCCCAGGCAAGGACAATGTCCTGGCAGATGCTCTCAGCAGGATTTCCTAGGGCCACCACGAATGGTCACTGGATCCCCTGGTCTTGGGAGTAGTATTTGCCAGATGGGGCACCCCGCAGATAGATCTTTTTGCAGTGCCAGACAATCACCAACTTCCTTTTTTTTGCTGCAGGCCCCCAGTGTTGGGCTCTCTCCCACTGGATGCCTTTGCCTCAGTTGGGAGGGGGAAGTTTCTCTATGCCTTCCCTCCCTTTCCTCTCCTGTTCAAAGTGCTAGTCAAAATCAGATCCCAATCCTGCAAAGTCATTCTGATAGCTCCAGATTGGGCCAGACAGTCCTGGTATCCTCTCCTGCTGTCCTTAGTAGTCCATCTTCCCCTGTGCTTTCTCAGGACTCACAATCTGTTAACCTGTGCCCAGGGAAGGGTCTGGTACCCGAATCTCAGATCTCTCAATCTCAAGGCTTGGTTCTTGAAGAGTTAGAGTTTGCTGATTTACACCTTTCCCAAGGTGTAATGGATATATTGAAGGCCTCAAGGAAGCCTTCCACCAGAGCTACTTACAATTCCAAATGGAAAAGGTTTTCCATATGGTGCTCGGAAAAGCATATTTCCCCAGTTTCTGCTGATCTACCCACAGTCCTGGATTACTGTATATGGTCCACCTGAATTCTTTGGGGCTGAGACCAGCTACCCTCAAGGTGCACTTGGCAGCAGTGTCTGCTTTTATTTCAGCAGGTAAATCCTCTACTCTTTCAGCTCATCCTGTATTTTCCAAGTTTTTTAAGGGGTTGTTTCACACCAACCCTCCATTCAGAGATCCTGCCCCTGCCTGGGATCTTAATGTTTGCATTGCTCAGCTTATGCAACCCCCCTTCAAGCCCTTGTCTTCAGCTGAGCTCAAGTACTTGACTTGGAAAACTGTGTTTCTGGTAGCCATCAACTCTGCCAGGCCATAGAGTGAATTACAAGCATTGTCAGTGGAGCAGGAGTTTATCTCTTTTCACAGAGATAAGGTGGTCAGTGGACTAACAGAAAGTTCCTGCCTAAGGTGGTTTCAGATTTCCACCTTAATCAATCTATTTCTTTCCAGTGTACTTCACTGACCATCCTCCTCTGGGGAGGAGGCTGCACAACCTAGATGTGAGCGAGCCCTTAGTTACTACATAGGCGTACCAAGGGTCATAGGTTTGACTTCCTCCAACTGTTCCTTACCTATGGCGAAGTTGGTAAAGGGAAGCCAGCCACTAAAAGATCCATTGCCAGGTGGATTGTCTCTTGTATCCAATTCTGCTACGAGAAATTGGGTAAAGTTCCTCCCTCAGGCCTGAGAGCTCACTCTACCAGAGGTACAGCTGCTTCTCTGGCTGCTGCCAGAGACATTCCTATTCTAGAAATATGTCAAGCAGCTACCTGGAAAACAGTTCACACTTTTACCAAGCATTACTCCCTGGACATCCAGGCTAGGAGTGATGCTTGGTTTGGAACAGCCGTGCTTCAGAGCCTATTTCCTAAATAGGTTCTGTCCCTCCTCCATGGGGGTACTGCTGTGTAGTCTGCAATTGTCATAATATAGCAAGACTTCATGTTGTTTGAAGAAAAAATTACTCACCTTAGTAATGTTGTTTCTTCTAATGGAGTCTTGCTATATTATGACCTCCCTCCCTGCCCCTCTCAGAACCTCTGTTTTGGGATGTGGGTGGGCAGTACAGGGTTGGCACTTTTTTGATGCCCACCTTGTTGTTTTTCACCTACCTTTTTGGGTGAATTGGTGTTGTGTTTTTGCATTTTTGGGTCTTCTGACTTGAGTCTTTGTTTTAGGCAAAAAATGAGTGTTTATGTTGGTAGCCAGTTGGCTAGTGTAGGTTTACAGCTTCCACAGAGAACCTTAGTGAGTTTTAGCTCATAAAGATCTGACAGTTTGTCTTTGAAGCACAACAGACAGAGTTTTCAACCGAGCTCACGCTCTAAGTTCCATGCCTGCATGGAAAGTTAACTATTTCACCTCCGGAGCAGTTCTAACCTGCGGTCATACTGCAATTGTCATAATATAGCAAGACTCCATTAGAAGAAACAACATTACTAAGGTGAGTAATTTTTTCTTCTAGCAGACCATGTTTAAGCCACTGACTATCTTGACAGCACGTCAATGACTGACAGGTGCAAGATGGATGTCAGTCTACTCTGTATGTAATAAGGTGGTTAAATAAATGACAGAAAAAAGCCTGGCCAAACCACAGCCATGACAATATGATATCTTCTAAGAACAGCTTCATTGCCCAGTACTCCGATGATAAACTGAATATGAGTCGTTGTCAAAAGTATGCCTACATGTGGAAAAAGGATAAAAAAAAATGAAAGAGTTTTTTGTACACACTATTTTTCTTCCTCTGGATGTGTTCATATCCTTGTCTCTAACTCACCTAAAGTGTTTGCCTTTTATGTTTAAAGACTCTATTCTTGTTGGACTGAGTGGGGAATAGCTGAGCCATGGGAGGAACATTTCAAACTGGCAGAGGGCAGAACTACCTGAGTCATGGAAGCAGTGTTTCTTTTTAAGCTGGATGGGAGTAGCTAAGCCACAGAACGGTTGTTTGGCCAGCAGGAGAGAAAGCCAGCTGGGTGGGTGAGTATTTGAGCAGCAGGATTAGAATTTCTTGTTGGGTGGGAGAGAGAGAATGAGAGACAGTGGGAGAGAAGTAGCTCAGTCACTGGATAGGTATAAATACTGAGCTGGTTGGTGGGTGGCCTCATGCTGATGAAGGAAGGCAGCCACTGTGTGATAGGCCCAGCTAACTCTTTTCATCTGTACACATTTTTCATCCATCAACCAGCATTGCAGCATCATTGTTAACCTCGCTGATTATTAGGCTGCCATGGTCCAGCCCATTGCAGCTTCCACTGTATTGGCCTCAACGGTGTCACACCTCTGAAATCCAGTATCACACTAATATGTTCACCTTTTCCTGGTTAAACAATGTTTCCTTTCCCCTTCCCTTGGAGGCAGTATAGCACAATGGGATAAGGCTCTGAGCTGCAGATCTGGAGACCTGGGTTCTGAATCCCACAGCCACCTAGGTGCATACTATGCGATCCTGAGCAAGTCACTTAACTTCCCTGTGCTTGCTCCCAGGTTGCATCTGGAAACAAGCTTTGGCTTAGTGTGCTACTCCTGGTTAAACAATGTTCCCTTACCTTGGGCAAGCACAACTGTGAACATAAAAAATGGTTAGTTGGTGTCACCTATCAACATATTAATGCCACAAAATAACAAAATGTTCATTTTCTTGTTTGGTTATTTTAAAGGGACAGCAAACATTATTGGGGTCACTTAAATTGTGAAAGCCCATAAAAAAGATCTTTCAAATGAGGTGCTGGACTTACCTGTAGGTGTCAGGAGTCCTGACTTATGAATACCTAAATCATCTGTAAATCAAAACAAGGCAACAGCCATTTCATTGACTCATGAGACCCACAGCGATGTCACTGAGGGACAATCTGTAATTATCAACATGCAGTTTGCCTCTCAGTGACATCACTTCCTGTTTTAAAATGGCTGCTGCCTTGTTTTGATTTACAGATTAATTAGTCATATTTCAAGATTCCTGACACCTACAAGGAAGTCCAGTGTCTCGTTTACCATATCTTTTTATGGGCTTTCACAATCGGAGTGACCCCTGCAATGTTTACTGTCCCTTTACTGCAGTGGGCAGCAATGTGGTAATACATTTAATTTGATCTAAAAGACATGTCTATTCCTCAAAGGCTTCTTCATCTAGTGTTATACTGTAACATAAAATGAGCATATTATTTTTGGTTAAAACCTTATGTTACAGAAACAAGGTTTTAAAAAGTCACTATTAAAATCAATTTCTTGTCTTCTCATGGCATCCTGTGTGAGGTCTAGCAATCAACATTGAGCCCTATGATCCAAAATGGAAATAATTTTGCAGTACTCATTTTGGAAGTCAGCAGGATTGGAAACAATAGGAAACTAAAATGTTACACTTGTGCCAGAACTCACAGCTATACTGAGTTTTGAAGGAGTAATTGATTTTTTGGTTGCCAAACAAAGCTGGAAAATGCTAAAAGTGTCACTATGAGCAACCAAATGTTACTGCTAAATAATCACTTATTCCCTTTCTGTGTAACCCTGGAGCACTGTTTGCTCTACATATTAGACCATGAATAATTGTGACTTTTTAAAATCATTTTGTTAAAAGATATTTTTAATTTGTTTTACTCACTTTCAATAAAGATCCTCATCCTCTGTCTCACCACTGGGCTTGAATGCCAGAACATAGAAACATAGATATTGACAGCAGATAAGGCCCACCTAGTCTGCCCATTTTCTTAGCCTACTATAATACCTCAGCCCCTACATGATGTTGTGCTTTACCCCCTGTTCCCTACCTGTAATGTTTCGTTATGCCTATCCCATGCATTCTTGAAGCCCGTTACCATTTTTGCCCCACCACCACCATTGGGAGGCTGTTCCAGGCATTCAACACCCTTTCTGTGAAGAGGTACTTACTCACATATCCCCCGAATCTCTCCTCTCCAGCTCCAAAGCATGTCCCCTTGTTACTGAGCATCTTTCTTTTCTGAAAACTACTTCCCTGTTGAACTTTATTTATACCTGTGAGGTATTTGAATGTTTCTATCATATCCCCCTCTCTCCACTCCTTTCCTCCAGAGTGTACATATGAGGTCCTCCAGTCTCTCCTCAAAGGGCTTGTGATGCAGACCCAGCACCATTTTGGTTTCCCTCCTCTGAACTTCTTATTTATTTATTTATTTGTACATCGGTTTACAACCTTTGAGCCAAAGGCTCATTTCCAAAAGTACCTAGTCACATTGAGGACAAATACATAAACAGACTTTTTGGTTACAGCATATCATTGAGGACAAGTACATAGCAGACTTTTGGTTACAGCATATGGGTTACATAGTTAGCAAGCAAATGTGATTACAACAGTTAAACAGATAGCCAGTTTAGTTACAATGGCACTTTCCTGCACGATGGTATGAGCAAGCAGCATGATCATAGCAGTTCAATCAGCAATGGGTGAGGTTTAAAAAAGAAAAAAAAATGAGTGGTGTGGGTGCCACCCAGTGGGCATTTTCAGGGCACAGAGAGCTATGCCTCGATTATAGACAGGTGCAGCTACGCGTATTAAATAGTTGGCTTCGAAGTGCGGTTTTGAACCTGGAGATCGTGGGGGCATCTGAGATGGGAGCAGGCAGTGAGTTATACCAGGATGAAGCTCTATAGCAGAAGGACCTCTGTCCATGGAAGGTCCTCATTCTTGGGACCAGAAAAGTGGCCTTGCAGGAGGTTCATGTACAGACCAAGGGTTGGACTTGGCAGAGGGAGGCTGTCAGCCCGGGTGGGTTTTTTTTTTTGCTGTTAGGCAGGTTTGATATTGAAGAAGGTTCATCAAGATTCAGCAGTATTGCCATGTCATAGAGCTGGCATGAATGCGTGAGCCCGGGGGCCCCAGTTATTAGCCTGCATGCCTTATTTAGGATGAGGCGAATTTTATTGAGGGCGGTCGTGTCAGCAGCACCGTATACCAGTAGACCGTAGTCAACTAGGGATAATATAGACGATGTGACTGCTAGACAGAGGGCAGCAGGGGGAGACAGTTTTTATAGCATTATAATATACCTAGCCGCACATTAGTGACTGAAGTAAGTGCATCAATGTGGGTGTGGTAGGTGAGGGTTGAGCCAAAGAAGACCCCGAGGTACTTGTAAGAGTGGACTTGCTCTAGTGGTTGTTTGGAGCAGGGGAGGATATGGAGTGGGAAGTTGCTGGCTTTGTTTTGGGGTGGGCAAAGAGCATTGTTTTGGTTTTTTTTGAGATTAATGACCAGTCTGTGCTCTTTAAACCAGATTTTGGCATCATTATAAGATAGTTGTAGGGAGTCCTGGAGGGAGATAGGGTTACGGTGGGTGGCAAAGATGACAGCGTCATCTGCATACAGCAGAATTTTTCCAGTACATGCACTGGGCAGGGTGTTAAGGTAGAGTGAGAAGAGTAGGGGTCCCAGGATGGAGCCCTGAGGAACCCCTGAGCGGATGGGACAGGTTTTGGAAAGTGTCCCATTAATTCTGACACATTGGGAGCGGGCAGATAGGTAGCTGGTGCACCAGGCGAGAGGCCCAGTAGAGAAGCCAGTGTAGCAGAGGGCATCCAGCAGGAGGGGGTGGGAGTCAGTGTCGAACACCTTTGAGAGGTCGACGAACACTGCCCCAGCTAAGGAGCCAGAGTCCAGAGAGAAGTGTAGGAAAGTTGAAAATTCAACTAGTGCAGTGCTGGTACTATGTCCTGTGCAGAAACTATGCTGTTCAGGGCAGAGGATGTTGTGTTTGGTCAGGTATTCAGTGAGTTGTGTGGCAACCAGCTTTTCTAGGGCTTTGGAGAGGGGTGGGAGTATGGAGATAGGATGGTAGTTTCTGGCAGAGGACCTGTCACCACCTTTGTGAATGGGAGTAACAATGGCAGTTTTCCATGCTGTTGGGAATTGCCCCAGGCAGAGGGATTTGTTGAGAAGGCTGGTGAGTGGGGCAAGGACCTGATCCACTACCAGATGGAGAATGCTGGGGTCCAGGGAGTCATCACCAGGACTATTGCTCTTTAAAGATCTGACCAGGTGGAGTCTGGCTTCCTGGGCAGTTACCCTATGTAGGTAGAAGCTAGGGTGTTGGAGGACTGGGGCAGGTATGGAGGGTGGCAGGTCAAATAAATTATTAGGGAGGACAGAGCTAATGTCTGTAAAGGATGTGTTAAGGTAGTTTGCGATGTTTGCTGGGTCTGTAATGGTAGAGCCGTCAATGGAGATATGGGATGGAGGAGGGGAGCGTGCGCTCCCATATAATTGTTTGACATTATCCCAGAAAGTTCAGGCACACCCCCAGGAGGATGTGAGAGTGGCCTGGTAGTGGTCAGCCTTGGCTTTTCTGATGGCCCAAGTGCACTTATTCCGCACAGCATTGTAGGCCTGTCTGTTAGGAATCCAACCTGTTTCTGTGGCAAGGTGCCATAGGTTATCTCTAAGCCTGAGCAATTGCAACAGGGCAGGAGTAATCCAGGGCATGTAATGTTTTTTGGTTTGGGTAGCTGTGAAGCGTGCGAAGAGGTTGCAGGCTTTGTTAAAGGTTTGGGAAAAGAAGGCAAGGGCAGTATCTATGTCAGGAGCATGGTGAATGGGGGACCAGTTTATCTAGGCAGGAAGTTGCTTGAGGTTTTTCAGTTTGCCTGGTCTGAAATACCAGTGGGGTGAGGGCTGGGCTGTAAGTCAGGGCAAGGGGGTCACCCAGCAGAATAGGATAGGGGAATGGTCACTGAGTGAGTCAGGGAGGACTTGGATATCCAGGATTTTTTTGGGGCGGTTGGTGATGATAACATCTAGGACGGTGCTGGTACCTCTCTTAGGGTTTACTCTTCTACCCTGTCTAAGTCCTTCCAGAGATGTGGCCTCCAGAACTGTACACAGTACACTAGGTGAGGTCTCTACAGTGATCTATACAGCAGAAACACCACCTCTTTCTTTCTGCTGGTGAAACCTATCCCTATGCACCTTAGCATCCCACTAGCTCTCCCCACTGCCATGTCACACTGTCTGGCCACCTCTAGGTCATCAGATATGATTATTCCCAGGTCCCTTTACAGCTTGGTGGTGGTTATTACTACCCCCCATTTTGTGCTACACCCTGGGTTTCTGTGCCCCAAGTGCATGATTTTGCACTTCTTGGCATTGAAACCTAGCTGCCACACCCCTGACTACTCCTCTAACTTTCCTAGATCACTATTAATTTTTTCCACCACCCCAGAGTGTCTACCCTATTACATATTTTAGTGTCATCTGCAAAGAGGCATACCTTCCCTTCTAGCCCCTCTGCAGTGTTGCTAATAAAGACATTAAAAAGGATCAGTCCCAGTACTGTTGCCTATGGCACCCTACTTGTTACCCTCCCTTTCTCAGAGTGAACTCCGTTTAACAGCACCCTCTGTCTCCTGTCCCACAATGAATTTCTCATCCAGTTTACCACCTTAGACCCACACCCAGGCTGCCCTGCTTGTTTACGAGTCTCCTATGTGGAACATTGTTGAATATCTTACTGAAATCTAGGTAGACCACATCCACCACTCCACCCTGATCCAATTCCCAGGTCACTCAGTCAAAGAAATCTAATGGATTTGTTTGACATGATCTCCTTCCAGTCAGTTCATGCTGCCTCAGATCCTAAAGACCACTGGCTTCCAGACATTCTACAATCCTCTCCTTCAGTAGTGATTCCATTACTTTCCCCACCAGCAATGTCAGGCTGACTAGTCTGTAGTTGCCAGCCTCCTGTTTGCTACCACTTTTGTGAAGTGGGACTACATCTGCCCTCCTCCAGTCCTCAGGAGCCACTTTCTTCTCCAGTGAGTGGTTGAATGGGGCTGTCAGAGGTGCAAACAAAGCCTCCCTGAGCTCCCTCAATATTTTAGGATGCACCCCATCTGGCCCCATTGCCTTCTACGCTCTCAGATTTTCTCCTCCATCTGTGTCTTTGTGCTCCTAATTGCTTGCCCTGCCTCACTATATTTCTCCTGATACACCTATCTTCCTCTCCCTGTGTCTCCTTATACCTCCTGAATGCTAACTTTTTTGTCCTTACATTTCCAGCCACCTCTTTTGAGAACCATAGCAGTCTTTTTTTCCTCTTGCTTTTGCCAACTTGTCTGACACAAAGATTTGTTGCATTCTCTATTCCTCCTTTTAGATTTGTCCTTTGTTCCTCCAGTCCCTTGAAGTCCCCCCCCAGCCAGGGCATCCCTGAGGCATTCGCCCATCTTATTAAAATTGGATCTCCTTAAGTCCAGGACTCTCACCTTTGTGTGGTTCTATCCTGCTGCAGTACTTACATCGAACCATACTGTACGGTGATCACTGGTCCCCATGTGGCCACCCACTGTGACATCTGCAACACTGACCCATTGGTAAGTATAAGGTCCAGTGCTGCTTCCCCTCACGAGTGGGCTCTTTTACTAGTTGCTTGAGGAATGCCCCCTGCAGGGAGCCCAGGATTTCCCTGCTCCTAGTTGAAGCCGAAGCTGGGATGCTCCAGTCTACATCCAAGAGGTGGAAGTCCATCACCAGTAGCACCTCTCCCTTGTTTGCCATCTTTTGGATGACTTCCACTAGAACCTTATCCAACTCCCCCCCTTCCATGCTGGAGGTCTGTAGATAATACCAATGTGAATAGGTTCCCAAACTTTGAGCATTTGCACACATGATCTTTCAGAATGTGCCACCTCCCTGTTAGTTTTCATCTCCTGTCCACTTTTGCCATCTTTCCTTACCCTCTCTGCCCTTAGTCCCATCTTTCTTCATTTCTACCTCTTGGTTTAATTTTTTGTTGGGTACCCTTGGAGATTTCTTTCCCTTAGGTCTCTCCCTACTGCCTACTTCAGTTTGCCGGGGGAGGGGGAGACAGTTTATGTCTCTCCATTTCCTTCCACCGCCCCCATCGGCTAATTTAAATGCCCATCAGTGTAACATTTAAACTGCTCATTGTGGACTGTGGTTTCCCTCCCAAATGGAGGCAGGTCATCTCCACTGTATAGGCCTCTATGTCTCCAGATAGGACCCCAGTTCCCAATGTAGCTGAATCCCTCCTTTCTGCACCATTCCTTCAACCATGTGGTGAAGCTCCTGGTATGGTGTACCCTATCCTTTCCCTCTCATAGACAGGTAGTACCTTGGAAAGGGCCGCTGTGTGGACTACCTGCCTAGGACCCCCTCCAACCCCCTGAACTTTTCCTGTATTATCCTAGCCTCATCCCTAGCCTAGTCATTGGTCCTGAGGTGGACCATGACATCCAGCTCTCCTTCCCATCCTGCTTTCCCATTGATCCTCATGATCTGCTACCCATTCCTCTGAGCAGTGGCACCATGTAGGCACCTAACATCCCTCTCCCCCTCCCTTCCTGTCATCAGATCTATCCCTCTAACAAATAAGTCCCCCACCAGGAGTTGTTTCTTCCTCCTCTGGGGTCCTATACCACTCATCTTGGGGTCTCCACTATGAAGGACTCCATATTCTCCTTGGTCCCTACTGCAGGTGCCTCCATGGGACAGTTCTGCCCTGCCAGAACATTATAGGAATTTTGTGGTAACATGTCGGAGAAATGTCTCTGATCCACCACCCTCACCCTTCCCAAGTCCACTGTAGTCCAGACGCTCCTCTTCTTTGACATCTTTCAGGCCTCAGCAGCATACTTGGTAGTCCCTGGATAGGGATGGAGGCACCCCGAATCCTAGCCAACTTGGCCTGAAGTCTAGCAACCTCCCTCTTCAGCCTAGAGAAGTGCATACAGATGGGGTAGCACCAGAGCCTCCAGAAAGTCTCCCATAAGACTGCCACCCCACAGCCACTGCACTATACAACTCCTGGCTTAACTATGTTCTGTCTTCCCTTTTTTCTGGTTTGCCTCCTTTAGACCCTATTTTCCACCTTGCCCAAACTATTGGTTGACCCTAACTCACCTCTACCTTGCCTATTTTTGTGTTGCTCTCTTTAAGCCCTTATTTACTTCTATCCTAGATATGGTGTTTCACCTATACCCAAACTATTGCTAGACCCTAACTTGCCACTACCCTTTTTTTTACTCCTACCTGTACCCTTCTTATTTTGTGTCCCTGACCCTCCTCATACCCTTGCTCTGTGCGTGCAGTTACAGAAGTTTAAACAGAAAGCTTATCTTTGGTGTAGGGTAAACTGTCCAGATGTCCTGGTTCCTCCTGTGTTACTCCTTAATAGTTTCCCTGATGACTAGTTGAGTTGTAGAGTGTCCGCTTGCTGGCTGCCTTATTGGGCTGACTCCAGTGGGCAGACTCCACTGTGCTACCCTTGTCTCTGGGCTCCTTTGCACAGGAGGCCTCAACAGGAAGGGCCACTTGATGGCCTACTGCTTAACTAGGTGTATGTCTCTTCCTGCTTCTCAGAGATGCTTCCTGATTTGGTTTAGCAGAGGGGAGATATGCAGCTGATTTGGGATTGGCTCCCTTGTGAGCCTGCTCTAGCTGCACTTCTCTGCCTCTTCTGACATTTAGTGTTCATCTACCGCTGTGGTGCTGGGGGGGGGGGATTGCTCTGTGCCTCCTTCCTGCCAACAAAGGAATGCTGCAGCTCCGATCTTGAAGTGGGCTATTTAAAAGCCCCTGTCTGAATTCCTCCTTCTTACTGCTTCTAAAAGCTGCTTCCCGATTGGCTGTAGCTGAGAGAAGAGATGCGGCCGAGCTGATATTGGCTCCCTTTATGAGTCTGCTCTAGCTGTGCTCCTCCACCACCATTCCCCCATGTCTGTCTACCTCTGTGGTTCTAGTGTGGACCACTTCATGACCCCATCCCACCAACAAAGGAATGCCCCAGTAGTGGTTTGTGTGATATTGCCAACATTTCAGCCTGGCAGTGTGAAATAGAGAATAAGGATCTTTGCACTAAATCAGATTTGTGTAATATGATTAATTTTATTAAACCAGCTGACTTTGGGGTTCGATAAGATTTGGATTTAGACTGGCAGGTTGTGTAATGATAAATGGGGATAGCATGAACAGAAGATGGAGGTTACACTTGTTTATAATCACTGAAGACTCTGCAGTGTCACTTACTGTGTGAACTTGAGCAAATCCCTTGAATTTCCAGGGCATAACTTCTGTGTACTCTCTCAAATTTATCTACAGTATTTGCTGTTTGAATTTCCTTGTGCACTGACATGGTAGCAACATTCTTTCCTCACCCTCTCCTGCATTGTAACAATCTTTGGGATACAGTTTATATAAACTGCTATGTAAAACAAATGTAGTGCCTTTTCTTTATCAATAACTGGTGAATGGATGCAGCGTGCATGGGGTCTTACCATAATGGATTCATATTCAGATCCAAATCTGAATATAAGTATCTGTGCACACCCTAATGCTCCCAGCCACGTTAACAGTGATGCCTTTGAAAACAAGCACTGGACAATGCCATAATGTTTGTTTGCATATTTTAGTATGTGCAGTTGCCAAGGTTAGTTAATTAGGTAAAGATATAAATGCTAATAAGTGGTGGTGCAGCTAGTGGTATGGGAAGGAGTGACATGGTGGTGGACAGGCGATTGAGTCCTGTCAAGGTTATAGCAGGCAGTTAGATCTCAAATTCTGTTGAGATCTACAGTAACCAGCACCCCAACATTTTAATCCTGGGCAGTAATGGTGTGCAAGGGATGAATAGTATTTCCCAAATACCATGAATAATGCACTATATGCAGTTTGGTTACTGGCACTATTATTTGCATTTGGGAAATAATTTAAAAAGCAAACAAACAAAAAAACAGGCCCCCACCCTCCTTTCTAGCTCATCTGTCTAAACATACACAACCCCTGTCCCCACAAACACCCTCTCACCAACCCAGCACCCCTACACCCACAATTTGATGCTTAAAAACTGATCCCATAATGGGTAACCAGAGCAACCCTCCCATCTCCATGGCTGGCCGCTATCTCATGTAGCAGTAATGTGACATTTTTTAAATGGGTTCACTTTCAAATAAATAATCCTGCCACCCCACCACCCAGCCAGCAGCACCTAGCTTCCAACCTCTTCCCCCACCAACACCTACATTTTCTTACTGAAGCTCCCCCAAGTGTGGGAAGGCAACAGACACAACTCGTCCACCACTATGGCCAGCCACCTTCTTGTGAATGAAAGTGATCCCTTGCTTGCACACATAGTAAAATAGCAGATCAAATGATCCCATGCTTGCTTTTATAGTAAAACAGCTGATCGCATGATCAGCTGTTTTACTATGCCAACAAGTGCGGGATCACTTTCATTCAGAAGAAAGCAGCTGGTCATGGTGGAAGGTGGACTTTATCAGTTGCCTTCCTGTGCCTTGGGGGCTCCAATAAGGAAATATGAGCACTGGGGGGAGAAGGTTGGGAGTTGGGTGCTGCTGCTGGGGTGGTGGGGTGGGAGATTATTTATTTCTTTGAAAGAGGGCCTAATCAAAAAAAGCATGTTAGCACTACAAGAGAGTGGCTGGGCATGAAGGCAGGTGGGTTCTGCCAGTTGCCCACTGTGGGATAATTATTTTAAACATTAAATTGCAGGTGCTAGGTGGGTGAGAGGGTGTGTGGGTGGCAGATGGGGGTTGTATATGTTTAAATACTTGGGATAGAGAGGAAGGTGGGGGGGCTATTTTTAACATTTTTCCTCACATGAACACAAATAATGAATATGAATACCAGATTCTGAATTCTGAATATATGGGGACCCGAATATGAATATTCAGTTGAATAGTCAAAATAAGGTATTTGTCCACCACTACTGAGTCATCTTTGTCAGAAGATGGGGTTGTAGCACAATACTGAAGAGTGTGCTACATAGTATGTCACATAGTAAGTGACTGGTGTTAGTATGGGTGGAACCTGCAATCCTTTAGTTCTCAGCAGTGCTTTAAACATTAGAGCACACTGCCTGCAATGGGGTGAGGGGGAAGGGAGGCCAAGCAAGACAAGTGATTGGGCACAGTGATTTTTTGGTAGTTTGTTTTTGTGTTTATTTACTTAACATAGCCTAACTGAGATGCATAATTTCATTTCCTGTGGGGTCTTGCTTCTACCCATTTCAGCAGCTGTATGGTCTGGAGCAGTGGGAGGTTGCATGACATGCTTAGTGTCACACAGAGGGTATTTGACATCAGCAGGGGTTGAACATTTGATTTACTGGTTCCCAGGATTGTACCTGGAAAGGGGCTTTTGGTCTGTATGCCTTTTCCAGCCAAACAATGCCTGCATCACTAAAACACACTGCCTTTGATTTATTTATTGCTTGTGACAGAATGGTGCAGTGTAACATGTAGGTCAATTGAATGTTTGTGTGTGTTTAACGTTAAGCATATTCTTCAGAGTATTTCTTTCTGGCAGCTCTGAAGAAGCTGGGACAGGGGTTTCCCTATCAGAGTTTACCATAAAGGAGCTGCAGTGGGTCCCTATTTACCTATCCTTCCTCTCTTGCTAGTGGAAGTTCTCTGAATCTGGTTGACTGTGTAGTGTTTGTGAGAATTTGCATGCACTGAGTGAAGTGTGGAAGTTTAAATGGTAGTGTGTGTAATTTGAGTGTAGAATGAATTTTAAAATGTGTTTAGGTACACATTTTATTAGGTACTCTCCCAGCAGACTCAGGCAGATTTTGAGATCAGCTGCAAATCTGCAGGTAGAGGGTTTTAAGTTATGCAAATAGTTAAGTATATTAACAAACTCTGTCAAGAGCTGATAGAGTTGCAGGAGAGGAATGTGGTGTACAAATACTGAAAATTATGAGCCTGCATTAGCAAAGTGAAACTCAGGCTCATAAATGTGTTGTTTTGTAATATTTGTACATCAGATTTTCAACATAGCCTTGTTATGACCCTGCCACATGAAAAAGGGCAGAGCACATTTTCAACACCTGCCTGAAAGGTGATTTCGCGCAGGGATTAGAAAATCAACTTTTGGGATGCAAAAACACATTTTTGTGCAGGAGTTGAAAAATGGCAGCTGTCACATTCATGAGGTGCTATAAAGAAATGACTATGTTGAAAATTTGGGGTAGAAATATTTAACATTACCAAACTTACGAGTTTGTATTTGCAAAATTCAACATAGCCTCATAACTTTTTTTGTTTGTAAATATTTTTACACCAGTTTTAGCACATAGCCTTCTTATGACCCCACCTCAAACAATGGCAGAGAAAATTTTCATCTTCTGCACAAAAGGAGATTTCACATAGGGACTGCAAAACCACCTTTAGGGATGTAAAAAAAAAAATGGCCAGGATTTGAAAAATGACAGCTATCACATTTATGAGGTGCTATAAACATATGGCTATGTTATAAATTTGAGTTACAAATATTGAAAATTACCAAAGTTATGAGCCTGCATTCAGAAAATTCAACATGGGCTCATAACTGTATTGTTTTTTTAATATTTTTATACTAAATTTTCAACATAGCCTTCTTATGATCCCACCTCATCAACGAGAGCAGAGACAATGTTCAACTCCTGTGATTTTAAGCAGGGTCCTTGAAATCACCTATTGGAACAGATTTGCCTAATGTCAGTGCAATTGTTTATGGGGTGGAGTCCCAAAGAAGTCATGTTGAAAATCTGGGACAAAAATATGCAAAAATGCCCAAGTTATGTCACTAAGTTCAAAACACCATTGAAATACATAGAACCGCATACCTGTTTCTTCAGTTCGTGGTCATCTTTGAAGTGAAAATGTGTCTGCAGCCCAGAGAGGATTATAGTATTGGTCCCCTGATGGGTAAGTAAGCACTAGGGAGATGCTGGGTGGTGGGTGCTGAGTGGGAGGGTCAGCTGGGGGGATAGGAACAGCCGCAAAAGACATTGATGGAGGTTTTTCTTTTTTACAAGGTTTAAAAAAAAACCACTGATTCTGGATCACAACACTGGAGGACTGGGTACCCCCAGTGTCACTCTTATATTTCTTAGGGGTGAGGGGTGGGTTGGTGGGTGCTGAGAGGGAGGGTTGGGTGGGGCATATAAAAAAATGAGATTCTGGATCATGACCCTGAGGACTGGGCACCCACAGTGTCGCTCATTTGTTTCTGGGGGGGCTATTGAGAGGGAGGGAGGGTCAGGTGGGAACAGGAAAATAAATAACATTTTGATACAAAAAAAGAAAAAAAACTTTAATGGGACATTAAGAAAAGAAAAGCAAAATCCAACTAGAGATAATATTCAATTTCTAAATAGTAAAATGAAAGATTCTAAAAATTTCCAAAAAGATGAATAAACATCAGCAAAAGTTATGACAAGAATTGGTAGAGGGTTTTTGAGGCTAATTACACAAAGCAGTTTTGGTATTTTCTTGCTCTTGGCATGGTGGCACCAGAAATTTTATTCATAATATATCTGCACACATTTTACCAAATAGGTGGGAAACTTATTTCTGTGAAATGTTTTATGATTTGATCCCACATTAGTAAATACCCCTCCATGACAGACTAATCTTTTCTTTTGCTTGTTTGGTAATCTCATTATCCAAAGCTGAATAAGCTACAGTATTTCATCTTTCAGGTCAAAAAAGTACCAGAGCCAGACTGTATCCCACTTGAGTTATACAGAGTATATCTGGAGCAATCAAGTCTTACTTTGGTGCATTTTTTAGTATCTGTTTGAAAGAAACATTTATACTGATAACCTGGAAAACCTTGCAGATAATTCCTATATGTAACAAGAAAAATTGAAGGAGCATTTATGCGGAACTGCTTGCAGCCGCACTGAATGTATGAGCTGGTAGCCTGCGCATGCGCATTGACATGCATCCATTTTCTCACTGCTATAGCAGCACATCAGGAGCTCCTCCAGTGCTCCCAGACATTGAGTTCACTTACTTGAGGTCCGGAAACACTAGGGCCCAGATATTCAAAAGGGTTGCACATGGCGCAACAGTGTTGCACCATGCTCAACCCACTGATGTGCCCCAACGTGATATTCAAAAGGGGAAAGTGTGCAGCACAAATCCCGATGTGCCGGAGTGCATCAGTAATGTATGCAGGTGCAGGTAGGGGGGGCATGCCCATGCATACTCTGCACAGCCCGATATTCAGCCCGGGATGTGCAGAGTCATGCATGCGCAACCCCTACCTGCGCCAGCACAAAAGTTGATCAAAAAAAAAGCAACAACGGATGGCCACACACAGGTGAGCTGCCATATTGCAGGGTGCAACACGGCAGCTGCCACCTGTGGGTGGCCACCTGAGCTCTGGCTGCACCTCCTGGTGGTGCCCCCATGTCCAATCACGGGCATTAGTAAAATAAAGAAAAAAAAACACATCCCTGGTGGTCCAGTGAACCGCTGCCCTCCCGATCACGGGCTTCAGTAAATAAATAGTTTATCCTATATCCCTGGTGGTCCAGTGGACTGCTGCCCACCTGATCGTGGGCTTAAGTGTGTTAAAAAGATAAATTCTGAATCCCTGGTGGTTCAGTGGACTGAAGTCTGCCCAATCGCGGGCTTAAGTGTGACAGAATATTGCACCTATATCCCTGGTGGTTCAGTGGACCCCCCTCCCCACCTGCCCACTGATCCCCACCGCCCTGCTTCCCCCAGTCAGCAGCGGGTGGCAGCACCCCACCCATCTGCCGCCCTGCCGCCTGCCGACTGACACCGTTGGTAAGGCTGTATGCCCATTGGTCCACAGCATGAGCCAATGAGCATGCAGCCCCTACCGTACTACACATTCCAGATATGTGAATGGATCCAGGTGAAGATTGCAATGGCAAAATGGTGGCAGCAAAAACAGTGCAAGAAACACAGCACAAAGGAAAACAGTGTCAAGCAATAAGGGCGACATTTACAAATGGCAAAACTGTGACAAAAGGTAAGGAAAGCCACTGCATGCCAGCACCACCATAAAGAGAGTAAAGGAACACGGAGGGGGACAGATGTAAGAAAGATACTTTGTGGACCGGAACACAGTAGGGAGGGGGGCAGCTGTATTTACCTCATTCTGGGGCAGGGTACAAGTTGGGAAGGGGGACAGAAGGGGAACATCAACAGTTTCTGCAGTGGGTGACCTGTACCCCCAAACCAAAATATAAAAATCCTCCCCAACATTCATATGAAAGGAACAGCAGCACAAGTGAAAGAAGGCACCCAAATAACTTTCACTTTACTTCCCCATGCTAAGTTTTCCCTGGCACTGTAATTCCCTCACTGTTTTTACAGTGCTGTTATTCCTGTGCTGTTTTTACCCAACACCAGTGTGAAGTTGCTGTCAACTCAGGAGTGCATACAAACTGTGTCAGATTCCCCTTGGAGAGATATGACTCATTTGAAGCAGTGACTTTTGCTTGTTTAGAGATTGTGGACTTTAGATGTTTGTTAGTTTACCAGCCATCAGGTGCTAATGGTGATTTTATTGGGGAATTCTCTGAGCTGGTGTTGTCCCTGATCTTGGTGCTGCAAAGACTTATTCTTCTGGGGGACTTGAATGCCTGGGCGGACTCCTCCTTACCCGCATTTGTGGGAGATTTCTTCAGTTTATTAACATTGACGGACTTCAGCAAAATGTAAGAACCCTACAAGTGTGGCTGGCCACACTCTTAATTTGATTTTTACTGCTGGTGTGGTGATCTTTAAAAAATCTACTGAACCAGTTGTTTGGTCTGACTATTCTGTTTTGTGGTTCAAGATGATAAGCCAAGCAACTACTACTCCTCCCCTCCTAAAATGATTTACTGTCGTATTTGGAGAAGTACTGAACCTGATATTTTTTGAGCTCATGTGGACATTTCAGGGATATTGTTTGCCTCTTCTAGAGGGTGCAATGCAATGGTTAAGGCTTAAAATGTAGCTATCCTTGCTGCAGCTAACTCCCTCCCTGGTGTCACTCTACCTCAATCAACATCCAGGAAGTCACAGCTCTCCTTGTTGTAATGATGAGCTGAGAGGACGGAAAAAAGGAGGATGGAGGCTCGTGAGACAGTGGAGGAGATCTGGCTGGCTTTCCAACAAACCTGTCCTGATCTCTCATTATCAGAGCTATCAGGAGGAAATGACTGATGTGAGGAAACAATTTTATTCCTCACTCATTGCAGCTGGGAAAAACAGACCCACAGCTTTCTTCAGATTGTGGATAACATTCAAAATTCAGATTGTCTTGGCCCTAGGTTGGAACCAAGTTCAGTGGAGAAATATTAGTGGTTTTCAGAATTGTTGTGGCCAAGAGTGTGGAGATAAGGTGAAATATTGCCTCTGCTGGTGCTGGATACCAGGGCATTGCTCAAGGAGCTAAGGTAAGTGAATCTTGGGTGCAGTGGATGGACTTTCAGCTAGCTGATCACACAGAAATCTGTTATGTGCTGCCAGTGATTTGCCAATCCACTTTCATCTTAGACCTGGCACTGTCCTATTTGATTAATGCAAGCTGGCAGATGCTAGCACATGTGTTTGTAGAGACTGTAAACTCTTCCTTGAAAATGGGTGTTTTCCATGACTCTCTTAAAGGGGCCATTGTGAAGCCACTCCTCAAAAAGTCAGTTTTAGATCCAGATGATCTCATAAACTACAGGTCTATCTCTAACCTTTCTTTTATAGGTAAGGTTATAGAGAAGGTGGTGGCGATTCATCTGATAGAACACCTGAAGAAATTCAACCTCTGTGAGCCTTTCCATCTGGTTTCCATTCTCGTCACAGCACAGAGACTGCCTTGGTCTATTTCATGAATGATTTGCTCCTGGCAGGGATTGAGGACACCTATCTGTTTTGGTTCTTCTTGACACATCATCAGCATTTGCTACTGTGGATCACAGTGAGTTAGTTGAGCATCTGAGGTATTTCTGTGGATTGTCTGGCACAGTGTTACATTGGTTCGGAGCTTTCCAGGAAAATCGTCACCAGACTGTGATGTTGGGCAATTATCAGACTGCCTCTTCTCCGGTCATATGTGGCATCCCTCAGGGCTCTATACTCTCCCCACTGTTATTTAAGCAATAAATCACAATGGGGTGTGGGTTATGTGGTGATTTACCCACACCTGGCATGGTTCAGCCATGAGACTGCAGGCTGAGTGGCCAAACCAGGTCAGGCATGGCTAAATATCTGCATGACCTACACCCTGGAATGGTTTATTGTAATTATACAATGTTGTTACAGGTTTATACATATTCATTTATACTATGAAACATTGTATATCATGTAAAATAAGTAGAACTACTGTATATACAGTCGATTCCACTTGCATGCCATTCAGTTATATGCCTTTTCCACTTGAATGCTGTTTCTTACTTGGCCCCGATTCTTTTCTCAATCTCACACTGTTAAAGTACCCGCTTGTATGCCTGCTTTAGGACAATAAACTGCTGCATAAATAGTTAATTTCCTCTGTCTTTGCTGTGTGTCTCACCTCGCGGTCTTGTTAATCGGGCAATTGGCAGCTTAATCATCTGTTAAAAAAACACTTAAAAGGTACCAGCTGAGGTGTCATCACAGCAAAGCAACATTTGCAGTCACAGCAATGGAGTCTGTTAAATGCAGCATTCTCTCCCTCTCTAAAAAGGTCAAGTTGCTTGAAAAGGCTAACGTTCCGGGGGTCTCACAAAAAGACTTAGCTTCAGAATTCAGTGTAGACATCTCTTCTGATGGTCATTTCTTAAGAAGCTGTGAGAAAATCCTCCAGGAATTGAGCAACTGTGGGAATGCAAACTGTAAAAGAAGGAGGATGGAAAAGACCCCATGGTAGAGGTGGTACTCCTAAGATGGTTCATATCTGCACAGGATCGAGGAGTGCCTCTGTCCGGCAACCTTTTGATGAAAAAGGCAAAGACACTGTCTGACTCTCTGGGGGTCAGCTTCGAGCCCACGGTGGGCTGGCTCTCCTGCTGGAAAGAGCGGAATAACATCTGCTACCATGGAATTTACAGGGAGAAGGCTAAAAATGACACCACAGCAGCTGAGGAGTTGGTTCAAAATGTTCTGCCCACTATCCTAAGTGAATATGCCTCCATTAACATCTTTAATGGTGATGAAACTGCCCTCTTTTTCATGCTACACCTGATGGGCACTCTTTCCTTCAGGAACCAAACCCCAGCTGGCCACAAGATAAAAAAGGGAACATCTGTCTGTAATGGTCTGTGCTAACAGTACTGGAACTGAAAAAAAACACCATTTTTGGCTATCGGCAAATCGCATAAACCAAGATGTTTTAAAGGCATTAAGCATTAATGTTGATGCCCTACCACTGCAGTACAGGAATAACGGCAACACTTGGATATCTTTCATGAATGGCTCCAGGACTTAAACAAAAAAATGTGGTACCGTAGAAGAAAAATTGCCCTCATTGTCGATAACTGCCCTGCCCACAAGTCCATACAGCTGTCCCACATCAATTTCATTTTTCTCCCCCTAAATTGCACAGCACTAATTCAACCCATGGACCAAGGAGTAATCCATAACTTGAAGTTGCATTACAGAAAGCAAAATTGTCAGCAGACTGCTTACAGTGGTCGATGGTTCTGGCCAGTTATTTCTCGACCTCTCAAGGACAATAACTATCCTAGATGCCATTCACCTCCTTCACTCTGCATGGACAGAGGTAAAGACTGAAACCATTCAAAACTGCTTCATTAAACTGGAATTTATAGAGATGCAGAACTGTCAATTGAGGAGCCTGTCATTGTACCTATCGGAATGCAGCAGGGGGACTTAGAAAGTTATGTTACAATTGAACAATATGAACAAACAACTGGAGAAGTGACTGAGGATGACATATGCACTCAGATCTTATATCAACAAACTCCAGCACCTGAGTTCAAGGATGACGATGAGGAGCCAGAAATCCACCTACAAGTGCAGAGGTATGGGGGATGTTAACGAAGATAAGGCACTTTGTAGAGGTGAAAGAACAGCACTACTTCTCATGGTTCTACATGTTCAAGAAGAATATAGACAGTCTGGCCAGTAAGGGAACAAAGCAGCTGTCCATTGATGCATGGCTCATTCAGGGAGGTACTACAGGACTGTGTAGTGACCTAGGACTGCATGACCGAGGGCTACAGGAGGAAGATCTCCATGAACTGTGATGTATGCTTTACAATTTTTACTTTGCACAAAAACGATGCTTAAATGAATTTACTGATGCTGCTATTTAAAGTGTTTAACAAGGTGTTGAACAAATGTGTTTTGGACCTGCATTTTAAACTTTTTTACTCTTGCTTTATTATTGATTAAAACAAATAACTCAAACTACTTTTCAGTGCCATGGGTGTCTAATATATCTGCAAACTGTCCACTGCTATGTTTAGCACTGAAGCATTAAAGTGGTAATTTGTTTCTCTTTGGATTTTTTTCAGCAGATTTAGCAGATTCACTTGTATGCCGTTCCGCTTGTATGCCCAAAAATGGCAAGCCCCGCCCATAGGCATACAAGCGGAATCAACTATATTCTTAAGCTGCATAAAATAGTCCCACTCAATTTTGATATTTTTTTGTAACAATAATCTTTTTTATTACTTTTTTTATTACATTACTTAACAGGGTATTACTTAGATTATTCACTGTAGTTCATTGTTAATCTATTAATTACTGAAACTGATCTCAGAATAAAGAAACTATACTTCTAATAAATGTTCCGATTCTTCCATTTTTTTCTGAAAAAATAAACTGTATCTCCAATAAATAATCTGTTCCCTGATCTATGCCTTGAATAAATAAACTGATACTCTTAATAAATAAGATTATCTTTAAACTGTTCTTACATTAAACAATCTGTACTTTTAATAAATAAACTGTTTCTTAAACTGTACTCTGTATTAAGAAACTACTTCTACTAAGTAAGCTGCATTTAGTTTAAATTCTAAACAAAAATAAAACAAAACTGATTTTATTTCAACTTGAACATTGAGTGGAGAGACCATTAACTAAAACTGTTGGTTTTACAAGAATGCAACATTTTTCATGAAGAGACCAATCAGAAGCAAGTGGAGTTTTATAACTGTCCATTAGGGAGTGCATGTTTCTTTAAGAGCTGTGAACTGTCGATTATGGAGTGTATGTTTCTTTAAGAGCTGTTTGTGCCTTGGTTCTTTTGCTTCTCAGTTAGTGGTGCCTTGTTTTCTTCTAGAAAGATTTCGTTTGCCATTTTGTACTGCCCTCTAAAGCTGCAAGGGAAAAAAAAAACATAATTTTAATGGCTGTATGGTATATTTTACCACCAAGTAACATTTGCCTAAATAAGTGTTTTATTTACCATTGGGTGCTGCTATGGTTTAGATTGTTGGAAATCTACATGTCACTAACAATCATTTTATCTGTTGGATGCTTCGGTGGTGTTCTATGGAGGGAAATAGAAAAAACAAACAGGGTTCATTTGTGTGACTGAAAGTGTGTTTTTTAAACAATCTCTTTGCAAGCTGGTGACCGAGGTTTACTATGTGGAACAGTACATATTAACAATTCCATAACTAATTAGGTTTCCCACACCTCGGTTCTACAATTCAGCTTTTGTTTTCAATTGGGTAATGATGTGTTGCCCTTTCTCATTCAGTACTTCCGGGTAGAGGTGGGTGAAGTGGCCAAAATTCACTCCGCGAAGCAATTCACAGAGTAATGTGGAATCCTCAAAGTAATCCGCAATGCAAATCGGAGTACTTCGCATCATAATGAGGAACATGAAGTCCCTTGATAACAATGATTTCACGTTACTCCACCTTCACCAAACCACTTCTGCACCAATTTTAATGTGAAGTACATAGAAATCAATCTACTTCGCATCACTTTGCCTTGTTATTGAGTTCCAAGGCAAATTTTTCAGTGATTCATGGGATTCCAGGTCACATGGGCTTTAGAAGGTTCTGCACAGCTTCAGTTCTGTGTAGTGTGTGTATAGTGGTAGCTGGTGACAGTTTGCTGTCAGAACTCTGCAATTCAAACCTTCTAAAAGCTTGGTTTTAGATTCTTACTGCAGTACGCTGCAACCACCCCCCCAACTGGCAAACGGTATTCTTTTCCAGATTGGATTGTGACTTGTCAGCACTAGTTAAGGTGTCATTGTGACTTTGCATTTGCATCTCTTCTTGATTGCACAGAGCAATACTAATCTGTCTGTGCTTTCGCATCTGTTTAGTGCCCATTCTCCATCTACAAGCCACAGTTGTTTTTTTTTTTGGCTTCACATCCACTGGCCCAGACTGAAAGTTCAGAAATCTAAATTTGTTTAGAATTTTCTTGGTGATCCCCTAAAATGCCTGCAAAATGAGATGTGCTAGCAAAGCTGTTTCTGGCCATGGCACTGCTGCTAGTGACAAGATTGTCCCTGGGCGTGGTAGTATGCAGAAGTGCATAGCTGATGTCAGTAAAGGGATGTTTCCATCAATGTTTTTTACAGCGCAATCTGCAGCTTCACTCATAGTTGGAGGAGATGACATTGTTCCAGCTGGTGGTGTTAGTGCAGTTTCTGCTGGCATGAGTATTGCTGCCTCAAGTTCCGCTTCTGACCAGTTAACCAATTCAAAAAATAAAGTTGAGTCTAAAGCTGTGTCTGACAGTGCAGATGACGTCATACTCCCAATTAACATCCCCATGGTAGTTGAACATGATTCTGATCCTGGCGATGATAACTCACAATGTCACATTTCTTCCAGTGCTGTTGAGGTCATGTCTTTGCCATCCAATGATTCAAAGTGTGATGCAAAAATATTGGGTGATGACAATGATGATGATGCTGTTTTTGGAACATGTTCTCTGCATGACAGCATCCAAGTTGAAAATGTGGATGATGTTGATGAATATGATAATGATGTCAGTGACCCCTGTTTAGAACAGGAGAAAAAGAAAGTCAAGGTGGCTGTGTCTGGGTCTGTTGGTGTTAAATCCCCCCTTCCTCAAAAAAATTGTGTTTTATTGGTTCCTGTTGATGATAATGATGATGACCCAGTAATAATTATAGGTAGTTGTGGCAGTCAGTTGGAGTCCAAGTGTGTCCTACCTGAAAAATCATATAGCACACTCCCCATTTCAGGGGTTAAAAAATGGATTCCAATAAGCAGCATCAGGGACATGTTAAAAGTAGGGGATCAGCCGGTCTAGTGGTGCAGAGGGCCGAAGTGCTGGTGTCTTACATCAAACCATGCCGGCAACCTGGGTTTGGGAATGGACTCTGGGCTCCAGGGCTCAGCAGTGGGAGGATAGGATTGAGCATCTGAAGGACTGCTCTCCTATCCTGGGGTGGGTTTGGGGATGGTCTTGCTCAGCAGCAGCCCCCAGTGGAGACCAGAGGCACTACACAAGCGGCACAATAGGGAACCTAGAAAGCCAGAAATACAACTTGGTGGCCGCCAGATGACGTCTGTCTGTCCCCTGACACCTCCAGTGCCTTCCATGAGCCTCCTTCTCCTTAGCAGTATCCTTCGGCCCAATTGAGAGTGTGCTGAGATGCCTCCCTCCAGTGCCTTCCCTTTCAGAGGAGAGGGATCCACCCGGTGAATGATTACATCTGGGATAACCCATGGACTGGCTGCAATATTAGGGGTTGGAGAAGCCTGAGTAAAGTCAGTGGGGTTAGGAGGGAATGGTGGACCCTGAAGGAGTGGGTGTCACCAGAGCATGACAGGGGGAGTAAACAGAGAATACAAAAAAAAAAGCAGAGCATCACAATCCCTTGTTTGGGATTTTTTTGTCCAAGATGCAAATGATGAGTCAATTGCAATCTGCCAGCTTTTCCATGTGTGTTCTAGTCAAGGTAAAAAAGGGAGTCATTTGGGCATGGGGGGGGCAGCATACACATCTTAACAGGCACATGGCACTGTGGATCCAGCACCAGATGGCAGTTGATGCCATAGTGGGGCATTCACCCTTGTCATCAACCTTACTGAGCATGTTATCCCCTTCCATGAATGTAAGACCAAGTAGGAATGTGTGCAGTAGTGATGAAATAACACCAGATGATTACTACAGGCATGATGAGGGGGGGATTATAGTTTAGAAATCTTGTCAAGTGGTGGTCAGAGTAGCAGTGGTGGTGGTCAATGCAGTACGTCTAGTGCAAGTGGTACATCAACCCCTGTACATAAAATGGGGACAATACCTTAATTTGTGAACTCGTCACCTGTGCACCCCTCTTCATGACATGTCCACACCCCACCCCTGGCCATTCACAGAGCAGAGCCATTTGTTACACCCCATGCAAAACATGTAAGCCAGCCCACACTGGAGAGTGTTTTTGCCTGGACGTCACCTCTGGCCTGCCTGTCTGAAGCATGTGACCTACACTGTGCAAGCAATGTGATGTGTGTGGGCTGCCTGCTCATTCTCACTATGCCTTAAAGTAGAATAGGGTGGAGGCACAATGCAAGCAAAGTCATTACAATGCAAAGTGGTGAAGTGAGGGTCCAAAATGGGCACTTCGCCTAGTGGAACACTAATGCGAAGTGGCTTCTTCACGGGCAGAATTTTAGTTCGCTGCATCTCTACTTCTGGGCAGTCAAATCTTGTTTCTGTGCTAGGATTTAGGAGGACATTCTTTTAGGGATGATTGCAGTTTGTATTTTTAAAAGGTGTGCAGCTGTTATTTTTCATCACATTCTGCTCAGAATGGATACCTGAACTGCTTTGGATGATGGTGATTTCTTTACTTGCTGTACAGGATTCATTTTTTGGAGGTTTGCTGTGTTTCTGAGGCAAAAGGTACAAATGCAGCTTGCTTGGGGGTAGGGCATGGGCTCTCAGAATCTGTGGATGACATGCTATGCTTTTTTGGGGGGGAAGTGCAGTCATTTGGTTGGAGCTGTTTCTCACTATTGTCCGCTGCTGTTATTGAACCCCATTGCCAGAATTCTTCCATGCTTGGCTTCCAGTAAGATCTAAGCAAGGATTCATTTTCATGTCCTGTTATGTCCATTATTTGCCTGGATTCCATTCCAGCATCACTAAGTAGAACAACAGCTGTGGCATGCAGAGAATGATTGATGTAGGTAGCTGGCAAGTGGGCCTCTTTGCAAATTCTTGCTAGCATGCCCCCAAGGTAATTTATACCCATTGCCTCACAACTGTACCACACTTGGTGTCCAGTAGTTGCTGACACTGCTGTTTTGGGTGGCAGAAGAGGAAGGGGGCATTACAATGCAGTTTGGACACATATGTAATATAGCTTCAAAGGGGGGCATAGGGGATCTTCAGGCTGCTTGAACACGTAACCTTGATTGGGCTGACTTGTAGGATCATTGTGCTTTTTGTGGGTTTTTTTGTCTCCTCATTGAACAGTTTGGTTAGGTACAGTATCTATGGCCTTTTTCTGTACTTTTTACTTCAAACAATTTCACTGTCAGATCTCTAACAACTTTATTTACCCTCCTTGCAAAATGAAGTTTTGATGTCATCTAAATTTTACACACCAGCCCACAGGCTGTTTTAGGGGATAGTACAGGGGAGTTACAGAAAGCTCTGAGTTATTGCATGCTTAATGGTGGATGGTGTGCTGCCTTGTCCTTATCTGCTCTATGGCACCTTTTTGCTACTCCCTTGAAAGCATTATTTGAGCTGCTGAAAACAGGGTCTATTATTAAGTTAACAGAGTCAGTAAGAGGAACCATACAGCAAACCTAAAACTTTTGAAGAATCTGATTTTGAGACTTACTTTGCTGCTGTTATTGTCATGCAACACCCACCCCATCCTGGACTAGGGCAACAAACAGACTGCCGAAGTAAAAAGCAAGACACCCTCAAGTTGGCATCAATCAACATCTGTAGTCTGCTATCCAAATTTGATGCACTCCAGGTCTGGGTTACCCAGCACAGGTCTGACGTACTAGCCATTGTGGAAACTTAGCTTACTCCTAAGATCCCGGATACAGCAACCATTTTAGATGCCTACAGTTGCTGGCAGTCACAAGGGAAGAAAGATACTTGGGCATCATCATCACCGATGACCTGAAATCATCCAAGCAGACCACTAAAGCAGTAGGTAAGGCTAGGGGGAAGTAAGGGTGTATTAGTAGGGGTATCACAAGTCAGAAGAGGGAGGTAATAATCCCTCTTTACAAGACACTAGTTAGGCCCCATCTGGAGTACTGCATGCAGTACTGGAGGTCACACCTTCACAAGGACATTAAGCAAATTGAGACAGTCCAGAGAAGGGCAACCAAAATGGTGCAGGGACTGCATCAGAAAACATATGAGGACAGATTAATGGAGCTCAATATATATACCCTAAGAGCAAGGAGGAGAGAGATGATATGATTGAAACATTCAAACATCTTAAGGGCATTAACAAGGTGAAACAGTCTAACATGTTTCAATATTAGAAAAATAGCAGGACAAGAGTACACAGCATGAGATTAGAGGGAGGCCGATTAAGAAGTAATGTGAAGAAGTTCTTTTTCACAGAAACGGTTGTGGATGCATGGAACGGCCTACCTCAGGAAGTGGTGGATATGAATACAGTGCAGGGCTTCAAACAGGCATGGGATAGACATAAGGGATAAATACAGATGAGTATGAATAGATAGGCTATTGACAGAGCAAAGGTCGATGGCACATTTATATGGTAGAAAAAGAAATGGGCAGACTGGATGGGCTTTGCAGTCCTTATCTTCTGCCAACGTCTGTGTTTCTATGTTTCTATTTTTCTATGAGTGACTCAGAGGGCGTCATTTAAATGCCTATTAAGGCCTGACTTCAAGCTGATGAAACTGCTGATCACATATTCCTTGTCCTCAGTGTTGCGAACAGAGTCATAGTCATTTTTTTTAAATTGTATTGAGCTCTTGTAGTGGTATGGTTTTCAAATCTTCTTTGATATCTTTTTATTTGTTGCAGTCATAGAAAATATTTGCTGCCCACCTAGTCTGTTTTAGAGTTGTTTCCTCATTATGCTCTATTTCTAACCTGAGCATAACATGGTCTGATAAGTCTGCATTCCATTTTTTTTAGAGTGCTGGTGTTTGACTGCCCTGCTGCACTGGTGCCCACCCTATAGGATGAGCCATTTGGCTGCAATGGGTCTGCTGTTGCTTGGGATGAATCTACTGCTGGCTCAGGGATTTCTGTGACCCTTTCAGTTGTATGGCTGATACAGTGAGGAGCAGTTTCAGGCACAGCTGTTACAGGTATGTTTACAACTGTTTGGGTATCCACATCAATAATGGAAACATCCATCTGTGATCAACTGGAAAATGGCATCAAGTTCAGCCGAGTCAATCAGTTGAAAACTAGTATCCATTCTAAATATGGTCTGAATTTTTTTTAACTACGGTCTTTGCAGAGAGAAAGATGGCAACCACTGGCAATGTTACAATTTGAATGGGCTAATACTGCTGATGCTAATGGGCATCACAGGGTAGCTGGCAACTCTTTCCATTGGTAATGTGAGGATTTATAATGACTTTGAAGTGCCAGCTAGCCAATCACATGCCTTTTATATTAGTGCCATTGTATAATCACAGTATATATGTTTCTGCTGGGAAAAGTGATCTGAAGGTGTGGCTTCAGTTTCCACTGCTATGCAGATGATACTCAGTTTTGCCTTTCATTTAGACCTGGTCAAAGGGCTCAGGTGCATCTGGTCGAGAAGACTATCATGGAGATCAGGCATTGGATGAGTACCAGCTGGCTGAGACTCAGTCCCAGCAAAACCAAGTTGCTTCTGGTGTGCTCAAACCACTTGGTGTATGCAGCAAAGGAAATTCTTGTTCTCCCTGTATATGACATAGAGATACCCTGGATTAAAGAGAAAGTTCACAGTCTTGGAGTAATCTTTGACAGTCAGCTGAATTTCAAATCTCAAATTACCACCATCATTAGAAGTGGCTTTTATCAACTGAAAAATGTAGCCTGCTTCTTTTCCTTGATCTTGGCAATCTGCTCACACTAGTGCAAGCTTTCATTACCTCATGAAATGACTACTTCAACACAGTCTATTATGACCGCCCAGCTGTTCAGCATTGCTGCCTGCAGTTATTTTGGGAGCCAGGCTGTTAACTGATACTTCCAGATTAAAGCACATTACTCCTGCTTTACAGGAATTGCACTGGCTGCTGATCAAATGGCAATCTGAATTTAAAATTCTGTTGCTGGTGTATAAGGCCATAAATGGACTTGGCTCCCTCTACATTCATGTATTACTGGCAACCCATCAAGAGGATTTGGGGCACCAGACTTCCCCACTTGGATACCCAGAGGCTTCTGGTAGTCCCAGTCACGAGATTAAAATCTGCTGGGGACTGAGCATTTTCTGTAGCAGCACCATGACTCTTGAATATTGCCCAGAAATCAGTTTGCACTGCCCACTTTGTACAAAGTTTTAAATCACAACTAAAAGCCTGGCGATTCAGACAGGCCTTCTCAGCAGACAATAAGCTCTGCTAACTCTGAGGAATATGCTTGTACCTACTTATAATTATGAACTGTGATTATACATTATCTACAGCTTGAATTAATCATTCGTATTGTTCAGCACTTTGAGCTTTGGAAAGGTACTATACAAATAAATAAAGCTCCTCTCCTCTGTTCTGCTCTCCTCTCCTCTGCTCTCCTCCTACGGGAGGGGAATCCTGAAATGCCATTGACTGCCAATATTTTTTTTTGTGTGTGTACAATTTATTTACCCAGGACAATCCATCTGAGAAACAACATCCCATTTCCAGTGAGGTCCTGTTTTTATCAATTTTACAGTGTATTTATCCCAGGCAGTCCAGCTGATATGTAACACTCCATTTCCAGTGGGGTCTTGCTTCTAGCCATTTCTAGCTGGGTGGACTGGAGCACTGGGAGGTTAGGCGACTTGCTCAGGGTGATATAGTATTTCACTATAATTACTGGGTTCCGCTTTTTTAATGGAAAAAGCCATGTGTTAAATACCATAACACCTGAGTAGGTGTTACGGCATTCACGCGGCTTCTTCCAATCCTAAAGCACTCAAAATAGAAAGTCAGCACGAGCCTATCCTAGCTAAAAAGTCCTCCCAACACAACACAGTTTGAGCCTCTCAGTGTTCGTTTCTCCCTGAGTCACTCACCTCCTCAATCGTGTTTGTTCTGTATTAAATCTTCTACCTTTTCACTGCATTTCCTAACAAAAAACAAATCCAAAGCTGCTCATCCAGAGAGGATTCCACAGCTCACTACCCAGCCAACATGATGAAATAGCTTCTGGTAACATGCAGGCTATGTTTGGGATCGCCTGTATTTTCCATACTCCAGTAACAGTTAATATCCACAATTCGAACCAACACCCACAGAAACAACGAAGAATCCAAGTCATCAAGGACTCAGACAGCTCTCATTAAGATATTCTTAACACAGTAAAGCCACCACACAGCACTTTATTGCCTAAATATAACATTTTCTGTAGAATTATACATTGCTACAATAAACACTTTTACCACCATCCCTAAGTAATCTCTGTTTCAAGCCTTCTCTTTTCTCTGCAGTTCAAAATGCTACAGCACTTGAAAACGAACATTGCAACATGAGAAAACCGCCATGAACATCTCAGTTATTTCTTATTAAACGTTCTTCTTTCAGTAATTTAATTAGATAAATTTACATGCTGAACTTTCCGTTTACTGTTTCAACTACAAAATAAACAACTTCATCAATACAAAGTAAGACTACACTTTCTTCTTTCTGTCACAAATCTCAAAACAAAGAAAAAATGGAACCCTTTAATTATATACAACAAAAAATGGGTTGCAGTGTGTTTAACTCGAATGTAACACACACCCTCATTGTTGGATGGCTATCATAAACCCTCGGGCTTCACCTCGGTGTTTATGTGCCATCCAATAACCTCGCAAAGCAAATTCTTACAACACACTGCACCCCATAGTTTCTATCCTATATATACAGAATATGAACTTGTGATATGCTTGTTCCCAACAGTGTTCCAAATATTGAACATACTGCCTCTCCTCTAAAGAAGGGGTCGGGGAAGCTAATTTTCACTTGTTAAGTGTTTGCAACTTATTTACCCAGATGAGCCCAGTTGAGATGACATTTGTATCTCATTGTAGTAGGGTCTTGTTTCTATCCATTTCCACATCTGGGGTGACTGAAGCACTGGGAGGTATTGTAAAGTGCCTTGCTCAGGATTATACAGTATTTGGCTGTAGCAACATTTGCCACTGGGATCTGCTAATTCTCAGTGTTGCTCTAACCAGTAGAACACACTGCCCATGGGTTAGGAGTGGGGGACCTGGAAAGGCCAGTGGCTGACAGAAATTTTATTTTCCAGTTTCTTTACCCAGAGTAGCCCAGGTGAAATGCAACATCTCGTTTCCAGTGGAATACTGCTTTTATCAATTTTTTCTCACCCACCAAGCATAGTTAATTAATATGGGATTTCCTACTGTATCTTGGTCTTAATGAGCCTGGGATGGGGGTCTTGGGGAACTTTCTGGTTATATCTATAAAATAAGAATAGAAATGGGGTGACAAGAGATCCATAGTTCTTTAGGACAGATACAGGTAGAGAAGGTTTTGATCAATCAGTACTTAATGTGAGTGGCTGAGGGTCTACTTCCTGCCATTCTGTAGAAATAAATGGAAAAATTGGTTACTATAGGGTACAAATTGTTCTTTTTTCAAAAACAAAAGATCTGTATTTCCTGTGTTTGGAGGTGGGCTAATGCCATAAGCAAAAACTCTTATCAAACATTATTGTGGTAATGACATTCAATATATTGACTAAATTTTCTTTCACGTTTCCATGTTAAACTTCAATGTATTACACATTACATTAATTTTCTGTTGCCACTTTAAGTACAGTATACTTACATTATAAAAGTGAAAGTACATTACTATTACAGCTTATTTACACATTTGATCCATGTCAAGGCACAGAATGTATGTGTAAAGTTGGAAAAACTTTGATTCACAATAAAGTTGTGAGTTTCCTCAACTTCACAAAGATCTTCACACTTCTTGAAGTTGAACATTTAGGTATTGGCAGCTTCACAAATATGCACATTTAAAAATTCACTGGGGAAGTCCAGTGGGACTTTGAAATAGGGCAAAGTTATTCAGTGTGTTATTCACCATGTGACAGGAAATAAACCCCAAGACCTGTACTGAGAACAGTCCTAGGATGTGTGTTCAGGAGACACAGTAGGATCTATATGCATACTTAGAGCTTATTTTTATTTATTTATTAAATTTTGGTGACCGGGTGAGCCTAGTGAGACCAAGGGTCCCTTTTTCTGGGGTGACCTGGAATTAGTTACAGATAGTAAAGGCTTAATATAGTGCTCATATGCAGTATGGCAAGCTATCAACATATTACACAGAACTAAGTAGAACAGTGTATACAAACAAGTGTACATATGTGATCCACTACACATCACAGTTATGCAGTACAGGGCTAAACATTAGTGACAAAATCCACAAAATAACCCACAATGGAAGTGCTGCTTATGTTTAGGTGACACAATAGGTAAATGCTATATCTTACCAAAGTAGGAAGTTAGCTTAGTTTGGGTGATTTGTACTATGGTTCATTGCATAAAGCAAAGTTTAAAAAACATACTGTACATGGTATTCTGCTTTTGCAGACTCAATTTTGAATGGTTTTGTCTACAGTGTAGTTATTTTTTTCATGTTGCTTTCTGTGTAATGCTGCTGTGCTGGACTAATACTGTGTAGAATGATGGGCATACTTTTGTCCCTAGCAACAGCTTTAATGTCTGTGCATTCACTGTCACTCTCAGTTAATTCTTCTCAAGTCACATAAATTCTGTACACTCTCAATGTTCCAGTGCTACTAAAATATGAATGGCTGTCCAGGGCTCTGGCAGGTAGTTGTAGAACTTTAGTATTTTAAGATTTTTTATTATTAATTTTTGATTTAAACTGCTGACTTTCTGCTCATTTTGAAATATTTGTTTTAATATGATAGCAATTTTTTTTGCATTTTTGCAATATTTTTGTTACTGTTCAAGCCACTAGCACTGTTACATATATACACGTTACCACATTAGGATGAGTGGTAGAGGGAAGAAAAGAGTAGACAGGCAGGAAAAGCATGGAATGTGGCAGTTACCACCAGTAGAGGTGAATGTGGCCATGATACAGTGGCAGGTAGTAGTGTTTTTGCAGTGAGTGAAAGTGTCACTGTTAAATATGCTAGTAGTACTTGATATGGCTGTTCTCTTAGTTAGTCCAAAATTTCCTCAGCCACCATCAACATCAGTGAGTAAACACTATGGTGATGAAAAATATGAAAAATTGTTCCTAGTGGTTGGTAGTACTGGACCTGTGTCTGAGAAGGATATAGTGGTGGAGTTGTGAGTGTCACTGTCATCTTAGGGAAACAAGGAAGAGGAGGACCTGAGAAAGGAACAGGCAGAGGAAATGGAGGATAAAGATGAGGATGACACTGTTATCGGTCCTTAGTGAGAACCTGAAAGGAAAAAAAACAAAAACAAAGGATGACACAGTAGCAAAGTGTGCAATTTTTTCAACGTGAAAGGTAGGCAACCTATTCTACAAATGATAATATATGACACCTTTTCCAGAGCAGAGACACGTGTGGGTCTGGTGGCCACCACAACTGGTGCCCCACATAAATGTGTGATTCCTTCAAAATCCCTTGAGTGGGACTTTATTACAAATCCAAAAGATGACACTGTAGCAATATTCCAACTTTGCCAGGCTGAAGTAAGCTAAGGTAAGAAAGGGTCTCATGTTGGTACAGCTGGGTTCCATGTCATAATAGCAATTGCAAAACTGCAATTACTATTATGGTGAATGCATATCACAGAAAAGCAAATCTGCAATATCACTTCTCAGCAACCACACTTCGAGAAAAACCCAGTGCTTTTGCAGGGCAGTGGAGGTCTGCACCTTCCCATGCCCCACCATTTGGGGAGCTTTGCCCTCCCCCCACACTCCCCTGATTTTGGATTACCAACTCTAGGGGGATGTATGTCAAGGAGGGGGCAACACTCTGGTGTGGGAATAGAAAAAATAAAAGCAGCTCCAAGCAGCAGCAAAATTCTTTCCCCTGCTCCATCCCAAACCCAGTGACTACTGCACCAGAGCCAGCCACCCTCACCATCACCACACCACAGGGCTGAAGCAGGCACACCTCCATACTTAAACCCTCTTCCATAGCCCTCCCCTCCTCCTCCCTATCCCTCCCCTTCCAGTTACCATCTTTGCTATTGCATTGATACCCTCGCTGGGTAGCCCAAAATGATAGTGCTGAAAATGAGTCACTATTTTTGTAGTTGCTCATTTTCAGTCACTGTCATCACTGGATAATGTGCAGCTGTGCAGCATGCCAATCTTAAAGCCAAGCATATGACTGGGTGGCAAGCACATCAGCAGAAAATGTTTTTTGGGGGGTTGGGAGGTAAAGATAAGGCAGAGGATATTTTGAAAGAAAAGACAGTTGAGGTAAAGGAGGTCAGTAGTACCTCTGATGCATGAAATCACAGATGGGCATGGGCAACAGTGATGTTACACTGGCCAAATCCCCAAGGCATGCCACAAGTTTATTGACACCATATCCATATGTGACATCTGAGCAACTTGGTGGCCAAAAAAAACTGTTCCCAAAAAGTACCCACCCCAGAAAAGATCCAGCCAACTATTACCAGATTTTCATTTAAGCAAAGTAAATTCCCCTAATCAATCATTTGCGGGCCAGGAAATTGAATGCTACCACAGCAGAGAGGATTGCTATTGATCTTCTCCCATGTTCATTTGTTGAAAAGGCTGGTTTCCTTTACTTTATGCTGAAAGAATCCTCCAGATGGACAGTGCTATCACTCACCTACTTTTCACAGTGGGCAATTCCAGAACTGAGCGATGTTGTGAAATAGAAGTTTCACATGCCATGCAGCATCCCTCCAGTCCATATATCTATCTTACTACTGAGATTTGGAGCAGTGGGCCAACAGCTGCTAGATTGTTTATATGTGTAGCAGCACACAGGGTAGAACTGAGGGGGGTTGGTCATTATGTTGGTACCAAATTGTAATGGAAGCTGTATGCCTGGAATTTGCAAGCATCCAACACTGGCTGTGAAGGGAATGCTTGATTGGCACACTGGGAAAAAATCATTTTGGCATCAATATTGGAGGAGAGTGACTCTTGGTTGAACCCCCTGGCTTTATAGCCAGTGATAATGATATAAACATTGTTATGGCTATTAGTGATCGGGGTTTTGTTAGGGTGCCCTGCTTTCACACTGTGTAAATTTGGTTGTGCAAGAGTTGTTATCACAGTGTGATACTAAACAAGGTGCTCACCCTGTGCTGTTGAATGTTTGCCCATTTTTCATGGTTCAGAAAGAAAAGGGATCAATTGTATATGCTGCAAATAAAAAATGTCCTGCCTCAGCACTGATTAAAACAGCAGGTTGTCATGAGGTATAATCTGACTCTGAGTATGCTGCAGTGGATGTATGAACAGTATAATTGTCAGACTATGTGCTGCTTCATAGAAGCCATGACAGTTCGGGAGCTCCTATGTCAGTAAAAACAAAACAGAGAAGGTTTATGGATGGGTTGCTTTTGATCTTGAGGCCTTTTGATTATGTCACACAGTCAGTAAGTGGGGACACTACCTCTATTAGCCTGGCCATCCCACTGGTCTGGGTGCTGAGTCATGTTATCTGTAACATGCAGCAGCAGTTTGAGGTGACACGTGACTGTAAGCTGTGCATTGTCTGAACACATGCTTAATGTATTAGCCCACAACTGAAACCTGAATGTCATCCTGACATCTCTGAATTGCAGGACTGTAACAATGCTGTACCCACTGTACAAATTAGGGCTTTCAGTTATTGGGGATTCTGTGGTTAAATATGCAGATGCATACACCACTAGGGGTAATAAAGAATATGTTACCAGTTCTTATTTACTGGGAGCCAAGTTAACAGATGTGACCAAGTTACTACCACTGATTGTGAAGGAAAAAGGGGATAAACCATTAGCTTTGATTCATGCGGGGTCCAATGACTTAAGATCTACTGGAGAAGATCAAATATATTTAGAGATATTACATATAGCAAGTTTGATACATAAATTGAATGGAACAGAAATCTTCTCTGAAATGCTACCCATGCCCAGGACAAATGAAAAAATCAATAAGATAATTATTAGGATAAATAAGTGGTTCAGGAGGTGGTGCCTCAGCCTATGGATATAGTATATTACATCATGGGAAATATTCAGCAAAGACTTATTGTTTGGAAAGGATGGTTTACATCTGAATGAGACTGGCAGTAAGGTTTGGGGCAATATGTTCAAAAAGATGATAGATGAATGTTTAAACTAAATATCTGGGGGAGAGGGGCCATATAAATTCCATCGGGGACAATTGAAACTATTAAGGACGATAGTACGGAAGTAAATCAACTGCCTTTGAAAAATATGTACCCTAATTCTTCTGCACATATACATAAACCTAGTAGACAAGGGAAAGGGCAGGACATTAAAATGTTGTTGGTCAATGCTAGAAGTGCAAAAAAACAAACTGGATGAATTGAAATATATATCATTAACACAGAAAGTAGATACGTGAGGGGTCACAGAAACCTGGACCAAAAAAGAGGATTCGTTTAAAACTATACAAGGTTATGACTATTTGCATATGGATAAGGATGGTAAAAAAGGGGGAGGGGAGTAGGGGTGTATGTTGCATCTTACCTAAAGGCTCATGAAATTGCTATGGTACCAAATTCTGACTTGCAGATAGAGCAACTCCAGATAAAAATCAAATTGAACAATAAAGCTATAACCCTTGTGATATGTTATACAGCTCCAAGTCTGATAGAGAAGGAAAATTCGAATTTATGAATAATTTAGAAACTATGACCCTGACTGAAAACTGTGGTGTAATGGGGGACTTCAATCTACCCCATATTGACTGGTTTCAGGTGCCAGGATCAAGTGGTTTGGAGAATAGATTCATTGAGATCTGTATTAATAATGGACTAGAATAGTATGTGAAGGGAGGTAATAAATTTAATAATACTCTAGATTTAATTCTGAGTAACATCAAAAGTGGGATACAAGATGGAAGGATTGCACATCCATTGGGAGCCAGAGATCATAACATGATTTTCTTTTCACTGAAATTGAGTGTATGTAAAATAAGAGGGAAAACAAAGGTATGGAATTACAACATGGCAAATTATGAGGCCCTAAGAGGCATACTGTACAGATGGGACTGGGAAAAAGAACTGGATAAACGAACTACAAATGACATGTGGGAACTAATAAAAAGTAAGACCTACTTCTATATGGAGAAGTGTGTCCCACAGAAAGAAAAGTATAACAGACGAGGGAGAATACCAAAATGGTTCTCATGAAAGATTCATAAACTGTTACGATCTAGGGCAAAAGCATATAGAAAATATAAAAGTAATCCAACATCGGAGAAAGAAAATAAGTACAAGGAACTGGTTAAGAGATGCAAAACTGTAATAAAGAGGGCAAAAGGAAGTGTGGAGCTAAATTTGGTAAAAAATGGGAAGGATAGCAACAAAAAAAATTACAACTATATTGGCAGCCTTAAAAATGATAATAGACAGATTACAAACCTAAAAAAATGTTACCAGATTAATTGATGATGAAACTGAAATAGCTGAGAGTTTTAATAAGAATTTTTTAAGTGTTTTCAAAAATCAAGATAGTGACACACACACACACACACACCACAGTCAAAAACTGTAAGGGCCATGCAAATAGATTTATCATCTCTGAAATACAGGTGTATGAGAAACTTAAGGCATTAAACAAACATAAATTGGGTGGGCTGGATACACACTTTTTAAGCAATGTGGCCAATGAATTGGCTGGACCACTTACAATACTGTTCAATAAATCCTTAGAAACAGGAGCAACTCCCACTGCTTGGAGATTAGCTAATATTACCCCAATTCCCAAGGCTGGGAACAAATTGGTGGTGGAAAATGATCATCCAATAAGTATAACCTAGGCTGTAGGAAAAATGTTGGAGAGTTTTATTAAAGCCCTCTTAGAACAAAACTTATGGGAACTGAAACATGTGGACATATCCCACTATGGTTTCGTGAGGGGGAAGTCTTGTGTGACCAATCTCCTAGACTTTTTTTGAGACAGTCAGTCAGGCCCTGGACAGTGAACTCCATGTAGACATGATATACTTAGACTACACTAAAGCATTTGATTTCATGTGACACTATATCTTGATTGATATGTTGTATGACATGGGGATGGATCCAGAGTTAGTGATGTGGGTACAAGCTTGGCTAATGGATCAATTACAGAGAGTGCATGTCAGGGGTTACATTTTGGGTTGGGGTAAAGTTACTAGTGGAGTACTCCAGGGTTCATTTCTGAGACCACTTTTGTTCTCTACTTTTGTCCTAAGTATGCAGGTGTCTAAAGGAGTATGGCTAATGAAGTACACAGATGATACAAAGGTGGGGGTGATAGTAAATAACTTAGAGGCTATAGAAAATCTACAAAATTAAGTAAAAAAAGCTTGAGACATGGGCTAATAAATTCAAACTCAGATTTAATGAGCATAAGTACAGAGTGATGCATTTGGGGTCTAATAATTTCTGAGTGGTATATACAATTAATAACAAACAAATACTCAGTACTGAATCCAAAAGGGATCTCAAAGTAACAATCACGAGTAACTTTGTGATTCACATAATAAAAATGTCATTAAGAAGGCAAATAGAACTATGGAAAATATTTTTAGAAATATCAAAAATAAGAATAAGGAGGTCCTGATCCCACTCTATAAATCTCTGATGAGACCCATACTAGAGTATGGAGCACCACTGATTATGTCTCAAAATGCTGGCATAACAAAATTGAGGGAGAGGGTACAGAGAAGATACACAGAATGGATAGAGGGAATGAAGACACTGAGTTATAGTGAGCGATTGCAGTTAGAACGTTTTTCTCTTGATTATAGGAAAACTAGGGGTGATCTTCACTTTGTCTATAGAGCCTTTGACAACTTTATACTATGGGAGTCCGCCAGACTACAATCCAAATCTAATACTGGAAGAGAATCCAAAAGGCGTAATAGACAATTAGAGGGGGATCTGTTCAGCACTACAAAGCAGGGGCACTAGTTTAATCAAAGAGTAGTGGACATATGGAACAGACTATGCCCTAAGGTTGTGGAAGCACCCAATCTAGAGGCATTTAAGAACTACTTAGATATTTATATGGCAGTTAGAATTAGACACTACCTCCACTGACATGTGGCAAGTCTTATATGGCTATGGCCACTAGACTTGTAAACAAACCTATAAACCTATGAATTCATGGTGGTTGTCAAAAAGCTGAGCATCTGCAAAAACTGACAAGCAGTTGTGTATGTAATTTGCAAATGCTAAAAAAACAGCATTGTGAGATGAGACACACAGTGTCACCCTCACCAACAGCTGATAAGGGAAGTGAGAGGTGGAGATGCCACTTCAATATCTTCCAGTAAGACAACCACAAAACCACCTGCAAAATCAAATCCTCTACAGGCAGTTCTTGCACAGTTGTTGGCTTTGCAGATTGTGAGGAGAAGGATGAGGAAGCATCAGATGATACCGAAGTAAAGGTAGCAGCAAAATCTGTTGAGGTATATAATAGCAGATGCCAAACACCTTTGAGATGATGAACAGTTGTACTGGAACAGCAAAGTGGTAGAGTGGCCTGCACTGGTAGATGTGACTTTCAAATATTTCAGCTCTCCACTATCCAATGCTAGCTCTGAACATGAGTTAAGTGCAGCAGGGACAATCATCACAGACTGATGTACAAACTTATCCCCACAAAATGTTGCTCTTTTGACAATCATTAAAATGAATAGTGCACATATAAAGGTACCACTACCATATCAGAGTTCATCGCTTTATACATCACTGACACACCAGGATGAAGCAGGGGAAGGGCAAGCACCAAACACAGAGGTAGATGTGGAGTTGATGGAGGCAGAATTCCCATTTGGCAAAAATTTAGATATTGAGGAGGCAGAGGTGGCATTTATTAAGGAGGATGAGGAGCAGGAGATAGATTAAGTTAGATGACACGTGAGGAAGGAAGAGAATGTAACTGAAATAAAGTTTTAATTTTTATAATCTCAGCTGTTTCAGTTCTGTATTGTGATTCTTCAGAAGTCAAATATTTTTCACATTCAGTGCTTTCCCATGTTGATGTACCATTGTGGAGTTTGAAATTTTAATGTGCAATGTCATATATGGATATGGGCCTCTGTTGCTTCCAGCCAAACCAGGATTCTTAGCCCAGTGTAAATGACAGACATATTTAATGTGAAGTTGCTGCCTTGCCTGCCACATGCTGCAACCTCTCCTCTGGACTGCTCTGGTCCTCATCTGTAATTGACAATATTGGCCTCTGCCTCCATCTGCTGCCTCAGTAGCACAATATACTGTATGAGTGCTGGGGATTGGGCACCTACAATAATAGCAACCCAATCCCCAGTGCATGTCTCCAGGGTTACCGTAGAGTAGGGCGTCTGGATGGGGGGTCAGCGAATATAGCGATGGGATGTCGCTATACATATGCATCCGGGGGGAGTGAGCATGCACAGCGAGGGGCAGGAGAGAATGTGAGGGGTGGTGCGGTGGTGGGTTGCCAAGCCGACCCTGTTGTATGGTGGGTTGGCAGCATTGGTCGGCAGAGTACTGGGTTTGGGTCCGGGTGCTGGTGTGTTTTTGTTGCTCCCGGCCTGAACCTTTTATTTATGTTTTCACCCCCCGACATGCACCCTCTGGAGTTGAGAATCCTTAAGTAGGGGGGGCGGGTGGCACAACCCCCCGAATAAAACATAAAAACTAAGGTCCTGGCACTGTTTTGCTGTGTGCCCAGGTGTCAGAGTGGCGAAATACATTTTTGGCACTCTGACTTCGCGATAACGAAGATCACTTTTAGACCATCGCTGTTATCACATAAACCCAATGCCTGCAACCAGACCAGGACTCTTAAACTAGAATAAATGACAAACACTTTTACTACTGTGTGAATCTGTTTCAGTTGTCCTTTTGCCTCTACCTCTATCCAGCAAGCCACCTCCTGTTCCTCCACATCTGTGGCACTGGCCATCACTAATGGGATACAAAGTATCAATCCATTTTTTTATAATTTTTACTTTTATATTTTAATTTTCTTTTAACAGGCTCAAATGAAAGGGAGTAGACAAGACTCTAAATAGTTTTACTCTTGTGTTCACACATCTTCTGTCCTGCTGCCTCCTACTGAGTTGCCAGCAAGCCACCTCTTTCTCTTTCTCCACCTGTGGGGAACATTTTGTATTATGAGAGCAGCACTTCTGAGCTAAAGTGCCAAGGACAAACATTTCAAATGCAAGCTGTACAACAAAGATGACTGACACACAGGTAAAACACACTAGGCTCTGTGTTTGCTTTGATTCACAAAATATAATTCTGAAGCAGTTTAACAATATGAAGTTAAATGTATGAATGAATGTATCACATATCAGCTGAACACAAGAACACCAACCATGGCATGTTGGACCCCACGCCATCCCACTTAGTACAGAGGCAACAACTTGATGCATTTCCAACTTAAGGAGCACTTTCTTTAGCTGGCCAACCAGTACAGTACAGTGGTAGCACAACCACTGGCAATGCCAATGAACTAGGGCCGTCACAGGGCCATCCAGGGGGAGAAGGCTGAACATCCATTAGATGGCTTGCCTTCTCCAGGGAGGAAGGGAATCTGGTGCCTGACACACGCTGACCTCTAGTGATGGCTAGGAATAGGTGAATCAGGAACCAGCACTGACAGTCGATTTGGTGCAGGTGGCAGATGTCTGCACATCGGGGGCGGGAGCATACTTGGCCATGTACTAAGGTTATTGGGCATCCACCTCCTTCAAGGGAGGCCACAGAGAAAACCACACCTACAGGAAAAACCCAGTGGTGCTGAGCAGTGTAACACCCAGGATTCTTGAAGGGACTAAGTAGCCCAATTGGGGAATATCCTCTCGCTGATGACAAAGTGCATAACAAAATGCATAAAAAAAATTAAACAGAGCTTTCACAAAGGCTGGTGAACGTAGGAATTATAACTTACTAAAAAGGGACCATTTATTTATTTATTTCTAGGAAGTACCTTTGAGCCACATGCTCTTTTACAGAGGTTTCATGTCGTAGTAATACATGGGCATAACATCATTTACTGTGGCTACAAATACATAAGCAGATACAAGGAGGTTCCATGCCTAGAAACATATGAGTACATCAGGTTACAGAGGTTACATAATTGCAATAACAGGGATTACATAAGTAAAAATATACAGACACATAATTTGAAGCAGGCTAGGTTGACAGGTTGTTAAGTGAACAACTTGAGAATTTACAGGATATAGAGTGAATCAGGTAGGGAACAGAGGATGATATAGTCTGTAAAATAATTAACTAATATTAAAAGCAAGGTGGCAAGAACTTGATGGGCAGCAGTTCTGTTGTCTTAAGTGCTTAAGAGTGTTGTCCTAAAGGAGGGCTAGACTCAATGGGGGGAAGTGCTGAGGCTGGGACCTGGAGCCTACTAGGGGAGTGTTAGTTAACAAGAAGAGAGGAGAAGGCAAGGGTGCAGGTTAGAATGATGGTAGCAGGAAAGGGGAGGGAAGAGTGTGGGGGAGTTCAGGTCTCACAGTTACAGTTCCTGTTTGTGGCGAGGGCCACTCAAATTTTTCTTTAAAGGGGCCTATTTTGTCCTCTTTTGTGATGCCTAGGACAAGCACATTAAACCAAAGTGGTGCCGGTATTTGTAGGACTGTTGGCCTTGTGTGGTTCTACGACCATATAAAAGTACAGTCCCAATAAATGTGTTACATACATTAGAGGCAACAGTGCTCAGAAAGATTGAAATCATCCAAGACCATAGAAAATATAAATACATAATAAATATATGTATTTCCACATCATGATCTCGTAAGACATGTTATAAAGAAGAATGTTATTTGGTAACTGAGGTTTCAACAAGGAATGCCCTGGTTTTTCAATTAAAGTTCTGTAAATCTGATTTTATTAGAAGTGGTTATTGAAAGATATCCATGTATGTGTACAATGTGCTGCCTAAAGACACAAAGGGAATAGTAGATATATACTGATTGCACCACTCTGTTAAAAAAACATTTTTTTTTACCAAGAAACCCAGGAATCTAAATGTTGAATGTTACCCAATATTGCTGGCAAATCCAGCTCGAATCATGAAGCACATGACTGAGTATGATGGCAGCTCTCAGTTCAGTGATCAGCATGGTATTGACACACTTGTGCAGGGGACAATAAGAATGATATGGCATGAGATTAGTGACAGCAATCTTCATTTACTCCTAAAACAGCCAGTTTTGCAGCTCATGACCAGCTGAAATAGAAAAAAATGGAAACATCTGTTTGCATAACTAGTATCAGTAAGTGACTGTGTGTGTAAATGTGTGTTTAGTGTAAGAGCACAAATTTGTGTGTGCGGCAGGTGGGGGGTGCGGTTGAAATGTATCTGCCTCTGGTGGAAATCATGCAGTATTCACAATAATAGGTCTGACACAGTGAGTTTTAATGATCTATATTTTTTTTTTTTCATTTTTGCAGTAAATGGACTACTAGTGTTCTAACAGTAACTCCATTGAAGATAAATACATAGACTTATGGCACATCAACAAATTGGTAGTTTTACATCTTTGGATAGCAGAACCACAATAGCATTACAGTTGAAGCCATTTAATCAGGACGTGCCTAATGGGGATGTTTGCTTAAAGGAGACGATCCCCCCCGAGCACCTATTAAGTAGCTATATAATTCTATGGACCCTCACACACCTTTAAAGGGGACACAGTAAGCCTGTTGTTGGGGATGATTTGTGGCTGGTTATGCTTAGAAATCACCTCAGTAAACAGGCGATCAGTAGCTGCTAAATGATCAACAACAACTGAGTAATAAACACCTGCTGAGAATAAATGCCTTTCAAACGTGTAGCATACATTGGCTGTGACTTTGTTGTTACAGTACCTGTGCACAGTTATGTGACTAATGGCATCCAATACAGTTGATCTACCTTTGTTTGATAAAGTGAAGATTTTGGAAGCACTGCAGGAACCTGGTGCTTCAATGGCAAAGGTAGCAAACCTTTTTAACATTTCTAAAGTCAAGTCGGGCACATTAGCCTTAAAAAGACAGCTGTTGTTTGAATGGCAGGCAAACTGCAACCCAAATCATAAAAGGAAGCATGACAGCAAGGGCAGACAAGTCAATGAAGCACTTCACCTGTTGTTTTCCAATGCTGTCAGCAAGGGTGCACATATTTCGGGGCCTAAAGCCTCTGAGATAGCCACCCATCTGAGTCATGTTGATTTTGAAGCTACAGATGGGTGGTTGTCTCACTGGAAAGGCTACTGAAATATTGTCTGAAAGAAAGAGAAGGGTGAAAGATTGGATGCTGATGAGCAATCAGTGTCCAAATGGATTAAAGCAGTTCTCCTTACCTTAAATTCTGACTATGCTAACCACCGACATATTCAATGCCAATGAAACAGGCTTTTTTTATCCATTGCTATCTGGATTGAGGGCATATCCAGAAGGATATGGAGTGTGTGGGTGGGAAAAAAAAGTTAAGGACCGTGTTTCCCTGCTGTGCTGTGCTAACATGTCGGCAATGAAAAACTGTCACTTTCAGTCATTGACAAGAGCAAGAGGCCCAGGTGCCTGCCTAAAAATCTGTCTACACTGCCGGTCCAATATGTAAGCTCAGCAAATGCCTGGTTGACCAGTGCAATTTTACACGACTGGCATGAAGTTTGGAAAGCAAGCTTCGTACTAGGTGCTGCAAAATTATTCTTTTTGTGGACAACTGTTCTGCCCACCCTGCCCACATAGCTGGCAGTTTCAGCAACATTGCAATCCAATTCCTCCCCCCTAACACGACCAGTCTTATTTAGCCCATAGATATGGTGGTCATAAGGAATCGAAAGCATCATTACTGCTCGTTTTTCTCCACTAGCATAGCGGGGATCATAGACAGCGGCACCATGGCCCTGTCATCAGAGATTGCCAGGTAGGTAAATTTATTGGATGCCATATACATTCTGCACAAGGTGTGGGCCACTGTAAAGCCTGCAAAGATCACCAGTTGTTTTAGAAAGGGTGGATTTCACTTGACTGATGAGGAAGCTGTGGATGGTGTCAACATGGAGGGAGCAGAAGAGGATGCTGTTGCACTTCCTACCACTGAAAATCCCCTCGTGGATGTTCCCTGCCACAGAATCTGACTGCTGAGGAATTCCTGTGCTTCATCGATGTTGACAAAGATGAAGTGATGAGGGGACCTTACTGTCTCAACAATATGCGAGGCTCTAAACACCTTGAATCCAGGATCTGATGAGGATGAACAAGCAGAATCTGAAAACATCCCAGAACAGGATCCAGTCAGCAACAAGGATGCCCAGATCAATTGCGGCCATCTGAGGGATTGGTGCATACAGCACGGGAGAATGGAAGATTGGGAACATCTCTTCAACTGGCAGGGTGCGATAATACAGCAGATGGCAACTGAATCAGAGCAGAAGAAAATTACCGATTTCCTCAAGCGAGGAGGACATCCCAAGACTACATTGGACAGATAAGTGTGCCACAGTGTACAGTACAGTACCGTTTTTAACTTTTTTGTATTTTTTTGAATAAAGTGAACCAAATCTGAAACTAAGACAAACAGCACAACTCTACAAAAGAGCTGAAATCACTATATATGCTGTATGTTTCAGTCTGTCCCTGTTACTGAACGTCTCTGTTTGTCTCTCTAGTACAGCACCATTTGGTTTTGTCATTCAAATTTTGCCATTTACATTTTTTGTCTCTTCTGTTACTGGAGACGGTCACTCAAAGGGGATGATTAGCCATCCATGGAGGTGTCCCCTTTAAGTGGCTTCAACTGCACTGCTAGATATTCCGTTCATAAATCTCCTGACACCTCCATTTCAGAGGATGTATCCATTGTGAGAAATTCAGCACAATACAAAATGTGAACACTGTCAGTCAACTTGCAAACTTTGATGGGACAGAGAACATTCCACTATATGACTCCACTCTGGTCTAATGCACTCTCCATGCCCATACTCTCCGCCCCCAAACTAGGCCATTACAAATCCCTCCTTCAGAACCACATGCTTCAGGAGTCTACCTGTGACTGCTCTTGTCCCCCTTAGATCTGCTGCTAGGCCATGTTCTTGGACAAAGGACCAGTCTCTATGCTGGCCTTGCAGAAAATTACACTCTGTTGGTTATAAGCTCTCACCTAGGCTCTGCTGGTTGCTCCAGTGGCCTAAGATTTGTTGTCTGTGTTTTAGTTTCCAACAACAATCATTGTAAACATTTGTTATCTATTTCTGTTCTATGTACGTTGTCTTATATAATTATTCTGTAATCTCCTGATGTGTAGACTTTGTAAAGAAGTCTCTGACTCAAAGGTTGTAAATTCTGTAAAAAGGTTGTAAAAACTGAGGCAGTATAGCGCAGTGGTCTAAGGCTCTGAGCTTCAAGTTTGGTGACATCCAGCAGACCAGACCTGGGTTTGAATCCCACAGCTTCCACTTGCACATTGTGTGACCCTGAGCAAGTCACTTAACCTCCTTGTGCTCCCAGGTCGCTCCTGTAAAAAAGCTTTCAGCTTAGTGTGCTATACCTGGTTAAACAACTAAAAAAAAAAAAAATCCGACATGTACCAATAAATAAAAATAAATAAATAAACTGACAGGCTATCTGCAAGTGCCTCAAGGATAAAGATGGGCATGTACACAACTCTCGTGCTACAGAAAGCAGAACTGACCACTGAACTGTGGAATAATTACATGTATTGTGGAATACTCCATTAAACTGTGAAAACAAAATTCCTCAGAACTGTCATTCATGGTTCATGTGTTTTATTCCATAGTTCAGTCCAACAATTCTGCAAAATAGGGCAAAAATCTGCCAAACACATGCAGAAGAGTCTTACCTTGCCAATGGCAGAAGTTCAGAAAATGTTATGAAATTTACAAAATGTTGTGAAAGTTTCACAAAAGTGAAATTTGCAACTTTTGTTCAGCTACAAGGGGAGGTGGTCTAGGACCATGGATGGACAGTAGGACCCTGGGTGGGATAGGGAACGTGGGCAGACTGAGTGGACCATTGGTCTTTTTCTGCTGTTTTTGTCTATGTTTCTAAAATATCTTGTGGGGGGAAAAACTGAAAAACAGCAGAGACTGAAACTCTAATCCAATCAAAGAATGATCTAGGATAATCAGCCATAGAATGTTGCTGATATTATTTTTTTCTTTGAATACTGGATAGGAGCTAGCTCCCAGTTTGACCAATCTCATTGTGCAAGACAAAATGTGGGCTGCTCACTGGCTTAGCAATAAAGCCAAATAACACCAAATGTGTTTCAAATTCCTCTTTATTTAAGCTACAAGATGCTAGTTGCCTCCTTATGCCAGACAATAATGTGATTGTTGAGTAAATACAGTACAAGTCCGATTCATGAGACGTGACATTATTGCTGAGGATAATGACCCAACTAGCACACTATACAATAGCTATTATGTTCCATGGCCCGGATATTCAAAGGGGTTGCGCATGGCACAACAGAGTTGCGCCAGCACAACCCCATATTACACCCTCTGTGGGATATTGGAAAGGCTGTCAGGCGCAGCACAAATCCTGATGTGCTGGGGCGCAATGTAATTGTATGTGGCACAGATGCAGGGGGCTTGCCCAAGCATATGCAGCACATTCTGATATTCAGCCTGGGATGTGCGGTGCATATGCTGGTGCAACCCTGCATTGCACCGCTTGGGGGGCTCAGAGTTGAGCCTGTGAAAAGTGGGAACAAATCCTGGCCATCCACAGGCAGGCTGCTGTATTGCAGGGTGCAACATAGCAGCCGCCAGCCGTGGGTGGTCACCCGCCCACCCAGAACACTGTCCACAAGCACCCATGGCTCCCTGGTAGTCTAGTGGTACCACCCTCCCTCCCAATTCCCCGAACGCGGTAACTGTATAATAATTCATTCTCTGGTAGTCTAGTGGTACACCCCTCCCTCCTGAATCCCCAATTGCAGTAACTGTATAATAATAATTCATTCCCTAGTAGTCTAGTGGTAACCCCCTCCTCCCAAGTCCCTGATCGCGGTAACTGTATAATAATTCATTCCCTGGAAGTCTAGTGGTACCCCCCTCTGCCTGTTGCCACGCTCATTGTAAATCTCCTTACAATAAGTCCCTGGTGATCCAGTGGCACCCCCCACCCTCCACCACACAGAACTCCTTGTCCACCTAGCTCGGCCCCCACAGAGACCCTTGCCTACCCTGCCCCCATCATCAGCAGGTGGCTGCAATCAGCCCACATACCACCAGTCCACCAGCCAGGCACGGGTACAGTATGGGCGCAGGGGCATACTGTGCTAGACAGTCCCAAATATGTGAATGACTTCATTCACATTTGGGACTGTCTAGTTAGTATGCCCTGCAACCCATACTGTACCTGCCATGCAGGCAGCCAGGTGGTGTGCAGGTGGGTGCAGCAACCCGCCAATGACGGGGCAGGGGTAGGCAAGGGGTTCTGTGTGGGTGGGAGGGGTGAGAGGTGCCACTGGATCACCAGGGACTTATTGTATGGAGATTTACTGCAATTGCGCAATGGGAGGGGGTACCATTAGACTACCAGGGAATTAATTATTATACAGTTACTGAGATCGGAGACACGGGGGAGCGGGGTACCAGTAGACTACCAGGAAATTATGTTACGGTGATTTACCAAGATCACGGCTGGGGGCAGGAGATGCCCTGGGACCCACACTGTGCACACGTCATGCTGTGCAGTGCGCCAGGCGCACTTTGCTGAGCTACCCTGTGCAAGGCATGCAGATGGGGCCATAATGACATGCAAATGGCCCCATTTGTGCCTAGCATATATTATGACCTCATTTGCATGCCCTCTGCTGAATATCGCAGGTGATGCACCCAGCACAGCTGCGTTTGTGCTGGTATATCCCCATGCTCCCTATTTGTGGCTTGTGCCAGCAAAGTGCCACTGTGCCATGTGCAGTAAGTGTGATGTCTGTGCCATATTCAATGGTGCTGCGCCATGGTGCATCACCGTTGAATATCACCTGGTCCTGGTCCCGGCCCAGTGCATCCCATTTGTGCTGTGCCCATGCTTGCACCACTGCCCAGCACATTCTGAATATCCGGGCCCATATGTTTACTTCTGTGAATATAGACAAATCAAAAATTGATAAAAGATGATGATGTCACTAATGTTGAGCGCTGAGTAGTCGTTTTATTGAGAATAAAATAAAATGATTGTTTTGAAATTGCCATGGAATAATGGGTTTGTTACTCTGGCTTTCAACTGGAAGAGAGGGTCCACATGTAGCATAACAAGAAATAATGGTTTTGTAACCCTGGTTTCAGATTGCAGGAGAAGCGCCACATGTAGTATAATTTCTGATATACTGTATAGCTTTTTCATCAATCTTTTGCCTAATTCTGGCTTCTTTAGGGGGTACAAATCTGTAATTAATATATAGATATGTTTTAATATATTTCATTTATAATATCATTTGCCCAATTTTTGAGGGGATTTATTTAACACAGTCATACCGTGTGCCTCACTGTCTAGCCTCATATTTGAAGAATGCGGTTGTATGACCACCAGCTAATATTCCTTATTATAACTGTATTCACATACATTTATACATGCATTGGTTATTTACACATTAAGGCCCAGATATTCAAACTGCGCCACTAAAGTGCACAACAGCAGGAGCAAGTGCAAGTCCACTGCACCCATGCACAATACATGTGATAGTCAAACACTGCGCAGGTCAAGATGCGCCTGTGGCACACGACTGAATATCGAGCCAACTTCTCCATAGCGCAACCAGGAATGTGCAGTGGCACAGGTCAGATGTGCAATAGCAAAACCAGGGACGCCTAGTGGAGCAAGGCAGCAATGCAACAGCACAACCAGGGATGCACAGGGACAGGATGAAGGGGCCCACCACCCATGGTAGGGATGGGCAGAGGAGCACTCAGCAGAGCAGACATCGCCCCCCCCACACCCCATGCACCGCACAACTGGAGGAGAGCAGGAAGAACCAATGGCCCAGGGACACCAGCAAGAAACCCATCACCATGGTACGGTACACAAGCACACCCCCTTGCAAGCTGGGACCGTCACACCTGGTGCCCGTCCACCCCATGCCACACCAACCCACCAATGCAGAGCATACCTTGCACCATGATCCCCATACACCCTGCCCAGGAGTAGCACCCAACAGTGCAGGACACCCCAAGCATGCCACCACCCCCACTGTGACAGTACAACCCTGTGCACCACAGAACCATAAAAGGCAGCCCCACCACGAGCACCCAACAGTGGGAAGCAGCAGCAGACAGCAAAGCAATGGCTGCAGACACAGTGCTGCCATGCACGTCCCCCCCAGGTAAAGCTGTGAGGCTGACCATGTGTCAGCACACGAGGTACCACACACATGACAGGGCATTCCCCGGAACCCACCACCAGTGTCACAGCTCCCTGATCACCCTCCCAAGGACACACCCCATTCCAGCACTGGTCACAACAGCCAGTGCAGACACCTACAGTGTTGCATGGAAGCATGTGCCACACAGGATGCAACACAGTGCACAGACAAACAACCACCCATACCCAAGGGCACACCAACACAGGGACACATTAGCAGGTCAACCAAGCCCCCAGTGTGTGACCACGGCAGCCGTGTACACATGGCCATAACCTCTCCACAGCACAGGTGTGCCAGCAACCCTGTGCAGGCACCACAAAGCTGTACGCTACCAGAATGTGGCTGGAGCACAAGTAACAGACAGTGGCGCATATCCCCTGCAACAGGCACAGGTGACAGCATCAAGGTGGGACAACAACAGCGGATGCAACAGTGCCACCCAAGGCAGATGTTAACCGCACCAGTGACAGGAGGCAACATGGCATCGCGCTGGGTACAGTGGCAGTCCAGCATGGGCAGCCACCACTGACATGCCAGCAAACTGTGCAGGTCACAGACATGCAAGGGTGGCAGCAGCACAGGCCATGGATGGTCTGACAGATGTGCCATGGACACAGCGCATGCACCGTGTACCACTTCACACAATCATCCATTGCACAGGGAACAACACACAAACCACAGAGAGTGACTGAGAGCTACACCCACACAACACTTGCCTCCCCTACGGACACACATGCACACCCCTCCATGATAGCACCACCCCTGACACCTTGCACACCACTGCAGCTGAGCACCATTAGCCTGCTGCAAATCAGAGACCACAACAGTAGGCATAACTAAACAAATATATTATAAAAGTGGTAACAAAACTATGTACAAATATATACATTTGAAAGGGGTGAGGGACACACACAGGGCGGAGGTGGGTAAGGGGCAGGGGTGAACAAATAGGAGAGGGATGGAGGGATGTGAGGGTGGCTCCATGGTGTTTTCCAAGATGTTACCGGGGTTCATCTTTAGCGGGAGACCAGCTCCCTGCTCTTGTGGCACCTCCTGGCATGAAGATGCCTCACACCATGGCACTCCATCCTTTCGAGGATGGCCAGAGAGGCCCTGGTCACCTGCAACAGCTCCTGCAGTGCAAGCTCCATATGTACCATCCTCCGTCCACCTTGGACAAGGGAGTAGAGTCAATAGGCATGAATGCATAGCCCCCTGCAGGCCACCCATTGTGCATGGCATACAGCCATGGGACATGCCCCTGTGATGGTGTGCGACCACCCACAGTGATCATGTCCTCAAGACCTACCCACCCAGGTGCACACAGCCATGTGGACTGCAGCACACACCCACCACCCAAGTCCTGAACAGCACTACCGTGGCTGCGCAGTGACATGTCTTTGTGGTGTGAAGGCAGTGGCACAGCCATGTACCCAGTGCACGCATGGACCACCATTGAAGCATTCCCAGACATGCAGTGCCACTGGACAGTGCTGACTGTACCATGTTGCGTGCATGGCAGTGGTGTCAATGGATGGTGGCCATGCCCCACTGCCCACCCTGCTACACAGCATGCACAAAAAATCCTGGATGTAAGGCACTCACCATCATCAGGCTGGTCCCGGTGCTGGGCTGGTATGGGTGCTCTGGCATCTTGACATGCCTCACACTGCAGCTGCCCCTCCCTGGCACGCTGGTGCTCCTCAGGGCCTAGGGTGCAAACATGGAGAAAGGAACATCAGTACAATCTGGTAGCAAAGGCCCTCCACCCTGGGTGTGTGTGATCCCACACAGCCAAGCCCATCTGCCCCCAACCCCTATACCACCACCACCACCATGGCCCACACCAGATGGACCCCCCCATGTGCTGGACACATGCCCACCACGATACCTGTATGGAAGTAACCAGTGTATGGATGGGGCACCTACCTAGCAGTGGAACTGCACCACTCCTGGCGCATGCCCGCAGCCGGGCAAGCCTGACCAGGTCCCTTCACTGGAGGTCCCCATACCAGTGCCTGCACTGCTCTGCTGTGTGCTGGATCCCCATCGCCTCCTCCAGGGCTACCGCCACCTCCTCCCACACGGCACTCCTGGCCCTGTCCAGGGGTGCCTCCCCAAAGAGAGTAGCAGTATGGGGCTCAACCAGGGACACGAGGTTAGCCAGTCTGACCTGGCTCCAGATTGGCGCCCATCTCCATGCCATCTTCCAAGCACTGAGTATCAAAATGGTGCTCTGTAGCGCACATCCACCACGTGCGGATGGTGCATGGTACTGTGCTGCCATTCCCCATTGTGCTGCCATCGAACAGTGTGATAGAGGTGCACCCCTGCAGATGCATGGCGCCTAGGGGGCAAAGGTCGGCACAGGGTCAGGGGTCCCTCACGCATGGACCGCCACAGCGCGATTGGTACTCACCACATGTAGCGCGGTAGGGAGCCAGTGTGGCACTTCCTGTAGCGGCCAACCGCACTGTCGCACCACGGCACCTACAGTGCCCCAATGCAAGAGCACTATACATGTGAACAGCGCACTAGAGCCACTGGCACAGTGGTGGACATGCCCTGCACTGCCTCCCGCACTCAGCACATCAGCAGCACAGCAGGCGTCGGCGTCAGCACCCGGGCATGCTCCGTTCGGTGTCTACTGCGCATGTCACAGAGCTGCGCCCTTGCCTGAGCATGTTCAACACAATTGTGCAAGACACAACAGCGCGATATTCAGCCGGCATATGCAAATCAGCTCATCAGCAATTCAATGGCGCAGTTACTGCATTAGCATCCACTTAAAATTAAGTCTTGCCTCATTTGCATGCGTTGTGCTATATAAATATGACATGGGTCTGCAGAGGCCATAGTCTGGTATTGCAGTCTATTGTGGTGAGTTGCATGCTGTTTGTCAGTGTGGACTGTGGTGTGTGTGAGATGCATTGGACTGCACAGTCAGAGGTAACACCTGTCATTCCCACAGGATCAATGATGACCGAACGTGAGGTGGAGGAGGAGGAACAGAGATGTGGGAGACGGAGGAGTCCCAGCTTTATCAAGGCAGAATCAGATGCCCTGTTTGAGGCCTACCTTGACCAGGAACCGCTGCTCAGTGGACAGTGGGGAACATCACAGGCCCATGCTGCGGCATGGGGTAAGGTGGCGCTTGCCGTCAACCAGCATGGCTGCCACCAGCGGTCCGTGCAGGATTGCAAGAAGAAGGTGGGCATGGACAGGAGGAAGATTAAAGATAAGGTGGATGCCATCAGGGCAGCATGGGCTGTGACTGGTGGGGAACAGACGGCCGTGCCATGCCTGACTCCACAGGAAGAGCGGGTTGCTGGTAGCATGTGGCGTTGTGCCCTCGAGGATGTTCCAGGTGGTGGCGTCCAGATGGATGGTAGCCCGTCACTGCATGGTAGGTCCTGATCTGTCACTGTGGGGGGTAGGGGGAATGCCACAGGGTAGGGCAGATGCATTAATGCTACTGTGTTCCCTTACAGCTCCTGAGCATCTACATAGGTCAGTGGTGGTGGGCTCATCCACTGAGGGCGATTCCCTGGACACAGAGGAGAGCCCATCCACCTCCACAGGTGTCTGAGGGTCAGGACGACAGTGGGCCTGCCTGGCTGTCTGGACTGAAGTTGGTGGAGCTGGTGTGGAGGAGGCCCTGCCTGTGTCCCAGCATGACAGCGTCCATGGATGCCAGCATGCTGAGACTCAGACTGGTGCTGGATCCATCAATGATGATGATGGAGCTCACATCATGGACAGTGATCCATGTGGGCCGCAGGATGGCCGCACAGCAGGTGACAGCACGGGCATAGCTGTGGGTGGTGCCACTGTGGAGGCCTGTGTGACATCACAGTCCCAGCCTGTGCCTGTCTGCACCAGTGGGGCAGCACTGGCATGCATCCAGGACAGTGGGGCTGTTGCGGCCGCTGTGGCAGCACCGTTGAGCCCTGGAGAGCGGCGGCCAGAGTGGCAGTGTCAGCAGTCAGCCAATGGTGATGGGGGGACAGATCGGGGGGGCAGCATCAGTGCACCACCTGTGGACATGTCCAGGCATGGCCCTGGTGTGCAGTGCCCAACCTCAAGGGGCACTGCCCAGCATGGCCGTGAACACCATGATGGACAGCATGCCGATCAGGCGGATGACCTCTAAGATGAGCACACCCGCATACTCCATGAATCAGTGGATCAGCAGTTGTGGCTTGTGATGGCGGTGGATGCTCTCAGTGCGGTCCTGTGCCAGGTAGACGAGTGGTGCAGCAGGGACACCGGTCTGCTCCTGGCAGGGATGGACCGGCTAAGGGAAGATGTGACCGCCGCCATTGACAGGCAGACACAGGCATTCACAGCTGTCATGGCCACAATGGGCACACAGTTATTTGCCCATGCACCGCAGACACCGCGCAGTGCCATGTCTACCCCCCGTTCCTGGCATCGTGCGACACCCTCCTTGTCGACACCGGGTTCAGCTGTAGGCATCCCGAGCATGCCTGGTGCAGGCATGTTTGTTGAGCTGCAGAACCCTGCTCGAGAACAGTCACATTCCCACAGAGGCACCCGTGGGGGACCATCGGTGCCACCCCCTGAGGCCAATGATCAGCCTGTCACAGCTGGTGGGTCTCGGCAGGGCCGCCCACGCATCCGTGGTGGCTGTGGCACTGTGCCACCTGACTGACCTGTCTCCCACCATGGCTACTGTCTGATGCTACCCTGTGTGCAGTGTGTTGTTCAACGTGCAATGCACGGGTGGGGTACCTGGCCCTGCACACACACACACATTCCATGTGCACACCCTCCTGGCTGCTGGCCACTGTGGTGTGTGCATGATGATGCCTGCGTTGTGCTCTCTGCCACTGTGCAATGGTGCCCAGCATCTGAGACATGCACAATGACAGGAATTGGGCATGGTGGTCTGTGGATGTGTGTGTGGCTAAGGATGGCGGTTGGGTCGGCGTGCCTCCTACCCTTAGTGCATGTAATGTGGGGTGTGTATGTATGTGTGTGCATGACCACGTGCCGTGTTAGGCCTTGCCCATCCCTGATGGAATGTGCTGTTCCACACTCAGCCAATTCCCTCTCTGCCATGCACCCCTGGGGTTTGTCCATGCGTGTTTGTGGGTTGTGCCCCTGCCATTGGTGGTTGCACATGGCCCCATGACTTACCTGGGTTGGTTGAAATGCTCCTCTGTGATGGTGTCCCGGTGCAGCTGCGACATCTGGATCAGTCGGGGGTCCCTCGACCAAGGGGGGGGGCTGCCCATCACCATCTGCACCAGCATCCTCATTGTCCCCATCGCTTGTCCCCTCTTCGACCTCTACAGCTATCCCACAGTGGTTGGCCACGTTGTGCAGGATGCAACTCGCCAGGAATAGCCCACAGGCCTTTGAGGGGCTGTACTGTAGGGTACTGCCAGACATGTCCAGGCACCGGAAATGTGCCTTCAACATCCCAAACACCCACTCTATGACATTGCATGTGGTGGCATGTGCCTCATTGTAACATTGCTGCGATGGGGTCGCGAGCCGCCTGTATGTTGTGAGCAGCCAGGGACAGAGTGGATATCCACTGTCACCTGTGTGTAGAGGGTGGATATTAGTTTGGTGATGAGCGTCGCCCTGTCATGGGCCATCTAGGCCAGTACCCATGTCACCTCTGACTATGACCCTCCCAAGATCCATGTCTTTCTGTGTGATGTGCATACTCACGCACTAGGTGGCCAGTGGGGATGTCCCCACTCTCGAACCTGTGGCTCAGTGCAGGCTGGTACCAGATGAAGGCATCATGTGCTCCCCAAGGGTGCGTGACATAGACATTGGTTATGTGCCCCCTAGCATCACACACCACCTGGCAGTTGATGCTGGCATAGCCCTTCCAATTAACGTACGCAGCACCTTCCAGGCCAGGTGGCATGCGGATGGCTACAAGGGTGCAGTCAATGGCCCCGAGCATGCCAGGCATACGTGCTACCATGTGGAACTCTTGTATGTGTGCTGTGCGCTCCGCCGGTGTGCTGGGGAAATGGATGTACTCCTCAGCATGTGGCAGCAGTGCGCTGAGGAATTGTGTGAGTAGGCGTGACACGGCCGACTGGGTTATGCCTGTTGTGTCCCCTGTTGGTCTCTGGAAGGTGCCCATGGTGAGCAGGCATATGACAGCTGTTACCTTTGTCTCCACTGACAGAGCATGGCTCCGTCATGTGGGTGCCTGCATCTCATCACTGCACAACTCACAGAGCCGCCTCAGGATTGCCCGGTTCAGGCATACCGGCCCACAATCTCAGTGTCACTGTAGTGCTCGAAGTTGGTGCTGGCTCAGTACCGCCTGTTGGGGGCATACCACCGACAGGCCCTTCCATGGCTGTGCCCCCCTGCTGCCTGCCTTCTCACACCCCTCATTACTGCCTCCATCTGAATGGTGGCACTGGCCTCTCCTGGCTTGTGTTCCCCGCAGCTGTAATCCCGTTCCCCCTGCTGTCCTTTGTGCTACTCCTCCTGCACCGGGAACACCTCCAAGATTTGGCTTTCCTGCCCACTGCTACTGCCCTCAGTCCACTATGGTACAGGCTCCCCACTCCTGTCCTGTTGCCCTATGTTCCCAGGTGTACTCTGTCCTGCTGTTTTCCAGTCCCACTTACTGCTTCCCTGTCTTCTGTGGCTGTCACCTTTCTCCCACCTCTGGCTTCCCTGTAGCGTTCTTGCACCTCTCTTGTTCCTTTTGTTTTGGATCATTTCTAGCTGTCGTATAACTACTTGCTCCTGTGCGCATGGTGCATGCTGTTGAATATGCTTTCATGCATTTATTTATGGTTCCTCCCCCTTCAGTTGCACATGCATTCATTACCATTGCGCTCTTGCGCATTGCGATTTGCGGGGGTGCAGCTGCCTCCCACTTATTATCGCACAATGGCGCATTTTCGGACTTGCGCTGGCGCATCTCTGTTGCGCATGGCGCAACCCTTTTGAATATCTGGACCTAAATGTTTTTTACCTTCTATCTATTTAAACAGTTTTACAGTCATTGTAATGCTGCCTTAAAATCTTTACATGCACTTCTAAAAGGTTTTTCTTATCATTGTCCCATTCATGCAGCATACATATTAAGCTATTGTGCTCAAGCATTTGGTTTCCTTGCACCTTAGGGCTATAACTTTTATGACTGGAAGACATTTTCTATCTCTATGTATCTGTATTTATATTCTTGATACATTTTTAGATGAGGACATCTTGTGCCAAAACAACAATACAAATTGTTTAAACAGTGTCAAGAGTTGCTAAATGTGTAGATAAATAAATGATATAGGTATGAATGTGTTTGACTAAAGATATAATAAGGAACACTACCAGATGGCTACAAAACTGTGATCTTTGAATAGGAGGACAGACAATGAGGTGCATGGTAAGATTGTGGCTATACACTATAACTCCCTCAAAAATTGTGCAAAATGATATTGTCCCCTGAATCCCCCCCCAGGAATGATGGACACTACACTGTTTTAGCTTCTTGGTTGCTCATTGGCAAATTTATTCATGGCACAAAAGACTTTATTTACAAACCATATAAATTTGAATTCACAATTCAATTTACATCAGTTTTCTTTCACATTTTCATGGCTCCGACCTCTGTCTTTCTTCTGGTCATTTCTTCCATCTTGATTTCAGGGACCGGACACTGTGAATCCAGCCCCCTCCTTCACACCAGAACCAGGCCGGTTGCACTTACCCAGGCTTTCACCCTTTGACACTTCTGAATCTGGTGCCTGGACCGATCCCCCTTGCCGCTTTACCACCACATCTGGGTTCTTTGTCCCCAGCCCGTGTATCCTACCCCCATCCCCCCTTTCTCCCCCCTGCTCCCCCCTTTCTCTTTCTTCCCCCCATGGGCATTCATGCCCCTCCCTGCCAGGGGACTCTGACCTAGCCCCCTGGCCTGATGCCCCTCCCGCAGTGACATACACACCTGGCCCTATGCCCCGGTCCCCTAGGGCACTCAACCTGTCCTCCAGTTCCTTCCTTCCTTCCTTTGTTCCATAATTGCCCCCCCCAGCACCTTCCTTTATAAGGGTGGGAGAGTGGGAAAATTCCCAGCAAATAGGTTGTCCTGCCTGAGCCCTGGCCTAATATACTCTTAATAGGCCTCTGGTCAGGACCCCTTTTGGGCTACGCCCCCCAGCCGATCCCTGGGGATCTGGCTTGCCCTCGTCATTTACCCTTTCTTGCTGGTGATGTCACTAGGCCCCTCCCCCTCTATCCTCTGTCCTCCCCACCCCTCCTCCCCCTTCTATACACTTCTTCCTGGCAGGGATCACTGGACAACCTGAATTGCCTTTTAATGGCAAGCTCCATTGTCCTCTTGTCCCCTGAATCCCCCCCAGGAATGATGGACACCACACCATTTTAACTTGTTGGTTGCTCGTTGGCAAATTTATTCATGGCACAAAAGACTATATTTACAAACCATATAAATTTAAATTCACAATTCAATTTACATCAGATTTCTTTCAAATTTTCCTGGCTCCGGCCTCGGTCTTTCTTCTGGTCGTTTCTTCCATCTTGATTTCAGGGCCCAGACACTGTGAATCCAGTCCCTTCCTTCACACCAGAACCAGGCCACTTTCACTTACCCGGGCTTTTGCCCTCCAGACCTGGATACTTCTGAATCCAGCACCTGGACCTATCCCCTTCCCCGCTCTACCACCACATCTGGGTTCTTTGTCCCCAGCCTGTGTATCCTATCCCCTACCCCCTTTCTTCCCCCACACTCCCCCCTTTCTCTTTCTTCCACTACTCTCCCTCCAGCTTGCGATGGATGAAGGGGCTCCCCCTTGTCTGCTAGTATCTCAAACCTTTTTTGGCTATTTCACCCACTAGCTCCCCAATAGAATAGGCACTTGCCAAATTCCAACAAATGCACCCCATCTGATCTATACGCCTCAACCTGGTCAAAGGAACTGTCCTTGTGTTGCAGGTACATGCCCCCCATTTCAAATACTGCCCTTGCTACCCTCCTATTCAGACGTTTTCTGACTTTCTCAATCAGCAGGATGTCTTTAACCCCTCCCTCCCTCTTGCTGGAAGGTGATATTGGACCAGCCAATTGTTACCCTTGGCCACCACCCTTTAATCTTTTCCAAGTCCTTCAGGATGTTCTGCCCCAGTTCCCCCCATGGCAGACCCCCCCCAAGTCATTGCTCCCTCCAAGTGTATGATAATGCAGTCTGGCATGCCCCACTGTACCCTTAGCTCGCCCAATAGCGGCAGAAACTGCTCCCAACTCATACCCCAATGCCCTTCCATAGCACCCTGGCGTGCTCAGTATTATATCTCAACTCTGCTACTCTGGAAGTGGTGACCACCCACCTTTTTGTCCAATAGATGAAGGAGTGCCACACTATCCAAACTTTCCTCTTGGAACCTGCCATGGAGACAAGATAAAAGCCCTGACATACCTCTTGTAGCAGCTGGACTTCCAGCACCCAACCTTCTTTACCTCTTCCACTGCAGCCCCTTTTCTGCTGCCTCTGTGGCTTGAGTCACTGTTAGAAACCTTGACATATCTTTTATAGCAGGCTGGCTTCCAGCACCCAACCTTCTTTACCTCTTTCATTACAGCCCCTTTTTCTGCTGCTTCTGTGGCTGCCCCACTCCTAAAGAAATGCGTGGCAAATTCACTTGGGTCTTCCTCAATGAACCCCAGGGCCTCTTGAGTACTGCCCCCAACTGAAAACCAGTGACTGGGGAGCCATTCCCCCTGCCAGCAAAAGGCCCCCCAGCCCTCCCTCAGGTGCTCAAGTATGCATCCAGAGCCCCCACTGCACAGTAGGTGAACTGTGGCTGCCTTACCAATGACATCTTGGTTCCCCTCCTCCTTTGGTCTGTCTTGTACCTGGCCAGGTCAATGATCACTCTGTCTGGACCCCACTAGATGTCCTTGTGTTGTAAAGGTTATACAGCAGCGGTTTTCCTTGGGGCTACCACTTCCCCCACCCGGAAGGCCCCTGCCACCATGACCACAAAGACAGCCCTGAACAGGACCACCTACTAGGCTGAGGTGCACCTCTGCTGTGTCACCTCTAGTACTTTTCCAGCATCTGCCCTCTGATGGGATGCCTCCCATCTGTCCTGGCAATCTGTCCCCTCCACTAGCCTGCAACCGTTCTTTTTACTGCCCTGCTGGCCACTATGTTGGGCCAACCCCTGTCCTGGCATACTCAACTGATGCCAGCCAGGTGTACCACTACTGTGGCATGAGCCAGCGCATCTTCTGACTTCTCCACTATAAACTTCCTTACCTGCTCATCCCAGGCCGGTTCATCTCCGCCCCACCTGTGGTTCCCCCTGAATTCCTGGAATCTCACCCACCCTGCTTCATAGGCCCTTAATGTGTTGACTGACCAGAAACCCCGGTACAATGCCCTGGTTGTGCCCCTCCAGCCTCCCATAACCATCCTTTTCACGTTATTAAGCCTCTTCCTGTTGTAGAATTTGTAACCCCTCATGCACCCTCAAGGTGCTCCCGTTGAAATTGCTGTGCTCCCGCAGTTAGGAGTTGAGATTCCCCAGCCCCCCACATCTCCTGGATGAATACTTCAGCCTTCGCTACAATTCAGCTACCAACAGATCTAAGGCATTGCATCCTGTCCTACCTGTCCCACATCCATATCTTTCCTTCAGCTTACCTCAGCCCTATAGGGTCTTCACCATTACCTGACCACCTTAGCTCCCCCAACCTAGGAATAGAGGGGATACATATCCTCGTGTGCCTGGTAGATAGGCTGCTAAAAGACAAATCATGGGCATCGACATGACCAGCAACTCCAGTAGCACTGGAACTGTTGCTGTACTATGGGACTGTAGCCAGGCCACTGCAACATTCCTATATTGTTGGGGCTGGCACCCCAAAGATTTGGATTGGAGATGCTGTATGCTAGATACCAGTCCCCTCTGGTCCATAATGCCGCTGGACTAATGGCATCCTTCCTCGCCCACTACAGCTGGCCCAGCTGGCCCTGAGCCCTTAAAATGATCCTCTCTGTTTTGCTCATGTTAAACCAATCCTCTTATGAAACTATTGCTCTCCCTAGCTATCTAGTATCTGACCTGACTTAGACCCCCCAACTGTAATTTTAACTGGCTGAAACATCTGCCCAACACTTCTCAAAATGATCAACCTGGGTGCCAACCTTCCAGGTGGGGGATAAATCCTATACCTGCCACAGCGCCAGCAAGTGATCTCCAAATAACTGGACTTCCCCAAACCTATACTGGAGCAAACCCAAACTGTCTGATTAGCCCTCACACCCTTCCTGATGCTGGTCTTGTTGACTTACCTGGCCAAGAGCCTGGCCACGGTAGTGGTACCATGCCACTGGCAAGCCTGACTACCCTCTGACCCCTACAATAGCTACAATCTTAGATTGCTGCTTACCGCAACACAAGTAAAATGTAATACTGACATTGTCACTTTTTATTTTATTTATTTTAATTAATTAATTTATTCATTCATTTGTTCATTTATTTGTTCATTTATTTATTCATTTTAATTGGAATTACCACCTTTGAGCTAAAACTCAACTGACCACGGATCCTCAGCACACAGAGGAAGGGGGAATATCGAGTGCATGGATAGTGGAGAAAACAGAAGCAGTTAGTAAGCCTTGTCAGTCACTTTATGGCCCCTAGGTTTATTCCTGGTCCTCTATGTACAACTGGGAAATCCCAGCTATTCAACCAACATGCAGCCTTGGGTTTTACCCAATTCACCACCAGCTGCCTTAAACGGGCTGAAATTAGTAATAATAATCATAATCATAATCTGTTTATTTATATAGCGCAATTCGAAATATCAAGGTGCTTTCCATCAAAATATATTGAACAAATCACATGAATATATCAGACTTCCAGTTAAAATTCTCCTAGATATTTCAGCTTTACCTAAATAAATCAACCTCAATTTAAAATTATCACAAACATCCAATATTAACAAGGTTGTGTGAAGATTAAGCAGTCTACCACCCACCATAACAGTACATTTCTTTATTACTCACCCCCTTGGTTTTGCTTGAACAGACTTCAGAAGAAAGGTTAACTCACCCATGTTTTACCAGAGAAAGCTATCCAGAATGCTTTCAAATGTAAGCCCTCTTCCTGGAGGGCAGGTAGTTCCCACTGTCCACTTTAGCTCTGGGTATTTCCCAAGCTACGTTAATACCTAAATCATCTTAGCTATAAGTGTTAATCCAATGTCCGACAAGTATAAGATAAATACATACAGGCTATTTCATTTCCAAAATTCAGATGGTATAGCCCTAATGACTAGTCATATATATTTACCTTCCTTTTTTTTTTTTGTGCACTACCCTAATCTCATGGAAGTCCCTGTCATTATAAAACAATATGCACATTATCAACAATGGCTGTCTGCATCTAATGGCTTTGGCAGCCAAATTGTTTAACTCATCCCCTTCTACAACAGAGTTACATAGCTGTAATCCAGCCTCAAAAGAAGCGTTCATCCCAACAATACCTGTTAAGTGTGGTAAACGCAAGAACATTTTATATTGTTTCAATAGGATAAGACTTGTAATTGCCTGCTGAGAAATCTCTTCCTAGGATTCCTCTAATGTAGTGGGTGATTATATCCTATCAACAGCTGGCCCAATACCTCAGCATTATTTCACAAACTAAGCAGTTCTGGTACCATGGTGCTGGCTCAGCCTTATTGCAGAATTCTTATTAAACCCCCCCTCCAGAAATGGCCACCGCCATGTGGCCTTTATCAAAATTGGTGGCCACCACATAGCCCCGTGCTCTATCCACCTAAAATGATCCCTCCCTGTGACCATTGTCTGGCATCATGAAAGCATTGCAGCATATCCCCTTGGGTTCTTTTTTTTTCATTTTTATTTTTTATTTTAACATATTTCTCTCCTTTATTCAATAGTGTGCTGATCTATTCATTAGCCCTCCTATGTCACTATGCCTACCACAAGGAAATCAAAGACCCCTTCATATTATGGCATTTTATTACTGATATATGTAGCCATATATAAATGATGGCCACCACACTGCCTGCTCAAAATGGCACTGCCACATGGCCTGAATCAGAATGGTGGCCACCCCATGGCCACTCTACCAACCCTTCTGCTGCATTCCCACAAAAACTCCCCTTGTTGGTCCACCGTGCTGTTCCCCAGATCAAATGGATGGCTTTTAGTGCCAAATACAACCCTCCCGCTGCTCCATACCTGCTACATGTCCCTGCTCCTGGCCTTATGGACCCACTGCTGTATCATGCGCAATGCTCCTCCCCGTGAGGTATGCCCCCCTTTGCACCTTGGCTCTGGGCCTGCCCAGATAGGCCCCAGATCCACACAACACCACCATACCAACACACTAAAAACCCCATTTTGTCTGAAAATGGATGGGGGTGTCCATGCCCTCTGTTTTCCAAAAAAAAAAAAACAAACACACTAATGTAGTGCACCAATCCACTTGTGCCAACTGCTGTACCATATACCTGCAAGGGGTGCACTCCCCTCATGCTGGCCTACTCCTGCCAGCCCAACCTTTACACTGCCAGCAGGCCTTGGTAACAAGACGCCTCTCCGCTGGCACCTGAACCTCGGCTGCCCCATTAACCTTCACCCTTCCGCGCGCTTAGTGTGGCTGCAAATGTCCTGTCTAACAATGCCCTCACAGTAAATGCTGCTCTTCAGACTTGCATCCCTGGCTTTGCACAGAGAAAAAAGACCTCAACACAAGGCACCAGGATTCTCGCCAGTAGCCCTGGCACAGTGGAGCAATCTTCCCCCCTCGTCTGCTGGCTTTATCTCTCTCTCCCTACAGATGCAGCCAAGCTCTCTCCCCATGCCCCCACCTAAGCAGGGCAAGAAGAAACCCCCCATCCATTATCTGCCTGGTTGCCATGGACCATGTGGCCTCCGGGAATGCATGCTACCGAGTCAGGCCGAGTGGGCTCTCACCAGGCTTGTCAACCAATCAGCCTACACACCACCAATCAACAACCTACTGAACATGCATCATGATGCCTGCCCTCCGTGCATCACCACATAAATGCCCTGGGAAGCACCGCTTTCCTTGCTCTCTACCACAAAATCACAATTTTTGGCCAACAGATGAAAAACCCTTTAATTGCAATGAAAAGCATGCTTCTTTAGTGTTGACTACCTGGTCCTCCCTGCAGCTTAAATGTGCCGCCATGCATATGCTGCTACCATGAAGCTTTCAAGCACTAACCCCTGAGAGCAGGCCCTTGTGATGAGCCCTGCCTGCTTGCCCCACTGAAAATACTGAACACTGTCATGCCCAGTGACTGAATACACAAACGCCCCAAAGATCCTGCCTCCTTATGGCCATTTCTTGCTTCTCTCTGCTTCAAAATTGTTTTCTTTTTGTTTTGGTTTTTTTTCACAACTGAAACAGCTCAGCATGTCCAGTGAAAGGAAAAACTCAAAATATCCTTCACTTCAAATACCTCAGAATGACCTTTCTGTATGGAAATCCCGGCCCCCCACAAGGATTAACCCCACAACATTCCTAGACAAAATTCTTGCACAGCTGAGCCACAAATAAACACAGCTTTCTTCCAGCTAAAGGTTATGCAAATGGAACACAACCTGCCTTCCTGTACCCTTTGTTTCTTTCAGGCCCCAGGCCTTCTTCTCAATGCCAAACACCTTGCTCCAAAGCATAAAAAAACCCTTTGAGCTCACATTCAGGATCACTGCTGCCCTACTGCAAATCACATTAAAAATCATTCCAAGTACAGGTTTAACATAATCTTGTTCTATGCTGCTAAATGTAAGCAATTAGAGGCAAAAAAACACACACATACAAGCTGCTCTGGACCCAGTCACCTGGGCCACACGGCTTAGAGGCCTAGTAGTTCTTTGTGCCTTACCTGCTGCTTGCCAACGATGTGCTGAGTTCTATGCAAGAAAATTCCCAGCAAAAGAGGTCCTCCTGCTTGAGCCCTGGCATAATATACCCCTAGTAGGCCTCTGGCCAGGACCCCCTTCGGGCTCCGCTCCCCCCAGCCAATCCCTGGGGCTCTCGCTTGCCCTTGTCATTTTACCCTTTTCCTACCTAGTGATGTCACTAGGCCCTCTCCCTCTATCTTCTGTTCCCCACCCCCTCCCTCCTATGCACTTCTACCTGGTTGGGATCACTGGGCAACCTGACCTGCCTTTTAGTGGCAAGCCCCATTATAAATGTACACTCAAAACATATTTTAATTACAGAGTTATGTCCACTGAAGAAGCCAATATTGGTGAAGCATTGGGAATGATTATATGACTTAAAATAAAAAAGACATTTTTGATACTTTGGTGCTGTTTAGCTTGTTTCCTAAGCTGGTGAGTGGCCCACCTCTTTGTCTTTTGCATAGAAATACTTAAAACCTAGAACTTTCCATTTCATTGGAGTCTGTAAAAAATAGTGCTTTTGGTGTTTTTGGAACAAATGTAAACAAGAGACAGAGACTTGAATGTATTAACACAAGAGAAAAGGAAACAAGTGTCATTGCTGTGATTTTTATTTATTTATTTTATTTATTTATTTAGTTTTTGTTGACCGGGTAAGTGCACTAGACAAATCCTGCCTATTTTCAGGCACGACCCGGGGGAAAGGGATACAGATGAATGTCAACTGACCTTGAACCAAGTGAAACCGTTAAGTGTTATCTTTAGTGAATGAGGGAAATTTGGCCAGGACACCGGGGAAATTCCCCGACTCTGCTGACAGTAGGGGGAGCCACCATGGAGGAGGAAGAGATGGCTGGTCAGTCTGCTGGTGTACCTGGAGGTGAGCAGGTCTCCCTACCTCCAGGTCCAGCCTTGGAGACCGAAGTAATATTGCCTATCTGTATGGAAACCGAAGAAACTACGAAAGAATTGAATTTACCATCGCTTTGTGATACTGCATGGTTTGTCTGGGCCCGACTCTGCTTGGGTGGATAAAATTTTGGAACAAAATAAAATGTTGTTTCAGCTGGGAGCACCGGTGATGATACCTGTGGCTGAACTAAGTGAAACTATTCCTGAAGACTTGCTACGAGATGCTACTCACCTTATTCAAGAAGAACTATTACAGGCAACAAAGGTAAAACCTTCATTGGGAGGATTGGTGAGCAAGCAGGTTGACGTCGGTACTTCAAAGCCTAACACTTTGATGGAACGGCCCTTTGATGTGGGGAACTTGCCAACCAGTCTGCTGGAAACTATTGTGGACTCAGGAGATGGTTGGACAGGGGAAAGGAGCGTTATTGTGAGTGATTCGCTGGGGCTTAATTCTGACAATGTGGGAACTTGTGCTACGACTTTCACTTTACGAAAAGGTAGAACTGAGTCTGTGACACCACAAATTGTTCACAAATGTTCAGCCTCCTCCTTAGACCGCTCACTGATCAATGTGGGGTGGAAGCGTGGTGAAGATGGGGGGTGGATTCCGGACCCAGCCCATAGCCCTATTCCAGGACAAAATGAGTTACCAGGGGAACCTGAAGTCTGATTGAATGAGGCAGGCCCCTTGCTTCCACAGGTAACTGTGTGTGAGCTTCAAACACAGCATGAAACAAGACAGGAATTATCCCTGTCGGATTTTGACTGTACAGACATGCAGCATATTGACTGAGGAGATTCTGAAGTTCCTTCCCCGAAACAAGTATTGCCTCCTTCTAGCCCCTTGCTTACAAGCAAAAAGCTTGGAGTCGTTCCGATGACAAGACCCCTTTTTCTAGTGCCCCTTTGCACGACGAAGCATGATGCGTTTGGAATATCAAGGGAGTTTAACTCTAGCACCAGATCGCCTCTACATGGGGAAAACATTGTTAAAAGACTCAATGGTTTTTTTTTCAAATGAAATACATGCGCTTATACATGTGTCTGGTTCTATGTCTTTTGATATAAGTTTTGTTACTCCACAACAGCTGGATCGTTTTTGGGCAAAATTTGATAACTTTCGATATACAGAATTGTGGATGCCTTTTAAGGCACTGCCATTAACTAAGCCTTCTATCAAAAGAGTGACAGTTCTTTTCCGTAATGAATCAGTATCTGTGCATGACATTGTATATTGGTTGCAAAAAAAAATGTGAAGTTCTTGGGGCTCCCGTACCTATTTTTGATGATGAGTGTATTTGGAATGGAGGGTGGATATTTAGGGTTACGGCGTAACAATCAATGGGACCTGTACACCTTCCCAATAGCATTTTCTTAGGTACGGAACGAGGACACTGTTTTTATCAGGGACAGCCGAGAGCCTGTTTCAAGTGTGGGGCCCTTACGCATTTAGGGTCCACTTGTGATAGATTGCGCTGCAATCTCTGTCTAGACTTTGGACATCAAAGTTCCACATGTCATGCTGAGTTGAGATGTAATTTATGCTATGATTCGGGGCATTCATATAAATCTTGTCCTTGGGCAATGCACAACCGCACGGATAGGACTAGTCAGGATACTATTTTACAGGAGGCGCAAAAGAAAGAAATATTAAAAAAAAAGAGCTAGGCAGAAGGAACCGCCCCCCTCCGGCAGAATCAAGGCCCAGTCCACCGCGGCCTCCCCCTCCTCCATCTTCTCAGTCAGAGGAGATTGTGGACATTTTGTCAAGTCCTGCAACAGAACCAGTAATGGAAAAGGGTGGAGGTGATGTTGTATTGGGTCAGTCTCTTCCACAGGTACAGGAGAGTCCTCCCTTTGCAATACCACCTCCTCGAGGTAAAAGTGTTGCAAAGAAAAGAGGTTTGAAACAAACGCAACCTCGCTCTAAGATAGCCAAAGGCTCTTCTGGGACGAATGGTGCTATTGTGTTGACTAATAAATATGAGATTTTGAACTCTACTGTTTTGGATTCGGAACAAGGAGGTGATTCAGAAGCCTCCTCCTTGGCCCCCCTCTTCTGATTCTGATGAGGATGCCCCAGAGCACGTTTCACAAATTGGTGCAGATCCTAGATGTAGAACTCAGGTGCATAGGAGTTCCAGAGTTAAGAAACCACCTTGAGCTTAAATACTGACTATGTTATTTCCATCCCTGCCAAAGTTGAGAATTTTAACTATTAATGTTAATAGTATCAGGAATCCTAAGAGACGGTTGGTAGCATTCACAAAATTAAAAGATATGGATTGTGACATTTGTTTGCTACAAGACACAAGGTTAAATACAATTTATTTAACTAATATAGCGAAAAAGTTATGGTGCTGGGGCCCATCCTTTTTTTCATATGGCACTGATTTGTGTGAGGGTGTAGGTAAACTTTTCAGGGCAGATGCTTTTTGTATCTCACGATTGATAGAGGTTCTTTTGGGGAGGGCCTTAATAATTGACTTTACATATGAGGGCCTATCCTGGAGATTAATAAACATCTATGGGCCTTTAACTAAGAAAGGTAGGACGGAATTATTTGGGTTGATTAAACCTTACTTATCTACCACTAAGTTGGTAATTTGGGGTAGCGATTTTAATTGCGTTCTGCATGTCCAAGATAGAGGGGCTAAAACTATAAAGGTGTTTAGTGATACTAATTATCTTGTGAAACTGATAGCTCAAAGTCAGCTATGTGATTCCTACAGAGTGGTTCATCCACAAGGAGGGCAGACATATTTTCGTGGAGCTTTGTCCACGAGAATAGATTTTCTCTTCATTAAAAACTGTATTGGTGTAGAAACAGCTTCGGTGTACCCAGTGGAATTTTCAGATCATGCCATGTTAGTAATTACCTTGGGGACTGTTAATGGGCCTCGGTAAGGGAAGGATACTGAAATTGAATACATCACTTCTGTTAGATCAACATTTACAGTTTAAAATTCGGGAGTATTTAAAACACGTATGACAATGGCGGGGTTGATGCCCAATAAGTAGTTGGTGGAACTGACTAAAACAGGATTAAGAAGCATAGTTCAAAAACATTTGGTTACACGAAGTCAGGGGCAGTATAGAGAATATTTGAAACTGCACATGCAGCTGAATAAAATTTACTCAACTGTAAATTTATTACACATCCCCTTGTCTGAACAAGCCCTTAATATTAAAAAAGAAATGTTTTTATTACAATATGACAGGGCTAAATCCCTGCAATTTGAACACAAAATCTGTACTCAGGGTAAGACAGGATTGGGTGATCCCTTTCAGCATAGTACCCAAAGGGCAAATGCGCGATTTATGGTGGCTGTCCTTTCAGATCAGGGAGCAATTGTCTCAGATGGTCCTGGTATTTTAAGTGTAGTGACACAATATTTGGATTCAATCTATGCTCCAAAGTTTTTGAGCTTAGAACAGACTAAGAGTTTGCTCACGTCCATTACGGTACCTACACTGATGGTGGAACAGGTTTCTCCATTGATAGAGTCTGTCATGGCCCGTGAGATAGATCTCATAATGATGAATCTTAAAAAAAATACGTCTCCTGGTATAGATGGGTTGCCTACTGAATTTTATCAGACATTTAAAGAAGAAATGATCTGGATATTGGTTGTAGTATTTAATTGGGTATTGTCAACGATGCAAGTGGATTTTCATTTTTGTATTGCAGTTCAAATTTTGGTATATAAAAAGGGTGAGAGAATGTGTTTGGATAATTGGCGCTCTTTAAGTTTGCTGAATACAGATTACAAAATTTTAATGAAGCTTTTACATTCTCATTTGTTGCAATTAACATCATATATACTTTCTGGGGCACAAACCTGTACTGTACCAGGGCGTAGTATACAACATAACCTATTATTAATAAGAGAATTAGTTGAACAAGGGAAAGAGGATCTCTTACAAGGGTTTATAATGGCCTTGGACCAGGAAAAGGCCTTCGATCGTGTCCCACATTCCTATATTTCCCTGGTTTTACAGTCTTATGGGCTACCTGAGCAATTTGTTAAGTGGATATCTACTTTATATTCATCAGCAAAAGCTCTCCCTTTGGTAAATGGGCATCTGGGGAAATATGTTACAATTTCTAGAGGGGTAAGACAGGGATGTCCCTTAAGCCCCCTACTATATGCTTGGTGTTTAGATCCATTGTTGAGACTAATTCAACAGCATGCTCAGGTGGTGGGACTTCGACCATTGGGGGGGGTTCGAAGTGCGAGTAACTGCTTGTGCAGATGACATCTGTGTCATAGTTGCAGATGTAAACTCAGGATTGAGAGTTTTAACTATTTTGGACGAATTCGCTGATACCACAGGTTCACAACTCAATAAACTTAAAAGTACAATCTATCCTTTAAGAAGGTTCCCTCAGGGGTCTGCGATGTGGCATGGTATCACTGTTTCACACAAGCCATTTCATTATTTGGGTGTGTGGTATGGAAAGGAGGGCAACTGTATATTTAATTGGTCAAGGAAACTGGAAGAAGCAGAGGGAAAGGTTAACGTATGGAAAAGTTGGAATTTGGTAAAAAAGAAGAAAGTTATGATTATTAAAATGTATTTAATACCAATATTCTTATTTCTTTGTGCAGTATATCCGTTACCAAGCCAATTTGAATCTCGTTTGTTGGGGTTGGTTTTCCAAATTATATGGGGATGCTGTTTAACTCTGATAGGTTTTGTATTTACCTATAGATAAAGGAGGTTTAAATCTGATTAATCCTATTCTCTTTTTGCTTACCATTTTTCTTCATCATAATCTGTTGGACATGTCAAAACCACAATCAGCCTTGTGGCTCCCTTTTACGGAACATTGGTTGGGGCCTGTTTATTCAAAATGGAAGGAGCAGAAGATATTGCATGCACAGTTTAAAACCCCTTGTGTTTTTTTCAGACCTGTTTTGAGGAATTTAAAAAAATGGAAAGTGTTGTTTGAGGTGCTTACTTCAATATCCACTAAATTGCTGTACAAAGCTATACAACAAGGGATTCCAGAGTTACTAGTAGAGTTTCCTAATATTGAGCCTCAATACAAGTCTTATGTCATAGATGTCTTAAGGGATCCCAGAATAACACCTCGAGTGTGGGATGTTACATGGTTGTGTGCTCATGGGAAACTCAATCTGAAGGGTAATGCAAAACAAAAAATGGGCAGAACGTTTTTGTCCGCGACAGGGGTGTATTGAGATGTTGGAAACTATGCAGCATTTTTTACTTTTGTGTCCTTTTGTACAAACTGTATGGAAAAAATTAGCTGATAAATGGAAGCAAACTGCTTGGCAGTCTCGTAGGTATTCAAAAATTATAGGGGGGTTTTTGTCTCTCAAATTTGGGTTTGCAGAAGAATATGATAAGATTAATTTTGTCATTTATTAAATATATTCTTTGGCAGGTTAGATGTAAATTGGTGTTACAGCAAATTTCTCAAGATCCTGATGCTGTAATTCTTAGTATAGAATATGCTCTGGATAAACAGTTATTTTGAGCAACGAATTATGCGTAAAGAGATTTGGAAACTTCGTTGGCTGGAAGTACCTTTTTGAAGGATAAAATTGGATGAAGGTGCATGACTTTATTTATGTAACCAGGGACTCAGTCTTATTTATGTATTATGGTTGTAATCTTTGTTGTGCATTATTTGAGTGTATGATGTTCAGTTTTCCTTTTCAATAAAATATTCCCCTACTCTTTTCAATAAGTGCCATGGGATCTTTAACATCCACCTGAACTACCACTAATCCAGGCAGATGGGACCTTGGTTTAACGTCTCATCCGAAAGACGGACCCCAGAGGTGCAACATCCCTCTCATGCTGCACTACAGTGTCAGTACTGGGACATTAACCCAAGTGCCAGATGTGGGAACTGAACCCACAGCCCTCTGATCTCCCGGCCTCAGAGGCGAGTGTTCTACCTACTGAGCCACTGACACAAGATCATCCAAAATTCTGCTCCAGCTGTGCTACAAACCATGCCACCAAGGAATAGAATTCCAGGCAGCTTGGATTCAAATCCTAGCTAAGGCACGTGTATCTTTCTCTCTAACATTTGTTTGAATTCCATATATTTGTATATCAGACACGTGTGTATGAAAATGTAATTATCTGGGCATCACCAGGTTCTACATTAGAGAAAGAGTAAAGTGCTTCTGGGTGTTCCAGCTTTCCAGTTGCCTTGGTGGCACAGCTGGGAGCACAACTGGGATGGAATTCTGGGTGGCTTGGGTTCAAATCCCAGCTAAGGCATTTACTTCTTTCTCTCTTCTGTTTGTTTGGGATCCATCTACTGTATGTGCACACCACACCTGTGTGTATGAAAGTTTAATCATTGGTGCAGCACCAGGTTGCAAAATAGAGAAAGAGTAAGGTGACATGAGGGAATTGCTTCCAGTTTTTCCAGTTTGTCAGGTTTTTTCTGGGTTTTACCTCATCAAGGCTGAGTCCAGGGAGCTTACGTTAGTTGGGTAAGAGCTAGGAATATGTCCTAGTCATTGTATGCAGATGAGGAATCTGGGAGTGGGGATGTCAAGCATGGAGCAGGACAGCCTGAGCTGGGGCTAGAAGGGGCCGGGCATGCTCCAGGACCATGGCAGAGGAGGTATACAATGTCACTATGCTGTACCCAGCACTGTGGACTGTGAGTCGTCTCTACTCTTGGAGGCCTCTAGGGTTGCTCTTGACTCAGACTACTACCAGTGGTAGGGGGAGCAACTGGTGGATCCCTCCATTGGGAGAGTGGCCTCAGTGGAATGTCTTTCATGTTGTGGGGTTCCTTTTACCAAACTCTCCACTGCACATGAAGTATGCATATGTATTGATCTTCTATCTTAAATAATCATGTGGCTAAGGCCATTTAATCCATTTCATGTTGTGGTCATTGTCTCTGTGGGAAATAGGAATGGGTTTTTAACCAGCTAAATGCTGGCCTTGGATGGGCAGTAGGATTTTATTGGGATTTTTTCATACTGTAAGGTGTTGCACATACCTGTTATTGGTCATGAACACACAACCACCTTAGAAACCAAGTCATCTGCCCAATACAATCCACAATTTGGTTGCATTTGGGCTGACACTGTGAAATGCATACTTGGTAAAATGTGATATGGACACTAGTAGCCCATCTGCAGTGGCATGTCTGTGTCCTCATGCCCTCCACTGACATCTGGGATGCATAGGCAGGTAGGCATCACCAGCAGGAAAAGGGAGGTCATAATTCCACTATACAAGACACTAGTGAGGCCTCATCTGGAGTACCGTGTACAGTTCTGGAGATCTTACCTACATAAGGACATAGACAGGGTAGAGAAGGTTCAGAGGTGGGCAACAAAGATGGTGCATGGATTGCATCACAAGTCCTATGAGGACAAGTTGAAGGAACTAAACATGTACTCCTTGGAGGAGAAGAGGGAGAGAGGGGATATGATAGAGACATACAAGTATCTTACAGGGAGGAACAAGGTGCAGGATTACACTATTGTTAAGTGAAAAAGATGTTCCAGGACTAGAGGGCAAGGGATGAAGTTGGAAGAAGGATGATTCAGAGGAAATGTGAGGAAGAATTTCTTCAAAGAATGGGTGATGGACAAGTGGAACACCCTGCCAGAGGAAGTGGTGGGGGCTGAAACAATCACAGGATTTAAGAATGCATGGGATAGACATGAAGGAATTCTGGAGGTCAAGGGTAAGGGGCAACAGACTTCTAGGAAAACATAAACTGAACTTACAAGCTCAAATGGGCAGACTGGGTGTGCCATAGGCCCTTATCTGCCAACACTATCTATGTATCTACAAGAGCCCATCCCAGGTGAATCCAGCCCCCCCCCGATATTCAATGTGGTTGCCATAGTTCTTCTCTGATGGCATACTTGTATTCTAATCTCAGCCCCTAAATATCAATGTTACCACTATGATCCCCCAAAAAAAGGATTTCAAGAATTTGGCATGGGCTAGAGCGAGGGAGATAATGCCACTAGATACAAGGGACTTTAATTTGGGAAGGTAGATGGCAAGACAGGTGTCACTAGTTGCCAGGAACTGCTGACTTTGGGCAGCGTGAGTGAAGGGGTGCCACTAGATGTGAGGTCCTTGACATGGGGCAGAGTGAGAGAGGATGTGGTGCCATGGGATGCCAGGGACTGCATGGCATGGGACATGTTGGGGATTGGGTACCATTGGATTCAAGAAACTGTTTGGACTTTGACAGGGTGAGGGATGGGGTACCACAGAATGCCAGGGATGTCTTGACCTAGGCAAGGTAAGGAGTAATGGCACTGGACACCAGAGACTGAATGGCATGGATGTTTGAGTGAAAGGGGTACTAGTGGATGCTTTGAATAGGATTGGGTGTATGGAAGGGGCGTTTCTGGATTCTAGGGACTTCTTGGACTGAGGCAGAATGAGGGATGAGTGCTGCTGGATTCCAGAGAAAGCTTGGCGTAAGTTATGATAAGGTGAGGGAGTGGTGCCACTAGATTCCAGGGATGGCTTGGTTTGTGTCAGTTTCATGGAGGGTTGCCACTGGATTCTAGGACTGATTCAATTTCTGTCAGGTTGAGGCAGGGGTGCCACTGGGTTCTAGAGACTGATTTTCTTGTATTAGGCTGAGGTAGGGGGAAGCCAGTAAACCAACTGACTGCCTGGCATGTTTATAGAGTCAAGGGGAGGCCCTACTCGACATCATGGATCACTTGACATGGGAGATGGGAGAGGGGTGCCTCAGGGCTCCACAGACTGCTTGACACTAACATTGTTAGCATGCATGTATTATATAGTATTTCTTTTTTTAAAAAAAGGATGGAAATGCATTGTAACAAAAAAAAAACTTTGCTTAAAGTTCATTAGGTTGAAGCAAAAATGTTCAATAGGAGAGAACGCTAAAGTTAGGCAGAAAAAAATACCTGACTGTTAGTGAATGTTTGGGGTTGTGCTACTTGGTTTTTGAAAGAGTGCTCTAAGCAGAGTTGGCATTACCCTAACTTTGACACCCTTTCTCAAAAGTTTGGTATGTGAATAAATGCACAAGCCTTGGAACACAGTGCCAGAGTGATTGCATGCTTCTACCCATCTTCCTTTGATATGATCATAGCCTGCTAAGTACTTCTAGGATAGGGTCACACCTCCTTCTACTGTGCATGATTGACCTTCAGCCTACTGTGAAGTTCACCTGTTTTCCTGCCTTGTTCCACTGATTCTGATGCCCTGCTGTTTGCTAACCTCTTTTTATTATCATGTCTTAATGCAGGATGCTTGTTTCTACCCTTCATCCTTTGAATTTTTTATATTTTATTCTTTTGGTAACCAGGTAAGGCCTACTAGACACAAGTGCCTGTTTTTTGGGGTGACCCAGGAGCACTGGGGTGTTTAAGTGACTTGCTCAGAGTCACACAGTATGCAAGGGGAGTTTGTGGGACTCAAGCCTAGTAGTCTCCATGTTGTTGCCTGCCCAGCATGCCTCTACCGGTCAGAAGTGTTGATTAGCACCACTTCAACTTTCCGGTGGTGGGGGGGTTCCAGGCAGAATCCCTAGTTGGATGCTGTTCCTAGGGCTGGAGAAGAGAAGAAAATGCCACCATTATCTATTAAAAAAGATGAATACAAACTGCCTAGATTCAAACTTCTCGGGATGATCCTGGGCTGGTTTAGGTCCATTTGGTCAGACAAGACATCCAGAAACCTGTTCTTTTTTCTGTGTTTGAATTTATCTTTCGCCTTTGTGGAGTTGATGTATGGAATCTGGAGTAACAGTTTAGGACTTATATCTGATTCGTTTCACATGTTCTTTGATTGCACGTCTCTTCTAGCAGGATTGGCAGCTTCAGTGGTTTCAAGGTGGAGAACAAATGAGGCTTTCTCCTATGGGTATGTCTGAGCTTAGGTGTTGGCTGTTTTTGTAAATTGCCTTTTTCTGATCTTCACAGCCTTTTTCATTTTTTCTGAAGGGCTTGAAAGAACTCTGGAACCTCCAAATGTACATCATGAAAGATTACTACCTGTATCTGTACTTGAGTTTCTTGTAAACTTGATTGGAATATTTGTCTTTCAACATGAGGGACATAGACATTCTCATGATGGGGACATGGTCACAGTCACTCTTTGTTTAATGGAGTTGTAAGCCATGGACATAGTCATGGAGGATATGTAAATAGTCATGAATCTGTCTTAGATAGGCAGGTCACAGATAGTGTCCACTGGACTATACACATCATAGACCATCTGAACAAATACACTACCCCTGCGATAATCATAAGTTTAGATGCTGAAAAAGCATTTGACCAGGTTGACTGGGAAATTCTTTATCAGGTCGTTGTCAGATTTGGGTTTCTTGACAGTTTTGTGGGCACCATAAAATGCCTATATGCAGGTCCTTAGGCCTACATTTGCACAAATGGGATGGTTTCACAGATGTTTGGTTTGGGAAGGAGCATGACAGGGATGCCCACTGTCTCCATTATTATTTGCATTATGTATTGAGCCCTTTTTCCCAATGGATTATGATGGATCAGATAGTATGGAGAGTGGAGGTGGGAGGAAGGGAACACAGAGTCAATCTGTATGAAGATGGTGTGCTGTTATATTTAACTTCGCCAGACACATCAGTACCTAGAATAATGGATATAATTACAATATTCTCCATACTCTTGGGATAGTCACTTAACTCTACTAAAACTGAGGTTTTGAAGCTACATTATACCCCCCTTACATCTAAAATACAAAATGAGTCTGGATGTGTCTACTCTTAGATATTTAGGGGTTACATTAATAGCTACTAATAAACACTTTTGTATATAAGCCAATGCTGGGTCAATTGGGAGAGGTTATGAAACGTTGGTCCCTAATAACCCTACAAATGTAAGCTAGAATTCAAGCAGTAAAAATGAACCTCCTCCCAAGGCTTTTGTATCTATTTCAATGTGTCCCTATACAATTGTCACAGTGATGGTTTAAGGAGATCAAGACAAAAAATGTTCAGTATTATCTGGGCTAATTAGAGGCCCCAGATACATAGATCCCTCCTTATGGCAAATAAAAATTTGGAAGGTCGAGCTGTACCCAACTTGAAGGAATATTGGCTTGTAGCCCAAGTGAGATGGGTGCTCTTTTGGTCACACAGCCCTGTATGGGCACATTGGCATGATATGGAGAAAGCTCACTTGCAGGACCCCTATATTTCTTCTTGCCTTTTTGCACCCCCCGCACACACAAGACCATCAATAATTAATGACTATTTGGCTATCAAGGTAATTCTTAAGGCTTGGGATCTGTTTAGAACATGTGACAGGGTCAAAAGGGAGCTCTGGCAGCAATGCTGGTTTATCAAGGCCCCAGACTTTCTTCCTGGCCAGACAGACCCCTGGAATAGGTGACACGTAGTCCTAGGATCTTGTTGCTCAACACAGATGATAAGGAGAGATCCTTATCCTTTCCTTTGAGTAGTGGTCTGGAAAACTGGGATGGACTCTTAGAGATAAACTACATAACTTTCAAATTCAAGCATATATACGAAAGAAACTAAGGCAGTTGCCTAATGATTTAACAGATCCCACACCAGACCCAAACTTAATAGAGCCTTTCTGCCTCACAAAACCCAAACAGGTTATATATAAAATGTATAAGTTTTTGAACTCTCACAAGGGGGAAGAAGTTCAACCTATTAAAGCAAAGTGGGAACGGGAAGCTGGTTTTCCACTTGTCAAAACTGGAGTGCACTAAAATCTGGGGAAATTCCTCTAAAGTGATGGCCTCACCATCGTGGCAAGAATACTTTTGGAAGATAAAGGTCATGTTTTTGGTTTTTTTTTTACCCCTGACAGAGTTGCTAAGTGGAAACTGAATATACTCCCCCCCCCCTGTTTTTGGCAGCTATGTGGTGAGGAGAATGCATCTCAATCTCATATATTCTTTACATGTCCAACTATAGAACCTTTTAGAAAAGAGATAATGAAAAACATAGCCAACTTATTTCAACTGACAGGACAACTGTCCTTTTATAATATGATACTGGGACAATCTCCATGAGATATTAAGGGAAGCAACTCTTATTATTTGTGGTATATCTGTGTAGTAGCATACAAGAAAGCAATCACTCAAAGCTGGTTAAAGTCACTTCCCCCAACAATCGAAGATTGGAAACAGATTATTATGAATATTCAAAACATGGATGCTCTAACCTATGAGGTGCAGGGCAGACAGGAGAAATTTGTGGAAAGATTGACAGGATGGAATGTGATACAGGACTTCTGAGGAAAAGGGATTAATGGGGGGAATTTAATATTGTTACGATCCTTGTTAATATTTAACACACATATATATAAATATATATATATATATATATATATATATGTATTTTTGTGAGACCTAAAGTGCCTTAATACTTCAAGAAGTGGAAACTAATTTGGTTTCCTACCAACTAAGAATGTATTTGTCTGAAGGATGATACCACTTTTGAGCAGCACCACCTTTAGGAGCTAATAATGTGTTTAGGTTTTTTCATTTGAGCCCCACCTGGTAGTTTTGAGTTTTGAATGGACTATTAATCGAGTTATTATACAGTACATATCAGTGTGTAAGGAATTGCTAAGAATTGCATTCATTGCCTGGAAGAATGAGGCGAACTGTTCAATAATGGCTTAGCATAGGATGAATGCTGCATACTGGATGTTATGATATGCCTTTTGTACCTTATACAAACTGATAATAAAGTAAGTATAAAAAAAGATAACTGACCTCCCAGTTAATAGCATGCCACCAAGAGTAAAGTAGGTTTTACATAAAAGCAGCAACTGCCACTTTGTCCCACACATTCATGTCCGGTGAATGAGTGGAACAACAAAGGAGCGGTACAGGTGACTGGCATTGCAGTTATTGGCACATATCAGCAAAAAGTAGTAGAGAAGTGGGGGACTCTATCGGTCAACTAAGGGACAGTACTTGCTCACTACTGTGTAACAGTCACTACAGGAAAGGGCAGAAGTTCAAAGGTGGGCCAAAACTGGGAATAGAAGCAACACCAATCTAGGGTAGGAGTAAAAAAAGATTTAAGCAAGGCACAGGGGAAACTAACAAAAATGGGAAAACTGGAAATATCCTATCAAAGGTAAGGGTACAAAAGTATTTCCAGGAAACACAGGGAGGATAGAAGATGAGAATGCTGGGAGTGGTGCACTGCAGTGGCTGTGAGGTGGCATTTTTCAGATAGACCTTCCTGAGACTTTGGTGCTACCCCATCTTCACACAGTTCTCTGAGTTAAGGGAGGAGGTCACTAGATTCCAGACCAAATTTGATTAGATTCAGGGGACCTTTTCCCCCACCCACAGGCCACCAAGTCTGCCATCATTATCTCTGAAGATGCAAGGCAGGAGGAACAGCTGGATTATGATGGGTTCTTGAAAGGTGGGGTGCTGGGATAGAGGCACATTCCTCAACTGGTACCACTATGTAATTCCTATGCCAATCTAGCAGGGCTGGACTGCCAGAAGGATACACCCATATTAGGGACCAGGGAGGATATGAGGACCTTCCACAGTGGAGACCCCAAGAAGGGTGATAGAGGATCCCAGAGGAGCATAAAGTAACTTCTGGTGGGGACTCAATTGTGAGGAGGATATATTGTAAAACTAGTTATTTTCATGCAAAGTAGTTTTAGTGTAAATACAAATGCAACCATAATTGCATAAATTAAATTTAGTGCTAACTTGTTAGCTCCACTTACATTATAATGAAAAAAGTGCCAATAGCACTATTTAGTGCAAATTAATATTACTGCAAATTAATATTAGTGCAAATTAATACTTCCATGAATATAGAGAAAATTATTTTACAGTGAAAATTTCAAGTTTTACAGTATTTGGAGATAGGAATGGAGGGGCAAGTTAAGAGCCTACATGGAGCCATTACTCAAAGGGATGGGAATTGGATCCTGGGGATCGCTAAGGCAGCAGGATAAGAGGAAGAGCTAGATAGTATTATCCACCTGGGGACTAATGACCTGGCTAAGGATGGGTCTGGGTTAGTGCAGGTTGAGTTTAGGTAACTGGGAAGGGGTCTTAGACAGGTAGCTCGCTCAGTGGCTTTTGATAAGGTGCTGCCTTCTATGACAGGGACTAGAGAGGGGCTCCACACCAGGAATTTCAACTCATGGCTGAAGAAATCATGCAGAGAGGAAGGTTTTGGCAACACTGGGGATTAGGGACCCACCTGGGAATATAAGTGCCTATACTGGGGTGATGGCCTGCATCCATCTGGAATGGGAACAGCAGCCCTCAGTGGATAGTTAATATTTTACTTTGATGAATATTTAAACTAGCCAAAGGGGATTGTGGAAGGAATTGGGAGGTCAGAAACTGCCTACCCTCACAGGCTGAAGTAGAGAATAAGCAGGACCTGAGGGGAGATTAATCTTCCAGGGTGCAAATTAATAAAGGAAGCAGGGTGGAAGAGATAAGGGGTGAAAGGAAAGGGAACACTAAAAAGAGATGGGGGAAGGAGTGAGGGCAAAAAGGAAAAAGGGGAGCAACAATTAGCATAGAAACACAATCTGGAAGGCCATATGTGTGACTTTCATAAGCCTAGGAAATAAGAGGCTGACCTGGATATTGTGGCCATTGCTACTGTAAGTCATGGTGCACTGAAAACCACAACTGGGACATGGCCATACCCATACTAGGCTATACTCAGTTCAGGAAGGACTGGGTGGGAAGGAAAGGAGTGTGCCAGGGCTGGGTAAGACCCTGCCCCATTTGTTATGCAGAGATTAATAGCAAGGGTCTGTTCTGTCCTCTCCTATTCTGTCACTTGTCTATCTCTTGCCTGTTTGATTGCACAATCACATTTTACTTGTGGAACCTAGGAATTGTCCACTTTGATGGTCTCACAATTTTCTCTCTGTTTTCTCTGTTTCTTTACTTGCTGTTTCTATTTCTTCTTTCTGCTCTTGCTTATCTATGGTTAAGAAAATATATGTGAATATTTATGTATGTGGTAGCATTCTTTTTATTGTTCAACCTAAAAAGATCTTTACAATCAAGTACAAATAGACAATAACAACCATACATATATAAAATGCACAGTAATATCAGGTTAAAAATTACCAAAGTGCTGAAATATGATATGTTAAAACATCATTCAATCATCATTCTCCTTATCTGTTGTGCATTTAATAGAAAGTTCACCACTCTAATTATTGTAAATTCATCTTCTGTTGTTAACATTATATTTACTTTCACATCATCATCACATGTAAAGAAGGAAGAGAGAATATATTTTAACCACTTCTTTATAGCTTTATCATACCAGATACATCTTAATACAACATGGTTAATATTTTCTACCTTGTGTGCCTCATAGTAACAATATGAATGTATAGGATTCCTACTTCAAGAATGCTCTTGAAACCACTTGGGGGGATGATAGATCCTTCTGGGATAATATACGTAATATCACAGGCAAACAGTCCAAATCCTCTCCCATGGCAATGAACATTGATGGTATCACTACCAGTGACCCTAAGGCTATAGCCAATGCTCTAAACAAAACCTTCACATACCTCAGTGGTGTCCTCTCACCGGACTTCTTCCATGACTTGTCAATTCCAAAACCCATATCCCTACCCACCTCGCCTGACAAACTGGAATTTCACTTTAAAATAGTTAAGACTCATGAAGCCTAAGATACATAAAAAAGGCCAGATCCAAATCCAGAAATAGCAGTGACACCATTGATCTAAAACTTCTGTCTCTCACCTTGGAAGAAGTAATCCACCCCCTCAGCAAAATACTCAATGTCTCCCTGTGCCAAAGTAAATTCCCCAACATATGGAAGGCCGCTATAGTCATGCCAGTGCATAAAGGGGGTGACAAATCCACACCTGGTAACTACCAGCCCATATCTATACCGCCACCCTTCTCCAAAGCTCTTGAATGGATTGTGGCTGATCAACTATCAGACTACCTCCAAAAGAACGATCTATTCTGCATTCAGCAGCACGGTTTTAGGAAAGGACACAGTACGTCGACCGCCCTGCTAGACTTCTCAAGTGAAACCTACAAAGCCTTGGACAAGGGTAAGTTAACTGGAGCTGTCTTCATAGACCTCACAAAGGCTTTTGACACCGTTCACCACAGCCTTCTAATCTCTCTTCTGCTCAACATTGGACTAGCTAAGGGACCAGGAGCCTGGGTAAAAAGTTACTTATCACAGTGGTCTCAAACAGTAAAAATCTCTGAGGTTTTATCTGACTCCAAACAGGTCCTCTCTGGTGTCCACCAGGGCTCAATTCTAGGTCCCCTTCTATTCAGCCTATTTCTAAACATGCTTCCCAAATCCTGCGCTGAAAAATTAATACTCTATTTTGATGATGCTGTAATTCTCTCCTCTCATAAGGACCCAAATCCACTATGACAGAGCTTGCAGCTTGCATTCTCATGTGTTGAAAAATGGTTCCTTGAGCACAAGCTGGTCCTATATCAAAAAAAAAACAAAAGTCATGCTTTTCCCCAGTCATCAAAACAAAAATAGGCATACCCCACTCATCATAAAAACTTCACTAGGAAATACCCTAGAACAAGTAAACACCTTCAAATACCTTGGTATCACCTTTGACGAATGTCTTACTTTTACTGTCCATACTAATAACACTGCTAAAACAGTGCACCAACTCATGGAAACTTTATATCGGAACCATCAATTTTTTCAACCAAGCTGCCTTGAAGATCGCTGTTCAAAGCTCCATCCTCTCAATCATAGACTATGGTCTAATTGTCTATGGCTCAGCAACTACCACTGCACTAAAGCGCATCTCAACTGCACTAAACAAAACCTGTCGACTCCTCACTGGAGCGCACAGACGGACCCACACTTGTGACCTATACGCAGCAACCGGTTGGTTACATCTCTCCAATCGCATTATGTACCTCACCTGTGTTATGGCAAAAAAATCAATCCTGGGACTCACTCCTCCATGTATCCGGGACCTGCTCTGCCTGAACAATGGCTGTTGTTCCACCAGAAGTTCTGACATCCAACCTTTCCTTGTCCCTAGATGCCGGACAGCTCAGGGACAAAGATCATTTGCCTACCGTGCCCCCTTCTGGTACAATGCCCTTAACCTTCCTTCTCTATCCTCCATGACTCTGGGAACCTTCAAATCCATACTATACGCTCACCTCATAGCCTCCAGCTCCTGTGACTGCTTTTACTAATGTCTCATTCCCTTTTAGTGCACTTACTTTTTGTCTCACCCATCCACCGTGGTCTCTTCATTGACAAAGACAAATTGAGTACCACAAACCTGGTTCTGTCTGCTTCTAACTTCATATTTCTCCCTCTCTTCCCCATCAAGCTCACTTAATCCTTATTCCTTGCCCTTTACATTGCCTCTGTGCTTCCTTTTCTTTTTTTTTCTTTCTTCTTTTCTTTCCATACTGTTTAAGTTGTGAATTTGTTAAACGGCTTACTAATTGTGTGTAACACTGTCTACTATGTCGTTGTACTTAATGACGTGGAACCTTTGTAAAAGAGCCTTGGCTCAAAGGTATTAATTCCTAGAATAATAAACTAAGTAGGATCTAATGCCTTTTGAAGTTTTGCCATAAGTGCATTCGATTCAGAAAATGCAGTCTTAAATTTTGCATATATTTTTCTTTGTGTTGGGTCTTCTAATAAATCCAGGTAGTATTTATATTTATATATTAGAACATTATTACTATACCACCTAGAGAATCATGGAATCCATATTTCCCCTATCTCCTCCTTATTGTATTTCTTAATGAGTAACTTTTTTATATGTTTTTTATATTGGGTTGATATGATAATATTTTTGAATGACAGGTCCAACAAATTTTCAAGTCCAATGGACCACAATATTTTCCTAGCATTTGTTAGCCATTGGGATTGCCAATAAATTTTTACCTGCCACATTTTCTTTTCCGCTAGACATTTTCTTCCCATTCTATTCTCCTGTTGCCGACTCAGTCTAATCAAGAAATTTATTATCCTTGCTTCTGCTTGTTAGATGAGGTTCTTACACCTTAATTGGCATTCCACATTTACACCGTAGAAAAACTATACTATGCACATGTTATACTATCTTATAGGCCATAGGCACTTACCATATAAGTGTAAGTGTTAGGGTCCATTATGATTTGTACTACCATACTTTCTCTATGCATGGAAATTGCACATAGTAAGCCAGGACACCTGTGTCTCTGTAATCTATTATACTATTATGTTGTTGACACTGCCATCTTTTGGATTTATGTATAATTGCACCACATCCTGTTTTCCATGTACCATGTTTGTCTTCATTGTTCTACAATACAACTGACTTTGCACATATTGTATAGGACTAGATAACGCTGTGGAGCCACCTAACTTTTGGCCAATAGTGTGTATTTTATGTATCTGTCACTGCTATTTATGAATGGTAACCATGGTAATAATCTTAGTATATAATGTAATGTAATGCATATTCCCCTGGAGACCTTATTCACTCCTTGGGGTACTGGGGAACACAAGGCATGGCTCCTAAAATCTTATGGTAAGAACTGCTTAGGGCAACTGTGATTTCCTTTGGTAGTAATACACTAGATTTATTACTGATATGCAACCTGTCTGTGACTCATTTGCACTTCTATTACCACAAAGAATCTGATCAGGGCTAGGCACCCTAACATATTGGCAACCGTGTACAGGCAGTTGGATGGTGCAAAGTTTCACTTGTTGCTTAAAACTTTCCCTTTCCTACATTTACAGTAGGTGTGGACAACCTCACCACCTCTCCCATTACTTTAGACTCTGTTGCAACTTGCAAAGTCTGGCTGCTTACTGGGCTTGGTTGATGCTGACTCGCCATGCCCAATGACAGTTTTGAATTTTAAGACTGTGTGAGTACAGTAGCCCACCTTTCTGTGGGTTTTGCCTGTAGTGGATCAATACATAGCATGACAGCCTTTTTGTGTTCCCCCAATAACTTTTACTGGTACCATGATATCTATGACGTCACACATGTGCACAGACTTGAGACTCAACACCTCTAATTTCCTTGCCTCCCATGGAATGTGGACAGGTTACGTGCTGGACATGATACAATCCAAAAATCTTGTGCTGGGGATTTCAACCCAGTACACTGAGATGAGACAAACAGACAAAAAGCATGAGGCTAAAGGGATGTTGGTCGCGGCTCTATTTGCTGCTTTAGAAGCCTCCAAATTGAGATTTCATTCCCTCAAATTACAACTCTGCTTCCTTAAGGAAGAGATGGGATTGCAGGCATCTGAAAGTTTGAAAAAGGAGCAACAGCTGGAGACTGAAATTCAGTCATTGCAAAATGAGAAACAGACTCTTTTACACTGCTCTGGTTAAGGTAATCAGAAAGACATTTGCATTTTAAGAGAGGAATGTGAAAGTCTGAGACAGGATAAGAGACAGGTATTGCAAATGAAAAATTTGTTGAGTAAAACAAATGACAAAATGCATGAGGAGATAGAGGAGTTACGAGATGAATTGAAATGGGTAAGTAGCAAGTTGGATAGGGAACTTAGGGACAACTGCGAATTGAGTGGTACGTATAGAGTGTTACAGAAAGATGTTGCTAAAGGTGTGGAACAGAGTGTTACCTAAGTTAGTCATGTAGAATGTAAAGACAAGATGGCAAAACTGCACCATCAGTGAGAGGTTCTGTCTGGGCATGTTAAGGTGATGGGCGGCTTTCATTACACACTCATCGACCTCTCTCTCATCATTATCTGGGGATGACAACTCTGATGATGACATCTCCCAATACAACACCCAGTCATGCTCTTACTGTGGTTCAGTGTCCTCCCACCATTCATAAGATGGCGGATCCCCTTGCTACAACAGCATGTCCCAACATCATCAACGTGATGATGACTATCATGTGCAATGCCAAGATGGTGACCCACATGATGGGGGGAGGCCTAGACCTACCACTGCACCCTATAGGCCTACCAACGGCTGCTCCAATAGCCACCTTGACAAAAGGCGACTGACAGGAGTTTGACAGAATGATCGAGCAAGCCCTTGGTAATTCTGATTTACCTGAGAGAAGCAAGCAGCCCTTTAAAGTGCATATGAAACAAATGCTGAAAAAAGGCCACTTCCCAGGATTTTGTGGTCCAAATTATGGCTCACGCCACAGCAGAGGCCACACTTCATTGAGCATGAGATCCCAACCGCCTCCCCATTAATCCTCTTCAGATGGCTCATTCTGTACAGCAGATCACTGACAGCAATAGGCCGTATGTGCCCCACTGACAATCTCAGCTGCCATTTGGAAAAGGTATGTTCCAAATGTGAGATGCTCAGCCTAGCAGAGGATTAGGAGGTACAGAGCCTCCAACAGACCACTGACCCAGGCCTATGGGTGAAGCTCCCAGATGTAGCCCACAGGACAACAGAGCAACTTTTTATCAGATTGCAGTGGAGCTAATTGCCGCGTACAACCCAGGCATGGTTGGGGTAATGTTGGTGCAACCTATAATACAAAATGCCAAAGAAAGCCCTGCGACATTTCATCAGAGGTTGTGGATGGCCTATTACACTGGCAAACACCTTGCAGGTGAGGCTGCAGATGCCAATCTCACTGAATTCAAAAATGTGTTTCTCCGGAGCATGCTTCTGGCTGTCCGTGATAAGGTGGAACCAATAATATTCCCCACCATGGATAACATTGCAGATGTCCTTTGAAAAACAGAATGGGTTTATCAGCTGTACATCTGAAACCTTGGCTCTGGTTCAAAAAAGGTGGTTATGGTACAGTCTACCGGTGAGTCCACAACCCACTACACAGTGTGGGGCAAGGCCCAAGATACAAAGCCCGCATCTTCGGACAACTGACAGCACCCCAAGTCGGGAGGTGGATACTGGAACCAGAACAATAACAAAAGCAATTGGAATTCTGATCCCAATTGTGGTAATTGAAAAAATCAATCAGGCCCTTCCTACTGAGAAATTGCAGAGGAGAACAAATATCTCAGGAATCTTCTTGGTCAGATCCGATCCATAGTGGATGCAGTCCCATCACCAGTGATTGCAGCAATAGCCCCAGGACAGTGGGCCTCAGTAGGCCATGGGGATTTGGGAACCGCAGGGAACCAGGCAGGATCAGATCTAAACTCCCAGGTACTGGCAACATGGATTGACAACTACAGGCCCAGTCCATATTGTGAACAAGCTTGCTTTGGACATAAACGGAAGGCCTTGCACCAAGGCCATGGTCAGGGGCTGACAACTGACAATGCTACTTGATACAGGGAAGGCTGTGTCTGTATTACATGATGGTGACCCAGCAAACAATTCTTGGTCCATCAGATGGAGGACCAATACCTGAGGCATAGATGGTATAACGCTATCTATGTACTGATCAATAGTACTCTCAGTGGTCATAGAACATATGCACACGCACCATACCTTCAATCTTATGGTGTTGCATGATCTCCCCAGCATCATGGGAATTGATTTCCTGGTGTGGTGGATCAGGCTAACATGCTCCTGATCCAAATCAGAGGACAGTGCCATACTGTCATTGATCTCTGATTTGCATGTGATTGTTGCCATATCCACCAACTTCAAGGAATATGATGTCATAGCTCTATTCCAAACCCACAAGTTTTTCAACAGACTCCTACCCATCCAGCAAAAGCATTTCAATGTTTTTGCCATAAACAAGCATAACTGTGGGAGGATGCAAACAGTCATCAAAATCCCAGGCCCAGCACATGGCAGGTAAAGACAATATCCTTTTCCTACTGAGGCCTTACCACCACTCAGAGAAACCAGTCAGTCACTCTTCAAGCAAGGTGCAATTAGGCCTTGTGTCTCAACTGCCAGTTCACCTATTTGGACATTGAAGAAGCCCATAGGAGCTTGGAGGCTCACAATTGACTATAGGAGGCTTAACCAAGTCACTCCTAGCAGCTCACCAACAGTAGCATCAGCACCTTATGTGCTCAAACTGCCAACCCCTGATCATCAGTGGTTCAGCATCCTAGACATCTTCAATGGCTTCTGGTCACTGCCTCAGGCCCTAAAAAGCAAGTACAAATTTGCCTTCACTTTTGAGGGTCGACAGTACACATGGACCTGCTTACCCCAGGGGTTTCACAATAGCCCCTCCCTCTTTCATCTACACATGATGGATGTCCTGGAAGGTTTCTCCACCCCACAGTGTGTTCTGCAGTATGTGGATGTCTTGCTGTTGGCAACTGCAACCAAGAAACAACACTTTGACCTCTTGGATGAACTATTGACCCTCCCCCAGATGGCAGGCCTGAAATGCAATCCTGCAAAGGCACAACTCTGCCAGAAAGAGATGATTTTTCTTGGCCTACACATAACAGAACAAGGCCAAAGCCCAGCATGGAAGAAAATCCAAAGCTTATAAGATTTGCCACTACCCACCAGCGTGGCAATGCTCAGATGTTTCCTGGGAATGGTCAACTATACCAGAGACTTCATCTGTGACTTTGCACAGAAGGCTGCACCTCTGTATGAGCTTCTGAAAAAGGATATCCCCTGGACTTGGTGTCCCATACACACAGAGGCTGTAACACTACTGGAACAGGCCTTGGCATCTGTTTCAGTCTTGGTGAACCCTAATCCAGCACTGCCCTTCCATAGAATCAGCCACCTCAGACATCACTATGTCTGCAGTCCTTGCCCAGAAAGTGAATGATACTCTGAGACCTTTTGCATATGCATCCCAAATGTTGTCAGCAGTGGAACAGAAATACAGTCTTTATGAAAGAAACCGTCTGTCTACCTACTGGGCCTTTAAACACTTTCTGTATATCATTGGGTACTCACCTATCATTATCAACACAAACCATACACCCACTGCCTTTTTGCTATCAAACAGGGTAAAGGATGGTTCTATGTGATAATGGCAATAGCACAAAGGTTATCGCAGCTACAGCGAATGTACATCAGCGAAAATCAATTTCGCCAGTGTACACCGCAATGCATGGTAAAAGGATGCTAGGGACTTACATTTTTTCAGTTTATGCAGGGGGATTCACTCCTCACACACCCCTATAATCAGATTCTCAACTCCAGGGGGGTCGCATGTTGCGGGGGTGCAAATAAAAAAAAAATTCAGGCTAGGCACAACAAAATGTATGTGTGCCCGAACCTGACACCTTCCCAGCTGAAGCCTGAGACCCACCCACCATGCCATGTGGCAGCTCGGCAGCCCATCGCTGCAAACACAAACCCTCCTTCCCCTTCTGTCGTGCTTGCTCCCGCCGTGCGTGTATATATATATATATATATATATATATATATATAGTGACAAGATGTCACTATACCTGCAGTCGCCCAGCCCATCCAGTAGTCATCTGATGAGGCACTGCTATTGAGTGGCCCTTATTGGTGTGCACCCAATAGTGAGTGCCCTTATCACTGGATACTGGTAAAGGATGGATCAGTATCCAACACCAGACTGACTCACTGGTCTTTTCTTCTCCAGGATCAAGATACACAGGTTCACTCTGCCAAGATGCTATCTATTCTGGAACATGAACTCCTATACCAAGAAGAACCACATGACTGTGCACTACAACCCCCTGATTTGTGTGGTCCAGGTGCTTTTCTTCCTGATACTCCAAAACTCCTTGCAGACAACTCCCTGTGCCATGTGTTCACAGATGGCTCAGCCTCATACTATCAAGAAGAACATGTAGCTGGATTTGGAGTGCTCATCATGCTTCCCAATGAAAGCACTGTTGCAGTGTTGAATCATCACAGTAAGCAGAACTGGCAGCAGTAGCATGTGCCCTCAAACTGATACAACATAGTGTTGAAGACATCATCATCTTCATAGACTCCAACTGGGTCTGTTTCTCCCTTACAGAGTTTCTACCATTCTGGCAGAAGAACTCCTTTGCATCTTCTGATGGCTCCCCAGTGAAATATAAATCACTTGTAGTTTGTATCCATGAACTCACACAGCATTTTCAGCACAAACATTTCATCCACAAGGTTAAATCTCACTCTAAGACTGACCCTTACCATGCTTCCAACAATCAAGCTAATACTCTTGCAAAAGAGGGTGCTTAGGGGGGAGACATGGGTACTGGATTACCCCAATGCTCTAGCAGCTGTGCACATAGCTGCTCTCAAGTAGAAATCAGAACCTTTTGTGCCACTGGACTTGTCCACTGCACAACACTCAGATCCCCAACTAAAGGATGTGTTCTGTCTCCTTGACAAAGGCACAGAACAAGTTCTACCCACTCACAGTCCCTACAAGAGACATATGAGTAGAATACATTTGTCACAGGATGGCAAATTGATCCGGTACCAGCCGGAGGATATGCCCAACAAATTATGAGTAGTCTCTCAATCCTTGTGATATGAGTTTCTCCACCAGGTTCAAGATACTCCCACTGGTGGACACCAAGGAGTTGAAAATACACTCCAAAGACTCAAAACTGTTGGTTGGTGGCCTGGCATTACAAAAGATGTGAAGCATTACTTTGATAACTATCTAATTTATACTCAAAACAACCCCATACCAATCAAACAAAATGACAGACTCATACTACAAAGTCATTCTAGCCCTTGGCATGCCATACAGATTGACTTTATTGGTTCCTTGACCAATATCAGCAGGAACAACAAGTATGTACTTATGGTTACTGATTTGTTCTCTAAGTGGGTTGAAGCATTCCCCACCAAGAATTGTACAACCAAATCAACTGCAAAAGTCCTGGTAGAAAAGATCTTCTCCAGGTGGGGTCTACCTCTCAAGGTGGACTCTGACAAAGGAACCAGCTTTAAAGGTGGGTTAATGCAAGAAGCACTTGTACTTCTAGGGATACACCAGAAGTCCCGCATACCTTACCACCCTCTGTCTTCAGGTCAAGTAGAGACAGTCAACAGACAGATTAAGCAAATGCTTTCCAAATTCATTGAGTATGATGCCAAGGACTGGGATTCTCTGTTGCCTTTACTCCTTATGGAATACATAGGGGTACTCCTTCAACCACTACCTACTTGACACCTTTTGAGGTGATGACTGGTAGAACTATGAGACTACCTGAACACTTGTGTTTGACCTGAACACTCCCACCATAGACAGAGTTTCTGTAGACAAGTATGTGGCCAAACTCAGATGTCATTGTAAAAACCCATCTGTATGTTGCACACTGCATGGCCAAGGCCCAGCAACAGTCCAAAATCCAGTTTGACAAGCATGCACAAGAAGTGGATTGGCAAGTCAGATATCATGTGATGGTACTCAGATTTGCTCATCCTACACACTCCTTCTCTAATAAGTGGGAAGGACCCTACTTCATTGTCAATAGACTAAGTCCCGCAGTCTATCAAGTTAGACTTCTGCAAAATAAGAAACTTACTGAGAAATGGTTGCATGCTAACAAACTAAAGTTTTACAAAGGAGTATAAATACTTTTCCTATCCCCATTAGGTGGAATTGTACAGATTGACCTTTCCTTTTTCCTTACAGGTAACCCTGCAACGTGGCTATCTTGCATCTGATTCTCCTCATGTCAGGAGCTTTCCCCTGCATCCAAGGCATGGTGGGTCACCTCCTTCCACATCTAGACCATCCTCCTACTACTATTCCAGAAGGAGTTAGTATCACTATTCCAAATAAATTTATTACTGTACAAGAAGGCAAGGACGACTACCTCACTGCTTCAGTTGTGGCCTCTGAAAAATCTTCCCTTCAAATTGAATGGCAAACAGATTTACATGGACAAACTCACCCTGTGGCCAGCCTATCCAAAGGAACTTCCCATGGCTGGCTCAATACCAACATTTCCCCAGATGGCACTCTGTCCATCATGCAAACTAATCATCGACATTCTAGTCTACATAACCTTACTACTTTAATTGACCCTGCCTTTTGCAAGAGGCTCCCCAAAGACTCCACAAAAGAATTTTGTATACACAATTATATGGCTACAGCTGCTATGTTTTTGTTTGTTTTACCTCCTACTGAAAAATAACTAACTGAATGTCCCCCACAGGAACCCAGTCCAGTTAGTGGCCTTACTACAACTTTGATCCCAGTACCCTTATTAATAACTTACAGTACATGCATGTCCCTGTCATTTTCAATCTCACACATTGGAACATGGCAGAATTTGGTATGTGTTCCACTACAAACACTTTAAAATTTTTCAGCACTCTGTTACTTGATAGTCTTGCAGCCTATCAGACACGTACTCAAGATCCTGTAGCTGGTATACATACTACTGAACATTTAGGTCTGTTTAGATGTAGACCTGGTCCCAAAGGTAAAAAGAACCATACAACATGCAAGAAACATGCAGATGCTGCTGCTGTTTCTGTCTTTACTGGCACCATCTCCAGACTCTTCAGATCAGGCATGTCCATCTGGAACAGAGCAAACATCACTGCCATCAAAAGTCACACATTAAAATTCCAGGAGGCCATGAAAAATGACATTTTACCCCGTTTGCTACATGGTGTGGATTTCATTAGTCAGGAAGAACGTTTTACAGTATACAATATGAGAGATATTGCTAAAACTTTTAATGATACCAAGGATAACATGAATACGTTTATTTTTCAAAATAATGAGGCAGACAAGCAATATATTGTCAGGGAACTACTCTGCTCTGCTTATGGCTCTTATGTCATAACTACCATCAATCATCTATTTTGTGATTTGAAATCTGGACGCATTCCAGATATCATACATAACAGAAGAATCTCTAAATGGTTTTGCCCACATTGTACATCAACATCCTGTATTACAATGTGTATATCTTGTTCGATTTCTATTCCTGTTTCTACTGCTAGGAATTTAGGATACATTACAAGACATCCTAATAGAGGACCTTGTTACACTGCTAAATGTTACACTGTTTGGGATACCATGTTTGTCACCTTCACTGTATCCTTACCATGCTTTGATCCTCAAACAGCAATATTTGATAAGCTTGCCTCTGTTTACTCCATTGGGCTTCTCGCTGAAGACATCTACAGAGAAAGCATTGAATTGCCTCCTCTTCTGGTATACCATCCGATCCTGGAAGCATGGGTCTCACCTCACAATGACTGCTGTGCACATAAGGGTTATCATAATTTGTGTGTTGATGTTTTCAACATCATCAAGCCAGTTTGTGGATACTCACTGGACAGCATTGATTTGTCCTTTACCTTGGATCAGGACCTTTCTTCTAATGACACAGATACCCCAGATGCATGATTGGCACCACCACCAGTGGTGAACACTGGACAACTCAACAATTCTTATTCGGAAGAGGTTCAGCAGCTTACTCCAAGACTCATGAATCAATCATACACCTGCCCAGTTCAACTACAGAAAAGGAGGCTACCAACTGTTAAAATTGCTTATAATTCTGATGGACGGTACTGCATCGTAACTAATCATAAATATTTTTCCTATGGTGATAAGGTTTGTCAGATAAAGCAACCTAACATTTGCTTAATTCCTCATCAGACTACTGTAATTGGCCATAAAGTGAGTACTCCTGTTCCCATCATGGAACCAGATGTTTGCTCTATCTCAATATTTACCAATTTTTAATGTTCACATTGACCCTTTGACTTTAACTCTTAAGTCTTTGTTAGAGACAAAGGATACTAACCTCATCGACATCAGTAACAATATCTCTGCAGATGGAGATGATCTTAATACCCTCATCCATGATGGTGATTTAAGTAATGCACTTTTTTTTTCAGTTCATGTTTTCTCCCTCCTTTTTTTTCTTTTGCCATTCACACTTTATTGAAATTTTTTTAGGTTACAGGAATACATCCATCAGCACAGCAAATGGAGAAGAAATAACATCAGACATTGAATATAACTCATTCCGGATGCATTCCGCCCCCCACATCCCCCCACCTCTCCCCAATTCTACCTCCCACAAACCCCCCTCCCCCCAGCACAGCACACATAGTACACATCTTTTGACATATTATTACAGTTGTCATACTCAGTCTGGTAAGGAATAGAGTGAATATAGGGGACTCCAGATCCAGTTGAACTTGAGCAGATTGTTCTGAAGACTAGCAACAGTCCTTTCCATTCTAAGGTTGGCATGGAGTTCTTGTAACCATTCGCCATATGTAATATCTAATGTGTCCTTCCAGTGCCTTAAAACCACTTTTTTAACAGAAGCGGATATCAGACAAATATGATACCTCCTGTTTCAGACACCAATAGCGGCAACATCCCCTAAGACGCATATCTCCACCGTAAATAGGTTGTCCAGCCCCAAAAGAGGATCCAGATTATGCTTACTTCTGTCCCAAAGTGAAACTATTTTGGGGCAGTACCAGAAAATATGAAGTAGGTCCCCAGTATCCTGTTGGCATCTGTAACAGGTAGAGGAGGACACAATACCTAGTCTAGTTAATTTTAAAGAGGGGAGTAACAAATGTTGTGCAGTAATTTAAATTGCATTAGTCTAAGTCTGTCTTGCAACAGAAATTTATGGCACGATTTCCAGATGCATGCCAAATCAAAATTGTACTCTGGAAGGAGCTGAGACCAGTAATGCTTCGGATCAAGATCTAGGGGGTGTATCCAACTAAGTAGTATACTATAGATGGCAGAAACTGTGTGAGCTTTTCCAACCAGTGGCTCCAGTGTACCACAGAAATCAGGGACTGTGCCCGTAAGGGGGATCGTGCCCAGTTTATTAACCAACAAATGTCAAAATTGAAAGATCTTAAATACATTAACCTGTGGGATTTGAAATTTGTTCAAAATATCAGTTGAGGTTAACCATTTTCCCTCTACCGATAGTAAGTCTTTGATTAAAACCTCCCCTAACAGTGGTAGCCAGTTACCCCTGATGGGTTTGCCATCTATTAGGAGGTTGGGGTTGCCTATTAATGGTTGAGATGGATCTTTATTATGACAATATTTTGAAAAGGTACATAGTTTAATGGACTTTAATGGATATCTCAATAGGGGAGTTACGAAGAGATGTGGTAGAGAGTTTGGAGTACAATACAACAAGGCCCTGGGTGTGAGCCCTGAATCTACTATACGAGATATCTCCAATGTTAACCATAAGGGGACATAACTGCTAGTTTCATGACAATCAATCAATGTTAACCACCTAAGATATTTGTTAACATGACTGGCCCAGTAATACAGACCAATATGAGGAAGTCTCAGGCCTCCAGTCGATTTGGGAGCAACTAATTTGTGATAAGCCAGTCGGGGTTTCTTGTAGCTCCACATGAAGCCGGTGATTATGCCGTGGACTTTTTTTAAACCACTTTAGTGGAAGCCAAATGTTTAACATATTTATAGGACAGAACAGACAGGGGGAAACATTCATTTTTACTAAATTAGCTTTTCCCCAAATTGACAATGGAAGAAGCGCCCATCTTTTAAGATCCACCTCAACACCATACAATAATGAGTCTAGGTTTAACTGAACCATGCGAGTAGGGGATCTTGTTAAAGTAAGGCCTAAATATTTAATTGCATCAGCATTCCAGGCAAGCCCAAAAGAGGTAATATCATGTGAGTATGTTTTATAATTCAAGGGAAAAACCACCGTTTTTTCCAGTATTGAGCTTATAATTAGCAACAGCACTAAAATTCTGGATAATTTCAAGTAGAGCAGGAATCGAGGAAGACGGTTGGGAAATCTGCAACAGTAGGTCATCTGTGTATGCAAGTAATTTAAAGCTGTACCCCCATACCTGGATACCCTGTATCTCTTGTTCTTGTACAATCTGCCTGATAAGCGGTTCAATGTATGAATTAAAAAGGAGCGAGGATAGTGGGCAGCCTTGTCTGGTACTAACAAAAAGTTTAAAGGGGTCCGAAATTGCACCATTACAAGCAATTCTCGCGGTTGGGAAATTATAAATAGAGTTGACCTAGGAACAAAACTGTTGGGGAAAGCCGAAAGCATTCATAACCATAGATAGGTATTTCCAATAAACCCTATGGAAGGCCTTCTCAGCGTCCAGTGAAACCAATACCATGGGATGATCCGTTTCCTTGGAGGCTGAGAAGATGTGTGTCAAAATCCTCAAATGATCAGTTGAGGATCTTCCCTTCATAAATCCCACCTGTTAAATAATGCACTTTCTAATACTTGGTTAGATATTATTTTTAAAGGTTTTGTTATCGTACAAGCATTTTTGATTATCTTTTGATACTAACACTTTGCTGCCCAAGGTGTACTCTTAAACAACACTGAAAACAGCTCAAATTCCTTTACAAGGCTTGTGCGTTGGGTCTGTAAACAACATTATGTTCCAACCACTTTCCCATAGTAGTGTTGTGTTTTTGGTAGGGCAACAAGGTGGGAATGTTATGCGAGGTTCTTACACCCGAATTGGCATTCCACCAGTACACCTTAGACAAACTATGCTATGCACATGTTGTACTAACTTACAGGGCATAGTCACTTGTCATATAAGTGTAAGTGTCAGGGTACATTATGATTTGTTTTACCATTCTTTCTTTATGCATGGAAATTGCACATAGTAAGCCAGGGCACCTGTGTTTCTGTAATCTATCATACTATTATGTAGTTGGCACTGCTGTTTTTTTGATTTATGTATAATTGCACCACATCCTGTGTTTTCCATGTACCATGTATGCTTGCATTGTTTTACGATACAGCTGACTTAGTACATGTTGTACAGGACTAGATAAAGCTGTAGTGTCACCTAACTTTTGGCCACTAGGGTTTATTTTATGTATCTAGCACTGCTTCTTGCTAATGGTAACCATGGTAATAATCTTAGTATATAATGTAATGTGTATTCCCCCTCGGAGACCTTCTACACTCCTTGGGGTACTGGGGAATACTAGGCATGGCTTCCAGCATCTTATGGTAAGAGTTGCTTAGGACAACTGTGATTTCCTGTTGTAGTAATAAAACTAGATTTATTACTGATATGCAATGTGTCTGTTACTCACTTGCACCTCTGTTACCACAATGAGTTTGATCAGGGCTTGGCACCCTAACATGTTAATGCCCTCAAATTTGGGAGTTCTGTTTCAGTTCTTACATAAACAGCAGGAATAGTAGCTGGAAAGCCTAAGGTTAATCTTAGCAAATGTAGTATAGCTTTCTCTAATAAACAATATTAGGTTCCTATAGTTCTGCCTTATATACAATTTGGGAATTATATTTGGCTTCAACTGCTAATAATAATTGTCTTATAGAATTGCCACCAAAGCAAGAATTAAAACTTTCAAAGCCAAAGCTGTATTCATGACCTTGTTTAAAATTGAGATGCAGTGAGATTTCTAATGCAGGTTCTTAGAGAAAACAATACCTAAATAAGTATAATTTTGTGTAATTTTTAATGGTTGTGATTTTATATACAATTTACTTGTGTATTTCTTATTTCCAAACAGCATATTTGATTAAGACATATTTATTGTCAGACTCATCTCATCCTACAAAAGATTCTAATAAGTACAATTTATCCTGAAAACACACAGCCATTAAGGAAAGAAATATAAGATCATCTGCCTATTCCAGACCTGGGCACATTTCTTCACCAGTTCTTGGTGAATCTGTTTTAGAATTTTGTAAAATATCTAACAATGGATCAATGTAAAATGAGAACAATGTGGAAGCTAGAACATGCACTTGTCTTACACCCCTCCTTGGTAAGAATATGGCAGATAGATTACCAGCCAAATCCAGCCCAACCTGCACCAATGTTTTAGAATAATACTAGTTTTATAGCATTTATCATGATTGGGTCTATTCCTATTTTGTCCATTACTTCCCAGAGCTTGCTCCTATTAATAGTGTCAAATGAAGTTGAAAAGTCATTATATGCTGCATAAAGTCTTTGTTTAATCAATTGTATGTATTTTTCACATAAATGAGGTAAAATAAAACAATTATCCAAAGTCAAATAAGTTTGACGAAAACCTCTTTGGAATGGTGACAAACCCCCTCTTTTATTAGTATCATTTGTAATATGCCCCAATAATATTCTGGCAAAATTCTTCCCTATTATATCTAGAAGACTTATAGCTCTATATTTTTTGGATCTTGCTTATTGTCTTTTTTATAGATGGGTATTATTACTGACCCTCTCCATGAATCGGGATATTGTTTCTGAAAATACACTTATTAAAAAAAGGAGACAACATTTTTGTCCAATTCTGTATCTCAAACCTAAATAATTCACCCAGCATCATATCTGGGCCTGCTGCTTTATTCTTTGTTAGATTTTCTACTGCATCCATCATCCCTAATTCTTAAATTCAGCTTAATCATGACTTTGTCCATTTTCAGCCACAATCTTTATTCATGTTTATTTAGCATTACTTCCGAAAAATATTTAACCCATTTTTCTGGTGAGACATCATTTTCTATTTCATCCATGAGGTCTTTACAATCATGTGCCACTAGGGTCCAAACCCTTTTACTATCTTCTGACTCAATAACTTTTATCATACATTCTGACTGTAGAGCATAATATTCTCTCTTCTTTCTGCCTAAAAGATTTCTAAAATTTTTCCTAATGATTTTCAGAACTTCTTTTCCTTGGGATGTACAGTTTTGTGTGTATTGTCATATACATTTCATTAAATGACTTTTCATAGATTTATATTCATTATCAAACCAACTTGTAGTTTCTTCTTTAGATTTTACACTACCTTTCTTATACAATTTAGTTTGCAACTGACCAAAAAAATTCTTCAGTGTTTCTTAAATCATTGGAGAGTCCCAGTTCCCTGTTTTAGCTATTGTATTTTTAAGAAAAATTCTAACTGGTCTTTTATATAAGGTTCAACTGTTTCTGCCCATAACAATATTTTTCTATACCTAATTTCAGTTAGTTTTATATTTATGTTAGTTTTTACCAGGTCACACTACTATCTATTAGTGCTGTATGAAAGACCACTGGTAGGTGATCACTATCTGTTCTTACTGGGACAAAGAGATATTTCCACCAGTCCACCAGGCCTCTCCAACATGTCAAATCCACCAATGTATTTCCCTTATCTGAAAGAAAAGTTGCTGCCCCTTCTTGGTCACCCATTAACCTACCATTCAGTATATATAAGCCATTATTTTTTAAGATTGTCTGTAGTTTTTTACCATTATTATTAAGCTTCCAATCCTTTTTATTCCTTTTTACACCATCTGCTTCTGGGTATATCCATTTCATAACTGAGTTGTCTGATATACCATCAACATTTATTACCCTGGCATTCATATCTCCTACCAGAAGCAGAAAATCATATGGGTAATTTATGGTGGCCTCAAAAATGGTCTTTTCCAACACATTCCATACATTTTCATTAAAGTATAGTGATTTAATGGCAGTATATAGCAAGAAATCAGTATTAATTTAACTTGAGTTGTTCCTAACCTAATGACCATAAAGAAATCATTCTTACTTATTTCCTCTATAACGTTAAACAACCCGACCTTAACATGTGTTATTATTCCTCCCACTTTTCTGCCTTGCTTTGACCCCTTATTACTAGGACAATGAAATGTTTTATATCCATTAATATTAATATTACCTTTAGAGTCATGCCATGTTTCTTGAAGGCATACTACTATGGACTTCTTAATGAAATTCATATAGTCTGGGTAACAAATATTAGTGTTATGTCCCACTATATTCCATGTCACAAAACTTATGATATTATTCTCTTTTTCTATTCTGTAAAACATATCCTGTTCTATAGATACATCTGTTAACAACATTCTGTCTCTGTTATTAGTCTCTATATTTATTTCAAGTCAGTTCTTATCTTCCAACACCTGGAATCTATTTTGTAGATTTATGGATTCATGTATATATACACCAGTCTGCATCACATTATTTTTCTTATCAGAATCTATATGCTAAACTGACATCCCTTGCTTTGCAAATGTATACAGTTATACTGTAGAAATGAATGTGAACGCTATCTGGGTTTATCTAGAATACAGGAGGTTAACCCTGAGTTGCATTTTGACCTCCATAGCCTTGTTTGCAGAATTATCAGTAAGAAATTAGCTATGGGATGGGATATCTTAATTGGTTGTACCTGCTAAAATGACCAATGTACTCTTCAGGCTGCTCACAGGAAAGAAATTGGTAGTCTTGATAGATTTTGTGGAACACGGGTGGTGTAATTTACAAAAACAGGATGCAGAATTTAATTGCCAGGGAAAACATCTTATAAAAAGAGAGCAGTGTTTTGTTTAGAGATAGAGAGAGCTGGATATGTTAAGGAAAATCTGAGATGAAGGACTTCTGTTTGAACTGCCTGTATCAAGTGGTATATTGCACAATTATATTTTTTATTTTAATGATAATAATAAAACACTACTTATAAATAACTTCTGATTTGCCTAAGCTTCCTGACCTATGTCTTAATGACAGCTGATGTCAGCAGTAGGATTTATGCTGTGCATACTCTAAGCCAGAAGTTTATTGTGTGGGTACCAGATTTGGTATCAGGGAAGCATAGAAGAATGGTGTGGATACTGCAACAGCAAGCCCAGGAGTGATTACTAGAAGAATGGCAGCCAAACTTGAAACAGAGAAAAAAAGCCCACACTGAGATTGTACAGCCAGCACCAATTATGGAAGAAGAAAAAGAAGCAGAACAGCCAGGGACAGATGCAGAAAGCATTTCTGCCTTCTTCAAACAGTGGGCTATACAACAAAGGGAGACTGAGAAACAGACAGAAGAAGAGAAGCAATGTCTAGAGATAAAGAGAAGAGAAGAAATGCAGCAACAGGTGCAGCGATGGCTGGATGCCTTGCAAACTATCAAAGCTGAAGGATCTGGTATACATTCAGCACATCAATGGAACACACACCTTAAAGGACATTCAACTTACAAATCTGTATCTCTCGGATAATATCAAAGGATAGCTGGTGACTTTTTAAAAGGTAGCTGGAGCCTGTCAAAGGCCAAAACAGCAATTGGCAATCAGGCTGGTACCTTATCTGACAGGTAAAGCTCAACTTGATACATCGATATGGCCACTGTGCAGTCAGAAACTGTGACATTGTGAAAAGAGAAATCCTTAAAAGGTATGATATCTTGGGAGAGACCTACAGGCATAAATTCTAGTTCCTGAAGTACAACTTAGTTGCCAATCCTTGAGAAAGCCTTCACCCAACTCAGAGTATGCCTCATTAAATGGATCCAACCAGAGGGCAAAACAGCCCCACAGATCACTTACATGTTTGCAATGGAGCAATTCATCAACATCCTTCCCACAGCATTGGGTAAAATAGCACAAACCAGAAAGTGGGTAAAAGGTCATTTGTTTGGCTGGGTTTTGTCAGATGGCCAGACAGACACTGCAGCAGTGAAGTAACAGCCAAGGACCTGTAAGACCCTTTTTTGTGATTTAACTCTAGGTTAGATAAGAACTTTTGTGGGAGCAACAAATCTGCACCCAAACACATTATACGCTAAGACTGTAATATGAAATTTTGACCTTAGCAAATTGGGGCAAGTATTTAACAGATGTTAAGGTGGCGGATAAGACTGTGAAGGGATTTATATATTCAGAAAGATACAGACCCTGGTGCCTGCTGAAGTTCTGAAAAATACATGGTTCTCCTGATGCCCCTACCCTTGATAGATCAGCTTTTTGAAAGAATTGCAATGGGCGTGCTGGCCCATAGACAAAAGTAAAAATTGTAATTGATTCCTTTTCATAATATGTGACTATGCTACTCAATAGTCAGAGGTAATTCCAAAGGATACTGTCACAGCCACAAAACTGGCAGCAGACCTTGCCAAAAGTTTCAGCAGGGTGGGCATACCTAAAGAGATTTCTACTGATCAGGGTAGTAATTTGGATGATGTATTACTGAAGGAGCTGTACCAACTATTAAGTATCACTGCCATAAGAACCTCCTCTTATCACCTTCAGACAGTCTTGTTTAAAATTTTAATTGAACCCTAAAGGTTTGTGAAAGGTGAAGGGGCCACATCCTTGCTAGACTGTTGTACAGATTGTAGTAGCCAGGGATTCATGGGGATGTTGCTACCTAATGCAGTTCTTGTACTGAATGTCAGAAAGTAGCCCCAATAACTACAAAAAACACCCCACCCCAGAAAACATGTTCATTTTTAAAGATGGGAATATGTGACAGGGTTGAGTAAGACTCTGTCCCATTTGTTATGCAGAGAGAGTTAAAAGCAAGGATCTATTCTGTCCTCTCGTATTCTGTCACTTGTCTATCTCCCATTTGTCTGTTTATACAATCACATTTTCCTTGTGGCTGTACACGTAGGAGGCAGTATAGTGTCATGGTTAAGGGCATTGAGCTGCAGACCCGGAAACCTGGGTTTGAATCCCATCAGTCCCCACTTGTATACTTTGTGACCCTTAGCAAGTCACTTAACTTCTTTGTACTTCAAGGTCTCAGCTGGAAACAAGCTCCAGCTTAGTGTGCCTTTTCTGTTTATACAGTTTACCCCTTTCTCCCCTTGTGAAACCTAGGAGTCAGCCACTCTGAAGGGTCCTGCAATTTTCTCTAGTTTTTCTCCCTTCTTTCACTTGCTGTTTCTATTCTTTCATTCTACCCTTTGCTTCTCTGTAGTTAAAAAATATATGTGAATCTCTATGTGAAACTGAGATCCTTTGGTTTGCATATGTATATAATCATAATGTTGAAATGAATGAAGAAAGCTATTTGGGTTTATCTGGAACACAGGGGCTTAACCCTGAGGTACATTTTGACCTCCAAAAGCTGGTTTTCTGAATTATAGCAGGAAATCAGCACTGGGACGGGATGTGTTAATTGGTTGCACATGTTAAAAAGACTAATGTACTCTTCAGGCTGCTCATGGGAAAGAAATTGACAAAGTATTAATATATTTTGTGGAACACCAGTGGAGTAATTTACAAGAATGGAATGCAGAATTCCAATTGCCAGGGGAAAACATCTTATAGAAACATAGAATACGATGGTAGATGGGGACCTCATGATACATCTAGCCTGCCCATTTTTTATACCCCTCCCCTAAAGGACTTATGTCCTAATGATTGCCTTGTGTCCATCCCACACAGTTTTGAATGCTCCAACTGTTTTAGCCTCCACTACATCCTGGGTTAAACTATTCCAGGGTTCCACCACCCTTTCTGTAAAAAATGACTACTTCATATTCCCCCCTGAATCCCCCCCCTAGCCTCATGTTGTTCCCCTGGTTTGTATGTTGTCTCTGGTCTGAAAGAGATCCTGCTCCTGCACCCTGTTTATTCCCTTGAGGAACTTGTATGTTTCTATTATATCTCCCCTGTCTCTCCTCTACTCAAGTGAGTGCAAGTTAAGTTCACTCAGCCTCTCCTCATATGGCCTGTGATGCACCCCCTGAATCCTCTTAGTAGCACTTTTCTACACCATCTCCAATCTGCCTATAACCTTTCTGAGGTGCAGCCTCCAGAACTGGGCACAATACTCTTACCAGGGATTTATACAATGGCATTACCACCTCCCTCCTTCTGCTCGTGAATCCCTTTCTGATACACCCCCAGCATACCATTAGCCATCAGTGATGCCTTTTCACACTGTATTGCCACCTTCAAGTCCTCTGATATAATGACACCCAGGTCCCTTTCTTGATTGGTTGCTGCCAGTCCCTCCCCCCAGGTAATACTCCCTTTCTGGGTTTCCTTTCCCTATGTGCATGACTTTGTACTTTTTTGCATTGAACTTTAAATGCCAAGTTTTTGACCATGCTTTCAACTTCTCCAGGTTTGCTTCCATTTTCTTCACACCCTCAGGGGTATTTACCATGTTGCAGATCTTTGTGTTGTCTGTGAATTGGCACACTCCCTTCAACCATTTTGTAATGGCACTGATGAAAACAATGAAGAGGAGAGATTCCAGCACTGACCCCTGGGGCACTCCATTAGTCACCTATCTCTCCTCAGACAAGGCACCATTTACCTGTACTCTCTGTGTCCTCCCACTCAGCCAGTTTTTTACCCATTTCACCACCTCTTTCCCTTCTCCTATGCCTTCTAGCTTATTTATCAGTTGTCTGTGTGGTACCTAGTCGAATGCTTTACTGAAGTCTGGGTATACTATATCCACCATATCACACTGGTCCAATGCTCTGGTGACCCAGTTGAAGAAGTCAATGAGGTTTGTTTGGCATGCACTGCCTGCCATGAATCTGTGCTGCTTTATATCCCTCTGCTGTTTTTTTTCCAGAAACTCCAGTATTCTTTCCTTGAGCAGTGACTCCTTCAGCTTGCCCACTACTGATGTGAGGCTGACTGGCTGGTAGTTTCCTGCATCCTCCTTGCTTATAAAAAGAGAGAAGTGTTTTCTTTAGAGACAGAGAGAGCTAGAGATTTCAAAATTACTCTCAAATGAAAGACTTTTTTTTTACTTCTTGTACAAAGAGCTATCTTGCACAATTTTATTTTTTATTTTATTATTATTGATAATAATAAAATGCTATTTGTGAAATGTATAACTTCTCTGGGTTTCCCTATGCATCCTGACCTACATCTCAATGAGAAGGAAGAGATGTGGTACTTTTTTTGAGCGAAAGCATAAAAACAATGGAGATACAGGGAATACTGTACAAGGGAAGGCAGCAGTGCTGTGGGTCACCCTGGCAACAGGGAATGGAGTCACTACTCCCAATGAAATAATCTAAAGCCTTCCAGCACGGGGAAAGGAATTAGAAAAGGGACTCATAAAAGTCATTGTCAAGATGGCAGGAAAGGAGGAGGTTCTGTTGGTGGGGGGACTTCAACCTATCAGATGTAAACTGAAGCCTCTCAGGAGTGGCTTCAGCTAGAAGCAGAGACATCACTGATTTTCTGATGGGGGGGTTCTTCAGGCAAATATTTTGTGAACCCACATGATATGGTATGATATTGGATCTGGTACACAGTAACAGGGACAGTGTTACAGACATCAAGGTGGGAGGCCACCTGGGGACCTGTGATCACTGCATGGTGTGATTCAATATAAGGATGGCTGCAGAATTTAACCACATGAGGGCGAGGGTTCTGCACTTCAGGAGAGCAGATTTTATAAAGACAGGTGAATGCCTCAGAGATGACCTGGTGGGGGGATGTCATGGGTGGGGTGAAGGAACAGTGGATCAAGATGAAAGGGTAGCATAGTAAAGGCAATAAATTTCTGCATCAAACAAGTGAACAAAACTAAGAGGAAATGGAGACCACTATGATTCTCAAAAGAGGTGGCTTAAAAGGTAAATGCAAAAAGGGTAGCATTCAGAAGGTATAAGGAGACACAGAGGGAGAAAGATAAGAAGGTATATCAGAGGGAAGCAGGGAAAGCAGTAAGGAGAGCAAATATGCAAACTGAAAAGAGAATAGCCCAGGACCTAATGAAAAGGAGCAAGGCATTTTTGGTATGTCAGTTAAATGAAGAAGACCGGGGTGGGATTGTAAGGTTAAAACAGGAAGGATGTACTGTGCAGCGGGGGACCAGGAAAAGGCAGACATCCTGAACAAATATTTTTGCTCAGTGTTCATAGAGGAACAATAAGGAGAGGGGCCACAAAGAAACAGAACATTTGCAGGGAGGGAGAAGAACACTAGTACTTTTTTTAGAAGTGAGAGTTCTGACGGGACTTGATAATCTGAAGGTGAACAAGGCAATGGGGCCAGATTGGGTGCATCCAGGGACATTGAGGGAGTTTAGGGACATTTTTATTTATTTATTTAGTTTTTGTTGACCGGGTAAGTGCACTAGACAAATCCTACCTATTTTCAGGCACGATCTAGGGGAAGGGGATACAGATGAATGCCAACTGACCTTGAATCAGATTAAGCTGTTGGTGGTATTTTTAGTGAATGAGGAAAATTTGGCCATGACACTGGGGAAATTCCCTTACTCTGTCTGTAGGGGGACCCTTTGGCCATCTGGCTGGGATGGCCACTTGTGTGCAAACCTTGGGAGAGAAGGATGTTGGAGGGATGGATGAGAAGCCTCCTCCTCTGTCTCTGAAACTCGAGAGGCTGTGGTGTTTCAGAATTATTTGGTGCTGACTGACTTGCTGGAAGAATTGTGTGATGCTGACATGGAGGAAACTCAGAAGGATTCTGTTACCACTGGAGATTTACAGCCTGAGCCCTTGGAGGGTAACTGTATTGATTTGCTGGAGAAGGAATGCTTGTTGGAGCTTGTTTTGGCTGATGAAGAACATTGTAGAGTTCAGAAAGCTGCTTTGGTGCTGATATTGCTGCCCAGAGAACTGCTCCCTTGCCGGTTCCATCAGATGGCTCACAGTCTGTTTTAACACCTGATGAAGATGTCCTTTGTGTTGGGGAGATGAGCATGGAGACCAAGGAGCAGAGTTCAGTAGTGGCTGGTAGCTTTCAACATCAGGAAGATGTGTGCCAAAAGCCAGACATGGGTGATGATTCTTCACATAAGTGTGACTCTTTGCCTATTCCACAGCGTTTGGGTATAAGTGGGCCTTCTAAAACACTGACAGGTAGTATTGCTATGGTTACAACTGGCATTCCTCTTACTGCAGGAGGGAAGGAGCAGGCCGATAATGTCCCAGGGCTGGTGACAACCACTATTCTGCCTCCACTGGGGAGAGATATAGTTCCTGGTGGCTGGGATAAAGGTGGTTTGCAGCAGAGTGCTAGATGGTCTCCTGAATGTGCTATTGAAGGAGCTGGGTGGCTTCACAAATGGATGGGCACTGGATTCTGGACCCTCAGGATGAATCTGTAAAATGCTATGCTCAACACTCGACACCTGAACGTAAGAGTACTGGGTCTTCTGCTGTGAATGTTTCTTCCTTATTGAATGTGTATAAGGCTGGGTAAGTACTGGCACACAGCAAAAGGTTGGAGGCCAACAGGCTGGTGGGTTGCCCGTTCTTGGGGATGATCCTCTCAATGCTTCATCATTTGCTGGTATTCAGATGGAGCCTTCGAACTGGGTGTTACAGGACCCGAAACAATTTGCGTAGTTGAACCCAATGTTCAAATTGGCAGATTTATTCCAGAACAAAGGAGAACCAGGCCCCCAGGAAGAATGCTGTTCAATTAATATATAAAGGGGGACTGGAAGACCTGCCTGATAGATTGTATGTTGCTAGTCACTTGTTGAAGGGATCTATTAAATTTTTTTCTTCAGAGATATTTGCCCTTATTCATATTGGTAATTCAAACTATGATGTGAGTTTTAAATCTGTCTTGAATTTAGACAGATTTTGGGCACAACATCAGAAAGTTAAAAATACACCTTTGTTGGTTCCGTTTTTAGCGGTTCCCTTAACTAAACCTGCAGTTAAATTGATTACTATCATGTTTCGTAATGAAGGAGTTAATATTGAGGACATTTTGTTTTGGTTGAGACAGAGGTGTGAGGTCTTGGATAAACCCACGTCTATACTGGATAGTGAACAAATATGGAATGGAGGGTGGAAATTGAGAGTGGAGTTATTTTCCACTAATAATGGTCCTGTACATCTTCTTAACAGCTTTTCTGGGGGGAAGAACAGGGGGAGTTTGTTTTATTTCGGTCAGTCTAAGGCTTGTTTTAGGTGTGGGTCACAGACTCATCTTAATACAGCATGGGATACTCCTAGATGTAATCATTGTTTTGAGTTTGGTCACCTTTCCGCTGACTGTCTTAATCTATTTAAGTGTAATTTGTGCAAAACAACAGGGCATGGTTATGGGAAATGTCCTTGGGCATCCCATAATAAGGATGATTTTCCATCTCATGAGGGGCTGATTAATATGGCCCAACTATTACATTCTAAGAAAGTAACTGTCCAGATGGATGCTGGTCTACATGGGATCCCGGTTTCTCCCATTCCTGACATACCTGTAGTAGAAGAGGTGGAGGAGGGGATGGGAACTCAGGGAATGGGAACTCAGGACCATGATAGTCAGACACAGGCTGAAAACCCTCAGGTTCTAGAAGTCCCTTCCAATTCTCCTGTAGCACCTACTTCGTCCATTACTGCTTGTGGAGATTCCAGTTCATCTGATATGCCTCCTCCTGAGTTCTCAGCAGCCATTTAAAAAAGTTTTCACAAAAAAGGGAAATAGGTCTGGGAAGACTATTTTGTCCAAAGCTTCCCCTTTGTCTAAAGGTGATAAAGACAGCCCTGATAATTAGAAACATGAGAATAAGTTTGCAGTTCCAGGGATGAGTCAGAAGGGGAAGAGTCTGATATCTCTTCCTGGGCTTCTGCTACTACTACTGATCTTGCTTCTGATGGGGAGGAAGGGGATGGGAGGGGCAAGGAGTCTACCCTAAGAAAATCTACACATAGGAGAGTAGCTAAAGTTTCATGATATTTGGGTTGGCGAATCTTTTCCTCCATACTACACATCTAAGGCTTCTTTGACTATTTCTACACCTAATGTAAATAGCATTAAGCGCCATAAAAATATGGTTGCTACATTGACCCTTTTGTCTCAGCAGAAATGTGATATTATTGCAATTCAAGATACCAGACTAAAAACAATCTCTGAGGTTAAGTTTGCTGATACTATTTGGACTAAGGGTGCTATCTTCTGGTCAAAAGGAGAAGATACTTGTGATGGGGTTGGGATTCTATTTGTGAATTCAAATATCAAAGAATCTAGGTTGGTTGATATTTCTCCTGGTAGGGCTTTGTTATTGGATATTAATTACAGAGGAGACAGGTTTAGAGTGATTACGTTATATGCCCCGCAGACAAAAGCAAGATGAATTACACTGATGAAGAATATACAGCCCTTTCCTCACACCTCTAGGATGGTTCTTTGGGCAGGGGATTTTAATTGTGCCCTGGGTACCTCTGATAGAGGGTTGAAGACATTTAAATTATTTTGTGACTCAAATACTCTTGTTACTATTATTAATACTGCAAAGTTACTGGCTGCCTACAGACTCAGGTATTCAACTGGTGGTAATACTTTTTTTAAATCCTCACTATCTACTAGAATTGATTTTGTTTTACTTTCTGCTATTCTACTTGTCACTTCTGTATCCTTGACGGCTTGGGAGTTTACTGATCATAGGTCAGTGACTATTCAAATTGCTTCAGATACTGTGCCCAGAAGTAAGAAAAATCAATGGAGGCTTAATAACAAACTTTTGGAGGATGTGGATGTGAGAAGAGATTGGCACAGGGCGTGGTTGGCGAAGCTTTCTATACTTGATTTCTATGATGATCTCAACTCATTGTAGGAGGACACTAAAATTGATTGGAGGCATTGTTTTCAGAAATGGTCTAGGACCACTGCTAATGATCAGTATCTTGAATATTTGAGTCTGAAGGGCCAGTTACAGAAGTTAATATCTCTGACTGAAACAGGGAAAAGGGATTATGGTGAACAGCTCAAGAATGTCAAATGACAAATGTTTGACTTTCAGTATAATAGAGCTAAATCTTTAAAACAGGAACAACGATTTGGATTAAAATTGCATAAGGGTGCTTTTGATCCTTTTCAAGATTGTAGTGATAGAATTGCTCATAGGCTGATTACTCAGTTGGAGATGGTGAAAGGGACTGTGGTTTCCTCTCCACAGGAAATGTTACATGTTGTAGAGCAAAACTTGGGGTCTCTCTTTCAGAAAGATTTAGGGCTTGACAATTCAGCTGTTGATCTTGAATGGCTACATTTACCTACCATTAATGATTTAGATAAAAAAATTTTATTAGAGGATGTTTTGGTGATGAAGTTCGTATTGCCATTTCCTCCTTGAACCCTGACTCCGCACTGGGATGGATGGGTTGGGGGCTGCTTTTTATCAGTCTTTTCAGGATGTACTTGTTCCTGTTTTTGTGAAGGTCATTAATGATATGTTCTATAATTCCTCTTTAGCTGAGACAATGATTCAGGCTTTGGTTATCTTGTTATATAAAAAGGCCCCTAAAGGGGACTTAAAGAATTGGAGAATGCTTAGTCTGTTGAATACAGACTTGAAGATTTTTAACTAAGATATTGCTTAATAGATTATCCAAAGTGGCGGATAAGTTGATTAGTCTGGAACAAACTTGCTCTATCCATGGTAGATCTCAATATGATAATTTGATAGTAATGAGGGAACTCTTTCATGTTGCTCAAGATGGGAATTTGGCAGGGTTTATTCTGGGCCTTGATCAGGTGAAAGCCTTCAATCAGGTTGCGTGTGACTTTTTATTTACTGTGTTGAAAACTTATGGTATACCTGATGGTTTTGTGGGATGGATACGTACTATCTACCAGAAAGCCAAAATCATTCCTAATGTTAATGGATGGCTTGGTAATCCTATATTGTTTGAAAGAGGGGTGCGGCAAGGTTGTCCACTCAGCCATCTTGTGTATGTTTTTTCCATAGACATTTTACTTAAATTGATAGTTAATCATGACCATATTGCAGGCCTTCATATAGGTAATGATTCTTCTCTGGTCAAAATTATGGCTTATGCAGATGATTTGGTACTTTGTCTATCACATGTTGCAGAAGGGAAGTATGTGACAGATGTTTTGTCTTTATTCTCTTCCTGCTCAGGATCTAAGATCAATTTTACTAAAAGTAAGGGGATCCCCTTAGAGGACACTCCTATACCGAGGCAGGGCTGTATAGCAGGTGTTGCCATAAGTAGAGATCCTTTATCCATTCTGGGTGTGGAGTTTGGTTCTGGTGATATGTCTCATGTTAATCGGAATAAAGGAGTTGTTAAGTCAAATGGTTTAGTGGAAAGGTGGAAAGGGAGGCAGATTGCAAAAAAGAAAATAGTTTTATTGATAAAAACATTGTTGGTCCCAATTTTTTTGTATATTAGATATGTCTTTCCACCCCAATTTCTTTATATATGGCTTTGTTCAGCATTTTCTTTCAGGCTTTTTGGGGTAGTAGATTGAGTCCAATAAAACAGGGATATACATATAGAAGCATTAAGGATGGTGGTATAGCTATGGTTCATCCAATAGCATTTTATGTTAGTATATTTGTGACCTACAACTTGAGTCCTCTTTTACAGCCTGTGGATAAGATTTGGTACCCTTATGTGAGGGCTTGGTTCTCTAGAGGGTTGTCCATTTGGAAAGGTGGTAAATCTGGTCCTTTATCAAAACTTCTGAGTTTTCCAAAGTATGGATTGGAAACCTTTAAAAACTTGATGAAATGGGGTCTAACTGTTTCTCTTTTGGAAACTTTTGGTAGGCAAAGATTATATAATCATATTGTATTTACAGAATTCAAGGAGGAACTGTTTTTTCCAGATTGTCCTGTGTCTTCCGTTAGTGTGGTCATCAAGTATCTTTCTAATAAAAGACTGCCTGACTTTGTTTGGGATAATGTTTGGTTAAGTAGTTACGGTAGATTACCTGTAGGTACTAATAACAAACATAAACAGCTTAGTGATAGGTACTGTACTAGGGATCATTGTATAGCTGTTTTAGAAACTCAGGCTCATCTCTTTTTGGAATGCCCTTATGTTCATAGTTTTTGAGTTTTCTTGGCATCAAGATGGAATGAGCCCTTGTTCACATCTTTATCTTATTGTTCATTAATGTATGGTGTACATAAGGGTGAATGGATGAACTTCCTTGCTGATACTTTGCTCCTTGTTTTTTCAGTTCTGCGGTATTATATTTGGCAATCCAGATGAGTGTGGGTAACACAAGAAAGGAAAATGTTATTTGATGAAATTGTAGGTAATGTGAGCCTCACATTGCTGAATATTAGGTATGGGGATTATAAACATCTTGGTGGGGAGAAAGGGAAACAACTGTGGGTTAATTGTGCAGATTGGGTGGATACTGTTTAACTTTTTTCTTTTTTCTTTCTCTTGCAAAAGATGATTTTCTTTTTGATCATGTATTTGTTGTTCTTCTATACTGAATGTTGATTTTTACTGTTTATTTTGTAATGGAGTCCTCTTTTTCAATAAAAATGCCCTTACTCTTTTCGATAAGTGCCATGGGATCTTTAACATCCACCTGAACTACCACAAATCCAGGCAGATGGGACCTCAGTTTAACATCTCATCCGAAAGATGGCACCTCAGAAATTCAGCATCACTCTCATGCTGCACTACAGTGTCAGCACTGGGATATTAACCCAAGTGCCAGATGTAGACATGCCAGAAATAATGGCTGTACCTCTGACAGTTCAGTTTAACAGCTCATTGGAAACAGGAATGGTTCTGGAGGACTGAAGGAGGACAGATGTAGTCCCACGACACAAACATAGTAGGAGCGAGGAGGCTGGCAATCATTGGCCAATCAAACTGACATCAGTGGTGGGAAAGTTAATGGGATCACTGCTGAAGGAAAGGATTGTGGAATATTTTGAATCCAGAGGGTTACAAGACCCAAGGCAGCATGAGTAAACAGAGGGGAGGCCATGTCAAAAGAATCTTGACATTGAGCAATCCACACTATATTGCAAGGCAATGAGATGATCCAGAGTTGCCTCTGTGGCCTTGAGCAAGCCACACTAAAAAATACACAGCAATGAATGTTAAAATTGCATGATTTAATTCACAGGAATCTTTTGGAGCATGAAAGCATGTCATTAACCAGTGTGTATTAACATCTTTTGTAATGAGATTTCCCAAACTGTGGATCAGTTAACAATGGAGGATGATCAGAGCAGTGCAGTAGAGCGCCTTCAGAAACTCACAGAATGGGAGTAATTAGTACCCAAATCCTCAATAAGATGAATGCAACACCAAAACAGATGGAATTATGGCAGTGCACAGTAAAAACATGAACATACATCATCGAGTTTTCTGAGTTTTTATGCCACAAAAGCAATTTAAAGCCTGCCTATTTCTGTAAGTTCTTCATGTTTTTCTAATTTAGCGACAACTGTATAATAATAAGTTGCACTGTATGTACTGCAGGTAATGTACTGTACCTAAAAAGAGGAAGATATTGACATCCTTTTTCCCCAAAAAACAGTACCTGCCCTCTCAATCGTGAAACCAACAGACATAAGTGGCTGTAGCAAGATGTAGCGTGGATGTAAGAAAATAAAAAATGTTTAGATATATTTACTGATGAGAGTACAATAGTAATGCAATCTCTTTGACCCATGGTTTTCTAGAAAAAAATATTTCTTGTACTGAAACCGCAGCCCAAACACCCACTAGAAATACTTGCCTGGAGTGCCATCTTGTGCTGCAGGCCAGGGTCAGTACAACTGTTCAGTGACATCATGAAGGGCAATTTCTTTAGAGAAGAGATACAGTAGTGTCCAATACACTGACGCCCTTTGTTGAGTGAGTGTTTGCAGATGGGCATTTGCTTTTCCAAGGTTCAAAAAAAGAGGTGTGCAAGAACAAGAGGGCACAATTTGAAGATAGAGGGGGGGTGGCTCAGAGGTAATTTAAGGAAGTATTTTTTCACAGAGAGGGTTGTGGATGCATGGAACGGCCTTCTGGAGGAGGTTGTGGAGTCAAAATCAGTGGTGGAATTCAAGCATGCATGGGACAATCATAAGGCAATTCTAGGGGGTGGGGGTAGGAAGAAGTAGGCTGCTGGTTAACTAGGATCTGCAGCTTATCCAGTAGGTAGGGAAATGGTCAGACTGGGTGTGCCAAGTGGTCCTTATCTGCCGTCAAATTCTATGTTTTTATGTTTCTATGATACCTGCAAAGCAATTTATACTGATGATTTCTCAGTGTTCATGATGGGGATATACAGCACAGTATTCTATGTGCTTAATTACATGTGTGTTCTTTCTTTTGTACAGATAATGCCCCAAAGCATGCAGCGTCTGAGGTGTACACAAAGGACAAGGGAGTGAACTGGGTCAGGATACCACCTGAATCACTAGATCTGATCCCAGCCGAGATGGAGTGGCATCAGATGAAGTACTACATTCAGAAGCATGTTAACACAACAAACTGTGGTCAGCTAATATGGGACATAAGACACTTTTAGAGGAAAGCACTAACAGTTGAATACTGTAATAAACATATTAATCACATGGTTAAAGTGATGCCAGACATTATTCATGCCAAAGGTTCCACCACTGCAATGTAAAAACTAATAATAAAATTAAACTTTGTTTTTCCATCAGTAAGTGTATCCCACATCTTTGCTGTGTCAGAATGTAATACTAAATCTAACACCATGTCTGGCAGCATCCTAAAATGCAATCTGAGGTTTACTAAAAACAGTTGTGGGACATGGTTGTCAAAGAGCCTGAGGAACTACTGACTAGTACCCTAGGTTGTGTTCTGGTGTCATGTCATGTAGTGGTATCATGTTCTAACACTTAGCATCCTGAGGTGTGATTTCAGGTTTTCTAATCCTGTCTGTAGGGGTGGGGAAACTGAGGTTATAGGACTCATCATGAAGGAGGCAACTGACTGAAGGATGGAAGAAATATTCCCATTTTCCTAAAATCATCAGCACCAAAGAACAGAAACAGAGAATACTGGATGGGCAACTATGCACAACCAGTATGTTCTGACACAGAGGGGTTCTGATACCCTGTGGCCATGACAGCAAAACTCAAGAGGTTCATGGGAATTAGAAACCCAAGGTGGCAAAACACACCAGTATTTTTTGCAGTGTATGGTGTCCCCTATGTAATTTAAATATATGTCAAGTACATATTTTTTTAATACAAAAACAAACTGTTTGCTGCCACGTCTTATTCAGGGAGTTAGGGCTGGTTGCTAGAGTGAGTTGTGTGGTTGCTATGGATCTGACATCCCTATGTCTGTAGTGCACACTCCAATTGGTTGGCAGTAGGGTTTGGGAGAGCTTTTAAAAAAAATGGTGGCCGAATGTCTCACTTAGTGAGCGGAGGTGGAAGAATGGAGTCTATTTTCATAAGTTATTTTAAAAAAAAGGGTTGATCCTGCATTTCATTTTCAAAATAGAAGAATATATTTGTTTGATTCTGCATATTTTTACTGCTGCTTGGGCAGAGCCATGCTGATGTATTGCCATGATGCAGGACAGAAAAACTACTGTGCTAGCACATGACAGGAATGTGAGGTAGTTGTCCTCCACTAAGTGTTTCAACTGGTGCTGTGGCACATATCTCTGCCTCCTGCTTAAAGCAGCAGTACTACATAAAAAAAGTTAGTACCACATAGATGTGTTCCTTGTGTTCTGTTGGGCACGTAGTTGTTTAAAATTCTGTTGTGCAGTGCAACATTTGGCTAAAAAGAGACCAGTTTCTTTTTTGTTTTAGTTTACATTTGTACACCTGCCATGTTGTTCCCTTGACCTGTGGTGCCTACTGCACACACACACATATATTCTGCTTTGTTTACAACTGGTTATGCTTCCAGTGTGGCACATGCTGCCTTCTGTGCTGCTGGAAAGTTGTCTGTCAGTTCCCAGAAGAAAGTATACTAAAGTCAGTAGTGAATGGGTTAATTTACAAAGGAATGTAGCTAACAGTGGGAGGTAACTCAAGAAGCTGTACTGCTGTACAAACAGGGTAACTGGTCAGACATGGTTCAAAGCTTCCTAATCCTTCAGAAATAAAAGCTCTGAACAGGCAGCTTTGTGCTTAAATCAGTGTCTAAACAGTACTGTACCAAATGTCATAAATGTTTAAACCCCAACCCAACTAATGCATTCTCAGCTTGTTTTCTCTTTCAGCTGAGCTTGCATGTCAGTATGTAGTCTGTCGGTGGAACTGCTATTAGGTTATGTCATGAACTGGATCATCTTATTCTTATTTCTTTTATTTCACTTCACTGAGCTCTGTGTTTCTGCTGTCACAGCCATAGAATCATATGCAGAGAGATGCTATAAAATAAGTAAAAAAAATGCTTATGCCTCCCACAAAATACAAACCAGTTTGTTACTGACACAAGTAAACAAAATAACAAAAAGATCCCGTTCATAACAAAACCTAACAGCAGTTCCACTGACAAGACACTTTGATCTAAAACATTATCACTTCACCATGCTTCAGAGCCTGTTGGTGCTGGAAAATTTGCCATCTCCCATGAAATCCCTCATGCATCTCTTCCTGAATGAAGGTTCCTTTATGTTTAATGTCTGGTTGTTTCTTGGAAACAAAATAAGTAAAATAAAAATAATGACTTAATATACTGTATGTAACATTTCAAGCCCAAATAACAGATTAAAATTCAACAATATATCTAATTACTACTCAGTAACCAGAAATCAGTACATTTACTTAACAAGCTGTATGCTGTTGCACCGGTTACCAAAAGAAATATAAAAATCAGTATAATGTTTTGATAACCATAACTATAGAAGCTGCTAAGACAGTGGTGTTTTAGTGTCTTACACCACCCATCCAGTTTATTACTATTTTACTATTTACTATTACTAATATTTTTTTTGTCTGTGGCAGTACTGCAAACATGAAGAAAGTTGCATGGGTTCAAATCCCACCACATGATTATGGCACAATGTATCAACACACTTTGAATGTGGCAGTACAGCAGACATGCAAAAAGTGGCATATGTTCTAATACCACCACATGATTACTGCACAATGAGTCAGAAAGCTTTACAGGTTTTTTATTGGGGGAGGACAAGCAAACAATATCTGCACTCAAACAGACATAGGAAATGCAAACAAATAAAAAGTAAAAAGCATAGCAAGAAAGAGTACAAAAATGAACACTGTTATGCAGAGTACTAGATAGTTATACTTGCTATATGAATAGCACCCTATGGGATGAACAAGGTGAAACTGGTATTTCTAGTCAGTTGAATGTCTACAATTCAGAAACATTTAACATTTCTCACTAGTGAGATTCTTGGTCCTTGAACATTAGAGAGTATATACACACATCACAAAATGTTATTTTGTTTGTACTGCAAAAAACAGCATGGGTACAGAGGTCACTTTATAACAGTGGCAACAAGTCAAGAACACATACTGCTTATCAGACTAGAAGTCTCCATGGAACAATTTTTTACCAGAAGTGTCATGAAAAAACAACAATTAAACTTGTAAAACAATAAACCTGGGAGAAGCATAAACCCAAGCTCGAACCTTTAAGACCTGAAATGGCAGGCTGTTTAATGTTAACATAAGACCATTGCATCTACTGCTACAGGAAGTAATTCAATTCTCAATGGTGAGTCTTTCCATAAGTAAAACGTAATAGGCATTTAAATATATAAAGTATGACCATGTGAAAAGAAACAGTAATCTTTATTCATATTTAGGAAAATGATTTAAACAAGCACTACCACTAAGGAGTAGCCAACAGCTGTTATCTTTTTTGTTGTTGTTGATTATGCAACATTTGCAGTGTAAACAAAAGTACCTTGTTTTTTTACTAGCAGTGTGAAAAGCAAAGGTGAAAACCAACTTGTTTTCCTGCACTGAGAAATAATTTATTGAAAAGTAGAAAGTGATTTCTAGCATATCAAAATATAATACATAAAATTGTCTGTTGTCTATTAGAAGTGAACATCTGCCCTTTATTTGCCCTAATTTATGGCTATATTATTTTATGTTTCTTGCCATGAACTAGGAGCCCAGTTCTAGAAGGGTGGTGCAAGTCACTGCCAAAGGTGACTTGCACCATACCCCCATTATGCCAAGTACCCTGTGCCCAATTCTGTAAGGGGCAGGGTCACCATGACTAAGTCCTGTGACTTGCGACATTCCCACAGGTGTGCCCAACAAAGGGTATACTTGCAGGGTATGTCACAAGCCACAGCCCAGGATGTGTAGGGTGCAAGTGCCCCCCCCATGCCACAATCCCCATTGCCCCAAAGGGCTTGATAATGCCCCAACCCCAGTACCAACACAATAGCCCCCAACCCCATCCCTGCAAATTACACCCTGAAGGGCTTGCCTGCACCCAGAACCCCCGCAAGTTGCAAACTCCCTCCTGACCCGATCCCTCACAGTGTCCAAAATGCAACATATCCCTGGTAGTCTAGTGGCCCCCCACCTGCCAGTGCCAGACCACCCTGCCCCACCACCCATTCCCGGCTGGTGACTGGCACATCCCACCTCTCACCAACATGGCCAGCCACCGACTAAGCTCTGTACGAGTGTGTATTACTGTAAATAGTATGCGATCAATGAATGACAGTTCATTCATTGAGTGCATACTATTTATAGTAGTATGCACTCATACAGAGCTCAGTTTGCAGCTGGCCATGGTGGTAAGAGGTGGGCTGTGCCAGTCACTGGCTGGGGACAGGTGGGAGGGAGCGGGGTGGTCTGGCACTGCTGGGTGGGGTTGTGGGGGCCACTAGACTACCAGGGATAATGGGAATATGATTAATTTCTACAGTTCACAGTACCACAAGGACTTGGGTTTGGGGATTGGGGCTTGGGGTTCAAGATGAACCCCGTGGGGCTTTTAGCTATACATGGTGACCAGGACTTAGGGGGTCTGATAGCTATGTGCAGCATTTTTAATCAGTATTGGGGGATCAAGGGCTGGGGCTCCCAGGGCCCTGTGGGGCTTTTATTTACACATTATTGGGGAACTGAGGGCGGGGGGTGCATTTGATAGCCCTGTGGGTCTTTTTTTTTCACTGATTCAGGGATGGGGATGGGGGTTACATATACTGAGGGATCGGGCCTGTGGCACATTGTCACAATCCCTGGTGGAGGCAAAGTACACTTACACAAGTGATTTTCTGGTGTAACTATATTTTGATGGATGTTCTCTGGGGGTTGTTTTAAAATAGCATACTAAGGGAGTTGGAGGCTTTTCTTCCAGAATAGGGTGCCTCTGCTGCCATAAACCCCCTAGCGTCATGTTGCAGGGGTTTATGGGGTTACTGGTGGCATAAGTCCACTTTGGCACAAGCAGCCTGCGCCATGTTGCAGGCTGCTTTGCAGAATACCGTATGTCACAACTGCTGGCATAACTTGCTACTTGCACCATTTATTTTGGCACAAGTCAGGTTATGCAAGGCATATGCTTTTGACAATCAGGCCTACATCCTCGCTTTCTGCACCTCCCCTTCTTCTCAGAGTATGGACACAGTTTTGTATATGTGCAGAAACTTAATTGCAGAAGAAAGGGTTCCATTAAATAACATGTACCATGTTTACACAATTATACTTTACTTTTCAAGGGCATGATAGAATGAAACAATGTAATGATAAAAAGGCCAAGCAATAACAATAGTTTATAGGTTTCAAGCCTGGAGGCATTCTTAACTAGTAGCTCTACTGGAGGCAAAAGGATCTGATAATACTTTTATTTACAAGCTGTATTTGCATTTGGGTTTTTTGTATGGATTGCTGATGTAGTTTTGTAATAAATGAGTGATTCATCTTGCACTAAGCTCTCATGGGATTCATTTGAAAAGGGAATGGCATAACAAGGTGTTTGGTGGATATTTTAAATAAATAAATCCATAGTCCTTGAGTAAGCCTGGCATTATAAAACAACATGTAGTGAAAAGACTGGACATTTGTAAGATCTACAGTTCTGACATACAGTAGGTATTGTTCTGCTGTTTTCTGATTCAGAAATGGCTGTTATTGCTGCCATCACAACCCATTAGAGGAATACTAAACAACCAAAAGTTTATACTCTGTGGATAAAGGTTACCTAATGGTGCAGTGCTAAGGCTTGCTGCATCTCACCATTCCCAGCTGTGTGGTAGGATACCCCATACTGGAACTGTATATGGTCAGATTTCCAAAGCAAATGCATGTGCATTAGGTCACTTCTGCAAATTTTGAAATGCCCCCCTCCCCAAAAAAATATATATATATTTTGAAATGTATAGGAACAACTTTTTTGCATGTGCAAATGTTTTGAATACAGCATCTGGCCCATAAAGGTTAAGCTTACTACTAAGCAATAATTTAATTTATCAAATGAAAACAAAGGTTGTTATAACTCAGACATGAAGTATACTTGATATACCGTATATCTATAATGGCAAATAATTATTATTTTATACTGTAGTAACCAGGCAACATTTTTTTTCCCATAGGGAAACCCTGTTATAATTTGCTGTTATAACCAGCTGGTTATAATGGCAAATACACTGGATTTCCCTTGCCCCACACATACTCCAGTCATGGTCTACCCTTCGTTGCACCACACGCTTCACCTCCTCTTGCACTCAGGCTTTGCTATAAGTCAGATGTTATAAAAATTAACTTAACTCTTTTCGGTACACTTTTTTGAAGGAACTGCTTTTAAAAAAAGTAAACATTTTTAAACAGTGACTTGAACCTGATTGTGAACTTGAACCTGACCACAGCTGCACAGAGATGTGTTTCTATGTATATAATTGCAGTGGTGAAAAAATGTTCCACAGCAATTATATAAAACAAAACATAGGGTGTTGTGTAAAACTCAGATTTTACACACACCCTTGGTTTGGGATGCCTAAATAAACTCCAAGAGCACTATCCTGATTTATAGCCCACTTGTTCTCCACTTTGTCCCCAACCCTGTTTTCCTGTGCCCCTTCCCTGGTGGAGCTTCCTCTCCTTGAGCCCTTCCTCCTTGTTTCTTCATTATCTGGGAATCAGTCTTTACCTCCTTTGATAGTACAGCCTCCACACACCCCTGGCTAGTTTAAATGCTCATCCAAGCAGCATTTAGACCTTCCACTATGGAATGTGATCCCCTTCCTGGAAGGATAAAGGCCATTTCCCTTACTGAGGCCCATATCCTCCTAGGCTGGTCCACAGTCCTCAATGTAGCTAAAGTCCTCTTCCATGCACCATGACTTAAACCAATTGTTAAAAGCTATGGTGTGAGCTGGCCTGGTGGTGCTGAGGCACTGATTGCCGCACCTCGCACTATACCAGCGATCCAGGTTCGGTAGCAAGCTCAGGTTGCTGGGGGTCAGCAGGGAAGGGAGAGGAAGGAGAGTCTGATTGACAGCTCTCCTCTCACAAGGTGGGTTGGGGCACAGAGACCAGCATTGCCTGACACCTAGTGGATGCTAAGTGTTGATATGTCCAGCCTATTAGATTGGAGAAGGAAGATAAAGCAGCGAGCGTGCATGCTGTGTGCAGATACATGCACAGTATGCCCTCTGCTCGCATTGCACACCTCACCTCTGAGACAGAACAAGAAAAAAGGGGTGCCCCAGTCACTGCAGCTTGATGGCCATCCAATTGCAACCGTGTCAGCTCTGGAGGGGACCTCCAAGTGCAGATCCAGTCTAGGTGGGGGAGTTGTTTGACCCCTGCCACCCCACCATGGGAGGTTATGCTGTGGGACAATTGGGTGGTTGCCCTCTCTGAAGACCAGCGCGGGGTGGACAGTGACCAGAGGAAGGGATACAGTAACTCCAAGGCCGACTGGGGGGCCCCAGAGGAAAAAGAATACTAAAAAAAAAATCTACAATGTGAAGTGCCCTTTTCTCTTCTCGTCCGTACACAGGTAGAACCTCAACAAAGGCCACTATGCATGCTATATGCTTCTGGCAGAAGTTATGCCAACATCATATCTCAGAAGAGTACTGTGGAAGCATGTGACCAGACCACTGTCCAGCATGTTTCTACAGTGCAGTGCTCTGTCACAGTTTCCAGTGTTTGTATGTATGCAGCCCTCCCCTTCCCCCTGCTGCATAAACACACCCACTTTGGGGTCTTTCCTTTTTCCTTCTGCAACTGTGACAGTGACATCTGCCATGCACAACAGGGTGGTGCCAAGTCAGACAGTGTATTAATGAGTACTGATCATGTGCAGTTTAGTTATTGCCACCATCTTGTGCATGGTAACTCCAGCGGTGCTCATAAAACTTTGGCGCCGCCATATCAGCTCTGATCAGAGTTTGTTACCATATCTGGTTGATCTTGTATCTGCAGGACTATGCAAGTGATTGTTCTTGCTGTTGTTGGTTGTTGAATCTGGTTGATCCTTTGGTTTCATTAGTCTGGCTCATGCAATTTTCAACTGAGCTGGAATGCTGTTCTACCACAGATGGATTGAACAGCATTCAATGACCTTTGCACTATGGTAGAACAGGATTTCAGTTCAAATAAAAATAAGGTTGGGGGGCACTGGAGAGAACAAGATGGATGCATGTACTTTCCCTCAGCTCCGCTAGAGCAAATGCTAAATCTGCCGCTTTTATTTTTGAATTACCTGCCCTGTTGCTGCATTGGAAAGATTTATGACTACATGGAGAGGTCTGGAGTTGAAGGAAGCAGATGAAGCTGGATTACAGCAAATAGATACATTTCTTTCCCTCACAACGGTTACTAGGAAGGCTAATCTGCAACAGGAGGCAGCAAGTGTGCAGCTCCCACCTGGAGAGATGTCTTCCCTGGCAATGCTGCATCTTGAACCAGGCACCAAGGAAAAGAACCCACAGCAGCCAACACTGGCTTCTTTACAAGCTTTTTAGGTGGAGCTACAAGTGGATATAAAAGACTTATTTACGAAGGTGCAAAAGTTGAAGAGGTAGGTAAATGTTTATTTGTTCGACATAAGTCGAAGTCAAAAGTTTAAAACATATGAAGCTAATCTAAAAACTTCAACAATCTCAAATATAATACATTCCTCAGATGTTTTACATACAAAATTACATACATGTGCAATAATACTATATCCTCAGGTAATTTTACAATTTCAATGACTTCAAAAAAATTAATACATGGCTCGCTATCTTAATATCCTTTGAAGTAAATAAAAGCTTAATTAATTCATCAGAAGGGAGACTGAGGTATGCCAGAACTGGTGCCAACCAAAATTTTCTTCTGAGTTCGTACTTTGGGCAGTGTAGAACTACATTTTAAAGATCATCTTTCTTACCAAAATTACAATCACAGAGGAATCTTGTTTCAAAACCAGGTCTTCTTTGTGAATAGTATATACATTTTAATATAAATAATTCCATTCTGAATTGAGAGCTAATTCTTCTGTGTTCAAGACTGGACAATAGTAATAGGTATGCCTCTAGATAATGGTTACTTTTCAAAATTTTATACCATCAATAATTTTTGAGTGAGTTGCTTTTCTTTCTGTTATTTGCAAAAGTTGAAGAACAGGTTGAAGCTGCTGAGAAACAAACAAAACAACTGGCTGCAAGTGTCCTAACTGTAGAGGGGCAGTTAATGCTTTCCTTCATGAACAAATTAATACAATGGGAAAATTAGAGAAAATAAACACTACACTCCTGATGAAAAATTTGAGACTGATTGGTCTTACTGCCACTATCACTAATTCTGAGCTAAAGGCGGAGGTGGAGAAAATATTAACAATGGATTTTTCACCTGACCAGCAAGTATTGTTGGAGTCAGTATTTAGACCCAATCAAGACCAAAACAAGGAATAAATCTTATTTCAGAACTTTTACCAAGATATGCAATATGTACTTTTGGGTCCTTAGATCAAAGGAATAAAATGTTGCATGCCGCCAGGCTACAGAAATGTTTCTTTTATGAGGGCAACAAGATTCACTTGTACCCAAATTTTTGTCTAAACACACAGAGATGAAGAAAGCACTTTCTAAATTTGAGATCTGAATTTCATAAAGCTGGGGTTATTGTAGTACTACAAGCCCCTGCAAGGCTCAAGGTTATTTTGCAGAGTAAGGATTACTTCTTTGAAGATGTGGACGCTGCAAGGGTTTTCTATGATAAAAATGTCGCCCTACCTATGGATCTGGGATCTGAGCAAGATGAATCAGAGGAAAAAGAGTCCGTAGACAATACCCAGTATATCTTTTTGTCCACCTGACTGTTATTTTCTTCCAAATAACTTTAAAGATGGATTTATTCTACTTACTCCATCTAATGTGATACCTGACATAGAAGTCCATTTACTTGAGAAATTTAAACATTTTAGTTAAATTCTTTTTTGTGGGAATTTAAAGCTTGGAGTGTGGGAATAGACTATATAAATTGAGACATGCTCTTAGCTCATGTTTAAAATGTATTTCATTGTACTCCTCCCCCCCAAAAAATATTTTTTATACTTTTTGGAATTGTATTTTGTGAACCTCTCTTTCTAGATGAACTATATTGTATGTTTCTCTTTTTTTATTTGTTTCTAAAATGTGTCTCTGAATAAAAAGAAAGTATAAAAAATAGAAAAAGAAAATAAGGTTGGAACAACATTCCACCATACTTTATCATTCTATACATTGTTTATTGTTCTGTTTTAATATGTAGTGGGGGGCTCCTTGGTGCTAGCTGCCTGCTGTCATACATGTTCAACTACCACTGGATGGTATGGTACACTGTTCTGTATTTTTGCTTGTACTGTGATGCATCAGTTTCATGCTCTTTGTTTTTCATTGTTGTCTGTTAGTGTTTTGTCTCAGCAAACCATCCTGTATGCTATATTACTTGTGAGGTTACTCTGTTCTCAAAAATGTTCCATCTACACTGTATGGCATGTCCATACCTGTATTATTTTGAATTAAATTTTCATTAAAACAGTTTAATGACAAAAAAAGAACAGAATATTCCTCCTGCCTTCAAATAACTTTTGCAATGTGTTTCAAGCATCTTATATTCAGTTATATATACATACATTACGACCCTGTGAAAAAAATCATTAATTTCAGTCAAAGCTGTATCATCAGGCCTGCTGTTTCATTTTGTATTCCATTGGGAATGGGGTGCGCTATCCCCCCCTTATTCCATTGGAATGTGATATAGTGTTTCAAAGCACCCCCTCTCGTCAGTTAAAGATGGATCCCGTGGCCTGCAGAATCACTAAGTAAAAGGTGCTGCTCACACAGAGAAGGTGCTGTATATTTATTTCATAAACTTTTTTTCAAATTCAGAAGAACTACCATATAGTAATCCAGGTTGTGTTGTGGTATCAGGTTCTAACACCTAGCTGGGCATCATGGGAATAGCACACCCCATGAAACACTCTGTGCCTTTCCCTTCAAAGCCTTGCTAACCCCAAACTCAAGACAAGCACATAAAACAGTGAGAAATGCTTTCACCATGGCCGTCCGTCATGCTAAGGCAGACTACTTCAAATATTGACTCAACACAGCACACCCCTCCTCATTCAGAAACATTGTGCACTCCATTGTCAACCCTCCTCCACAATCTAGCATCCCTACTCTCAAGCACAACAGCACTGAAATAATGGACCCCATCAAATTTGCAGATACCCTCAACACCTTCTTCACTACTTGTGCTTCTCCAGACCCTACTACACCCCCACCACCTGCATCCAAAACCTCTCCAAAACATATGACAAATCAAAAATTCCTTCTAGCCCCTGCTTCCATGAATGAAGTACTTCTTGCCCTTCTATCCCTTAACATGTCCAGATCTAGCCCTGATGGCTTACATCCTAGTCCCCTATGCCTCTCTGCCCCTGCCATTGCCTCCCCTCATCTTCATCATAAATATGTCCTTCTTCTCAGGCATAGTTCCAAAAGCTTGGAAATTGGCATGTGTTATCCCTCTCCACAAAGGTGGTGATCCCTCCACACCTGGAAACTACCACCCCATCTCCCTTCTCCCACCTTAGCAAAACTTTATGAACACCTCATACAATACAGACTGACTGATTTCCTTACTGCTGCCAACTTCCTATCCCACTACCAGTCCAGTTTTAGAACTAATAGTCTTCAGGTGAAGCTACCTCTGGCTAGAAGCTGCAACACCGGACTTAAGATTTGCAAGTTGTGCTCACAACAGAGGGAGGTGAGCCTTACAATTTACAGTTGTCTTTGGTTTGAAGCAGATTCCTTAGGAAAGTTAATATTCTTCAGGTGGACTGTACTTCTAACTGAAGGTGAAATAAGGAACTTAGAATTATCAGAAAAGGCTGTCTTTCAATCAACAGATGGAGGTGGAGCTTGCTTTACTGCTGTTACAATTGTTAAGATTTTCAGTGCAGGAAGACATTAAACCCACAGAGGCTGAATACTGTTTTCTGTGTCTGCCTTTCTGCACAGCTGACATGTTTTGGGGCTGACTGTTTTCAGAGCACAAGTCACCAGGCTGTTTTGGGGCTGGGGAGGTTCACCTGTGTCTGACTTGGATGTTTGGATTTTTCTCTGTTTGATTAGCAGGGTATTTTCTCTGTCAAATTGACGTGTATGGCATCTTGCTGACAAGAAGGCACTCATGGCAGTGGTAGGTCAGAGCTTTTAGCTGATTGTTTTGTGAGGACACAGTTTAGGTCCAAATCCTTCCCACCCTCACCCCACCCAATTCTAGAAATAGTTCATTTATACCTGGGGTTCTGACATCATTTCCTCAAGAGGGCAAGGTGCATATCACTGTCATATCCTCTCTAGCACACTGCACTGACAATATAAGCATACACATTATATAAATACATATATTTCTATATAATACACCAATCAAACACACACACACACACACACACACACACACACAAAAAAACAACTAAACAAGGTAGACAGTTACGTGGGGAGTAGTACAATGTAATGGCTGTGGGGTAGCAGTATTCCAGGAGTCTTTCTGGAGGCTGAGATGCTGCCCTGTTTGCAGACAATTATCTGCCCTGAGGAAGGAAGTTGCCCGTCTTCAGGTTGCACTGAACAGTAGTAAGGTAACCTCCCCCATCCAGGGAGCACCAGAGACACCACCACTACCTCAGATGTTGTGAAGAAAGCACAGCAGTTGGACCACAGTGGGCTCAAGGAGGGTAAGGGTGGTGGAACAGAGGCACACCCAGTCAGTTGTTCCACTCCACAATCCATTCACTATTCTGGGGGATCACAGTTCCCCTATGGATGCACCTGCAGAGGAGACTAAGGAGGGTGCAGACAACTATCACAAGGGAGGCCCTCAGGAAGGAGGCAGAGGGCACCACAGGGAAAGGAAGCAGCTCCTGCTGGGAGACTCAATTATTAGGGGGATAGAACTGGGGGAAGAAGGGAAAACTGAAGTAAGGTGCCTGCCTGGTGCCATGGCTTGGAGGGACAGGAAGTGCATCCTTAGAATCACGGATGTCATTGTCCATCTAGGGACAAATGTATTTGCTCATCATGAGATTAGAGCAATGCAGAAGGACTTTGTAGAGTTGGGTAGGGGCTTAAGACAAGTAGCACACACAGTATCCTTTTCAGAGGTGCTGTCTGTCAGTGGCATGGGTGAGGTGAGGGTACTTTGCACCATGCAGTTTAACGAATGGTTGAAAAAATGGTGTGGAGCACAGGGGTTTGGCTTCATTGGGGACTGGGGTTCCACCTGGAGGGACACCAGCCTATACTGGCAGGATGGTCTGCATCTGTCCAGGAAGGGAACAAGTCTTTTGGGCAATCAGTTTAAATGCTTTATTGGCAAGCTTTTAAACTAGTCAAGGGGGGAGGTACTGATAAGCAGCAAGAAAATCCCAGCCTCCCCCTACAAAACAGGGTACTAAATGAGAAAAAGACCAAGGTAGAAAGGTCAGTGGGGGATGCTGCTACAGAAGGTAAAGCCATCAAAAACTGGAGAGCAATGAGTACCAATGCCTGTAGTCTGGGTATCAAGTTTCCTAAATTAGTGGCCTTGATGGAGGAAACATAGAAACATAGACTTTGATGGCAGATAAGGATTGCTTGGCCCATCTAGTCTGCCCATTTCCCTACCTACAGTATAGGCCACAGATCCTAGTTAACCAACAGCCTATTTCTTCCTACCCCCCACAAGAATTGCCTTATGTCTGTCCCATGCATTCTTGAATTCTCCCACAGTTTTAGACCCCACAACCTCCGCAGGAAGGCTGTTCCATGCATCTGCTAACCTCTCTGTGAAATAATACTTCCACACATTGCCCCTGAACCGCCCCTCTCTATCTTTAAATTGTGTCCCCTTTTTCTTGCACATCTCTTTTTCTGAAAGATGCTACCCTCTTGGACTTTGTTGATTCCACTGAGGTACTTAAAAGTTTCTATCATGTCCCCCCTCTCCCTTCTTTCCTGAAGGGTATACATATTAAGCTCCTTTAGTCTCTCTTCATACGGCTTCTCTTGCAGAACCTGAACCATTTTAGTTGCCCTCCTCTGGACTGCCTCTATCCTGTCTATGTCCTTGTGGAGATGGGGTCTCCAGAACTGGACACAGTACTCCAGATGGGATCTCACCAACTGTCTGTACAGAGGGATTACAATTTCATGTTTTCTGCTGCTAATGCCTCTCCCTATGCATCCAAGTATACCCCCAGCCCTCTCAACTGCCTTCTCACATTGCTTGCTAACCTTAAGGTCATCTAATTTGATTACCCCCGGGTCCCTTTCCTTTTTTGTTGTTGTTACTATCTCCCCCCATTGTGTATTCTTCCCCTGGGTTCTTGTTTTCCAGGTGCATTATTTTGCACTTCTTTGCATTGAATCCTAGCTGCCATACTTCTGACCATTCCTCCAACCTTGCCAAGTCCCTTCTCATCCTTTCCACACCTCCTTGTGTATCAACCCTGTTGCAGATCTTTGTGTTATCTGCAAAGAGGCATATTTTTTCTTCCAGTCCCTATGCAATGTCACTTATGAAGACATTAAAAAGGACTGGACCCATTACTGAACCCTGCGGTACCCCACTAGTAACCCCTCTTACTTCAGAGTGGACTCCATTTACAATTATCTTCTGTGTCCTGTTATCCAGCCAATGTTTTACCCAGGCTACGACCCTGGGACCCACTCCCAGGCTGGTTAATTTGACTATTAATCTTTGTGTGGGACTGTGTCAAATGCCTTGCTAAAGTCTAGGTAGGCCATGTCCACAGCCCCTCCCTGGTCTACTACTTGCGTCACCCAGTCAAAGAAATCTATTAGATTCGTCTGACATGACCTTCCCGCTTTGAACCCGTGCTGCCTTGGGTCCAGTGCCCTACTGGCCTCTAGTTACTCAACTATTCGTTCCTTCAGACATGACTCCATCACTTTCCCTACTGCAGGGGTCAGACTGACAGGTCTGTAGTTTCCTGCCTCTGTCTTCATTCCACTTTTGTGAAGGGGAATTACATCCGCCTTCCTCCAGTCCTCGGGTACCACACCATCCTCCCATGATTTATTAAAAAGAGTTGCCAGTGGTTTCACTAGTTCCCCCTTAATTCTTTTAGAATTCTGGGGTGAATTCCATCAGGCCCCATTGCTTTTTCCACCTTCAGTTTTACGAGTTCTTGCAGAACCCTTTCTTTTGTGAAAGGACTGGGATCGACCCCCCTATCAAGAGTGCTTCTGTTAATTGGATTAGGCACTTCCCCCTCTTCTTTTGTGAATACTGAGCAGAAATATTCATTCAGTATCCCTGCTTTTTCACTGTCCCCCTCTGCCCACCCACTGTTCATTCTATTCAGCCTCACTATCCCTCCCTTTGCCTTTCTACATTTGCTGATATACCTATAAAAGGTTTTATCCCCCTTCTTAACCGAGTTGGCTATCTTTTCCTCAGCTTGGGCCTTTGCTATTCTGACTTTCCTCCCTGCTTCCTTCTGCCTTAACTGGTACAGCTCTCTGTTCTGCTCCTTCTGTGTCTCCTTACACTTCCAGAATGCTATCTTTTTCTTCCTGACTTTCACAGCCACCTCTTTTGAGAATCATAGCGGCTTTTTTCATTTTGAAAGGCTTGTTGCCTCTGTGATGACAGTTTTGATGATTCCCCATTATTGTTCCACACCTCCTTCTAGCCTGCTTGCTAGTGCTTTTTTGAGGCACTCTCCCACCTTGCCAAAGTCAGCCCTCCTGAAGTCCAGTACCCTCACTTTTGTATGCCTTGACTCTGTAGCTGAGTTTAACGTGAACCACACTGTTTGATGGTCACTTGTTCCCAGATGGTAACCCACTTCTAGATTTGAGATCCTCTCACTGCCCCCATTTGCGAGTATGAGGTCTAAGATTGCTCCCTCATGAGTGGGTTCCGAAACTAGCTGTCTGAGGCCTGCCACCTGTAGGGCATCTAGAATGGCCATGCTCTTGGATGTAGCTGCAGCAAATGTGCTCCAGTTAACATCTAGCATATTCAGATCTCCCATCAACAGTATCTCCCCTTTCTCTGCCATTCTAAGAATGCCTTCTATCATATCCTTGTCCATTCCTTCCCCCTGACATGGGGGTCTGTACACGACCCCTGTGCAGATTGTGGTGCCCTTTCCAGTCTCCAATGTGACCCACAGTGCCTCCTCTCCTCCCTGTTTACTCTTTTGTTCAGTTGCTTTTATCCCTTCCTTTACATAGAGAGCTACTCCTCCCCCTCTTCTCCCCTGCCTGTCTCTCCTGCAGGTTATGTACCCTGGTATGTTAACATCCCAGTCATGGTTCTCTGTGTACCATGTTTCTGTGACTGCTACGATATCCAGGCATCCCTCTTCCATCAAGCCCACCAGATCAGGGAGCTTGTTACCCAGACTATGGGCATTGGTACTCATTACCCTCCATTTCATGATGGCTTTACTCCTTTTTTCCCCATCCCTGTCCTTCTTGCCTTTGTCACTTTCTCCATTTACCCCACCGTTCTCCCTATCAACACCCCTGTGTTGGTGTTTACCGCACTTACTACTGTGATTTTTTTGGGGGGGATAGGATTCCCCTGCTTCTTTCCAGTGCCTCCCCCCTTGGCTAGTTTAAATGCTTGCCAAAGAAGCATTTAAACCTATCACCTAGGATCCTGGTTCCCCTCCTGGACAGATGCAACCCGTCATGCCAGTATAGGCTTGGATCACTCCAGGTGGACCCCCTGTCCCAATGAAGCCAAATCCCTGAGCTCCACACCAGTTTTTTAACCACTGATTTAATCCCATGGTGCAGAACACCCTAGCCTCTCCTACGCCATAGATGGGCAGCACCTCTGAGAAGGTTACTGTGTGTGCTACTTGTCTAAGGCCCCTCCCCAATTCCACAAACTCTTCCTGCACTTCTCTAATCCCTTTCTTAGCCAGGTCATTTGTCTATAGGTGGACAATGACATCCAGCTCCCTCCCCTGTGCAGCTGGTCTGGCAATCCTGAGGATTCGCTCCCTGTCCCTCCAAGCCATGGCACCAGGCAGGCACCTTACCTCCCTCTCTCCTTCCTCCCCCAGTTCTATCTTCCTAACAATGGAGTCCCCCACCAGGAGTTGTTTTCTTCCCCTGTGAGGTCCCATGCCACCCTCCTGTGAGTCTCCTTTGTGGAGGTTCCCAGCATCCTCCTTGGTCTCCACTGTGGGTGCCTCCACAGAGGAATCACACTTTGCCAGAATGGCATAGGAATTGTGGAGAGGTATAACTGGAGGGTTGAGCCTCTGTTCCACCACCCTCACCCGCTCTGAGCCCATTGGTCCAACCGCTCCTCTTTCTTGGCAACGGCAGTGGCACTGGTGGTCCCTGGATGGAAGAGGAGGTTCCAAAAATCCTGGACAACTCAGACTGGAGATGAACAACTTCCTCCCTCAGCCCAGAGAGGTGCCTGCAGATGGGACAACACCGCATCCTCCAGAACGTCTCCCAGAAGACTGCTGCTCCACAGCCACTGCACTGCACCACTCCCATCATGTCTTATTTCTGGCCCCTTAATATACCAGGATACACTATCTACAGGAGGGTCAGGGAGGGTAAAAGAGGAGGAGGAGGAGGAGGAGGAGGAGGAGTAGTAGCTCTCTACATAAGAGAAGAAATCAAAGCAACAGAACAAAAGGGTAAACAGGGAGGAGAAGAAGCACTGTGGGTCAATTTGGAGGCAGACAATGGCACCACAATCCACACAGGTGTTGTATACAGACCCCCCTCTCAGTGGGAGGAAATGGACAAGGAAATGCTAGAAAGTATACTTAGAATGGCAGATAAAGGGGAGATATTGCTGATGGGTGATCTGAATATGCCAGATGTTATCTGGAGTGCAGTTGCAGTAGTCACTTCTAAGAGTGGGGTTATTCTAGATGCCCTGCAGGGGGTATGTCTTAGACAACTAGTATTGGAACCCACTCAAGAGGGAGCAATCTTAGACCTGGTCCTCTCAAATAGAGATGAAGAGAGGATCACAGATATAGAAGTGGTTATCCATCTGGGAACTAGCGACCATTGAACCGTATGGTTCAAAATAAACACAGCAATAGAGTCAAGCCATACAAAGGCAAAAGTACTGGACTTCAGGAGGGCTGACTTTGACAAAATGGGTGACTGCAGAAGGAATGCACTAGCAAATGGGCAGGACGGAGGGGTGGAAGAACAATGGGGAATAATAAAAACTGCCATCACAGAGGTAACAAGCCTTTATGTGAAGCAAATAAACAAAACAAAATGATGTAAGAAACCACTATGGTTCTCAAAGGAGGAGGCAGTGAAGGTTCAAGAGAAAAAGAAAGCATTCAGAAAGTCAAAGGAATCACAGAAGGAGCAGGACAGAGAATTGTATCAGTTAAAGCAAAAGGAAGCTGGGAAGGCAGTCAGAACAGCAAAGGCCTCAACTGAGGATAAGATAGCCAACTTAGTTAAGAAGGGGGATAAAACCTCTTTTAGGTACATCAGTGAGTGAAGAAAGACTAAGGTAGGGATAGTGAGGCTTAATAAAGGGAAGGGGGTGGGCAGAGGGTGATTGTGAAAAGGAAGAGATACTAAACAAATATTTTTGCTCAGTATTTACAAATGAAGAGGAGGAGGTACCTAAAACAAACAATAGAAACGCTCTGGATACAGAAGTTGATACCAGCCCATTTACAGAAGAAAGGGTTCTGAAAGAACTCTTAAAACTGAAGGTGGACAAAGCAATGGGGCCTGATGAGATTTATCCCAGAATTCTAAAAGAGCTAAGGGTAGAACTAGTGACACCACTTACTACCCTCTTTAACAAATCATGGGAGGATGGGGTGGTACCTGAGGACTGGAGGAGGGCCAATGTGATTCCCCTTCACAAAAGTGAGAACAGGGCAGAAACAGGAAACTACAGACCAGTTAGTTTAACCTCAATGATAGGGAAAATGATGGAATCACTTCTGAAGGAAAGAATTGTCGAGTACCTAGAGGCCAGAGGGGCAGAGGACCCAAGGTGGCATGGATTCACAGCAGGAAGGTCATGCCAGATGATTCTAATAGATTTCTTTGACTGGATAACCAAAGTAGTAGATCAGGGAGGGGCTGTGGACATGGTCTACCTAGACTTTAGCAAGGCATTTGACTCAGTCCCACACAAAAGATTAATATACAAGTTAGCCAGCCTGGAAGTGGGTCCCAAGATGACAGCCTGGGTAAAGAATTGGCTGGAGAATAGGACACAGAGGGTAATAGTAAATGGAGTCCACTCTGAAGAAAGGGGGGTTACTAGTGGGGTTCCACAGGGTTCAGTATTAGGACCGGTCCTCTTCAGTGTCTTTGTAAGCGACATTGCAGAGGGACTGGAAGGAAAAGTATGTCTGTTTGCAGATGACACAAAGATCTGCAACAGAGTTTATGCACAAGGTGGGTGGAAAGGATGAGAACGGACTTGGCAAGGTTAGAGGAATGGTCAAATGTATGGCAGCTTAGATTTAATGCTAAGAAGTGTAAGGTAATGCACCTGGAAACAAAAACCCAGGGAAGAGTACACAATGAGGGGTGAGATGCTAACAACAACAAAAATGGAAAGGGACCTGGTGGTAGTCATATCAGATGACTTAAAGGTGGGCAAGCAATGTGAGAGGGCAGTAAGGAGGGCTGGGGTGATACTGGGATGCATAGGGAGAGGCATCACCAGTAGAAAACAGGAAGTTGTTATCCCTCTGTACAGACAGCTGGTGAGACCCCATCTTGAGTACTGTGTGCAGTTCTGGAGACCCAATCTCCGCAAGGACATAGACAAGATGGAAGCTGTCCAGAGGAGGGCAACTAAAATGGTGCAGGGTTTGCACCGGAAGACATATGAGGAGAGACTAAAGGTGCTTAATATGTATACCCTTGAGGAATGAGGGAGAGGGGGGACATGATAGAAACTTTCAAGTACCTCAAGGGAATCAACAAAGTCCAAGAGGGTAGCATCTTTCAAAAAAAGAGGTGTGCAAGAACAAGGGAGCACAATTTGAAAATGGTGGGGGTGGCTCAGAAGTAATGTAAGGAAGTATTTTTTCACAGAGAGGGTTGTGGATGCATGGAATGGCCTTCCAGAGGAGGTTGTGGAGTCAAAAACAGTGATTGAATTCAAGCATGCATGGAACAGCCATAAGGCAATTCTAGGGGGTGGGGGTAGAAAGAAGTAGGCTGCTGGTTAACTAGGATCTGCAGCTTATCCATTAGGTACGGAAATGGGCAGACTGGGTGGGCCAAGCGGTCCTTATCTGCCGTCAAATTCTATGTTATGTTTCTATGTTAAGTACACTCCACGATATCCTCCCTCGTCCATGTCACTGCCCACATTGAATTAGCTGCCGATAAAGGCTACTGTCTTCATAGATCTGGCTAAAGCCTTCAACCCAGTATCCCTCTGCTTTCTTCTGAATACACTCAAAGATGCATGGCTCTCCCCTCCTGCCATATGGTGATTCGACTCTTATCTCAATAACAGACATCAGTCAGTAAAAATCGTCACTTCCTCCTCTCCTTCACTTCCTATCCTAGCAGGCATCCCTCAGAGCTCCATACTCGGCCCTATCCTGTTTTCTATATTCATAAATTACCTCCCATCTGCCTGCTCCTCCTCACTCATTAATATGTATGCAGATGACACCATACTTTTCTCATTCTGCCCAGACCCAGCCACTATACACTCTTCACTGCAACAAGACTTCCACTGTGGTGCAAGCCTGGGCGCAGCTCAACTTTGTTGTGCTGGGATGTGGCCTGGACGATATTCAACGGAGCTGCACTATGGCGCAGCAGCTTTGAATATCGCACTCTGGCCACCCCCACTGTGTATGGTGCAGTGGCACTGCGCCAGCACAAGTGGCCAGAGTGGAGTATGGAGATGTGCTAACGCAAGTGCCATTGCACCATGCACAGCACCTGTGATATTCAAAAGGGGACATGCAAATAGGGCCATGATTTATGCAAGGCCACAGGGGGCCATTTGCATCTCATTATGGCCCCATTTCCATGCAATTAGCATGTAGGTGCGCTGATCCCTGATGACTTGCGCCTGACGCCCTGCCAGGCAGCACATCGGGGACCGATGTCTTCTGCAGTCTGATCGCGGGCATTCATGTAAATAAACCCCCCCATCCTATATCCCTGGTGGTCCAGTGGACCTCTATGTGCCCGATCGGGGGCATTTGTCCTGAAGAGTAAGCCCCCGTCCTATATCCCTGGTGGTCCAGTGGACCACACTCAACCTGATTGCGGGCTTCAGTAATAGAATCCCCCCAAATCCAATGTCCCTGGTGGTCCAGTGGACCGATCACTGCCTGATCACGGGCATCAGTAATAGAATCCCCCCAAGTCCAATATCCCTGGTGGTCCAGTGGACTGATCGCTGCCTGATCGTGGGCTTCTGTAACTCATCAAATACCCCTACTACCCTGGTGGTCTAGTGTAACCCCCTCCCTACCCTCCCACTTAGCCCCTCCAACCTGCTCCCCCCTGTCAGCTAGCGGGCGGCAGCACCCCACCCGCCTGCCACCCTGCTGCCCACTGACTAACAGCTCGGTGGGACAGCATGGACATTGGTTCACAGCAGGCCAATGGGCATGCAGCCCATGCCGTGCTACTCAGTCCAGATATGTGAATGAATACATTCACATATCTGGACTGAGTAGTACTGTAGGCTGCATGCCCATTGACTCATGCTGTGAACCAATGGTGTGCAGTCTTACCAAGCTGTCATTGTGGGTGGTAGGGCAGCAGGAGGGTGGGTGCTGCCGCCTGCTGGCTGACAGGGGGAGTGGGGTGGTGGGGCTCAGCGGGCTGGTGGGGAGGGGGTACACTAGACCACCAGGGTAGTAGGGTATTTGATGAGTTACAGATGCCCATGATCGGCAGCAATCGGTCCACTGGACCACCAGGGATATTGGACTTGGGGGTTCTATTACTGATGCCCGCGATCGGGCAGTGATCAGTCCACTGGACCACCAGGGACATTGGACTTGGGGGGGGTTCTATTACTGATGCCTGCGATTGGGCAGTGATCGGTCCACTGTACCACCAGGGATATTGGACTTGGGGGGGGTTCTATTACTGATGCCTGTGATCGGGCTGAGTGCGGTCCACTGGACCACCAGGGATATAGGACAGGGGCTTACTTTTCAGGACAAATGCCAGCAATTGGGCACATAGAGGTCAACTGGACCACCAGAGATATTGGATAGGGGGTTTTTGCTGCATGGATGCCCACGATGGGGCATGGGGGGCACCGCCAGGTGTGGCAGGAACTCAGGTGGCCACACACAGGTGGCAGTTGCTGTGTTGTGCCCTGCAATGCGGCAGCTCACCTGTGGGTGGCCATCACTTGTTCCTTATTTTGGGGGGCTTAACTTTGTGCAGGTGCAGGTAGGGGTTGTGCATGCATGACTCTGCACATCCCGGGCTGAATATCGGGCTGTGCAGGTTATGCATGGGCACGCCCCACCACCTGTGCCTGCATACATTACTGATGTGCTCTGGCGCATCGGGATTTGTGCAGCGCACTTTTCCCTTTTGAATATTGCGCCAGGGCTCATCAGTGGGTTGTGCATGGCACAACACTGTTGCGCCATGCGCAACCTTTTTGAATATCTGGGCCACAGTGCATAAGCTAAGACGCCTACCCAAATGCAACAACAGTTATTGTACCAAGGGAATCTGGAGGGCAGACTGGACATCTGGATAATCTGATCTGAAAGGGAGAGAAGGGGACGACAGTAGCAGCGAATGACTTGGTCAGATAATTTTGGATATTTCTCGACATTTTTAAAGTGAGTCTCTTTGAAACTCTTTAGTGGTACTGCAGCCAGGCTGTGGATTTCTCTAGACATAGCCATATTTCCAAAACACAGGATCTCATAAAAAACATATGTACAGCCATGACACATACCAGAAAACATCTTAATTGTCATCTTGATTATTCCTAGCTGCAGGATATGCAATACCAGAGAAAAGAAGTACGTCCTGGAACCCCAGGTCCAACCAGTGTGCGCCTGTAGCTCAGTGGTTAGAGCACTAAGATGGTATTCCAGGGGCCTGGGTTCAGTTACTAGTAGGTCATATAAGTTCCTTCACACTACAATTTGTGATGTTAATTACTGAGCAATGGCTAATACTGCACAAAAAAAACACATCTAATTGCCATCTTGATTATTCCTAGTTACAAAATATGCAATATCAGAGAAAACAAATTTGTCTGGGAACCCCAGGTCTAACCATGCATGTCTTTAGCACTGTAGTTAGAGCACTGGGATGTTATTCTGGGGGCCTGGTTCAATTCCCAGTAGGTCACTTATTTGATTCTCACTACAATTTGTGATCTATAGATATCACAGAATTTCAGGAACCATCTGATCACATCTTTGGCTGCAACAGTGAATGTTCTTAAGGTAAACAAATCACCAGGCCCTGACAAAATGCATGCTGATATACTGAGGTGTTGATGTTCCCCTGCCTAGACAAATCTAGTTAATGAATCAATAGCAACTGGAGAGGCTCCTAGAAACTGGAGAACTGTAAATATTATTTATTATTATTATTATTTTGTTAACTGGGTAAAGCCCACTAGGCACAAGTGCCTGTTTTCAGGAGTGACCTGGGAGCACTTGGGTGGTTAAAGTGACTTGTTCAGAGTCACACAGTATGTAAGTGGAGGTTGTGGGAATCAAACCCAGGTCTGCTGGATGTACCAAGCTCATTCACAGCTTAATACTCTAACATCAAGGCCATACTGCCAGCCATATGGTAACCATATTTAAGAGTGGGGGCAGGAGAAACCTCACTAACCATAGTCTAGTGAATCTAATTTTCCATCTTTGAAAATCTAACAGAAACAAAAACCAAGGAGAAAATGTTGAAGTCCTCAGTGAACAGCATCTCACAGATTCAAAACAACAAATGTTCATAAGGGGTCAGTCATGTCAAACAAACATGCCTGACTTCTTTAACAAAGTGATTTAGATCAAAGACAAAAACTGCTACACAGTAGACATAATTTACCTTGACTTTACTGAAGTCTTCAGGTCAGTCCCACACATGTGACTCGTACACCAAATAGGACAAATGGGCAAGTTAAATAGGATAGCCTGTTGGCAAATGGATAGAACAAAATGGAATGCCCTGAATGAAAAACTCCTAGCTTTGAAATGAAGCAGCAGCAGAGTCCTGCAAGGCCCAGGATAGTGCACAAAGGACAGTTTTGAAAGAAAAACTCACTGCTGTGAAATTCACCAGCAGAGTCCTTCAGGGGCGAGTGCTCAGTCCTGTTTTTTTTTTAATATGGTAATCAACAACATAGTGAAGGCATTAACAGCAAATACGTCTGTTTGCTGATGACATGAAACTGCGGTATGGTGGACATAGCATGGGTTGTGCAAAGAATGAGCAGGGCTATAGATATATTGGAACAGTGGTCAGATGCCTGGCAGCTACATTGTAATGCCAAGAAAAGTGAAGCAATGCATATTGAAGAAATAAGGTAAAGCAGTAGCATCTATGGAGTCAGTGGAATTCAATCGAGGGGACTTAGGAGTCATAATGAACAGCAGCTTGGAAAAATCTAGCCATGTAAAAATGCTTATGTGGAGGCAAACAGGATGCTGCAATACTACTTACATGAGGAAGGTGTGGTTTGACCTTCCCCCACCTCAGCTAGCCTCTGCCTTATGACCACATGAGTACACTTATAGTTATCACCTGATTAGCAATCACCAATCAGGGAATTACTATTAGTGTGCCGATGCTCATATTCATAATAATAATAATAATAATAAATTTTATTTCTAAAGTGCCTTTCCAATTTCAAAGCGCTGTACAAAAATTATAAAACACAAATAAAACACAGATAAAAACATCAATCTCTGAATGATACATCACAATCACTGGTCTAAAAAAGCAGACTGATACAAGTGAGTTTATAAATCCCTCTTGAACTCCTCCAAGGAGGTGCACAACCGCAACCGACAGGGTAGAGAATTCCAAAGAGTGGGAGCAGCATAAGAGAAAGCTCTACAACCAGATGAATTTAGGCTCACTCTTGGAATCTCTAGCAACCCCTCATCGACCAAGTGGAGTACTCAGCCCGGGCAGTAAGAAACCAGGAGATCTTTCAGATAGGCTGGACCCTGATCATGTAGAGCTTTAAAAGTCAATAAGCAGACTTTAAAGGTGATCCGCCACCTTACAGGAAGCCAGTGCAGATTGCACAGCACCAGGGATATGTGGCAAGACCTGCTTGTCCCAGTCAAAACCCATGCTGCTGCATTCTGCACTAGCTGGAGGCAGCGGATTTCAACCCCAGACAGCCCAAAATACAGGGCGTTGCAGCAGTCCAAGCGTGAGGACACAAAGGCGTGGACCAACATTGGTAATGAGTCAGACAGAACAAGGTGTTTCACTCTAGTGATATTCCTAAGGCAGTAGAAGGAAGTTTTGATGACCGCTGACACTTGTGATTGCAGTGTCAGCCTGTCATCAAAGATAACCCCTAGGTTACGCACCCGTTCAGAGGTTGGGAGTGATACACCCCCAAGAAAAATTCCTGAGGGTGCACCAACAGGCAACCTCTCTGTCCGACAACCCGGATCCACAACCAGAACCTCAGTCTTTTCTGAGTTCAACTTTAGCCAACTAGAGTCCATCCAATCCCGGATTTCTTTCAGGCAGTTTTTAAACACTGAGAGAGCTCCATCCTGGTCTGGGGCAAAAGACAGGTATAGCTGGGCATCATCAGCATAGCAATGAAACCTCAGCTTATACCATCTTATAATGTCTCCAAGGGGCAGCATATACACCTCAAATAGCATGGGAGATAGCACAGAACCCTGAGGCACCCCACACAACAAAGAAATTGGGCCAGAGGAAAAATCCCGACACAACTCTTTGTGATCTCCCAGTGAGGAATGAGGTGAACCATCCGAGAACGGTTCCCGATATTCCACAGATCGGCCTCAGGCATGTTTACAACACCACGTGATCCACGGTGTCAAAAGCTGAAGAGAGATCGAGAAGAACTAGAATAGAACGTCTCTTCTGGTCTCTCGCCCTCAAGAGATCATTAAGCACCTGAACCAGTGCAGTCTCGGTGCTACGTCTTTTACGAAAACTGGATTGGAAGGGTTCGTATATGTCATGGATGATTAAATGGTTCTCCAATTGGATCGCCACTACTTTCTCAATCACCTTCCCAATAAAGGGTAGTTAGAGATGGAGTCTGTAGTTTGCAAAACAATCTGGGTCCATGTTAGCTTTCTTCAAGAACAGTGTCACCATCTTCTTTCAGGGAGCTAGGAAACTCACCCGAGTCCAGGGAGCACCAGACTATTTGCACAAGGATTGGACCAATGATGTCACAACAATCCAATATTAGGGGAGTCGGTCCAGGATCCAAACTACAGCTCGTAGGGCGCATACCATGGATAATCCTCATGATGTCAATGAAATCAGGTCTGCTGAAGGAACACCATGAAAACTGAGGCACTGTGAACCCACACTGTTCAACCGCATCCCCCTTAGAAGCCGCAGGACGCAGATTCGCCCCGATATCGGCCACCTTATTAGCGAAGAAGCGAGTGAGCTCCTCACACTCTAATTGTGAAAAAGCGCTCTGAACTTTTAGACAAGCTGGGTTGCACAGCCTGTCCACAGTTCGAAACAGCTGAGCCGGTCGGTTCCTAGCAGCAGCAATCTCCCTGGACAGGAATTCTGCCTTCTTATGGGAGATTGCAGATTTATATACAGAAAAATGGTCCATCAGTTTAAGGTGGTTGGTATCACTGGTGGATCTGAGCCAACAGCGTTCTAATCTTTGCCCCTGTCTCCACATCTCCCTCAACGTCCCGTCAAACCAGGGCGCCTTGGGACGAAGGGAGAGGGGGTGTACACGAACAGGAGCAATAGTATCCAGAGCCAAAGTAACTGTCCTTTTATAGGCCATCACCAAGGTCTCTGGACTACTGCTCACCAACGTGGGGGACGAGAGGTCAAGAACTGCCGCAAGGCCTTGGGGAGAAATATCCCTTAAAGGGCGGTATCTCACCATCTCAACAGGGGTAGGCCTTCTCAGGGGGGAAATAAAATTGAACCCCACAGTGCAGTGGTCTGACCATATGACTGGTTCCACCCCCAAATAAGTAATATCAATCCCTAGGAGAAAGACTAAGTCCAGGGAATGTCCAGATTTATGGGTAGCAGTGGAAACCACCTCTGTAAAGCCCAAGGATATCATTAACTGGAGGAAGTGATTACCAAATTGTGAGAGTTCATCGTCGACCCAGGCGTTAAAGTCACCCAGAACCATCAATCTGGGCGACTCCAATGACATGTCAACGATGAAGTCTGCCACTTCCTATAAGAACAGTTTCCCATCACCTGATGGACGGTAAATGAGTACGATTCAAACGCCAACACCTGCTACCACTGTACACTCAAATGACTCAGTCTCCCCCACAACTACACTTGTGAGGTCCAATTCCATCTTAAAACAGACTGCAACCCCCCCACCCCTGCAGTCCAATCTCAGGCGGTGTATCACCGAGTACCCAGCCGGAGTCATGGCTTCCAACGTGGGGCCTGAGTTTTTATCCAGCCAGGTCTCGGTGATGCAAGCCAAGTCCACCAAACCAACAAGGTCAGCAATAATGCCAGTCTTGTTTCTGATGGACCTAGCATTGCATAACACTGCCTGGGCTGAACAAACCTCAGAGGCTGTCAAGCCCATCTGCCTACTAAATTCTGTAGTGCCCTTGGGTATGGACACCAAACAGGGCAAACCACGGTCTGGATTCCATTTCACCCCAGGGCGCCTTCTAGGTCTCACTACCTGGATACAAAGGCCCCCCTCGTCCATCCTCCCTGGTTCACCACCCTCCACCCTCCTCCCCTCTCCTTTGAGCAATTCCCAATGCTCTACAGCACTGGTATGTATCAAAATGGAGAGGGGGAAGATAGAAAGGGCGGAGGGCGTGAAGTAGGGAGGGTGAATAGTGCACCGCCATGGGGATTATGGGCCGACACATACCACAATAATACAACTAAACCAAAACAATAATAAAAATAAAAACTTAAACTAAATAGACCCCAAGATAAATCTAATTAAACATAAATCCTAAACACAAACCAAAATTTAAAAGAAACTCAAATAATTCAAACATAAAAATGCAAAACACCCCCCCCCCAGTTCTCTCACAACTATGGATAGAGGCAAATAGTAAAATAAACTAAGAAGGGATTCAGACTTAACTAATAAAATCACACAGTATCTAATCTGCACAGATTCTTGAAAGAAAAACAAAAACAGGAAAAATGCTCATGACTAAATGGAAAGGATAATAATCAGGTATTTAAGTTATTCACAGAAACAGTAAAACACAATATCCCTGCACAACCTCTCACGAAGGCAGGTTTAAAATAAAATAATAAAAAGCAAATTAACCAGGCACTCTCAATACCTGGAAAATTTGAAATAAAAGGCTTGAATCAAACTACCTCTCACATGGAAGATGGAGCCCTAGATAGTATTAACAAAATAAAATACATTTTCACTGTTTCTAAAATAAATCACAGTCTGACCATAACCAGTATCCAAAACTTTGTCCGGGTGAATCTTCTTATAGGTCTTCAAAAAGTTCTCAGTTATGAGAACAAGATTGTCAGTCACCAAAACGCTGGCAGGGGTCCAGAAGATCTGACCCAGTAGAACCACTACCAAGAATACTCTCCTGCTGTAGCTTCGGTCCTCAATAAGAAACGGCCCACCGGCAGATTCCTCAAAGACCTCAAAGCCGAGGCTATTCAATGCGCTCACGTAGAGAACCCGACTCCTGCCTAGCGAGAGAGCCGGCTGTGGAACAACCCAGAAAAGAACAGACCACCCCCTTCCACGCCAACAGACAATCAACAGTTAACTACAGATGCATAGCATAAATCCAAAATCACAGTCTCCACAGCCCCAGAATAATGAAAAGGGCCTGCAGTTCCTTGCCAACCAGATTACAAACCATTGGCAGCAAGAAATAAGAGTAATTTCCCAATAGTCAGAGGTTACCAGACGGCTTCTTCAAGTACTCCCTCTGCGAGGATCACCAACAATCCAGGACTTCATCTAAAAGAAGAGCTCCTCTTCTGGCATCCATCCCAGACAGAGTCCAAAAAGTCAAACAGGCAGAAAACAATCCCAAAACCTTCCTGTGAACTCAGAATTAGCAACGTCCAGCAAAGTGTCCCATAAAATATTCCAATTGTCCGATATTCAATATAAGACGACACGATTATGATGCACACATTCTAAAAAGCACTCAACAGCAAAATGGCAGCGGCAGCAGCAGTGGCAATGGCAAATGGCAACTGCACATACACACACTCACACTGGCGCGATCGGCTCACCCAGCATTGCGGCCTCACGCTCACGCTTGTTGGAAAAGGCAAATCCTGGATGAATAATTTCCTTGTGAGGCATCATTTGGAATATGGCATCCAGTTCTGGAGGCCGCATTTCCGTAATGTAACATGGTGGTCAGCTGAAGTGAATGGAGGGTTTGTGTGATGGTAATTGATTGTGGTGCCTTTGCAAATTATTTTAACTGCACTGTGTCCTTTATTTCTATAAGGGTGGCATGGAGAGGGGGTTCTCATGTTTCAGTGGGTCAGGCTGGGAATAGAATGGGATACTACGAGGGTGGAGGGAAGGGTATATTTAATTATGCTTTCCAGCATCAATAACTACGCTGAATATTGCCATGGTTGAGGTGTGAAGGGATGGAAAGGGTGTTACCTAAATAGGTGGATGAGCTTTCTTTCTTTTTTCATAACATTTTTTATCCTTCCAACCAGGCCAGGTAGCTACTCAGCCTCCTCCCTGGACGCATCTGACCATCCCCATCATCCCTCCACTCTGGTGGCCAAAATCCCCCATAGATTCCCCCCACAGCAGGGCCATAGAAGGGAAGATCACCCCCCCCCCGAGCATACATTCCAGACAGGCCTATCGGTTGGAGTAGAAATGGCAGATGAAGGCATCCAGGTAAGGCATCATGAAGCCTGGTCTGCTTTATTTTCCTCCTGCAATTTCTTCCTATTTCTTGATCCTCCCAAAACCATGGCATGATCAGGCGACACATGTGTGTGGAGTCATGCATGCACTCTGGGACTGCAGCTTTCTCCACCCTCCCAAATTACTGACTGCCTTACATACTGTACATCAGAGCTGCCCTCAGGTTTCCACCTGAGGGCAGCCAAGAGGACGTGCAGCACCCCTCCCAAACTCAAGAGAGGAGAGCTACCAGGTGGCTGCTCAATCCTTCTCTCAGCCAGCCCCACCCCCCTCATCCAGCCTTTGGTGACATCAACCCAGGCCATCAGCATGATGCAAGGTAAGGCACAAACAGTGTCTTAGCCATCAGCCACACAGGGCCGGCTTTGGGTTTTCTTTCTTTGTGTAAAGTGCTGCTTTTTGCCATGTGAAATGTTATGCCAAGTGGCACTTTACAAGTGAAGCACCTCTTTATGATGTCTTTTCTAGGTGAAGTGCCTTCTTCACAAGGCAAAGAACTATGAAAAGCTGCAGTTCCTGCTACACAAAACCAGTGAACATTACATAGTTTTCTGAAAGCAAAGTTTTCTGACTTTTCTTATCTCTAACTCTAATACTTTGCATACATGGTTACAGCCAAATGGATTTGAGACAATTATTTAGACTACATGGTCAAGCAAATATTAGAGGTCAAAAGCTAAAGTTGAGGGTCAAAGGTGTATTTTTTGATGGGGGCATATCCCCCACATTGAAGTGCAACAAGTACACATTACTGTAGTCCCCCCAGCTTCAACTGCCTCCTCACCCATAACCACCCCAAGCCTGAAGCAAGTGTGTATTTTTCATCTCTAATGTGTAACTCTTTTCCCCCTTCATTCCCAGAACTAGGGCTGGGTGAATACCTTTTATCTATTTATTCAGTAGAATATTTAGTATTTGGAGCCCAGGAATTTGGATATTTGTTATCTGGATTTTGGTATTTGACCAGATGTTAAAGGAGTAGTCCACTCAAGATTTGCAAAAAACATATGCTGTGCAGTGTTTTGATTTATATGTGAAGTTCTAATGCATCATTCCCTCTGTCTGCTATTAGGAGTTTTTCCTAAATTAGCCTGCTAACGTTATGGCAGTTTTACGAGCCCTGGGGATCTCCATCTGAGACAGCTTAATTGTATTCCTTTGTCCTACAATGCACCCTGTCTTATGTGACAGTGATGTAGAAAAAGACCATAAATCCATCAGAAAGCACTGCTTTACAATCAGTTCACAACAGTAGAGATGGTTGTATTTTAAAATCCATGGAGTTCAGCATAATGACTACTCTCATCATAAAGGTCTTAGTGTCCAGAAGAACATTGCTTCTGGTAATTTTTGTGCAGCTTGTAAAGTTTCCAAGACATTTAGTTTGCTTGGCATGTGTGTGCTGAATGTTGGGTCTCTGCTACATCACTGTCACGTGAGACATGAGGCATTGTGGGAACAAGGAATACAAATAAGCTGTCTCAGATGGAGATCCACAGGGGTCATGAAACTGCCATAAAGCTAGTAGGCTAATTTAGGAAAAACTCTTAATAGCAGACAGAGGGAAGGACACCCTAGAACTTCACATATAAATCAAAACACTCTGCACAACATATGTTTTTTACAAATTTTGGGTGGACTATTCCTTTATGAACAACGGCCAGGAGCCTTGATTAAGGGTAATTAGGATCAACTTTATTGGTCTCTTTAAATATAAGCAACAATGTTATCAGTGTGAAATGGGCAATGAGGTGTCAGGATTACACTGTGCTAGCTTAGTTAACCCACAAGGTGGCACTATTTCACTATTATTGCTAATATTAAATTACAACTCTTGCAATACCTCTCTTCCTCATAGATGGATTAAATAGGGTATGGCTTTACAAGTCAAGAAACTGAATGTTTACTCTGAATGCAATCTTTCTATTCTTTAATTAACAACATCTTTGAGATTGCCAGAAAGCCTTATGACTCTACCACTTCTTGTGGTTCCTGTTTGTTGACCTCATTAACCTGCTCTCTGTTGGTGGCCACATTAAGGAGATTTCACCATCCATACTGGCTCTGTCAGACCTTCCCTGTGTCAGCCCAGAAACAGCATTAGTAACAGAGGTTGCTTCACAGTTACCAGACACTTCTGTTAATGTTTCAGGACCTGAAGTTGCTGTTTTTGGCTTTGTTTTATTATTTATGTTAATTCTATATTATGAATATGTGCAGCCCCTTGGATTTTAGAAAGATTTTAGAAAGGTGTTTTAAATAAATTTATCTCTCTATCTATTGCATTCTCATTTGACGAGTCTGTTTTAATTGAAAGTTGCATGGATTGTTCCTTGGCAGCTCTTAAGAAACTACAGTTTCCACAGTAGAATTGCCCTTCTACCTGTACTACATATAACCTTAGTGCTACCTGTTTCATACATCTACCTTCTCACCACCATTTTTCCTTATCCTGAGATGCTGATTGTACCCTTACATGCTGTCCCATCTGGAGTTCTGAGAGCTGTTTGGTGACTTTATCAAAGTAGTATTTGATTTTCTGTTGCTTTATTTGTTCTGCAACATGTTTTGACAACTGCTGGTTTCAGGAGTTTATTTGATGTGGGTAGCAATGTACGTATGTGGCAAGACATGAGACATTGTACAGTACTGCTGTCCACACCCCCTGCTGGTGTGTTTCTCTAGTCCAGTGTTACTTTCCATTGATCTCTGTTGTCCAGGGTGCTTTATTCAGAAGCTTTTTTACAATGTTGACACTTGCTTCCACTTTGCTATTTGACTGTGGTATGGTGAAAATGTGATACAGTATTTTTAAATTCTGATGATACAGGACACTTTACAAATTCTCCATTGTTAAACTGAGGTCCTTTATTTGTGACTGTGATCTCTGGGATTCTATGATGGGTGAACTATGCTTTACAGCATTTAATGACTGCAGATGCCATTGTGTGTAAATGGCCTATTTCCCATAGATCTGAGTAGTAATCAACCATAACAAGATGTTCTTGGTTGCCCAGTGTAATTAAATCCATTCCTATTTTGCTCCAAAAATGTCATAATAAAGATTCTACTCTTTCATTGTCTTTTATGGTAATAGTACTCTGGAGACAAAGTCAACAACTAACATTCGGGAGCCTCTTTTACTGTACTTCCAAGTAAAATGTTTGGATTTTTAGTAGCATGCTTTGGAGATTCTTGGGAGCTGATAGCAGAGTTTTTTTTTGAATATTGATTCCAAGGATTTGTCCTATGTATCAACTTAGAAACATCAAAACACAGATTTAATGGTAGGTAAGGACTGCTTAGCCCACCCAGTCTGTCAATTTTTTCCTACCTACAATGTCACTGCAGACCCTACTCGATCTACAGCTCTTTCTCCCTCCTTCCATTTTTTTCCTTTCCACTGTCATTCCCTTGTGCCCATCCCATGCATTCCTGAACCCCTCCACTGCTTCCACCCCCACCTCTGCTGAAAGGTTGTTTCAGAAATCTACCAATCCTTCTGTGAATAAGTACTTCCTCACATCTCTTCTAAATCTGTCCCCTCCAGCTTCATAACATGTCCCCTTGCTCTTGAGCAACTATTTTTTCTGACAAAATACTCCCCTCCTGTACCTCATCTACCCCATGAGATATTTAAAGGCCTCTATTATATCCCCCCATCATCTCTTCCAGGGTGTGCATATTGAGGTCCTTAAGCCTCTGCTCATAGTATTTTGTGATACATACCCTGCACTATATAAGTTACCCTCCTCTAGATTGCCTTCACTCTTTTTGTGTCCTTCCAGAGATGTGATCTCTAGAACTGGACACATTACTATGGCTGGGGTCTTACCAGTGATCTACACAGAGGCAACACCACCTCCCTCTTTCTGCTAATGACAGCCCTATCTATGCACCCCAGCATCGTACTAGTCCTCCCAACTGCCCTGTCCCATGGTCTGGTCACCTTTAGGTTATCAGATATGATTACCCCACGACTCTTTCCTGCTTGGTAGTCGTCATTATCACTCTGCCCATTTTCTACTCCACTTCTGCATTTCTATACCCCATGCCCATTACTTTGCACTTTTTCACACACTGAGACCCGGCTGACATACCCTTGACTACTCCTCTACTTTCCTTAGGTCTCTGCTCATCTTTTCCACCTCCATAGTGTCCACCCTATTGCAGATTTGGATGTCATCAAGGGAGTCAGACCTTCTCTTCCAGCTCCTTTGCAATGTCACTTATAAAGACATTAAAGAGGACCCGTCCCAGCACTGATCCCTGAGGCATCCGCTGGTCACCTTCCCTTCCTTAGAGTGAACTCCATTTATACCCACCCTCTGTCACCTATCCCCTAACCAATTTCTTATTTAGATTACCACCTTTGGCTGAACTCCTAAGTTATCCAGCTTGCTTTTTAGTCTCCTATGTGGAACAGTGTTGAAAGCCTTACTGAAATCTAAGTAGCCCATGTCCACTGATTTACCTTAATCTAAATCCTTTGCCACCCAGTCAAAATCAATCTAACAGACTCATTTGATATGACCTCCCCAATGCGAACTTATGCTGTCGCTTGTCTTGTAACCCACTAGATCCAAGAAATTCCACAATCCTTTTTTTTCCGCAATGATTCCATTAACTTTACCATCATCAGTGTCAGGCTGACTGATCCATAGTTGCCAGCCTCCTCCCGGCTACCACTTTTGTGAAGTGGGACTACATTTGCCCCCTTCCATTCCTCCAGAAAAAACTCCTGTTTCCAGTGAACTGTTAAATAGGGCTATCAGAAGTGCAGTAACTACCTACCTGAGCTCTGTCAATACCCTTGGCTGCACTCAGCTAAGCCCAATTGCTTTGTCTACTTTGAAATTAGTTGGTCCCTTCAGGACTGTGTGCTCTGAAAAAAAGATTAATTTCTACCTCCCCTCCTCCAAAGTTTCTGTTACTTTTAGATGGTCCCTCCCCTTCTCCTTCCTCTGTGAACACTGAACAGGAGTGTTTGTTCAGGATTTCTGTATTTTCCTCATCCCCCTCTGCACAGTACCCACCTTGCCTTTTAGCCTCACAATACCACCCCTGGTATTCCTCTGTTCACTTATATGCAGTACCCCAAAATGGCTTGTCCCATTTTGTTACCTCCTGGACTATTCTTTTCTCTGTTTGTGCATTTGAGCTCCTTACTGTTTTCACTGCTTCCCTCTGTCTCCACTCATGGACTTCCTATCCTCCTTGCTCCCTTTGTGTCTCCTTACACCTTCTGAATGGTACACTTTTCATCCATACCTTTTCCGCCACCTCTTCTGAAAACCACAACGAGCTCTTTATTTGCTTGCTTTTGCTTGCTGTTTGACACCAAGGTTGTTGCCTTTACTGTGCTCCCTTTTAGCTTCACCCACTGATTTTCTGCCCCAACAGGCCATCCCCCCGCCCCACCCACCAGGTCATCCCTGATGCATTCACCCACCTTGTGTGTTGTCATGGCCCAGGATGTAGTGATCAAGTATTTGAAAACACAGGTTATCCATTTTGTAATAGTTCTGCTCTGAGACTACATTCACTAGAATCCCCTTGAATGGTTACATGTTCAGTGACATAGTATTTCAGAACAGGATGGTTTGTTACAATCTTTGGATTTGCTGAAATGCCACTTGTGGTTGTGACTCTAAGCACCATGCAATCTCTTTTTCTGTCAGTCTACAAAGAAATTCAATTGACTCTGAGAGACAACTTAGAAATTTAGACAAATAGTTGGCAAATCTCAGAAAATACAGTCTGTCCTTAGTACTTTTTGGTTTAGGCACATCCATAATTACTGGTATTTTTACTGGGCCTGGTATTAAACATTTTGCAATGAGAAGGTGTTCAGTGTAGGACACTGCAGACATGTGCAGTTTCATTTTTTTCTTGTTCAGTTTTAGGTTTACATGTCTAGCTCACTTGAGCACTGCAATCAGATTGTGATCATTGTGTTTGCTTCATCTAGGTGTCCCCATACCCAAATGCTAAGATGTCTTTAGAAATGACATCCATACCCTTGAGCCCTTCCCTTACTTCATGTTAGTTTCACTAGTATTCCTTTAGGCCTAGGGACATGCCATCCACCAATATCTGACAAAGTGGGTCCACAAGACCATCATATAACTGCTTACTTCATCCAGTTTTGGTTGCCAGAACCCATCTTTCGCATCCAGCATTAAAATATCTTTTGCTTGGTAAGACTTGATAAAATTTCCTCAATAGTTAGCAATGGGTAAAGGGAGTATTTGACACTTTTGTTGAGATGCAGTGTGTGTATACAAATGTAGAGTTTTCCAGGTTTCTTTATTGCCACTGGATTGCGTGATCAAATCTGTTGGTTTTGTAACTTTTTTCAGTACTCCCATTTCCATAAGACTGTCAGTCTATGTCTGCAGCTATTTCATTAAAGGAACTGCAGTTTTAAGATGAGTTTATTGAATTGGTTTAATTTCAGGGTTTATTTTCTGATTATATTCTGCTGCACACATTGGAGCCTCCTGAAGACATCCCTATATAGCTTCAGGATTTGTTTCTTAGTTAATAGTACATAGCCAGTATTATTGATGTCATGACATATCATTACATTCTCTGCAACTGTGGGAGCCCTACCTTGTCAATACATTTTGCTGATAGTATTGGCACCTGGGATGTGTCAGTTTGTTTATGGCTGCAGGGTGGAGCTCTGCAGATGTTTTACTATCACATAGAAACTTGGATCTCAGCAGATTGATAATGCACTTCATTAAATTGGAGTTTCATAGGAATCCTTCCACTCAGCAGGCTGTTTAATGCACTATTTTTTCTCTGTTAGTCAGTATTTCCCAGTGAGCAATGAGGTTCACATTCCATTCAGATCAACACAGAATGAAGTGATATTATCAATGTGGGAGACACCTGTAACTATGATAATCTACAGGGTTGTTAAGAAGCCTTTTTTTTTCTTTCACTCTGACAGTGTTTTTATGTTTTGATTGAAAATAATAGCCACAATAACAGTACATATATTTCAATCTTAATTTGTGCATAACAGGACTTGTGTGGTAACATGGTTACTACAGTACAAGTCACATTAAACTGTTCCTCCTACTCATTTCTCTTTCATTATTTTTTGTGCTAACAATGCAGTGGCAATTCTAAATGCTTAAAATACAAACTCTGTTTCATCCACTTATCAAATCAAATACACTCCACATGCAATGCACTTTCAGCCACTCAATTCTACTCCTATCCAGTGTTTTATTTATTTAGTTTTTGTTGACCGGGAAGGAAGACTAGACAATTTTTGCCTATTTTCAGCTTCATCCGGGGGGGGGGGAGATGGATGCCAACTGAAATTGAACCAGATTTTAAGCTGTTGGTGGTATTTTTAGTGAATGGGGGAAATCTGGCCAGGACACCAGGGAAATTCCCCTGCTCTTGGGAAGGGGGAACTGTTGACCAATTCCAAGATGGCTGATCCTGGAGTTGCAGTGGAAGAGGAGGTGTTGCAGACTGTGGATCTGTTCTCCCTCCCAGCTGAGGATAACTAGAGAACAATGGGTCTGGCTTTCAAAGTGACCCAGCTATGGTAACTATGTATACTACGGATTTGAGGAACATTGAAGGCTTACCTATGGAGGCGATATGCATGCCAGCATCTGAGCAGGTGGAGGATTCCGACATAGAGATTGCTCCTGAGATTTTATAGCTGGCTAGTGATGAATTTATGGATTTTCACAGGCTAAATAATCAGGAGCACAGTCCTGGAGACAGCTCAAGATGGAATTAAAAAATGTGAGACAGAAAAAAAGTCAAAGCAGAATTAAAAAAAAGGATTTGCACATGTCTGCTAGTGGCAGGATTGCTGCGAGTGGTGACCGACCACAATCCGCTGAGCACACTTGAAGGAAGCATTTTGGGTTTCTTTTCCAGGGGAGAAAAATACTATTAAGATTCATACTATTAAGAAATGTAGGCATACAGAAGGTCGTAGCCCATATGTGTATGTCTTCAGCCAAGCTGGTTCATCATCCTGTTGTTTGTGACAAAACATAATCAAGATTCTGTTTAAATTTAGCATGGTCAGTATTGTCCAATAGTAAACTTGAAAGAGTATTCCATACAGGTATGATTCTCTGAGTAAAGTAAGATCTCCTTTTATTAGTTCTAGGGTATGTTAATGCCAGTTGGTAATTATGGCATCTAAGACTACAATCTTGCTTACTGTAGGACATTCCCAGTTGAGTCAATAGCTCAGTGTCAAGATAGATTTTATGCATAAATAGTAGATTTCCTCTGTTTCTTCTCTGTTCCAGAGAGTACAGGCCCAGTTCCCTCAGCCTTTCATCATAACCTTTGTCCCACGTATTAGTGACAAGTTTGGTTACTCTCCGTTGTACCCCTTCAAGTCTGTTGACATTCTTCCTGAGGTATGGGCTCCACAGGAGAGAACAGTAGTCCAAATGTGGTCTCATATATGCCCTATAGAGTGGCAAAATGCATCCCCTGTTCCAAGAGGTAAAACTTTGCTTTATACAACCTATTGGTTTATTTGCTTGACTAATGATATGGTTACAATAAGTATGAAAGGATAAATCAGAATTAATTTGTATACCCAAATCCTTTTGTTGTACTATAGGAATTAGTGCTTGGCCATTTAATATATACTGGTTTTGTTTATTTGAGTTTCCTAGTTGCATGACAACACATTTATCAACATTAAAGGACATCTGATTTCTGTATGCCCAGTTTTCAAGTTTTTTTTGAAGTCATTAACAAGTTTAAGAATATCTTCTGGTGTTTTTACTGGTGCTACTATTTTAGCGTCATCGGCAAATGCAAAACTGTTTATATTATTGGTTCTGATGTTAAATAAGGAACTAGAGTATTTATTAACTTCATCTGCAGTTTCCAGAGGGGTTATTATGTCTTTTGCATTTATTTTCAGTGGCCCAATAGTCCTTGGTGTATGTTTTTCGTTATTTATGTAGGAATAGAAGCATTTACCCCGTCATTTCTATAAGCCAGTCTATATTCAGACCTGTGTTTTTTCCATTTTTATTTTGGTTTTGCATTTCTTTTAGATCATCTTGTACTTCCATCTGTTGAAATCACTACCATCTCTTTTCATTATCCTATATAATCTTTTTATTATTTAATAACCTGGTTATGGTTGATGTTACCCACAGTGGAATCTTTCCTTTTTTATTATAAACTATTTTATTTGGAACATACTTTGCTTCTGTTTCTAGGATTTTATTTTTTACTCTTATCCAGAGTTCATTTGGAGAAGTTGTTCCAGTGTCAAATTACATTCAAGTAAATCCAGTTTTAGCTGTACAAAATTAGCTCTATTATACTCTATAAAAAATGTCTTTCCTGTCTCGTGTTTTACTTGTGTACTGCAGTCAAAGGTAATGGTCATGTGATCACTATTTTGCATTGGTGTTTTAACCTTAATATTACTAATTTTTTTCTGGGATGTCAGTCAATATTAAGTCAAGGGTATTATTTTTTCTTGTGGGTTTACTGATTAATTGATATGAACTATTTGTTGAACATGTTTCCAGAAAGGCATTTCCCTGATTATTAATCTCCACACAGTCTTCCCAATTTATTCCTGGGAAGTTGAAGTCTCCCATTAGTATCATTTATTTATATTTATATTTGTTGCTTATACTATTGAGAATTTCCTGGTTGACTATTGAGTTAGTATCAGACGGCCTGTAACAGAGACCAATAAGAAGTTTTGGGAGTCCCTCACCTAATAATTCTACCCAAATTATTTCACAGGAAGATTTATCTGATGAATCAGTGATTGGTTTAAACTTAATATTATCTATTATGAATAAAGCCATCCTTCTGCCTACTTTTTCTGTTCTAGTTTTGTAACAGGTAGTATATCCTGGGATATTTCTATTCCAATCAATTATCATTCCAGCAGGTTTCAGTTACTGCAGCTATATCTATTTTATCATTATTAAGTATTATTTGAAGTTCATCCATTTTGTTCTATGTAAGCTCCCTGCATTAGTTAGGAGGCATGATAGTCCTGATTTATTATTGTGTCCTGTTTTATTAATTTTTGCTTTTTTTGTTTTTGGCTGTAAGTTATTTTCTTTATTATTAATACTTGAAAGTTCCCCTTGCCCCATTTTCTTAAAGTTTTTTGTTTGGAAAAGTGCACTATAGATAGTACAACCAAGTAACCTTGAGCCTTGCCTGCTCAAGTGTAACCCATCATTTCCGTGCAGTGGATATTTTTTTCAAATTTCTCCCACATTCTTAAACAATGTATATTATTTGTGAGACTCCATCTTCACAGCAAATTATTAAAACATTTAATATTTTAAGTCCTTTTATAACTTGCCCTAGGTATTGGGAGAACTGCTGATATTATAGGGGTTGCTTTTAATTCTTATATAGTTTTAATTGCTGCTTCCATGTCTCGTATACTTTCTTCTACCAATATTGTTTGTACCAGCGTGTAACATCACAGTTTTAGATCCTGCCACATTTTGTGGTATACCTGGAAGTAATTGTGTAATGTCTCTTATTGTTGCCACACTGTAACTACAACTAGTTACATTATCTTTATTTCCACTAGTTGTATATCTATATGTGAACCTTGTGATTGAATCTCCAATATAAATATTTGATCTGGTATATCATTTGTATTTGATGTAGAATTTGTGAAATTGTTAAAGTGGTCATTCTGGTTTGTGTTTTCTTTGTTTTGGATTGGTAGTTCACCTTCCATTTCTTGCACTTGGTGTATTTGTCCAGATTCTGTCATCAGTAGTGATGAGGGGGTCCCAAAATGACTATGTTGTCATTCATGTGTTTAATGTTTGTTTCTATTTCAATATCAAGGTTTATTTGATGTACTAGAGGTGATCTGGGGACAGTTGTACTTTCTTCTTCTGATACTGCAATGAGAGGGTTGAAGCTATTGTAAAGTGGTAAATTAAAAGCTTTTGCTTTTCTTCTCTTTTTTTTTGCTGGTCTTTTAGATTGTATCTCAAACCAGTCAACATCTAAATGTTCCTGTATTTCATTGTCCCTACCTCTTTTTCTAGTTGATGTAATACTAGGGCCTAAGCTGGTATTAGGGACAACATCCTAGTTTATCTGGGTCAAGACGGGAGTGTTTTGAAATGCATTTGAGTTTGACCCTGTGAATCAGAGAGAACACCCTCATTTGCTGTAATATGAACCAGGCCTGTTTCCTCATTTTCCATTTTCTGTATTAAGCCTTGCTGGCTGATTTCCAGAGATTTTAGTATTGTATTAAACAGAGAAATTTCTACTTGCAACTCCTTGTTTTGTTCATGTTTCAAGCAAAAAAATGGCTTTTCAACTACCGGAACATCAGAGAATAAATACATGTTGCACCCAACACAGAGTATCTCCATTTTATATTTGAGTAATTGATTTAATTCCATTTTACTTCAAGCTAACTGATGTTTGTGTGCAGTGGTTAATATGTATATAACTTACTAGATTTTTCCAGCCAATATTTAAGTACTGTCTCTGAGTTATGTTTTCTCTCTTCCCACACACAACACGCATAACACGCACAGATGCGTGTGTCTCTGCATACATCTCTGCTCGTGCAAATGCATGCACCCTGCAGACACTCACCCTACTCACAGCAGGGCAACTTAAGAATGCTTATGATGATCCAGAAGCAGTGTAGGGGTCACGGTGCCCTCACATTGCAAACTAATCTTTTTTAAAGTTTTAAAATCCCCAAAAACTGTACCACAATGCTATTAACAGCATATACAAGTGCCCATTAGGCTAAAAGTAAATAATATGCCCCTGGTTTGAGTGTGTAGTTCAATCTGAATGGCGATTTCAATTACAAAACCCCTGTTTCTGCTTCCTGATTCTGGAGCAGGGCTCACAGTGACAATCATAGTAAAAAAAAATTAAAACACACAAGTTACATTCAGTACATGTATTTGGTACAGTTATTTAACACAACACTCTAAATGAGTGGTAATGGACAGCTGGACACCGGGAGTGTGCCCTGCAGCAAGTCAGGTTGAAGCAGGACATGACCAGTAAGTGGGTCTCTGACCCAGATTTTGATTTTTCCTCACCTGCATTTATGGAGGTTACATTGATCTGGGGGGTGCCCAGTCTGTCAAAAGTTCTGAGACAGCTGCTGCTGATACACTGGGATGCACACAGATTGCAGGCCAGTCTGTCATAGGAGGCAGGCTATCTGAACTTGCGAGTGGGCCACAATGAGAGAAATCTCTCAAAGTTGCCATTACCAAGGCAGTGGAATTGGCTTCTGACATAAGTAATGAGCCTAGTATGATTATTACTCCTGATGTGACTGCCAATTCAGGAGAGAGTGAGGATCCCCTCCAAGGGCAATTGGGGTTTCTTCACAATACTCATGAGTCTGCACCACAAAGAAGGGTCTTCAAGTGACATGAAAGGTTCTGGGGAAGAGGTGATAATAGAATCCAATCAAGATTCAGAGGGAGAAGGGACTCTGGCTGGTCCAGGACAGCAGCAGGAGCCCAGAGAGGGACAAGATCAGGAACAGACATGTATGGACAGAGAGGGGAGTGATGCTCACTCTGCTCCCAAGACATCCCAGATTTTCAGATTTGTTTGATAAATCCCCTCAAATACCATACAGGCATGCTGTCCGTATTAGATACTGGGGTGGCCTGGACATATTTTCAAACAGAGAATATGTGGGGAAAAACTTACTTAAACAATCTTTGCACTGCATTCATACTGAAGTCCACACTTTGATACACATATCAGGTGAGGACAACTTTGATGTTAGTTTCAGTACCACTTAGGGTTTGGAAAAATTTTGGATTACTTATCAAAAAAGTTCTCTCCCCTCTGGACTCCCTTTTTGATCATTCCTTTGACCAAGCCAGTGGTGGAAAGAATCACCATTATGTTCTGCACTGAAATGGTGCACGGTGGGGATATACACCATTGGCTGCAGAATCTGTGCAATGTATTCCATGCCCCTGAGCTTATCACAGACTCTGAGTCCTTTTGGACTGGGGGGTAGCATTTTCAGATTAAACTGCACCAAAATTAATCTGGTATTATTCATCTCCCCGATAGTTTCTTTATTGGAAGAGACGGGGTGTGTGCTTCTACTTAGGGCAACTGAAGGCTTGTCATAAATGTGGGGAGAAGACTCACTTGGCAAGTTCCTGTGACAAATTGAAATGTATTTTATGTACAAAATATAACCATGTCAGCACTGCTTGTAGGAATGTTGCTAGATGTAATCTCCGTGATGGCAGGGATCATGTATTTCATAACTGCCCTTGGGCATACTGTAACAGGCCACATGGTGTCAACCAGGATGCACTTATCCAGAAGGCACAGAAGAAAGCTGAAGGGTAGACTGACCCCAACCCACCTGACTGTCTGGCACTTCTAAGAATACAGAGCCTCCCAGTAACAGTTCAGATGCTCCTCTGGATCCCTCCTTAGAGGGTAATAAATACGGGTCAGCTGAGGCAAATCCCCCTCTGACCTGGATATTGGCAGTGATACTATTCCCACAAATCTTTCTGTATCTTTTCCCCCTACTCAGGGGCCTGAATTTCCTATGGATCCTTCACCTGTGTGTATCCCAGATTCTCAGACTATGCCACCCCCTCACCCTCAGAATCCCTGGATTACCTCTGGAACACGTACGAGTGCCTGGTTGTGTTCTTCAACTGCACCCACCCCATCTGTAAGTAATCAGTTTGATGTCTTATCCCATAAAACTGAATGGGGAGTGATGGTTATTGAAGGCACAGATTCCGATGTATCCTCCAAATCTCCTTCCCCCATGAACAGAGAGACAGATGGAAGAAGACGAAAAAGAAAAAAAACATATGGATACTGGGAATGGTTGACTCCCATCCACTATATTATCTCTTTTCAATACATCTCACTTTTACTACTTGGAATGTGTGTAGTATACTTACAGGGGGTAAAAGGAAGGCTGTTGTTTCTTTTTTGCAACAATAAAAGCCTAATGTAATTTTTTTTTTTTTTTACAGGAGACCTGGCTTAACACAGCTAATGCAGTAAACAAGCACAAGAAAGCATGGATGTGAGGCCCATCTTACTGGTCTTTTGGGTTAGATAGGGCAGATGGAGTGGGGATCTCATTTCAAGGAGTTAATTCCTCTTTAACAAAACTGATTGTTATCCCTGGTCATTTACTGAATCCTTATGGGCAGGTGGATGGGCAGCCTTGTAGGCTCATATGTGTTTATGCACCTCAGAGTAAAGCTAATAGGGTGGAATTGTTTAGAGCACTACAACCCTTTTTATCTATGCCCATACCAGTATTTATGGGAGGGGATTTTAATTGCACCCTGGCTGTAGTAGATAGAACAGCAATAGGGAAAAGGTATATTGTGATACACATGCTTTGCAGAACTGTGTAGAGATATCAGGACTGTGTGATGTTGCAGCTAGGTTGTTTCCTGGTAGGCCTTCAAAAACATATGCCAGAGGCTGCCTAGCTACTTGCATTGATTATTGGTTTGTGTCTCTCAAAGTCTTGGTTGGTAAACTATAGGTCCTCCCCATGGAATTTTCTGACCATTCCATGCTCAGATTCAAGGTGCATTTTCAAACTCACTCACAAGGTATGAGGTCAGGGTGGCGGTTAAATATTGCTCTGTTACAAGATGTTTTCATCCAGTAACATATTTGGCAGTTATTAGCTGCATGGAAAATAGTAGTCTGTATGTATGATACGGCAGGGGAATGGTGGGTGGATACAAAAACAGAAATCCAGAGGTGGTTTATGAAATATGGGAAGTATAAACAGAACAAAACATTTTTGAAATACCTCTCTTTTAGACAACATCTTCTATATTTCTACTCCTTAGTTAACTCCTCTGGGGGAAATTATGCAACCTAAATAGCTCAGATTAAGGCGCAAATGAAGGAATACCAATATAATAGGGCTGCCACACTCCTGGCCACACTACAATACAACACTGTAAAAACTCCTATTGGAGACCCATGTATGGCATGCAAAATGAGGGTAGAAAACTCTTGTATTACTGGTCTTTTGGATGAGGATGGACAGATTAACTCTTCTCTTTGGGATCTTAAGCCTGATTATTGATTGATATTTACTTTCTTTTAATATTCAACTGCATGTTGACCAACAGGAGATAGAGCAGTATGTGACCACCTTTCAATCTATTTTGTAGGATTTCAGTGGGAGGGATATTGGACATCCCCCATGTTTAGTTGAATTAAGCATGGTTTTAACAGGCATGAAGAAAACTGTCGCCCCAGGTCAGGATGAGCTACCAGTAGAATTTTACTTAACTTTCCAGAAAGATTTACTGAAGATGCTGATTTCAGTATATCAGGAAAGTGTCCAAGAAAATGTAGTACAAGATTCTTTCTCTCAGGGGTTAGTTAGGTTTTTGTACAACTATTGAGATAAGACGTTAATGAAAAATTGGCGTCCGATTTGTCTCCTTAACATGGATGGGGAAAATCTTAGGAAACTGATTCATAAGCATCTGCAACCTCCATTACCAGAATTACTACACCCTGCACAAACATGTGGGGTCCCTGGGAAAAAATACATGACAACTTAATGTTAATTTGAGATTCTTATGAATATTGTACTCAACACCTGCTGCATGGCTTTATATTTTCACTGGACAAAGTAAAGCATTTGATAGGGTGTCTCATAAATTCTTACTTCAGGGTTTGAAACAGTATGGTATCCCACAGGGTTTAGTCAGTGTAATTCAAGTACTTTATGAAAAGTCAACTGTGCTACCTTTGGTAGGGGGTCACATTGGAGATCCTTTACCTCTTATGGCAGGAGTTAGACAGTGATGCCTGTTGAGCCCTTTATTGTATACTTTGGTCTTTGATCCTTGCATTAGGTATATCTCTAACAGTAGTAATATTAAAGGTTTGGAGGTATTGGGTAGCCCTCTGACACTGACTGTGTTGGCATATGCAGATGATTTATGCTTATTTTTAAGTACAAAGGATAATGTAGCTTGCACAATAACAGAATTAAAACAGTATGGAGCTTTGTCTAGGACTGTGTTAAATTTAAATAAATGTGCTGGTATCCATATTGGGCAACCGAAGAAGGGAGATAATTTCTTTGGGATTAAATTATCACAGGCACCGATTAAGATTTTCAGCCTGTATTTCGGCACAGGGGACGTGGCACAAACAAATTGGTTAGAAGCAATAACTAAAAGTGAATAGAGTATATAAATGGAAAAATTTGATTCTGTCTAAACATAAATGTATATTTATCACTAAGTAATTTCTTATCCCTATTCTTTTGTATGTTCGTTGGGTGTATCCCATTCCTAGTAATCTAGAGACTAGAATTTATAGTATTTTTTTGTATGCTGCGAGGGAGTAGATTGAACCCCATTAGATGGGATTTCATGTATCTAGCTGTTATGAAGGGAGGGCTAGGGATGATTCACCCTCTGTGTTTTTTTCATGTGACTTTCTAGATAGAGACTCTGAAAAAATTACTTTTACGAGATGACGAGAGGGATGGTAGGGTTGCATGGACAAGAGGGGTGTTATGCCACTACTTGTCCACTTGGCAGGAGGAACCTGCCAAAGTAGTTCTGAGATTACAGGTGCCTGGGTATATGAAGTCCTCATTTAATAAATAGTTTTTATGGAAAATCAATAAATCTGAGCTGCTACAAAATAATAGAAAACAGCTCTATGATTTTATCTTACAGAGAATAGGACCGGTGAGCCCGTAGTTGAAATGATGCACACCAAATATGGTGACTGTAGCAGTTTCACAACTCAATAATCCAGAAATCCCTATCAGATTGTGGGATAATTTATGGTTGTGCACTTATGGCTGACTCAATGTCCAGGGCAATTTGAAACATAAGGCCTTAGAAGAGAGGCTTATGCCACTGAAAGGGCAAAGGCTGATGGCACATTTATAAGGTAGAAAAAGGAATGGGCAGACTGGATGGGCCTTGCGGTCCTTATCTGCTGTCAACCTCTATGTTTCTATATTTCTATGACTGTCAGTGGCTGGTAGAAAGGATGTTCAACTTTCTTTTTGATTGCTGTTTCTTCAAACCTTCCTGGTTATTTTTAACTGTTAGATGGAATATACCTTGGTTAAGTCATTTAACATATGAACAGCTGGTCCTTAGGCAATACACAGTCACTTAGCAGTTTATGATAGAAACATTCTTGAAATGTTTTTTTTGCCTGTCTGAAATTTTATCTTGGCAAGCTAGGATCAGATACAGTATGTTATACAACAACAAGTGATGTCTTATTCATCAATTACAAAACTCTGTAAATCTGCATGCCTAGAAGTATATTGTAAAGATGTTAGGAGATATTCACTAATGGCACTCATGACTGCATGGAAAGGCTTACAGTCAGTTCTACGGTAATAGGTCAGTAAGTATTGCTTAAGGTAGCTTAATATAGTGCATATCTTGGTCTGTATTTCTTAGGCAGGATTTGTTTTCTTTTAAGATTGGTCCTACAATACTTTATGGTGATTTATTTAGACAGATTATGTTAAGTAGGATTGCTTATGAGGTTAGGAAACTTATGTATATAGCTATTGAAATAATGTCTTACTTTGTTTTTTTTTATGCTGTTTTCATATTGTTTTCTTTCTGGTTTTATGTTGGTCTCGTCTTTTGGTTGGGACATTTTATTTTATTTTTTTTTAATTTCAGCCTCTACAGGGTTCTTGTTTTAGTTACTTTTACAATTGTTGAAGATGTTTTGTTTTAATGTTTGTATTGAATTGTTGATTAAAAAATGCCCCTACTCTTTGCAGGGGGCACTGTACTACAGAGAGATGTGGATCCCCAGAGGCATGGAGGAAGACAGCAGAGGTGGACATGTTGCTGCAAGCCAACAAGTGAATCATGGCGATGGGAATGGTACAGCTGGAATGCACCGTGATGGTGGCCAGCACATAGTATCTAATTCCTTGCCACTTGGGGCAATGATAAATGGTGGTGTGGACACCAACGGGGGGAAGCTCAGTGGACGCTCCCCCCACAGGGAATGTTGCAGTTATAGAATCCTCAAGGGAGGATGCTGTGGAACAATTTCTTAAAAACAAGAGGCAACAATTTCTGCAAGCAGAAAAATAATATCATTTAGCACAGAAAAAGGCCGAAGATGAAAAGAAAGAGGAAAAGAGCCACATTGCACTCATCAGATGTTACTCCGGAGTTGGCAACTGAAGTTTTTATTACCACAGCCACCTGGATGGATGTGGGACTACCAAGTCATATGCAGGTGATGGAGGAAAACCAGGAAGTAGATGCTGAGCAGCAATGGTCCCTGGAACGAGCACTGGTGGATGCTGGTTGCATACAAATGGGAACAGGCCAATGGATAACTGACCCTGAGATCCCTCTCCCCAGGTCATCAGGCAGTTTGGAAGTGAATTTGGACTCAGGAAAAATGAATCTACAGAAAGATCCCCATCAGCAAGAAGGCTCTTCTCAGGGCTAGGTTGGAACCTCACCAATAGGCACAGAGCACTCAGCTTACTTGGCACCAGGTGAGGAGTTGAGTTCCATAGCAATGCAGGATGTACCGAACCAGCTGGACCTATCAGGTACTATTTCCTTTTCACCTATGGAAGTACTCTCCCAAGAAGAATTCTTTGATGCCCCCAATGAAACTAGTGCAGGGCTGACCCCCAGCTTAGCAAACACTGATGCAGATGCTTCCGCTGCAAAGTCAGACGCTAGTACATTGCAAGGGGTGATTCCTACCTTTACCAGCCTATTTCAAAAACCTGTTTTCCTGACCAAATGCCAGAATGCTGTTAGACTGCAATTTATGGGACATATTGATAATATGCCTGACAGATTTTATGTTGGGAAAGGACGTCTAAAGCAGATGCTGGGATTCTTACCAGCAGAAGTAAATGCTCTTATACATACCACAGGGGAGAAAATTTATGACATTAGTTTCAGAAACCCTGACATCTTAAACAGGTTTTGGATGAAGTATGCACTTCTAAAGATAAAACCAGCATGGTCCCACTTCCAGGCCATACCCCTCACTAAATAAACCCTTAAAGTCATTACAGTCCTCTTTCACAACAAAGGAGTAAATGTAGTAGATGTCACCTATTGTCTTGAGAAAAAATGTAAGACCCAGGCAACCCTGAACCTATTCTAGACTCTGAGGGGTTTTGTAATGGGGGATGGCATTATAAATAAATCTAATCCAGACCGATGATAGCCTACAGCATCTCACAAGTTGCTTTTGTTTGGGCCGTGACAAAGGCTTTATCTTCTACCCATGGCAACCTCACCACTGCTACAAATGTGGCTCTCATAGACACTTAAGTAGAACTTGTGACACACTTAAATGCACCTAATGTGGGAAATTAGGATACTCTATATTAAACTGCCATCATTCTGCCAAATGCAGCCTTTGTTAGGAAGACCACTCCTTTGTGGACTGCTCATGGGCAGCACACAACACCACCAATGGAGACTCTTATGTCCAGGATTTTTATATTAATTCTGCTGTTAAAGCTGCCCAGAGACAATATGGTCCTCATCCTCCTCCAATTGTTAGACAACACCTCACTGTCCCACCAAGAAATACTCCCATAACACCTGAAGTAAGGTCACAAACATCTCAACCTGATAGTGGCCCATCCCGAAACCCCTCCACCTCCTTCTGTGGTAGCAAGTACAGCCCTAGACTCTGCCATAGATACGATGACTATGCCCACCCCCACCTAAAGACACCTTTACTGTGGTCAAAAACAGAAGAAGCAGTTTAAGGAAAAGGGGTACATTTTCTTCTGCCAAAGGTCCCCCTCCCCAGATCCCTACACAAAATGCATATGCAGTACTTCAGGAAGACAACATGGATGCAGGTATTCTACATCTGTTCAGTCATCACAAGCAGAAGAAGGTTCAGATACTGAACAAGTAATGGAAGAATTGAACACTATACCAAGAAAGACTAGAATGGGATCCCGTAAATGGGTTAAAAAGAAATAACAATATGCATACTGTGTGTTTTTTTCTTTTTTAGCACTTGCTTTTCTTTAACTTATGACGAGTGTGTTAAATGATATTACAGTTGCTTCCTTGAATAAGAATATTATTCAGTGAGAAAAGGAAAAGGCTACTTACATGCTCTGTTTGAATCATCCTTTCAGGATGTAGTCTTCCTACAGGATATCAGACTACACACTCATCAAGATCTAGAACAAGCCACCATTGGCTGGAAATAGGGGATGACCTATTGGTCTACTGGATAAGATATTTATAGTGGGGTGGGAATTTACATCAATAATCCAACTGCTAAAGTAACTCATACTCTGGACATTTTTCTGGGGACAGCCTTTTTGCTAGATTTGTCCCTTTATAACATGCACTTTATATTTATTAACCTATATGCCCCACAGTCCAAAGCTAATAGAATAGAACTTCTCCATCTAATACAGCCCAACCATTTTACAGTCAAATATGTTTGCCTGGGTGGAGATTTTAACTACAGTCGATACCTCAATGATAGGGGCTTGAAAACTAATAGAATGTATTGTGATGCAAATTGTTTGAATACTCTTCTAATGCAGACAGAATTGGTGGATGCCTTCGCTCAAGCAGGGACACCTGAGAAAGCATTTATTTGTGGCACACTAGCCATGAGGATTAACTTTTGGTTTATTTCTTCCTCCTAAGGGATAAAGTATACTACTGCACCTGTGGTATCTTCTGATCATGCTTTATTGGAATTGAAAGTTTAAAATTATGATGGTATGCATCATGGCCCGGGGTATTTGAGTTTAAATATAGAACTTGTATCTATTCCAACAGTAAAAGAGGGTTTTTAAACCTTTTAGAAGCCAGGAAGTCAGTAAAATGTTCATATGACACCTCCCAAGTATGGTGGGAAGATACCAAACATGACATTCAGGACTACTTTAAACATATAGATAGAATTAATGGAAAATATAAAACTAATCTCTATAACACATACAGTGAAAATGTCAGGACCTTTTGTCTCAGACAGCCCATGGGAATAGTACAGTTGTCAAAGAATTGGCAGACATTAGACAACGGTTGGCATATTTACAATCTAATAGGCTGAAATCCATGGAACAGGAGCAAAGATTTGGTATGCAAGGTAAACAGGATTTTGCAGACTCCTACCAATTGTACTCAATGCAACATCAACAAAAACACATCGCATCTAATGAGCACCCAGGGCACAGTTTTAACCACAAAAACAGATATTTTACAGGACGTGGACAGACATATTAAATCCCTTTCTGTCACTACTATACCACCAAAAACAACATATAAAACATGGCTTAAAGATTGCATGTTACCGCAGATTTTGCTGCAGGATGCTGCTACATTAATTTCCCCTATTACATAACAGGAACTACTTACCACCTTATCCCAAGTAAAAGATGGATCTGCCCCTGGGAAGGATGGGCTTCCCTACGAGATATACAAAATTATTCTCTCTGTACTAACAACTGAATTTGTGGAACTTTTACATGACATCCCATCTACAGGGTAGTTACCAGACAGCATGGGTATAGGGTTGTTAATACTTATGTACAAAGCAGGAGACAGTTCTCACTTACACAATTGGAGACCTATTGCCCTACTAAACGCTGATTTGAAACTCCTCACTGAAATTTTGAATAATAGATTAATGTACTATGCTGAAGATCTTATTCATCTGTCTCAAACATGTGATACCAGGATGGAAAATAGCAGACAGTCTCCTTTGATTAAGAGAATTAATGACTAGAGGGCACACAGGAGAGCTAACAGGATTTGTGTTAGGTATTGACCAGGTCAAGACCTTTGATAAGATAACCCATGAATATCTTTGGGAGTGCACAGAGGTTTATGGGATTCCAGCCACCTTTATTAAGTGGATACAAACATGTTATTCTACCACAACTGTACAAGCATATTGTAATGGATGGATAAGTCAACAATGTAAAATTACTAGAGGGTTCTTCAGGGCTGTCTGCTTAACCCTTTACTTCATATATTTGCATTAGACCCATTGATTCGATGTATCAATGACACTGTCAGCATAAATGGAGTGTCCTTGTCTAACACAGATGTAGAAATAAGAAGTACAGCATACGCAGATGATGTTTGTTTTATAGTAGGAGACATAGAATCAGCAGGACAGGTAGGACAGATTCAGGTAGCAAAGACCACCAAATCAAAAAACTCGTTACACATGGTCACTCCTGAAGACCCTCCTCTTGACACTGTATCCTCCTTCAAATACCTAGGAGTGACTCTTGATCCCTCCCTTACCTACAATGACCACATTTCTATCGCTATGAAGAGAGTCCACCAGAAGCTGGGGTCAGCTTACCATGTTAACCAACTCCTGACCCCAGTGGCTTGTCTTGCAATTGCTCAGGGAAATATACTGCTCCTACTTGACTTTTACTCCACAGTGTTCTCCTCCATGTCCTTACTTCTTTCTTGTGTAAATATCACATACAACTCTATCTGTTGCTTTGCCATTTGGGTCCCTTCCTGCACTCATCACTGCTCTCTATATCAGTCCTTAGGCTGTCTCTCTCTGCAGGGCCATTTTGAATATGCTATAGGCTGTCTAGTCAACACCTCTCTCAGGAACTCACATAAGTCTCTGTACTCCTCTCTTCTCACTGGCAGAGCAGTATCTCGGTGTCTCAGGATCTCTTCCATTCCTCCCCCATAGTTCCCCCATGTATCTACTGTCACGGAGAGCAAAAAAGGGACCTTCGGGGCTTAGTGGGCCAACCCAGTCATCAGAATTTAATAAATAAAATAAATAAATAAATGGAGATCAAGGCTTTCTCTGTCTCTGCCCCCTACCTCTGGAACAGAATACCGCCTGCAATCCGTATGTTACCCTCTCATCAGTCCTTCAAATTGAAGTTAAGAGATTGGCTTATGTTTCAGGCCACCTGTGCCTGTTCCCATGGAAACACCCTCATCAGAAATCTGCCTTGGGGTCCAATGTACCATTTGCCTTACTTCCCAAATACTGGCTATAACATATACAATTGACAAGTTTCTTACTTCATTTTGAAAATGTTGATTATTATAGTGTAGTCTCTTATGCACTTTATTGTAAACCTTGGACTGGCTGAATAATGTTTTGATTTGCTGTAAGTGTATGTCCTAGTTCTCTGCAAGCAGAGAAGTATTGCTTTATTTGTCATTAAACTTGTTTTTATGTCCTTAACCCCTATTTTTAAGATATGATGTTTATGTATCACTGTTTCTGCTACCACTGTACTCACTGTGTTATATGTACCTACTATATTATAACTTGTACCTATTGTCTATGCCATTGTACAGCCCAGGTCACAACTGAAAATGGTCCTTGGGATCTGTTTGCTCACTTGGTTATCAAAAATATAACTAAATACATAAATAAATGACCTCACAACCATGACTGGAGCTCAGGTGAATTATGACAAAAGTAAAGGCCTCCCCATAGGTACCTTTACATGTGAAGAGTCTCAGGTAATTAATATACCAATAGTTCAAGATATCTGTACTAATTTAGGCATATAGTTTAGTAAGGGCGACCTAGCCCTTCAAAACTGGGGTTCCAAATTATAGCTGGCACAGGACAAAGTGGCACTCTGAAGTAAGTGAAGAATGTCAAAACTGAAAAGAGTGTTCATGGTTAAAACTTTTTTGCTACCAATTTCTCTTTATCTTAGTGCAGTTTACAGTTTACCTCTGCAATTAGAAACAAAGATGTATAATAATTTTTTCCTGCATTTGGGGCAGCAGGCTTAACCCTATCAAAAGAGGCCTGCTATTCCAGGACAAAACACAAGGAGGGATGAAAATGACTAACCCTATAGTGTTTTTCTTCTCCATTTTTATTAATACTAGTATACAACCAATTCTGATATCTCAGGATAAAATCTGGATGCCGTGGGCAGTGGACTCTCTGGCAGATATATTACCACTGTAGCCCTTGCAGACAGGCATTCCAAAACAAAGATCTTTACAAGCTCTTTTGGACACATTTGAAGTCTGTTTTAGTAAAATTAAACTATGGGGACTAACAAGAAAGCAAATTTCTAGGTTCAGTAGAAAACAATTATATGACCATATTGTATGTATGTTCTTTCAAGACACTGCTCATTTTGATTCTAGTAATACAAGGGAGAAAACCAGGATTAGTAAATTGATGGTCTCTTCTCGTATATCATCACACACCTGGGATGTTATGTGGCTCTCCCAGCTTAATGTTAAGGGAAACTAAAAACAAAAAGGACTTGAGGAACAATACGGTCCCAGAAGTACTTGCCCTTGATATATAGAAACTATGGATCCTTTATTTCTAGACTGCCCTTTTGTTCAAAAATGTTGGTACACGCTACAGAATAAATGGCCTACATCTCCCTTTTTTAATCTAACCTTAGATATATGATGTTTAGGGATCTTGCCCTTTCTCTGGACAAAACATGACTGGCAACACTATGGTTATTTTTGGTATGTTTTAAATTTTATATATGGTATGCTTAATGCAGATTTACAATCCAACAACTTATCTTCATGGAAGAGCAATTGTTTTATATGATCGATATTCTATTAGGAAATACAAGTTGCTTGAGTGTAATTTGGTCTCCCCACAGGTTTTCCATGCATGGTGGGACAGTATAGACTGGATCCCATGAATTTCCAGGATAAGTCAGGAAAAAGGTATGGTTTGCAACTGCTTCTGCCACGAACACAGTGTAAATACCAGTACTGTAGTTCTGATATGTGCATCCTTTATACTGGTATACTCCGATACTATATCATCCCAGATGTCCAGTACTAAGGGGTAACGTAGAGTAATGATAGAATATTTGTTTTAATTTTCTGATACTTTTAATTGATAAATGTATTTAACAGGACACATGGATTATCCTTTGCTTATATGTATTTCTCCCCACACTTGTTGTAGGAGAGAGGGAGGTCTAGAATGTTCTGATACTGAGAGGTTTCCTACCCTCAGCTAGAGCCCTGGCTCATTGGAGTTGATTGAATATGAAAAGAAAGAGTATTTCCCCCTATTGTTTTGACAATAATGGAATCTCATATTACCAGTATTCCTTTGCTTTTGTACTTTAAAATGAAAGGAGAAAAAAGGGGGCATGCCATTTTTACTACTAAATAATTATTACTTTTACTATGTGACTATTAACAGGTATTGTTTCTATTTTGAGTATAATCTCATAGTAGCCTCTCCTCATTTTTTTAATGGGGGGAGTTTCAGGGAAGATAAATGACCACTATATTTAGTTTGTTACTTTTATGGAGGAATTTCATGTAAGGTATAACATGTATTGAAATTTAACATTGATGTGAAGGTATATTATGTCATTACCCTACTCCTTTGGTGGGGGGAGGGGAGGAGGGCTTTCCAATTTTCTATATTGCTTGGGTATGTTTTCAGAGATACTGCAAGATGTATGCTGATAATAATTCTTTACTTTTCTTTGTCTTTCTTTAGTAGGACATGACAAAATATGTGCATTCTGTCAAGTTGTTATACTAAAATTTCCCCTACTCTAATTGTGGGGGGAGGGGAGAAGAGAAGAAAGCATGGGGATGCATCTACAGTAGGTGTTCCTTTCTCTATGAAGTGAATGATGTATGATCCATATTAGTTATTCCTAATTTGGTATGATTGGAATACTCAATTTGTTGTTATGTATGATTCTTTTCCACTTTGTCAAGTGACTTGAAACATGTACTGTTATTTGATTTGATTTGATTTCAGTTTAATAGAAATTCCCCTACCCTTTTCTTTATGGGGAAGGGGGAATAGGATAATAAGATGGTGGAAGGTTTCTATTTACATTGGATTTTACTTTTATTGTTTCTCTTGATTTACTGTGGTGGGGTTTCTTTTACTGTTTCAATAGTATGAACTGAATATAGAATGTTTTCTATGTTCTAATTTTTTTCTTCCAGTATGCTTGCAATACTTAATTTCTATTATTTATGATTACGTCTCACCAAAGTTTACCATGTGAAAATTAACATGTATTGCTTTCTTATTTTTGATTTCAGTTATGATAAAATATTCCCTTACTCTTTTTGAGAAGTGCCATACAATCTTTAATATCCACATGAACAGGCAGTTGGGACCTCTGTTTAATGTCTCATCTGAAAGACGGCACCTCAGGAGTGCAGCACCCTCCTCATGCTGCACTACAGTGTCAGTGATAGGATTTAACCCAAGTGCCTGGAGTGGGGATAGAACCCACAGTCTTCTGATCTTCCAGCCTCAGAGATGAGTGTGCAACCTGCTAAGCCACTGACACTATGTGTCATGCAATGTCCATGCAATGCATTTTGAAATGCATTTGCAGTGCAGTAGTTACTGACATTCAGTTTATCAATGCCCCCAAGATCTGTCTAATCCAGTTTATACACTACTGTACTGTACAGTATTTGTCATTTTATATGGGGAATTCTGAATTCTGGTACCCATTTGTTCATTGTGGGTGTTTTCCTCACTTTCTTTACTTCTTGTCGTGAATACAACAAATAGCAACATTTTTCTTCAGCTGCTGCAGTACCAAATCACAGCAGTCTCACAGTAGAATTTTACATCAGTCTCCCATGCTTCCTATCTGGTTTAACCCTCTCACACCTACAGTATGTTCTACTTTTGTTGCTCACTTCATTGAGTTCTACTGCATTTAATTCAGGTGTGAAGGGGTTAATACACAGTACTCCGGCAGTCAGCTACTCAAAATCACAGCTGTCTCACATTATGTTAGGGTCTCAGAGCAGTATCTCATGCTTACTATCTGGTTTATTACACAGTGCTCCAACAATTATTTTTTCTGGATCTTTTTTTCAAATGGTTTCTTATTTTCAAAGCCTTATTATCTGCAGCAAGCCATTCATAGCAGACAAAAACATTTTAGCTACTGTAATATGAGGTACACAGCTGAAAAAGACCACAGCTACAATATGCATGGCAAGGACTGCCAGGTAGACTAAGGGGTAAGGCATTTTATAGATACATCAGTGAAAGAAGAAAAAATGGGGGATGGGGGATTGTAAGGCTCAAAGGGAAGAAGGGAGAGTGTAAGGAGGGGGATTGGACAAGGCAGAAATGCTGAACAAATACTTCTGCTCAGTATTCACTAAGTAGGGGGAGGGTCAAGGACCCCAGTTGGGTTGCAGAGGCAATTGGAGGTGGAGAAGTGGACACCAGTCCATTCACAGTGAAGAAACTTCTGGAACAACTCATAAAGCAGAAGGTAGATAAGGCCATGGGGCCAGATGACATCCACTCGAGGAAATTAAATGAGCTGTGAAGGGAACTAACATCACCTTTGGTGGCCCTGTTCACAGAGTCACTCAACACAAGTGTCATTCCAGAGGACTGGAGGAGAGCACATGTAGTCCCACTACACATAAGTGGCAGTAGGCAGGAGATGGGGTTCTACAGGCCAGTCAGTCTCACCTCAGTGGCGGGAAAGATTATGGAGACACTGCTGAAAGAAAGAATAGTGGCACATATGAAATCCAGAGGTGCTCAGGATCTATGACAACATGGATTCACAGCCGGAAGGTCATGTCAAATGAATCTAATAGATTTTTTTGATTGAGTGACTAGGGAAATAAATCAAGGAGGGGCAGTAGATGTCACCTACCTGGATTTCTGCAAAGCCTTCAACACCATCCCACATAGAAGGCTGATTAACAAGATGGGTAGTCTGGGCATGGGAGACAAGGTGGTGAACTGGGTTAGAAACTAGTTAACACACAGGAGACAGAGGGTGGTGGTAAATGAGGTACAATCTGAGGAAAAGTGAATGGCCAGTGGGGTACCACAAGGATCAGTACTAAGACCAGTCCTGTTCAATGTCTTGATTAGTGACATTGCAGAGGGGCTGGAAGGAAAGGTCTGTCTGTTTGCAGATGACACCAAGATCTGCAACAAGGTGAATGCTCCAGAAGGGGTGCAGAAAATGAAGAGGGACCTGGAGAAGCTTGAAAGATGGTCAGAGATGTGACAATTGAGGTTCAATGCAAAGAAGTGCAAAATAATGCACCTGGGTAGAGGGAACCCTGGGGAGAGCTACAGGTTGGAGGGAGGAACTGACTGTCACCAAAGAGGAAATGGACCTAGGGGTTATCACCTCTGATGATCTTATGATATCAAAGCTGTGCACAAAGGCAGCAGGGAGGGCCAGTGGCATGCTGGGGTGCACAGGCAGGGGTATCACTAGCAGGAGGTGGGAGGTGGTGATGCCATTATATAAAACATTGATAAGGCCTCACCTGGAGTACTGCATGCAGTTCTGGAAGCCACACCTACGCAAGGACATAGATAAGGTGGAGACTATCCAAAGAAAGGTAACAAAGATGGTGCAGGGCTTGCACCATAAAACATATGAGGAGAAACTAAAGGACCTCCATATGTACTCAGTGAAGGAGAGGAGACATCGGGGGGACATGAATTAAACTTTCAAGTACCTCAAGGGCATAAACAAGGTGCAGATGGGGGACCTTTTCCAATGTAGGAAAAGTACTAGAACAAGGGGGCACAATATGAAATTGGAGGGGGTAGATTAAGAGATAATGTGAGAACGTTTTTCTACACAGAAAGGGTAGTCGGTGCTTGAAATAGTCTGCCACAGGAGGTAGCGGGAGCTAGCACAGTGTAGGGGTTTAAGCATGCCTGGGATAGGCACAAGGGAAGCTTGAGGTGGAGGGAGTGATGAAAAGCCATTGATCACATACAGTCAGTGGCAAAATACAATGTATAGGGCCTATGGGCAGATTGGCTGGGCCTAGCGGTTCTCATCTGCTGACAGTTTCTGTGTTTCTAGATTTAGTGGACTAGGGAGGCACTCAGGAACAATACAGTACATTGTAAATCAAGTCTCCGTGCAGCATGTCATAATGTGTCATCAGCAATGGTAGTGTATAGAGCTGTGCAAATACCTTTTTGAATATTCACTGAATATTCGTTATTGACAGTGATATGGATGGCTGGGAGAATTTAAAAATAAAGAGCATCCCCTTCTGGCCAGCATTAAATAAATGTTTTAATCCCTGGTGTCTAGTGATCCCAACCCAGCCTCCGGCTGATCACCGGTCCAAAATAATGAATCCCTGCACCCTTGCTCAGACTCTCGTCATTATTCACAGCTTCTGTCCCCAAATGTATTAAAATAAAAAAATTCCCTAATTTCCCCGGTGTCTAATGGTACAAGTGGCTTGTACAAGCATGCGCCCATTCACTGAAAACTCAGTCAGGCTGCCGGCCATGGAGGTGAGTGAAGGGCTATGCCGGTGGCCCACTCGGGGTCGTGGGTGTTGGGGGAGAGGGGTGGGATGCACTTTCTGACAGAGTGTGGTGGGGGGTCCACTAGACACTAGGGAAATTAAGAATTTTTTTTATATATTTGGGGATGGGGAGACTATGGGGTTTTGCTGAGGGTCTTGGAGAGGGGGGATTCTTCATTTTGGACTGGGGATTGGCCGGGGGGGTGACCACTAGACACCAGGGTAAAAATATTTATTTAATGTTGGCTAGGAAGGTAGGAATGACTTTTTTTTCTTCGTGGATGGCCAAATACTGAATACCAGCCGAACAGTGGACTATTTAGTATTTGGTTCCGAATATTCGGATAGCCTACTATTCGTGGTATTCAGAAAGTAATATTCAGTATTCACACTGCCCTAGTAGTGTATTTATTTACTTCTATAGGTCAATTTATTAAAATCTGACATAAATTACTTTTAACTGATAGAAAAAAAGGCAGTGAGTGGAGTCCTTGGAAGCAATGAAAACAGCATGGCAGTCTGGCGGGGTTTTAATTCTGAATGCAGGATTGCTATTAGCTAGAACTGGGTGAGAGCTTCTTCATCAGACTGGGTAGAATGACATGTCAATCAAGTTGTACTGCACTCTGCAGTAGTGAACTCAGGCTCCAACTCAGAGGTTCAGTATTTTTATGGGTTGCTTAATGTGTTGGACGGCATTAATAAAAGTTTCCAGAGAGCTGCAAATGTAAGCTGAAAACTGAATTTCAGCTAGAAACAAACCATAAGGAAAATGTTATTTATTCATTGCAGTGAGCAATGCACACATTAAGCAACTCCTTGAAAATATTAAACCAGTGAGTTGGAGGAACAGTAATGTGACTTGTACTGTAGTTTCAGCTTGTTAGCCATTCTCATCATGCCTGCTTTAATTGACCTGAAAGCTAGGTTCTTGGTGTAGGCATAAAGGTAAGTTATTTGTGTGGTTTATAGACACAAAAGTAACAGGCATTTGTAAAAAGAAAACATCAGGGGTCCAATATTCAAAACTTTGCCCCGGGCAAAATTTGCATTGCCCGATGTGCAAAATTAGCCCACATCCAATTGCACACTATATTCAAAGGAATAGTCCAGGAGCAAAACCTTTTGAATATAGTGGGCTAACAAAGGCCAGCAAACAAGGCAGAGAGTGCAGTACAAAACCGCATGGCAAAGAATACAGCACTGAATATACAGTAACAACTGGGCAGTGAAAACTGCAACAGCAGCCCAGTGCACACAGAGGTGGAATAAAGCAGAGTGGAACTACATGACCAATGTGGATGCTAGCAGAGAAGTAGTGCACAACAACTGCAAACAACGTTGCAGGCCAAACAGTGCAGAACTGTACTATAGTTTTAACTGGTTTGCTTGGGGCAAACTTGTTTACCTGGCACTAATATGTTTACCCCAGACAAACACATTAGCCTAGGGCAATATGTTGCTAAATCCAAAACTGATATGCAAATGACCAACTTAGGCAATCCGAGGGCAAACAGCCAGATTAGCATGTCATCATGGCAGGATTTGCATACATTACCATGAAGATTGCATGGTACTATTTTAGGGTGCACACAGCTCCACCTGTATGTCAAACAGGAACTACAGGCCAGTAGCTGCAGGCTGGGTATGCACACAGATCCACCTGTATGTCAGACCTGATCTACGGGTCAGTAGCTGCAGGCTACATTTGTACACAGCAGCAGAGACTATTGTCTCTCAAAGGACTAGCACCACAGGCACATGTGGTGGTGCTGCATGTCATAGACATATTGTTGCCACTGCTACAGTGTATAGCAGATGCTACAGTACTATAATGGCTGGTACTGTGCAGGACACAGCAATGCCTACAGTGTATCAGGCATCATTGACTGCAGCTTGCCACACAGTGGCAAGCGCAGCTGGCAGGTGTGTTTTGACAGTGGACACCACTGCCATACTATCCTGTGACCCACATACACTGTGTCAGTGGCATGGGAGTCACACAATAACATACACATTGCTGGCTGTGTGTGATGGGCTCTGTATTGGTGTGCAGCACATGCCCTGTGGGGGCAGACACATACCATTATAAAGGCACACTGACGTCAGTTGCATTCCTGTCACTGGAACATGTGCACTGTGTTGATGGCCCCAGCCCAGTGGGAGCAACTATTATGTGGTGCATCCTGGCCACCTGTACACCTTCCCCTCAACACCTTCCATCCAGTCAGTGCTGCATGTGTGTGCTGAATTGTGTTGGACTATCCCTATGGGGAGACTGGTGGTGTGTGTTGCATAGATGCACTGAAAAGATGTCCACTGGGTGCTGGGTCACCCTCAAATACCTGACAGAGTTTCCAGCATGATGGAGCTGAGGGTTGAGGTGCTGGATGACATACTTCATGCTATGCTGGTGACATGAGTTCGGGGATGACCTCTGGTAATCAGGGTGCTAGTGTGGGGGGAAGAGCAGGATTGAGCATGCCAATGTGCAGCTCTCATCTTCTGAGGGAGGTGATGGTGGACTGGTGCCTCTGTAGTTCCACTCCCACTGGGTGGAGATCCGCAGGGTAGCATAGGTGGAGAGGTGGTGGCAAACAGTTATGGGATGTGGAAAGGGCTGAGCTGGTGCCACAGGGTGCATAACATTCCTCCACACACTCACACAGCCATGTGCTGGGGCCTTGGGGGGTCAGGGGAGAAAACTTGTAAAAAAATACCTTTGTGTCCCTGTCACCATTTGGTGGGAGGAGGTGACGGGGACCAAATAGCTATATATTAAAAAAAATACCTGGTAGAGTTGGGACCTGTGCCAGATGATGGAGGTGAGTGCAGTGCCTTCTGTGTGCAGTTTGTCTCTTCCATGGCACATGGAGCAGCCCAGGGTGGCTGTCTGCCCTCTCTGCCTCCTCATTGGCTGCAGTAATCAGGTGCACCATGATGCTGTTGTTGCTTATGGCCATGTTGCCTATTACTTCTGTGTCCGTGCCCCCTATCCTTGTTTTACCCAGAGTTAAGGCTACCTTTATTTGGGCAGTAATTTGTGCAATGCTAAGTGTCATGCAAAGTCTTGCAAATACACTTTGCATGGTGCTAATGAACTGAATATAGCATAGTGCCTGTATTCATGCACTGTACATGTCCCCTCTCTTTGCCCAGTGCATACATTATAATTTTGCCTGGCGCTAATCCAGTTTGTTTGTGCTATTTGGTATTTTCAATATAAGAGACCCACGCAAACATGGTACAAACCCAGCTCAAATGTTTTGCACCCAATGCAAAATTTTGAATATTTTTCCCCAGAAGTCTTTAAATCTTCACTTGCTGGCTTGTTAGTTTTATTTATTACTGAAATGTGATTTGCTAGTCTTTGGAACCTAAATAATTTACTGATATAATTTGCAACAAAGCAAGTGTTTAGAGGAAATTCCAGAGGAGTTTCAAACTACTTTATCACTCCCAAATATATGTGTCTGTGTGTGTGTGGGGGGGGAGGGAGATGCATCTTCTCTGAAGGGCTGGTTTATGTTAACCCATTCAGGATCTAACAAACTATTAAGGGAAATGGAACTCTCCTGGCTTTATATTTGTAGGATGGGTAAATGCTAGGCAACTGATGTTTAAGGGTTTCCAGGGGTTGCAAGGGGCATCATAGGGGGTTGAAAAGAAATCATAGATGTGTCAGCTTCAACACCTGGCTATCCTGGAATGCATGCCTCTCACCCTGCCAGGACCAAAATGAGGGACACTGTCCAGTAAAATCAGGGACAAATGCTCACAATCAGAAACACAATACTTGACATATCATATGCTGAATGGCTGAAAGAACTATTAGCCAACCTTAGTGTGGAAAAAATGATAGCTAGCCTGTTGAATAGAATGGATAAGTTTAACAAAATCTGGGCCCTGCTATTAACTCTTTATTCTCTTCAGACAAGCCAAGGCAATGAATGTAGGAGAAATGGGATATCAATGAACCACCGTTCAGGAGATGCAAGCAGGGGGAGGGATAGGGAGGGTGGGGTTTTCCAAGGGAGTATGATTTACTTTCATTAAAAGACAGAAGGGATTGGGGAGGGGTGGGAGGGAAAGAAAGGAATCAGTTCCAAGTTTATGATTGGGCCGAAAGTATGTACCAATTTAATTTTGTACTATGTAATTATGATGTGTTATATATTAAAATTCAATAAACTTTGAATATAAAAAAAAGAAACACAATACTTACTTGACATACAGTGCAGTGTCACATTTTTTACATCTATTCAAATGCATTCCACAACCTGTCCTAAGGGTAATATTGTGCACTGGCATTAATACATACAGTACTCTCTTGTAAGAGGCATGCATAAGTAAACCAAAAGTTAACTTGCTGAACAGAATTGCAGCCATGTTAAAGGTGAGTTCCCAAAAAATGAATAAAATGGTTAAAAAAACAAGTTCTCAGATTGTAAGCATCATCATTTGCTGTGTGTTATTACTGTGTAGACAATGTCTGGGTTATTAAAAATAAAACAAAAATAAATAAAATCCCATACTGTAGCTCATTCAACATTGGTATACAGCTGGATACCATCATAATACAGTAACTTCATACAGTATGTACTTATTATGGTGTTACCACTCTTTGTGTAGTATATTGCTTCACACATGTACCCCTTGATTTCTTCTCCGTTGCTCAATGCATATATTATTACATAGACAATGACAGCATAAAAAAGATCAACGGTCCATCTAGTCCACTGTGATTTCCCTATCTGCCTTGGGACCTACTGTCCATACAGAGCACCCCCTGCTCCCCTCCTTAATGCTGCTGATCTAAGCAACTACCAAGCCCTTCACTCCATCCCAGCCATGCCTGAAACCATTTATGATCTTGGTTCCCACCACATCTGTTCACAGACTGTTCTACAGCTTCACTACCCTTTCCATAAAATCAAATTTCCTCACATCCCTCTTAAACCTTCACCCTTCCATTTTCAACTCATGACCTCAGGTTCTTGTTTGTCAAAACATGTTTGTTTACAGTCCTTGATCAACTCCCACTGCATCTTTCTTGGATTTGGGGCCCCCTCCCAAATAAAACATCATTATGTAGCAGGAGGGGAGCGGAGGGGAATAGGGCATCATGAGAGGCTGCATTGTTTAGGAGTGTTCCTAAAGTTCAGGGAGTATACTGTAAGAGTAGGTCAAGGATTTAAAACAGAACAACTCTGGGTATAGTAACTCCATTAGAATGCATTTCAGTTCTATTATGAAAGGAGCAGATAAAATAACCAGCAACATTAATGAATTTTAGAAAAGGTAGGTAATTAGAAAATATGGCTTTTCAACTAGAAATAATATGATACAAAAAGGGCTGACAGTGACCTCTTTAAAATAAAAATTAAGGAAAACAAAAAGAGAGAGGTCCCATTCCATATCCATCTCAGTCATTAATAGGCATCAATTTTTATTCTTCCTGGCACTGGTTGTGCATGAAGGACCACCACAATCACCAATGGCTACTATAAAATTAATGTGGCTAATATTTTTGGGCTCCCTTTTGCCACTGTGGCTAAGACATTTTGATGACTGTAACTGAATGTGACTGGTTGTTGCACCACAATACAGAGGGCCGACACCGTCACATCCATCAGTATGTTTGGCCAGTTGGTGCCATGCTGCAGAGCATTTTTTTTCTCTTCACAAAACTCATGTGCAAAGCTTGCTAGAGAGGGCAAGTTCACTCACTGCCCCTTGAGAACATGATATCTGCCAGTCCACTTCCAATACCAAACAGTGAAGAATCCCAGGATGTTTGGGTCACAGAGACAAGAAAGCAGCATCATACCATGTTTGTAGTTCACAAGTAGCTAAAACACTGGGGCCCAGATATTCAAACTGCACCACAAAAGTGCACAATAGCAGGAACAAGCACAAGTCCACTGCGCCCATGCGCAACACGTGCGATATTCAAACACTGCGCAGGTCAAGATGGTCCTGCGGCACATGACTGAATATCATGCCAACTGCGCCATAGCACAACTAGGGATGTGCAGTGGTGCAGGTCAGATGTGCAATAGCAAAACCAGGGATGCCTAGTGGAGCAGGGCAGCAGCCCAGCAGCACGACCAGGGATGCACAGGGACAGGATGCAGGGGGCCCACCACCCATGGCAGGGATGGTCAGAGGAGCACACAGCAGAATAGACCTTTCCCCCCACACCCCATGCACTGCACAACCGGAGGAAAGCAGGAAGAACCACTGGCCCAGGGACACCAGCAAGAAACCCACCACCGTGGCATGGGGCACCAGCACACACCCTTGCAAGCTGGGACCGTCAGACATGGATGCCCATCCACCCCATGCCACACCATATGACCAATGCAGAGCACACACTGCACCATGATCCCCATACACCCTGCCCAGGAGTAGCGCCCAACAGTGCAGGACACCCCAAGCATGCCGCCACACCCACTGTGACAATACAACCCTGAGCACCACAGAACCATGCAAGGCAGCCCCACCACAAGCACCCAACAGCGAGCAGCAGCAGACAGTGAAGCAACATCTGCATACGCAGTGCCACCACTCATGCCCCCCTCCAGGTACAGCTGTGGGGCCAATCATGCATCAGCACATGAGGTACCACACACATGGCAGGGCATGCCCTGGACCCCACCACCAGTGTTACAGCACCCTGCACACCCTCCCAAGGACACATCCCATCCCAGCACTGGCCACAACAGCCAGCGCAGACACCCACAGTGTTGTACGGAAGCATGCGCCACACAGGATGCAACACAGTGCACAGACAAACCAACACCCATACCCAAGGGCACACCAACACTGGGACACATTAGCAGGTCAACCAAGCCCCTGGTGTGTGGCCACAGCAGCCATGTACACATGATCAGAACCCCTCCACAGCACAGTTGTGCCAGCAACCCTGTGCAGGCACCACGACACTGTACACCACCAGCATGTGGCTGGAGCACAAGTGACAGACAGTGGAGCACATCCCCTGCAACAGACACAAGTGACAGCATCGAGGTGGGACAACAATAGCAAAGGCAATAGTGCCACCCGAGGCAGACGTGCACCACACCAGTGACAGGAGGCAACCCGGCATCGCGCTGGGTGCAATGGCAGTCCAGCATGGGCTGCCACCACTGACATGCCAGTGGACTGTGCAGGTCACAGACATGCAAGGGTGGCAGCTGCACAGTCCATGGATGGTCTGACAGGTGCACCATGGACACAGCGCATGCACTGTGTAATACTCCACACAGTCATCCAGTGCACAGGAAACAGCACAAACACCAGAGGCAGTGACTGAGATCTATGACCACACCAAACTTGCCTCTCCTATGGACACACACACACACACCCATGATAGCACCACCCTGACACCATGCACACCACTGCAGCTGCGCACCATTAGCCCACTGCAAATCAGAGACCACCACAGTAGGCATAACTAAACAAATGTATTAGAAGTATAAACAAAACTATGTACATATTTACAGAAAATAAGGGGTGAGGGCCACAAACTGGGTTGAGGTGGGTAAGGGGCGGGGTGAACAAATGGGAGAGGGAAGAAGGGGTGTGAGGGGGTCCAGGGGGGTTGTCGTAGTCCATGGGTGGACTTTCTTCAGCAGGAGCCCCACTTCCCACTCCAATGATGTCTTCTGCCATGTTTTCACTGCACGCCATGCTGATCCACCTTCTCTAGTATGGCTAGAGAGGCCCTGGCCACCTGGAGCAGCTCCTGCAGCACCCTTTCGATACAGACCATCCTCCGTCCACCTCGGACCAGGGAGCAGAGTCAATAGGCATAATGCACAGCCCCCTGCAGCCCACCCATTGTGCATGGCCTACAGCCATGGGACACACCCCTGTGATGGTGTGAGACCACCCACAGTGATCGTCTCCACCAGACCTGCCCACCCTGGTGCACACAGCCATGCAAACCACTGCACACACCCACTGCCCAAGTCCTGCACAGCACCACCGTGGCTGTACAGTGACATGGCTTTGCGGTGCAAAGGCAGTGGGACAGCCATGTACCCGGTGCATGCATGGACCACCAGTGATGCACTCCCAGACAAGCAGTGCCACTGGACAGTGCTGACTGTACTATGTGGCATGCATGGCAGTGGTGTCAATGGATGGTGGCCATGCCCCACCACCCACCCTGCTACACAGCATGCACAGAAAATCCTGGATGTAAGGCACTCACCATCATCAGGCTGGTTCTGGCGCTGAGCCAGTATAGGACCTCCGGCATTGGGATGTTCCTCATGCTGCTGCCTCTCCTTTCTCACACAGCTACACTCCTCAGGGCCTAAGGTGCAAACATGGAGAGATGGACATCAGTACAATCCAGTAGCAAAGACCCCCCACCCCTGGGTGTGTTCAATCCCACATAGCCAAACCATTCAGCCCCCACCCCATACCACCACCACCACTACCACTGCCCACACTGGATGGACCCCTCCATCTGGTGGACACATGCCCACCGTGATACCTGTATGGACATAACCAGTGTATAGATGGGGCACCTACCTGGCCATGGAACAGCACCTCTCCTGGCTCATGCCCACAGGTGGGCAAACCTGTCTGGGTCCCTCCACTGGAGGTCACTGTACCAGTGCCTGCACTGCTCCACTGTTCTCTGGAGCCCTGTCACCTCCTCCAGGGCCACTGCTGCCTCCTTCCACATGGCACTCCTGGCCCTGTCCAGGGGTGCCTCACTAAAGAAAGCACCAGCATGGGGCTCAACTAACGAGACAAGATTAGCAAGTTCCACCTGGCTCCAGATAGGTGCCTGTCTCTGTGCCATCCTTCCACCGAGTCAGAATCAAAATGGTGCTCCCTAGTGCATGTCTGCCACATGCGGATGCTGTGCGGTACTGCGCTGCCATTCCCCATCATGCTGTCACCGATCTGCGTGATGGGGTGCACCTATGTGGATGCATGGTGCCTAGTGGGCAAAGGTCGGGCACAGGGTCAAGGGTCCCTCACGCACAGACTGCCACAGTGCGATTGTTACCATGTGTAGCGTGGTAGGGTGCCTGTGTGGCACTTCCTGTAGTGGCCTACCATGCTGTGGCACCATGGCGCCTACGCACCCCAAGGCAAGAATGCTATACATGTGAACAGCGCACTAGCACCACTGGCACAGTGGTGGATGTGCCCTGCATTGCCTCTTGTGCTCAGCACATCAGCAGCGTGGCAGGCGTCAGCACCCCGGGCGTGCACCATTCAGTGTCTACTGTGCAGGTCACAGAGCTACTCCCCTGCCTGAGCATGTTCAACACAATTGCACAAGGCACAACAGCAAGATATTCAGCCGGCATATGGAAATCAGCTCATCAGCAATTCTATGGCACAGCTACTGCATTAGCATCCAATTAAAATTGAGTCTCACCTCATTTGCATGCGTTGCGCAATATAAATGTGACATGGGGCTGCAGAGGCCATAGTCTGGTATTGCAGTCTATTGTGGTGAGTTGCATGCAGTTTGCCAGTGTGTGTGGGAGATGCATGGGACTGCATATTCAGAGGTAACACCTGTCATTCCCACAGGATCAATAATGACCGAACCTGAGGTGGAGGAGGAGGAAAAGGAAGAACAGAGATGTGGGAGACAGAGGAGGCCCAACTTCACCCGGGCAGAATCAGATGCCCTGTTTGAGGCCTACCTTGAGCAGGAACTGCTGCTCAGTGGACTGCAGGGAACACCACAGGCCCATGCTGTGGCATGGGATGAGGTGGTGAGTGCCATCAACCAGCAAGGCAGCCACCAGCAGTCCATGCAGGAGTGCAAGAAGAAGGTGGGCATGGACAAGAGGAAGATAAAAGATAAGGTGGCTGCCATCAGGGCAGCACGTGCTGTGACTGGTGGTGGACAGCCGGCTGTGCCACGCCTGACACCACAGGAAGAGCGGGTTGCTGGCAGCATGTGGCATTGTGCCCTAGAGGGTGTTCCTGGTGGTGGCTTCCAGATGGGTGGCAGCCCGTCACTGCATGGTAAGTCCTGGTCTGTCACTGTGTGGGGGCCGGGGGGAATGCCACAGGGTAGGGCAGAGACATTAATGCTACTGTGTTCCCTTACAGCTCCTGAGCATCTACATGGGTCTGCGGTGGTGGGTCCATCCACTGAGGGTGATACTCTGGACACAGAGGAGCACCCATCCACCTCCACAGGTGTCTGAGGGTCAGGACAAAAGTGTGCCCACCTTGCTGTCCAGACTGAAGTTGGTGGAGTTGGTGCAGAGGAGACCCTGCCTGTGTCCCAGCGTGACAGCATCCATGGATGCCAACATGTTGAGACTCGGACTGGCACCGGATCCATCACCGATGATGTTGGAGCTCACATCATGGACAGCGATATGTGTGGGCAGCCGGATGGCCCCACAGCAGGTAACAGCACAGGCATAGCCCTGGGTGGTGCTGCCATGGAGGCCTGCATAACATCACAGTCCCAGTCTGATTCTGTCTGCACCAGTGGGGCAGCACTGGTGTGCATCCAGGACAGTGGAGCTGTTGCGGCTTCTGCAGTGGCACCATTGAGCCCTGGCGGGCGGCGGCCGGAGGGGCAGTGTCACCAGTCGGCCAATGGTGATGGGGGGACATATTGAGGGGTGGTGTCAGTGCACAGTCTGTGGCCATTCCCCAGCATGGCTCTGGTGTGCAACGCCCATTGTCAAGAGGTGATGCCCAAAAGGGGCCTGGAACACCATGAGGGACGTCATGCCGATCTGTCAGATTACCTCTTTGATGAGCACAGCTGACTACTCCAGGCTTCCGTGGATCAGCAGTCACAGCTTGTCAGGGCGGTGGACGCACTCAGTGTAGTTCTGTGCCAGACAGAGGAGCGGCACAGCAGAGACCATGCTCTGCTCCTGGCGGAGATGGCCCGGCAGTGGGAGGATGCGACCGCTGCCATTGACAGGCAGACATTTGTATTCACAGCTGTCATGGCCACATTGAGAACACAGTTTGTTGCCCATGCACAGCAGAAACCACACAGTGACATGTCCACCCCCCCGTTCCCGGTGTTGTGCGATACCCTCCATGTCAACACCGGGTTCAGCTGTGGGCATCCCGAGCACACCTGGTACAGGCATGTTCGCTGAGCTGCAGACCCCTGCTCGAGCATGGTCATGTTTCCACAGCTTCACCCCTGGGGTACTGTTGGTGCCACCCCATGAGGCCAATGGTCAGCCTGTCATGACTGGCAGGTCTCAGCATGACTGACCTGTCTCCCACCATGGCTACTGTCTGATGCTGCCCTGTGTGCAGTGTGTTGTTCAACATGCAATGCATGGGTGGGGTACCTGGCCCTGCACACACACACACACACACACACACACACACGGTCCACGTGCACACCCTCCCGGCTGCTGGCCGCTGTGGCATGTGCATGATGATGCCTGTGTTGTGCTGTCCGCCACTGTGCAATGGTGCTCAGCATCTGAGACACGTACATTGATGATTACTGGCATGGTCATCTGTGGACCTGTGTGTGACTAGAGGTGGCAGTCAGGGTTGGCGTGCCTCCTACCCCTTGTGCATGTCTTGTGGGGTGTGTGTGTGTGTGTGTGTGTGTGTGTGTGTGCGTGTCGTGTTAGGCCTTGCCCATCCCTGATGGCATGTGCAGTTCCATGCTCAGCCAATTCCCTTTCCGCCATGCACCCCTGGGGTTTGTCCATGCAAGTTTGTGGGTTGTGTCCTTGCCATTGGTGGTTGCACATGGCCCCTTGACCTACCTGGGTTGGTTGAAGTGCTCCTCTGTGATGGTGTCCCAGTGCAGGTGCAACATCCAGATCAGTGGGGGTTCCATTCGCCCAAGGGGAGGCTGTCCACCACCATCTGCACCGGCGTCCTTATTGTCCCCATCGCTGTCCCCCTCTTCGACCTCTACAGCTATCCCTCAGTCATTGGCCATGTTGTACAGAATGCAACAGGCCAGAAATAGCCCACAGGCCTTCTAGGGGCTATACTGTAGGGCACGGCCAGAAGTGTCCAGGCAATGGAAATGTGCCTTAAGCATCCTGAACACCAGCTCTATGACGTTGTGTGTGGTGGCATGTGCCTTATTGTACCATTGCTGCGATGGGGACGCAGGACGCTGGTATGGTGTGAGCAGCCAGATATGGAGTGGATAGCCACTGTCACCTGTGTGTAGAGGGTGGACATTAGTTTGGTGATCAGCTTTGCCCTTCCATGGGCTGTCAAGGCCAGTACCCATGGCACATCTGGCTATGCCCCCCTAAGATTCATGTCATCCTGCATGATTTGCATACTTACCCACTGGGTGTCCAGTGGGGATGTCCCCACTTTCGAACCTGTGGCACAGTGCAGACTGGTGCCAGATGAAGGCATCATGTGCTCCCCCAGGGTGCGTGGCACAGACATTGGTTATGCGCCCCCTAGCATCGCACACCACCCGGCAGTTGATGCTGGCATAGCCCTTCCGGTTGATGTTCATGCCACCTTCCGGGCCAGGTGGCATGTGGATGGCCACATGGGTGCAATCAATGGTCCCGAGCATGCCAGGCATATGTGCTACCCTGTGGAACTCTTGTATGTGTGCTGTGTGCTCCACCGGTGTGCTGGGGAAACGGATGTACTCCACAGCATGTGGCAGCAGTGTGCTGAGGAATTGTGGGGGTTGGCGTGACCCGGCCAACTGGGTTATGCCTGTTGTGTCCCCTGTTGGTCTCTGGAAGGTGCCTGTGGTGAGCAGGCACATGACAGCTGTTACCTTTGTCTCCACTGACAGAGCATGGCTCCTTCGTGTGGTTGCTTGCATCTCATCACTGCACAGCTTACACAGCCGCCTCAGGATCATCTGGTTCAGGTGGTACTGGCCCACAGTCTTTGTGTCACTGTAGTGCTCGTAGCTGGTGTGGGCCCGGTACTGCCTGTTGGGGGCATACCAACGATGGGCCCTTCCATGGCCATGCACCCCCTGCTGCCTGCCTTCTCACACCCCTCATTACCGCCTCCATCTGAAAGGTGACACTGGCCATGTCTCTGGCTCCCCCCCAGCAGCTGGTATCCCGTTCCCCCCGCTGTCCTTTGTGATACTCCCCCTGCACTGGGTACACCTCTGAGCTTTGGCTGTCCTGCTCACTGCCACTGCCTTCAGTCCACTGTGGCACTTCCCCTGTCATTCGCATATCTGGACTGCCTTGTGCAGTATGGGCTGCATACCCATTTGCTCTTGCTCTGAACCAATGGGCATGCAGCCCTACCGAGCAGTCAGTCAGCGGGTGGCGGGGCGGCAGGCAGGTGGGGTGCTGCCGGCTGCCGGGGGGGTGGTGGGGCTCTGTGGGTGGGGTGGAGGGCCACTAGATCAAAAGGGTACTTGGACCTGGGGGCGGTAGACTCTAATGCCCGTGATCGGGCTTCACGGTCCACTGGACCACCAGGGATATTGGTCTTGGGGGTTGAACTCTGTTCTGCCCGCAATTGGGCTAGTGGGGTGGGGTTACTACTGTTCTGCCCATGATCAGGCTAATGGGGGTGGGGTTACTACTGTTTGCCCGCGATCGGGCCAGTTGGAGGTTACCACTGTTTTGCCAAGATCAGGCCAGTCGGGAGGGTGGGATTACTACTGTTTTGCCCGCGATCAGGCCAGTCGGGGGTTACTACAGTTTTGTCCGTGATCGGGCCAGTGGGGGGGGTGTTCAGTTCTGTTCTGACCGCAATCAGGCTATGGGGGGGTTACTATTATGCCCACGATCGGGCTGCGGGGGGGCACAGGGAAGAAGCACCCTGCAATGCGGCAGCTCACCTGTGGGTGGCCCTCGACTTACTCTTTTTTTTTGCTCGAAGTTGTGCAGGCACAGGTTGGGGGTTGCGCCTGCACAACTCTGCACAGCCTGGCTGAATATTGGGCCACGCAATTTATGCATGGTTCTTCCCCCTCCGGTTGAGCATGCCTTCATTAGCATTGCACTGTTGCTCAGCATGACTTGGGGGGCACAACTGCCTCCTGCTGAATATGGCAGAATGGCACAATTTCGGACTTGCGCAGGTGCAACCCTATTGCGCATGGCACAACCCTTTTGAATATCCAGCCCAATGTCTGGATTATTAAACCAAAACCAAAAATGAATAAAATCCCATATTGTAGCTTACTCTAAACTTATATACAGCTGGGTGCCATCATAATATAGTACGTTCATACACTACGCACCTATTAATGGTTCCATGACTCTATGAGTAGTATATTGCTTCACACATATTCCCCTTGATTTTATTTCTCTTGCTCAATGCATATTTTATTACTGATTTGATTACCATGTCTGTGTAGCATAGTACAACGTGAATTATTTGTACCACACAGTTTACAGTATTGGCACTGTGCATGAATCACCCTTATCAAGTTAATGCATTAGCAGCTGTAGTGGCTCTTATCAGAATTTGTTTTCAAAATCTTAACTGTAGAGATTACACATGTATGAACATGTCATGGTGCATATCCACCCTGGGTTGAGCCACTGTATGAATGCAGCCTGGAATTGATTTGCTGTAGTTTGGGATAACTAGTTTGCACAATTTTTCATTTATTACTAAAGTTTATTACATTACAAGCAGAGTTACTATAATCTGACTTCTGAATGTGAGTACTGGTAGTGCAAGTGTTGCTTTTAATTTCAGCTGGGCAAAGCATTTTTTACTTTTGCTTTTAACAGCATCAACCCAGTGGACAATAGTGTAGAAAAACACATCTGAAGAGGTGCCATTGTTGCAGTCCACATAGTATACATTCTGGGACTGCCGCTGTTACTGTTTCTATACCTTTGCAAAACGTTTTATGGTAGTAATCACATGTGGTGCCACATGCCAGACATTTTCCTCACTCATGCTTTCTTCCACAGTGCACATATTGAAGCTGCTCCCTATCTGCATAGTAGTGCTCTGGGATAGGATTGATAAGATTGCATGATTCATGGGATATACTCCATATTTGTAAATTCTGTTCTTTTGATGATTACTGGGCATTCACCCACCCGACAGCGAAACATCGACGTCGACTGACACTACAGTGACTACAGGGCCAGGTTGCTGTAGTGTTGGTGCTGGACTCCGGCACTGTCTTTCGGGGGTCTTGCACCACTCCAGTCAGCTCTGACTCAGAGTTGATTATATTTAGTCGGGGTCTTGGGGGCAAAACCACTGCTTTGGGGTTCGGGGGCAAAGCCCCCAGAAGAAAACATGTTCTGTAGGAAACCATCAGCTGAACGTGAAAAGCGGTCAACTTGATGGTTTTGTTGTCTGGTCATTCTACAGAGATTTTGTCAATGACCAGTCATAGATCCATTACCGGACACCGGTCTCTTTTTTTCTCCCCTCCCCTTGTCCTTTACCTCCCTTTTCCTCCTCCCTCTTTCCTTATTCTTTCCCTTGTACTGGGCCTTCCAATTTTTTGTTTGTTTTCCTGTATTTAATATTGTTATGTCACATTATTAAATTATTTTCCTCTGTTTTCTGTTCACAGGTGCACCGGAATTTCTTCTGTTGCTACAGCTCATGTTTACAGATGGATATGTTTTTATCTATTAACTTAATATTTATTGTTTGAATTATGTACCTATTTACTATTATGGCAATCAATATGAGCTATACTTTTTTCCCCGCTTGTCTATTTGCTTGTCTTGTTTATTTTTTTTAACTTTTTTTTTACTTGCACTTTACCAGCACTCAGGCACTATAGAACCCATGGCACACTATGTGCTGTGGCCCCTATAGGGCTCAGGTGCTATAGGGCCCAAGGCGTACTATGCCCTATGGCCCTTATAGTGCTCCTTCGCACTATGTACTGGGTGACCCCTGACCTGACGCTATGCCCCCTTGGGACTCCACCTTCACATGCCAGTTGTGCCACCCCCATGCTGTGCATCCATGGCAATGTGCGATTGGTGAATGCCATGCAACCCTCCATGAGGTGCGCATCCTGTGCACGTTGTGCATGTGCGCTACCGTCCCCTATCTTGTTTCACCAACTCATACAGGGAGCATGGCGCAGTGAGGGATGTGATTTGCTGGCAATTGGAGTGAGGTGGAATTGGTCAACCTTGTGGCCCAGGTGCAGCCACATGCACCTGGCCTGTTGGGACAGGAGCCCCCTGCAGCAGATCAGGACAGATGTCTGGCAGGTCATTGCTGCTGGCCTGTCCAGGACACTGGGGTACAATGTACTGGTGAGCAGTGCTGCCACCGGTACTGTGACCTCATGTGGAGGGACCCTGAGAGGCTGAGGATGCTGCAGGCACATGTCCTCAAGGGGGCCGTGCTACAGCCTGGTAAGTCGGCACATGCTGCTTCTGTTCTCAACCGCTGTACTGTGGTGTTAGCTGGGCTGTCTGACATGCCCTGCGGGGGCACTGTTGGCATGTACCATGTGGTTTGGCATTGCCAGCCACTGGGTGCACTGTGCCACTGCCCTGTGGGTCATGTCAGGCTGAGGTGCACACTGTGCACAGGGGTGGGTGTGGTGGGCACATGCTGTGGCTGTGATCTGATGTGTGCCTGTCTGTGCTCCATTCTTAGGGCCTGAGGATTGGTGCCATGCCAGGGCAGCGGGGTGCCAGGCAGGCAGCAGCAGGCCACTGCGGGACATCTGGCTGGGGGAGCTGGCCCAAGTGGTGGAGGTGGAGTGGCTGCAAGACTGGTGAGTGTAGTCCCACAGGAGGCAGGTAGAAACTGTTTTCTTCCTCTATTCCTTATCGGGTGGTAAGCAGGGGTGGGGTTGCGGCTATGGCCACCTGTGCCATGTGCCATGTGCCATGTGCCATCTGCCATGTCAGCAGTGTGCAGCACACTGTGCGGTGTCCATGCCACTGTGGAGCAGCCATTGCACATGTGTACCAGTTGTTGGTGGGATGGGTGTGCGTCTGGCTGCCATCAGTTCTGCTGCGGTGCTGCTGCAGCACTGTGCCACCTGCCTGTCACTGAATGGACATGTGGCCCTTGGGTGGTGGTGTCCACCGGTGTGCACTGTCATGGTATGCTGGGTTGTTGACAGGCGTTGGCCCACCCACTGTGGGTGGCCAGTGTGCCACTCCAGGGGCATGTGTTCCCACTGTCCACTGTGCACAGTGGGAGGTCATGGTTTCTATGGACTTGCACTGATCACCTGCCCATTCCTTTGTCATAGGCATCCAGAAGAGGTCACAGCTGCCACTTTACTTCTGGCTATTGAGGCAGATTATATTAATTACATCTACCACATTTGAGGTGGCTCAGCAGACGAGGAGGATGGTGCTGCGTAACAGGCAGCATTGGAGGTGCCAGGTGGCGGCAGGCTGTGGCCACCCATAGCTGACCCCGTGTATCCCTCTTGCCCCTGCCTTCCCTTCCCCTTCCTTCCCCCATCCAACTGTACAGTCCCTGTCCCCAGTCCCCATTCCTCACTCTCCTACCCTATCCCTCTGTTTTTACATCTACATAGTTCATTTACTACAGTTTACATGTTTAACTGCCTGAGTCCATGTCTGCTTTGCAGCTGGTGAGTGGAGCCATGTTGCAGTTGCATGGTGAGTGTCTGTGTGGTGTGCCTGTGTCTTGTACAGGCCATGCATGGTGGTGTCCTGCCCCATGGTTGGTGGCTGTGCCTTGAGGTCATCATGGGCTAGCTGTACAGGATGTGTGGCATGTGTGTTGTGCGCCATGTACCAGGGTGTGGCTTTCCATGGTCTGGGTGGGTGGGGGCATGCCATCCAGCGGGGTGTTCTGGTGGCAGCTCACCCTTGGCCTTTGGTGCCATCTGTTCCCTATGTCCACTGCCCTGGTGCCAGGGGGTGTCCGACTGCCTGTCTGCACCCTGCTGGTGGTGGTCATCTGTGACCCACCACTGTGCCTCCCTGCCACTGTCCCCAGCTGGGTTCCACTGCCTCCCCATGCTGTCCCCCAGCTGCCTTGCTTCCACCAGTGCCTGGGGTTGGTCCTTCTGTGCCTTTGTGCATCTCCCTTTGCTCTCTTGCTCATCTCTGATTGTGCTATGGCGCAGGTCAGGTTGCTCCCTGGTGCACCTCTGGTTGCGCCATAGTGCATCCCTGTGATATTCAGCCATGTTACGCTGATGTATGTCACTGTACACAACCATTGAATATCACAGTCACTGCTCCATGGTGCATTTGTATTGCACTGCACCAGAGTTGCGTTGGCCTTGGGAGCGTTTCTGAATATCTTGCCCGGTGTCTTTAATTGGCTTCTAATATTAGTGAGCCTTAGTTTCTCAGTCCCCCCTCCCCCTGCCAAAGAACTCAGAGGGGTTTAAAGTGCTGAGGCTTTGTTGTCAGCTGTTTTTGTACCTGCACTTAATAAAATTCTCATTTTGCATTGAGCTTCACAGGTTTTCTGCCTTTATTTGCACACCACTTTGGTTCTGTATTAAGTTCCACTACAACTAGGCCCTATATAAATCTCAACAGATTAGGTATGCTTGGGGTTGCATCTTTTACAGCCACACCCATCTGGATTTATATACAGAAGCTCCTATCTGGAAGTGGTGAGCTGGCCAGGGTTTGTGAGGTATGTGACAGAATAGGAACATGTACTGGCATAAAGATAGTGGGAAGAGGGTGATGTGTTGTAATGGATGTGGGGTGGCAGTGTTCCTGGGAATACTGCAGGAGACAGAATTCTGCCTAGCATGCAAGAGCCTGAATTGCCTAATGGCAGAAATAAGTCAACTGAGATGGGAGAAGAGGAGGCTAATATAGAGTGCATGAAGCTCAGGCCAGGGTAGTGAAAGCTAGGTGAGGGAAGCCCAGGATACAGAGGTCAGCAGGCGGGGGGGTGTAGAGGGGAGTCACCCAATGTTCATGAGTGTCCCTCCATCAGAAGTTGATGAAAAGTGGGGCGAGGGAAGGGGGCTGGCAAGAGGTAGGGGGAATGGTTGGGAATGCAAGAGGATGGTGGGACAGGAATGGGAGCATCCAAGGAGGTGCCTATAAGGAATAGATTTCACCCAATGACTGGAATCAGAGAGGGGCATATGGGTTGGGGGAATGGTCAGGTACTGATACTGAGGTTGGGCAGAGCAGGACATGGGAAGGGAGTAGTACAGTACATGGCAGAAATGGTGGGTGTGGAAGGGAAAACAAGAAGGGTGGAGTAGGAAACAAGGGGTAGAGAGTGGTTAGGGAGCCAGGTAGAGGGAAGAGAGGTGCGTGTGGGTGGTGCCAAATGGAAGGTCAGGAAGGGGGATGGCAAGAAAGGTGCAGATAAGACTATGGGGGGTCTGTCAGGCAGAGGCAGGGAAGAAAAGGGGTGGTGTGGTGCCCATGATATTGGGGGAGCAGATAAGTGGGGGAGAAGCTCATGAAGTAGTCAAATAGGGAGAAGAGGGAGTCAGGAATGTGGGAAGGGGGTCAAATTGTGGTAATGCTGGGGGACTCCATAGTTAAGAGCATTCACTGGAGATGGAAGGGGGACCCAAATTTGGGGAGGAAGGTGATATGCATGCCAGGAATGATGGCAAAGAGGGTGTGCCCAAGTATTGGGGAGTTGGTAATGGGAGTTGGGTGCTAGGTACCAATGGCCTTGCTGAAGAGAAGGTGGGGTAGTAATGGAGAGATTCAGGCCGGTGCGGAAGACCTGTAGAGAGGTAGCCAGATCAGTTGCCTTTTCAGAGGTGTTGCCAGTTCTCAGAGCCAGCACACTCAGGAAGAAAAGGATTGAAGAATTCAAGGACTGGTTAAAGGAAGTGGTGCAAGGAGGAAGGATACATCTGTGTTAGTGGCTGCGGGGAGACAGACAAAATACTTTTTGCATCACACAGTCTGCACCTCAGTAGAAGGGGTTAAGAGTCCTCAGGGACAAGCTGGGAGGTATATAATCCAAGGCCTTAATTTAAACTTCTAGGTAGGGGCCATGCCAGCTTACAGGCCCTAGTTATCCAGAAAGAAAAGGTCAGTATACCTCCTCAGCAGACCAGTCAATGAGAAATGGAGGGCAGAGATAGAGGGGGATGAGGGGCAAGTAGCAGGGGTGGGAGTTAGTGGCAAAGGGAAGTAAATAAGTAGACAGACAAGCAGGGGGAAGGAGGCTCAGGTTCTAGGTGGAAGGTGGTGTCTCTGAATGCAAGAAGTCTCAGAAGCAAGATGGATGACTGCAGACATTGTTGGTAGAGAGGGTTGTGGAAATTGCAACAGTCATACAGACATTGGTCACTTCTAACCATGACTGGAACCTCTTCATCCCTGAATTTACATTATACAGGAGGGATAGGAGGTAGGATGGGGTTGGAAGTTTACATTAGGGAGGTTATAACTTGAACAAGGGAGGAGTCAGAAGGAGGGAAGATGGAAGTAATGTGAATTCAATGACTGTCCAATCAAGGGAGGAGGGTGAGGTTGGGGATGGTATACAGATCACCCAACTAGGTGGAGGAAATAGATAGGGAACTGAGCTCAGAAATAAGGACAGCTTCCAGGAAAAGAGAGGTGGTAATTGTGGAAGACTTTAACCTACCTAAGAAGGATTGCTAGGTAGCAGTCATGACCTGTACCAGGAGTCAGGTGATCCTAGATGCAGTGTAAAGCAGATTCCTGACATAAGGCATCACAGAACCTGCCAGGGAGGGGGCTATCTTTTATCTAGTGTTGACAAACAGGGGCCATGTCCAGGATATCAGTGTTGTGGAGCCCCTGGGTCAGAGTGACAATAATACAGTGTATTTCCAGTTGTACATGTGCAGGGGAAAGGCCTGATTAAGACTAAAAACCTGGATTTTAGAAAAGCAGACCTCAGAAGGATGGCTGAGCTGCTAAGGGGATACATGGAAGGCATCAACGATGAAATGGGAGTGGACCAAAAGTGGTCCACAATCAAGGAGGGGATAATGGTAGCCACAAGGGAGTACATTAGACTAAAAGGGAAAAACTTGACAGCAAAACAGTTGGTTTAGCTCAGAGGTCACACAGGCAGTAAGGGATTAGAGGACAGCTTGTATGCAGTTCAAGAGGACCGAGAGGGAGGAAGACAGAGAGGTCTATCTAAAGATGGCAAGTGTAGCAGGTAAGCTAGTTTAGCAGGCAAAAGATCAGAAAGAACTCAATCGTTAAGATTTGCAACTCAGTTGCCATAACGTGTTCTTCATTGTGACATATAAAATCAAGTGGGTAGACTTCCATTAGAACAGAGATAACTGCTTCATTTAGGCATCCTTGCAAAAAAGGTAACCTTTGATTGTGTCCCTTCTTTTCATTCTGTTTGAAAAAAAAAAACACTTTAGTATTATTTATATCCAGTCATCTTTCTAATTCCAGTTTACTGTCCCCAGGGTGAGGACTACTCTTGGTCAGAAATCAATATTTTACAAATTGCCGTCTTTTTACAATTCACTACCTTCATTTTTAACCTGTACTAATAGTGCTGTATCATGTTTCGGACATGTCTTAAAGACTTTTCTTATCACTAATTGTCACTGTAAATGCCTTGCTGACTATACTGACTCAGTGTAACTGTATTATATTGTTTTACCTGTCATATTGATGTTTATTAATTTGTTATATGTTCTGGTCACCCTTGTAAATGGGTCTTTGACCCAAGGTCTTACCAGACATAAATAAAAAAAAAAAACAAAGCAGAACAAACAACTCCAGTGAGCTGAGAGAATTAAAAAAGAGGAAAAGTTTGTTTATTTTTGGTATATTAGCGAGAAAGAAAACAAAAAGGATGGGGTAGTTAGGCTCAGGAAAGGAGACGGAGGATAGAAGAGAATGAAGGCAAAGCAGAAGTACTGAATGAGTACTTCTATTTGGTCTTCACTAGAAAAAGAGAGAGAGAAGGACCAGTGCCACAAGGGGGAAGGAGGTGAGAAGGGGAGTGTGCACAGATGATTTGATAGATGTGCACAGGGTGAGGAAGGGGTTACTAGCCATAAGGGTAGGTAAATCCTCAAGTCCAGACTGTATACATCCAAGGTTGCTGAGGGAGATGGCAGAGAAGGTTGCAGTTCTCCTAGCTGACCTGTTCAATAGTTCACACGAGTTGTGTGTGGTACCACAGGACTGGAGAATGACACATGTAGTGCTCCTCTGCAAGAGCTTTCCCAAGGATGACCTGGGGAATGTCAGACTGGTCAGTCTGACCTCAATTGGGTGCAAACTTATGGAGGTCACAACTAATTAAAGGTTAGAAGTGTACCAGGAAGAGAATGGCCTGCAGGATGAACAGTAGCATGGGTTTTTGGGAGAGATAATGTGTCAAATAAATCTAATTGACTTATTTGACTGGGCCACTAAAACAGTGGGCAGTAGCCAAGCAGTGGATATCCTATACCTGGACATTAGGAAGGGCTTTGACTGTGCCTCACAAGAGGTTGAACAGGAAGCTGTTGGATCTGGAGGTAGGTGAGAGGTTGATGGGGTGGGTAGCTAACTGGCTGAAGGACAAGACCCAGAGTGTGGTGGTGGGGTGAGAGATCTCGAGCACTACAGAGGTCACCAGTGGTTTTTCACAGGGATTGATGCTCAGAATATTTTCAGTAATGCTAATAGGGATGGGATTAAGGGCAACATTTTCTTATTTGTGAATGCCACCAAGCTCTGTGGAAGGCTAGATACAGCAGAAGGGATACATAATCCAGGGGAAGATCTGGAAAGGCTAGAGAGGTGGTCTGAGATTTGGCAGATTGGCTTCAATGCAAAGAAATGCAAGGGTATGCATATTGGAGCTAAGAACCCAAGAACTAAGTACAGCCTGGGTGGGGATCTGGGTGTCTTCATCCAAGTAGGAGAAGGACCTGGGGGTGATGATCACTAGTGACCTGAAGCATTCCACACAATGTAGGAAAGCAGCAGAAAAAGCAAAGAAAATGTTGGACTGTATCACTAGGGAGGGATCAGCAGTAGGCAGGAAGAGGTAATACTGCCATTGTGCAGGTCTTTTGGGAGGCCACACCTTGAGTGTGGTTTACAGTACTAGTGTCTGTACCTTAAAAGGGATGTAACTGTGCTGGAGATGGTATAAGGAGGGCAACAAAGATGAATGTGGGCCAGCAGGGTAGGACAAATGAGGAGATATTGGAGGCCCTGAACATGTAGTCCTAAGAGAAAGAGGGGACAAGATTGAGACCTTCAAGAATTTGAAATAAATAAGGTGGACAAGGAAGGTTTATTCAGACTCAGTGGCAACTAAGACATGAGGGGGGCCACAGTCTCAAGTTGGAAAGGGAGGCTTAGTAGAGAGAACAGCAGTCACATCTTCATAGAGAGGGTGGTGGTGGGTTGAAATGGTCTTCCTGAGGAAGTGGTTTCAGTGGAAATGGCAGGTAGCTTCAGTAGAGGCTGGGATAAAATTTGGGGAACATCAGGCTCACAAGGGGGATGGACAGAGGGGAAGGGTTGTTTGGGGAGGGTGCAGAGTCATTATAGGGTGCTGAGAACCCAGCAATATAAACAGACCCGATAGACCCGGTGGCATTATTCTGCTGGGATCATTATACGTTTGTATTTTATAACTCTTGTAAAACTAGAAAAGGATTTCTTTTAAAGATTGTCCTCAAAAAAGCCATTAAACTTCATAATTCAAATTTCATAAGGTTGTGTTAGGAGAACCTGACTCATCCTTGACTGCACTACTGCACTGCATGTTGCATTAAAATGATACTGTGGTATCAATCAAAAAAAAATCAAAAATGTTATTTTTAGAGCGCTTTTCAATATATCAAAGCGCTAATACATATCAAGAATAAAACATCAACTATAATAAATAATGACATAAAACAGTAATAATGACCATAAGCTTATCCAAATGCTAGTGAAAATAAGTGGCTTTTCAGAGACCTTTTAAATGATTCCACGGACAGGCACTCTCTAATCTGATGAGGTAGAGAATTCCACGGGGTTGGGGCCATAAAAGAAAAAGCCCTTGCCCCAGATGATTGAAGATGAACCCTGGGAATCTCTAGCAATCCCTCGTCAGTGGAGCGGAGTGGGCGGAGAGGGCAGTAAGGACAAAAGAGATCTTGCAGGTAGCCTGGTCCCTGACTATGTAGGGTCTTATAGGTCAGCAACGCGACCTTGAAGGTGATTCTCTACCACACTGGCAGCCAGTGCAGTTCATGCAGCCCAGGTGTGATATAACAAGTTCTTGGTAACCCAGTCAGCAACTTGGCTGCTGCGTTCTGCACCAGCTGCAGGCGACAGAGATCCACCCCCGGCAACCCTAGATATAGAGCATGACAGTAATCAAGACAAGAGGAAACAAAAACGTGGACCAACACAGGAAGGTCATCATGCAGAACAAGGTGTTTTATCAGGGCGATATTCCTCAGATGGTAAAAGGAAGACCTGACAGTGGCCGATACCGGTGTCTTCAGCGTCAGCTCACTGTCAAAAATTATGCCCAGATTTCACACCTATTTAGAAGGTCTCAACTGCTTACCCCCTAACAAAAGACCAGAGGGGAACCCAGGAGTCAACTTCTCTACATGGTGACCCGGGTCCACAATCAACACCTCAGTCTTATCCGGATTTAGTTTCAACCAGTTCGCACTCATCCAGTCCTGAATCTCAGCGGGCAGTTGTTAAAGACCGATGTCGTCATTCTGTTCGGGGTAAAGGACATATAGAGCTGAGTATCATCTGCATAGCAGTGAAAACTCAGCCCATAATGCCTTATAATGTCTCCCAACGGCAGCATATACACCGTGAACAACATGGGGGAAAGCACAGAGCCTTGCAGCACCCCACAGGACAGTGCAAACGGAGCAGAAGAAAAAATCTCTGAAACTACCCTTTGACTTCTGCCTGTGAGGAAAGAGTGGAACCATCGGAGGACTGTCCCCAACAGTCCAAAGAGTAGCCGCAGGTGATCTAGCAACATCCCATGGTCCACAGTGTCAAACGCTGCAGAGAGAGATCAAGGAGAACCAAGATCAAATGGCTCTTCCAATCTCTCGCTATTAGGAGATCACTGAGTACCTGAACTAACGTCGTCTCGGTACTATGCCTCTTCCTGAAACTGGACTGGAGAGGATCATGGACTTCATGGGTGGTAAGAAAGTCATCGAGCTGCAACGTGACCACTTTCTCAATAACCTTGCCCAAAAAGGGCACATTAGAGATCGGTCTGTAGTTTGCGAGACAGTCAGAGTCGAGGGAAGGTTTCTTCAAAAGGGGTGTCACAACAGCCTCCTTTAAAGACTCCAGGAACACCCCTTGGTCCAAAGAACCCCAGACTATCTTTGCAAGGACTGGTCTGATCGCATCCATGTACCACACAAGGAGGCGTGTAGGACCAGGATCCAAACTACAGCAAGTCGGTCATAAGCCCTGGACAATCTTCATGATATCCATGATCACTGGCTGGTTAAAATCTGTCCAGGTAGACTGAGGGCATGTAACCCCGCATCAGTCACTGCAATGCTCATTTGAATGTATGCTGCAGATCTCCGACCTAATTGATGACACCCTATCCTCAAAGAATCTAGCAAACTCATCACACTGTATTTGTGAAAAAGCTCTCCAACCATGCAGACAGACTGGATTGCACAGTCTGTCAACGGTCTGGAAGAGCTGAGCAGGTCGGTTTCTTGATGCAGTTATCTCCCTGGACAGGAACTCTGCCTTCTTATGGGAGATTACTGATTGATAGTCCACTTAATGGGCTATCAATCTAAGTCTGTCACCCTCCAGGCCAGATTTCCACCAACAACGTTCCAATTTTTGCCCCACTCTCCTCAGCTCCCTCAATGTTCCATCAAACCAAGGGGACCGATGGTGAAGAGAGAGTGGGCGAATGCGGACAGGTGCTATGGAGTCCAGTGCTCTCAGCACCATGTTGTTATAGTGCACTACTAAGGCATCTGGTTCCATGCACTCCATAGGCCAACTCGATAGGTCCAGCACCACCATCAGACCCTCGGGGTAACTCCCCTCAAAGGGCGATACTGGACCATCTCCAAAGAGGTAGGTCTTATAAGGGGGGCCATGAAATGGAACCTTATGGAGTGATGGTCAGACCACCCAACTGATTCCACCACCAGTTCCGTGATCTCCATCCCCAGGGTGAACACCAGATCCAGAGAGTGACCTTGAATATGGGTAGCAGTGGTAACCAGCTGTGTGAAGCCCAACAAAATCATTAGTTGGAGGAAGTCTTGACCAAAAGGCTAGAGTTCATCATCAACCCAGGCATTGAAGACCCCCAGGACCAAGCACTTGGAGGGCTCCAACACAAGGTCGACAATGAAGTGCGAAAGTTCTTGCAGAAAAACTTTCTTGTCACTGGGTGGACGGTAGATGAGCAGGATTCTGCAGCCCACACCTGCTCCCATGATACAAAGGATCTAGGGGACACCACTGGAACCTCCACAAGGCCCAATTCCGATTTAAAACAAATAGCGACCCCCCAACCCCTACGTTCCAACCTCGGGCAATGTATTACCGAGTACCCGGCTGGAACAGCTGACTCCAATATGGAACCAGCATTTTCACCAGCCAGGTCTCGGTAATGCAAGCCAGGTCAGATGATTCAACAAGATCAGCAATAATTTCTGCCTTGTTTTTTATAGACCTAGCATTGCATAATATCACCCTGATTGGATGAGAGGCCTTGGAGGAGCGGGCTACTTGCCCACTCTCAGTGGAGCCCTTGGGTATGGGAACCAGGCATCTCGCTCCCCTATCCTGGGCCCATTTTGCCCCAGGGCATCTCCCTGACCCCACCACCCTTATTCGCCCACTCCACTCCTCCCCACACAGCCGGGGAACCTCCCTCCCTCCATCTCTGCCTCCTCCATGCAATCCTGTATACCTTGGGTTGCAATGGGGCTATCAAAAGGGCACAGGTCCTTCAGCTTAGAGGGGGAATAGCGCCTGTCCATGGAAGCCCGGTCCCAACACATATTATCCAAATATTTAAAAGACAATTTTAATCAACCACTTTAATATAAATACTATCAACACCAAAACTAATTTGAATAACTTAATCAAAAAATAAAACAATAGTCCAATTCCTCTTCAGGCCGACTCCTCAGAGAAAAGTCTTTAGGCAGGTCTGGGCAGGTTTGTAAACTCCTCAGAAAAAATAAATTTATAATGATTAGGACTAGAGTCACAGTTTCTTCTGACTTATACTTTACTAAAAATAAGAATAATGAGAATCCCTCAGAGCTCTCATCCCTGAGGAGTCTGTCCCATAGCCTATCTCTCACAAAGGCAGAATAACAGTCACACAGTCAAATCGTGTAAATAAAAATGAAGCCCTCTCACTGCTTCACCGAAATGTAGAAGGGGAAGAAAAGGAACAATCTGACCTAAACAATAATCAGATAGGAGTTAATTTTATAACTGTTCCATATACTTCATGTAGGTAGGACAAAAACCTTTCCAGTCCTCAAGAATTATTCCAGCTGCTTAGGAGGGGACACAATTGATCAGCCAGCAAAAAGAAGAAAACTCTCCCTTAGGTCATCCCCCAAGGTGTTATTAGGGAAGTCAGCCTACAACTGGATCTGCGCGAGCGGGCTCTCCAGCCTACACCCGCAAAAATCCAGAAACCACGGGTATCATGGGCCTGTCCTCTGACAGCACACCCCCGATCCCCCATAGTGGCTGCCTGCCCCAGCAAACCACCCTGGGTTCAGGCCAATGTTTTAACCAATGGAGAGAATCCCGCTGATCGTCCCCCAAGGTGCTGCTGAAGAAATCAGTTAGTAGCTAGAGTTCACCAGAGCAGGATCTCCAGCCAGCCCACTGTAAAGCCCAGGAACCATGGGCACACTGGGGCCTGTCCTCCAACAGCACCTCCCCCAGTCTGTGCAACCAACCACCCCAGCAAACTACCCTGGGTTCAGATCAAAACTGACAGGCTCATCCACTCCAAAGCAATGATACAGAAGATGCAATAATCCATAGATCCCAGATGTAAAAGCGGCCAAGTCTCCAAGGAGCTAGCCCAATCTTGAGATCCCAATCTCCAGCTCCAGACCACGCCAAGCCATGAGGAAACAAATCCAGGCAGACAGCAAATCCAAATAGTCAACCCACATAAGGGCCAAATCCAAACATTCTCCAAAGAAAAGAAGAGCTCCTAGATAAATCCCTCGGTGAATGCAGCAGTCAGAGAGGTCCAACATTTCTCGTGGCAGGTCCTCAGGCAATCCCCTGAAAAAAAGCCACAAACACAGCCACAAACATAGCTCTCAATGCCAATGGAGAGCAAGATCGGGGCAGCCAAGATCACACAGCAGCAAAACGTACTCCCACACTGCCTCAACGCCGCAGCAACTCGGACCCAATGCCACCGGCAGATACAAACCCGGTAACATTCATTGAAGCTATAAAATTTAAAGAATTGTACAAACACTGTTCAAAACAGTTGAAAAATAAGTACATAAAAATTAAAATAAAGTTTAAAAAACTGGACAAAAATGTAGCTAAAATGGAGCTAGAACGGAGGCTGACCCAGCGTGGTCGCCATCTTTAATCCATGACATGTCATCCATCCATCCATGTATCATCCAAGCAATCTTCTATTTTTAATCTGCTGCATAATTTGTGTTGTTGAATGTCAGCGCATCTGATGCTAACAATCCTGATTTGGTTCTGGATGTTGTTTCATCACAATGAATTCCTCATACTTAATTTTTCCATCAGTCCCATCACTAGCTAGACTATGCTAAAATTCATAGTGTAAGTCTTCTCTTCACCACTAATTTTTCAAAGGGAATTCATGATGCTGATAAAATATGTCTGCATCTCTTGGTTGCTGATAAGGTAAGAGCAGATAAGAACCTACATGATCTTGCCTAATCTGCCCAATATCCCTTCTCTACTGAGCCCCTCCCATCCTCCCAGACCTTACCCATTCCCCCTTCCCTCCCAGGATACCTATGTGCTTATCCCAGGCATGCTTGAAACCTGAGACTGTCTCTGCTGCAACCACCTCTTCTAACAGGTTGTTCCAGGCATCCACCACCCTCTCCATGAAATAGTACTTCCTCACATTACCCATAAGCTGTCCACCCTCCAACTTCATACTGTTTCTCCTGGTTGCTGAACATCCTTTAATTTGAAATAGGTTCTTTCTTGGGGTCCTGTTTGTACCATTTAAATATTTGAATGTTTCTATCATACCCCCACCCATCTCTCCTATTCTCCAATGTGTACCTATCCAGCTCCCTCAACCATTCCTCATATGCCTTCCCCTGCATCCCCTGTAACATCTGAGTAGCCCTCCTTGGGACCACTTTCACTCTCTATGTATCCCTCTTTGGGTGTGGTCTCCAAAACTGTATGCAGATCTCCAAATGAGGTCTGACCAGGGCTGTATACAGGTAGCATGATGATGTCCCTCCTTTTGCTAGCTATACCTCGACTTATACATCTAAACATTCTGCTTGCTCTCCCCACCATGACCTGGCACTAATTTTACACCTTTAGGTAGGATAAGATGCTGACACCCAAGTCCCTCGCTTGTTTCATGACTGTTATTTCCTCTTCTTTAATCTCATACTTAGTTTATGGATTTCCATGCCCTATATGCATAATTTTGCATTTACCTGCATTGAAGTTAAGCTTCCAAACCTTTGACCATCTCTCTACCTTATCCAGATCCTCTCTCAATCTTTCAACCCCCCCCCCCCGGCATATCCACTATATTAGATAACTTGGTATCATCTGTGAACAAACTCACACTCCCCTCTAGACCATCAGCAATGTCTCCAATGAAAATATTGAAAAGTAATGATCCCAGAACCGCCCCTGTGGCACCCCACTTGTTACCCTCCCCCCCTCAGAGAGCACACCATTTACCATCACTCTTTGGGTTCTACCTGAGAGCCAGTTACCCACCCACTTTGTTACAGCATGCCCAACTCCTAGATTACTCATCTAGTTTAATAATCTTTTGTGAGGAACACTGTTGAAAGCCTTTCTTTTTTTTAAACTATTTTTCCTGCTCCCTCAGCACTGGAACTCTCTCTGGCCTCTACTCTCACCATCTCTGCTCTGCCACCCACTGTGGACCCTGCCATCTTCAAATAAGTTACTTTCTCCCTGAGCCCCAGCCACCAATGGGCCCAAGGAGACTGTAGGGACAGTGGCAGGGAACCAGCATTGGGCATGTGGTGGAGCAGCACAGGGATGGCTGTTGCCTATCCAAGCTGGAGGTTTTTTTCATGTTTTATCCCTTCCCCCCAAGCATGACATCTCCCCCGACACCATGGTGCATGGCAATCCTGCTGGCATCAGCCAAGCTTGTCCAGCATGTGATCCACCCCCACCCTCCACCAGGGGTCACTGGAATGCCGGACAGTCCAGAACCCTCCCCCCAGGAGAGGAGAGCAGCCCATCGAGTGCTTAATCCTCTCCTTCCCCCTGCTGACCCCCGGTGCCCAAGCTCACTCCCAAACTCAGGTCGAGGGTGCGGCGCGAGGTGTGGCATACAGCTCCTCAACCCCCACTGGGCCAGGTCTCAAAAGCCTTTCTGAAGTCCAAATAGGTCACATTCACTGCCTTTCCCCTGTATACCACTCCTGTTACCCAGTCAAAGAAATCCACAAAGTTCATCTAACAGGATCTCCCCCTGACAAACCTGTGTTGTCTGTGATTGACCAACTCCTTCCCTTCCACTAGATAAGAACTCTGCCATGAAGTGTACCAGATCCACCAAAATATTCCTTCCATTGGGAACAAAAAAAAAAACACCCTTGAAAAATCCCAACAGAAAAGCCCTCATAATAATAAAAAAATGAATGTATGACTTCTCTGCCTCCTAGCCAATTTCCGGTTGCCACTCTCTTCAGCAGCACTTTTAGTGCCCATGTTTAAACTGCTGCTGCAGATCACATGAACAGAAATATAGTTGGCAGCAGCAGTGTGCAGACAAAGTTGGAGTCCACTCAGTCAGTCAGTCAGTCTGTTTCAGTTGGTCGATCAAAAGATCAGAAGCATGGCAGCAGCATGCATAGAATGTCCCTAATCAAGTTTGTACTGGCTGGTATTTTTATTAGTGTATCCTGAGGAAGCAGCATTGTGATAGTAGTGGCAAGGAGGATGGCAAAGGCACGGTGGGCATCACCCAGAGAGTGTGGCAGGGTGTGTATCAGCAGATGGGAGGGAAGGGCAATTTTTTTTTCTGGGACTGTGTGGGTGGGTATCAATAGATTGGAAGGGGCCAATGGGAGGGTATTCATTTTATTCTTCAGAGACATAGTGAGTGAGAATCATCAGGGTGAGATGGGGTATTAATTTCATTCTGGGATCAGGTGGGTGGGTATCAGTAGATAGGATGAGGGAAAATTATGTTATTTCTGGGAGAAAATGGGCATCAGCAAATAGGAGGTGGTGGTAGGGGTATTTATTTTCAAAGATGGTGGGTGCCACAAAAAAGATGAGGGGGCAATGGTAATAATGATGATACAGGGTAGGTATCACCAACTACAGGAGAAGGGCCAGGGTATTTGATATTGGGAGGGCAGCTGTATTCACTGTGGGACAGGGTGGGGAAGTATTCATTGTATGGCATAGTGGATATAAACTGATGAGAAGAGAGGCAGGGGTATTCAGTGGTGCTGGGTGGGTAGCAGCAGATAAAGGGGCAGTGTGATTTGTGTCTGATGGAGGGGTCAGAATATACTATACATACTGGAGAAGTGTGGATATCAGCCGGTTGGCATATAGAAGGAGGAATTAAGGATGTGTTACAAATTGGGGGGGTCATCAGATAGGACAGACTGGGTATATCCTTAATTACTGAGTCAGAATGGGGGCATGTTACCATGTTCTGGCCTACACAGTGGGTAAGACACACACAAGTGAAGAACCTATAGCCAGCAGATGAGGACAAAGAATGGAGTCAAAAACAGGCCAATACACTCAAGTAGGAAAAAATACTTTATTTTCCATTTCTGTGTGCTTTTGTGATTGTTGTCAAGTATCACCATTAATTTTCTTAAGGTTCTGATTTGAATCTGGATGAATCATAACTTAACAGGATTCTGGCATAGATCTGGGTCCTGATAATAAGGGTCAGGACCTTTTTGGGTCCTCTCATTCCTATTAAAGATGTTCTATTTAGTATTTCAAGAGTTAAAGCACTTGAAAGCAACTGTTGGGACTGACTGGTACAGTAGCAGGCTCATTTCAGGAGTTTAAACCCTTGGAGCTGGTGGTTTTGGTGGCCATAGTAGCGGGCTTATTTCAGGAGCTGAAGCACTTGAAGAGACTGGTGACACTGGTGGACATGTTAGCTGGCTTATTTCATCAGCTGAAACACTTTGAGATACATGGCATTGGATGCGTAATAGCCTGCTTATTTCAGGTGTTGAAGCCTTGCAGAGACTGGTGGCAATGTCAGGCATAATAGCTGGCTTATTTCTGGATTTAAAACACTTGGAGACTGGTGGGCAGAGTAGCTGGCTTATTTCAGGAGTTGAAATACTTGATAACTGGTGTCTCTGGTGGGCATAGTAGCCATCTAATTTCAGTAGCTGAAATGCTTGAAGACTGTTGGAAATCAGAAGCATAGTAGCCAGCTTATTTAAGGAGTTGAAACACTTGGAGACTGGTGGCACTGATGGACATGGTAGACAGCTGTTTTCAAGAGATGAAGCCTTTAGAGAGACTGGTGTGGGTGGGGTGCTGGAGAGTTGGGGTTTTTTATTTCTGTTTGATGAGAATAAATTATTTAAAATTTGTGACTGGACAACAGTTGTGTTCAGAAACATAAATTTGGAATAAATATATTATCATCATGCTTGTCTCTTGAGAATGCACAATTAGAGGAAAAACAAGAACAGTAAGCAAGACTCATAGTGCAAGCCCATGCCCTTTTTTATTAGAATTGTGTAGTATAAAGCCACAAAACATCACTGCAAATAAATAACAGCAGTGAGTGATACACAAAGCCTGGCTTCTTGTACTGTAAATGAATGCAAACATGTGGAGTAGTGTAATGTTATGTTATAATAAGATGATTTCGCAAACTGTCTTGTCATGATTAACAGCATGATGAATTCAAGTATATGCATGACAAACAAAAATGTACGGTATCCTGAAACATTACTTAAACACTAATGGCACAATGGTAATGCAAAACATGGGATTTAAAAAAGGGGAGGGGAGGCATTACCAGTCATATGGGTGAGTGCAAGAACAAAAGTAGTCTTGACTGGGTTAAAATCCAGAGCATTTATATGGTGGGGCTAGCAACAGCTCAGTATAGGAGAGAGCATCACCAGTCATGGAGTGAGTGGAAGAACAGGAGTCTTGAGTAGGATGAAATCAAAAAAATTCAAGTGGGGGAGGCAACACAAGTTCAGTGGAGGGGAGAATATTACAGTACCAATCACAGTATGGGTTGAAGAACAACAGTCTTGAGTGGGCTGAAATCAAAAGCATTCACATGGTAGGGGGGCATCACTACTAGCTACGGGGAGGATGGAGCAATAACATTCTTGATGTGCAAAGTGGAGTAACAGCAGTCATATGTGGTAGACTTCAACATTCCCAGTGATGTATACTGAATTCAGAACAGTTCATTTCATTTTTTTTTTTTTTTTTATACAGAAGAGCATGGTGAGCTGCATAACCCTTTTTCACAAGTTGAACACACAAGTATAATGTACAGAACAGGCAAATGTTAACATAAATATGGAGTACAACAGTAAACAAAATTAACAAATTGCTGTGTTAAAGTTAAGACTATTACACACAGTTGCAATGCAAACTGCTTGCCACATTTTGGTAGAACCTTGAGCTGAATGAAGGAATGTTACCAACATTTGTGAGGTGGGAGAGTAAAAGGTTGTATCATCCAACAGACTTGTAGGTCAAAGTCCTCATACAGTATACAGTATATATATAGAGATATATATGTATTATAGGGGTAATTGTTAGGGCTGAGTAGGCACTTTAATGTTAAACCTTAATATTTGTGCATTAATAACATTGCCACCGTTAAACAGATTTGTAAGAAATTTGGAATATGTGGTCTGGTATGGTAGATCTCTTGATTTACCAAGTTTCATTTTGGTCAGACTTATGTTTTTTGTGCAGAGAAGCACTGAAAATGCATGTTTCACCACTTTTGACATGTTTTTCACCTATGGCGCTGCAACCATGCCATTTGATGTTTTAGCCTGCAATTTGGAATATTGAAAGAGTGTGGGTCAAAGAACAATCCAGCATTGATTTGGTTAAAAAATATTAATCCACTCCAAAGTTATTTAATTTTTAATGTTTGGTTTCTGAGCATGCTCAGTTCACTCCAAGATTTATATGTACATTTTTCAAACTACAATTGGGTTCACAGTGAAGGATTTTGTTAGCTCATGGATGAGGATTTTTAAAAAATCCTAGTCTGTGAGGCAAAATTCCTTGTCCACAAGCCTCCATCTTGTTTTCATTTTTTCCCACAAACAAAATGTCGTAGCTTTCTCCACGGGTGACATTTTGGTGTAATGAGGCATGGGTTTTGTTCAGGGTGACACCCTATACAAACCCAAACCTTTGGTTAGCTTCATTTTGCCCAAAAACTAGCCTTTCAAAATGTAAAAATGCTTTGTCCGTGACTTGCTAACGATCCTAGTCCGTGAGTTGACAAAATCCTAGTCTGCCAGCTGATCCTCTTTCAGGAGGCTGCAAAATCCTTGTCTGTCACTTTGTGACCAGATGGTCTTTCTTCTGGATGAGGATTATGCTGATGGTCAAGGATTTTGCTCCCTCGTGAAAAAGGATTGGCTTGCAGACTAGGATTTTATCAGCTCACAGACAAGGACTGGGTTTTTGAATCCTCTTTCATGAGGTGACAAAATCCTAGTCCATGAACTGTCAAAATCCTACTCCACCACCCAATCTTCTTTCACAATGTAGCAAAATCCTTGACCGTCACTTTGTGACCAGATGGCCCTTCTCATGGATGAGTATTAAGCTGACAGTCAAGGATTTTGCTACCTCATGAAAGAGGTTCGGGTGGTGGACTAGGATTTTGTCAGCTCATTAATGGGGATTAGTTTTTTGAATCCTATTTCGTGAGTTGACAAAATTCAAGTCCATGAGCTGTCAAAATCCTAGTCTGCCACCTGATCCTCTTTCACGAGGTAGCAAAATCCTTGGCCATCACTTAGGGACTAGATGATCAAAATCTGACAGTCAAAGATTTCTTGCAGATGACGATTGTGACAGCTCATGGATGGGGATTGATCTGATGGTTGGGGATTTTGCTACCTCATGAACTAGGAATTTTTAAACTTTTAAAAAATTTTCCACTGCATTGTAACTTATCAGTTTGGTCTTTTGACTTGAAATTTTCAGGGTAGTACGGGGATGGCCTAGAGATGTGAATTATGCTATTTAGGTGTTAAAAAGTTAAGCAGTTCCACAGAAATTCAATCGCAAATTTAAGATTTTTTCCATAGGATAACATTGCAGCGTCTGTCACACCTATCATAGCCTGTATCTCGAAAACGGTTTGAGATATGGATTTTTTGTTGCAAAAAATGTTTTGTCCCCTTGTAGAGGGACTAAGTATAGAAGTTGATTGGAAAGCTATGAATGCCATAAGCTTTGAATTTTGTTTTATATCTTGTACGGTTACTGAGATATTTGGAAAACAGTAATCTAATTGCTCATTTTCAGGTCTGTGGGTCAGTATTATGCCCTCAAAGTTAGCACCCATAGCACTTTTGGTGCCCATATCTCATAAACAATGCAAGATATGGGTTCAGTTGATCTATCTTCCGTAGCAGTCTCGCTGTCGCAATTACAACAACATTTGAATTTTTTTTTCTAGCTGTTACGGGTTCCCGAGATATTGGCAAATTTGTGTTACAAGGGTTCCTTGCCCTATAGGGCTGCTGTATGGCTCTGTAGCTATGTGTAAGTGGGAGCGCAGGGCCCAGAGGGCCCACGCTCCCACGTACATATATCATTATGCACAAATGGGCAGCTTCAGGCCCAGCGCTCCCAGCAACACATACCATTTACTATTTATATTACACTTTTCCAAAAAGAAAGGAAATTCTATGCAAAAAACGTTGTTAATGCATCAGTTAGGGTTGTTTTCACAGTGACAAAAATGTGACAATTCAATGTTAGGGTTACCACCCCAGCCCCATGCCCCCATCATCCACACACCAACAGACACCAGGATGTGCCATGGTGTTTTCAGCCCTACCTCTCACCCCATTCTCCTATACTGTAGCATGTCAGCTTCCTTACACATGGAATTGGGTGAGAGTTGGTGCTGATGACCCGGCACACCCCAACATCTATTGGTGTGTGGAGGATGATGGCGTGGGGGTGGGGTGCTGGAGCAGTAACCCTAACATTGAATTTCCACACTTTTACCACTGTGGAAACAACTCTATCTGATGCATAAACAACATTTTTTACAAAGAATATATATATATATATATATATATATATATATATATATATATATTAGAGGCAAAAACTCTGTTTAATACATTAGATAAGGTTGTTCCACACTGACAAAAGTGAGGAAATTTGGTGTTAGGGTTGAAAGCTGCCTTGGACCCCCCGCCCACACCCCCAACCAGCATCAGAATGCGCATTAGCGTTGTCGGCCATAACTCTCACCCCATCACATGTGTAAAGAAATAGAGGTGTAGGAGAATGGGGTAAGAGTTAGGACCAACAACCCTAATGTGCACCCCGATGCCAGTTTGGGGTGTGGGCAAGGGGCCCAAGGGGGCCTTTCAACCCTAACACTGAATTTCCTCACTTTTGTTGGTGTGGAACAACCCTAACTAATGCATTAAACTGAGTTTTTTGCCTCTAATTTCCCTTCTTTTTGAGAATGATAATGAGAAATAGTGAACGTAATGCAGCGGCAGGAGCATGGGGCCCTTTGGGCCCCGCTCTCCCACCACATGATGTCTTGTCACATAGTAACATTGTGCCCGCTAATGCAAATGGTAATGCGCATGTTGATGCAAAGCGAAACAGAAAGAGAAACAGTAGTGTAGACAGAAATGTTAAAAATAACGCAAAAGCAAGCGCAAATGAAAACACAAAGGGTAACGCACATGGTGGTGCAGACGTGAACGTTAAGTGAAACAGGAATGGAACGGCAAGCGGAAACGGTAACAGTAATGTAAGTGCACAGGCTGATTTTCCCCAAAAGCTGCATAGAGAAAGACAGTGAGTACAAAGAATGCATGGATAATAATGGTTCTTGAAGCAGAAAATGAGGAGTTGGAATACTAAATTGCTTATATGACATAGAAAAAAAATTTAAAAAGTCATATGATTTATGACTTTCCTGGCTAGTTTTGGGCTTAGCCTCTAATTTTCCAACGAAAAGTCTGTATCTTGCACCATTTCTGAGATACGGGCCCTGAAAGGTGTGGTGAACGCTGTAATGTTATCCTATGGGGAAAAAAGAGAAGTTTGGAGTGCCATAACTTTGGCTCCCTGTAACATTTGTTTACCAAACTACAAAAAGGCACATGTGTGGGATGTTGGCAGTGTTCCCTCCAAATTTCAGCCCAAAAGACCAAACCGTTATTTTGCAGCAGGGCACCAAAGGATTCCTGTAATGCATCGGACGCCATAATGATATCCTATGGGAAAAAGAGTCAACTTTGGAGTGCCGTAACTTTGCTGACATATAATATTTCTGCAACAAAACACTGAAAGGCACATCTGTCTGATGTCAGCTGCGTTCCCTCCAAATTTCACGCCAAAACACCAAACCGATCTTTTGCAGCAGGGTGCCAAAGAATTGCTGTCATTTTCCCACAGCCTAGAAAAGTACTGTCGAAGTTTGCGAAAGCTTTGGCAAATTCATTCAACAGTGTCACAAGTGTGACAGTACATTGTGAAAGTATTTTTTCCAGAAATTGAAAAAACATATTTCTGGGGTGTTTTATGCCAAAATAAAGACATGGCTAGCATCCTCAGGGTCTGACTAGGTGAATACAAAAATAATTAGGTTGCTAGAGGGTCCCAATTTTAAATGCCAAGCATTTTTATGATGGCTAACTGAAAACAAAATGGTGGATTTGCGACAGTAAAAGGGCCATTTACGACAGTAAAAACTACATTTGCGACACTGTCGAACTTTTTATTAACTTTTCCCATTGACTTATAATAGGAACTTGTTTTTTGAATAACTTTTGAACCGTTTAATATTTTTTCATGAAATCTTCAAAAGGCACATCGGAGACCTTGGCCACATGTTTCCTGAAGATTTTGGGCCAGTTGTGCAAACCGTGCTGCCGGTAGAGATGACAGTAAAATTCCAGAAAAGCGTAAACACGTGCAAAGATCACGCTTAATAACTCCACAGCTGTATAAGCAACTGCTATGAGACTTGGCAGATCTTAAGGAATATGGGTCTTGATCATGTATTCCAAATTTCATGCAAATCTGTCAAACAGTTGCAAAGTTATTAAGGTGCAAAATTTTGGGTTCAACATGTAAATGGCTCCTCAACCCTAACTATAGTGGCACTACCGTGCCACTATAATATATGGTGTGTGTATATATATATATATATATTAGAGGCAAAAAACTCCAGTTAATGCATCAGTTAGGGTTGTTCCTCAGCGACAAAAGTGAGGAAATTAGGTGTTAGGGTTGAACCCCCCCCTTGGACCTCCCACAGCCCACCCCCCAACCAGCATCGTGGTGCGCCATGGGGCCGTTGGCCCTAACTCACACCCCATCACATGTGTAAAGAATCTGAGGTGTAGGAAAATGGGGTGAGAGTTAGGATGGATGATCTCAAGGTGCACCATGATGCTGGTGGGGGGTGGGCTGTGGGGAGTCAAGGGGGTTTCAATCTAACACCAAATTTTCTCAGCTTTTGTTGCTGTAACAACATTTATTGATGTATTAAATGGAGTTTTTGCCTCTAATTTGCTTTTTAGAAAGATGACGAGAAATAGACGATAATGTGGTGGCGGTACAGGGCCCCGCCACGTGATGTCTTGTGACATACTAACAGGCACAGCAATGCAAACAGAAGTGGCAACAGTGGCACACATGGTAATGCAAACGTAAATGGTAAAGGAAACATTAATAAAAATGCAAGCGCAAAGTGATGCCGAAGGGAACAGTGACGCAAACGAACATTGAAGAGTGTACGAAAATGCAACTGGTAATGTGAACAGTGATGGCAGTGGTATTTAAAATGGAAATGTTAAGTGTCACAACAAAAAGAACGTGAAGGGGAACAGAAATGGAAACGCGAATGCAAGTGCACATGTAAACGCAAACTATAATGCGCACAGGCATTGTGCCAGAATTGTAAATGCAAATGTTAAAGATAACTGGAAGAATAACACCAAAGGAAATGGAAAAGGAAACGGGAACAGAAGCGCATATGGAAACACAAACCGAAACACGCTCTGGCACAGTACCTCAATTGTAAATGCAAATGGTAACAGTAACAGCCACAATAACACCAAGGCAAACAGAAATGCAAAAGGAAATGCAAGCGTATATGGAAACACAAACTGTAATGTGCACAGGCACAGTAAAGGAATTGCAAATGCAAATGGTAACAGTAACAGCAAGGAAGATGCAAAACAAAAGAGAAACTGAAATGCAAATGAAAGGGCTGCCGTAAACAGAAATGGCAATGCGCACGGTGATGCAAACAAAAATGCAAAGAGAATCAGTTATTAATAGCATAAATGGTAACAATACTTAAAACACAAAGCATAATGATGGCCCCTTAAAGGTAATGCACGGTGGCATACACAGGAGCAATAAGCATAAACAGGGACAGAAATGCAAGTTGAAACAGTAACTGCAACAGTAATGGAAGTGCATACCCTGTTTTTGATGAACAGGTGCATAGAGAAACACAGTGTGTACAAAGAATTTATGCATTGAAATGGGCATGGAAACTAAAAACGAGCATTGGAAGTACTTAATTGCTAATATCTCAGCAACCGCATGATGTAGAGAAAAAAATTAAAATTTCACAAAAATCATGATGTTCCTGGCTAGGATTTTGCTATTACATAGCCCACTGGGCTATGTAACTCGCAACAAAAAATCTGTATCTCACATTGTTTTCAAGATACGAGCCCCAAAAGGCAAGGCATACACCACCATGTTAGTCTATGGGAAAAAATGCCAACTTTGGAGTACCGTAACTTTGCAGCTATGCAACATTTTTTCACCAAACCACCAAAAGACACATTTGTGAGATATTGGCTGTGTTCCTTCCAAATTTCAGGCCAAGAGACCTAACAGTTCATTTGCAGCAATATGGTAAAGAACTCCTGTCATTTTGGCCATAGTGTTGCAAAGTACTTTCCTGATTTGCAAAAACTTTAGCACAGATTTGTGAAAGTGTCATGAGCACGACAGTACTTTTCGAAAGTACTTTTTCCAGAACTTAGAAAAACATATTTCTTGGATGTTTAACCCCAAAATAAAGACATGGCTAGCATCCTCAGGCTCTGACTAGGCGAACATAAAAATAATTGTGTCCCTAGATGGTCCCAATTTTAAATGCCAAGCATTTTTCTGATCACCAACTGAAAAAAATGGCAGATTTGTGAAAGTACTAGGGCCATTTGTGACAGTAAAAAGTGCATTTGCGAAAGTGTCAAACTTTTTGCTAACTTTTCCCATTGACTTATAATGGGAACTTGTTTTTTAAATAACTTTTGAACCGTTCAAAATTTTTTCAGGAAATCTTCAAAAGGCACATTGGGCACCCTGGCTGCATGTTCCCTGAAGTTTTCAGACCACTCACACAAACTGTGCAACCTGTAGGCATGAGCAAAGAATTAACCATATAGTGTAAACATGCATGCAGTTCACACTTAACAACTCTGCAGCCATATATCCGACTGGTACAAAACATTGCAGATCCCAAGGAGTATGGTTCTTGACCATGCTTTCCAAATTTCAGGCAAATCCATTGAACGGTATCAAAGTTATTAAGGTGTAATGTTTGACCCTTTAACCTTAAAATAGCTCCTCAACCCTAACTATGGTAGCACTACCGTGCTAGCATAATATATATATATATTTATAAAATGGGCTCAAGAAATCCTGTAACCTGATTGGCTACAACATCTTCTGAGCTGTGTCCTTATCTGAAGATATTGTAGCCAACTGGCACAACCCTCCACTCCTGAGCCCCACTACAACACCAAATCGGTGAGCTGTGCCAACCCTAAACAAAAATACAGGCTGGCACAGCTCACAGCGGGGAAATGACATCCCACGTGCTGCAAAGAAAATGGCTTCCCTTGTTGACAATGTGGGACATGCTCGCTATCAGTAAACAAATTCAGCAGACAAAGATAACTTAAATAATAAAAAGAGCACACAAAGGATTCTGGTGGGAAAGAGGCATGAAACACCATCATGCTAAACCCCCACCCGGCAGGCACTTCCTTCTACTGTAAACCCTCGTTTTCTCCCCACTACCAGCTTTTCTTTAGAGACACGGCAATATGGAAACACCTGAATCCCGATAGAAAATGTTGATGAGAAATGCAAAGGCATTCACTAAGCTTCTTTTTAGAGAACAGAGATTGTGGGATGGCACAACACAAATCCACTCTTCAGGCTGTGTTTATGAGGTACATTGACAGACATTTACACCCAGGAAGTCCCGCTTGACTCATAGCGAGCGTGTCCCTTAACAACCGCTGTACAGAGCAGGTTCCTTCTTCACATTTAAAAATGTAATTTGTGCTCCATGGTGGTTTCAGAGATTGTGTTTTTTTTTAAAAAAAAACCTTAGTTAGAAAAGGGTGGTGCTGGTGGGGGCATCTTGGACATTGGAGATCACAAACAGCTGATGCAGAAGCAGATCAGATACCACTGTTTGAAAGAACGGGCATGATAGCTGTACGTGGGGGGGAATGGCAGTGAGAAAATAATTACAGGTGGAAAAAATTAATTTAGTTTTGCTGGTGAGACTTGGATATACTGAGTACTGTAGGGGTGACCAAGCTAAATACAGTGTACTGCACTGTACAGCACATTACATAGAGGGACTACTTTATCTCTACAACTAAAGAAAAATGTTTCTTAAATGTTTTCCATTTCAACAGCTTTTTTCTCTTTTTTAATATTCAATCTGTACTTGGGGGCCCATTTTATAAGCTCAATAACACACTCCAAGGTGTGGGTTATCTCCTGATAAGAGCATGCCCAGGTGCATAAGGCACTCGGCACAAGCACCTCATGCCTAACAATGCTCCTGGGCATGCTCTTATCAGGAGATAACCCACACCTCATCATGTTATTGCTTGCATATATATATATATATATATATATATATATATATATATATGGAATCACATAACCCCACCGAAATATTGTCAATATTTTTTGTTAGAGTGCCAATTGACCCGATAACATCATGAGTGACGAAGCCCCAAGTGATGTTATTGAGTCAACTGGCATGAGAACAAAGAATATCGATAATATTTCCAATAGTGGGGTTTTCATAGTCCGTTTCTGCCATACCTCCAAAAAACTGAAAACAAAAAGTAAATTCTTGCCATTTTTTGCTGATTATAAAAAATCTAAAATAAATCTAAAGTGAAACACCACTCATTTTATAGGTATTTTTGTCCTGATCAACTTTTTTCACAAAGTATCATGCTACTGTTTTTCATTTTAAAGTTATAAGCATTTGTTTGTTGCAAAGAGTGAAAAAAATAAATTTTCTGCAGTTTCTTTGCTAATTATAAAAAAACTAAAAGGTATATATCAATAAAATACCACTCATTTTGTAGATATTTTTGTGGTGAACAACTTGTATGCTCATAGTACCATGCTATCATTTTTCATTTTAGTTATTCGCATTTGTTTGTCAAAAAAGCAAAACAAAATAGCGTTTTCTGCTGGTTTTTTTGTTTATTATATAAAAAATTAAAGTTAGTCATAAATAAAACACCACTCATTTTGTAGATATTTTTGTGCTAAACAACTGTTTTGCTCACAGTACCATGCTATCATTTTGCGTTTTAAAGTTATTCACATTTGTTCATCAAAAAAAGTGAAAAAAGTGCACTTTATGTTGTTTTTCAGCTAATTATATAAAAATATAAAAAATTACCCATAAATGAAACACCACTCATTGTGTAGATATTTTTGTGCTGAACAACTTTCTTGTTCACAGTACCATGGTATCATTTTTTGTTTTAAAGTTATTCACATTTGAACACAGTTACTACTGCTACAGCAGCTGAATATGCAAATGAGTTCTGAATGAGCCAGTCTCTACCTACTGTGTGGATAAATTTACCTACAGTGAGGATAAATGCAATATCCTCACTGTTGGTCTGACCACCCTGATAATATCGAAAATATTTGCCTTTTTTTGTCCTCACATGTATGGCTTATATATATATATATACACACACATATATTTATATTTATATATTTTTAAAATCAGACAACTAAACAATTGGTCTGATTTTCTTACCGGAGTGTAGCCATAGCACAATCTCCTATTTTGTTTGCTGACTTTAAATGGTCAGAGCGTGGCTACTTCATCTGGTTGCCACCTAACTTTCTTGCAGTTGTGTTTAGGTAAGCCATTTTGTTGCTGTTTCTGTAGCAGTTTTAGTGATTTTGAATCTTCTTTCTGATACCATTTAATGTTAGTGTGCAACCCTGAATCTTCTGTTTCATGTCACTTTGTCATGACTTGAATCACACCATCTCATTTTTTTTTTGTTTGAACCCTGTTTTTTTGAATCGTCTGTTTCATGACACTTAGTCATCACAAATCACGACATTTAATTTTTGGGTGCAATCCTCTTTATTGAATCCTCTTTGTCACATCACTTTGTCACAATCACAAATCAAAGTGACAGTGTTCTGTCACTTTTTGCTGTACTCAATATTAAATTACGCTTTTGATTGACTGCTGATGAATTCACATATTTTGAACCCTTTTGGGTTTCTGTGTTTCAATAACATTTTGTCAGTGTCTTTCTATAGCAGTTTTAGTGGTGTTTACTCTTCTGCCTGATACATAGAAACATAGAATTTGACGGCAGATAAGGACCGCTTGGCCCACCCAGTCTGCCCATTTCCCTACCTAATGGATAAGCTGCAGATCCTAGTTAACCAGCAGCCTACTTCTTCCTACCCCCACCCACTAGAATTGCCTTATGACTGTCCCATGCATGCTTGAATTCCACCACTGTTTTTGACTCCACAACCTCCTCCGGAAGGCCGTTCCATGCATCCACAACCCTCTCTGTGAAACAATACTTACTTAAATTACCTCTGAGCCGCCCCCCCATCTTCAAATTTTGCCCTTGTTCTTGCACACCTCTTTTTGAAAGATGCTACCCTCTTGGACTTTGTTGATTCCCTTGAGGTACTTGAAAGTTTCTATCATGTCCCCCCTCCCTCCTTTCCTCGAGGCTATACATATTAAGCTTCTTAAGTCTCTCTTCATATGTCTTCCTGTGCAGACCCTGCACCATTTTAGTTGCCCTCCTCTGGACAGCTTCCATCCTGTCTATGTCTTTGCAGAGATTGGGTCTCCAGAACTGCATGCAGTAATCCAGATGGGGTCTGACCAGCTGTCTGTACAGAGGGATAATAACTTCCTGTTTTCTACTGGTGATGCCTCTCCCTATGCATCCCAGTATCCCCCCAGCCCTCCTTGCTGCCCTCTCACATTTCTTGCCCACCTTTAGGTCATCTGATATGACTACCCCCAGGTCCCTTTCCATTTTTGTTGTTGTTAATATCTCACCCCATCTGTTTCAGTCACTTAGTCAAGATTATGAATCATGCCCTGTTTATTGAATCTTCTGTTTGATGCCACTTAATACCTGGCTGCAACCCTGTTTATGTAATCTTCTGTTTCACATCTCTTAGTCACAATCAAGAATCACGTCCAGTTTATTGAAACTTCTGTCTGATACCAGTTAATTTCTGGGTGCAACCCAGTTCATGTAATCTTCTGCTTCATGTCACTTAGACCTGATCACAAATCACACCCTGTTTATTGAATATTCAGTTTCATATCACTTACTGTACTCACATCACAAATCATCCCACTTAATTTTTGGGTGCAGACCTGTTTGTTGAAATGAAACTTCTCTTCAACATTTTGCAAAATGTTGTCAGTCATATTTTTCTTAAAGTGATAGTGTTCTGTCACTTTTCTGTATACAGTATTTCATATTACATTACCCCTGTTGTATAACTGCTGCAGTTGGAGTTTCAGTGTTATTAAATCTTCTGTTTCACAGTTGCAGATGAACCAGCAGCATCAGCTTATTACCAGCATTATTGATTTCAGGTTTGGGGGAACAATTTTCAGAAGTGATTTGCTGATATCTTGTTCTTGGCAGTTGTTCTGGGGCAACAATTTCCAAAAGTGAGAAACGTAGTGCTTGGCAGTTGTGTGTACTATGTGCTTGACAACCCAGACTGTCTGAGAGGGTGAATTAAACAGCATAGCAGCAGATACACCAGCAGCAGCAGTTTATTACCAGTATTACTGATTTCAGGTTTGGGAGATCAATTTCCAGAAGTGACAAACTTATATATTTTGCTTGGTAGTTGTGTGTACTAAAGTGCTTGACAACATAGACTGTCCAAGAGGGTGAAGTAAACAGCATAGAAGCAGAGGCACCAGCAGCAATTTATTACCAGCATTACTGATTTCATGTTTGGGGGAACAATTTCCAGAAGTGAGAAACTCATAGCTTTTGCTTGGCAGTTGTGTGTACTAAAATGCTTGACAATACAAAGTGTCCAAGCAGGTGAGTTAAACAGCATAGCAGCAGAGGTACTGGCAGAAACAATTTATTACCAGCATTAGTAATTTTGGATTTGGGGGAACAATTTGCAGAAGTGAGAAACCTGTATCTTGTGCTTAGCAGCTCTGTGTGCTAGAATGCTGTAAAGCACAGACTGTCCAAGAGGGTGAATTAAACAGCATTGTAACAGAGGCACTAGCAGCATTTCTGAACATCAGAAAATTTCTCATGACTACATACTGAACATTTCCTTCTAGACCACTTTATTCCTGCATTTTCTCAACAGCAGCAGCACAATGTGGCATAAGCAAAGCATTTGATAATTCTGTGCAAGAACTTCTCATTTCTGAACAGAGAATTTCCAGGGATTACATATTGAACTTTTAATTCTCGACCACTTTCTCCCTACATTTTCTCAACAGAACTAGCATGAAAGTATTTTGCCACTTAATCTAAGAGTATGAACTTGGGGTGGGGGCACCATATGTAGCAGCCTGGCCTTTTTCCTTTTTTTTTACCAGATTCAAGAACAATTGAAGGAGAACTGAAGTCATGTAGTTTGTGATTTTGGCACACTTTGTATTAAATGAATAGCTCTGCACAACAGTTTTGAGGAACTGTACACACACACAGCATATTACCAGGTAGCAGTTCATGAACCACACTGTGACATATTTATTCTGGTAGTTGATGAAAATTAAGAAAAGACACAGGCAGATACACATATGAAAGTCAGAAAAATCATATTGGTAGGAGTCAAAATGTAATAGCTATAACACAGAGATAGAAAAGATGCAATTTTTGTTGTATTGTCACACTTTGTTTTGGTTTTTTGTTCTTTCTTTCAAGGGGTAACAAGGAAGTATAATGACACTTAGACAGTTGGAAATGGTATTATGAGGATATCACAGATTGTTTTTGACATTTATACTTGTTTTGTATTTTATTTTTTTATGGGGGAAGATGGGATAGGACATCAGCAAACAGAAACAGAAAGGAATATATTAAACAAAAGGGATGTCACATAACCAATTAATTAGATGGCACAATGACCACCACTAGAGGTATGTGAAAGTTGTTTTTACAATCTTATCAAAACTTCCAATAAATTTTTCAGCCTTCGTGGATGTTTCTGAACTTCCACCTGTGATGCACTGGAAAACTTCTGAAGGTTTTGGGTACTCACCTATAGGCAGAAGAAAGAAAAATTGTTACCTGGTGTACAGTGCCCTGCCCAAAATGAAAATAATAAATCCCTAGTGGTTAGTGGTCCCTCCACCCACTCTATCACCTGCCTCATATTTTAAAGCAATCCCTAGAATCCCTGGTGGCTAGTGGTCCCTTCTCCAACCCGATAACCCCCCATATTTAAAAAGAATATCCATGGAATCCCTGGTGCCTAGCAGGCACTTCCCAAGCCAGATCACCTATCCCATATTTAAAAGAAATCTCTGGAATCCCTAGTAACTAGCAGTACCTACCTCCACCCAATCACCCACCTGACCAGTCTAGGACATCATGACCTGGTGTCCAGTGAAACCCCCAATCCAAATCCCCATTGAATAGTAAAAAAACAATTCTCCCTGATGGTCTAGTAGACCCCCATCCCCAATCCATAAATTAAAAGTTTATTCCCTCATGGTTAATGCACTCCCCTGCCACCCACCCCTGCAGTCAATGTTGCACCACCCCACTCCCCCATCCCAAACTTGAGTGGGCAACTGGCACAGACCTCCTCTCTCCACCATGATTTGCAGCCCACTGAGCTATCAATTATAATAATAATAATAATTTTATTTGTACGGCACCTTTCCAGTGCCAAGGCACCTAACAATGTAAAATCAAGACATACCACAATAAATGACAGATTAATACAGTTAAAATCAGATACCATTACAACAAATGCTCCTTTCAGTTAACTATGAAAGCTTCTTTCCACAGGTAGGTTTTTAAACCCTGTTTAAATTTCTCCACAGTTGCACACTCCCATAACCAGTGAAGTAGAGTATTCCAAAGGGTGGGGGCTGCATAAGCAAAAGTTCTACAACTGGATGACTTCAAATGTACCCTCAGAATCTCTAACAACCCCTCATTGGCCGAGGGTAGTGATCGACCAGGGCAGTAGGGAACCAGAAGCTCTTTCAGGCAGTCCAGGCCCTGTTCATTTAGGGCTCTACCACTGTACTGGCAGCCAGTGCAGCTCGCGCAGCACCAGAGTAATATGACAGGATCATGAAGATCCTGTAAAAAGCCATGCTACTGTGTTCTGCACCAGCTGCAAGTGACATATTTCAACCACAGAAAGCCCTAAATAAAGGGAGTTGCAGTAATCCAAGTGTGAGGACACAAAGGTGTGGACCAAGGTAGGAAGGTCTTTGGACGGAACCAGATGCTTAATCCTGATGATATTCCTGATATGATAAAAGGAAGTTTTGATGACAGCTGACATCTGAGAATGTAGGGTCAGACCATCATCAAAAACTACCACCAGGTTACACACCCATTCAAGGTTAGGAGTGAGACGCCACCAAGAAAAATTCCAGAGGGCACACCAACACCAGACCCCACTATCCAATGACCTGGGTCCACAACCAGTACCTCAGTCTTTTCCAAGTTCAATTTCAGCCAACTGGAATCCATCCAATCCTGGATTTCTTTCAGACAGTTGATAAAGACTGAGAGAGCTCCATCCTGGTCAGGTGCAAAAGAGAGATAGAGCTGGGTATCATCTGCATAACAGTGAAACCTCAGCCATTCCCTCTTACAATGTCTCCGAGGGGTAGCATATACAGCACAAACAGCATGGGTGACAACACTGAACCCTGAGGCACTCCACAAGACAAAGAAGTTAGGCCTGAAGAAAAAAACTCAGACATGACTCTTTGAGTTCTACCAGTGAGAAATGAAGTAAACCATCTGAGAACTGTCCCCGACATTCCACAGATATGCCTCAGGCATCCTATCAACACCATGTGGTCCACAGTGCCAAAGGCTGAAGAGAGATCCAGAAGAACCAAAATGGAAAGGTTCTTCTGATCTCTCACCATCAGGAGATCATTGAACATCTGAACCAGCGCTGTCTCAGTGCTATGTTTTTACAAAAACTGGACTGAAATGGTTCATAGATGTCATGGATGGTCAAATGGTCCTCCAGTTGTGCTGCCACTACTTTCTCAATCACCTTCCCTACAAAGGGAAGGTTAGAGATAGGTCTGTAGTTTGCATGGCAGTCTGGGTCCAAGGTAGCTTTCTTCAAGAGTGGTGTCACCACCACCTCTTTCAGAGATCTAGGAAACTCCATATTCCAAGGAGCACCAGACTATCCACACAAGGACTGGACCTATGATGTCAATACAACCCAAAATTAGGGAAGTCGGTCCAGGGTCCAAACTACAGCATGTAGGGTGCACACTTTGAATGATCCTCATGACATTCATGAACTCCGGTCGACTGAAGATACTCCAGGAAATCTGAGGTTCAGTGACACCATACTGATCACAAACAAACCTCACAGAGTGTGCTAGTTGAAGAAACGCTCTGATGTCAGTCACCTTATTTGCAAAGAACTGAGCAAGCTCATCATACTCTAATTGTGAAAAAGCTTTCTGAACATGCAGAGAGGCTGGGATGCACAGTCTGTCCACAGTTCAGAATAGCTGAGCTGGTCTATTCTGAGCAGCTGCAATCTCCCCAGAAAGGAATTCTGCCTTCTTACGGGTGATTGCAGATTGATAGACTAAATAGTGGTCCATCAATCTAAGGTGGTCGTTATCAAGGGCGGACTTTCACCAGCAATGCTCTAACCTTCGCCCTAATCTCTGCATCTCCCACAAAGTCCCATCAAACCAAGGGGACCTGGGGCAAAGGGAGAAAGGGTGAACACGGACAGGAGCAATTGAATCCAGAGCTGCCGAAATGGCTGAATTATAAGCTGATACGAGGGTCTCTGGATCATTGCTTGCTACAGGGAGGGACGAGAGGTTGAGTACAGCCACAAGGCCATGGGAACTTATGTCCCATAAAGGGCGGTACCTAACTATCTCCAAAGGGGTAGACCTATGGGGGGGTTGCTAAAACTAAACCCCACGGCGTAATGATCAGACCACCCAACTGGTTCCACCCCCAAGTCTGATGTTTCAATCCCTAGGAGAAAGATTAAGTCGAGAGAGTGCCCATGTTTATGAGTAGCAGTGGAAACCTCCTGTGTAAGGCCCAGAGATGTCATTAATTGGAGGAAGTGCTGACCAAATTGCGAGAGTTAATCGTTAACCCAGGCTTTGAAGTCACCCAGAACCATCAATCTGGGTGACTCAAACACCATGTCGATGATGAAGTCTGCCACTTCCTGAAGGAATCACTTCTCATCACCGAGTGGATGGTAGATGAGGGTGATTCATTAGCCTACACCTACTACTACTGAACACTCAAAGGACTCAACCTCCTCAACTAGTACCCTCGTGAGGTTCAGTTCAGTCTTGAAACAGACCGCACCCTCCCCCTCCCACGATCCAATTTCAGGCAGTATATCACCGAGTACCCAGCTGGAGTCATAGCCTCCAGAATGGGGTTAGAATTTTCATCCAGCCAGGTCTCAGTAATGCATGCCAGGTCCACCGTTTCAACAAGATCTGCAATAATTACAGTCTTGTTCTTTTTTTTTTGCATGCTATGTTTATACCGCCTATCCCATGCTACACTGGCCCCCACTCCTTCTGGCTCCACAAGCTCCTCAACCCCACTGACCTTCCATCCAGCCCTCCTCAGGTCCTCGTATTGCAGCCGATCCTCTGGGATATCCCGGTGTATCCCTATCACTGGGCAGGTCCTCCTCCTCCGAGGGGGAAGGGCACCGGGGCAGAAGGGAAGACCCTGGCACACACTACATTTAGGGCCTGGGAGATGCTGCTGAGGAGCAGGAGGCCATGGACAGGCACTGGAGGTGCTCGAGGGAGCGGGGAGCCATCATCTAGGTGGCCAGTGAGTGATTTTCCAGTTTTCTGTAAGAGGGCAGCATGATGACGTCAAGGCATACGCCGACACTCGTTCCTCCCCTAGGTAACTTGGGCCGTATAGCCTGCTAAGCTCCCAGCCTCTGCTAGGAGCCAGCAGGCATGGTACCTGTCCCCTGCCCTCCCCCCCAGAGAAGGAGAGCTGTCGTGGGACACTCGATCCTTCTCCTCCCCGGCCGGCCCTCCAGTGGCCGGGTCCATTCCCGAACCCGGGTCACTGGCGTCGCAAGTGGGAATCCGACTGCTGCACCGGTGGGCAGGAGCAGTCTTATTCTTAATGAACCTGGCATTGCACAACACTGCCTGAGTTGGAAGAACCTCTTGGGCCATCTGCCTACCACAATCCGTGGTGGCCTTGGGTATGGGCACCAGACATGGTAAACCATGATCTGGGATTCATTTCACCCCAGGGCATCTTCTGGGTCTTACCACCCCAATTTACTGGCCCCTCTCATTCATCGTCCACTGTTTGCCACCCCCTGCTCCCCTCCTCCTCCTATGCATAATGCCAAGCACTCTACAGTGCTGGTAGGTCGCAAATTGAAGAGCAGAAGTAGAGAAAGGGCAGAGGGCACAAAGAGCAGACGATGACTAGTGCACAACTGTGGGGCCGGCGTCCAACACATTTTACAATTAAATAAATAAACCAAACTAATAAACTAATAAATTCCCACCAAAAACCCTCCCCAACTGAACAATTATCCCAAATTATAAACTATAAACAACACTAACAAAATACTAAATACACTAAACACTCCCAACTTAATACAATAAAATGCTACTTAAAATACATATTTTACCCCACCCTGCATATACTGGGTCACTTGATTCCTGCACTCAATTTTATATGGCCATTACAATCATCCCTCACAAAATAACATAAAAGACAATAATATAATATTCAAAACAAGAAAAATCAGTAAAAGAAAAGAATCATCTGGCACTCTCACTGCCTGAAGAAGTCCTAATCCATAAAAGTGATGAAAAAGCCAGTCTCTTCATATAGCAGTACCCCCCCCAAGTCCTCTCACAACCAGGGGGACAGGGTTTTAGGCACTGGCACTGCCCAAATTCGAGATCGACTTCCATAAAAAGAATAAAATCCAAAAGAAAATAAATCAAAAAATAATCAGCAAAGGAAAATGGACACCTGGGCCTCTTACCACCAGGGATCCAAATAGATGAAACCATAGGGGGGCAGCAAACAGTTTCTCAATGTCCACACAGTGCAAGTAATCCACAGTCCTGCACAGAGTAGGGAAAATATACCCACAAAACCATCAGCAAAATTTCTTGTGGCTCCCTTATTCAGCTGGGTCATGTCCAATCAATCTTTCCACACAAATGTCTGCAAGCTCAAAATTCGGCATCCAGCTCACTCAAAGACAGAACGTAGATCCAAATTGAACACAGGGGCAGAAGAAGGGGGCACCCACTCTGCACCACCACAAACAGGCCCAAAACACTCCTGCTACTCACAGCTACAGCAGCCCTAAAACTAGGCCACCAGGACTAGTCTCAAGACCTCTTAGGAACAACTGTTGATAGTAGCACCAGCTCCCTAGATCAAAATCCACTGAATTCTCGCTCACGAATGAGCGCGTGCTTGTACCACAAGAGGGGCCTTAGGCTTCTGGTACTCCTGCTGCTGCTGCTGATCCTGCACTGCTGCTCATCCTCCTCCTCCTCCTAATGCTCCACTGGAGCTGCTGGTTCTGATTCAGTGGCTCCTGGGCAACTTTCACTTATGTTTTGGGGCATCCCACCAAACAAACTGCACCCTTTTTAAGCAGATGACCCTGGACCAGCCATGGGTCCAGAAACCCCAATGTCCAGCTGCACTGATTTCTTCTGACATCCCATCCTGAACCTGCTCCATGAGTCCTGGGGCAGTGAAAACTGAAAACAAAAATGAAGCAGACACAGAGATAGACAGAAAAAAAGTCCAAAAACTATTTTAAACAGAAACTAAGTAATTAGGAGATAAAGATAAAAGAACTGAAAAACAAACAAAAAGAGATTTTAATAATTTTAATTGAAATACACTTAAACTCTGTTGCTTCCTGTAATACCCCTCCACACACTTCAAATCATAGTCTACAACTGAGAAACAGCACTTCCTGGCAAGGAAAACGACCATGTGACCTGAAGAAAGGTCTCTATGTGACCAAGCTTGTTCTTTCCACTAAACTTTGCCTTTGCACCACAAAGGTGGCATTCTAAGGTGGCGTTACAAGGTGAAGTAGCTTGGATGAAATTCTGCCTGTCCACAAAAACTTCATGAAACTGTCCATGGAGGTGAATTCGGTGACTTTGCCTAAAAGTTGCTGGCAGCTTTACACTTTGCAACATATCTACTTATTGTATGCAGTACCTGCTTCTGCTCCAGTAGCCTTTCTACTATAAACTAGGTGGAATTCTATCAGGTCAAGACATCCTGAATAAGCCTGTGCTGTGGAATATAAAGGTGCTTTTGCAACTGGCACAGTTGTGACCTTAATCGAATAGTGAAAAATCAAACAGATGCTTGCTGTTTTTACCATTGGATCCACGTCTGTTGTCTTGCTAAGGGACTTTGTCAACACCAGAATAAGACTGTGGGTCAAGCAACAGATCCCTTCAAAGTGCACATCCCATAAAGCCTTGATCATATTTGAAGTGTTGTCAGTAACCACAAAAACAACAAGCAACCAACTGCCCTCAGTCCACACACACTCAATATATCTTGAAGGAAAGTAAGAATGCTCATAACCCAGTGAACTGATTGCAAAACTGCTACATTTAGCAGTGCAGAACTGCTTTGAGAGGGGGGTGGAGGTTCCACCAAGGGAACGATGAGGAACAGACATACTGTACCTGCACCTTCAGTGCAACCTCTAGGTAATGTGTCTACTGTACATCAATGTGTCATGTACAACATTTATGCATGGTTGGAGTTGGTGCTGCTCCATACTGTGTATCTGTGGGATAATGAAATACAGCACTGACTGCCTGAGACAGTTGCCTAAACACTGCCTTGTGCAAATCATTATATATCTTGGTCGCAGCAGTGCAAGAAAATGTTGCAGGATGGTATCTGATACCAGGGATACAAATGTTGCAGCAGCCACCTGAAACAAGTATCTTCAATAATGTCTGTAGATCCAGTACCATCATTTCCCACAATTAATTGAGTTGTCTATGTTGCCAAAAATATGAGGGATAATATTTTGTTCTTGCATTGAAAGCCTGCATAATGGGGATGAAAGATGTGTGGGACTGTGATGCTTAAGGATTTTTTGGAAACTTGTCACTGGGGGTGCATGGACTACATAACAGGAGACTCACCATCAAAAGGCAAAGCGGGTCACACTTGGTGGAGTTTCTGATTTCTGATGAACAGTCATTGGCATGGCAGGTGCAGCAGAGACTGTGTTAGATTCATTGACACTTACTGTCACTGCTACTTTGCAAATATGCAACATGTGGACCACCACAACCAGCACCAGCTCATCTTAGCCCTGTGAACCACTCTTGAATGTTACGTTGTATGGGGTTGTTTTATGCAGAGATGATTTATCATTGTCATAGTTGTGAGGTTGGATAGATTGTTTGCCTGCTAATGATACTCTGCCATAGCCCATACTCTTTGTTGTTGCATTATCTTTTATAATACTGAAATGCAACCACACTGCATGTTTGCCCCCTCCATGTACATGCAGTGCCTCAATGTCGGTGGGGGGGGGGCATGACAAAAGATCAGGGACCCTTTTCCCCATGCCAAAAAAAAGTTAGATTTTTATCCTTTCCCTCTGGCTCAGTTTGCCCATTCCCTCCTGTCTGCTATGTTTCCCAGACACCTCCCCATCCTTTGTTCAAGTTCACACCTACTGGTCTGGTGGGGGAAGCCAAGGCAGGACTCACACCGACCAGAGACACTCCCTTGGGGCTCAACAGGCCCAATCCCCAGGCTATGAGCCAGGCCCTCCCATGCCCTATAAAGGGCCTAGGGAGTGGCCTCCAGGGGTGGTTATCAGCTTGGCTGGCAGGGTGGAGGATTTGAGAAACACAGACAGAAAAAGGCCTATCTGTAGGATGTCTGTGGCTTATCCGGCATTACTCCCCTCCAGCGCAGGCACTTGGCAACAGTAGTCAGGTGGGACTGCAGCTCTCTAATGTGTGCATCCCTCCAGTCCTTGGCCATGCCAGTGGGGACAGTCTTCAGGGATGGACACAGGTGCACTACAGTGGAATCAGTCCAGGCAGAAACAATCACCCTGGACCTCTTAATTTCACCTGACCAGACCCCGCAGCAGCACCAACAGCTGGTTAGGAGCACTGCTCCCCTGCCTCTCTTTCTGACCCTTCCCAGCAGTGCAGTCAACCTGGGCCATGATGGTGAGTGCACCATCTACCCAAAGTTGTTTGTTTCACTCACACCACAGGCACTGGGCAGGGGATGGGTGGACGATAGGAGCAGGAGAGACGTGGGCTGTGAGCCCAAATTTAAAATACTGAGCTCCACTGGTGCTACAGTGGTGCTGTGAGTTAAAAGCCCAGAAGGGGGGAGCAGAAATCAGTGGGCTGAGGGCACAGAAAGAGGGAGAAGTGGACCAGAGGCATAGGCCGAAAGCCCCTATGTGTAAAATCACACCATAAGAGTGGGGCAGGGGCAGGGAACAGAGGACCTCCTAAAAATTTATTAAAAGGGCAGACCCATGATGAGACCTAGCATAAGAGAGGGCTGGAGGCCCCTAATTAATATTCAAGGAAGTGGGTCCAGCCAAGGGTATCCCATAGGTCCAGGCATGGGGTGGTCATTAATATTAAGAAAGTGGGTTGGCTTTTCAGAGATAAAGCAGCAACAAAACATCTACATCTGCTCATGGAGAGTGCACATTAAATGAACCAGACAGGAAAAACAATGCCAGCACAGCTCCAACTGATGGTAAAATACATCTCTTATTTATAAATATTTTAGAATGGCAACATACCACATTTAGAATAGTTGCAAGAAGAGGTCACCACACAACAGACCCCAACCTGTTTCGCACCTAGTGCATCATCAGGGGATCCCCTTCGTGGTATTGTTTTTCATTTGCAGAGATAGTAAGAACAGGGCACCCTCTGGAAAAGGGGAATTGTCTAATGGCCCTAGTTTGCCCACGGAGTTACATGGATATGTTCTGAGTCCCCAAAACCAAACTGTACTATTACCTGTCTGGCGCTTCCTAACACTGCACACTTTCCAAAATCTAAACTGTTTGCTTGCAACCTGAACTGTGTTATGGGACTTCACCCTTTGTGTACTTGATGCTTTGCTTGCTTTCTGCTTTCTTTATTTTCATAGTGCCTTTCAAAATCAAGGCGCTGCACATAAAATCAAGTATAAATATCAGATAAAAACAGGATCAATAAATAACAAAGTTAACCATTATTGGGAAAAGATAAAATTAAATAAATACATTTTTTAACTCAATTTTAAACCTATCAATGGTCAGGCATTCTCTTAAGTGATGAGGTAGAGAATTGTACAGGGTTGGATCTGAAAAAGAAAAGGCATGGGCACCAGACATTTTTAATCGCACCCTGGGAATCTCTAGCAATCCCTCATCGTTGGATCGGAGAGGACGGAGGGGGCAGTAGCGAACCAGGAGGTCTTGCAAGTAACTGGGTCCTTGATCATGTAGGGCTTTGAAGGTTAGCAAGCCAACCTTAAAGGTGATCCACCACTGAACAGGCAGCCAGTGCAGCTTGAGCAGCACATGTGTGATATGACTGGACCTAGATGTCCCAGTCAAAAGCCTGGCTGCTGCATTCTGCACCAGCTGCATGCAGTGGATATCAACCCCTGAAAAGCCCTAGGTAGAGGAAATTGCAGTAATCAAGGTGGGTAGTGACAAAGGCATGGACCAATGTTGGAAGATCATCCTGAGGAACCAAGTGTTTCACCCGGGCGATCTTCCTCAGATGGTAAAAAGAGGATTTGATGACAGCTGGCACCTGAGATTTTTGTGTCAGACCGTCATCAAGAATAATGCCCAGATTACACACTTGGTCTGAGGTAGTGAGCTGTATGCCATCGATCAATAGACCTGATGCCTGTCCAGCCCCAAAACCCACCCCGGATGTCCAGGCTCCATTATCAACATTTCAGTCTTGTCTATGTTCAGTCTCAGCCAGCCGGTACTCAACCAGGTTCTGATCTCAGTAAGGCAGTTATTTAGCACAGAGACTGCTTCAGTCTGTCCAGGCAGAAAAGACATATACAGTTAAGTATCATCTGCATAGCAGTGAAAACTCAATCTGTATTGCCTGACGATATCTTCTAATGGCAGCATGTATACTGTAAACAAAAATGGGTGCCAAAATGGAGCCCTGCAGCACCTTACAGGGCGGGGAGTGAGTGCCAGAGGAATAAATTCCAGTGGCAACTCTCTGAGACCTGTCCACGAGGAATGAACAAAACCATTTGAGGATTGTGCCAGACTGCCCGCAAAGAAGCCACAGGCACTCCAACAGCACACCATGGTCTATACAGCCAAATGCTGCAGAGAGATCAAGAAGGACTAGAATGGTATGTGCCTTTTGATCTCTCACCATTAGGAGGTTGTTCAGTACTCACATGAGTGCAGTCTCGGTGCTATGCTTCTTCCTAAATCTGGACTGGAGATTATCATAGACATTGTGGATTACAAGGTGATCATCCAGTTGCAGTGCAACCACCTTCTCAATGACCTTACTGACAAACAGCAGGTTAGAGATAGGCCAGTAGCTGGCTAGGCAGTCTGGATCCAAGGAGGCTTTTTAAAAGAGTGGTCGGATGACCGCATCCATGAGAGGATCTGGAAAGACCCTCTCTCCAAGGAACTCCAGACAATTTCAGCAAGGATAGGGCAGATAACATCTACACATCCCACTAAATGGGGTGTAGGGCCCTGATCCAAACTACAACTCGTTGGATGCAATGTCTAGATGATCTTCACAATGTCCATGAATTCCAGCTGGCAGAAATCTGACCAGACAGACCGTGTGCATGCCACTTCCTGCCAATCTCCACAATCCCTTATAGGAGAGGCCAGGTCAATGCAAGACCTGATGCTGGCAACCTTATCTGCGAAGAATCGAGTCAACTCCTTGCATTTCAGCTGAGAAAAGGCTTCTCTGGGTTGGAGACAGATTGAATTACACAATCTTTAAATTTCTAGAAAAGCTGAGCAGGTCGATTCTGAGCAACAGTAATCTCCCTGGACAGGAATTCTGCCTTCTTACAGGTGATTTCTGATTGACAGCCATCATAATGTGCCATCAACCTAAGCCCATCAGCATTAAGGCCTGACTTCCGCCCGGATCTCTCCATCCTTCAACCGACTCACCTCAATTCCTTCAAGGAACTATCAAATCAAGGGTTTCTTGGGTGAAGAGTGAGGGGTCGATAACAACCAGGAGCAATCTTTTCCAGGGCATCTCCCACAGCCTTGTTATAAGCGAATACAAGATCACCTGGACTCATGCATTCACCCGACAAACTAGATAGATCCAGTACTGCCCATAGGTAACTCCCCTTAAAGGGTAGCATTGAACCATCTCTGTAGGGGCAGACCTATTAGAGGGGACCCTGAAGCTGAATCTTATGGTGTGATGGTCAGACCAACTGACTGGTTACACTCCCAAGTCACTTATCTCCATACCCAGAAGAAAGATCAGATTGAATGAGTGACCCCCTATCTGGGTAGTGAAGGTAACTACCTGTGTAAGGACCCAGCATTGTCATCACCAGGAGGAGATTTTGACCAAAATGCAAGAGTTCATCATTGACCCAGGCATTCAAGTCCCCCAGAATTATCAATCTGGGGGATCTCAACACCACGTCAATGATGAAGTCCGCTATCTCCTGCAGGAATTCTCTGCTGTCTCCCGGTGGAAGGTAGATGAGGAGTATCCCACAACCTACACCCTCTCCCAGGATATACTCAAAGAATCTGGTACTTCCCAAAGGCACATCCACAAGGCCCAGCTCAGTCTTAAATATAATGCCCACACCCCTACCCCTATGATCCATCTTTGGGCAATGTATCACTGAGAACCCGTCTGGAACTGCAGAAGCCAATATAGGGCCTGCATTTTAATCCAACCAGGTTTTAGTGATGCAAGCCAGATCTGTTGTTCCAACAAGATCAGCTATAATAGCTGTCTTGTTCTTAATAGATCTGGCATTGCATAACATTGCCCAGATGGGATGAGTTGTAGGGGAAGACCTCATCACCTGCCCACTAACTTCGGATCCCTTGGGTATGGGGACAAGACAGGTCAAATCTCTGTCCTGACTCCATTTAACCCAAGGGTACCTCTTGGACCCCACAACCCCTATCCACTATTCCTTTTCCCCTCCCCCACCTGGCTCAGCTCTCCCCCTTCTTCTACATTGTAAATATCCCCAGAGCACGACACCTAAAATAGGTATCAGATGATAATGGGGGACATCCAAAGGGATGTAATTCCCTGAGCCTGGTGGGAGACTAATGTCTGACCATCACTAAACCTCCCCACCCCATAGTGATTTCCTGCTATGCCTCTGTTTCCAGGACCAGTTTGTTAAGAGCTTGATGTTGACCTAGGTAGGTCTGCAGCTTCTCCTACACCTTCATCAGGCCTGTCTTCAGTGATGTCGACCTGCTTCCGAGCTCTACCACAGTATTCCAGCATCAGGCCTGCAATGAGAAGTTCAGAACTGCTAGTTAGGTATCCAGTAATGAGTCACCTTAGGAGCTGCCCCAGCTCAAGAGTGAGGGACCACAGTTAAAGTCAAGCAGGATCTTTGCTTATTTTGCTGGCCATCCATAAGTGTTCACATAACCATATCACCCTGTAGAGGCTGCCAGGGGATTGCATCACCAGCAGTCTTGTTGTTGGGAAGTGGACTGGGTGTAGTGTTATGTGAAACCGAGAAATTTCATTATGCAAAATATTTTGTGCAATTTGTGAAATATTTAGGGGGTGTGAAATGTCAAATTTCTCCTGAAAATTGCAAACTTTCATCCAAAAATTGCAACACTTCATCATGAAATGTGAAATTTCACAATTCTGGGGTGAAATTTTGCAATTTTGGGGTGAAATTTCACATTTTGCACCCATGAAATATTTTGTGAAATGTGCGAATTTCATGAAATATTTCATGCAGTGAAATTATTGATTTCATGGCAAATTCACTGGTGAAATTTTAATTAGCAACATCTCTACCTGGGTGCTGGGGACATATCAGTTGTCATTGCTATGGGTTGTCTAGAGAACCATCTGCCCAACCAGGAGCCTTCAGCTTCTCTCCTAGAGCTGCAGAGGATCTCCAAGTTCTTCACTGTTCTGCTAACAGTGTTCTTCTTTGTCATATGTTGGGCTGGGGGATGCACGTATGGCCTGTTTGTAAAAAGTGCTTTGTGGGGTCACTTCCCATCTGCTGATCAGCCAATGCATCGCAAAGCCAAAGCTTGGTTCCTCAGTTATTTGTCATCTCAGCAAAGTGCATACAGGACTTGGACTACAGGGATTAACCCCCTGTTCTTGGTTGACCAATTGTTCACTCTGATCATATTGCTTTGTTGCTTGTTCTATAATCCTGTAGTATTGCAGAAAAAGTTATTTTGTTTGCCTTGTCCCTTGTAAATTTATTTATTTTTTTATTTATTTAGTTTTTGTTGACTGGGTAAGTGCACTAGACAAATCTGCCTATTTTCAGGTACGTCCCAGGGAAGGGGGATACAAATGAATGCCAACTGACCTTGAACCAGATTAAGCTGTTGGTGGTATTTTTAGTGAATGAGGGAAATGTGGCCAGGACACCAGGGAAATTCCCCTACTGTTTTCGATAAGTGCCATGGGATCTTTAACAGGCAGATGGGACCTTGGTTTAAAGTCTCATCCGAAAGACGGCACCTCAGAAGTGCAGCACCCCTCTCATGCTATGCTACAGTGTCAGTACTGGGATATTAACCCAAGTGCCAGATGTGGGAATGGAACCCACAGCCCTCTGATCTCCCGGCCTCAGATGCGAGTGTGCTACCTACTGAGCCACTGACACTGCATAAATAAACCTTTTGCTTCTTGGTCCCTGAGTAAGGTTCCTGCCTCTTCTTTCCAGATTCATCTGGCCTATCCTGGAATTGTTAAAGAGTCATGAACCCCATTCCACTGGAAACTTCGGCCATGTACAAAACTTGGTATAGTTGGCAAGATAAGAAACATCAAGGCATTCAAAGATTGAAGCAACCCATATCAAGATGCCTGCAAGAAGAAAGAACTGCCTTGGATGAAGAGAAATGGAGTTTTCCAGTCCAGTTCCTATGTGGAAGTCTTCGGGTGCCATGTGGGTGTCAGCTGGTCCAAAGAGGAGTGGGTTCCCTGCAGTAAAGTGTGAGAGGAGCTGATCCGAATGATATGTCAGGTGTGGGAGCTGACATCACTCATGACAGAGATGAAGCAAGATGCTCAGTTCCAGGTTGTGCAATGTACGTGCGGGTCCTAGAAGAGAAGGAATCAAGGCTGAAGACACCTGAATTGATCAGAAGAGCAGTGCAGCCCCATGTGCCAACATGAAAGAACTATTTGGCCCATTCAGCAGCCCTGTGAGTGGAGCAATGCCAAAGGCAGCGAGATCAAAAGAGCCCAGTGCCAGCTGTACGAGGACACTGAGAGGAAGATGGAAACAATTAAACAGAGCAACAAGGCTTTTGTGGCACCTTCAGGAAGTCCATCAAGAGTTCCAGATGCCCAAGCTGAGGAGCATGCCTATGTGGCGAGTACTGTCACCTGTAATGTGAGACAACAGGTTCCAGACTGGAATTCCCAAAGGGAGGCCCAGTATCAGAACTTGTACAGCAATTTGTAGAGTATGCAAAGCAGAAGACTGAGGTGCAAAAAGAATGTAATACCCTCAGGAAGAGTCTCTGACAACAAGATTAAAAAATTAAGGAGCAGCTTGAGCAAGCACTCCATTATCAAGAGGTGGCAGCATGGTGCACCAGAACTATTCAAGAGTATGATGCTATGACTGAAGACTTGAACCATACACTGCTCACCAAGATGCAGGAGAAGGAAGAGCTCAGCAGACACTTGGTAAAGTTACAGGCATTCTTATGAAAGGAGGAGTGCATCCAGCTGCATACTGTATGTCCCCAGGAACTGCTAAGATCCCCCAGGGCCTGACACCCCAGTAGTATCAGATGAGAGAACCAGCCAGCACTTGCATCCCGAGGTTCCTGAATCCTGCCCTGCATCCAAACCAGTGAGATAATTGGATCCAGTTTAGACTATTATGACTTGTATCAGTTGGCAGAGCAGGCCAGCCTGCACCCCCATTCAGATGTTGGCCCTGGCAGTGGAAACACACTGCAGAAAACAGAGAAAGACCCCTCTTCAAGCAGAGCCTAAGTCACTGGCCCATCGCAAGGTGCATACATACCAAGAAAATAGAAGAGTGTCTGATGGTGCCAAGATCAGGAGAAGCCCTTACTCAGAGGACAGTGAATGCAGTTAAAGTTAGAGTGGCATGGAAGGACATGGGGGCCTGACCCATATGTCATCATGGACAGCACTCCATGGCCAGGATTGCATGCCTACCGGATTCAAGCTTTGGATGGAACACAGAAGTTAGAACATCCAACTCAGCTGAAGTCTTGCATGGTTTCTGTTGAGTCAGATGAATGGCTCAACAAGAAGAGGCAGGAACCACTCTCGGAAAGTACCTCAAAACCGTCCATCTCTCTTCTTGGTCCAGCTTGTTCGATTGCCTAAAAATGCTAAACTAGATCAGTTAGGAATTAATGTTTTCACGTAGCCTAGGTAAATAGTTTCTAGTTCAAAAAATGTTTGCTTGTGTTTTAAAACTCAAAATGTTAATTAAACCACATACATGGAGACATGTATGTTTAAAGGGGTGAGAACTGTAGTTCCCAAAAGTTAGGGGGACACAACAATAGAACAGGGACCCTTTTTTCTCCAAGCCAGAAAAGAAGTTGATTTTTTTCCCTTTCCTCTGGCTCCATTTTTCAGTTCTCCCCCACCTGCCTTGTCCCTCAGACCCCTCCCCATCCTTTGTTCAAGTTTGTGTCTTCTGTTTCAGTGGAGGGGCTGAGGCAGAACTCACCCCCTTCCCAGAGACTCTCCCTCAGTGCTTGACAGGCCGACTCCCCAGGCTATGAGCCATGCCCTCCCCTGCCCTATATAGGGTCTAGTGAGTGGCTTCTCAGGGTAATCATTGACTTGTATGGTAGGGTGGAGGATGCAGGGAGCATGGACAGAAAAAGGCATACCTATAGGGAGTGTGTGGCTCCTCCAGCATTGCTTCCCTCTAGCATGGGCCCTTGTGGCAGCAGTAGTCAGGTGGAAGCATGGCTCCAAGACATGTGAAGTACTCCAATCCTCGATGGTGGCAGTGAGAACAATCTTCAGGGATGGACGCAAGTGCACTACAGTGGAATCAGTGTGGAGAGAAACAATCACCCTGGACCTCTTACTTTCACCAGCTCAGTCCCTGCAGCAGCACTGAAATCTGGGTGGGAGAAAAGGCAAGGCAAGGCAAAATTTATTTAAAAGAAGCCCAATCCCGGAGGCTCTGGGCACTGTACAAAACTTTAAAACAAACATTTAAACACAATAAATATACGACTTATACACAATAAAATACAAAATCTGACAAAATCAAAACCATAACTATAGATGTCCATCTAGACATCGAATGCTTTAGAGAAAAGAAAAGTCTTCAACTGGGCCTTAAAAATATCTACTGGGGAGGCTTCCCTGACCATAATTGGCAAAGAATTCCACAGAACAGGGGCCGTGGCGCTAAACGCTCTGTCACCAGCAGATTTCAACCTAGTTCTGGGAATGGCCAGGAAGCAACCACTGGAGGAACGAAGAGGGCGCTAGAAGAGGGCAGGTGACAGAAGGTCTGACAGATAACCAGGGCCCAGCCCGTGTAGGGCCTTATAGGTGAGAAGACCCACCTTAAAGAGGACTCTCCACCTGACTGGCAGCCAGTGCAATTCACACAAAACTGGTGTAATATGACAGAACTTTTGCTGCCCAGTCAACAACTGGGCAGCTGCATTTTGCACCAGCTGCAGTCTGCAGAGTGATCCTCCTGTGACCCTGAGATAGAGCGCATTACAGTAATCAAGCCTTCATGTGGCTAAGGCATGTATCAAGGTAGGGAGGTCCAGAGGTGGAACAAGGGGCTTAATCCTGGCAATGTTTCTGAGATGGTAAAAACAGGTACGAACCATGGAGGATATTTGAGCCTCCATGGTTAAATCTCTGTCCAAAATCACGCCCAGATTTCGCACCCAAGAGGAGGCCTTCAATGGCACAGTTCCAAGAACAAGCCTAGTTTCTGTGTCAGAGACCATCCTATCATGGACTCTGTTCGACTCCACTACCAGTACCTCCGTCTTATCGGGTTTAGCCGCAACCAGCTGGAGGCCATCCAGTCATTTATCTCGGCCAGACAGATGTTTAGCACATCCACTGCATTTGATGTTCCTGGGGCAAAGGAAAGATATAGCTGAGTATCATCAGCATAGCAATGAAAACTCAAGTCATACTTCCTAATGATCCCTCCCAGAGGCAGCATGTACACTGTGAACAGCATTGGAGCCAGTACCGATCCTTGAGGAACTCCACAGAGAAGGAGGCTGGGTATAGATAAGGAATTTCCCATCATTACCCGTTGCCTCCTGTTGGTAAGAAAGGACTCAAACCATTTGATGACATTACCAGTGAGTCCGCATAGGTCCCTAAGGCAAACGAGCAACACACAATGGTCCACAGTGTCAAACGCTAAAGAGAGATCAAGGAGAACAAGAACTGTCTTGTCTCCCTGATCTCTAGCCCTGAGGAGATCATTCTGCACCCGAACAAGTGCAGTTTCAGTGCTATGTCTGGCACGAAAAGCTGACTGGAAAGGTTCATACAACTCATGAGATACAAGGTGCTCTTCCAACTGAAGCGCTACCACCTTCTCAATAACTTTTCCCAGAAATGGAAGGTTAGAGATTGGACGGTAATTTGCCTTGATCTCCAGGTCCAAAGATGGCTTCTTTAGGAGGGGTCTCACCAAAGCCTCCTTCAAGACATCCAGAAAGACACCCTCAGAAAGGGAACACCATACAATCAAGGCAAACACCGGGCCAACAGAGTCAACGCATCTCATTAAAAAACACGTTGGCACCGGGTCCAGTTCACAAAAGGTATGCTTCATATTGGTTGCTACCTCGATAACCTCACTAACCTCCACTGGTCTAAACTCTCCCCAACCAGACAGAGTGCACTCAGAACACATCAGGCGATCACTGCCAGCTATATCATTGCTGGCTGAAGAAGTCACCCACCAGATCGAGGACACCCTGCCCGAAAAGAATTGAGCAAAATCCTCACAATCTGTATTGGAAAAAACCCTCCTGGGCTGTAGACAAGCAGGATGTAAAAGCCTGTCCTCAGTCCGGAAAAGTGAGGCCATTCAGTTCCTTCCGGCAGCAATCTCCCTAGACAAAAACGCTGTCTTCTTATGGTTGATTGCCTCCTGGTACACAACATAGTGGGCACGCAGGACCAGTATGTCCGCATCCAGATGGGATCTCCTCCAGCAGTGCTCCAATCTCTGACCCATCCTCTTCATCTCCCTGAGCTCACCTTCAAACCATGGTGACCTCAGTTACGAAGTTCTGGGTCGTACACGGACGGGTGCAAGGGAGTTAATGGTGTCGGATAACACCCCAGTATAGGTGTCAACCCTGACAGCAACACCTCCCACACATGCATCACCCACACTAGACAATTTTGCTGCCACCAGAAAACCCTCAGGGGTCAAACCCCTTAAAGGGTGACAGCAAATCATCTTGACAGGGGAAGGGCTTATGGCGGGAGCCCCAAGCGTGAACTGCACCGTGCAATGATCAGACTAGAAAACCGGATTGATTTTGAGATTACTAATCTCAAGTCCCAGTGAGAACACCAGGTCCAACATGTGGCCATCCCGATGAGTCGATGCAGTAACAGCCTGCATCAAACCCAAGGAGGACATAGTCTGAGAAAAATCACAGCTGTATCTATGATTCATGTCGTCGAACCAAACATTGAAAAGCTGTCTCAGCCACCCTTTCTGACTCACCAAGCAGTGCAGCCAACCCGGGCCATGGTGGTGAGTGGGCCATGTGCCCAAAGTTGTTTGTTTCACTCACAACACATTCACTTGGCAGAGGATGGGGGGGATAGGAGCAGGAGAGACATGGGCTGTGAGCCCAAATTTAACATACTGAGCACCACTGGTGCTAGAGGGTCACTGTGAATTATAGGCCCCAAGGGGAAGGGGTGACCAGAGGCCAGAGGGCTGAAGGCCCAGCAAAAGGGAGAAAAAGACCAGGGGCACAGGTCAAAAGCTCCTTTGTGTAAATTCATGCCCCTAATTAATATTCACGAGAGATGTGGGCTCAGGTCAGGGATTCCCATTGGCCCAGTCATAGTGGTAGTCATTAATGTTAACAATGTGGGTTGGCTCTGCAGAGATTGTGGGAGTAGGGCACCCTTTCTAAAAACAAATGTTTACCTGAAATCTGAACTGTTTGCTTGCAGTCTGAACTGGGTTATGGGACTGCACCTTTTGTGTACTTGATGTCCAGCTTTGTCTCTGTTGCCAGGACTAGTTTCTTCAGAGCTTGACGTCAGCCTAGGTAGGTCCCTAGCCCATCTTCCATCTTCAGCAGACCTGTCTTCAGTGATGTCAACCTGCTCCGAAGTTGCGCATAGTGTTCCAGCATCAGTCCTGCAATGGTAAGTTGTAGAGAGATGCTAGTTAGATATCCAGTAATGAGAAAGCATAGGAGCTGCCCCAGCTCAAGAGTGAGGGACCACAGTTAGCATCATGCATGATCTTTTCTTATTTTTCTGACCGTCCATAAGTATGCACGTAACCGCATCATACCATACAGGCAACCTGGGGATCGCATCACGTACATGGCAACACCTTTCTCAACATCATTTAGATCTATTATTAGCAAAAAAACTCAAAATAAAACCAGCAATTAAAAACCTGTTTTGTATTCAAACCACCCATAATGCAGACTAGGGTGAAATCAGAAAAGTCTGTGAACCGCAAACCAAGGGCCATATATTGACAAAAAAAAAGTCAGACTTTCTTTTCCTTCAGTATAACACATTCAAGTAAGAAGCAGTTTTCACCATAGCTTGCTGTCAGTGTAGAAAACTAGGAGTAGAAGTTGATCTCCAGTTCCTAACTATTAACCTTTTAGCTTCTAAAGCTGCTGAGTATAACAACAGTTTGTTTCGTTGCAGCTTGACCAAGTAATTAGGAATTTCCTGAAATCCAGAAACTGGGGGAAGAGGGTAAAGGTATACAGAGAATGCATTCCCTAAAACTGATAATTTCTCCCTATCATACCCTAACCAAAACACAGTCCCATAAAATATGACACAAAGTACCTGGATTCTCTGTGCACCTCAAACAAGTATTGTCAGTACAGAGCCCCATCGAAACTAAATGATCCAGTGTTCTGTATCAACTGTTTGCCTTGTCCCTTATAAATAAACCTTTTGCATCTTGGTCCCTAAGTAAGCTTCCTGCCTGTCCTTCCAGATTCTTATCCTGGAATTTTAAGGGAGTCACGAATCTCATTCCACCAGAACCTTTGGCCCCCTACATACACTAACATCATTTCCTCCAAAAGGGTGCCCATGGATACCCCTTTTTTCCAATATTTCTCCCTACTAGACCTGGTTATTGCACCTTACTCTTTCTCTCCAACACGTGTCTGACTAGAAGGAATAAATTGTATGTCTGGAGCTGGCACAACCTTCAGAAAGGTCATGGTGGATTGATTTTCTTTTAAAGAAGAAGCATTATCCACTTTATTGCCCCACTGGCCACTGTCAGCACCTTTTCTGCTTTCCTCTGCCAATCATTGTCTTTTTACCAGTCAGATAGGATGTATATTCTGACTGATGCCCAAAATCACTGAGGTGGGTGTCACTATTACTTTCAGATGATGATGATGATTGCAATTTTTGATGGTCAGTAACATATTCAGAGGCAGACAAGTGCTCTTCACCCTCCACATCTACAAGAGCTGGCAAATAATCATCATAAGCACTGTGTTGGGACAGCATTATAGGGGCAGTCACAGTCACAGAAATGGGGCAGTAGGTGTTGTTGGTGTAATCATGGGTGTAGCAGTCAACACAGTCACAGTGACTGCAGTGGTTACAGTACACATGAGTGCAGTATCAGTGAAGGTAGTTGTTGCAGCAGTGGTGGTGGTAATTGTAGTAGTGGTCACAGTGGCTGGAGAAGTAGCAGTGGTTCTTGCAGCACTGGCTACTGTAATTATGGCACTGGTGGTGGTAGGAAGTACACTAGCTAGGGGTGTAACAGCTTTGGTAAGAGATGTGGTGCAACTGTGGATAGTGACTGCTGCTTTCTTAAAAGTAGAGCAGCAAAAAGAGCAGACACCAGGTATCAGGCTTAACTTTTAATTCAGTAAAAAATCATACATACAAACAGAGTCGTGCAAAAAGGAACACATGCTGTGACCCCAACCGGATTGGCCCCCAGGCTTTCTCGAGTGATAACTACTATTGGTGGGAACTGGTTTTAAAGTGCTGTGACCAAAAGTGCAATCAAATCAAATGACAGGTAGAATACATTTCAATTTCATTCTTCAATTAAAAACACATTCATAGGAGTTGGCACTAAATTAAGTCATCACTTAGAGTACTTCTCACAATCACATTTTTAGCATATAAGATGAGGCAACCCCTTCCCCGTTTTTTCCTTTCCCCATTTCAGGAAAGTTAAAATAATGAAATTATTTTTAAATGATATTATCTCTAGTGTTCCATTCTTGAGCTAAACACTATAAGAAGAGTTTACATGTTGCTCCCCCGGTAGGTAATTCCTACCATTCATACATTCAGGGTGTAAGCACCAGAGCCAGTAACTTGCATTGAGAAAAGGGACATAGCTAAATCAGCAAAATCAGTACTCATTTTTCCTTTTTGATAAGAGGCATTACATCAGTTTTCTCATTTAGCCCAGGAGTGTATAGACCTCCTCATTGTATGATCTACATAGCCTCTGTTCTTAACATCAAAGTTTCCAGAGCACTCCCAGCCTACTCAATCCCACAGAATTTAAAAACAGAATTACCCAATGTAGAATGTTCTTTAACATGGATTGCCAGTGCATTTTTTACATTACCATTCTGTATATCCCTTGTATATTCTACTCCAAGTTTAAAGGCTCTAGAAGTTTTCCCAATGTAGAAGGCCCCACAGTTACAGTAAGTAAGGTGCACAACATGTGTTGTGTCACAATTAATAAAATCCCTAACATCAAAGGTTTTTGTGGCTTTAGTGCTAGTAAAATGTGCAGAATGCTGCAGCATGGTTGTTGACTGGGACTTCTCGTTTGAGCCATATTACTCCTGTTCTGCACAAACTGCTCTAGCTGCCTGTACAGTGGCGGATCACATCCAAGGTCAGACATCTGACCTATAAGGCCCTGCATGGATTGGGTCCGAGCTATCTGCAAAAACTCCTGACTCCCTACAGCCCTGGCTGTCCTCTCTGCTCAACTGACTAGGGGTTGTTAGAGATTCCCAGGGTCCAGCTGAAAATGTCTGTGGCCTGGGCTTTTATATATGGTGCCCCCACCCTTTGGAACTCTTTACCTCATCGGATTCAAGAGTGCAGGAACATGGAGAGCCTTAAGGCAGGCTTAAAAACCCACCTGTTTATTTATCCAACTTCTGTATTATTAGTATTTTATGGATTGTTATTGATCTGTTGTTTTATACATTATTTTAACAATGTACAGCGCTTTGGATTTTAGAATTGTGCTTTCTAAATAAAGCTTATTATCATTATTATTTTTATTATTATTAAAATGAACTGTTTTGTCTATTATAGCACAGTATTTATACAGTCCATATTTGTGGTTCCCTTTGGGTAAGTTTGAAAGCCAAGAACTGTGTTTCTCTGTACAGGCTGCAAACTGTTAGTGAGGCTATCTGACAAATTGTTTGCCCTCTTGTAGGTGAATCTAGAGATATTTTGGCAATTATAACATAAAATGGGGTCAAAACTAATAATACCCCAATTTTTGATGATGATGTTTTTAACCTCTGTAGGCTGCCATCCACGAGTACTGATAAATCCGACTGGTGGTGTAACATCTTTCTTTTTCTCTCTGAATGAAAAGGCTTTCCCTACTGATGCTATTCACTTCCAGTTCTGCTGATCCAACAAGGCTGGACTGTATTACATTTTCATAAATCTGTTTCTCATACATTTAATTTGTTTTCCATAATCCGATTCTTCACAGCAATTAATTCTGACCCTCAGGTATTGGGATTTGTGAAAGTTCTCCACCATGTGTCTAGGGTGGCTTGGTAGCTTGTGGCATATAGGAGAGTATTTCTGTCAGTATCTTTTTTGTACAGGTTAGTTTTTATGGTACCATCTTCTTTCTTCATGATGGCTAGGTCCAAAAAATGAACCTTTGTAGTGCTTGCTTGAACAGTGAATCTGAGGTTTGGGTTGCTGCTTTTAAGCCACCTCACAAATTCCTCTAGAATTCCTTCGCTGCTCTACCATACCATCAATATATCATCTATAAAATGTCTCCAGAGATCCAGCTCATGGTAAAAGAGGTTGGTGTAGGGACTATAGACATTTTCTTTTTCCCAGTATCTGAGGTATAGGTTTGCATAATTGGGGGTGAAAGTTGCCCCCATAACTGTACCTCTTGTTTGCAGATAAAATTAATTTTGGAACAAAATAATTTTGATTGAAGTATTAGCCTAGAACATTCACATACAAAATCTATCAGGCTCTCATCATACACTGTACCTGTCTCTGACTAGTACCTAAGTGCCAGTAGACCTAACTCATGGTGGTATATTAGTATATAGTGCTTCTATATCAAGAGAGACCAAACGCCAATGGCTGTCAATGGTTCTTAGGCTGTAGGCCATCCAAGATGCCCAACACCTGCATTGTATCCTTAAGGTAAGAGGGTAACCTCTGAACCAATCCCTTTATATGGGCATCCACAAACTGGGAAAGCGGTTCTATGAGGCTGCCAATACTAGATAAAAGTGTATCTGCTGAGCTGTAATGCCCTCCTACTAGTGCCTTAGAAGGATGGGGCTGCAAATGGGTGGCTGGTACTAGTGGCAACATTAGTAGTAGCGGTGGTGGTGCTAGTACTGCTTTCCCTACTCCACAGCTACTAGAACCTAAAGGCTTGAGAGGTTAGAAAAATATTTTTGCCCTCCAAATATACCCCACCATACCATCAATATTTCATCTATAAAATGTGTGCAGAGATCAAGCTCACAGTAAAAGAGGTTGGTCTGGGGACTATAGAGCTTTTCCTTTTCCTTTTCCCAGTATCTGAGGTATAGCCATTTCTCACCCTGTCCTTCACAGTTTGTTGCAGTCATTGTAGAGGATTTGCTTGGATGTGACTCAGCTATTTTACTAGGTTGCTACTTATCAGGCATGATAAATGTCACTAGTGGTTGCTGTAAGAAGTATGGTAACACAGTAAACTAAATACTACTAATAGTGGTGTCTGTCTGTATATTGCAATGCAAAATAATATGCTTCTTGTGGAACTGCTTTGAATGAACAACACCACCCCCAACACCAAACTAAACACAATTCACTCAATGTTACAGAAAAAGCAGCAAATAAAAAAGCACCACTTTCAAACTATAGATGGAGATTCAGCCAACAACCTCTTCAGTTCTAGCACATGGAACTGACCTCAAAACTCCATGACACACAATACACACATAACAATTCAATGAGTCAAGCCTGACCCATTGAAAAACATTTAACATTTAAAAATAAACTATGTGCACGCAGCCTTGCACGTGCAGGGTGCAGTCTCACACAAGAAAGAATATTGTGCAAGCACAGGCTACTCATGCAAAGTGAGCTGCTAGAAGAGGGAGTCAGCTGATAACCTCTTCAGTCATATAGGGAGCACAGTCTGGAACCAGATGATGAAAAGGAACAATTCAATGAGTCAACCCTGACCTCCTGAAAGAAAGTACAGCAACATTAGAACACCAAAAATGCATTCATACAGCTATGCACATGAATGACGCAACCTCATAAAAACAAATTACTACACATTCACAGCCAAGATATATGCAGTAAACTGTGGGAGTGAGAGTCAGTCAACACCCTTCTCAGTTGTGCAGAGATCTGAGCCAAGAACCAGAAGACAGCAAAAAAAATACCAAAATCAAAAATTTGCTTCACAAACAATCACACAGCAGCTGTGTGAAAGTGAAAACAAAGAGGACTGGTACAGTCAGCAGACTATCCTCTCTGTTAAAGAGCCCAGAAACAGATTCCCAATAAACAGAGTCAGAAAATTCAAACCAGACATTCATGACAAAAAAAAAAAACTGTGGAGCAAAAAGGAAATGTGCTTCAGCAAAAAATCACACTGAACAGTGTGAAACTGAATGCAGCAGAGAAGGGGTCACCAGAAAATCACAGGGAGTACTGAGCTGTGTGAAACTGAAAGCAGCAGGGAAGGGATGACAGTGAATCTCTCACACATACTCACACATACTTTCTGCTAGTCCATGAACTGAGTCCACATACGAGGACAAAAAAAATCATTTGTTAATGCTGGATGTTTGTGACTAGTACAGAAGCACTGGAGTACTAAATGCATTGTGGTGCACTGTGTGGATTATGTATTACCAAAGTTAGGAACCTGCATTTGTAAATGAAAATGCAGGCTCATAACTTTGTTATGTTTTTATATGTTTGCCCCAAATTGTCAATAGACTTTTTATGACCCCTCCTCATGAACAATTGCAGAGAAAAATGTCAGCTCCTGTCTGAAAGGTGATGTAACACAGCCCCTACAGAAATAATTGTATGAAATGTGTTCATGCTGCACACATAAAACTACCCAAGTGATATGCATACTGCAAGTATGATTTAAATGTTAAATTGGAACTGATTGCATGCATATGGCATGCATGCAGCAAGCATATATGGAAGTCATGATATTTATGTTAAATTGAGAAAGTGCATGCATGTGGCATGCGTGCAAAAAGCAAGTGGTCACTGAAAACTGCACACTTCAAAGTTAAGTGACTTGCTCAGGATCGCACCATACACAAGTGGGGGTTAATGAGATTCAAACCCAGGTCTTTATACCTCCAAGTCTCCTGGCTTGCAGTTAAGTGCCTTTAACCATGAAGCCATACTGTCTGCACACATATACTGTATCTGAATACATCTGCAAGCATGCAGCATGCTTGTAGCCACTGTTATGCTTTTCAGTTTTCTTGCCTCCCTCATCTCATTTTCACTGTTGAACTGTGGCACACCAATGGAAATACATGTGATTTTTACCACCCCCAGTACACAAACCTACCCACAAAGCCACTTAATTATTTCTGCCTGGCCTGCAAACAGACTTTAAAGTGTAAACATAAAGTAAAGTAGCAAAAACTTGACACACACACACACATACACACAGCCAGTCCCCCCCCCCATGCACACACACTGTAGCAGGTATGGCCATGCTGTTACAGACAAGCCACCAAGTATAGATATAAGTAAAAAGTCTCTTACTTGAGTACTAGGGGCCAGAGGCAGGAGTCTTTAGGAGATGATGTCCATGGGTTAGAGTTCTGGGGGGTATTTCCTTGAAATTAATGGAGTTATTTTCTATTACTATTTTATATGTTATGATGGTGAGTTAGAGAATAATTTAGGCCACTGTTCTACTAACAAGCCCCTTGTTAGTCGAGCGGTGGCCTTCAGTATTCTCCAACTCTGCATCAATAATGTATAAAATAGTAATAAAAAAATACCCGCATTCATTTCAATGGTGCACACCTCTGCAGTCTCCTTGGCCCGCTGTCATAATGTGTCTGAATGAGGGACGTGGAAGTCAGCTTCAATGGTGGGGCATAATCCTGACTATAGTGGGGCTGTAATAGTCTGTGTATACCATAATACTCAATTGTCCATGAATGCAAGGGATAGCTCTAGAATGTCTATAACATCTCTAAAAGGTACAACATATTTGTTTTGACTGAAAAGTGATATGCAAATCAAGAAAAATTCAAATGTATAAGATTCATCTGTATAGACCCTGGAGTAGTACATCAGATTTGGACTTAAACTCATCCAATTACTAACCAATTTTTTTCCTGGCTGAAGTTACCCCCACCAAAAAAGAACTTTGTCTCAAATTTTCTCCCTGACTCCATTCCATTTAATACCCATCCCCTATGGGTCATGAAGCCACCCAAAGGTGAAGAGTGAAGAAACATGAAAAACACATCAATATTTCAGTCATTCCTCCTTCCCCAATCCTCTGTAAAAAAATATATATATATATATATATTTACTTTTACTTTACCAACCATATGGCCAGAACCTGCAACATGGCATAGTGTACCATCAGCAAAGTTTTCAGTCCGCTCCCCCTTCCTTCTGCCAGAAACTGGATGCTATAACAGACCATCTCAGGTTCCCAATGTTGTCAGCAACCAAGTCACCTCACCAGCTGAACCAACCAAACTGGGTTTCTTGCTTGTTTGGTTGCTGCTGTGGCTGCTGCTATACTGCACTGATCAAGGCCTATGAAGGCCACCCACACCACTGTCACCACTCCTGCTAAGCCTAGCTTGCTGCCGTGGAGATCTGTGCTGTTTTTTCTTTTGCAAGGCGATCCTAGTAAAATAAGTAGGTAGCCTAGTCTTGAGTTAGCTTCTAGTTCACCCTCAGCCCCTTCAGCCACCAGGGTAGCCAGAGACTCACTAAGAGTAGAATAACAAAATATGCTGCTACAACACTCCTATCGAGGGTTCAGTGCTCACTGACTCCTCCAAGCTGTAGTGTGCATTCTGTGTACTCTGTGGCAGTAACAACAGTGTTACACTTGCAAAGCTCATGTGCTCATTCTTGACTGGAGCTCATCCACAGCACATGTGATCATGCCTCTGCTAATAGGTGGAGAGAGTGGAGAACACAATACAGACACAGTTGAGTCTGGAGAGTACCTGCAGTGTGAACACACAAAGGCCAGGTGGACATTTATTGTGCAAAAGATTAAATCCAAATTTAATGCCATTATTGCCACATCATAAGAACAAATTAAGCACAAATGGGGGAGCAACTACCCCCCTCTGCCCTATCTAAATGACACCCCTGCTTAATGGTAGAAATTCATTCTCAGGTGCTGAGGCAATGGTTTCCACTGAGTTCTGAGGTACTGTATCTCCAAGTTTCATGATGTGTCCTGATCATCATGTGGGTTAGTGTCCCTCACTTTGAGTGTCCATGTCCTTCATTTCAGTGACAAAATGTGAGGTATGGTGCATGCTTCCTAGACCCTACTTAGCACAAAGAGTGCTGAGCATGGCTATAGTGTATATGCTCAATAGAGAATGACAAATGGAAAGTAAGTGAGATGAAACAGTCGTGGAGAAACACATTTGTAGCACTAAGTATGCATAAGAAATGTGCATGGTCCAAAACAAAAGTGATAGGCTTGACAACACAGAGGCCTCTCTTCGCACATCTGGAATGGGGGATGTTGACTGGCTATATCCTAGGCATTTAATGCAGTAAGCAAACAATACTTTACAAATTAATGGCAATTTAATAACAATAATCAAAAGCCATTAAACAACTTGCAAAAAGATCAGAGTGAACAAGTTTATCTTATTTTTATGGGAATTCAAATAAAAATGTGTTTTAATTACTCTATTTGCTAGCAGTAGTATAAGAAAAAGAAACTGATGTGTTTGCAACATTCAATGTAGGTCCATCACTTTGTTTTTTTATTAATATTTTTGTACCAAATTATCAACATAGCCTTCTTGTGACCTCAACTCATGAACAAGGGCAGAGAAAATTTTCAACCCCTGGCCGAAAGGTGATTTTGCACCAAGCTTTCAAAATCGCCCTTGATGACAGATTTGCCTAATGTCAGTGAAATTGTTCATGAGGTGGTGTCCCCAAGAAGGCATGTTGAAAATCTGGGGTGAAAATATAAAAAAAATGTCCACGTTATGCCATGAAGTTCAAAACCCTGTTTACATACATTGAACCGCATACCTGTTTCTTTAGTTCATGGTCCAGCATTGAAGAGTGAAGATGTGTGCAGTCCACAGAGGATTACAGCATTGGACCTCCAATGTGTAAGTAAGGGCTTGGGGGGCTGGGTTGGCAGGTGCTGAGTGGGAGGGTCATGTGGAGGGACAGTAATGACAACAACAGTCATCAGTGAATGGTTTCCTTTTTACAGGGTTTCATGGGAACTAAAACGATGAGGAAAGGTTTTCTTTATTTCAGCTTATGACACTGGGGCATTGGGCACTCCCAGTGTCACTGTTATGCTTGTGGGAGTTGCTAAGAGGGATAGTCGGGTGGGTGGGACATTACAATGGTGGCAACAATAGAAAGCAACAACAATACTGGGTGATTGGGCATCCCCAGTGTCAGTTAAAAAAAAAACTACAAGGGAAGGTTTTCTGTGACACTGGGGGATTGGGCACCCCCCGTGTCAGTGTTATGTTTGAGGGGAGATGCTGAGAGGGAGGGTCAGGGAGTGATCACAGGGGCCCGGCGCCAGTAACAGACATCGATGGATGGTGTCCTGTTACAGTTGGAGCCCCTTTATGTTTCCCAGGCATGTTTCACATTCCAGCTGTTCCAGGCTGAGGTTGATGGAGCAGCTTGCTTGGTGGGTGGCATAGATGAAAGTGAAAAGTCGACCCATGATTGGGTCAACTGTTTCTTTTAAAGTTTGTGCCATCTCTGCCCTGCAAGTCAAAACTCTGTCATACTCAGCCCAGCTGTTGATAGGTGTGGCACTGTTGCACCCCTAAAAACACTGCTCTGCATTGGACGAACAGTGTCACATCCATCAAAAGGCATTAATATCAAATATGTTTGCTTGCACCTGTGCGCAGGATGAACATAACAATGCATTCAGAAAAGCCAAGCCTGACTTTTATGATGTTGTTAGACTTCAATACTGACAAAAAAAAGCCTTTGGAGAAAATATTTTTATTTGGTAAGCAGTAAGTTTGAAAAGTTTAATAACTACCTTACCACTCTTAAATAACCATCTCTTATCATCTACCAACTCAGAGTGAGGACATCAAATGGTGCTCCTAGCTGTATGTTCCACAAAAACAGCCTCTGATTGGCCAGCAATGTTCAGTGACACTTTGACATCTCACTGAATAGTTCTTCAAGAATACTTTCCAAATAGTCCACTATTCGGTAACATTTCCTGAATATCCATGAACTCTAGTATTCGTGGTATTTGGGAAACAGTATTTGGACCATGCATAGCCTGACCCAGAAACTCAGTTGAAAACAATTCCACAAGTAAGACAGTTGGAAGTGCTTCCCAGTCTGTTACATCAATGAATATTTTATTTCTCTTCAGAACCAGGCTGAATGGTCATGGAACCTATTGCTGAACACACTTAGAAGGGGCTCCCTAGTAATACATGCCAGTTATTATCTTCTTACACTTTCATAGGTAATGTCTCTGAAAGTGAAGAAGATATAGTACTGCTGGGGCAGAGAAGGAAAGTTTTGCAATTCGATTAAGGTCATAAGATGAATGAAAATAAAGTTGAAAACAATACAGTTAGTAATTAAATATTGTGTAGTAATAAATTCAGAAAATGTTAAAAAATAGTTTTGAAACCATCATGTAATTTTATGTATGGATACTAAATAATAATAATATCAATACAGTCTGTTGTTTCTAGAAAAATAGTATAAGCACTATGTATTTGCTATTCTGTGGCTGTATTACAACTTAAACAACACATATTGATAAGTTACTGAAAAAGCTGGTTCAAATAGTATCACTACATGTAGAATTGTATCGACACATAAAAACAGCTCATTCTTTATGGCTGGACTCCTACCTTTCATTTTAAAAAGTTGCTAAGAGGGATAGTTGCTAATAGTTCCAAAATTAGATATTTTAAAGGATAATCAGTTTGATTTTCAAAGGGCTTCCTAGGTAGATCAAGCTGCAGCAATGAACAGATTTTGCCAGAGGCCAGTGCACAGGGATCCTTGCACCTGATTATATAACAAGTGGGGTCCTGGCACCAAGGTAAGCTCACTTGTTGCTAGTGCTCCCATGAACCAAACAAAAGGTTCATGAGAAGGGAATACCACAAGCTATGGGACTGCTGTGTGGCTGTGCTCTGAGAGGCAGAGCCCATCAGGTAAGTGACCAGGAGGTCAGCAGAGGATGTTGCACTGCTGATGGTGGGGTGTTCGGGGGGGTTGGCACTGACCTGGAGGAGGGACAGGTAGAGAATGTGCCATTGAGGGATGAACAGCACTCTGACCTGCACTGAGGGAGGGGGACAGAGGACACCACTCACTGGTGAAGAATCAGAGCCAATGGCTGCCTAATGCCCTGTTGCAGGGCTGTGTAGTAGTTGATTGCCTGCTCTGTGGCTCCCCCTCAGGATCTCACCATCCACATTGCTCTCCTCTGCACCACTTCCCCATTACCACTGGCCCATTGCACCAGGTCTGGCTGGTCTAACCCTGGTCAAGTGTTGCAGACTTTTGGACCTTACTGAATCCCACAGAAGGGGATATGGCAGCAAAGAACCAGCACACAGCCCCATACACCATGGTGCACCCCCTTGGTTGGTGCGAGACTGGTGCATGGTCAGTCTGCTGCAAGGGCACTGGAGTCTGACACATTCTGCATTCAAGAATCAGAACTGCTGCATGTTTTGAAATAAGATCCCCTTTGCATCACTTTTGTTTGGCAAAGCCCATTTTCATTAAACTATAAAAACTTTGAAACTGTTGGGGCTTGAGACTTAATAGAAACATAGAAACATAGAATTTGATGGCAGATAAGGACCGCTTGGCCCACCTCGTCTGCCCATTTTCCTACCTAACAGATAAGCTGCAGATCCTAGTTAACCAACAGCTTACTTCCTCCTACCCCACTAGGACTGCCTTATGTCTGCCCCATGCAATCTTGAATTCCCCCACTGTTCTTGACTCCACGACCTCCTCAGGGAGGCTGTTCCATGCATCCACAACCCTCTCCATGAAAAAATACTTCCTCACATTACCTCTAAGCCGTCCCCCCTCTATCTTCAAATTGTGTCCCCTTGTTCTTGCACATCTCTTTCTCTGAAAGATGCTACTCTCTTGGACTTTGTTGATTCCCTTGAGGTACTAGAAAGTTTCTATCATGTCCCCTCTCTCCCTTCTTTCCTCAAGGGTATACATATTAGGTTATTTTAGTCTTTCTTCGAATGTCTTCTGGTGCAGACCCTGCACCATTTTGGTTGCCCTCCTCTGGACAGCCTCCACTCTGTCTATGTCTTTATTGAGATGGGGTCTCCAGAACTGCATGCAGTACTCCAGATGGGGTATCACCAACTGTCTGTGTAGAGGGATAACAACTTCCTGTTTTCTACTGGTGATGCCTCTCCCTATGCATCCCAGCATCCCCCCAGCCTTCCTTGCTGTCTTCTCACATTGCTTGCCCACCTGTAGGTCATCTGATATAATTACCCCCAGGTCCCTTTCCAATTTTACTGTTGTCAGTATCTCACCCCCCATTGTGTACTCTTCCCCTAGATTTTTGTTTCCCAGGTGCATTACCTTGCACTTCTTCACATTGAATCTGAACTGCCATACATTTGACCATTCCTCTAACCTTACCAAGTCCTTTCTCATCCTTTCCACGCCATCTTGTGTATCAGCCCTTTTGCAGATCTTTGTGTCATCTGCAAAGAGACATACTTTTCCTTCCAGTTCCTCTGCAATGTCAATTATAAAGACATTAAAAAGGACCAGTCCCAGTACTGAACCCTGCAGTACCCCGCTAGTAACATTCCTTTCTTCACTGTGGACTCCATTTACAATCACCTTTTGTGTCCTATTGTCTAGCCAATTTTGAATCCAGGCTACCACCTTGGGACCCACTCCAAGGCTGGATAACTTGTGTATTAATCTTTTGTGTGGGACTGTATCAAATGCCTTGCTAAAATCTAGGTAGGCCATGTACACAACCCCTCCCTGGTCCACTACTTTGGTCACCCAGTCAAAGAAATCTATTAGATTTGTCTGATACGACCTTCCCATCATGAATCCATGCTGCCTTGGGTCCTGTGCCCCACTGGCCTCAAGGTACTCAACAATTCTTTCCTTCAGAAGTGATTCCATAATTTTCCCTACCACTGAGGTCAAACTAACTGGTCTGTAATTTTTTTTTTAAATTAAATGTTGGAGTCAGCTAAGTAGATATACTAATATGACAGCACTATACTGACCATATATTGATATGAAAAACATAAATGTTTTATATTAATATAAAAAAATTAAAAAATGCTCAGTAATTTTTTTAAGTCCTGTCATTTTTAACATGTTATATCAACATGTATAGGCATGTTGTGATACAGTAGAACTGCATCATTAGGATCAAAACTTAAATGTCTGTGATTAACAGTTCAAACATAGCTTTAAAAATATAATTTCAAACATTATAAAATATAAATGATTAATTTTGACAATTACAGCTCAGTAGAAATTTGGATCCCTCAGGAGACCTCCTGCAGTCATTATGTATAGAGGGATCAATCATAAGGTGTACTAAATGTCTTATGTACTGTACAGTATGTAGGAAAATCAACTACTGATCTCACGTTAAACTATATATGTTATGCATATCATGAATTACAGAGTGAACTAAGGAGAGTATATGATGAGCTTATAAGTGCAACTGAAATAAAAAAAAATTGAATCTTGTGTTAAAGAACTAGAAACTGAAAATGTGTTAATACAAGGGTGCCAGGATGCCAGGATACTGACCAAAGCACCACCAGCAAAATAGAAAAAGGAAAAAAGATTGAAAGAGGAAGAGGAGGTAGGATAATTAAATAAAGGATAATATAGAAATAAGTGAGGTAGAGAAGAACACAAGTCATCACCTGAAGATGACAGGATTGGATGCTAGTTCCGTATACAAAAAGAAGAGGCAAGAAAAGTCACAGAGCAGATATAGGAAGCAATACATCCTTAAAATTGGCTAATAGATTTGAACCATTCCCCATTGAGAAAACTAACCCATTAACAGGCCACTGGAAAAATGAGGAACATTTTAACCAAAAATGCAAAGATTTGTTTTTTAAATTGTGGGTAAATTGTGGGGTTTACTATACATCTCTAGTGCTCCCTTATACATCTTTTATTGTTTGCTGAAGCATGTTCTGACCACTTAAATAGTTAGATAAGTGTATTGCCACTTGTATGTGCTATCAATATGAAGAAAGGTATGTTTTTTTAAATGAAATGCAAATTAATCATTATGCAGCATATCTTCTAAAATCTAAAGACATCTAATTCATGCAGTGTTGACTAGATTTTATTTAGCAATTCACAGTCAGTCAATATTGAATAAATCCTGAAACAACATATGTTGCTAGTTTGTATATTTTTTTTTATTTAGAAAGTTTTTTGCAGTTTTAAACAGCAGCACATAGTAAAATGTAACAGCACTATTACTAGGGTTACTATATCCCTCCTTCCCCAACCCCCCCTTCTCCCTCCCCCCATTGGAGCGATCTGGTTGGCTCCTACATACTACACATATTCGAGTATTAGTACAATAAGTGCAGTATAAACTTTAAAGACATTCTAAATATATTTTAAATACCGCTTAAATAAGTAAATAGAGAGCTCGTGAGTATAAGTACTCTAATTCAAATACAGAGTATATAACTTGCCCCATCTATTGTCAAAGGCAGTTGGTTTATTTTGGAGACTGGCTATCATTTTTTCAGCCCTAAGGTAAAAGGGTATATCATGGAGCCATTCTGTATAAGACATGATAGTCTGGTCCAACCAGTGCTTGAGAGCCATTTTTTTCACTGACATGGAGATAAACGAAATATGAAATTTCCTTTCTTTGACCTTAATTAGAGATAAGTCACCCAGTATACAAATATTCAGGGTGAAAAGCGACTCCAGACCCAGTAAAGGGTCCATTCATGATTTAATTTTAGTCCACACTGGTGAAACCTTCTCACAGGATCAAAACACATGTAATGTTGTTCCATCCCCTTTACCATATCTAACACAGATAGGCGATTGCGCCCGTCCCATTTTTGCTAGCTTACTTGGAGTATAATACATGTTGTTTAAAATTTGATGCAGGGTAATTCTTAATCTGTCCTGTGTGATATATATATATATGCAGATCTCTCCAGATATCAGACCAGTTAACCCCATGATTAGGGATTAAAGAATCCCATGTTTTAGAACCTGATAGCTTAGTAGGGAAGAAGGTAGAAAGAAGCTAATTGTAAATGAGCGAGATACTATGTGGTTGTACCACTAACATTTTGATTTGTTCCACCAGGTTGTCTAACCTTGAGGGCACATTGACTCCCCCAAACTTATGTAAAAGAAGGTGCCATAGTTGATGAATCTTGAAAATAAATCTGGTGGGAGACTGGAGTTTAGCAAGCATTTTACTGGGTAACATAAGACCATTCGGTCGATAAAAATCATATACACGCATGTCTCGCAGATGAGGGATCCAATCTCTGACAATGGTGGACCCCCCGATTCTCAAATTTGGGTTTTCTACTATGTATTGCATTCTATCCTTACTCGGGTGTATGTGTAGGGAGGCACAGATCTGAAAAAAGATTTTAATAGACGTGCCCATCACTGACCATTGAATAGCTTCTGGTAGTATCCTAAGAGGTGTACATAGTACTGTAACTGGGGCCAACTTGGTTGTGCAAAAAATGTCCGATTCAATTTGAAGCCATATGGGAGTATAAATGTCTTCATTACCATTAGTAGAAACGGACAACCACGTACCTATTTTGTGTAACTGGCTAGCCCAGTAATAATATAGTAAATTAGGCAACTTGAGACCACCTTTATTTTTAGTTAAAGTGAGCTTGTTGTATGCTCTTCTGGGGGTCTTATTTAACCATAAAAATTCTGAAATACTGTAATGTATTTTACGAAAAAAAAGAGAGAGGCAGCCAGATGTTGCTCATATTTACGGGAAAAAATAGCCTAGGAAGCACATTCATTTTAATGAGATTAATCCTTCCCCAAAGAGAGATAGGCAGTGCTTTCCATCTGGAAAGATCTAGTTGTATTGTCTGAATCAAGTCTTCCAAGTTGAGTTTTTTATACAGTAGGGGATCCATAGTTAAATGTAAGCCCAGACATTTCATTGATCGGGAGGACCATTTCATCCCGAATTTACTGAAATCTTGACGAAAGGTATGGTGATTAAGTGGAAGAATTTCAGTTTATTCCGATTCAACTTGTAATTCGAGAACCTACTAAAGTCCCCTATAATGGCTATTACTTCATCCAGTGAGGTTATGGGATCTGCAAGATGAAGTAAGATATCATCTGCATAAACAGAGAGTTTTAAATTGTGCGTGCCTATGGTAATCCCCTGTACATTGATTGAGGAATTAATCTGTGTTATCAGGGGTTCTAGATACAGGTTGAAAAGTAATGAGGAGAGTGGACAACCTTGCTGGGTACCTGAGTATAAAGAAAAACCAGAGGAAAGCACTTTGTTACAAAATATCCTAGCTGTAGGGGCTAAGTAAGCCTTTTGGATCCATTGGATAAATTCAGGCGGAATGTTCATCTGCTCAAGGGTAAGCCATAAGAAAGCCCAATCCACCCTATCAAATGCTTTTTCAGCATCTAGAGATGTTAAGGCTATGGGATGTGAGGTGGATTGAGCCATGTTGAATATATGTCCTAGTTTACAGAAATGATCTGACGCTTACCTGCCTGGGACAAATCCCACCTGCTCAGGGCTAAGCAAAGGAAGCCATACCTTTTGAATTCTGTTTGCTAAGATTTTAGTGAGAATTTTAAGATCGCAATTCAGCAATGATATAGGACGATAACTGGAAGGTTCTTCTGGTGGCTTATCAGGTTTTAACAGTAAAATAATAATTGCTTCCAAAATAGAATGATCCATAGTGTCATTATGCAAAATATAATGATAGAACTTTAGCAACATTTGGGATAGTTCCTTGTCAAAAACTTTAAAAAAGTTTGAAGGAAAGCCATCTGGCACTGGGGCTTTGTCTGAAGCCATAGCCTTTATGACCTGGGAAATTTCAGTTAATGTAATGGGGGATGTCAATATTGGCCAGTCCGCCTCTACGATTTTGGGAAGCAGAATGATTTTGACTCAGCAGAATGCTGGCCAAACATGCTTCTATGTCAGCCTTTGATGGGGGATTAGGACGCTGACCATAAAGAGTTGCATAAAATCTTTCAAACACTAAAGCTATATCCCTGGGGAGGGTTTTTTGGGTCCCATCCACATCTTGGATTGCCTGAATGGTTCTTGAGCTTTCCAGCTGTCTCATACGAAGAGCCAAAAGGTGACCAGCTTTTTCCTCCCCCTGATCTATATAAGTTGCCTTTGTTCTGAGGATAGCAAATCGAACTTTCTCCTTAAGGAGATCCGAGTATGCATTCTTGAGTGACAAGACCTCGGTAAGTGCATTCTGCAGGGAAGTAGAAGCTACATTTAGTTCAAGAGCTCTGATCTGCTCCAATAATTTTTGGGCTTGAGACTCTCTAACCTTTTTCCTTTTTGACGCTAGTCTAATAAATTCCCCTCTTAGGTAACATTTTAGTGCACACCAAACTTGATCCACCCTAGGAATGGAGTCTAAATTATCTGCCAGAAACTGCCCAATATGAGTGCGAATCTTAGACACTATGGGCCGGATATTCAAACTGCGTCGAAAAAGTGCGCAACAGCAGGAGCAAGCACAAGTCAATTGCGCATAGGCGCAACAGACGCGATATTCAAACATGGAGCAAAACAAATTGCGCAAGCAGCCAAGGTCTGAATATTGCACAAACTGCACCATAGCGCGACCAGGAAGGGGAAGCTGAGCAGAAAGGTTGCACCATAGCGCAACAAGGCTAGCCCAGCTGAGCAGTCCAGAGGTGCCATAGCGCAAGCAGAGCCCCCCCACCCCCAGCAGAGCAATGGAACTGCACAACCAGGGAGGCAGGCTGGGGCCCACCGCCAGCCATGCCACACATGGGCACAGGAACACACTGCAGAACCAACAAGACACCCGCACACCCCAAGCACAGCATCACTGGGGGAGGGATGGATGGATGATCCACTGGCCCATGGGGACAAGCCAACAAAGCACAGCAGGGCCATGACGCCACAGCACAACCACTGTCAGGTTGAGAGTGCCACACACAGGGGGTCAACAACCACAGTGCACAGCAGCCCCCCTTCTATACAGCACACCCTGCACTGTGACCCCAAGACACCACCCATGTGCAGTGACTGTCACTGCAGTAAACACCATGCATCCCCCCTGGCACACGTCAACCTCATGTAGCATAGAACCATACAAGCCAGACCCACCCTGGGCACCCAGTGGTGGGCGGCAGCAGATGGCAAGACCAACTTAAAGTCACTCCCACACCGGAGACACCTCCCCATGCACACACACACACACATACCCAGGACCATACCACCCCAGATGGCATGCACACCACTGCAACTGAGCAACCATAGCCAGCTGCAAATCAGAGACCACCACAGTATTCATAACAATATATATATATATATATATATATATATATATATATATATATATAATATTGGAAAACAGAAATTACAACACCAAGATCAAGAACACAACTATATACAGATATGTTACAGACAAGGGGTAAGGGTACAAGGTAGGGGTGGGTAAGGGTAGGGGTGAACAACTGGGAGAGGGAAGGCAGGGTGGGAGGGATGGGTGAAGTGGGAAGGAGAAGCACATTTAGCACCTTGCAGGCTGGTCTGCTGCTGCCTGGTGCTGTCCCTATCGCCTCTGCTGTTGCCTGACCCCATGGCGCTGAATGTCCCGGAGGATGTCATGCGTCGTGATGGATACCCTGGTCAGCCGTTGGAGGGCACGGTCCATCCTGTGTAGGATGCTGAGGCCTAGGAAAAGGGAACACAGTCAATGGCTGTGACTGTCCACAACCCTGAACACCACCCATCCTGCAAGGCATATAGCTCAGTGCCCCGCACCTGTGATGGTATGCACCCACCCATAGTGACCATGCACATGACATGCCCAACCAGGCAGCACCAGCTATGTGCACCACTGCACACACACACTGCCCATGTCCATCACAGCACAAACAAGGCTGTCAAGTGATGTGGCAATGTGGTGGGATGCCAGTTCCACAGCCATGTGCCCAGTGCATGCATGGACCACCAGTGATGCACACACAGACATGCAGTGACACTGGACAGTGATGACTGTCACCTGTGTCATGCATGGTTGTGTTGTCCATGGCGGTGGTCTTGCCCACCCTCCAGCATGCAATAGCATCCATGATGTAATGATACTCACACTCATCAAGCAGCTGTGGCTGCTGCTGCTGCCACTGTGGCCCACCCCTCACGTCTCCTCCATCCGCCACCTGGGCCCTGCCACGGCCCTCCTCAGCCTGTGCCTGCATCCTCTCCACCAGGCCTGTGGGTGACAAATGTTGAGAAAAACATCAGTGTGACCCCAAAGCAGACTGCGCCCTGCCCCAGTGAGTGTGCCTGCCCACACAGCCAGACCCATGCATCTCACACCTGCACACACTGACACAGCCAACCATGGCAGAGCCATCCCCCATGCACCACCACCAAAACACAGTCACACCCCTATGGAGAATACAGGTGCATAGATGGTACACCCACCTGGCCTAGGCACAACGCCCCTCGTGGCACATGACCTGAGGCATCGCAGCACGTCTGGCTCCCTCCTGTGGAGGTCACTAAACCTGTGCCTGCACTGCTCCACAGACCGGCACCACCCTGTGACCCTCACCAGGTCAGTGGCCACCTGCAGCCACACCTGGGTGCGGCCATGGTGAGGGGCTCATCCCCATACAGTGCCTCAAAGTGGGGCTCAACCAGGGCCACCAGGTTGTCCACCTCCACCTGACTCCATTGGGGAGCTCTCCTGCGTGCTGTAATTGGAGTCGTACAGCAGGCAATATGGCGCCCCGCAGCGCGGCAACCCCACATGGAAATGTTGTGCAATAGACCACCATAGGTTCCAATCACACTGTTCGTATAGCACCGTCAGTTCACATAGCGCTGTCACCAAACAGCGCAATAGAGCCGTACACATGGCAGCTGAACAGCGCCAGGGGGCAAAGGTCGGACACCAGGTCAGGGGTCTATGGACGCAAGGCCACGCACAGTGCCATCTGACATCTACGCATCCTCTGGCGACCCGATCACCTGCGTGCCAGTGCCACAGTGGACTATTGAGCAGTAGTGCCTACAGCGCCATATGGTGCCCAGTGCTGTGGCGCCACTGGCACAATGGTGGCCATGGCCTGAATTGCCGATTGCGCACAGCACGTCATCAGTGCAGCAGCGCCTGCATAAGCTACCTGGGCATGCGCAATGCAGTGTACCACCAGTCACAGATCTGCGCTTTGGCTCAGCGGCTCAACCGTGCATAAATCGCAATGCGGCGTGATATTCAACCGACACATGCAAATCATCTGATCAGCCATTCAAAGGCGCAGTGGCGCGATTTGCATCTCATTACAGTTGCTCCACTCCTAATTTGCATGCATTGCACTATAAATGTGCAACATTGGGCTGCGCTGGCCAGATTCAGTTACTGCAGGTGAGAGGTGGGTTGCATTCTGTGTGATGTTCTGGACAATGGTCATGGGATAACGCTGTAGACTGCACAGTGACAGGTGTCCACTTCCACCCATACAGATCACCATGACCCAGCAGAGCCAAGGCGAAAGTAAGGATGGTGGGTGGAGGAGGAGGCCCAACTTCACCACGCCGGAGACAGAGGCCCTCTTCCAGGCCTACCTGGAGGAGGAGGCACTACTGAGTGGATGGCGGGGCACCCCTCAGGCCCGTGCGGCTGCATGGGAGGGGGTAGCTCGGGCAGTGAACCTGCACGGAAGCCACCAGCGCTCCATGCAGGAATACAAAAAGAAGATTGGGACAGACCACAGGAGGGTTAAGGAGAAGATGGCAGCCCTCAGGGCGGCATGTGCTGGCACTGGCGGGGGCCAGCCAGTGGTGGTGGAGCCGACCCCGGCTGAGGACTGACTGGCTGCATCAATGCAGCGAAGTGCTATTAAGGGCATACCAGGAGGTGGATTCCAGACAGGTGGAAGCCCATCACTGCACGGTATGACATGGTGGTGGTGTTGGGGGGGGAGGTTGTTCACATGCACTCACATGTCCTCTCTTTCTGTTACAGATCCTGTTCATCTTCAGGGGATGGTGGTGGTGGGTCCAGGCAGTGAGGAAGACCTGTTGGACATGGAGGAGGGTCCATCCACCTCTGTCACCAGCCAGCATGCACTGCACCAGCATGCATGCCGGGCTGCCAACTCTGGTGTCGGTGAGTCGGGTGTGGGGGGTGCACAGCCTGTGTCTCAGCAGTCTGGCATGCAAGCATGCCAGCACACTGTGACTGTGGCTGTAGCACGTACCTGCACCATTGATGATGCAAGGACTGCAATGGGCAGTGACATGTGTGTGTCCCATGACGGACACACAGCAGGCCAGCATGTGCCCCTGGGCCTAGCTGGTTCCAACATGTGTCCCAGCATGTCGGCACAGTCCCAGGCTGTGCCTGTCAGCACCAGTGGGGCAGCACCGGTGGCTGTGCAGGTGTCTGGCACTGTTGTGGCCACAGCAGTGGAACGAGTGGTTCCTGGGGCACAGCGGTTGGAGGGGCAGCAGCAGCAGTCACCCACCAGATCTGGGGGTACAGTGTCCAGTGGTGGCACATGCCCACCGCCCTTTGATATGCCCATTCTTGGTCCTGGTGAACAGCGCCCACCCTCAAGGGGTGTTGAGCATCAGGACCTTCCATACCCTGGGGGACAGGATGCCGTTGTGGCAGAGTACCCATTTGAAGAGCACACCCACCTGCTGCGGGAATGGCAGTGCAGCAAAGGCGGGTTGCAACATCCGTGGGAGGCACTGTGTGTGGCTGTGGAGCGGCACAGCAGGGACTGTGCTCTGGACCATGCAGAGATGGTCCATATGAGGATGGATGTGACCGCCACCGTTGACAGACAGACCTAGGCATTGGTCGCTGTCGTGGCTGCATTGGGCACACAAGCAGGTGCTCCTGTACCGTGCACCCCACACAGCACGCTTTCCACTCCCCAATCCCGGCGTCGTGCAACACCAAGCCTGTTGATGCCGGGTTCTGCTGTGGGCATCCAAAGCACCCCTGGTGCAGGTATGTTTGGCATACTACAGACCCCACTGCAGACAAGGTCGTGATCGCGCAATGGGACCCCTGGTGGTCCATCGGTGCCACCCCATGTGGCCCCTGCTCAGCCTGCCAGTGCTGTTGGGTCACGGGCGGCCGGTCACGGCATCCGCTGTGGCCGTGGAACGGTGTAACATGACTGACCTGTCTCCCAGTGTGGGCCCTGTCTGGTGCTGCCCTGTGTGCACTGTGCGTCATGGTGGGCAGTGCATGATGGGTGTCCTGCACATCACACCCGACATACAGACCACCTGCACACTATCCCGACTGCTGTCCACAGGTGCGTGTGCATGATGATGCCTGCATTGTACTGTACACCAAGGTGCAAGGGTGCCCAGCATCTGACACACGTACTTGGACAGTACAGGTGGTGGGTGTGGTCTGTGGATCTGTGTGTTTGCCATGTCTGTTCTTGCTCTGCTGTGCACCTGCCCATGTACGCTTTGTGCCTGGTGTGTGTGTCCATATGCCTGTTTGCCCCTCCCTGATGGTGTGTTTGTGTGCCTGGTCCCTTCCACTCCCCTTGCCATCATGCACCACTGGTGTGTTACTCTGTGTGCCTGCGGGTTGCGCCAGGACAGTGTTGGTTGCACATGGCCCCTTGACTTACCTGTGTCGTGCATAATGCTCCTCCGTGATGGTGTCCCAGTGCAGCTGGGCCTGCCGGATCAGTCAGGGGTCCCGCCGTCCAAGGAGGGGGGCTGCTCATCACCATCAACACCGGCACCACTGGCGTCCCCATCGCTGTCCCCCTCTTCAACCTGTAGGGCTATCCCACAGTCTTTGGCCATGTTGTGCAGGATACAACAGGCCAGGAATATCCCACAGGCCTTTGAGGGGCTGTGCTGTAGGGCACCGCCGGAGGTGTCCAGGCATCGGAAGCGTGCCTTGAGCATCCCAAACACCGGCTCAATGATGTTTCGTGGTGGCGTATGTGCCTCATTATAGTGTTGCTGCGATGGGGTCATGGGGCGCCTGTACGGTGTGAGCAGCCAGGGACGGAGTGGGTATCCGCTGTCACCTGTGTGGAGATAGTGGAGATCAGTATCATGTTCAGGTCCATATTGCCCATATCCCTGTGTGCCACTACCATGGCACCTGTAGCATTCCCACCCTTGCCCCGAGTTTGCATTTCCTACATGCGTACTCACCCACTAGATGGCCTGTGGGGATGTTCCCACTTTCGAATCGATGGCACAGTGAGGACTGATGCCATATGAAGGCATCATGTGCTCCTCCAGGGTGTGTGGCACAGACATTGATTATACACCCAGTGGCATCACACACCACCTGGCAGTTGACACTGGAGAAGCCCTTTCTGTTCCTATATGTGGCCCCATCGGGGCCAGGTGGTGTGCGAATGGCCACATGGGTGCAGTCTAAGGCCCCTAGCACGCCAGGCATACATGCTACCCTGTGGAACTCCTGCATGTTTGCTGTATGCTCTGCCGCGGTGCTGGGGAAATGGATGTGCTCCGCAGCATGTGGCAGCAGTGCGCTGAGGAATTGGGTGAGGATGCGTGACGTGGCCGACTGTGTGATGCCTGTGGTGTCCCCTGTTGGCCTCTGGAAGGTGCCTGTGGTGAGCAGGCACATGCAGGCTGTCACCTTGGTCTCCACTGACAGAGCGTGACTCCATCGTGAGGGTGCCTGCATCACATCACTGCACAGCTCACAGAGCCGCCTCAGTATTGCCCTGTTCTGTGGTACAGCCCACGATCTCTACATCTGTGTACAGCTCAAAGCTGATGCGGGCGCGGTACTGCCTGTTGGGAAGCATTGCTGACGGGCCCAGCCACGGCCACGTCCCCCTGCACCTTGCATTCTCACCCCCCTCATTACAGCTTCCATGTGGAAGCTGCCACTGTCCATCTCCCTGGCTTGTGACGCCCCCGGCTGATGTTGCTCTGTTACCCCGCTGTCCTGACTGCTACTTCCACTGCACTGGGCACCCCCCGCTGGCTTCTGCAGCCTATGGCCCACACTGCTTCCCTTGCCTGCCCTGGCCTGTCACTGCCTGTCTTCCTCTTTCTCTCTTCCCCACTTGGCATCCCTGTAGCATTCTTGCGCCTCTTCCTTGAGCCTTTTTATTTTGGCTCATTTCCGCTGGGGCGCAACTTCCAGCTGTTCTGCTGTTGCGCATTGAGCAAGTCTTTGAATATCGCATTGCGCTCTTTATGCATGGATCACACCCGTTGCGCTGCGCTGCTTCATTTGCATCGGCGCTGTTGCTCAGTGCTGTTTTCGTGGCGCAACTGCCTCCTGCTGAATATCGCAGAATGGCGCACTTTTGGACTTGCGCATGTGCAACCCTATTGCGCATGGCGCAACCCTTTTGAATATCCAGCCCTATGAATTTATCTTTAAGTAACTGCATGTTTAGTTTCCATAAGGTGTCCTTCTGCGGTTCAATAGTTGGAGTGATAATAAGCAATACCACCGCATGATCGGATATCACAATCGGTTCTATCCCCCCTCCCAGAGTCCCCAATAATAGGGTTAAGCTTATAAGAAAATAATCCAGCCTAGATGCCATCCAGTGCACCTGTGAATAAAATGAGAAAGCCCTAGTGGTCGAGTTTAGTATCCTCCAGGGATCACATAGCCCAAGGAGGTCCATCATTTCAGTGAGAGCCCTCTGTGATGCTAATGGAACTCTGAGGTTCGGGTTGGGTTTATCCAGTAATTGGGATTGGGAGAGATTCCAGTCTCCTCCCAGTATTATAGGGATTGAAGTAAATGGGGCAAGTTTATCTGCTAGACCCATGAGAAAGTCTGGATCCCCCCCATCGGACCATATATACAGCCTAAGACTAATGGTTTCCTATCCAACTGACCTCTAACCAGAACAAATCTACCCTGCAGGTTTGAAACAGTAGTTTCAGGGTGAAATGGGATAGTTCTCATAAAAATAATTCCTACACCTTCTCTGTTAGTGGAATTCCCCATGGGAAAACCTGCTGTACCCCTTGTCTTTTGAAACCAACTGCCTCATGTGTAAGAAGGTGTGTCTCTTGCAAGAAGATTATGTTAGCTTGTAATAGAGATGTATGTTTGAGAATTGCAATCCATTTAGCTTGGTCACGAGCCCCACTTACATTCCAAGAAACAATCTTAACATTAACGTTAACCATGTTGTATAACATTCAAGACAAGCCAGATTCGGTACTCTATAATTATGATCGCTCCAATCCCTCCCCCAAATCTCCCCTCCACAGTACCCAAATCCCAGGTTATATGACCTAGAACTATCCAAATCTCCCCCCTACCCAAACCCACAGAACTATTTACAAAGGCTCCCCATTTTGAAATGAGACCTTTAGGTTTTAACATATTAAGGTGTAGGAGAGCCATACCCCATTGGACCGCCTTGGAATATGCCCATTTGATTAACAAGCAGTAATAAATGTTGTTTTTATTAACCGCAACTCTCTCTGTCCCAGATAATAATAATAACCAGAAAAATCCAAGAAGATCTACCCCCCTACTATCTGGGTGGTGATACAGCCCTCTATTAGCACTTTGAGGCTGCCCCCCCCATCTATGAAACCCAGACAGCCCAGGAAAAAGGGTGACTCCAGCCATTAGGTTAATCCAATTCGACTACTGCTGTATGACAGATCCACACCCCTAGTAGAAATCAATATATTCAGCAGCATAAAAAAGATACAGAGTCACTCCCTATTACTGAAAATTGCGCCCTTAGAACTTCATCCCAATTGTAATGGGAAGGAAAAGAATGTTTGCACACCCAGGACCTCATAGTTATAGCCCGATACCTGAGGTTTCACCTTGTTTCCCCGGGGAGCCTGAACTGGGTGCACATTACTCCACCAAATTGGCCCCCCTGGAACGCTTCCCCATTATAGAAGGTTCCCTTCCTTCGAGGAAGAACACCTTGCCTGTTTGTGTAACCTACTAGGACAAACCACAGCTTGGGCGCAGGCCTCCTCTGCCTTCCATAGACCACATCAGGAGCCAGCTGACCCCCAGAATCCCCCATTTAACTGGAACACAGCCTCTCCTCAGCCGAACAAGAACTCACAGGTTAGTGTTAAAGGAAAATGTTAAAATGCAGCAAAACTCTGAAAAACTAAGAAAACAACCCCCTTTTATATATTAATGTAGTCCAGTCAAGTCCCTTGAATTTTTAGCCTTTGTGGAATAAATCTGGGAGCTTACTGGTCAGATCTTCTAACGCCTTCGCAGGGGTATCGTAGGAGATCCAGCTGTCTGCTACCTTGACTTGCAGACAAGAAGGGTATAGCATCTTAATGTGGATTCCTGCTGCAGTCAGCTTGCTGATGACGGGGTGAAAGGCAGCACGTTTCTGCCTTGTCTCGTATGGTAGGTCTTGGGTCAGCTGAATCTTCACCCCTTCCCATAATATGGCTTGAGATTCTCTAGCTTTGTTTAAAATGTGCTGCTTCTCCACAAAACCTAGAAATTTTATTATGAGAGGTCTAGGAGGAGCACCTGATTGAGGTCGGGGCTGCAGGGAATGGTGTGCCCGCTCGATTCGGTATGAGGTTCCCAGGGATGGACCGGCGATTTTGCACAGGAATCTCTGCAGGAAAGCCTGAACATTCTGCCCTTCCTCAGCCTCAGGCAACCCAATAATTAAAATGTTATTCCTGCGACTCCTTCCCTCCAGGTCCTCGGTTTTTAATTGTAGCTTCTGTATTTTCTGCCTCAACTCCACCATCTCTGGTTCTAGCTTTTCCATCTACCTCTCGACAGAGGTAGTGCGGGCCTCGGAATCTGCCACTCTCCATGACAAATATGAGAGATCTCCCTGCAAAGATTTCAGCTCGGTAGCAATCTCACCCAGCGTTTCTTTAAAAGGCTGCAGCTCCTGTAAGAAGCGCTTCTCAGTTAGAGGAATCGGAGTTGATGTCTGTGAGGCCTTTTTGTCTGGATTAATGCCTTGGGCCTTTGGTTTCTTGGGGTTTTTCTCTGGTGTAGCTGGTGGGGTATGGCGTATGGAGGTTGCGCGCATCTCGGTTTCCATCTCGGCTTTGTGAGACCGTTTGCAAACCAAACCAGTAGCTTTAGTGGCTCAGCAGGTAGTTTTCTAGCCTTAGGTTTGTTTACAAACCTTGAGATAGGCTAAAATTAGCTTGATGAAAGTGGGTTGAAGGTCGGATCTCAGCGCCTCTGCTGCTAACAGCTTGCTTGCATCACGTGACCCCTAGTTTGTATATTTTAAATAATCTTGGAGGGAACAGGGTTGGGGGAAGGGGAGAGGTAGCTGTGGTGTAAACCACAAGCTGCACAATTTATCAGATAAAATAGACCTTCAGGGCCTGTATCTGCTGGCTTCCTTTGTATTTTTGTAAACAAGCCTGTTTAACAATGAATTACTTTGGTGCAAAAAAAAATTAAACAGATAAGCGGTGTGCCTAATAATGTTCTAGAAAAAAAAACTGTATATTTTGATAAAATAATTGCTGTTCTTCATCAGCACTGTAAGTACAAAGATTTTAAAATCACATGATAAATGTATTAAATCATACTAATAGTTTGTCACTACATCATACAATAGTTTTTTTTTTAAATAGATGGCACTTTTGTTTTACTTAAGTAGCAGTACTTAACCTGTTTTAACTGCATATTTCCAGAAATATTTGTCTTTTTTGTAGGCTTTGTATGTGAGCATGTAGTTGTGGCAGATTATATTAAGTATGGCTCACTGTCATTAACCCCTTCAGAAGCACATTCAAGTTTATCATTAGCAAGGCCATTCAAACTCCTTACACATTTGAATCAAAATCCATTCAGAATGAATGTACAGTATGTATACAAGGCAAACCTACCCTACCACTCAAAGGCAAGCATTGTAGTCAGTGCTCCATTTAGCTGAATGGGGCAGTTTGCACCCTTTCGTACACCTATTGTTTCAGTTTCTGTGGTAGCAAAACATTTCCTGATAGTCCGTATCAACACAGATTTTAAGTGCTCAAGTGTACGTATGCATGAAGAGGGGAAAGCAGTGAACTTGTGGGTCAGCATTCAGAATGCTAAGGGGAAGAAGGTTAGACTAGGTGTGGCATGCCGACCTCCATCCCAGGAGGAAGACATCAGTCAGGAGCTGGTGACTAATGTCATTGAGCACTGCCAGAAGGGAAGGGTGGTGATGGTGGTTGGTGACTTCAATCTATCAGGGGTAGATTGGAAAACAATAACCACAACTAGCACAAGGGAATAGGTCTTATTAGCTGGTTTCCAGGATATCTTCCTCACTCAGCATGCAACAGAACCTACTAGGGAGATGAATATCTTGGACCTGGTCCTATCAGATGGTGACCAGGTGCAAGATGTTAGGGTTTAGGCTCCCCTGGCCAGGCATGACCACAACACAGGGTGGTTCTCATTAGGCATGGGTAGGGAGGGAAGGGCTAGCAAAACCAAGGTCTTGGATTTCAGGAAGGCTGACTTCAGCAGAATGTCAACTACAGTTGGAGGGCATGTGGTCACCATCAGGCCAGAGATGGACACACACCAAAAGTGGGCAATCATAAAGAACGGACTGCTATAGGTAACAAACTCTTGTACGTAGAGTCTTAGTAAGAATTCAAGGTCCAGGCAGCCTAGTTGGTGGACAAAAAAAGTGTAAGAGTGAGAGAGGGAAAAAAGAGCAACTTTTAAAACCTTTAAAAGGACATGTAGGGAAGAAGAAAAGGAAGAGTACATCACAAAATCCAGAAAAGTGACCAGGTTAGTGAGGGCAGCCAAGGCCACAAAGGAGCTAAGGCTGGCACAGGGGATTAGGAAGGGGGAGAAATATTTTTTTTAAATTGTCAAAGAAAAAAGGAAAAGTAAGGAACAGATTGCCAGAATTATGAACAACAATGGAGGATGGGCATTAAAAGGATCAGACCCAGGCAGAGGTACTAAATTAATACTTCTGTTTGATATTTTAAAGGGAGATGGATGGGCCCATCCCTACAGTGAAGGATGGGGAGGATGGTCAGAGGGGGTGGGATAACAGATATTGAGATTCCAGAGAAGAGGGCGTTGGATGGACTAAGATCTGTAAGGATGGACAAGGCTTCAGGTCTGGATGGGATATACCCGAGATTGCTGGAACTAGTAGAGGTGCTAGCAGCACCCCAATGGATGTAGTCAACACTTTCCTATGGACAGGATGTGTGCCACTTCACTGAAGAATGGCACATGTGGTACCCATACATAAGAGTGGCCCCAGAGACAAACCGGGAAATTACAGGCCAGTCAGCCTCACATCCATGGGGGGAAATTGATGGAGACTATCCTAAAGGAATGGTTGGTGGAATCATGCAAGAACAAGGGCTGGGAGATAACCAACAACACAGATTCGTCAATGGGAGGTCCTGCCAAACAAACCTTGTTGAATTCTTTTACTGAGTGACTAGGTTGCTGGATGGGGAAAGGCGACTGATGTCCTGCATCTAGATTTTAGTAAAGCCTTTGACTCAGTGCCACATGGCAGACTGATAAGTAAACTCAAGGGCATGGGGATAGGGCAAAAACTGGTTAGGTGGGTGGAAAGCTGGTTGGGAATGGGAAACAAAGGGTGGTAGTAGAGGGGAACTCTCAACACCCCAGGTAGTCATCAATGGTGTCCCACAAGGCTCAGTTCTAGGACCTGTCCTAGTCAACATATACATAGCAGATATTGCTGAAGGGGGTTGAAAGCAAGACAATCCCATTCACTGACAACACCAGAATTGGTGCACTGGTGGATTCTGAGAAGGAGGGGAGGGTGCTTCACAAGGTTTTGGTGAAGCAAGAGAGTCATCAAGAACATGGCAGCTGAGGTCCAATGCTAGGAAGTGCAAGTTCATGCACTTCAGGGCAAAGAACCCAAGGAACAACTACCATATGGGATAGAGAGGTTAAAGGTCACAGAGGAGGAAAGGGATCTGGGGGTGGTGGTTACAGGGAAAATGGAGTAGTGCAGGTTGGCAGTGGCCAGGGTCAACAAATTGCTAGCGATGGAGGGACTCTGTCTGTGGTTCTGCTGCTCCCACAGTCACCAGTCCCCAATAATTCCCCTGCAGATTGCCCCCCATGGCAGGGCCAGAAAGGAGGTTGCTGACTTCCCCCTCGGAGACTCATTACAGAAGCTGGGGATGGCCCACAGGAGTGGTGGATCATCATGGAGCCTGCCAGGCTCTTTTCTGCCATATTTCTCCAGTCCCCTTCCCCTACCATTGCAAGGACATTGGACCGTGCCCCCCTACCATTACTGCCCCGCAGTCACCACCAGAGGGCAGTCAATGAGTGGGACAACAAGTCTCCTTCCTCCCAAGAAAGTTCTCCAGATACTTAATCCTCTCTCCTTGCTGCCAACTCCCAGTGGCCCAGGCTCGTTCCCAAACCCGGGTTTCCGGCGTGGCGTGAGGTGTAGTGACCAGTGCCTCAACCTCCAGCGCCACCGGGCTGGCCCATTATACAAATTCTATGTTAGACCTTTGTTAGATTACAGAAGTCAAATGTGGTGCCCATATAAATAATCAGATATAAATAGGGCTGAACGGGTGCAACACAGAGCAACCAAAATGATAGCAGCATAAGGAACAGAAATGATGAAGATAGAGTAATTGAACTAAATCTCAAGAACCTGGAGTTATGTATGAAAAGTGGAATTTCCTACTCATGCATGACCTAATAAATGATCTGTATATCTTTAACATCATGAACTTTTAATTTAAGGATACTACGACACTCACTCATTGTCATTCACTACAGTTGAAACCAACTAGATTCCAAACAACCAAAAGAAAATATTTTATTCACAATGTGTCATAAATCTATGGAACAATCTGCCTGAAAGCATTGTTGTAAGTGACATCAAAAGTAAATTCAAAAACAAACTTGACTCATACATAATGTCTGGTGCAAGCATTAACTTCTATTAAAACTCATGAGCTATCTATGGGCATATGCCTTTTCAGCTCCTTCTTTCATTAGTGAACATTAGTGAACATGCTAGTGGTTGTTATATCTGAGAATAAACACATTTTTTCTAGTTATTTCAGATTATTAGATGTAGTCAGTACACCAGATGCACCACAATCTGGTCCTCAGTCACGTACAAAAACATCTTAAGTAACAAGTAACTTCTCCTTTATCATTGTTGGGAGAATTGTTGTAGAGCTGCAGATGCATTAAACCCACACCAAAATTACTAAAGAATCAATGAAGGCCAAAGCTGTTTTTACCAGCCTCCACATACCACCCCTCTCCTTAACACTGAGCCCCAGATACACTGGACCTTTACAGCTGTGTGAGGAAATAGATTTTTTCAGTTACCTTTTGGCCCCTCTATTGTGTTTTTATTCAGCCCTAGTTCTGAACTGCTTCACCACTACGGGTCTCCATGATTGAGATATTACCTCACCTTGGAAAGTCACCACCATCCAAGTGCATCATGCAACTGTGACTTGTTGCCCATGGTAGAAGTTCTCCTTTTCTCCCTGCCCATAGTGTAATTAGAGAAGAAAAACAGAACTCAGCTGTGGTACTCGGTAACATGAGAGAAGTCAGCCATCTAGGTGTCCGATGTCAGTGAGCAGACCTAAGCCACCACATGTCAGCCAATAAAGGGAGCTGTCACCATTTTTATGGTCCTGCCCACCACCTAGCATGAACTTGCACATGCTCGGGTTGACCTAGGGGGTGACAGATGGTACATGGTTACCCTCGCTACCAATGGCACCCCCACAAGGCATTTACAAGATGTCACTGCAAGAGTGCCCTCAATGAGTTAACCAATCCTGGAATGAAGCATCTTCACAACTACTCAACTCTCCCTGCCAGATTCTGCTCCTGCCATCCCTGGCTCATGACATGAACCTGGGTCACCACCATGTTGGCAGCCCCATGGAGCCAGCTCATGGAGAGGGTTCATTTTTGTAAAGAATAAGCCTGAGATTGGACATAGAGAGGTGTGTCAAAATGAACTGGCTGCTCTGCTCCAAGGCCCAATGCAGAAGCCACTTTTGAATTGTACCAGAAGTCTAATTATATTTAACATTTTTTGGAAAGGCTGCAAAGCAGAGAAGCTTGGTGGGGGGCGGGGGGCTTGGTGTGGTGAAGCAATTTATGATTATCATGATCCCTTTTGCATGAGAAAGTCTTTCCTTTGTCGGTGTATATGAAAGTCTTCTGTCAGTGTAGAATTCTCCAGAGTGGTGAACATTGAATAAAGGGTTAATTTCAAAAATGCATCTGTTTACAGCATCCTTAATATCAAATAGTGTACTATAGAGAAGAAAAATTATAGTATACTACTGAACACATCTTGCATCAGTATTAACCATTAACAACTGTTAAATTCAGCCATTTCAGTTCTGTCCTAAAGGCACAATTGACACACTCCATGAGTGCCCAGTTTCATCTGCACCCGGATTTAATCATGGCTTCACCATCATTTTTATTAGATTACATCTGTGGACATTCTGGGACTGCAAAAGCAGTCCAAATGTTTCATTATAGCAGCTTGTCTCGAAACTCATGCAGCAAACTCACAAGCTGGGAAGAACAAGTGTCATGACTAGAGATACTGAAAAGTTTAAATTTATCCGTGATGTTCTGGCAAAGTCACCAACTTCACACTCATGACTCTTTGCAGTGTTTTCCCTTAAGTGGTCAATTCTGCAAAACTTCATGAAAGTTTTACAAAATGGCATTGCAAGTGAAGTTTATGTGGAAATTTGCAATGAAGTTGGTGCTGTTACTGAGGAACTGCTGGATCTGATTGTCATGATATGATCATATAAAGAATAAACCATCAGATCAGTGTGGAGACCAATGTCGTACAGTGACAAGGTATTGATGCAGGCATTGAGTCTGAAGTGGTAGGTTGGGAGTACAGTCAATGACATAAATAAAACAAAAACAAAAGTTTTGGAAGACACTGACATTAAAGTAGTAGGACTGAGGTGCCTCCAGTGGCAGTAGATCATATGCCCAAGGACTGGGAGTGAGGACCCAGAGGGAGGCACTGGCATTGGAGGAAGATAATTAAGCAGCCATTAGCAACAGCTCTATTGAAGTAGAAAATGGCAGGCTTTGGCAGCAGCATCATGGTAAGCTGGTAAGACACATATGCAAAAGGAGAAACAATCTGGCATCAGTGTCAGAGGAGGAGGAGAAAGGGGCAGTAGGCAGCTTCTGTATTGGTTGTCTCACATTTACTCCAGTTCTAGAAGCTGGGTTTGCTAGCATGCATATTATGAAGAAAGTAAAAGTATGAAATAGTTATAATTGCTACTTAGTAGGTTATATCGTCCAGTCTGAATCACAGTCCAAGCACACACAAGGACAGCAGGATTCATGCACATAAGGGAAAGCATCAGCAGAATCACTAACTTTGAAAACATAATGGGAGAAATATCTAATCCCACAATATACTATATATATATATATAGATAGATATATATATATATATCTATATATATATAGATATATATATATAGGGGATATGACATGGCCCAACTAAAGATATCATATTTATCTTCATGAGAGGCCAATTATATCATGATATCTCACGAGTGGTGAAGTCACGAGTGAGATATCTTGATGTCATTGGCCTCGAGTGAAAATAAATATGATATCTTCAGTCAGGCCATGCCATGTTCTGTTTATACAAAGTATGTTTTGGGTCTCACAGAACACCCCTCCCCTACATGCTCAATACAATACATGCTCAATACATGCTCAATACAATCTGTAACATACCTCCCATATTCCTAGGATCACAAGAGATTACATGTTACTTAAAAAAAATATTTGGTTGATCATGGTGCTTTAAAATTGTTTGAAAACATTATTTGGCTTTTGTTTGCTCCACCTATGCCCTCCCCCCAGACAAGCCCCATGTCCATGTCCAACACAACAGATGGCAAATATCTGGTTGATCTTGCCAATTTTAGGTTATATAAATCTCTTGTGATCCCAGGAATATGGGAGGTATGTTACAGATTGTATTGAGGGAACATGTGGGGGAGGGGTGCCTCATTTTAGGTAACTGAGTGGAAATGACTTGGAAATTACAGCACTCGGTCAAGCTAGTTACAGGGTGAGACATGAAAGCACTATATAGGCAAGAATATATGGAAACAGCAGGATCAACCACATAAGTTTTAAAATATTTATTAAAGTTAATGGAAAATGAAATAGATGACAGAGGGAGGGGGTTGTATGTGGCAGAGAGAGAGAAATGCAGGAGTTTGGTGTTCTGAGAGCCGAGTTTATGAAACTGAAATAGTTTCAGTTTCTTAATGATGACGTATAGGAATGTGGAGATACTGTATCAGTGATATCTTCACGTGTGAAGGTATCATTGATATCTCCATGACCTGGCTGGGATTTTACTTTTTATTTGTGCATTTATCTCAAAACATACATTGTATATATATATATATATATATATACACACACACACACACAGACACATACACACAAGGGGGATGGGAGCTCCATGCTGATGATAAATCCTATTATTTTCACTGCAGTATGATTAATGGTGATGACATCAGCAGAGTTAAAACAAATGTCATTTATACATACTCTGCTTATGTCACCACTCAGTCACTACAGCCTGCATTCTAAATGGAACTGCTTCACAAAACAGTTTCTGTTTCTCACTGCTGCCTGCAACTAACTCAATTAGATTGCAAAGGACTCTCACCTTTGTCTCGTGTTTCTGAGACTCACAGCCCATTGCTATGCTGATCTCAGTTTCACTACAGCCTGCATTCTAAATGAAACTGCTTCACAAAAAAAGTTGTGTTTCTCACTGCTACCTACAACTGCCTCAATTAGCATTGCAAAGGACACGCACCTGTGTCCCATAGCATGTCTGAGACTCCCAGCCCATTCAGAGAAAAACTCACAAACAGTCAGACCACACACAGAAAGAGCAGAAAGCACATAGAAACAGGAAAAGAACACAAGAAAACATAATATTTCTGGAGCTCCCAGCCCCATTGTATAAATAGCACACATGATGTACAGATCATGTGCTATGGAAAATATTTTCACTCCTACAGAGTGAGCTCTGGATACTCTCACTTGTGCCTTTGGCACTCATGAGTATCAAAAGCTCACTCTATAGTTCCTTCTCTGCCTTTATGCCATTCCTTCAGTATCAGTCTAGTTCAGTAGTTCTGTCATAGTGAGCCTCCCCCAAGAGCTGGAAAAGATCTTGAGCCCCCCCAATATAGAAATAATTTTGGGCCTCCCCATAGTTTGAACAATTATCATACTTTGCACATTAAACAGGGAATACAGTGACACTCCTTTGAGTAGTTGAGTTTATTCTCATTTTATTATACTTACTATTCTTCATCTGTATAACCCCCTCTCCATGTCAGCCTACTCATTCCACACTTCTGGGTTTTGGAACCTATTTGTTGTACCCCTCATTGCAATACCTCCATATGTCAGATTGCTTTCTTTGTCAGTTTTACCTTGATCTTAAACACCTTCTCAGGGACCATTTTGTTTTTGTCCTGCTCTTGCTCCTAGTACCTCTCAATCTAGCCTCTGCATTTGTGCTTTTCTGCAGCAAATATAATGGGTCAGTTGTTACCTTGTACCTATTCATTTGTATTATTTTGCATTTTGTTTTGCATAGTTTCCAAGAACTGTACTTCCTCCGTTCAGTTTTCCCCCCATGTCATACCAAGAAACAAGTGTTTGTTGAGTGTGACTTTCCTGGTCACTCATTTTGTACATACATTCATGTCATTATTCACTTTAGTTTGTTGCATCCTATCACACAAAGCATCCAAAACCTGACATTTAAATATAGTACATTTTAAGGCTTGCTTGAGCCTCCCCTGGAACATGTTGGGGCCTTCCCTGGGAGGATGGCCTCACCATTTGAGAAACCCTGGTCTAGTTTATACCAGTCTTTCTGGCAAAAACAAAGCAATATGGTAGCTGTGTTAGTCCAGTGGATGATGTAGGGAAAAAAAAAAACAGATATGTTATACGGTAGGTGATACTTTTTACTGGGCTAACTTTGCAAAATATGCTCCCTTCATTATGTTATTGGAAGCACAGCTGAATTACAAGGCAGATATGCAGGCTAGATCTGGATTCACATGAGACATGGTGTTGTCTGTTTAAAGCTGTACAGAGTTGGGGTCATCGACCCTAACTCTTACCCTATTCTCCTACACTGCACCACCTCAGCTTGTTTACACATGGGATGGGGTGAGTTAGGGCCAATGACCTCAACGCACACCCCGATGCCTGTTGGTGGGGGCGGGATGGGGTAGGGGTGCAAGGGGTGGAACTCTTAAATTGAATTTCCTCTCTTTTTTCACTTTAGAAGAACCCTAATTGATGCATTAATGATTTTTTTGCATAGAATATATATATATATATATATCTATATACATGTGTGTGTATATCATTGTTGGAAGAAGATGAACATGAGCTTTGGATTTCTGAAGTTGTTAAATTGTGAGTGAAAGATGTTTCAGGAGAGATACAGAACAGCCAGTCAGGATGCAATTCAATTTCTGAAGTTACTGCATGACAGGCTAGATTAACTGTCACTGAAATGATTCCACTGTAAATGGAAAGAAAGAAAGAAAGAAAGAAAGAAACCATAGAGGAAGAGATGGTAGTACCCTGGAGGACACAGGGCCAAAGCACCCAAGGAGGACAGTGGGTAGCATCAGCAGCAAGAGCTATGTTTTGCTCAAGTCAATGTATATATGCTAATATGCTGTATAATTTTGTTTTCAAGATTCTGTAATTAACTACAGATCAATACATACTGGGCAAAGAATTACACCTGGCCCTGAAAATGACTCCCCCAAGTTCCAGTTTAAGCATGTTACAGTAAAGGAAGCTGGCTAGTAAAAAGAGCTTGGGTAAAACAAGAATGGGTGGAGACACGGTAGATATGAAGCTACTGGCTCAAGCCCTGGACATACAAACAATTCCCTTGGTTAAAATATTCAATATGTCCTTACAACTCTCCCAGTTCCCTGAAACATGGAAAGCTGCTATTGTTACTCCAGTCTAAAAAAGTAGAGATCGCATCTATGTAGCCAACTATAGGCTGATCTCTATCCCCCCCCCCAACACTTTTTCAAGGCTTTTGAGAAAATTGCTTCTGACCAATTGGTCTCCTACCTAAACAAATATAACCTTTTTTCGCAAGCAACAACATGTTTTTTGAAAACTTCATAGTATCTGAACAGCACTAGTTGAGTGTACCAACAATCTGCTCACGGCACTTGACAAAGGACACTTGGTTGGTGCTATATACATAGATATGACTAAAGCATTCAACCTTTTAAACCATCAGCCATTATTGGACAAGTTATCTGTACTAAGCCTCTCAACAGAGACCCTCTCTTGGTTTAGATGCTATCTTTCAGGGAGGTCACAGAGGGTCGAGATTGAAGGGGTGCTCTTGAATGCCAAAAGTGTCTCAGTTGGGGTCTCACAGGGATCAATTCATGGTCAACTCCTCTTCTGTATTTTTATTAACAATCTTCCTGAAGCTTTCTGGCATTCAAAAATGCCACTATATGCCAATGATGTGGTAATCTACAACAGTAGTTCTCAGATGGGTTATCTCTTCGGTGATCTCCAAAGCAGCTTCAAGTCCCTCAAAGAATGGTTTGGAAGGAACAAACATGTACTCAGCTGCAAAAAAGTGAAGTCGATGCTGTTTGTGGGGTAACATTACAACATTACAAGAAATTCCCCCCACTACTCATCATTAATGCACATGGTGCCACCTTGGAACAAGCTGAAACCTTCAGATTTATTTTATTTTATTTATTTTGCTTTTGTTGACCGGGTAAGTGCACTAGGCAAACAATGCCTATTTTCAGGCACGACCCGGGAGAAAACAGTTTACAGACATAACAATTAACATGTGACGCAGCACATGAAACAGTATAATGGGTAAAAACAGTGTATAGTATATACAATGACATACTGATTGGTGAGGGATAAGATACCATGAAAACAGAAGGAGGAAACAGGATTGGTATCAAACAAAAACAACATGGAAGGTAGTATGTTAAAGTGCAGTAAGTGCCGTAGTGGTAGAGAGGGAGAGAGAAGAAGAAAGAGGGGATGAAAGAGCATGGCAGATAAGGACATAAGTAGAGGAGGGAAAAGGGGGGTAGATAGGATGAAGATAAGGGGGAGAGCAAGCATTAGTAGGGATTCAAGGTGGGTTAAAACAAGTGCAGGGATGCAGAGTGTGAAGGTGTTCACGATGTAGATTCTTGAAGATAGCATGTGTGTTTGTTTGACGGATGGAGAGAGGTAAAGAGTTCCAGTATTTCGGGGCAGTGTAGGAAAACGCACGAGTGCCCATTTTTGTTCTACATCTTGGCACACGCAGAAGGGCTTTATCAGTGGATCGTAATTCATGAGTAGAAGGTTGGGTTTCCAGTGCAGAAGAAAGGGATAGGGGGAGACCTGTTCTGATGACAGAGTCAATTAATGATCCAAAGGTCTGAAGACGATAGGCGGATGGGCTAAGCCATTTTAGGTCCCGATAAAGGTGGCAGTGGTGCTTGAAGCGTGATGAGGCTGCGGCATAGCGACAAATGTTATTGTAAGTGATGTCCCATTTATGAAGGGCAGATTTAGATGCCGAAGGAAGATCAAGCAGCCATATACTAGAGCCGGTAGAGGAAACCTTGAGCTACCAAGAAGTCTGGCTTGAGGGGTAAGTGCGTAGCTGGTACGATAGGGCACTTCCTAGCTTAGCATTGACTGACTTACAAATAGTAGCGATATGAAGGTCAAGGTCAAGTGATTCGTCCAGGGTGACACCAAGATATTTGAAAGAATTGGTAGAGGGTAGAGGAGAGTTGTCCGCACAGGAGATGTTATGGGATAAGGATTAGTTTTGAGTCTGGCCTGGGAGCCAAAACACCATTGAGTAAGATTTGCTAGAGTTTAGGACAAGTTTATTATGAGGTAAGTGGTTTGGATACTTTCAAACCATGCAAGAGGATGATGTAGGAGATTGAAGTTTTCGACTATGATAGATAACCAAATCATCCGCAGAGAGCAAAGACGAACAATTCGAAGCGACTGAAGGGATGTCATTAATAAATATTGTAAAGAGTAACGGACCAAGAATAGAGCCCTGTGGCACTCCAACGTGGATAGGTGCAAGATTCGAAATAGCAGAGTTAAAGACCACGGTCTGTTGCCTATCGGTCAGATAGCTCTCAAACCAAGTTATGGTATCTGGGGAGAAACCAGATACCTGGATATCACCTTGGATGATACTTTCTCATTTGCTTCTTATGTTGACAACATAGCTAACTAAACCAATCAAAAATTAGGAATGCTCTATAGGCAAAAACTAAATCTAGCCACCAATGCAAGAGTATGGTGGTTTCCAGAATGAATGTCCCCCTCATTGACTATGGTCTCCCCATTTATGGTGTGGCCTATGAGATGGTCCTTAATGGTCCTTAATGATCCCTAAGCTTGCCACTTTGTGAGGTGGATAGACTAACTCACACTGGGAGATTTATGGCTGATGACCCCTAGGTACATCCCTGAAGCCTGTTGGTGTGTGCAGCGCAGGGGTTGGGTGCTAGGTTTTGAAACCCTAACACCACATTTCCCTACTTTTGTGGCTGTAATCCTAAGTAGAGCATTAACATAGTTTTTTGCAATTGGTATATTATACATAGAGTGTTGCTTATCATCTTTAAGTCCCCATACCAAATAAAGAAACACCATATTACTCATGTAGTCCTCCTCATGGTGCCTTATTGCAAAATGTTAACAATTTCTGGCATGGGCGGAGTCAGTATACTCAGTCATAATTTCACTTACCAAAATCTGGTTAACCCCTAAAATATGAGACACCATGATTTATCTCCCAGGATTTAATCTTCTTGGAGAGGACCAATCAGCAAACATAGGGTGGGGTGCTTAATATGATTTAGGTTCAATCTCAGGGTCCTCCCACAAAAAAAAAATACATTTTTAATATGTCCAATAACTGTGAGTGCCCAGCTACATAACTGATTTTGAAAACAACAACAATAAGCTTATCATCATGACCACTTAAGTCCCCCTGGGTGAGCATAGCGATTGTCTGAACTCCTTCAGCAGATATGACAAACAAATTAATCAAAACTGAGAAAAATTGTCCTTAGAGTCTTCTGTGTTAACTGGAATGCTAACAGCAATAGTGGCCCTAGAGATAGAAATGTGATCTTGTTCTTAACCCAAATGAACTCTGATTGCACTAGAATTAACTATAAAATTTGCACTAAAACAATGATTGGATACTGGTAATCCCCTCTGACAGAGAAAAGGATGTTATGGTTTTTCCCAATAGTTTAAGTGACCATTCACTATCTCAATGCCTATGGGCTAACAAACAACTATGCCCCAAGGCATTTTTAGCCATTTCTTAAAAAATGCAAGGACTACTAAATTTAATAGCTTGATGGCCCAAATCAGCTAGAGCTATCCTGACCAGATCCCAGATATGGATCTTGCTCTAGACTTCCTAGTTACAGAATCTGACAGAGTTTGTGACCAATTTGAGAGAAACAGAAGGCTAGGGATGCTTCTAATGCATAGCTCTCTCCAGAATGTCTGGCCCTAAAGAAAGAGATGGACAATTATTGGGCATCAGACAAGAAAACGGGTTTCCATTGCACCTGCAGAAGTTTAAGGAGCTAAGAAATACATGCACAGAATGGATTAGAGGTGATACATCTGAATTCATTAAGTCTCAACAAGCACTGGAGTGGAATACCAGTCAAACCTTCTTGGAAAATGTTAATGCTCATTTCAATAAAAAGGAAAAAATTCCCACACTATATTGAGCATTGATGAAAAAGAGGCTTTAAATACATCACATAGTTGCGTAATGGATACTCCTTACCAAATGTAATTTCATAAAGTTTCTTTTATTTGTACAATTTCACCACAAATGGACTTTATCAAAAAATCTCAAAGTTTCACAGTATAAAACTGCTCATTAAGACTTTCATTATAGATCTTTAGAGATAAACAAGGTAAATTCATATATTTCTTAATTTAATTCCATTAATGACTTTTAAAATGATACTTTATTTTCATAAATTGCTATGGCTTAAGTATAAAGTTTAAATGAAATTAGTAGCTTTTTCATAATATAATTAATAAATCTATTAATTCTGTTTTTTATTCAACATTAATAAATTTTCCACTTTGACAGAATAAAGTCATTGTACTGTAGTTGTACTGTATGCTTAATAAATGTGTAATGTAAATGGGATGTAAAATGGATATAAATGAGGATGTTACATCTGAACCTAAAGAGATAGCTGAGATTTACAACAACCACTTTAGCTCAGTATTTAATAACAAAACAGATAGTAAGGCAGGGGAAAATCAGGTGAAAGGCATATAATGATAACAGCATATTATGTAATGATAAGATTAAGAAAGCTAGATAAAATAAATCTCCTTGGCCTGATGACTTACATCCTAGGGTTTGTAAGGAATTGGCCAGAAAAGTGACTGAACCCTTGGCAAATATCTTTCAGGAATCACTGGATACTGGTAGTGTGGTGGAGGCCTGGAAACTCACAACAGTGGTCCCTATATATAAAGATGGCAATAGAGAGGGTGCAAAGAACTATAGACCAGTGTAACGGTAATAAAATTACCTTTCTCAGGTTCTTGTTGGAACAGCACAAAGGAAGAGACAACAGACAAGTGGAGCACAAGTAATAAATGTAATTTAAGCACTGCTCTATCCAATACTCAGTTAGAATTAAAAGTCAATTCTAACCGAGTATTGGATAGAGCAGTGTTTAAATTTCCATCACATCATGAATAAGATCGTTAAGAGCATCACCAGCCTTAGAAATAGTGTTGCTAATATAAATCAAATGTGAGCCCTTCCAAGCTAAAAGAGATTTCAAGGAAAGAGTCAAAGGGTCAATGTGCACATTAAACATGGGCAAATATTGAGACAAGACTAGCAACTATTCCGGATAGGTATCAGTAACATCTGGTTTAGGGAGAGGAACAGGAATGATCACAGTGTGACCAATTACTGTTTTCTGCTGTGGAGTAAAACAGAAGTTAGGAGCTGAAATAACACAAGATTTTTAACCATAAGCAAAGGATTTATGAGTTGACACTACACAATACTGCCCATTGGAACTGTAAGTCACTCTTACAGTTGGTACCCTCCATCACTGTATGCATATGGGACAAGAAAAGGACTGGTTGGTGAGCCATGAAGTAAAGCAATGTACCTCTTCCAGGCAGCTTCAGGATGCAGCTATTTCAACATCAGGTGCAGAAGATGCAGCTCATGGAGATTCGGATTCGTCCTCCTCATCTACATCAGTAAGGTTGGATGGCAATTCATCACCCAAGGTGTAGGCCCAGTCAAGATGTTCTGGGGAGTATCCACACACTGGTTTCACAATATAGAAGATGTCACAGAGGCACAAGTAGTAGTATCCCTTCTTGGCGCAACAGTTTGTGTGGGGTGCCACCCAGGCTTGGAGCACAGACTGATAGACAAGTAATGAGGGTAAGTCAGTTCTTTCTCAGTAGATGTCATCATCAAGGTGTCCAATGGAATTAATTGCAGCCAACCTTTCAAAGACAGAGGTTTCGGGATCAAAGTGTGGTAGCGAGACAGTAAAAGTGATAAACATATTTTAATGTATGGAACAAGTCTTAGTAAAGTAACAAGGTGCTTGATTTGGATATTGTGAGACATATCCAAGGTTTCTAGCTGTGGACATAGAAATGTTAACAGTGTTTGCTAAACAAATAGTAATGCAACCATTGGATTTGCAATGAGGACAATACCATTGATCCATTATCCTATCATGGATAATATCTGGAATACGTCCTGCTTCCAGGTTCCTGAAGAGATTATTTGTTAACAGTGGTAATTACATAAGAACCATAAGCGGAGCTTAAATGTTCACGGGCAATATATTGCTTGTCTGCCTCCTTGTTATTTTGAAAAATCATTTCATTAATCTTATTTTTAGTATCATTTCATCCTTTGGCAATTTCCTGCATGTCATAAACTGTAAAATGTTCTTCCTTACTTAAACCATCTACACCATGTAACAGTGGGGGAGGATATCATTCTTAACAGCTTACTGAAAATTAAGAGTTTGTGCTTTAATTGCAGCTATATCTGCTTGTGACAAGCTGGCCTATGGTAGATGGAGAGGCAACATGCTTGGTTTAAAGTTCACAGAAAAAAATGTACTTTTATTGCTTCAAATGTAAGTTGTTGCTCCACAAAAGCATAATCAGTCAGTTCAACTTCTCCAGCCTGGTTAGGTAACATAAAGGTTAACACAAAACAATTCTTTCAGGCTGACTTAACAAAGGAATCTTTGCACCACCTACTGTATGTGGGCCAGCAGTTTGTTCAATATACAGTCTCAGACAAAAAAATAGTTTGTGGGCCAGCAGTTTTGAATGCACAGTCTCAAATAAAACACAGACAGTTTTCCCTTTTTGCCTTAATTGTAGGCTGTTATCACCAGTAAATTCCACTCACTGTTTTTGGCCCAGCTGGCTAGACTGATCCTTTACCTCAGGACTCTTTGCTCTAGAAATGGTCTGTTTCTCAGCAGCAGGTTTTAACTTTATCCCAAAGGCTCCCTCCAATACTTAATCAATCTCCTTGGCTTTCTTCTCTGGTTCCTGTCTCGCATTCTATCCTCCATCTTGCAGGGTTCTCTGCCTAGGAGTCTCTGCTCCCTGCAGCAGTTTCCAGCTTCTAACTAACTCTCTGCTGGATTCTCTCTCTGCCTTTCAGCAATCCCTCGAATTATCAACATCTGGGGAGGCAGCCCCCTTGCCTGTTCATGTTGCATTCCCTGCATTTCCTCAGCCTCAAACAAGAGGTCAACCTCTTGTTTCCCAGTGTAGTGTTTACACTGTCTCACTGCTCTATTCCAGATAGACATATCTGAGCCAAAAAGGCCAGAAACGGTACCTGTTGCACCAGTAACATCAGCAGTGTCATGCCTAGTGTGTGGTCTAGCTTTAGCATTAGGTGCAGGTCTAAAGACCTCTACATGATCAGTGGTATGGGGGCCACTAACTGGATTTCTAGTGCATGTTTGATAAGTAGCTACAATATCTGTGAGCATCATACTGTAACTTTTAGAATTGTTGATCTTGTGACAGAGACCAATCTCAGCCATATTCCAATGTGTAAGATTGAAAATAACTGGCATATGCATACATTCTACATTATTAACCAGTGCGCCTGGTATGGAAGTGGTGGTCAAACCACTAGGAAGGTCTTCCTCCTGGGGAGGGCAGTCAGTCAGTCATTTCTTCTTTGGTGGGTGGGACTACAGAAAGAAAAAAGCTTCAGTAGCTACATAGTTGTGAGGACAGAAAGCACGTGACTCCTCAGAGGTGAGGCCATCACATCAAGCGGGATCTATGAGAACAGTAAGGTTGTAATGACCAGTATGTCTGGAAGAAGTCTGTTGAATAGAAAGTGTACCATTTTGTGAGATGTCTGTGTTAGTCATCCATAGAATGTACCTTTGGATAAGCGAGCTCCTGAAAGTGTGTAGCCATTGAGATCAGTTTCCCATTGGATAGAGAGTGAAGACTTGTCTGGAGCTACTACCATGGCATCAAGATAGACTTCTGAGCCATTCTTAACAGTAATCATTATGTTGAGCACATTAATGTGAACACCCATGGGGTGGAGTGTTCAAGTGTGCTAAGCAAATGTTGTACACGTTGTTTGTGGGATGTCAATAGGGGTTTGTTCTGGGATTCAGTCAGGGAAAGTAGTCCCACCAGGATGAGGAGGTGCAAGATAGCCATCTTGCCAGTGTACCTGAAAGAAAATAGAAAAGGATTGTTAAGTGAGGGGTACTATTCTGCCCTAAATGGGTTAGAAAAAGTACATTTAGTCACCTTTGTACAACTTGAGCTGATTAGCATGGAACCACTTGTCGGTGGTCTTCTTTTGCTGTTGAACTCAGACCTGATAGACAGCAGGACTGAGTTTATTCTCAATGGGATATGGGCCTTCCCATTTACTTTCAAATGAATGAGTTGGTTGTCTGTATTGGAGAAGCATAACTTGGGCTACAACTTGCCAGTGGACTTTTTTGACATGCTTATCAAAATGAGCTTTAGCTTGTTGTTGAGCTTTAACCGTTTGATTGGCAGCGAAGAGGTGTGTCTTCATGATGTCATCATGAAGTTTCTCAACATACTTATCTACAGATACTCTCTGCAGTAGGGGTTTGAAGATTAATCAACAGATGCTCAGGTAATCTCATGGCTCTACCAGTCATAACCTCATAAGGTGTGCACGGAGTATTAGCGGCAGGGGTGCACTTGATTACCATTAGTAGTAGTGGCAAGAAGGAATACCAATCCCCAGGATCGTCATTGATGAATTTGCATAACATTTGCTTGATTCTTCTGTTTGCTCTTTCTACCTGGCCTGAGGATTAAGGATGGGAAGGGATATGGAATTTCTGATCTACTCCAAGTAGTTGGAGGGTCTGTTTCATCAGCTCAGCTGTAAAACTGGTTCCCTGGTCTGAGTCTACCTTTAGGTGTAGGCCCCACCTGGAGAACAATTGATCCACCAGGATCTTGGCAGTTGTCTTTGCCATGTTACTCTTAGTGGGAAATGCTTCTACCCTCTTAGAGAACAAATCTGTGACAAGTGCATACTTGTTGTTCTTGCTGGAGTTGGCCAAGAGGCCAATGAAATACATTTTTATTGCATTCCATGTTCCAGTTTGCCTTTGTGGCAACAATCTGGCATTTCTTTTCACTGAAATTGGATTGTTCTGGGCACACACTATGTAGTTGTCAACATTGTGCTCTAAATCTGTGGTCATGCTGGGCCACCAGATGACAGTTTTGAGTCTCTGGAGGGTGTTGTCTGCCTCCAAGTGTCCATCAGTGGGGGTATCATGAACTCTATAGATGAATTTGGCTCACAAAAACTGTGGTGCAACCCAAAGTTTGTCACCTGTATCCTCTTTTCTATACCAGATGAGCTTCTGATCACTAGACACATGTTTGTTGTCAGAGTGTCTTTTGTATGGACTACCAACAGGTAGTGGTTGTTCAATTCCTTTGTACAGGAAGCTGAACACATCTTTTAGTTCTGGGTCAGATTTCTGTGCAGCAGAAAGATCCAATGAGGGTTCTGGTACTGTTTTCTGCCTAGTGTTAGCAGCTAAGAAAATAGCTGCCACAGCTATTGGATGAGTCACTGTCCATGCTTCCCTCCTCCTCGAGTGCCTGCTTTGGCAAGCAAGTCCACTTGATCATTGAATTCATGGTTAGGGTCAGATTTCCAGTGAGCCTTTACCTTGTGGATGTACGCTTTGTGAGTAAACTGCTGTGTCAGGGTGTGTATATACACCAACAGATCCCTTATTTGACAGGTGTGCCATCAGAGGATGTAAAGTTATTTTTCTCCCAGAATGATAAAAACTCAGTAAGGGATAAGCAGACCTAATTAGAGTCTGCAAAGATGATGGCATCCTTGTCACCATGGGGCATAACCTTTAATGCATAGGCCACAGCTGCCAATTTGGCATACTGTGAGGAGATAACAGTTCATTTTCTGGAAATGCACCTGAAATAGTCATCTTTGTCTAGGATGAGCACCCCAAATCCTGCTACCTGTTCTCCATCCACATAGGAGGTGGAACCATCTGTAAAGGGTTGCATGTTATTTACCTCTTTAGGGATCCAAGGAGTGAAAGTTCCTCGGTCAATTAATGGACAAAATTTTGATCCTAGGAGGTGGGAGCTTAACAGAAAAAATATAATTATTCGAGTTTTTATGGAATGGGCTTTGTTTTATTCACTTGCCATTATTTAATATAATTAACAGTTTAATTAAACTAGTATTATATGTATTTGTTGTACTGATTTAGGGATAACTGTGTCTGTTATTATTATTTACTGTTTTAATTTGGGAGTGTTATTGTATTGAGTCTGTTTTATTCTGACTCTGCTTTAGTAATATAATGTTTTGGGAAGGAGTAAAGACAATCAGGCACTATTCCCCCACCAGGTTCAGGGAAATGCACCCCTTTGAATATTCCCCATTGTCACCAGATACCTATTTAAGCTGTCATGCTTTGGGGATAGCCAGGTGAAGGAGAAGGAGGAGAACTGGGCCTTGTGGGGGAATGGAAAGGGGGGGACAGATTGAGGTGGTAGGGACCAAGAGATGCCCTGGGGTGAAATGGAGACAGGACAGAGGTATCTGTTGTCTTGTCCCCCTAACCAAGGGCTCCATAATTAATAAGTAGGAGCTGAGGTCTTCCTCGACAGCCCATCCTACTCGGGTGGTGTTATGCAATGCCAGATCTATTAAAAACAAGACAGCTATTATAGCTGATCTTGTTGAAATAGTAGATCTGGCTTGCATCAAAGAGACCTTGCTGGATGATAATGCAGGCCCTATATTGGTCTCAGGTATTCCTGCTGGGTACTCGGTGATACACTGCCTGAGGTTGGATCGTAGGGATGGGGGTGTTGCCATCATATTTAGGATGGAACTGGGCCTTGTGGATGTGCCAGTGGGGCCCACGAGATCCTTTGAATGTATTCTGTGTGAGGTTGCAGGGTGTGGGATACTCCTCATTTATTGTCCACCGATGGTGGAGAATTCATGCAGGAGATAGCAGACTTCATCATTGATGTGGCATTAGAGTCCCCCAGATGGTTAATTCTGGGGGACTTCAATGCCTGGGTCAATGATGAACTCTCACAATTTGGTCAGAATCTCCTCCAACTAATGACCATGCTGGGAGTTACACAGGTGATTACCTCCTCGACCCATATAAGGGGTCACTCATTGGATCTGGTGTTCCTCCTATGGATGGAGATAACTGATTTGGGGGTGGAACCAGTCAATTGGTCTGACCATCACACCATAAGGTTCAGTTTCAAGGCCCCCCCCAATAGACCTTCCCTGATGGAAATGGTCCAGTACTGCCTTTTAAGAGGTGTTATCCCTAAAGGTCTTCTGGTGGTGCTGGACCTATCGGATGTTTTGGGTGAATGCATGAGTCAAGGGGATTTCATACTAGACTATAATAGAGTGGTGGGAGAGGCCCTTGACAAGATTGCTGCAGTTCATGTTCATCCGCTCCCTCTTCACCAAAGGACCCCCTTGGTTTGACGGTTCCTTGAAGGAGCTAAGGAGAGTTGGTTGAAGTCTAGAGAGAGCATGGCGGAGGTCAGGCCTGGATGCTGACAGGCTTAGATTGATAGAACATTATAAGGGCTATCAATCAGAAATCACCTGTAAGAAGGCAGAATTCCTGTCCAGGGAGATTTCTGCTGCACAGAATCATCCGGCTCAGCTCTTCCGGACTGTGGACAGACTGTGCAATCCAGTTTGTCTTCAGTCTTGAAGGGCATTTTCTCAGGCTAAATGTGAGGAGTTCACTCGATTCTTTGCAGATAAGGTTTCCAGCATCCAGTCTGGCATCGGCCCTACTCTCCCTATGAGGGAATGTGGAGATTGGAGAGATGTGATGAGCACTCACTCTGTTTGGGCAGACTATAGCCAGCCAGAATTCATGGACATTGTGCAGATCATCCAAATATTGCTCCCAACCAGCTGTAGTTTGGATCTGGGCCCTAAATCCCTATTAATGGGTTGTGTAGATGTTATCTGCCCAGTCCTAGCTAAAATTGTCTCAGGATCCCTAGACAGGTGTGTCTTTCCAGATCCCCTTAAGGAGGTGGTCGCACAACCACTCCTAAAAAAAATCCTTGGACCCTAACTGCCCAACTACCTGCAGGCCTGTCTCTAACCTTCCTTTTGCTGGGAAGGTTATTGAGAAGGAGGTGGTTGCGATGAAACTGGATGACCCACCTTGTGACCCACAATGTCTATGATGTTCTCCAGTCTGGATTTTGGAAGCGACATCGCATCGAGACTGCATTTGTTCGGGTATTGCATGTTCTCCTAATAGCGAGGGATCGAAAGGCACATACCATCTTGGTCCTTCTAGATCTCTCCTCAGCATCTGACACTGTGGATCATGGTGTGCTTTTGGAGTGCCTGCAGTGTCTCTGTGGACTGTCAGAGACAGTACTAGAATGGTTTCAATCCTTCCTCATTGGCAGGTCTCAGAGGGTGGTCACTGGCATTTATTCCTTTGATGCCCTTCCCATGTTCTGTGGGGTCCTGCAGGGCTCCATATTGGTGCCCATGTTGTTGGCAGTGTATATGCTGCCATTAGGAGATATAATTAGATGATAAAGGTTGAGTTTTCACTGCTATGCAGATGATACTTAACTGTATCTGTCATTTCTACCTGAACAGGGGGATGCAGTCTCTGTGTTTAACAATTGTCTCACCATGGTCAAGGACTGGTTGAGCACCAGGTGGCTCAGACTGAACCCAGACAAGGCTGAAGTGTTGGTTGTGAACCCTGGTCATCCTGGGGTGGGTTTGGGAGCTGGGCAGGCATTGGGCATATGGCTTGACGGTATCCAGCTCACTACCACTGACCAGGTGCACAACTTGGATGTTGTTTTTGGTGATGGCTTGACCCTGAAATCTCAGGTGTCCGCTGTTGTCAAATCCTCTTTTTACCATCTGAGGAACATTGCCTGAGTGAAACACCTGGTTCCCCCCGGATGACCTTCCAACATCGGTTCACGCCTTCATCACCATCCACCTTGACTACTGCAATGACCTCTACCTAGGGCTTCATGGGGTTGATATCCACCACTTGCAGTTAGTACAGAATGCGGCAGCCAGGCTATTGACTTGTACATTTAGGACCAGTCATATTATGCCTGTGCTGCGTGGACTGCATTGGCTGCCTGTTCAGTGGTAGATCATCTTTAAGGTCAGTCTTTTGACCTTTAGAGCCCTACACAAACTAGGACCCAGCTACCTGCAAAATCTCTTGACTCCCTACCTTCCCCTCCTTCCCTCTCTGATCCACCAATGAAGGAGTGCTAGGGATTCCCAGGGTACGTTTGCAGACATCTGGTGCATGTACTTTTTCTTTTGTGGCCCCTACCCTGGGGAATTCTCTACCTCATTGGCTGAGAGAATATCTGACCATCAAGAGATTCAAGTCAGAATTTAAGACTTATCTCTTTCAGATGGCCTTCCCAGATGATTTTTATAAACTTATACCTATATATCTGTAATGTTATCAATTTGTGCGTTTATGGTTTAACTTGTAAAGTGCTTTGATTTTAAGAAAGGTGCTATATAAATAAAGTTTGCTTCCTTGCTTGCTTGCTAAAGACACAATACATGGCGGTATCCTCTAAAACATCTGGTGTAGCTGATAAAATGGTCCTGGCTCAGGTAACTCAGGAGGCTGGAGTGCAAAGTCATGTGGCTTACCTGTGTAGAGTAGGCCATGGGCCAAGACTGAGGGCATTTTAGCAGGCAGTACTTTGATGTCCCAGTCCTGCAAAAGCAAAGACCAGTGGAAGAGTCTAGTGTTGAAGACTGGATCATCTTTTACTCTGTCTGAAAGCAAAAAGTTAGTTGGGGTATGGCAGATATGCAAGACAATAGGAGCATACCCATTGATGTACATAAATTGTTTGACAGCCCAGTAGGTTTCCAAGAGTGTTCTTTCACAGAGACTGTATTTTGTCTCTACTGGGGACAGCATCTGGGACGCATAAGCAATGGGCCTGAAATATCCATTGTACTTTTGTGTCAGAACTGCAGACATGGCCACATCAGAGGTGGCAGTTTCCAAATGGAAGGGGAGGTTTGGGTTAGGGTTGATCAGTGCTGGGGCTGAGGCCAAGGCCTGCTTAAGCTGTGTAACAGCTTCAGTGTGAGTGGGGCACCATGTCCATGGGACATCCTTTTTCAGAAGTTCATACAAATGAGCAGCCTTCACGGCAAAGTCGGGGATAAAATCCCTAAAGTAGTTTATCATGTCTAAGAAGCATCTGAGTGTTGCCACACTAGTAGGAAGTGGAAGCTTTTGCAAGCTCTGGATCTTCTTGACAGCAGGTCTTTTGCCTTGGTCTGTGATATGTAGGCTAAGGAAGATGACCTCTTTCTCACACAATTGTGCCTTAGATGGGTTGTACTTGAGGCGTGTTATCTTGAGGAGTTCATCTAGAAATGCCAAATGATCTTCTTTCATGGTGGTTGCTAAAAGCAAGTCATCCACATACTGCAGGAGACACTGGGGAGTGGAGAACCCCTGCAGGGCATCCATCATGTGGAGATGGAAGAGGGAAGGTCTGCTGTGCAAGCCCTGGGAAAGGCAGGTCCAGGTGTACTGGCATCCATCAAAGGTGAAAGCAAATTTGCATTGGCTTTCCTGTGCTAATGGGAAAGACCAGAACCTATTAGAGATGTCAAGGGCTGTGAACCACTTTTTGTCAGGTGTCAACAGCTTGAGAACATCATTACTGATGCTACTGTTGGGGCGCAGCTGGGGGTAACCTTGATTGAGTTTCCTGTAATCAGTTGTGAGTCTCCAATCTCCATTTTGCTTTTTCACAGACCAAACAGGTGATTTGACAGTGGAGACACAGGTCCTAATCACTCCTTGTTGAAGAAGTGATTGGATGGTCTTCCTCAGTGAGGGCAAGGCATTAGCAGGGAAAGGATACTACTTCTGCCTCACAGAATCAGGTGCTGTGATTTCAATGGTAGTGTGCATCCTACCACAGTTGTGCTTGTTAGTGGCAAACACATCAAGGTGTTTTTGCAGCAAAGTTGCAAGCTCAGAAAACAGGTCATAACTTTTGAACCAAGCCATGATGTCATACTCCTTGTTGTTATGGGAGATGGCTGCCACTACATGTGAGTCTGGGATAGTGACAGCATGACATTGTCCTTTGATCAGGAGAAGTAGCCAGTTGGCTAGGTTCACTACACAAACATGTAGTGCTAGAAAGTCAATTCCCAATATGCTGGGGTGATGACCAAATATCATGAGGCCAAAGACAAAATTAGTCCTGAGGTGACCTACCACCACAGGTAGAGGAACAGATTGGTAGGTGTGTAGCTGAGTACCATCTACACTCTGGGCACTGGTCTTCTAGCTGGTAGACCAGTCAGATGAGACTGGGTCCTCATCATGGAGGACTGACATGGCTGCTCTGGTATCCAGAAGCATGGTAATTTGGCGGCCTCTGACCATGGCCTTTACACAAGGCCGTCTGTTTGTATAAACAATCAAGTCACTCACAATCCAGACTGGGGCCTGTAATTGTCAATCTGCATTTTCAGAATCATAATCACCAAGTTGTTCCTGAAATCTGAGGCCTGCAGGATCTCTCTGGGCTGGCTGTATGTCTTGCACAGGATACAGATGTGCCTGTGATGTCACAGGCACGGCAGTGACCTGTACGGATGGTTACTTCTTGGTCATCACATCAGCCTAACTAGTAGCTGACCCACAAAATGATTCTTCCCTTGGTGATTCATTTGTTCAATAGCAGAAGGCAGGAAAAGAGTCCCCCTGGCCACATGGTTGTCCAGTGGCTGGAGCGAGAGCTGCTATGATACACTTAGGCTGAGCTGCTCTGTCATCAGGGACCTCCTTCAGCAGTTTGCGGAGGCTCTCATTTCCATCTTTGAGGCTTTGATAGCTAGGACCATTGCTGCTCCAGCCATCAAATTTGGTATTTGGATTTTCCAATTGATCCTGTTTGTTCCTGTTGTTTTTATGATTCCGGACCCCACCCCCATGTGACTGTTTGTCATCAGAAGGGGTGTCAGATTTATTTTTATTGTCCTCGATGGTGTAGTGGGTTGGGGTGTCTGAGGTGGGCTGTACTGCAGCTACTTGTGCTGCTGGAGCTTGGATGGTGGTAGCATTGTTGGTTTTACTGGAAGCTAGATTATGGAGGTATACCTCGTATGCTCACTCCGTTTTGGTGAGAATATTCACAAAGGTGTTGGTACTCGGGTAAACATTAAGCTCAACCTTTTCCCGGAGGGCAGAGTCATGTTCTCGAATTATAAATCCTTGTACTCAATTTGGTCTCGGTGTGCAATTTCACCTGCAAGGCCTTTGCCAGTTTCATAGGTGAGCCATAACCATTGGTGGTAGGCTGCGGGGATTTTCTTCACATTTTGCTCAACCTTGTAGGCCAAGCAGGCTCCAACAACACCCAGGGAGCTGGCAGCTATGAGGCCTGCAGCGATGTCATTATAGGCAAGTGTTTCACAGTTGCGCACTATTTCAGAGAGTTTGGCCCAGAGGCTAGGTTTGATCATCTGTTTTAAGACTTGAACCTGGTACTCAGGTTGAAGAGAAAGCTTCTGAAAGAAGGAGTGCACCTTTTCCAAGTGATAACTGAGATTGTCAGCTGGGCCCATCTGTCTAATACTTTGGGCAATTTGCTGGACAGAGTGAGTGAGTGACTTGTAGAGAGTTGGAAATATGAGTAATTGTGTTCAACTCAATACGTTCCATGGTGCCGCGAAGTGCAGCTTCTGCTGCCGCGTTAGTGACTGCCTTGTATGCATGATCCTGATTGACAGTGTCTACAAACATTCTATCAATTTGATCCTGGAAGGCACTTTGTTGGTCCTCCGGTACAGTGATATTACTAATAGCCTCTTGAATTAGGCCATGCACCTCTGCTGTGTCCTCCCTGGTGAGGGGAGCAAGCAGAGGTGTGCCACAGAATACAGACTGTCCACCTGTGTCATGGGTGCCACTGTCTTGGTGTTGTAGATGGCTTGCACCATGTTTGTGTAGACATGGCAACACAGAGTGCATGCTGATATGGGTGTCAGCTTGTGGATGGCCTGCGGGGGTTACACCATCAAGGGCATTGGACTTGAGTGTGACGTGGCATGCCTCATCACCAAAGTCAGAGTCATCATCACCATATGATGCAATCTCAATGGGTGTGTACCAAAACCCATTCATAGCCTTAACATGGTGGGCAAAAACCTCCAATTGATGGTGCAACCTCACCAACTTTTCTCTACACTTCTTGTGAAAAACTCTTGCAGTGCCCTGCTCAATACCTCTCTCAACCTCCTGTTGTAACACTCTGTTCATGACACCCAATTCAACATTTCCTTAAGCTTTTTATCTAACTCACGATTCACTCTCTGATACTCTTATTTCAACTCAGCAGTCTCCTCTCTCAAACCCTCATTCCTATCACTCAAAATATCATACAAATATGCTAACTGTTTCTTATCACATTTCAACCTTTCACAATTATCTCTTAACATGCAAATTTCTTACTCAGAGTCTTAAGCAGTACAGTGCAATAGTCTGTTATTAGCATCATGGAGTGACTGTGTCTCCTCCACTAGTTTCTGTTCCTTTTTCTGTAACTCCGATGCCTGCAAGCCCCTCTTTTTTTTTTTAGAGACACATGTTGCAGTTCAAAGGAGGAACACCTCACTGTCAGACTCTCAACAGTGGTATGTAGAGCTGCAACCACAAGACCTTGAATGTTGTATTTCTTGGCTGTTTGTTTGGACTGTAAGTATTGGTCAGATATTAGCAGCAATGGTTTGTCTGCAGATGTTGTATCCAGCATGAAATCTGTCCATCTGCCATGGGATGTGTGGTAGTTTGAGACACCCAGTCTCAGTTCTATGCACAAGTCAGACATAACAAAGAAGGGTATAAAAACAAACAAATAAGCAGTTGGAAAACTGGACAAAATCCTTGGTGCCATCACCCAACCGCTTTCCATTCCCCAGTGGGTAAACAATGATGCCAAGAATGCATGCTGTCACTGACAGAGGTAGTGTTAGGAGGTCTGGTGTGGGTCTGCCATGCCAGAGACCAAGATCGCAACCACTGTAAGCATGAGTAGGTCCAAGTAGACAAATGTTGCACTACACTAATCGATATTCAAAATAAATTGAATGGAATCTTTTTTTGCACCTTCCAACCTGCACACAGTCACCAAAGGTAACAGGGTAATAAGTTTACTTTTCTCAGGTTCTTGTTGAAACAGCACAAAAGAAGAGACAACAGACAAGTGGAGCACAAGTAATAAATGTAATTTATTAGTTGCAAATAATAATGATACAGGCTTACTACCAACAGAGAAAACACTAGGAGAACTTCCATTTTCCTTACTTACATAAGCTGCAGTCTCTAGTCTAGTCTTGTCTCAGAGAAACTACATACTGCAAAAAGTCTTATACCCTGATAATTACTATAGAAACAGCTAAACAAGATACATAAAATGTGTGTAATTGGCCAAACACAGGTGACCTGAGTAACTTTCCTAAATAACATAAGAAGCTGCTTAGCTAGCAAAGATAACTGAATAAAATGAAGGTCTGTGTGTCCAAAGTTATTGCAATTACAGTGATGCACAAGCAGTAAAGGTGGCACTGTTGCCTAACTTATGATTATACAATAAAATATAATGGAAAGCATCTCCCAGGACCAGAATACATTTGTAAAACATAATGGAGCATAATATGCATTAGTAAAATACAGTAGAACACAGATCCTGGCACTTATGCATATATAAGTTTCTCTGCCCTAAGGTTAGTACATGTACTTACATATGTGCTGCTGTCTGTGAGGTGGGGGTACAATCAGGGGTGCTGGACCATGGATAACACCAGTGAGTTTGACCTCTGTGGTGGTCTTGAAGGGAATTATTAGGGATCATAGTGAAAAAACATCAATAAGGAAGGCATGACTGAGAACTCACAGCATGGATTCACTAAAGGGAGATCTTGTCAGACTAATTTGTTGTCATTCTGTAATAAAGTTACTCTCACCCCATCCAATGTGTAAACAAGATGAGGTGGTGCAGTGTAGAAGAATGGGGTGAGAGTTAGGGCCCAATGACCCCAACACACACCTTGATGCCTGTTGGTGGGAGTGGCGTGGAGGTGGGGTTCAACAGGTGGGAACCCTAATGGTGAATGTCCTCACATTTGTCACTGTAGAAGAACCCTAACTGATTCATTAACAACATTTTTTGCATAGAATTTCTTTACTTTTTAAGAAAGAAAAGAAAAGTAGAAAGTTGCGCGCGTTGGTGTCAGGCCCTGCGCTCTCACCAACTTCAAAGTGTCAGACCACATTACACACTCAATGACTAAATAGTACATTGACAACAGCAAGGCCACCCACCAAACAAATGTTAATCTAGTACAGCAATAGAAAATGCTGTCCACAAAACATAAACTGTGCCACACAATATCTCCACAAAGAATATATTGTCCAACACATAAATATATTGTCCAACACATAAACACCACTATTGACATCTACAGGTCATGCCATCAACACCGTCTAAATTTCAAGTAAAAAGACCAAGCTGTGTCCAAGATATAACATGTCAAAATTTGAAATTTTCATTCATCAGTGTGGCACAGTTCCACACCTGTTGACATTTAACACACACAACAACTGAAAACTAATTCCATGACACTAAGGCTAGGCACTCTATCAATTTCAAGCCACCAGCACTATCCAAAACACTCTCCGTAACACATAAAGTGTGTCACACAATATCTCCACAAAGAAAATTTTCTCTGACACATAAATATTATAATTCATACCTACAGAACATGCCATAAACACCCTCCAAATTTCAAGTAAAAAGACCAAACCGTTTACAAGATATTCAATCTTAAAGATTGGTAAAATTTCTCTATCTATTCCACTATAAAAAATCTAGCCATCTTGTCCCCCCTCACAATCAAAGAATCTCATGGTCAAAGAATTTGCAGGCTCACGAAGAAAGTAAAAAACTGTTCTAATTTTAAAAATTCAAAGAATTGTGGTAAATCACCACCATGGCTCATCAGAACGAAGCCCCCTGAGTAAAACCCACCCTCATATGTCTACTTAGGACACCCCAGGGCTGAGAAAATAGATGTTTTTATCTGGCCACCTCATCCCTCACTCGCAATGCAAGATTGCAATCAAAGAATCTCGAAATCAAAGAATTTGCAGGCTCGCGATCAAAGAAATTGCTCGCTCACAAACAAAGAGCGAGGGATGAGATGGCCATATTTAAAAATTGATTTTCTCAGCCCATGGGGTGCCCTAGAAAGTTAAATGAGGGTGGGTTTTTCTCAGGCGGCTTCGTTCTGCCCCATCTGAATAAAAAAAGTTATATTTTCAATATCTCTGATAATCTAGTGGCCCCCCCATCATAATAAAATAGACAATGATCTCTGTATCACTGGTAGTCTAGTGGCACCCACCCCCCTACCCAGCCATGCCAGTCCACCCAGCACCCCCTTCCCCAGCTGGTGACGGGCATAGCCCACCTCTTACCTCCATGGTCAGCTGCCGACTGTGTGTATTACCAGTGCTCATGCAAAGAGGCATTCAGAAATAATTTCAGAGTGCCTCTTTGAATTAGAGCTCATAATACACACAGTCATCTGATGGCCATGGAGGTAAGAAGTGAGCTATGCCAGTCACGACTGAGGAAGGGTAGGGTGATGGGTGGCATGGCTGGGTGGGGGAAATACCAGACTACCAAGAAATTGCAGATGCTTATTAATTTTATTATGATGGAGGGCAGCTAGACTACCAGGAACATGAATAATAATAATAATTTAATACAGATCAGGGGGGCCACTAGACTAACAGGGATATAAAACAGAAATATGAATGAAATACACATTGGTGGGGCCACCAGACTACCAGGGATACAGACATCATAATCCATTTTATCACGATTGGGAGAGGCCACTTGACTACCAGGGCTATCAACAATAATAATTTAATTAAGATCGGGGGGGCCACTAGACTACCAGGGATATAAAAGAGCAATATTAATAAAATACACATTGGGGGGCCACTAGACTAACAGGGATACAGAGACCATTATCTATTTTATCATGATGAGGGGGCCGCTAGACTACCAGGGATATTGAAAACATAATTTTTTTTTATTCAGATGGGGCAGAAAGAAGCCCCCTGAGCAAAACCCACCCTCATTTAACTTTCTAGGGCACACCTGTGCTGATAAAATCTATTTTTAAATCTGGCCATCTTGTCTCTCGCTCGCGATGCACGATCGTGATCAAAGAATCTCGCAATCAAAGAATTAGCAGGCTCGCAGTCAAAGATTGTTAGCGAGATGCAAATTAAGATTTTAAAAGCTCAGAACTCTATTTTTTGACCAATTTGGATGAAACCAAAAGCATGGCTCAATAGATCAGAGTCCCCCGAGTAAAGTCCATCCAAGTTTTACTTCAGAAGTGACCCTGAGCCGAGATTTTTGTGTTTTTCCAATTGAAAAATTGAAAATAAGATGGCGGACCTCGCAATCAAAGAATTTTTAAAATGCTTGGGGAAAAAGATTCTTGAACCATGAGACTGCAAATTATTTGATCGCCAAGCTGGACCAGGTGGCCAGAACCCCCGTTCTTTGTTTGCAAAACATACATATAAATGTTCCCATTGACTTATAATGGGAACTTAAAGAGGCATAACTTTTGAATGCCATAATATTTTTTCACCAAATGAAAAGTGGCATGTTTGGTGACCAAAGCTCTTTTAAACAAGCCATCTTGCAGAGCAGCACACCACACAATGGCCGTGCAAGGCCACATCAAAATCCCGAAAGCTGCCTCCAAAAATGGATAATTTTGCATTTTTCAGTGTTTTCATACACAAGGACTGTAAGTCCAACCAAAATGAAATTTGGAAATCAAGAGAGCTACCATGGCCCACTGTGCATACCAAATTCCAGGCAAATCTGTTGAATGGGTCCAAAGATATTAATGCCCAAACTTTTGACTTTAGTATGTAAGTGACGCCTGAACCCTAACTATAGTAGTCCAACCACACCACTATAATATATATATGTACTATTAGAGGCAAAAAACTCCATTTAATGCATTAGTTAGGGTTGTTCCACAGCGACAAAAGTGAGGAAATTCGGTATTAGGGTTGAAAGACCCCCTTGGACCCCCCACCCACACCCCCAACCGGCATCAGGGTGCGTGTTGGGGTTGCCAGCCCTAACTCTCACCCAATCAGATGTGTGAAGAAGCAGAGGTATAGGAGAATGGGGTGAGAGTTAGGGCTGCAATCCCAATGCACACCCCAATGCCGGTTGGGGGTGTGGGCGGGGAGGTCCAAGGGAGTCTTTCAACCCTAACACTGAATTTTCTTCCCTTCAGTCACTGTGGAACAACCCTAGCTAATGCATTAAACAGAGTTGTTTGCCTCTAATTTCTCTTCTTTTGAGAATGATAATGAGAAATAGTGAATGTAATGCAGCGGCAGGATGTCTTGTCACATAGTAACACGGTGCCCGTAAAAGCAAATGGTAATGCGCATGGTGACACAAGGTGAAACACAAAGATAAGCAGTACAGTAGACACAAATGGTTAAAATAATGGAAGCGCAAGCACAAATGAAAATGCAAAGGGTAACGCATATGGTGCCATAGACGGGAATAGTAAGTGAAATGGGTACAGAACCGCAAGCAGAAGCGGTAAGGGTAATAGTAATGTGTTCATACGCAGTTTTCCCAAAAGCTGCATAGAGAAAGACAGTGAGTACAAAGAATGTATGCATAATAATGGGTCTCGGAGCAGAAAATGAGGAGTTGAATACTAAATTGCTTATATCTCAGGAACCGTACGACATAGAAAAAAATTTTAAAGTCGCATGATTTATGACTTTCCTGGCTAGTTTCATACTTAGCCCCCATTAGGGGGCTAAGTATTTTTCTGACAAAAAGTCTATATCTCACACCGTTTCCGAGATACGGGCCCTGAAAGGTGCGGCAAACGCCATAATGTTATCCTATGGGGAAAAAAGAGCTGTTCGGAGTGCCATAACTTTGGCTTCCTGTAATATTTTTTCACTAAACTACTGAAAGGAACATCTTTGGGATGTTGGCTTTCTTTCCTCCAATTTTCAGCCCAAAAGACCAAACCGTTATTTTGCAACAGGGGGCGGCAATGAATTCCTGTAATGCGGTGGATGCCGTAATGTTATCCTATGGGAAAAAGCAGCAAATTTGGAGTGCTGTAACTTTGCCGCCTTGTAATTTTTTTTCACCAAAACACTGAAAGGCACATCTGTCTGATGTTGGCTGCTTTCCCTCCAAAGTCCAGCCCAAAACACCGAACTGTTCTTTTGCAACAGGGTGGTGAAGAATTGCTGTCATTTTCCCACAGCCTGGAAAAGTACTGTTGAACTTTGCAAAAGCTTTCGCAAATTCATGTGACACTGTCACAAATGCAAAAATACTTTGCGAAAGTACTTTTTGCAGAAATTTGAAAAACATATTTCTGGGGCATTTAACCCAAAATAAAGACTTGCCTAGCATCCTCAGGGTCCAACTAGGTGAATGCAAAAAAAAATTAGTTGCTAGAGGGTCCCAAATTTAAATGGCAAGCATTTTTCTGATGACCAACTGAAAGCAAAATGGCAGATTTGTGACAGTAAAAGGGCCATTTGCAAAAGTAACAACTGCATTTGAGACACTGTCAAACTTTTAGTAAACTTCTTCCATTGACTTATAATGGGAAATTGTTTTTTGAATAACTTTTGAACCATTTAATATTTTCTTACAAAATCTTCAAAAGGCACATCGGGGACCACAGGACCGCAGCCGCATGTTCCCTAAAGATTTTGGACCAGTTGCGCAAACCGTGTGACCTGTAGAGACAAGTAAAGAATTCAAAAAAAGTGTAAATGCGTGCAGATCATGCTTAATAACTCTGTAGCCATATATCCGAACAGTACAAAAGTTTGCAGATCCCAAGATGTATCGTTCTTGATCATGTATTCCAAATTTCAGGCAAACGTTCAATGGTTGCAAAGTTATTAAGGTGCAAAATTTTAGGTTTAACATGTAAATGGCTCCTCAACTCTAACTATGGTAGCACTACTGTGTTACATTATACATATATATATATATATATATATATATATATATATATCTATATATATATATGTGTGTGTGTATATATATATATATATATATATAGAGGCAAAAATACTCTGTTTAATGCATCAGTTAGGTACTTCCACAGCAACAAAAGCAAGGAAATTCAATAATAGGGTTGAAAAGCTTCCCTTGCACCCACCCCACCCTGCCCCTAAGCCAGCATCGGGTGTGTGTTAGGTCATCAACCCTAACTCTCACCCCATCACATGTAAAGAAGCTGAGGTGGTGAAATATAGGAGAATGGGTGAGAGTTAGACTGACAACCCCAATGCACACACTGATGCCGCTGTGGGGCAGGGTGGTGGGTGCAAGGGGTTTCAACCCTAACATCGAATTTCCTTGCTCTTGTCGCTGTGGAACAACCCTAACTGATGCATTAAATTGATTTTTTTGCCTCTAATTTCCCTTCTTTTTGAGAATGTGAAGTAGAAGTAGTGAATGGAATGTGATGTTTTCTGACATAGTAATGGTAAGTGCAAGGGCAACACAAGCGCTAACGGTTGTGCACATGGTGACAGAAATGTAAATGGTAAAGCAAATGTTAATAGAAATGCAAGCGCAAAGCGATGCCAAACTCAACAGTGATGCAAAAGGGAGATGCAACCGCATAAGGAAACGCAAACCGTGATGTGCACAGTCATGGTACGGCAATTAGAAACACAAATGGCAATGTTAACAGCATAAATAATGCCAAAGGGAACCAAAATGGAAATGCGAATGCAAGCGCACACAGAAACACAAACTGTAAAGTGCATAGTCATGGTACCATAATTGTAAATGCAAATGGTAAAGTTAACATGAACAATAACACCAAAGGAAACAGAAACAGAAATGGGAATGGAAGCACGTACGGAAACACAAACCGTAATGCACATAATAACATTACCACAGTTGTAATGCAAATGGTAATGGTAACAGCAACAATAATGCCAAAGGAAACAAAAATGCAAAAGCAAATGGAAGTGCGTATGGAAACGCAAACCGAAATGCGCATTGGCACAGTAACACAATTGGAAACACAAATGGTAACAGTAACAGCAACGAAGATGCAAACCGATAGAGAAAAGCAAATGCAAACGAAAGGGGTGCCAGAAATGCAAACCGAAATGCAAACAGAAACAGTACTGGAAACGCAAATGGTAACAGTAATGCAATCGCAAGCACAAACGAGAATGCAGAAGGTAATGCACACGGAGGTGTACACGGGAACAGTAACGCAAACGGGTAAGGAAACGCAGTGGAAATGCTAACTGTTACAGTAACGGAAGCACGCATCTTGTTTTTGCCCAACAGCTGCATAGAGATACACAGTGTGTACAAAGACAGGATGTATAATAATGGGCCTCAGAGCAGAAAATGAGCTGTTGGAATACTAAATTGCTTATATCTCATGAACTGTATGCCGTAGAAAAAAATGTTAAATTTCACATGATTCATGAGTTTCCTGGCTAGGTTTCTACTGAATGAATAGCCCAAAGGGCTACACATTGTTGGGACAAAAATTCTGTATCTCGCACTGTTCCTGAGATACGAGCCCTGAAATGCACAGTGAACTCCACCATCTTAGTCTATGGGAAAAAAATTTAAACTTCAAGTACAGAAACTTGGCATCCATGTAATATTTTGTCACCAAACCACCAAAAGGCACATCTGAGAGATGTTGGCTGCCATCCCTCCAAATTTCAGCTCAAAAGACCAAACCATTCTTTTGCAGCAGGGTGGCAAAGAACTCCTGTCATTTTGGTCATAGTCTGGAAAAGTAGTGTCGCAATTTGCTAAAGCTTTTTCAAAATTTTGTGAAAGTGTCACAAGTGCGACACTACTTTGCGACACTACTTTTTCCAGAAATTTGAAAAACATATTTCTGCGGTGTTTAACCCCAAAATAAAGACATGATTAGCATCCTGAGGGTCGGACTAGGTGAACACAAAAAGAGTTGTCTTCCTAGAGGGTCCCAATTTTAAATGCCAAGCATTTTTCTGATCAGTAACTGAAAACAAAATGGCAGATTTGTGACACTACTAGGGCCATTTGCAACACTAAAACATTCATTTGCGAAAGTGTTGAACTTTTTGACTTTTCCCTTTGACTTATAATGGGAACTTGTTTTTTGAATAACCTTTGAACCTTTCAATATTTTTATACAAAATCTTCAAAAGGCACATCAGGGACCCCAGCCACACGTTCGCTGAAGTTTTCAAACCAGTCATGCAAACTGTGTGACCTGTAGGCATGAACAAAGAATGCACAAAAAAGTGGAATTGCGCATTCAGATGTCACTTAATAACTCTGCAGCCGTATATCCGACTGATACAAAAGTTGGCAGATCCTAAGATCTAGCATGCCCAACCATGCATGCCATATTTCAGGCAATTCCATTGAACAGTGGCCAAGTTGTTTAGGTGCAAATTTTCTCCCTTTAACCTTAAAAGTGCTACTCAACCCTAACTATGGAAGCACTACCGTGCCACCATAATATATATATATATATACATATACATATATATATATATATATATATATACACTATATACATATATATATATATATATATATATATATATAAAATATATCAAAAACTTTGTTAATGTATCAGTGAGGTTATAGATACAAAAGTAGGAAATGTGTCATTAGGGTTTCCAACTAACTTTTACACCCTCACACAGATGAAAGAGGGCCCAGGGGTGCATTGAAGATATCAGCCCTAATGCTCACCTCATTCCATTAGAAAATAAACTGGGTGGCACAGCATAGGAGAATGGGGTAAGAATTAGGGCTGACATCTTCAATGCCACCCTCCAATCTGTCTTTATCTGTTCAGAGTGGAGGTGTGGTGTTAGGGTTGGAAAACATAATGATACATTCCCCTACTTTTGTCACTTTAACCCTAACTGATGCATTAACAATGTCTTTTTTTTTTTTACAATTTATTGCCTTACTCTTTGAGATAATATAATAGTATCCTTATTTTACTGTGGGGAATGCAGGGTTCCCTCCATTCAGATGGTATAACAGTATGCTTATTTGGCCCCAGATTTTCAACATAGCCTTCTTATGACCCCATTGCATCTACCTAGTATAGAACATTTTCATATCCACTGCAAAACGTAATTCTGCTCAACTGTAATGCCATTCCATGCCACAGATGTGAAAAAGCATTTTTTGCAGGGTTTGAAAAGTGACAGCTGTACTGTTCATGAGGTGGTGTGAAAAAAGGTAATGTTGAAAATTTGGAGTGGAAATATAACAAACTGTCAAAGTTACATGAATGTGTAGAAAAAGTTAAATGACCGTGCATAACTCGGGTGTTTCTAGGTATTTTTGCACCAGATTTTCAATATGGCCTTTTAGTGATCCCACCTCATGAACACTGCTACTATCATTTCATTACTTGATCTCAAAAGCTGATTTCACAAAGCGACCATGCTATTCTGCCCCACAGGTGTGAAAATACATTTTGGGCAGGATGTGAAAAATGACAGCTGTACTGTGCATGAGGCGGTGTAAAAAAATGACAATGTTGAAAATTTGGAGTGAAAATATAAAACATTGCCACAGTTACAAGCTTGTAGCAAAATTTCAATGACCACACATAACTCAGGCATTTTGGGGTATTTTTGCACCAGATTTTCAACGTGGGCTTTTTGGGACCTCACCTCATGAACACTGGCACTGTAGGTTTGTTACACAGTCCCAATAGGTGATTGCATGCAGCATCCATGAAATCACCTTTTGGTACTGAGTAATGACACATCAGTGCCAGTATTCATGAGGTGGGGTCCCAAAAAGCACATGTAGAAAATTTGGCGCACAAATACCCCAAAATGACAGAGATATCAACAGAAGTTCAAAACACCATTGACTGACATTATAGGGCACTTTCCTTCATTATTCAGTTTGCAGTTCAGCTCTGAAGAGTGCAGACATTTCCCAGTCTACAGAAGATGACAACACCTGACCTCTGGAGGTAAGTATAGGGTGGGGGGCTGTGGTAGGTAGGTGTTCAGTGGGAGGGTCAGTATGGGGGATGGGGAGATGATGAGGGACCATTTTCCTTTTTACTGGTTGTAAAAATTAAAAAAAGACATTGGGGGACTGTTTTATTTCAGGGAGTTTTGCATTGTTTGGAGATACTGGGAGTGGGCTTCCCAGTGTCCCACAGTAGTGGGGAAGGGTTACAAATAACTGTGGACACTGGAAGTGGGTTCCCCAGTGTCTCTCACTGGAGGGGGTGCAGTACCAATAGAGGGATTGAGCACCCCGATATCTGCAACAAATTATTTAACTACATATTAAACAACATTTTGGGACACTGGGTATGCACTCCCCAGTGTCCCACAGTAGGAGTGGAGCATAACTGGGGACACTGGGAGTGGGCTTCCCAGTGTCCCACACTGGTGGTAGGGGGAGGGTGATAGTTCAGACCTGAGGATTAGGCACCTTTGTTGGTAAAAAAAGTTTAATTAATTAATAAATATTTTAAGACACTGGGAGTGGGCTCCCTAGTGTCCTGCAGTGGCAGGAAGGGGGTTCTACAGCTGACACAGGGATTGGGTACCCCAATGTTGGCAAAGATATTATTTTAAAATATGTGGAACGTGACTGGAGGGTGGTGAAAAATAATTCATTTTTCACCACTCGATAACTTCCTGCTGGTGAAAAAGGAAGTTAGCAAGTGGCAAAAAATTTATCTAAATTGTTATTAAAACACTCTCAGAGGTTGCCTTGCATGCAGTTAGTATCCATCATAATGGCGACTGCACTTGAGTGACTCAAATATGAGTGACTCAAGTTCAGCACTCATTATGTTAGTGATTCTGAAAGGGTAGCGACGGGCAAATGGAAGGTGAATGGAATGACAGGAAGTGGGCCGGAAGTGGAGGGAAGGTATGTGGGAGGTAGTGCAGTAAAAGGCTGCTGAGCTAGCCATGTAGCATGGTGATGAAGGTGGCTGGCTGCAGTGGGCAGGGTTCAGGGCTGGGGAGGTGCATACCATTTTGCAGGCAGGAGTATTTTTGATTTTTTATAAGTTTCACCCCTCCATGACATGCACCCCCCCCCGGAGTTGACAATATTTAGTAAAGTGGGTTGCAGGGGGAATTAAAGATGGCTGTTTGCCTGATTGTGTTCGCTTGGAGTGTACATCATTTTTAATTCTGGTGAAGTACACTTGCCCTGACGGCGATCGTGGTTTTGCGATCACTGTTATCACATGGAAAACATGCAGCCACTTAAGAATCCATCTAAGGGAGTCCCAATGAACAAAATACATGCCTTGGTGTAGCTTCATTTTTTTTAGTATACAAATTTTTTTTTTGTTGAAAAAAAAATGAAAACAACATGGTGGCTCGCGAACAAGGGTTTCTGTTCTTGAGAAAACAGGATTGCTCTTGCAAAACTAAATCCTGTTTTGCAATACCAAATCCTTATTCGCAAAAAATGCATCTATCCAAACATTGGAATATTCATCAAAACTCCCATTAGGATATAATGGGAACTAAAAAAACGTTATAACTTTGCAGCAGATTAATATTATTGCACCACATTTTCAGTCTATTCTGCTGTGAATTTTCTTTATGCCGTACAACAATCAGGCTAAAATTCCACACCATCTGGCCATAAGCAGAGGAGGAAAAAATGAAAAAAGAGGGACGTTTGACTTTTTTGTTCACTATTCAGATCTCAGAATCTGCACGTCCAACCAGAGTAAGACTTGCCACATCAAGAGAACTACCCCATGGGATAGTGCATACCAAATGTTGTGCCAAATCATTGATCTGTTGCAAAGTTATTAAAGTGCAAAATCTGATGTTTAACCTTAAACTGACTACTCAACCCTAACTATAGGGGTGCTATCATGTCACTATAATATATATATATATATATATATATATATATATATATATATATATAGGATATGTCATGGAGGACTGCAAATATCAATGATATTTCCCCCCAGGTACAGTTTGACCTTATGACCTCATGTCAGGTCTCAAGGTCAAACTGCACAAGAGGAAATATCACTGATATTTCCAGTCCCCCCATGACATATTTGATTTACGTAATGCCCACTTTTTCTTTTTTTTCATGTGTATTGTTTTTAAAGTTTTAAATATTTATATATAAAGTTCCTTTTCCACTGGTGTTTGTGGTTTGAAGAGGTAGCTAGTGTTACTGCAAGCTTCTTCTGGCAATACATCATCTCATTGGCTGATGTTTTGTGTGTGGGTGGATTTCACAGTTTTTAAAAGATGGTGGTGACACTACTCACTTAGTGAGGGAGACAAGTTGCTGTTCTGAAGTTGTGTTTTTTTTTTAAATGCATGTGCCAGGCATGTGCTGTGTGGTTGATCCTGCTTTTCTGAGGAGTTATCTGGTTGTTTCTGCTTTTGGTGGTGGTATGAAGTGACAAGGGAATGGCATTTGATGGAGCTGTGTACTGTGGAGGAAGTAGATGCCAGCCAGCAAAGTACTCCAAGCCAGTAAGCGGTAGTCTAGTTGACTGCTGGGGCTAGGAAGGGAGGGAGATGTTGTTCTGTACTTCTCAGGGCACTAAAAGGTTAAAAGAAAAAAGTTAAATAAAAAAAAATTAAGTGAACCTCTCAGTGTAAATGCCAGTTTCACACTGAGGAGGTATACAACTGGAGCTGGTCTGCAGGTGAAGTCTGTTGTTTGATGTCTACTTTATAGTACATTGTGGTGTGGGATCAATGCTTGTAAGGTGTAAGGTGTGAATCAATGTGTTAGGTAGAATGTGCAGGATTTAAATAAAAATAATGAAAGAAAGAAACACTTTTTTAAAGTCTCCAATGTGGCGTGCTGTTTTGTCGGGGTAGTGTTCGGAGAAGCTCTGTTGTTGGGGACTTGGGAGTTGATGGTGTGCTACAGTAGTTAAATTGTGCAGCTGGGATTAAAAAAAGTTAGTAAATCTCAGATGGGGTCCGGCGGGGGGGTTGGAGACGTGTTCTGTTTCAATTTTCTTTTACAGGTAGCTCACCCAGAGACACAAGTTCTCTTTCAGTGGTAGCCAGCAGGCCTTTCTTGACCCTTCCCTTGATCCCTTAACCCTGCTCATTAACTTTCTAAATCCCTGATGCCTGATACAGTTTCACTCCTTGCCTGATCCTTGGTTCATGGCCTCCCCCAATTAAAGCGGGACTATTGTCAAAAATCACAGGCATTAATAAATTCAGAATATGAATCAACATAGCCCCAATTACCTTCATGCCAAAACTGAGATCCCTAAGTTACTTTGTTAAAAGTTACAAGTCATATTACAACCCTAAATTCTCTGCCTGTTCAAAAAATCAAGTTTCAGTGAAGAGGTGCTGATGATGTCATTTCCTAAACTCACAGTCTAGCCCTCCCTATCAGCAAGCTGACAGGACCTGCTTCTTCAAAGTTTAATAAATATGTGCACATGGTTTTCTCCAGTAAAATAGGAAGCACCATTCAATAAACATTGCTCTAAAACCTATGTTTGTTTCAGCTTTTGTAACAAAGTTGACAAGTTCATATTTTGGTTTTTGGAGTTTTGTTGTCGTGGTCCTTTTCTGCTGGGTTGCTGGATGTTAAGTCACTGCACACTAATGTGAGATTTGGAGACTGGATATTTCTGATGTGGTGAAAGGCTGTGATCATTCACACCTATCAATCAATTGAGGTGATTTCTCAGGCTGACACTTTAAATCAATTATTCCATCACCCTGTAAATGGGGGTGGGAGAGGTAGTGCTGTTTTGAAACCTTACTAAAAGTTTCTATTCAGTAGCCAGCTCAATGCTTAATCAATCAATCAATCAATCAATCAATCAATATTTTATTCATCATCAAAGTATGAAAGAGTGGGATGTTCAGTTGAACAGAGTTCATTTTCTGTTTTCTTATTGACAGGCTGTTACTTGAGTTATATTCAGGCTCATCTGTGTTGTACTCCAAATTACGATGATTGTTTTACAAGGGCTAATACTTCCACCCCTAGTAGGAATTAACACATATAAGGCCCCTATTAAAACGTATTGTAAAGCAGATACTGACAAGCAGCAATTCAGTTACCAATATTGCAACACTTTCAGCAATACAACTTCCAAACAGGCACTGCAGAGTAACACTTCACATAGCATCAGTGGCCTGGACGCATGCTGACTCAGCATCCTGCAACTCCGGAGAAATGAACCACACCAAAAAGGCATTAAAATACACATTTGTCAACTTTGTCACAAAACCTGAAACACATAGATTCTATAGCACTATTTTAGAATGGTGCTGCCTGTTTTACTTGTGAACACCATTGCAGAATGATATTTTAACTTTGGAGAAACAGGTCCTATAAGCTTGCTGACAGGGAGGGCTAAACTGTGAGTTCAGATGACATCATCAGCACCTCTTCACTGAAACTGACTTTTCTTGAACAGGTAGTGAAATCAGGGTAACAAAATAGCCCATAACTTTAAAATGAAGTAACACAGAAACCTAATGTTTGGTATGAGATTTATTGGGTGTATGCTTATTCTAATTCTGCAATGTAGCACTTTTGACCAGAGACCCTCTTTAAGTCATGTAACTGTACCTCTTTAAGGGTTGCAAAATGGATTGTGGTGACCACTGATGGGTCCTGCATGCTACTAGCAATCTCCTTCCTGTCTCTACTCATTCCCTTCCTGCTCCATCCCACCAACTTCTATCTGCCTTGGCCACTGGACCATGCTGTGGGGGAGTGGGTACTGTAGCAGTTCAGGACCCTAACTCAGTAGTCTGCCCACATGTATCTTTCTCCTTGTGCTGCCTGCAACTATGTGAGAAGCTACTTGAACCTCCTGCACCCTTCCCCTTCTGTTAACCCCCTTATAGGCCTACCCCACATAGGGTATAGTGCCTAATGGTGGTTAACCCCTCCCTTTCTGTTTACTCCTTCATATGCTTACACCTGATAGGGTGCAGAGCATAGAAACATAGAATCTGACAGCAGATTAAGGCTGCTTGGCCCACCCAGCCTGCCCATTTTTCAGTGTCTACACTGTCACTGCATATGCTAATCAATCTCCAGTTCTTCCTCCCTCCCCCATTCTTTTTCACTAAGACACCCTTCTGCCTGTCCCATGCATTCCTGAGCCCCCCACTGTCTTTGCCCCCAACACGTCTGCTGCAGGGCTGTTCTTGGAATCCACCATGCTTTCTGTGAAGAAGTACTTCCTCACATCTTTCCTGATTCTCCCCTTCTAGCTTCATATCATGTCCTCTTGTTATTGAGTTCCTTTTTTCTAAAAACATTCTTCCCTCTTGTACCCTATTTACCCAAGTAAGGCATTTACAGATTTCTATCATATCCCCCCTTTCCCTTCTCTCTTCTAGGCTTTACATATTGAAGTCCTTTCATCTCTACTCATTGAACTTTGGATTCAGACCCCACAGCATTTTAGTTGCCCTTCTCTGGACTACCTCCACTCTGTCTGTCTCCTTCTGGAAATGTGGTCTCCAGAACTGGACACAGTACTCAAGGTGGGGTCTTACCAGTAGAGGTGGGTAAACTTAGAAATCCTTCCTTCATTGAGAAATTCATGAATTTTACCACATTTGTGAAATTCTCCTTTAGAGCAAAGTTCTACTTCACCTTAAAAGAGAACTTTTCAAATGGCGAAATTGTGAATTTCGCCTGTGAATTTCAGCTCTAAGGTGAATTTTGAAAATATCCTGCAACCAGCGAGGCTTCTCCACTAATTCCAGTACTCCCAATGGAGTGAAACAAGCCTGCTCAGCCCCATGAGTGAAGCCTGCAATCAAAGAGGCTTCTCCACAAATTCCAGTACTCCCAATGGAGTGAAGCAAGCCTGCTCAGACTCCTGAGTGAAGCATGCAACCAGCGAGGCTTCTACACTAATTCCAGTACTCCCAATGGAGTGAAGCAAGCCTGCTCAGCCTCCTGAGTGAAGCCTGCAACCAGCGAGGCTTCTCCACTAATTCCAGTACTCCCAATGGATTGAAGCAAGTCTGCTCAGCCCCACCTTTCCAAATGAAGCCTGCAACCAGCAAGCCTTTTCCACTAATTCCAATACTCCAAATGGAGTGAAACAAGTTTGCTCTGGCCCCTTAGTGAAGCCTGCAACCAGCGAGGCTTCTCCACTAATTTCAGTATTCCCAATGGAGTGAAACAAGCCTGCTCAGCCCCCTTAGTGAAGCCTGCAAACAAAGAGGCTTTTCCACTAATTCCAGTACTCCCAATGGAGTGAAACAAGCCTGCTCAGCCCCCAGAGTGAAGCCTGCAACCAAAGAGGCTTCTCCACTAATTCCAGTACTCCCAATGGAGTGAAACAAGCCTGCTCAGCCCCCAAGAGTGAAGCCTGCAACCAAAGAGGCTTCTCCACTAATTCCAGTACTCCCAACAGAGTCAAGCAAGCCTGCTCAGCCACCTGCGTGAAGCCTGCAACAAGAGAGGAATCTCCACTAATTCCAGTACTCCCAATGGAGTGAAACAAGCCTGCTCAGGCCTGAGTGAAGCCTTCAACCATTGAGGCCACTCCACTAATTCCAGTACTCCCAATGGAGTGAAACAAGCCTGCTCAGCCCCCTGAGTGAAGCCTGCAACCAGTGAGGCCTCTCCACTAATTCCAGAACTCCCAATGGAGTGAAACAAGCTCAGCCCCTGAGTGAAGCCTGCAACCAAAGAGTCTCTCCACTAATTCCAGTACTCCCAATGGAGTGAAACAAGCCTGCTCAGCCCCCAAGAGTGAGGCCTGCAACCAAAGAGGCTTCTCCACTAATTCCAGTACTCCCAATGGAGTCAAGCAAGCCTGCTCAGCCCCCCAAGAAAAGCCTGCAACCAGCAAGCCTTTTCCACTAATTCCAGTATTCCCAATGGAGTGAAACAAGCCAGCTCAGACTCCTGAGTGAAGCCTGCAACCAGCGAGGCTTCTCCACTAATTCCAGTACTCCCAATGGAGTGAAGCAAGCCTGCTCAGCCTCCTGAGTGAAGCCTGCAACCAGCGAGGCATCTCCACTAATTCCAGTACTCCCAATGGAGTGAAGCAAGCCTGCTCAGCCCCCCCCCTCCCCGAATGAAGCCTGCAACCAGCAAGGCTTCTCCACTAATTCCAGTACTCCCAATGGAGTGAAACAAGCCTGCTCAGGCCTGAGTGAAGCCTGCAACCAGTGAGGCCTCTCCACTAATTCCAGTACTTCCAATGGAGTGAAACAAGCCTGCTCAGCCCCCTGAGTGAAGCCTGCAACCAAATAGGCTTCTCCACTAATTCCAGTACTCCCAATGGAGTCAAGCAAGCCTGCTCAGCCCCCTTAGTGAAGCCTGCAAACAAAGAGGCTTTTCCACTAATTCCAGTATTTCCAATGGAGTGAAACAATCCTGCTCAGCCCCTTGAGTGAAGCCTGCAACCAAAGAGGCTTCTCCACTAATTCCAGTACTCCCAACGGAGTCAAGCAAGCCTGCTCAGCCCCCTGTGTGAAGCCTGCAACAAGTTAGGCATCTCCACTAATTCCAGTACTCCCAATGGAGTGAAACAAGCCTGCTCAGGCCTGAGTGAAGCCTGCAACCAGTGAGGCCTCTACACTAATTCCAGTACTCCCAATGGAGTGAAACAAGCCAGTTCAGCCCCTGAGTGAAGCCTGCAAACCAAAGAGACTTCTCCACTAATTCCTGTACTCCCAATGGAGTGAAACAAGCCTGCTCAGCCCCCAGAGTGAAGCCTGCAACCAAAGAGTCTTCTCCACTAAATCCAGTACTCCCAATGGAGTCAAGCAAGCCTGCTCAGCCCCCCAAGTAAAGCCTGCAACCAGCAAGCCTTTTCCACTAATTCCAATACTCCAAATGGAGTGAAACAAGTTTGCTCTGGCCCCTTAGTGAAGCCTGCAACCAGCGAGGCTTCTCCACTAATTTCAGTATTCCCAATGGAGTGAAACAAGCCTGCTCAGCCCCCTTAGTGAAGCCTGCAAACAAAGAGGCTTTTCCACTAATTCCAGTACTCCCAATGGAGTGAAACAAGCCTGCTCAGCCCCTGAGTGAAGCCTGCAACCAAAGAGGCTTCTCCACTAATTCCAGTACTCCCAATGGAGTGAAACAAGCCTGCTCAGCCCCCAAGAGTGAAGCCTGCAACCAAAGAGGCTTCTCCACTAATTCCAGTACTCCCAACAGAGTCAAGCAAGCCTGCTCAGCCACCTACGTGAAGCCTGCAACAAGAGAGGAATCTCCACTAATTCCAGTACTCCCAATGGAGTGAAACAAGCCTGCTCAGGCCTGAGTGAAGCCTTCAACCATTGAGGCCACTCCACTAATTCCAGTACTCCCAATGGAGTGAAACAAGCCTGCTCAGCCCCCTGAGTGAAGCCTGCAACCAGTGAGGCCTCTCCACTAATTCCAGAACTCCCAATGGAGTGAAACAAGCCTGCTCAGCCCCCTTAGTGAAGCCTGCAACCAAAGAGTCTTCTCCACTAATTCCAGTACTCCCAATGGAGTGAAACAAGCCTGCTCAGCCCCCAAGAGTGAGGCCTGCAACCAAAGAGGCTTCTCCACTAATTCCAGTACTCCCAATGGAGTCAAGCAAGCCTGCTCAGCCCCCCAAGAAAAGCCTGCAACCAGCAAGCCTTTTCCACTAATTCCAGTATTCCCAATGGAGTGAAACAATCCTGCTCAGCCCCTTGAGTGAAGCCTGCAACCAAAGAGGCTTCTCCACTAATTCCAGTACTCCCAACGGAGTCAAGCAAGCCTGCTCAGCCCCCTGTGTGAAGCCTGCAACAAGTTAGGCATCTCCACTAATTCCAGTACTCCCAATGGAGTGAAACAAGCCTGCTCAGGCCTGAGTGAAGCCTGCAACCAGTGAGGCCTCTACACTAATTCCAGTACTCCCAATGGAGTGAAACAAGCCAGTTCAGCCCCTGAGTGAAGCCTGCAACCAAAGAGACTTCTCCACTAATTCCTGTACTCCCAATGGAGTGAAACAAGCCTGCTCAGCCCCCAGAGTGAAGCCTGCAACCAAAGAGTCTTCTCCACTAAATCCAGTACTCCCAATGGAGTCAAGCAAGCCTGCTCAGCCCCCCAAGTAAAGCCTGCAACCAGCAAGCCATTTCCATTAATTCCAATACTCCAAATGGAGTGAAACAAGCTTGCTCTGGCCCCTGAGGGAAGCCTGCAACCAGCGAGGCTTCTCCACTAATTTCAGTATTCCCAATGGAGTGAAACAAGCCTGCTCAGCCCCCTTGAGTGAAGCCTGCAACCAAAGAGGCTTCTCCACTAATTTCAGTACTCCCAATGAAGTCAAGCAAGCATGCTCAGCCCCCTGATTGAAGCCTGCTACAAGTGAGGCATCTCCACTAATTCCAGTACTCCCAATGGAGAGAAGCAAGGCTGCTCAGCCCCTGAGTGAAGCCTGCAAAACGTGAGGCTTCTCCACTAATTCCAGTACTCTCTATGGAGTGAAACAAGCCTGCTAAGACACCTGAGTGAATCCTGCAACCAAAGATTCTTCTCCACTAATTCCAGTACTCCCAACGGAGTCAAGCAAGCCTACACAGCCCCCCAAGTGAAGCCTGCAACCAGCAAGCATTAATCACTAATTCCAATACTCCCAATGGAGTGAAACAAGCCTGCTCAGGCAACTGAGTGAAGCCTGCAACCGACAAGGCTTCTACACTAATTCCAGTACTCCCAATGGAGTGAAGCAAGCCTGCTCAGCCCCCTGAGTGAAGCCTGCAAAAAGTGAGGCATCTCCACTAATTCCAGTACTCCCAATGGAGTGAAGCAAGCCTGCTCAGCCTCCTGAGTGAAGCCTGCAACCAGCGAGGCTTCTCCACTAATTCCAGTACTCCCAATGGAGTGAAACAAGCCTGCTCAGCCCCATGAGTGAAGCCTGCAATCAAAGAGGCTTCTCCACAAATTCCAGTACTCCCAATGGAGTGAAGCAAGCCAGCTCAGACTCCTGAGTGAAGCCTGCAACCAGCGAGGCTTCTCCACTAATTCCAGTACTCCCAATGGAGTGAAGCAAGTCTGCTCAGCCTCCTGAGTGAAGCCTGCAACCAGCGAGGCATCTCCACTAATTCCAGTACTCCCAATGGAGTGAAGCAAGCCTGCTCAGCCCCCCCCCTCAAATGAAGCCTGCAACCAGCAAGGCTTCTCCACTAATTCCAGTACTCCCAATGGAGTGAAACAAGCCTGCTCAGGCCTGAGTGAAGCCTGCAACCAGTGAGGCCTCTCCACTAATTCCAGTACTTCCAATGGAGTGAAACAAGCCTGCTCAGCCCCCTGAGTGAAGCCTGCAACCAAATAGGCTTCTCCACTAATTCCAGTACTCCCAATGGAGTCAAGCAAGCCTGCTCAGCCCCCTTAGTGAAGCCTGCAAACAAAGAGGCTTTTCCACTAATTCCAGTACTCCCAATGGAGTGAAACAAGCCTGCTCAGCCCCTTGAGTGAAGCCTGCAACCAGCGAGGCTTCTCCACTAATTTCAGTATTCCCAATGGAGTGAAACAAGCCTGCTCAGCCCCCTGAGTGAAGTCTGCAACCAAAGAGGCTTCTCCACTAATTCCAGTACTCCCAACGGAGTCAAGCAAGCCTGCTCATCCCCCTGATTTAAGCCTGCAACAATTAAGGCATCTCGACTAATTCCAGTACTCCCAATGGAGTGAAGCAAGCCTGCTCAGCACCCTGAGTGAAGCCTGCAACAAGTGAGGCTTCTCTCCACTAATTCTAATACTCCCAATGGAGTGAAACAAGCCTGCCCAGTCCCCTGAGTGAAGCCTGCAGCCAAACAGGCTTCTCCACTAATTCCAGTACTCCCTATAGTGTGAAACAAGCCTGCTCAGCCCCCTGAGTGAAGCCTGCAACAAAAGATTCTTCTCCACTAATTCCAGTACTCCCGATGGAGTGAAACAAGACTGCTCAGCCCCCTGAGTGAAGCCTGCAACCAAAGAGGCTTCTGCACTAATTCCAGTACTCCCAATGGAGTCAAGCAAGCCTGTTCAGCCCCCCAAGTAAAGCCTGTAACCAGCAAGCCTTTTCCACTAATTCCAATACTCCCAATGGAGTGAAACAATCTTGCTCAGGCCCGTGAGTGAAGCCTGCAACCAGCGAGGCTTCTCCACTAATTCAGTATTCCAATGGAGTGAAACAAGCCTGCTCAGCCCCTGAGTGAAGCCTGCAACCAAAGAGGCTTCTCCATCTAATTCCAGTACTCCCAATGGAGTCAAGCCTGCTCAGCCCCTGAGTGAAGCCTGCAACCAAAGATGTTCTTCTCCACTAATTCCAGTACTCCCTAATGGAGTGAAGCAAGCCTGCTCAGCCCCTGAGTGAAGCCTGCAACAAGTGAGGCTTCCACTAATTCCAATACTCCCAATGGAGTGAAACAAGCCTGCTTAGCCCCCTGAGTGAAGCCTGCAACCAAAGATTCTTCTCCATCAATTCCAGTACTCCCAAGGAGTCAAACAAGCCTGCTCAGCCCCCTCAGTGAATCCTGCAACCAGCGAGGCTTTCCACTAATTCCATACTCCCAATGGAGTGAAGTAAGCCTGCTTCAGCCCCTGAATTGAAGCCTGCAACCAAAGAGTCTTCTCCACTAATCCAGTACTCCCAATGGGTCAAGCAAGCCTGCTCAGCCCCCTGAGTGAAGCCTGCAACCAACAGAGCCTTCTCACTAATTCCAATACTCCCAATGGAGTGAAGTCAAGCCTGCTCAGCCCCTGAGTGAAGCCTGCAACAGTGAGGCATCCACTAATTCCAGTACTCCCAATGGAGGAAGCAAGCCTGCTTAGCCTCTGAAGTGAAGCCTGCAACCAGCGAAGGCTTCTACACTAATTCCAGTACTCCCAATGGAGTGAAACAAACCTGCTCAGCCCTCTGATGGAGCCTGCAACAATCGAGGCATTCTCCACTAATTCCAGTAATCCCAATGGAGTGAAGCAAGCCTGCTCAGCCTCCTAGTGGAGCCTGCAACCAGCGAGGCTTCTCCACTGATTCCAGACTCCCAATGGAGTGAAGCAGCCTGCTCAGCTCTGAGTGAAGCCTGAAATCAAAGAGGGCTTCCAAAATTCCAGAACTCCCAATGGAGTGAAGCAAGACTGCTCAGCCTCCTGAGTGAAGCCTGCAACCAGCAGGCTTCTCCACTAATTCTAGTACTCCCAATGGATTGAAGCAAGCCTGCTCGGGCCTGAGTGAAGCCTGCAACCAGTGAGGCTTCTCCACTAATTCCAGAACTCCCAATGGAGTGAAACAAGCCAGCTCAGCCCCCTGAGTGAAGTTCCTGCAACCAGCGAGGCTTCCACTAATCTAGTACTCCCAATGGATTGAAACAAGCCTGTCTCAGGCCTGAGGTGAAGCCTGCAACCAGTAAGAGGCTTCTCCACTAATTCCAGAACTCCCAATGGAGTCAAGCAAGCCTGCTCAGCCCCCTAAGTGAAGCCTGCAACCAGTAAGAGTCTTTCCACTAATTCCAGTATTCCCAATGGAGTGAAACAAGCCTGCTCAGCCCCTTGAGTGAAGCCTGCAACCAAAGAGGCTTCCACTAATTCCAGTACTCCTAATGGAGTCAAGCAAGCCTGCTCAGCCCCCAAGAGAAGCCTGCAACCAGTATAAGCCTTTCCACTAATTCCAGTATTCCAATGGAGTGAAACAATCCTGCTCAGCCGCTTGAGTGTAGCCTGCAACCAGTGAGGCTTCTACACTAATTCCAGTACTCCAACGGAGCCAAGCATGCCTGCTCCAGCCCCAGAGTGAAGCCCTGCAACCAGCTAGGCATTTCCATTAATTCCAGTACTCCCAATGGGTGAAACAAGCCTTGCTCTGGCCGGTGGAGTCTGCAACCAGTCGAGGCTTCTCCACTGAATTTCAGTACTCTCCTAATGGATTGAAGCAAGCCTGCTCAGCCCCCAAGGTGAAGCCTGCACGCATAGAGATTTCCACTAATTCCAGTACTCCCAATGGAGTGAAGCAAGCCTGCTCAGCCTCCTGATTGAAGCCTGCAACCAACGAGGCTTTTCCACTAATTCCAGTACTCCCAATGGAGTCACAAGCCTGCTCAGCCCCCCTGAGTGAAGCCTGCAACCAACGTGAGCTTTTGCACTAATTCCGTACTCTCTGCGGAGTGAAACAAGCCTGCTGAGACACCTGAGTGAAGCCTGCAACCAATGATTCTTCTCCACTAATTCCAGTACTCCCAATGGAGTCAGCAAGCCTGCTCAGCCCCCAAGTGAATCCTGCAAACCAGCAAGCCTTTCCACTAATTCCAATACTCCAGTGGAGTGAAACAAGCCTGCTCAGGCCCTGAGTGAAGCTTGCACCCAACGAGGCTTCTGAACTAATTCCAGTACTCCCAATTGAGTGAAACAAGCCTGCTCAGCCCCTGAGTGAAGCCTGCATCTTAGTGAGGCATCTTCCACTAATTCCAGTGCTTCCAGTGGAGTGAAGCAAGCCTGCTCAGCCTCCTGAGTGAAGCCTGCAACCAACGAGATCTTCTCGACTAATTCCAGTACTCCCAATGGAGTGAAACAAGCCTGCTCAGCCCCTGAGTGAAGCCTTCAATCAAGGATGCTTCTCCACAAGTTCCAGTACTCCCAATGGAGTGAAGCAAGTCTTTTTCAGCCTCCGAGTGAAGACTGCAAGAGCGAGGCTTCCACTCAATTCCGTACTCCCAATGGAGTGAAGCAAGCCTGCTCAGCCCCTGAGTGAAGCCTTCAATCAAAGATGCTTCCACAAATTCCAGTATTCCAATGGAGTGAAGCAAGCCTGCTCAGCCTCCTGAGTGAAGCCTGCAAAAAGCGAGGCTTCCCACTAATTCCAGTACTCCCAATGGAGTGAAACAAGCCTGCTCAGCCACCCCTCCCCGATTGAAGCATGCAACCATCAAGGCTTCTCCATTAATTCCAATACTTGCAATGGATTGAAACATGCCTGCTCAGGCCCTGAGTGAAGCCTGCAGGCTGTGAGTTCTCCACTAATTCCAGTACTTCCCAATGGAGTGAAACAAGCCTGCTCAGCCCCCCTGAGTGAAGTTTTCTGCAACCAAAGAGGCTTCTCCATTAATTCCCAGTACTCCCAATGGAGTGAAAAGCCTACTCAGCCCTCTGAGTGAAGCCTGCAACCAAAGAGTCTTCCACTAATTCCAGTACCCAATGGAGTCAAGCAAGCCTGCTCAGCCCCAAGAAAAGCCTGCAACCAGCAAGCCTTTTCACTAATTCCAGTATTCCCAATGGAGTGAAACAAGCCTGCTCAGCCCCTGAGGAAGCCTGCAACCAAAGAGGATTCTCCATCTATTCCAGTACTCACAATGAGGTCAAGCAAGCCTGCTCAGCCCCTGAGTGAGCCTGCAACATGCGAGTGCATTCCACTAATTCTACTCCCAATGGAGTGAAACAAGCCTGCTCAGGCCTGGTGAAGCCTGCAACCAGTGAGGCCTCTCCACTAATTCCAGTACTCCCAATGGAGTGGAACAATCCTGCTCAGCCCCCTGAGTGAAGCCTGCAACCAATGAGGCTTCCACTAATTCCTGTACTCCCAATGGAGTGAAACAAGCCTGCTCAGCCCCTTTAGTGAAGCCTGCAACCAAGAGTTTCTCCACTAGTTCTACTCCCCAATGAGGCAAGCAAGCCTGCTCAGCCCCCAAGTAAAGCCTGCAACCAGCTTTTTCCACTAATTCAGTATTCCCAATGTATGAAACAAGTTTGCTCTGGCCCCTGAGTGAAGCCTGCAACCAGCGAGGCTTCTCCACTTCAGTATTCCCAATGGGGTGTTGGGCCTGTCAGCCCTGAGTGCCTGCAACCAAGAGGCTTCCACTAATTCCAGTACCCCAACAGAGTCAAGCAAGCCTGTCAGCCCCTGATTTCTTCCGCAACAATTGAGGCATCTCCACTAATTCCAATACTCCCAATGGGTGAAGTGCCTGCTCAGCCCTTGAGTGGTTTGCACCAAGGAGGCTTCCACTAATTCCGTACTCCCAATGGAGTGAAATGCCTGCTCAGTCTCCGAGTGAAGCCTGCAGCCAAAGAGGCTTCTCCACTGATCCAGTACTCCCTATAGTGTGAAACAAGCTCTTCTTCCCTGATTGAAGCCTGAACCAAAGTTTCTTCCACTAATTCCAGTACTCTCAGCAGTCACAAGCCTGCTGTGCCCCAAGTGAATCCTGCAACCAGTGCCTTTCCACTAATTCCAATACTCCCAATGGGTGAAACCTGCTCAGGCCCTGAGTGAAGTTGCACCCAGGCTTCTACACCAATTTCAGTACTCCAATTAAGGAACAAGCTCTCAGCCCCTGGTGAAGCTGCATCAAGTGAGCATCTCCACTAATTCAGTACTCCCAATGGGTGAAGCAAGCCTGCTCACCCTGGGTGAAGCCGCCGCCAGCGTGCTTCTCCACTAATTCAGTACTCCAATGGGTGAAACAGGCCTGCTCAGCCTGGTGAAGCCAATCAAAAGGCTTCCACAAGTTCCAGTACTCCCAATGGAGTGAAGTGCCTGCTCCTCCTGTGTGAAGCCTGCAAAAAGCGAGGCTTCCTACTAATTCCAGCTCCCAATGGGTGGCTTTAGCCCCCTGGAGTGAAGCCTTCAATCAAGAGGTCTCTAAAATTCAGTATCTCAATGGGTGAACAAGCCTGCCCAGCTCCTGATTGAAGCCTGCAAAAAGCGAGGCTTCCACTAATTCCAGTAACCTAATGAGTGAAAAAGCCTGCTCTGCCACCCACCCGCTTAGGCAGCCATCAAGCTCCCATTAATTCCAATACTTGCAATGGATTGAAACATGCTCAGGCCTAAGTGAAGCCTGCAGACTGTGGGCCTCTCCACTAATTCCAGTACTCCCAATGGAGTGATATGTGCTCATCCTCTTGAGGAGCCTGCAACCGGCCACTTTCACAATTCCAGTTCTCCCAGTGGGTGAAACAAGCCTGCTCAGCCCCTTAGTGAAGCCTGCAACCAAAGAGGCTTCTCCACTAGTTCCTGTCTCCCAATGGGGTGAAACAAGCCTGTTCAGTCCCCTTAGTGAAGCCTGCAACCAAAGAGGCTTCTCCACTAGTCCATACCCCAATGGAGTGAAGCAAGCCTGCTCAGCCCCCTAGTGAAGCCTCAACCAAGTGTTTTCCATAATTCCAATACTCCCAATGGAGTGGAATAAGTTGCTCTGCCCCTGGTGAAGCCTGCAACCAGGGCTTCTCCACTACTTCAGTTTTCCATTGAGTGAAACAAGCCTGTTCAGCCCCTGGTGAAGCCCAACCAAGGGCTTCTCCACTAATTCCAGTGCTCCCAACAGAGTCAGCAAGCCTGCTCAGCCCCTGATTAAGCCTGCAACAGTTGTCTCCATAGTTCCAGTACTCCCATGGTGTGGCAAGCCTGCTCAGCCTCTGAGTGAAGCTTTCCGCACATGAGGCTTCTCTACTAATTCCAATACTCCCAGTGGAGGAAACAAGCCTGCAGTCTGATGAAGCCTGCACCAGTGAGGCTTCCACTAATTCCAGTACTCCTTATAGTGAAGCAAGCCTGCTCTGTGGGAAGTCTGAACCAAGGATCTCCACTAATTCCAGTACTCTAATGGAGTCGGGCAAGCCTGCTCAGCCCCCAAGTGAATCCCAACCAGCAAGCTTTTTCACTAATTCTAATACTCCCAATGGAGTGAAACAAGTCTGCTCAGGCCCTGAAACTTGCACTAACGGGCTTCTACACTAATTTCAGTACTCCCAATTAGGTAAAAAGCCTGCTCAGCCTCTGGTGAAGCCTGCATCAAGTGAGGTCTCCACTAATTCCAGTACCCCAATGGAGTGAAGTGCCTGTTCAGCCTCCGAGTGAAACCTGCTGCAATGAGGCTTTCACTAATTTCAGTATCTCAATGGAAGAAACAAGCCTGCTCAGCCCTGAGTGAAGCCTTCAATCAAGGAAGCTTCTCCACAAGTTCCAGTACTCCCAATGGAGTGAAGCAAGCCTGCTCAGCCTCCTGTGTGAAGCCTGCAAAAAGCGAGGCTTCTCCACTAATTCCAGTACTCCCAATGGAGTGAAGCAAGCCTGCTCAGCCCCCTGAGTGAAGCCTTCAAACAAAGAGGCTTCTCCAGAAATTCCAGTACTCCCAATGGATTGAAGCAAGTCTGCTCAGCCCCACCTTTCCAAATGAAGCCTGCAACCAGCAAGCCTTTTCCACTTAATTCCAATACTCCAACGTAGGTGAAACAAGTTTGCTCTGGCCCTTAGTGAGACCTGCAACCAGCGAGGCTTTTCCACTAATTTCAGTATTCCCATGTAGGTAACAAAGCCTGCTCAGCCCCCTTAGTGCGAGCCTGCAAACAAAGAGGCTTTTCACTAATTCCAGTACTTCCCAATGGAGTGAAACAAGCCTGCTCAGCCCTCAGAGTGAAGCCTGCAACCAAAGAGGCTTCACTTAATTCCAGTACTCCCAATGGAGTGAAACAAGCCTGCTCAGCCCCCAAGAGTGAAGCCTGCAACCAAAGAGCTGTCCACTAATTCCAGTACTCCCAACAGAGTCAAGCAAGCCTGCTCAGCCACCTCCTGTGAAGCCTGCAACAAGAGAGGTCTCCATTAATTCCAGTACTTCCCAATGGGAGTGAAACAAGCCTAGTTCAGGCCTGAGGTGAAGCCTTCAACCATTGAGGCCACTCCACTAATTCTAGTACTCCCAATGGAGTGAAACAAGCCTGCTGGCCGCCCTGAGTGAAGCCTGCAACAAGTGAGGCCTCTCCACTAATCCAGAACTCCCAATGGAGTGAAACAAGCCTGCTCAGCCCCCTTAGCAGCCTGCAACCAAAGAGTCTTCTCCACTAATTCCAGTACTCCCAATGGGTGAAACAGCCTGCTCAGCCCCAAGGTGTGAGGCCGCAACCAAAGAGGCTTCTCCACTAATTCCAGTACTCCTACTGAGTCAAGCAAGCCTGCTCAGCCCCCTAAGAAAAGCCTGCAACCAGCAAGCCTTTTCACTAATTCCAGTATTCCCAATGGAGTGAAATGCCAGCTCAGACTCTGAGTGAAGCCTGCAACCAGCGAGGCTTCTCCACTAATTCCATACTCCAATGGAGTGAAGACAGCCTGCTCAGCCTCCTGAGTGAAGCCTGCAACCAGCGCAGGCATCTCCACTAATTCCAGTAATTCTAATGGAGTGAAGTGCCTGCTCAGCCCCCCCACTCTAATGAAGCCTGCAACCAGCAAGGCTTCTCCACTAATTCCAGTACTTCCAATGGGTGAAACAAGCCTGCTCAGGCCTGAGTGAAGCCTGCAACCAGTGAGGCCTCTCCACTCAATTCCAGTACTTCCCATGGAGGAAACAAGCCTGCTCAGCCCCTGAGTGAAGCCTGCAACCAAATAGGCTTCCACTAATTCCAGTACCCCAATGGAGTCAAGCAAGCCTGTTTCAGCCCCTTAGTTGAGCCTGCAAACAAAGGCTTTTCCACTAATTCCAGTATTTCCAATGGGTGAAACAATCTGCTCAGCCCCTTGAGTGAAGCCTGCAACCAAAGAGGCTTCACCACCCAGTATTCCCAACGAGTCAAGTAAGCCTGCTCAGCCCCCAGTGAAGCCTGCAATGTTAGGCATCTCCACTAATTCCAGTACCCAATGGAGTGCCAGCCAGAGCCTGCTCAGGCCTGAGTGAAGCCTGCAATCAGTGAGGCCTTTTTCTACTAATTCCAGTTACCCCAATGGAGATGCAAGCCTGTTCAGCCTCCCTGAGTGAAGCTCTGCAACCAAAGAGACCCCTCCACTAATTCCTGTACCCCAATGGAGGAAACAAGCCTGCTCAGCCCTCAGAGCGGTGCCTGCAACCAAAGAGTCTTCCACTAATCAGTACCCTAATGGGTGAAGCAAGCCTGCTCAGCCCTCAAGTAAAGCCTGCAACCAGCAAGAGCCTTTCCACTAATTCTAATACTCCCAAATGGAGTGAAACAAGTTTGCTCTGGCCTTAGTGAAGCTTTCAACCAGGCGAGGCTTCTCCACTAATTTCCGTATTCCCTAATGGAGTGCAACAGAAGCCTGCTCCAGCCCCTTTAGTGAAGCTTCCAAACAAAGAGGCTTTTCCAATTCCAGTAATCAATGGAGTGAAACAAGCCTGCTCAGCCCCCTGAGTGAAGTTTTTCCGAAACCAAAGAGGCTTCCAATTCCAGTAATCTCAATGGAGTGAAACAAGCCTGCCTGTTCCCCCAAGAGTGAAGCCTGCAACCAAAGAGTTTCCACTAATCCACTCCCGCCTGAGTCAAGCAAGCCTGCTCAACACCCGCGTGAAGCCCCGCAAAATAAGAGAGGAATTCCACTAATCTCAGTACTCCCACGGAGTGAAACAAGCCTGCTCAGGCCTGGGTGAAGCCTTCAACCATTGAGTGCCCTCCACTAATTCCAGTACTCCCAATGGAGTGAAACAAGCCTGCTCAGCCCCTGAGTGAAGCCTGCAACCAGTGAGGCTCTCCACTAATTCCAGAACTCCCAATTGGGGTGAAGCAAGCCTGCTCAGCCCCTTAGTGAAGCCTGTCAAGTTAGGGTCTTCTCCACTAATTCCAGTACTCCCAATGGTGAAACATAGCCTGCTCAGCCCCAAGAGTGAGGCCTGCAACCAAAGAGGTCTCCACTAGTTCCAGTACTCCCAGTGGAGCCAAGAGCCTGCTCAGGCCCCCAAGGAAAAGCCTGCAACCAGCAAGTTTTCACTAATTCAGTGTATTCCCGTGGGTGAAACAATCCTGCTCAGCCTCTTGAGTGAGCCTGCAACCAAGGAGGCTTCTCCACTAATTCAGTACTCCTCAACGGAGTCAAGCGTGTGCTCAGCCCCTGTGTGAAGCCTGCGTACGTTAGGCATCTCCACTAATTCCAGTACTCCCAATGGAGTGAAACAAGCCTGCTCAGGCCTGAGTGAAGCCTCAACCAGTGAGGCCTCTACACTAATTCCAGTACTCCCAATGGGTGAAAATGTTGTTCAGCTCTGAGTGAAGCCCAACCAAAGAGACTTCTCCACTCACCTGTACTCCTACCGGAGTGAACAAGCCTGCCTGTTCTGAGCAAAGCCTGCAACCAAAGAGTCTTCTCCACTAAATCCAGTACTCCCAATGGAGTCAAGCAAGCCTGCTCAGCCCCAAGTAAAGCCTGCAACCAGCAAGCCATTCCATTAATTCCAATACTCCAAATGGAGGAAACAAGCTTGCCTCTGGCCCCTGAGGGAAGCCTGCAACCAGTTATATTTCCACTAATTTCTGTATTCTCATGGAGTGAAACAAGCCTGTTCAGCCTCTTGAGTGAAGCCTGCAACCAAAGAGGCTTCTCCACTAATTTCAGTGCTCCCCAGTGAGAGCAAGCATGCCAGCCCCTGATTGAAGCCTGCCAGGGAGGCATCTCCACTATTTCCAGTACTCCCAATGGAGAAGCAGGCTGTTTCAGCCTGGAGTGAAGCCTGCCAAACGTGAGGGCTTCTCCACTAATTCCAGTACTTTTAAGGAAACAAGCCTGCTAAGACACCTGAGTGAACTTCAACCAAAGATTCTTCCACTAATTCCAGTATCCCAACGAGTCAAGCGTTTACAGCCCCCAAGTGAAGCCTGCAACCAGCAAGCATTATTCATTAATTCCAATACTCCCAATGAGTGAAACAAGCCTGCTCAGGCAGCTGAGTGAAGCCTGCAACCGACAAGGCTACTCACTAATTCCGTACTCCCAATGGAGTGAAACAAGCCTGCTCAGCCCCTGAGTGAAGCCTGCAAAAAGTGAGGCATCTCCACTAATTCCAGTACTCCCAATGGAGTGAAGCAAAGCCTGCTCAGCCTCCTGAGTGAAGCCTGCAACCAGCGAGGCTTCTCCACTAATTCCAGTACTCCCAATGGAGTGAAACAAGCCTCATTCAGCCTCCCAAGGAGGAAGCCTGCAATCAAGAGGCTTCTCCATTAAATTTCAGTACTCCTATGGAGTGAAGTGCTTAGCCTAGACTCTGAAGCCTGCAACCAATGAGGCTTCTCCACTAATTCCATGCTCCCAATGGGTGAAGCAAGTCTGCTCAGCCTCCTGAGTGAAGCCTGCAACCAGCCGAGGCATTCCACCTAATTCAGTACTCCCAATGGAGGAAGCAAGCCTGCTCAGCCCCCCCTCCCGAATGAGCCTGCAACCAGCAAGGCTTCTCCACTAATTCCAGTACTCCTAATGGAGTGAAACAAGCCTGCTCAGGCCTGGAGTGAGCCTGCAACCAGTGAGGCTCTCCACTAATTCCAGTACTTCCAATGGAGTGAAACAAGCCGTTTTCTCTAAGTGAAGCCTGCAACCAAATAGGCTTCTCCACTAATTCCAGTACTCCCAATGGAGTCAAAGTTGCTCAGCCCCCTTAGTGAAGCTGCAAACAGAAAGGCTTTTCCACTAATTCCAGTACTCCCAATGGGTGAAACAAGCCTGCTCAGCCCCTTGAGTGAAGCCTGCAACCAGTGAGGCTTCCCACTAATTTCAGTATTCCCAATGGGTGAAAACAAGCCTGCTCAGCCCCTGAGTGAAGTCTGCAACCAAGGAGGCTTCTCCACTAATTCCAGTACTCCCAACGGAGTCAAGCAAGCCTGCTCATCCCCTGATTTAAGCCTGCAACAATTAAGGCATCTCGACTAATTCCAGTACTCCCAATGGAGAAGCAAGCCTGCTCAGCACCCTGAGTGAAGCCTGCAACAAGTGAGGCTTCTCCACTAATTCTAATACTCCCAATGGAGTGAAACAAGCCTGCCCAGTCCCCTGAGTGAAGCCTGCAGCCAAACAGGCTTCTCCACTAATTCCAGTACTCCCTATAGTGTGAAACAAGCCTGCTCAGCCCCCTGAGTGAAGCCTGCAACAAAAGATTCTTCTCCACTAATTCCAGTACTCCCGATGGAGTGAAACAAGACTGCTCAGCCCCCTGAGTGAAGCCTGCAACCAAAGAGGCTTCTGCACTAATTCCAGTACTCCCAATGGAGTCAAGCAAGCCTGTTCAGCCCCTCAAGTAAAGCCTGTAACCAGCAAGCCTCTCCACTAATTCAGTACTCCCTAATGGGTGAAACAAGCTTGCTCAGGCCCGTGAGTGAAGCCTGCAACCAGCGAGGCTTCTCCACTAACTTCAGTATTCCCAATGGAGTGAAACAAGCCTGCTCAGCCCCCTGAGTGAAGCCTGCAACCAAAGAAGCTTCTCCACTAATTCCAGTACTCCCAACGGAGTCAAGCAAGCCTGCTCAGCCCCCTGATTGAAGCCTGCAACAAGTTAGGCATCTCCACTAATTCCACTACTCCCAATGGACTGAAGCAAGCCTGCTTAGCCCCCTGAGTGAAGCCTGCAACAAGTGAGGCTTCTCCACTAATTCCAATACTCCCAATGGAGTGAAACAAGCCTGCCCAGCCCCCTGAGTGAAGCCAGCAGCCAAAGATTCTTCTCCACTAATTCCAGTACTCCCTAAGGAGTGAAACAACGCTGCTCAGCCCCCTGACTGAAGCCTGCAACCAATGAGGCTTCTCCACTAATTCCAGTACTCCCAATGGAGTGAAACAAGCCTGCTTAGCCCCCTGAATGAAGCCTGCAACCAAAGAATCTTCTCCACTACTTCCAGTACTCCCAACGGAGTCAAGCAAGCCTGCTCAGCCCCCCAAGTGAATCCTGCATCCAGCAAGCCTTTTCCACTAATTCCAATACTCCCAACGGAGTCAAGTAAGCCTGCTCAGCCCCCTGATTGAAGCCTGCAACAAGTGAGGCATCTCCACTAATTCCAGTACTCCCAATGGAGTGAAGCAAGCCTGCTTAGCCCCCTGAGTGAAGCCTGCAACCAACAAGGCTTCTACACTAATTCCAGTACTCCCAATGGAGTGAAACAAACCTGCTCAGCCCCCTGAGTGAAGCCTGCAACAAGTGAGGCATCTCCACTAATTCCAGTAATCCCAATGGAGTGAAGCAAGCCTGCTCAGCCTCCTAAGTGAAGCCTGCAACCAGCGAGGCTTCTCCACTGATTCCAGTACTCCCAATGGAGTGAAACAAGCCTGCTCAGCCCTCTGAGTGAAGCCTGAAATCAAAGAGGCTTCTCCACAAATTCCAGTACTCCCAATGGAGCGAAGCAAGACTGCTCAGCCTCCTGAGTGAAGCCTGCAACCAGCGAGGCTTCTCCACTAATTACAGTACTCCCAATGGAGTGAAGCAAGCCTGCTCAGCCTCCTGAGTGAAGCCTTCAAATAGCGCGGCTTCTCCAATAATTCCAGAACTCCCAATGGAGTGAAGAAAGCCAGCTCAACCCCCCCTCCCCGAATGAAGCCTGCAACCAGCAAGGCTTCTCCACTAATTCCAATACTCCCAATGGATTGAAACAAGCCTGCTCAGGCCTGAGTGAAGCCTGCAACCAGTGAGGCCTCTCCACTAATTCCAGAACTCCCAATGGAGTGAAACAAGCCTGCTCAGCCCCCTTAGTGAAGCCTGCAACCAAAGAGGCTTCCACTAATTCCAGTACTCCCAATGGAGTGAAACAAGCCTGCTCAGCCCCCAAGAGTGAAGCCTGCAACCAAAGAGGCTTCTCCACTAATTCCAGTACTCCAATGAGTGAAGCAAGCCTGCTCAGCCCCAAGTGAAGCCTGCAACCAAAGAGGCTTCTCCACTAATTCCAGTATTCCCAATGGGTAAGCAAGCCTGCTCAGCCCCCTTAGTGAAGCCTGCAACCAAAGAGGCTTCTCCACTAATTCCAGTACTCCCAACGGAGTCAAGCAAGCCTGCTCAGCCCCCTGAGTGAAGCCTGCAACAAGTTAGGCATCTCCACTAATTCCAGTACTCCCAATGGAGTGAAACAAGCCTGCTCAGGCCTGAGTGTAGCCTGCAACCAGTGAGGCCTCTACACTAATTCCAGTACTCCCAATGGAGTCAAGCATGCCTGCTCAGCCCCCCAAGTAAAGCCTGCAACCAGCAAGCCATTTCCATTAATTCCAATACTCCAAATGGAGTGAAACAAGCTTGCTCTGGCCCCTGAGTGAAGCCTGCAACCAGCGAGGCTTCTCCACTAATTTCAGTATTCCCAATGGGTGAAACAAGCCTGCTCAGCCCCCTTGAGTGAAGCCTGCACCAAAAGAGGCTTCTCCACTAATTTCAGTACTCCCAACGAAGTCAAGCAAGCATGCTCAGCCCCTGATTGAAGCCTGCTACAAGTGAGGCATCTCCACTAATTCCAGTACTCCCAATGGAGAGAAACAAGGCTGCTCAGCCCTGAGTGAAGCCTGCAAGCAGTGAGGCTTCCACTAATTCCAGTACTCTCTGTGGAGTGAAACAAGCCTGCTAAGACACCTGAGTGAAGCCTGCAACCAAAGAGTCTTCTCCACTAATTCCAGTACTCCCAAAGAGTCAACAAGCCTGCTCAGCCCCCAGAGTGAATCCTGCAACCAGCAAGCCTTCCACTAATTCCAGTACTCCCAATGGAGTGAAACAAGCCTGCTCAGGCCCCTGAGTGAAGCTTGCAACCAACGAGGCTTCTAGACTAATTCCAGTACTCCCAATTAAGTGAAACAAGCCTGCTCAGCCCCCTGAGGGAGGCCTGCATCAAGTGAGGCATCTCCACTAATTCCAGTACTCCCAATGGAGTGAAGCAAGCCTGCTCAGCCTCCTGAGTGAAGCCTGCAACCAACGAGGCTTCTCCACTAATTCCAGTACTCCCAATGGAGTGAAACAAGCCTGCTCAGCCCCCTGAGTGAAGCCTTCAATCAAAGATGCTTCTCCACAAGTTCCAGTACTCCCAATGGAGTGAAGCAAGCCTGCTCAGCCTCCTGTGTGAAGACTGCAAAAAGCGAGGCTTCTCCACTAATTCCAGTACTCCCAATGGAGTGAAGCAAGCCTGCTCAGCCCCCTGAGTGAAGCCTTCAATCAAAGAGGCTTCTCCACAAATTCCAGTACTCCCAATGGAGTGAAGCAAGCCTGCTCAGCCTCCTGAGTGAAGCCTGCAAAAAGCGAGGCTTCCCCACTAATTCCAGTACTCCCAATGGAGTGAAACAAGCCTGCTCAGCCACCCCTCCCCGATTGAAGCATGCAACCATCAAGGCTTCTCCATTAATTCCAATACTTGCAATGGATTGAAACATGCCTGCTCAGGCCTAAGTGAAGCCTGCAGACTGTGAGGCCTCTCCACTAATTCCAGTACTCCCAATGGAGTGATACAAGCCTGCTCAGCCCCCCTTAGTGAAGCCTGCAACCAAAGAGGCTTCTCCACTAATTTCAGTACTCCCAATGGAGTGAAAAAAGCCTACTCAGCCCCCTGAGTGAAGCCTGCAACCAAAGAGTCTTCTCCACTAATTCCAGTACTCCCAATGGAGTCAAGCAAGCCTGCTCAGCCCCCCAAGAAAAGCCTGCAACCAGCAAGCCTTTTCCACTAATTCCAGTATTCCCAATGGAGTGAAACAAGCCTGCTCAGCCCCCTGAGTGAAGCCTGCAACCAAAGAGGATTCTCCACTAATTCCAGTACTCCCCAATGGAGTCAAGCAAGCCTGCTCAGCCCCTGAGTGAAGCCTGCAACCAAGTGAGGCATTCCACTAATTCCAGTACTCCCAATGGAGTGAACAAGCCTGCTCAGCCTCTGAGTGAAGCCTGCAACCAAAGAGGCTTCTCCACTAATTCCAGTACTCCCAATGGAGTGAAACAAGCCTGCTCAGCCCCCTGAGTGAAGCCTGCAACCAAAGAGGCTTCTCCACTAATTCCTGTACTCCCAATGGAGTGAAACAAGCCTGCTCAGCCCCCTGAGTGAAGCCTGCAACCAAAGAGGCTTCTCCACTAATTCCACTACTCCCAATGGAGGCAAGCAAGCCTGCTCAGCCCCCCAAGTAAAGCCTGCAACCAGCAAGCCTTTTCCACTAATTCCAATACTCCAAATGGAGTGAAACAAGCCTGCTTCAGTCCCTGAGTGAAGCCTGCAACCAAAGAGGTCTTCCACTAATTCCAGTATTCCCAATGGAGTGAAACAAGCCTGCTCAGCCCCCTGAGTGAAGCCTGCAACCAAAGAGGCTTCCACTAATTCCAGTACTCCCAATGGAGTCAAGCAAGCCTGCTCAGCCCCCTGAGTGAAGCCTGCAACAAGTGAGGCATCTCCACTAATTCCAGTACTCCCAATGGAGTGAAGCAAGCCTGCTCAGCCCCTGAGTGAAGCCTGCAACAAGTGAGGCTTCTCCACTAATTCCAGTACTCCCAATGGAGTGAAACAAGCCTGCTCAGCCCCTGAGTGAAGCCTGCAACCAAAGAGGCTTCTCCACTAATTCCAGTACTCCCAATGGAGTGAAACAAGCCTGCTCAGCCCCTGAGTGAAGCCTGCAACCAAAGATTCTTCTCCACTAATTCCAGTACTCCCAACGGAGTCAAGCAAGCCTGCTCAGCCCCCCAAGTGAATCCTGCAACCAGCAAGCCTTTTCCACTAATTCCAATACTCCCAATGGAGTGAAACAAGCCTGCTCAGGCCCCTGAGTGAAGCTTGCACCCAACGAGGCTTCTAGACTAATTCCAGTACTCCCAATTAAGTGAAACAAGCCTGCTCAGCCCCCTGAGTGAAGCCTGCAACCAAGTGAGGCATCTCCACTAATTCCAGTACTCCCAATGGAGTGAAACAAGCCTGCTCAGCCCTGAGTGAAGCCTGCAACCAATGAGGCTTCCACTAATTCCAGTACTCCCAATGGAGTGAAACAAGCCTGCTCAGCCCCTGAGTGAAGCCTGCAACCAAAGAGGCTTCTCCACAAGTTCCAGTACTCCCAATGGAGTGAAGCAAGCCTGCTCAGCCTCCTGTGTGAAGCCTGCAAAAAGCGAGGCTTCTCCACTAATTCCAGTACTCCCAATGGAGTGAAGCAAGCCTGCTCAGCCCCCTGAGTGAAGCCTTCAATCAAAGAGGCTTCTCCACAAATTCCAGTACTCCCAATGGAGTGAAGCAAGCCTGCTCAGCCTCCTGAGTGAAGCCTGCAAAAAGCGAGGCTTCTCCACTAATTCCAGTAATCCCAATGGAGTGAAACAAGCCTGCTCTGCCACCCCACCCCGATTGAAGCATGCAACCATCAAGGCTTCTCCATTAATTCCAATACTTGCAATGGATTGAAACATGCCTGCTCAGGCCTAAGTGAAGCCTGCAGACTGTGAGGCCTCTCCACTAATTCCAGTACTCCCAATGGAGTGATACAAGCCTGCTCAGCCCCCCTTAGTGAAGCCTGCAACCAAAGAGGCTTCTCCACTAATTCCAGTACTCCCAATGGAGTGAAACAAGCCTGCTCAGCCCCTGAGTGAAGCCTGCAACCAAAGAGGCTTCTCCACTAATTCCTGTACTCCCAATGGAGTGAAACAAGCCTGCTCAGCCCCCTGAGTGAAGCCTGCAACCAAAGAGGCTTCTCCACTAATTCCAGTACTCCCAATGGAGGCAAGCAAGCCTGCTCAGCCCCCCAAGTAAAGCCTGCAACCAGCAAGCCTTTTCCACTAATTCCAATACTCCAAATGGAGTGAAACAAGTTTGCTCTGGCCCCTGAGTGAAGCCTGCAACCAGCGAGGCTTCTCCACTAATTTCAGTATTCCCAATGGAGTGAAACAAGCCTGCTCAGCCCCCTGAGTGAAGCCTGCAACCAAAGAGGCTTCTCCACTAATTCCAGTACTCCCAACGGAGTCAAGCAAGCCTGCTCAGCCCCCTGATTTAAGCCTGCAACAATTGAGGCATCTCCACTAATTCCAGTACTCCCAATGGAGTGAAGCAAGCCTGCTCAGCCCCCTGAGTGAAGCCTGCAACAAGTGAGGCTTCTCCACTAATTCCAATACTCCCAATGGAGTGAAATGCCTGCTCAGCCCCTGAGTGAAGCCTGCAGCCAAAGAGACTTCTCCACTAATTCCAGTACTCCCTATAGTGTGAAACAAGCCTGCTCCGCCCCCTGAGTGAAGCCTGAACCAAAGATTCTTCTCCACTAATTCCAGTACTCCCAACGGAGTCAAGCAAGCCTGCTCAGCCCCCCAAGTGAATCCTGCAACCAGCAAGCCTTTTCCACTAATTCCAATACTCCCAATGGAGTGAAACAAGCCTGCTCAGGCCCCTGAGTGAAGCTTGCACCCAACGAGGCTTCTACACTAATTTCAGTACTCCCAATTAAGTGAAACAAGCCTGCTCAGCCCCCTGAGTGAAGCCTGCATCAAGTGAGGCATCTCCACTAATTCCAGTACTCCCAATGGAGTGAAGCAAGCCTGCTCAGCCTCCTGAGTGAAGCCTGCAACCAACGAGGCTTCTCCACTAATTCCAGTACTCCCAATGGAGTGAAACAAGCCTGCTCAGCCCCCTGAGTGAAGCCTTCAATCAAAGAGGCTTCTCCACAAGTTCCAGTACTCCCAATGGAGTGAAGCAAGCCTGCTCAGCCCCTGAGTGAAGCCTGCAACCAAGCGAGGCTTCTCCACTAATTCCAGTACTCCCAATGGAGTGAAGCAAGCTGCTCAGCCCCTGAGTGAAGCCTGCAACCAGCGAGGCTTCTCCACTAATTCCAGTACTCCCAATGGAGTGAAACAAGCCTGCTCAGCCCCTGAGTGAAGCCTGCAACCAGCGAGGCTCTCCACTAATTCCAGTACTCCCAATGGAGTGAAACAAGCCTGCTCAGCCCCTCGAGTGAAGCCTGCAACCAGTGAGGCTTCTCCACTAATTCCAGTACTCCCAATGGAGTGAAACAAGCCTGCTCAGCCCCTGAGTGAAGCCTGCAACCAAAGAGGCTTCTCCACTAATTCCAGTACTCCCAATGGAGTGAAACAAGCCTGCTCAGCCCCCTGAGTGAAGCCTGCAACCAAAGAGGCTTCCACTAATTCCAGTACTCCCAATGGAGTGAAACAAGCCTGCTCAGCCCCTGAGTGAAGCCTGCAACCAAAGAGGCTTCTCCACTAATTCCAGTACTCCAATGGAGTGAAGCAAGCCTGCTCAGCCTCGCCTGCAACCAGCGAGGCTTCCACTAATTCCAGTACTTCCAATGGAGTGAAACAAGCCTGCTCAGCCTCTGAGTGAAGCCTGCAACCAAAGAGGCTTCTCCACTAATTCCAGTACTCCCAATGGAGTGAAGCAAGCCTGCTCAGCCCCTGAGTTGAAGCCTGCAACAATTAGGCTTCTCCACTAATTCCAGTACTCCCAATGGAGTGAAGCAAGCCTGCTCAGCCCCTGAGTGAAGCCTGCAACCAAGTGAGGCTTCTCCACTAATTCCAGTACTCCCAATGGAGTGAAACAAGCCTGCTCAGCCCCTGAGTGAAGCCTGCAACCAATGAGGCTTCTCCACTAATTCCAGTACTCCCAATGGAGTGAAACAAGCCTGCTCAGCCCCTGAGTGAAGCCTGCAACCAAGAGGCTTTTCCACTAATTCCAGTACTCCCAATGGAGTGAAACAAGCCTGCTCAGCCCTTGAGTGAAGCCTGCAACCAGCGAGGCTTCTCCACTAATTCCAGTACTCCCAATGGAGTGAAACAAGCCTGCTCAGCCCCCTGAGTGAAGCCTGCAACCAAAGAGGCTTCCACTAATTCCAGTACTCCCAATGGAGTGAAACAAGCCTGCTCAGGCTCCTTGAGTGAAGCCTGCAACCAGCGAGGCTTCCACTAATTCCAGTACTCCCAATGGAGTAAACAAGCCTGTTCAGCCCCTGAGTGAAGCCTGCAACCAGCTGCTTCTCCACTAATTCCAGTATCCCAATGGAGTGAAACAAGCCTGCTCAGCCCCCTGAGTGAAGCCTGCAACCAAAGAGGCTTCTCCACTAATTCCAGTACTCCCAATGGAGTGAAACAAGCCTGCTCAGCCCCTGAGTGAAGCCTGCAACACAGTGAGGCTTCCACTAATTCCAGTACTCCCAATGGAGTGAAACAAGCCTGCTCAGCCCCTGAGTGAAGCCTGCAAGCAAAGAGGCTTCCACTAATTCCAGTACTCCCAATGGAGTGAAACAAGCCTGCTCAGCCCCCTGAGTGAAGCCTGCAACCAAAGAGGCTTCTCCACTAATTCCAGTACTCCCAATGGAGTCAACAAGCCTGCTCAGCCCCCTGAGTGAAGCCTGCAACCAGTGAGGCCTTCCACTAATTCCAGTACTCCCAATGGAGTGAAACAAGCCTGCTCAGGCCCCCTGAGTGAAGCCTGCAACCAATGAGGCTTCTCCACTAATTCCAGTACTCCCAATGGAGTGAACAAGCCTGCTCAGCCCTTGAGTGAAGCCTGCAACCAAGTGAGGCTTCTCCACTAATCAATTCCATACTCCCAATGGAGTCAACAAGCCTGCTCAGCCCCAGAGTGAAGCCTGCAACCAAAGAGTCTTCCACTAATTCCAGTTCTCCCAATGGAGTCAAGCAAGCCTGCTCAGCCCCTGAGTGAAGCCTGCAACCAGCAGGCCTTTTCCACTAATTCCAGTACTCCCAATGGAGTGAAACAAGCCTGCTCAGGCCCCTGAGTGAAGCCTGCAACCAGCGAGGCTTCTCCACTAATTCCAGTACTCCCAATGGAGTGAAACAAGCCTGCTCAGCCCCCTGAGTGAAGCCTGCAACCAGCGAGGCTTCTCCACTAATTCCAGTACTCCCAATGGAGTGAAGCAAGCCTGCTCAGCCCTGAGTGAAGCCTGCAACCAGCGAGGCTTCTCCACTAATTCCAGTACTCCCAATGGAGTGAAACAAGCCTGCTCAGCTCCCGAGTGAAGCCTGCAACCAAGCAAGCCTTCTCCACTAATTCCAGTACCTCCCAATGGAGTGAAACAAGCCTGCTCAGGCCTGAGGAAGCCTGCAACCAGTGAGGCCTCTCCACTAATTCCAGTACTCCCAATGGAGTGAACCATGCCTGCTCAACCCCCTTAATGAAGCCTGCAGCCAAAGAGGCTTCTCCACTAATTCCAGTCATCCCAAAGGAGTTAAACAAGCCTGCTCAGCCCCATGAGTGAAGCCTGCAACCAAAGAGGCTTCTCCACTAATTCCAGTACTCCCAATGGAGTCAAGCAAGCCTGCTCAGCCCCCCCAAGTAAAGCCTGCAACCAGCAAGCCTTTTCCACTAATTCCAGTATTCCCAATGGAGTGAAACAAGCCTGCTCAGCCCCCTGAGTGAAGCCTGCAACCAAAGAGGCTTCTCCACTAATTCCAGTACTCCCAATGGAGTCAAGCAAGCCTGCTCAGCCCCCTGAGTGAAGCCTGCAACAAGTGAGGCATCTCCACTAATTCCAGTACTCCCAATGGAGTGAAACAAGCCTGCTCAGCTCCCGAGTGAAGCCTGCAACCAAAGAGGCTTCCACTAATTCCAGTACTCCCAATGGAGTCAAGCAAGCCTGCTCAGCCCCCCAAGTAAAGCCTGCAACCAGCAAGCCTTTTCCACTAATTCCAGTATTCCCAATGGAGTGAAACAAGCCTGCTCAGCCCCCTGAGTGAAGCCTGCAACCAAAGAGGATTCTCCACTAATTCCAGTACTCCCAATGAAGTCAAGCAAGCCTGCTCAGCCCCCTGAGTGAAGCCTGCAACAAGTGAGGCATCTCCACTAATTCCAGTACTCCCAATGGAGTGAAACAAGCCTGCTCAGGCCTGAGTGAAGCCTGCAACCCAGTGAGGCCTCTCCACTAATTCCAGTATTCCCAATGGAGTGAAACAAGCCTGCTCAGCCTCCGAGTGAAGCCTGCAACCAAAGAGGCTTCTCCACTAATTCCAGTACTCCCAATGGAGTGAACAAGCCTGCTCAGCCCCAGAGTGAAGCCTGCAACCAAAGAGGCTTCTCCACTAATTCCAGTACTCCCAATGGAGTCAAGCAAGCCTGCTCAGCCCCTAAGTAAGCCTGCAACCAGCAAGCCTTTTCCACTAATTCCAATACTCCCAATGGAGTGAAACAAGCCTGCTTTGGCCCTGAGTGAAGCCTGCAACCAGCGAGGCTTCCACTAATTCCAGTATTCCCAATGGAGTGAAACAAGCCTGCTCAGCCTCTGAGTGAAGCCTGCAACCAAAGAGGCTTTCCACTAATTCCAGTACTCCCAATGGAGTCAAGCAAGCCTGCTCAGCCTCTGAGTGAAGCCTGCAACTATTGAGGCATCTCCACTAATTCCAGTACTCCCAATGGAGTGAAGCAAGCCTGCTCAGCCCCATGAGTGAAGCCTGCAACCAAGTGAGGCTTTCCACTATTTCCATACTCCCAATGGAGGAAACAAGCCTGCCCAGCCCCTGAGTGAAGCCTGCAACCAAAGAGGCTTTTCCACTAATTCCAGTACTCCCAATGGAGTCAACAAGCCTGCTCAGCCCCTGAGTGAAGCCTGCAAACAAGAGGCTTTCCACTAATTCCAGTACTCCCAATGGAGTGAAGCAAGCCTGCTCAGCCCCCTGAGTGAAGCCTGCAACAAGTGAGCCTTCTCCACTAATTCCAGTACTCCCAATGGAGTGAAGCAAGCCTGCTCAGCCCCCGTAAGTGAAGCCTGCAACAAGTGAGGCTTCTCCACTAATTCCAGTACTCCCAATGGAGTGAAGCAAGCCTGCTCAGCCTCCTGAGTGAAGTCTGCAACCAGGAGGCATTCCACTAATTCCAGTACTCCCAATGGAGTGAAGCAAGCCTGCTCAGCCTCCTGAGTGAAGCCTGCAACCAGCGAGGCTTCTCCACTAATTCCAGTACTCCCAATGGAGTGAAACAAGTCTGCTCAGCCACCTGAGTGAAGCCTGCAACCATCAAGGCTTCCACTAATTCCAGATACTCCCAATGGATGAAACATGCCTGCTCAGGCCTGAGTGAAGCCTGCAACCAGGAGGCTTCTCCACTAATTCCAGTACTCCCAATGGAGTGAACCAAGCCTGCTCAGCTCCTTAATGAAGCCTGCAACCAAAGAGGCTTCTCCACTAATTCCAGTACTCCCAATGGAGTGAAACAAGCCTGCTCAGCCCCTGAGTGAAGCCTGCAAACCAAAGAGGCTTCTCCACTAATTCCAGTACTCCCAATGGAGTCAACAAGCCTGCTCAGCCCCCTAAGTAAAGCCTGCAACCAGCATGCTTTCCACTAATTCCAGTACTTCCCAATGGAGTGAAACAAGCCTGCTCAGCCCCTGAGTGAAGCCTGCAACCAAAGAGGCTTCTCCACTAATTCCAGTACTCCCAACGGAGTCAAGCAAGCCTGCTCAGCCCCTGAGTGAAGCCTGCAATCAAGGAGGCTTCTCCACTAATTCCAGTACTCCCAATGGAGTGAAACAAGCCTGCTCAGCTCCTGAGTGAAGCCTGCAACAAAAGAGGCTTCTCCACTAATTCCAGTCCTCCCAATGTAGTCAAGCAAGCCTGCTCAGCCCCCCAAGTAAAGCCTGAAACCAGCAAGCCTTTTCCACTAATTCCAGTATTCCCAATGGAGTGAAACAAGCCTGCTCAGCCCCCTGAGTGAAGCCTGCAACCAAAGAGGATTCTCCACTAATTCCAGTACTTCCAATGTAGTCAAGCAAGCCTGCTCAGCCCCCTGAGTGAAGCCTGCTACAAGTGAGGCATCTCCACTAATTCCAGTACTCCCAATGGAGTGAAAAAAGCCTGCTCAGGCCTGAGTGAAGCCTGCAACCAGTGAGGCCTCTCCACTAATTCCAGTATTCCCAATGGAGTGAAACAAGCCTGCTCAGCCCCTGAGTGAAGCCTGCATCCAAAGAGGCTTCTCCACTAATTCCTGTACTCCCAATGGAGTGAAACAAGCCTGCTCAGCCCCCAGAGTGAAGCCTGCAACCAAAGAGGCTTCTCCACTAATTCCAGTACTCCCAATGGAGTCAAGCAAGCCTGCTCAGCCCCCAAGTAAAGCCTGCAACCAGAAGCCTTTTCCACTAATTCCAGTCTACCCAATGGAGTGAAACAAGCCTTGCTCTGGCCCCGGAGTGAAGCCTGCAACCAGCGAGGCTTCTCCACTAATTTCAGTATTCCCAAAGGAGTGAAACAAGCCTGCTCAGCCCCCTGAGTGAAGCCTGCAACCAAAGAGGCTTCTCCACTAATTCCAGTACTCCCAACGGAGTCAAGCAAGCCTGCTCAGCCTCCTGATTTAAGCCTGCAACAACTGAGGCATTTCCACTAATTCCAGTACTCCCAATGGAGTGAAGCAAGCCTGCTCAGCCCCATGAGTGAAGCCAGCAACAAGTGAGGCTTCCACTAATTTCCAGTACTCCCAATGGAGTAAACAAGCCTGCTCAGTCCCTGAGTGAAGCCTGCAACCAAAGAGGCTTCCACTAATTCCAGTACTCCCAACGGAGTCAAGCAAGCCTGCTCAGCCTCCTGATTTAAGCCTGCAACAACTGAGGCATCTCCACTAATTCCAGTACTCCCAATGGAGTGAAGCAAGCCTGCTCAGCCCCATGAGTGAAGCCAGCAACAAGTGAGGCTTCTCCACTAATTCCAGTACTCCCAATGGAGTGAAACAAGCCTGCTCAGCCCCTGAGTGAAGCCTGCAACCAAAGAGGCTTTCCACTAATTCCAGTACTCCCAATGGAGTCAACCAAGACTGCTCAGCCCCTCAAGTGAAGCCTGCAACCAGCAAGCCTTTTCCACTAATTCCAATTCTCCAATGGAGTGGAAACAAGCCTGCTCAGGCTCTGAGTGAAGCTCTGCAACCAAGACAGGCTTCTCCACTAATTCCAGTACTCCCAATGGAGTGAAACAAGCCTGCTCAGCCCCTCTGAGTGAAGCCCTGCAACAAGTGAGGCATCTCACTAATTCCAGTACTCCCAATGGAGTGAAGCAAGCCTGCTCAGCCTCCTGAGTGAAACCTGCAACCAGGAGGCTTCTCCACTAATTCCAGTACTCCCAATGGAGTGAAACAAGCCTGCTCAGCCCCTGAGTGAAGCCTGCAACCAAAGAGGCTTCTCCACTAATTCCAGTACTTCCAATGGAGTGAAACAAGCCTGCTCAGCCTCCTGAGTGAAGCCTGCAACCAAAGAGGCTTCTCCACTAATTCCAGTACTCCCAATGGAGTCAGCAAGCCTGCTCAGCCCCTAAGTGAAGCCTGCAACCAGCAACGCTTTTCCACTAATTCCAGTACTCCCAATGGAGTGAAACAAGCCTGCTCAGCCCTGAGTGAAGCCTGCAACCAAAGAGGCTTCCACTAATTCCAGTACTCCCAATGGAGTCAAGCAAGCCTGCTCAGCCTCTAAGTAAAGCCTGCAACCAGCAAGCCTTTCCACTAATTCCAATACTCCCAATGGAGTGAAACAAGCCTTGCTCAGGCCCTGAGTGAAGCCTGCAACCAGCGAGGCTTCCACTAATTCCAGTATTCCCAATGGAGTGAAACAAGCCTGCTCAGCCCCTGAGTGAAGCCTGCAACCAAAGAGGCTTCTCCACTAATTCCAGTACTCCCAATGGAGTCAAGCAAGCCTGCTCAGCCCCTGATTGAAGCCTGCAACAAGTGAGGCATCTCCACTAATTCCAGTACTCCCAATGGAGGAAGCAAGCCTGCTCAGCCCCTGAGTGAAGCCTGCCAACAAGTGAGGCTTCTCCACTAATTCCAGTACTCCCAATGGAGTGAAACAAGCCTGCTCAGCCCCTGAGTGAAGCCTGCAACCAAAGAGGCTCTCCACTAATTCCAGTACTCCCAATGGAGTGAAACAAGCCTGCTCAGCCCCTGAGTGAAGCCTGCAACCAATGAGGCTTCTCCACTAATTCCAGTACTCCCAATGGAGTGAAACAAGCCTGTCTCAGCTCCCTGAGTGAAGCCTGCAACCAAAGAGGCTCTCCACTAATTCCAGTACTCCCAATGGAGTCAAGCAAGCCTGCTCAGCCCCTGAGTTAAGCCTGCAACAATTGAGGCTCTCCACTAATTCCAGTACTCCCAATGGAGTGAAGCAGCCTGCTCAGCCCCTGAGTGAAGCCTGCAACCAGTGAGGCTTCTCCACTAATTCCAATACTCCCAATGGAGTGAAACAAGCCTGCTCAGCCCCTGAGTGAAGCCTGCAACCAAAGAGGCTTCTCCACTAATTCCAGTACTCCAATGGAGTGAAACAAGCCTGCTAGCCTCAGAGTGAAGCCTGCAACCAAAGAGGCTTCCCACTAATTCCAGTACTCCCAATGGAGTGAAGCAAGCCTGTCAGCCCCCAAGTAAAGCCTGCAACCAGAGGCCTTTCCACTAATTCCAGTATCCAATGGAGTGAAACAAGTCTGCTCAGCCCCTGAGTGAAGCCTGCAACCAAAGAGGCTTCTCCACTAATTCCAGTACTCCCAATGGAGTGAAGCAAGCCTGCTCAGCCCCTGAGTGAAGCCTGCAACAAGGAGGCATCTCCACTAATTCAGTACTCCCAATGGAGTGAAACAAGCCTGCTCAGCTCCCAGAGTGAAGCCTGCAACCAAAGAGGCTTCTCCACTAATTCCAGTACTCCCAATGGAGTCAAGCAAGCCTGCTCAGCTCCCTCAGTAAGCCTGCAACCAGCAAGCCTTTCCACTAATTCCAGTATTCCAATGGAGTGAAACAAGCCTGCTCAGCCCCTGAGTGAAGCCTGCAACCAAAGAGGCTTCTCCACTAATTCCAGTACTCCCAATGGAGTCACAGGCCTGCTCAGCCCCTGAGTGAAGCCTGCAACAAAGAGGCATCTCCACTAATTCCAGTACTCCCAATGGAGTGAAACAAGCCTGCTCAGCCGCCTGAGTGAAGCCTGCAACCAGTGAGGCTTCTCCACTAATTCCAGTATTCCCAATGGAGTGAAACAAGCCTGCTCAGCCTCCTGAGTGAAGCCTGCACCAAAGAGGCTTCTCCACTAATTCCAGTACTCCTAATGGAGTGAAACAAGCCTGCTCAGCCCCCGAGTGAAGCCTGCAACCAAAGAGGCTTCTCCACTAATTCCAGTACTCCAATGGAGTCAAGCAAGCCTGCTCAGCCCCCAAGTGAAGCTGCAACCAGCAAGCTTTCCACTAATTCCAATACTCCCAATGGAGTGAAACAAGCCTGCTCAGGCCCTGAGTGAAGCCTGCAACCAGCGAGGCTTCTCCAATTCAGTATTCCCAATGGAGTGAAACAAGCCTGCTCAGCCCCTGAGTGAAGCCTGCAACCAAAGAGGCTTCTCCACTAATTCCAGTACTCCCAATGGAGTCAAGCAAGCCTGCTCAGCCCCTGAGTGAAGCCTGCAACCAAGAGGCATCTCCACTAATTCCAGTACTCCCAATGGAGTGAAGCAAGCCTGCTCAGCCCCTGAGTGAAGCTCAGCAACAAGTGAGGCTTCTCCACTAATTCCAATACTCCCAATGGAGTAAACAAGCCTGCTCAGTCCCCTGAGTGAAGCCTGCACCAAAGAGGCTTCTCCACTAATTCCAGTACTCCCAACGGAGTCAACAAGCCTGCTCAGCTCCCTGAAGAAGCCTGCACAATGAGGCTTCTCCACTAATTCCAGTACTCCCAATGGAGTGAAAAAGCCTGCTCAGCCCCTGAGTGAAGCCTGCAACAAGTGAGCCTTCTCCACTAATTCCAGTACTCCCAATGGAGTGAAGCAATCCTGCTCAGCCTCTGAGTGAAGCCTGCAACAAGTGAGGCTTCTCCACTAATTCCAGTACTCCCAATGGAGTGAAGAAGCCTGCTCAGCCTCCTGAGTGAAGCTGCAACCAGAGAGGCTTCCACTAATTCCAGTACTCCCAATGGAGTGAAACAAGCCTGCTCAGCCTCTGAGTGAAGCCTGCAACCAAAGAGGCTCTCCACTAATTCCAGTACTCCCAATGGAGTGAAACAAGCCTGCTCAGCCCTCCTGAGTGAAGCCTGCAACCATCAAGGCTTCTCCACTAATTCCAGATACTCCCAATGGAGTGAAACAAGCCTGCTCAGCCCCTGAGTGAAGCCTGCAAACCAAGGAGGCTTCTCCACTAATTCCAGTACTCCCAATGGAGTGAACCAAGCCTGCTCAGCCGTCTTAATGAAGCCTGCAGCCAAAGAGGCTTCTCCACTAATTCCAGTCATCCCAATCGAGTTAAACAAGCCTGCTCAGCCCCCTGAGTGAAGCCTGCAACCAGCGAGGCTTCTCCACTAATTCCAGTTCTCCCAATGGAGTGAAACAACCCTGCTCAGCCCCCTTAGTGAAGCCTGCAACCAAAGAGGCTTATCCACTAATTCCAGTTCTTCCAATGGAGTGAAACAAGCCTGCTCAGCCCCCTGAGTGAAGCCTGCAACCAAAGAGGCTTCTCCACTAATTCCAGTACTCCCAATGGAGTCAAGCAAGCCTGCTCAGCCCCCTAGTGAAGCCTGCAACCAGTGAGCCTTTCCACTAATTCCAGTACTCCCAATGGAGTGAAACAAGCCTGCTCAGCCCCTGAGTGAAGCCTGCAACCAAAGAGGCTTCTCCACTAATTCCAGTACTCCCAATGGAGTCAAGCAAGCCTGCTCAGCCCCCAAGTGAAAGCCTGCAACCAGTAGCCTTTCCACTAATTCCAGTACTCCCAATGGAGTGAAACAAGCTTGCTCAGGCCCCTGAGTGAAGCCTGCAAGCAGCAAGGCTCTCCACTAATTCCAGTATTCCCAATGGAGGAAACAAGCCTGCTCAGCCCCCTGAGTGAAGCCTGCAACCAGAGAGGCTTCTCCACTAATTCCAGTACTCCCAATGGAGTGAAGCAAGCCTGCTCAGCTTCTGATTGAAGCCTGCAACAAGTGAGGCATTCCACTAATTCCAGTACTCCTAATGGAGTGAAAAAGCCTGCTCAGCCTCCTGAGTGAAGCCTGCAACAAGTGAGGCTTCTCCACTAATTCCAGTACTCCAATGGAGTGAAACAAGCCTGCTCAGCCCCCTGAGTGAAGCCTGCAACCAGAGAGGCTTCTCCACTAATTCCAGTACTCCTAATGGAGGAAACAAGCCTGCTCAGCCCCTGAGTGAAGCCTGCAACCAAAGAGGCTTCTCCACTAATTCCAGTACTCCCAATGGGTGAAACAAGCCTCTCAGCCCCTGAGTGAAGCCTGCAACCAGAAGAGGCTTCTCACTAATTCCAGTACTCCCAATGGAGTGCAAGCAAGCCTGCTCAGCCCTGAGTGAAGCCTGCAACAATTGAGGCTTCTCCACTAATTCCAGTACTCCCAATGGAGTGGAACAAGCCTGCTCAGCCCCTGAGTGAAGCCTGCACCAAGGAGGCTTCTCCACTAATTCCAGTACTCCCAATGGAGTGAAACAAGCCTGCCCAGTCCCCTGAGTGAAGCCTGCAGCCAAAGAGGCTTCTCCACTAATTCCAGTACTCCCTATGGTGTGAAACAAGCCTGCTAAGCCCCAGGAGTGAAGCCTGCAACCAAAGAGGCTTCTCCATCAATTCCAGTATTCCCAATGGAGTCAACCAAGACTGCTCAGCCCCCAAGTGAAGCCCTGCAATCAGCAAGCCTTTTCACTAATTCAAAAATTCTCCCAATGGAGGAAACAAGCCTGCTCAGGCTCCAATGAGTGAAGCCTGCAAACCAAGCAAGGCTTCTACAGTAATTCCAGTACTCCCAATGGAGTGAAACAAGCCTGCTCAGCCCCTGAGTGAAGCCTGTAACAAGTGAGGCATCTCCACTAATTCCTGCATCCCAATGGAGTGAAGCAAGCCTGCTCAGCTTCCCTGAGTGAAGCCTTGCAACCAGCGAGGCTTCCACTAATTCCAGTACTCCCAATGGAGTGAAACAAGCCTGCTAAGCTCCCTTAGTGAAGCCTGCAACCAAAGAGGCTTCCACTAATTCCAGTACTCTCTAATGGAGTGAACAAGCCTGCTCAGCCCCCTGAGTGAAGCTCTGCAACCCAGCAAGCCTTTCCACTAATTCCAGTATTCCCAATGGAGTGAAATGCCTTGCTCAGCCACCTGAGTGAAGCCTCAAACAAAGGCTCTCCACTAATTCCAGTACTCCCAATTTAGTCAAACAAGCCTGCCTCAGCCCCCAAGTAAAGCCTGCAACCAGCAAGCCTTTCCACTAATTCCAATACTCCCAATGGTGACAATGTTTGCTTCAGGCCCCTGAGTGAAGACTGCAACCAGCTTGCTTTCTTCCAACTCTCAGTATCTCTAATGGAGTGAAACAAGCCTTCTTAGCCCCTGAGTGAAGCTTCTGCAACCAAAGAAGCTTCTCCACTAATTTCAGCATTCTCACTGGAGTCTGGCAAGCCTGCTCTAGCCCCTGATTGAAGCCTGCAACCAAGTGAGGCATCTCCACTAATTCCAGTACATCTCAATGGAGTGAAGTAAGCCTGCTTAGCCCCTGAGAAGCTTCCGCAACAAGTGAGGCTTCCACCTAATTCCAATACTCCCAATGGAGTGAAACAAGCCTGCTCAGCCCTTGAGTGAAGCCTGGCAGCCAAAGAGGCTTCTCCACTTATTCCAGTACTCCCTAAGGAGTGAAACAAGCCTGCTCAGTCCCCTGAGTGAAGCCTGCAACCAATGAGGCTTCTCCACTAATTCCAGTACTCCCAATGGAGTGAACAAGCCTGCTCAGCCCCCTGAGTGAAGCCTGCAACCAAAGAGTCTTCTCCACTACTTCCAGTACTCCCAACGGAGTCAAGCAAGCCTGCTCAGCTCCTGAGTGAAGCCTGCAAACCAGCAAGCTTTTCCACTAATTCCAGTACTCCCAATGGAGTGAAACAAGCCTGCTCAGGCCCCTGAGTGACTTCTGCAACCAGCGCGGCATCTCCACTAATTCCAGTACTCCCAATGGAGTGAAGCAAGCCTGCTCAGCCCCTGAGTGAAGCCTGCAACCAAAGTGAGGCTTCTCCACTATTTCAGTACTCCCAATGGAGTGAAACAAGCCTGCTCAGCCCCTGAGTGAAGCCTTTGCAGCCAAAGAGGCTTCTCCACTAATTCCAGTACTCCCAATGGAGTGAAGCAAGCCTGCTCAGCCCCCTGAGTGAAGCCTGCAACCAATGAGGCTTCTCCACTAATTCCAGTACTCCCAATGGAGTGAAGCAAGCCTGCTCAGCCCCTGAGTGAAGCCTGCAACAAGTGAGGCTTCTCCACTAATTCCAGTACTCCCAATGGAGTGAAACAAGCCTGCCCAGTCCCCTGAGTGAAGCTTGCAAGCCAAAGAGGCTTCTCCACTAATTCCAGTACTCCCAATGGAGTGAAACAAGCCTGCTCAGCCCCTGAGTGAAGCCTGCAACCAAAGATCTTCTCCACTAATTCCAGTACTCCCAAAGGAGTCAACCAAGACTGCTCAGCCCCCCAAGTGAAGCCTGCAATCAGCAAGCCTTTTTCACTAATTACAATTCTCCCAATGGATTGAAACATGCCTGCTCAGGCCTGAGTGAAGCCTGCATCCAGTGAGGCCTCTCCACTAATTCCAGTACTCCCAATGGAGTGAACCAAGCCTGCTCAACCCCCTTAATGAAGCCTGCAGCCAAAGAGGCTTCTCCACTAATTCCAGTCATCCCAAAGGAGTTAAACAAGCCTGCTCAGCCCCTGAGTGAAGCCTGCAACCAAAGAGGCTTCCACTAATTCCAGTACTCCCAATGGAGTCAAAGAAGCCTGCTCAGCCCCCTAAGTAAAGCCTGCAACCAGCATGCCTTTTCCACTAATTCCAGTATTCCCAATGGAATGAAACAAGCCTGCTCAGCCCCCTGAGTGAAGCCTGCAACCAAAGAGGCTTCTCCACTTATTCCAGTGCTCCCAACGGAGTCAAGCAAGCCTGCTCAGCCCACTGAGTGAAGCCTGCAACAAGTGAGGCATCTCCACTAATTCCAGTACTCCCAATGGAGTGAAACAAGCCTGCTCAGCTCCCAGAGTGAAGCGTGCAACCAAAGAGGCTTCTCCACTAATTCCAGTTCTCCCAATGGAGTCAAGCAAGCCTGCTCAGCCCCCCAAGTAAAGCCTGCAACCAGCAAGCCTTTTCCACTAATTCCAGTATTCCCAATGGATTGAAACAAGCCTGCTCAGCCCCCTGAGTGAAGCCTGCAACCAAAGAGGATTCTCCACTAATTCCAGTACTCCCAATGTAGTCAAGCAAGCCTGCTCAGCCCCTGAGTGAAGCCTGCTACAAGTGAGGCATCTCCACTAATTCCAGTACTCCCAAAGGAGTGAAAAAAGCCTGCTCAGGCCTGAGTGAAGCCTGCAACCAGTGAGGCCTCTCCACTAATTCCAGTATTCCCAATGGAGTGAAACAAGCCTGCTCAGCCTCCTGAGTGAAGCCTGCATCCAAAGAGGCTTCTCCACTAATTCCTGTACTCCCAATGGAGTGAAACAAGCCTGCTCAGCCCCCAGAGTGAAGCCTGCAACCAAAGAGGCTTCTCCACTAATTCCAGTACTCCCAATGGAGTCAAGCAAGCCTGCTCAGCCCCCTAAGTAAAGCATGCAACCAGCAAGCCTTTTCCACTAATTCCAATACTCCAAATGGAGTGAAACAAGTTTGCTCTGGCCCCGGAGTGAAGCCTGCAACCAGCGAGGCTTCTCCTCTAATTTCAGCATTCCCAATGGAGTGAAACAAGCCTGCTCAGCCCCCTGAGTGAAGCCTGCAACCGAAGAGGCTTCTCCACTAATTCCAGTACTCCCAACGGAGTCAAGCAAGCCTGCTCAGCCCCCTGATTTAAGCCTGCAACAATTGAGGCATCTCCACTAATTCCAGTACTCCCAATGGAGTGAAGCAAGCCTGCTCAGCCCCATGAGTGAAGCCAGCAACAAGTGAGGCTTCTCCACTATTTCCAATACTCCCAATGGAGCGAAACAAGCCTGCCCAGTCCCCTGAGTGAAGCCTGCAGCCAAAGAGGCTTTTCCACTAATTCCAGTACTCCCAACGGAGTCAAGCAAGCCTGCTCAGCCTCCTGATTTAAGCCTGCAACAATTGAGGCATCTCCACTAATTCCAGTACTCCCAAAGGAGTGAAGCAAGCCTGCTCAGCCCCCTGAGTGAAGCCAGCAACAAGTGAGCCTTCTCCACTAATTCCAATACTCCCAATGGAGTGAAGCAATCCTGCTTAGCCCCGTAAGTGAAGCCTGCAACAAGTGAGGCTTCTCCACTAATTCCAATACTCCCAATGGAGTGAAGCAAGCCTGCTCAGCCTCCTGAGTGAAGTCTGCAACCAGCGAGGCATCTCCACTAATTCCAGTACTCCCAATGGAGTGAAGCAAGCCTGCTCAGCCTCCTGAGTGAAGCCTTCAACCAGCGAGGCTTCTCCACTAATTCCAGTACTCCCAATGGAGTAAAACAAGTCTGCTCAGCCACCCCTCCCCGAATGAAGCCTGCAACCAACAAGGCTTCTCCACTAATTCCAATACTCCCAATGGATTGAAACATGCCTGCTCAGGCCTGAGTGAAGCCTGCATCCAGTGAGGCCTCTCCACTAATTCCAGTACTGCCAATGCAGTGAACCAAGCCTGCTCAGCCGTCTTAATGAAGCCTGCAGCCAAAGAGGCTTCTCCACTAATTCCAGTCATCCCAATCGAGTTAAACAAGCCTGCTCAGCCCCCTGAGTGAAGCCTGCAACCAAAGAGGCTTCTCCACTAATTCCAGTACTCCCAATGGAGTCAAGCAAGCCTGCTCAGCCCCCCCAAGTAAAGCCTGCAACCAGCATGACTTTTCCACTAATTCCAGTATTCCCAATGGAATGAAACAAGCCTGCTCAGCCCCCTGAGTGAAGCCTGCAACCAAAGAGGCTTCTACACTAATTCCAGTACTCCCAACGGAGTCAAGTAAGCCTGCTCAGCACCCTGAGTGAAGCCTGCATCAAGTGAGGCATCTCCACTAATTCCAGTACTCCCAATGGAGTGAAACAAGCCTGCTCAGCTCCCTGAGTGAAGCCTGCAACAAAATAGGCTTCTCCACTAATTCCAGTCCTCCCAATGTAGTCAAGCAAGCCTGCTCAGCCCCCCAAGTAAAGCCTGAAACCAGCAAGCCTTTTCCACTAATTCCAGTATTCCCAATGGAGTGAAACAAGCCTGCTCAGCCCCCTGAGTGAAGCCTGCAACCAAAGAGGATTCTCCACTAATTCCAGTACTCCCAATGTAGTCAAGCAAGCCTGCTCAGCCCCTGAGTGAAGCCTGCTACAAGTGAGGCATCTCCACTAATTCCAGTACTCCCAATGGAGTGAAAAAAGCCTGCTCAGGCCTGAGTGAAGCCTGCAACCAGTGAGGCCTCTCCACTAATTCCAGTATTCCCAATGGAGTGAAACAAGCCTGCTCAGACCCCTGAGTGAAGCCTGCATCCAAAGAGGCTTCTCCACTAATTCCTGTACTCCCAATGGAGTGAAACAAGCCTGCTCAGCCCCCAGAGTGAAGCCTGCAACCAAAGAGGCTTCTCCACTAATTCCAGTACTCCCAATGGAGTCAAGCAAGCCTGCTCAGCCCCCAAGTAAAGCCTGCAACCAGCAAGCCTTTTCCACTAATTCCAATACTCCAAATGGAGTGAAACAAGTTTGCTCTAGCCCCGGAGTGAAGCCTGCAACCAGCGAGGCTTCTCCACTAATTTCAGTATTCCCAATGGAGTGAAACAAGCCTGCTCAGCCCCCTGAGTGAAGCCTGCAACCAAAGAGGCTTCTCCACTAATTCCAGTACTCCCAACGGAGTCAAGCAAGCCTGCTCAGCCTCCTGATTTAAGCCTGCAACAACTGAGGCTCTCCACTAATTCCAGTACTCCCAATGGAGTCAACAAGCCTGCTCAGCCCCTGAGTGAAGCCTGCAACCAAGTGAGGCTTCTCCACTAATTCCAGTACTCCCAATGGGGAAACAAGCCTGCCCAGTCCCTGAGTGAAGCCTGCAAGCACAAGAGGCTTCTCCACTAATTCCAGTACTCCCAATGGAGTCAAGCAAGCCTGCTCAGCCCCTGATTAAGCCTGCAACAATTGAGGCATCTCCACTAATTCCAGTACTCCCAATGGAGCAACAAGCCTGCTCAGCCCCTGAGTGAAGCCAGCAACAAGTGAGGCTTCTCCACTAATTCCAATACTCCCAATGGAGCGAAACAAGCCTGCTCAGCCCCCTGAGTGAAGCCTGCAACCAAAGATTCTTTTCCACTAATTCCAGTACTCCCAAAGGAGTCAACCAAGACTGCTCAGCCCCCCAAGTGAAGCCTGCAACCAGCAAGCCTTTTCCACTAATTCCAATTCTCCCAATGGAGTGAAACAAGCCTGCTCAGGCCCCTGAGTGAAGCCTGCAACCGACAAGGCTTCTACACTAATTCCAGTACTCCCAATGAAGTGAAACAAGCCTGCTCAGCCCCCTGAGTGAAGCCTGCAACAAGTGAGGCATCTCCACTAACTCCAGTACTCCCAATGGAGTGAAGCAAGCCTGCTCATCCTCCTGAGTGAAGCCTGCAACCAGCGAGGCTTCTCCACTAATTCCAGTTCTCCCAATGGAGTGAAACAACCCTGCTCAGCCCCCTTAGTGAAGCCTGCAACCAAAGAGGCTTATCCACTAATTCCAGTTCTTCCAATGGAGTGAAACAAGCCTGCTCAGCCCCCTGAGTGAAGCCTGCAACCAAAGAGGCTTCTACACTAATTCCAGTACTCCCAATGGAGTCAAGCAAGCCTGCTCAGCCCCCCAAGTAAAGCCTGCAACCAGCAACCCTTTTCCACTAATTCCAGTATTCCCAATGGAGTGAAACAAGCCTGCTCAGCACCCTGAGTGAAGCCTGCAAACAAAGAGGCTTCTCCACTAATTCCAGTACTCCCAATGGAGTCAAGCCAGCCTGCTCAGCCCCTCAAGTAAAGCCTGCAACCAGCAAGCCTTTTCCACTAATTCCAATACTCCCAATGGAGTGAAACAAGCTTGCTCAGGCCCCTGAGTGAAGCCTGCAAGCAGCGAGGCTTCTCCAATAACTTCAGTATTCCCAATGGAGTGAAACAAGCCTGCTCAGCCCCCTGAGTGAAGCCTGCAACCAGAGAAGCTTCTCCACTAATTCCAGTACTCCCAATGGAGTCAAGCAAGCCTGCTCAGCCCCCTGATTGAAGCCCGCAACAAGTGAGGCATCTCCACTAATTCCAGTACTCCCAATGGAGTGAAGCAAGCCTGCTTAGCCCCCTGAGTGAAGCCTGCAACAAGTGAGGCTTCTCCTCTAATTCCAATACTCCCAATGGAGTGAAACAAGCCTGCCCAGCCCCTGAGTGAAGCCTGCAGCCAAAGAGGCTTCTCCACTAATTCCAGTACTCTTTAAGGAGTGAAACAAGGCTGCTCAGCCCCCTGACTGAAGCCTGAAACCAATGAGGCTTCTCCACTAATTCCAGTACTCCCAATGGAGTGAAACAAGCCTTCTCAGCTCCCTGAGTGAAGCCTGCAACCAAAGAGGCTTCTCCACTAATTCCAGCACTCCCAACGGAGTCAAGCAAGCCTGCTCAGCCCCCTGATTTAAGCCTGCAACAATTGAGGCATCTCCACTAATTCCAGTACTCCCAATGGAGTGAAGCAGGCCTGCTCAGCCCCCTGAGTGAAGCCTGCAACAAGTGAGGCTTCTCCACTAATTCCAATACTCCCAATGGAGTGAAACAAGCCTGCTCAGTCCCCTGAGTGAAGCCTGCAAGCCAAAGAGGCTTCTCCACTAATTCCAGTACTCCCTATAGGTGAAACAAGCCTGCTCAGCCCCAGAGTGAAGCCTGCAACCAAAGAGTCTTCTCCACTAATTCCAGTACTCCCAATGGAGTCAACCAAGCCTGCTCAGCCCCCGAGTGAAGCCTGCAACCAGCGAGCTTCTCCACTAATTCCAAAATTCTCCCAATGGAGTGAAACAAGCCTGCTCAGGCCATGAGTGAAGCCTGCAACCGACAAGGCTTCTACACTAATTCCAGTACTCCCAATGGAGTGAAACAAGCCTGCTCAGCCCCTGAGTGAAGCCTGTACAAGTGAGGCATCTCCACTATTCCAGTACTCCAATGGAGTGAAGCAGCCTGCTCATCCTCCTGAGTGAAGCCTGCAACCAGCGAGGCTTCTCCACTAATTCCAGTACTCCCAATGGAGTGAAACAAGCCTGCTCAGCCCCTAGTGAAGCCTGCAACCAAAGAGGCTTCTCCACTAATTCCAGTACTCCCAATGGAGTGAAACAAGCCTGCTCAGCCCCCTGAGTGAAGCCTGCAACCAGCAAGCCTTTTCCACTAATTCCAGTATTCCCAATGGAGTGAAACAAGCCTGCTCAGCCCCCTGAGTGAAGCCTGCAACCAAAGAAGCTTCTCCACTAATTTCAGTACTCTCAACGGAGTCAAGCAAGCCTGCTCAGCCCCCTGATTGAAGCCTGCAACAAGTGAGGCATCTCCACTAATTCCAGTACTCCCAATGGAGTGAAGCAAGCCTGCTTAGCCCCCTGAGAGAAGCCTGCAACAAGTGAGGCTTTCCACTAATTCCAATACTCCCAATGGAGTGAAACAAGCCTGCCAGCCCTGAGTGAAGCCTGCAGCCAAAGAGGCTTCTCCACTAATTCCAGTACTCCCAAGGAGGAAACAAGCCTGCTCAGCCCCCTGAGTGAAGCCTGCAACCAATGAGGCTTCCACTAATTCCAGTACTCCTATGGAGTGAAACAAGCCTGCTCAGCCCCCTGAGTGAAGCCTGCAACCAAAGAATCTTCTCCACTACTTCCAGTACTCCAACGGAGTCAAGCAAGCCTGCTCAGCCCCAAAATTGAAGCCTGCAACCAGCAAGCCTTTCCACTAATTCCAATACTCCCAATGGAGTGAAACAAGCCTGCTCAGGCCCTGAGTGAAGCCTGCAACCAAGCGGCATCTCCACTAATTCCAGTACTCCCAATGGAGGAAGCAAGACTGCTCAGCCCCATGAGTGAAGCCAGCAACAAGTGAGGCTTCTCCACTATTTCCAATACACCCAATGGAGCGAAACAAGCCTGCCCAGCCCCCTGAGTGAAGCCTGCAGCCAAAGAGGCTTCTCCACTAATTCCAGTACTCCCAACGGAGTCAAGCAAGCCTGCTCAGCCCCCTGATTTAAGCCTGCAACAATTGAGGCATCTCCACTAATTCCAGTACTCCCAATGGAGTGAAGCAAGCCTGCTCAGCCCCCTGAGTGAAGCCTGCAACAAGTGAGGCTTCTCCACTAATTCCAATACTCCCAATGGAGTGAAACAAGCCTGCCCAGTCCCCTGAGTGAAGCCTGCAGCCAAAGAGGCTTCTCCACTAATTCCAGTACTCCCTATAGTGTGAAACAAGCCTGCTCAGCCCCAGGAGTGAAGCCTGCAACCAAAGATTCTTCTCCACTAATTCCAGTACTCCCAAAGGAGTCAACCAAGACTGCTCAGCCCCCCAAGTGAAGCCTGCAATCAGCAAGCCTTTTCACTAATTAGTATTCTCCCAATGGAGTGAAACAAGCCTGCTCAGGCCACTGAGTGAAGCCTGCAACCGACAAGGCTTCTACACTAATTCCAGTACTCCCAATGGAGTGAAACAAGCCTGCTCAGCCCCCTGAGTGAAGCCTGCAACAAGTGAGGCATCTCCACTAATTCCAGTACTCCCAATGGAGTGAAGCAAGCCTGCTCATCCTCCTGAGTGAAGCCTGCAACCAGCGAGGCTTCTCCACTAATTCCAGTACTCCCAATGGAGTGAAACAACCCTGCTCAGCCCCCTTAGTGAAGCCTGCAACCAAGAGGCTTCTCCACTAATTCCAGTACTCCCAATGGAGTGAAACAAGCCTGCTCAGCCCCTGAGTGAAGCCTGCAACCAGCAAGCCTTTCCACTAATTCCAGTATTCCCAATGGAGTGAAACAAGCCTGCTCAGCCACCTGAGTGAAGCCTGCAAACAAAGAGGCTTCTCCACTAATTCCAGTACTCCCAATGGAGTCAAGCAAGCCTGCTCAGCCCCAAGTAAAGCCTGCAACCAGCAAGCCTTTTCCACTAATTCCAATACTCCAATGGAGTGAAACAAGTTTGCTCAGGCCCTGAGTGAAGCCTGCAACCAGCGAGGCTTCTCCACTAACTCCAGTATTCCCAATGGAGTGAAATGTCAAGCCCAGCCCCTGAGTGAAGCCTGCAACCAAAGAAGCTTCTCCACTAATTCCAGTACTCTCAACGGAGTCAAGCAAGCCTGCTCAGCCCCCTGATTGAAGCCTGCAACAAGTGAGGCATCTCCACTAATTCCAGTACTCCCAATGGAGTGAAGCAAGCCTGCTTAGCCCCCTGAGTGAAGCCTGCAACAAGTGAGGCTTCTCCACTAATTCCAATACTCCCAATGGAGTGAAACAAGCCTGCCCAGCCCTTGAGTGAAGCCTGCAGCCAAAGAGGCTTCTCCACTAATTCCAGTACTCCCTAAGGAGTGAAACAAGGCTGCTCAGCCCCCTGAGTGAAGCCTGCAACCAATGAGGCTTTTCCACTAATTCCAATACTCCCAATGGAGTGAAACAAGCCTGCTCAGGCCCCTGAGTGAAGCCTGCAACCAACGCGGCATCTCCACTAATTCCAGTACTCCCAATGGAGTGAAGCAAGACTGCTCAGCTCCATGAGTGAAGCCAGCAACAAGTGAGGCTTCTCCACTATTTCCAATACACCCAATGGAGCGAAACAAGCCTGCTCAGCCCCCTGAGTGAAGCCTGCAACCAAAGAGGCTTCTCCACTAATTCCAGTACTCCCAACGGAGTCAAGCAAGCCTGCTCAGCCCCCTGATTTAAGCCTGCAACAATTGAGGCATCTCCACTAATTCCAGTACTCCCAATGGAGTGAAGCAAGCCTGCTCAGCCCCCTGAGTGAAGCCTGCAACAAGTGAGGCTTCTCCACTAATTCCAATACTCCCAATGGAGTGAAACAAGCCTGCCCAGTCCCCTGAGTGAAGCCTGCAGCCAAAGAGGCTTCTCCACTAATTCCAGTACTCCCCATAGTGTGAAACAAGCCTGCTAAGCCCCAGGAGTGAAGCCTGCAACCAAAGATTCTTCTCCACTAATTCCAGTACTCCCAAAGGAGTCAACCAAGACTGCTCAGCCCCCCAAGTGAAGCCTGCAATCAGCAAGCCTTTTTCACTAATTAAAATTCTCCCAATGGAGTGAAACAAGCCTGCTCAGGCCAATGAGTGAAGCCTGCAACCGACAAGGCTTCTACACTAATTCCAGTACTCCCAATGGAGTGAAACAAGCCTGCTCAGCCCCCTGAGTGAAGCCTGTAACAAGTGAGGCATCTCCACTAATTCCTGTACTCCCAATGTAGTGAAGCAAGCCTGCTCATCCTCCTGAGTGAAGCCTGCAACCAGCGAGGCTTCTCCACTAATTCCAGTACTCCCAATGGAGTGAAACAAGCCTGCTAAGCCCCCTTAGTGAAGCCTGCAACCAAAGAGGCTTCTCCACTAATTCCAGTACTCCCAATGGAGTGAAACAAGCCTGCTCAGCCCCCTGAGTGAAGCCTGCAACCAGCAAGCCTTTTCCACTAATTCCAGTATTCCCAATGGAGTGAAACAAGCCTGCTCAGCCACCTGAGTGAAGCCTGCAAACAAAGAGGCTTCTCCACTAATTCCAGTACTCCCAATGGAGTCAAGCAAGCCTGCTCAGCCCCCCAAGTAAAGCCTGCAACCAGCAAGCCTTTTCCACTAATTCCAATACTCCCAATGGAGTGAAACAAGCTTGCTTAGGCCCCTGAGTGAAGACTGCAACCAGCGAGGCTTCTCCACTAACTTCAGTATTCCCAATGGAGTGAAACAAGCCTGCTCAGCCCCCTGAGTGAAGCCTGCAAACAAAGAAGCTTCTCCACTAATTCCAGTACTCTCAACGGAGTCAAGCAAGCCTGCTCAGCCCCCTGATTGAAGCCTGCAACAAGTGAGGCATCTCCACTAATTCCAGTACTCCCAATGGAGTGAAGCATGCCTGCTTAGCCCCCTGAGAGAAGCCTGCTACAAGTGAGGCTTCTCCACTAATTCCAATACTCCCAATGGAGTGAAACAAGCCTGCCCAGCCCTTGAGTGAAGCCTGCAGCCAAAGAGGCTTCTCCACTTATTCCAGTACTCCCTAAGGAGTGAAACAAGGCTGCTCAGCCCCCTGAGTGAAGCCTGCAACCAATGAGGCTTCTCCACTAATTCCAGTACTCCCGATGGAGTGAAACAAGCCTGCTCAGCCCCCTGAATGAAGCCTGCAACCAAAGAATCTTCTCCACTACTTCCAGTACTCCCAACGGAGTCAAGCAAGCCTGCTCAGCCCCCAATTGAAGCCTGCAACCAGCAAGCCTTTTCCACTAATTCCAATACTCCCAATGGAGTGAAACAAGCCTGCTCAGGCCCCTGAGTGAAGCCTGCAACCAACGCGGCATCTCCACTAATTCCAGTACTCCCAATGGAGTGAAGCAAGACTGCTCAGCCCCATGAGTGAAGCCAGCAACAAGTGAGGCTTCTCCACTATTTCCAATACTCCCAATGGAGCGAAACAAGCCTGCCCAGTCCCCTGAGTGAAGCCTGCAGCCAAAGAGGCTTCTCCACTAATTCCAGTACTCCCAACGGAGTCAAGCAAGCCTGCTCAGCCCCCTGATTTAAGCCTGCAACAATTGAGGCATCTCCACTAATTCCAGTACTCCCAATGGAGTGAAGCAAGCCTGCTCAGCCCCCTGAGTGAAGCCTGCAACAAGTGAGGCTTCTCCACTAATTTCAATACTCCCAATGGAGTGAAACAAGCCTGCCCAGTCCCCTGAGTGAAGCCTGCAGCCAAAGAGGCTTCTCCACTAATTCCAGTACTCCCTATAGTGTGAAACAAGCCTGCTAAGCCCCAGGAGTGAAGCCTGCAAATAAAGATTCTTCTCCACTAATTCCAGTACTCCCAAAGGAGTCAACCAAGACTGCTCAGCCCCCCAAGTGAAGCCTGCAGTCAGCAAGCCTTTTTCACTAATTAAAATTCTCCCAATGGAGTGAAACAAGCCTGCTCAGGCCAATGAGTGAAGCCTGCAACCGACAAGGCTTCTACACTAATTCCAGTACTCCCAATGGAGTGAAACAAGCCTGCTCAGCCCCCTGAGTGAAGCCTGCAACCAAAGAATCTTCTCCACTACTTCCAGTACTCCCAACGGAGTCAAGCAAGCCTGCTCAGCCCCCCAATTGAAGCCTGCAACCAGCAAGCCTTTTCCACTAATTCCAATACTCCCAATGGAGTGAAACAAGCCTGCTCAGGCCCCTGAGTGAAGCCTGCAACCAACGAGGCTTCTACACTCATTCCAGTACTCCCAATGGAGTGAAGCAAGCCTGCTCAGCCTCCTGAGTGAAGCCTGCAACCAGCGAGGCTTCTCCACTAATTCCAGTACTCCCAATGGAGTGAAGCAAGCCTGCTCAGCCTCCTGAGTGAAGCCTTCAACCAGTGAGGCTTCTCCACTAATTCCAGTACTCCCATTGCAGTGAAACAAGCCTGCTCAGCCACACCTCCCCGAATGAAGCCTGCAACCAGCAAGGCTTCTCCACTAATTCCAATACTCCCAATGGATTGAAACATGCCTGCTCAGGCCTGAATGAAGCCTGCAACCAGTGAGGGCTCTCCACTAATTCCAGTACTCTTAATGGAGTGAAACAAGCCTGCTCAGCCCCCTTAGTGAAGCCTGCAGCCAAAGAGGCATCTCCACTAATTCCAGTCCTCCCAATGGAGTGAAACAAGCCTGCTCAGCCCCCTGAGTGAAGCCTGCAACCAAAGATTCTTCTCCACTAATTCCTGTACTCCCAACGGAGTCAAGCAAGCCTGATCAGTCCCCCAAGTGAAGCCTGCAACCAGCAAGCCTTTTCCACTAATTCCAATACTCCCAATGGAGTGAAACAAGCCTGCTCAGGCCCCTGAGTGAAGCCTGCAACCGACAAGACTTCTACACTAATTCCAGTACTCCCAATTTAGTGAAACAAGCCTGCTCAGCCCCCTGAGTGAAGCCTGCAACAAAAGAGGCTTCTCAACTAATTCCAGTACTCCCAATGGAGTCAAACAAGCCTGCTCAGCCCCCCCAAGTAAAGCCTGCAACCAACATGCCTTTTCCACTAATTCAAGCATTCCCAATGGAATGAAACAACCCTGCTCAGCCCCCTGAGTGAAGCCTGCAACCAAAGAGGCTTCTCCACTAATTCCAGTACTCCCAACGGAGTCAAGCAAGCCTGCTCAGCCCACTGAGTGAAGCCTGCAACAAGTGAGGCATCTCCACTAATTCCAGTACTCCCAATGGAGTGAAACAAGCCTGCTCAGCCCCCTGAGTGAAGCCTGCAACCAAAGAGGCTTCTCCACTAATTCCTGTACTCCCAATGGAGTGAAACAAGCCTGCTCAGCCCCCTGAGTGAAGCCTGCAACCAAAGAGGCTTCTCCACTAATTCCAGTACTCCCAAAGGAGTCAACCAAGACTGCTCAGCCCCCCAAGTGAAGCCTGCAACCAGCAAGCCTTTTCCACTAATTCCAATTCTCCCAATGGAGTGAAACAAGCCTGCCCAGTCCCCGTAGTGAAGCCTGCAGCCAAAGAGGCTTCTCCACTAATTCCAGTACTCGCTATAGTGTGAAACAACCTGCTCAGCCCCCGGAGTGAAGCCTGCAACCAAAGATTCTTCTCCACTAATTCCAGTACTCCCAAAGGAGTCAACCAAGACTGCTCAGCCCCCCAAGTGAAGCCTGCAACCAGCAAGCCTTTTCCACTAATTCCAATTCTCCCAATGGAGTGAAACAAGCCTGCTCATGCCAATGAGTGAAGCCTGCAACCGACAAGGCTTCTTCACTAATTCCAGTACTCCCAATGGAGTGAAACAAGCCTGCTCAGCCCCCTGAGTGAAGCCTGCAACAAGTGAGGCATCTCCACTAATTCCAGTACTCCCAATGGAGTGAAGCAAGCCTGCTCATCCTCCTGAGTGAAGCCTGCAACAAGTGAGGCTTCTCCACTAGTTCCAATACTCCCAATGGAGTGAAACAAGCCTGCCCAGTCCCCTGAGTGAAGCCTGCAGCCAAAGAGGCTTCTCCACTAATTCCAGTACTCCCAATGGAGTGAAACAAGCCTGCTCAGCCCCCTGAGTGAAGCCGGCAAACAAAGAGGCTTCTCCACTAATTCCAGTACTCCCAATGGAGTCAAGCAAGCCTGCTCAGCCCCCCAAGTAAAGCCTGCAACCAGCAAGCCTTTTCCACTAATTCCAATACTCCCAATGGAGTGAAACAAGCTTGCTCAGGCCCCTGAGTGAAGACTGCAACCAGCGAGGCTTCTCCACTAACTTCAGTATTCCCAATGGAGTGAAACAAGCCTGCTCAGCCCCCTGAGTGAAGCCTGCAACCAAAGAAGCTTCTCCACTAATTCCAGTACTCCCAACGGTGTCAAGCAAGCCTGCTCAGCCCCCTGATTGAAGCCTGCAACAAATGAGGCATCTCCACTAATTCCAGTACTCCCAATGGAGTGAAGCAAGCCTGCTTAGCCCCCTGAGTGAAGCCTGCAACAAGTGAGGCTTCTCCACTAATTCCAATACTCCCAATGGAGTGAAACATGCCTGCCCAGCCCCTGAGTGAAGCCTGCAGCCAAAGAGGCTTCTCCACTAATTCCAGTACTCCCTAAGGAGTGAAACAAGGCTGCTCAGCCCCCTGAGTGAAGCCTGCAACCAATGAGGCTTCTCCACTAATTCCAGTACTCCCAATGGAGTGAAACAAGCCTGCTCAGCCCCCTGAATGAAGCCTGCAACCAAAGAATCTTCTCCACTACTTCCAGTACTCCCAACGGAGTCAAGCAAGCCTGCTCAGCCCCCCAAGTGAAGCCTGCAACCAGCAAGCCTTTTCCACTAATTCCAATACTCCCAATGGAGTGAAACAAGCCTGCTCAGGCCCCTGAGTGAAGCCTGCAACCAACGAGGCTTCTACACTAATTCCAGTACTCCCAATGGAGTGAAGCAAGCCTGCTCAGCCTCCTGAGTGAAGCCTGCAACCAGCGAGGCTTCTCCACTAATTCCAGTACTCCCAATGGAGTGAAGCAAGCCTGCTCAGCCTCCTGAGTGAAGCCTTCAACCAGCGAGGCTTCTCCACTAATTCCAGTACTCCCAATGTAGTGAAACAAGCCTGTTCAGCCACCCCTTCCCGAATGAAGCCTGCAACCAGCAAGGCTTCTCCACTAATTCCAATACTCCCAATGGATTGAAACATGCCTGCTCAGGCCTGAGTGAAGCCTGCAACCAGTGAGGCCTCTCCACTAATTCCAGTACTCTTAATGGAGTGAAACAAGCCTGCTCAGCCTCCTTAGTGAAGCCTGCAGCCAAAGAGGCTTCTCCACTAATTCCAGTCCTCCCAATGGAGTGAAACAAGCCTGCTCAGCCCCCTGAGTGAAGCCTGCAACCAAAGATTCTTCTCCACTAATTCCTGTACTCCCAACGGAGTCAATCAAGCCTGTTCAGCCCCCCAAGTGAAGCCTGCAACCAGCAAGCCTTTTCCACTAATTCCAATACTCCCAATGGAGTGAAACAAGCCTGCTCAGGCCCCTGAGTGAAGCCTGCAACCGACAAGACTTCTACACTAATTCCAGTACTCCCAATTTAGTGAAACAAGCCTGCTCAGCCCCCTGAGTGAAGCCTGCAACCAAAGAGGCTTCTCCACTAATTCCAGTACTCCCAATGGAGTCAAGCAAGCCTGCTCAGCCCCCCCAAGTAAAGCCTGCAACCAGCATGCCTTTTCCACTAATTCCAGTATTCCCAATGGAATGAAACAAGCCTGCTCAGCCCCCTGAGTGAAGCCTGCAACCAAAGAGGCTTCTCCACTAATTTCAGTTCTCCCAACGGAGTCAAGCAAGCCTGCTCAGCCCCTGAGTGAAGCCTGCAACAAGTGAGGCATCTCCTCTAATTCCAGTACTCCCAATGGAGTGAAACAAGCCTGCTCAGGCCTGAGTGAAGCCTGCAACCAGTGAGGCCTCTCCACTAATTGCAGTACTCCCAATGGAGTGAAACAAGCCTGCTCAGCCCCCTGAGTGAAGCCTGCAACCAAAGAGGCTTCTCCACTAATTCCAGTACTCCCAATGGAGTCAAGCAAGCCTGCTCATCCCCCCAAGTAAAGCCTGCAACCAGCAAGCCTTTTCCACTAATTCCAATACTCCAAATGGAGTGAAACAAGTTTGCTCTGGCCCCTGAGTGAAGCCTGCAACCAGCGAGGCTTCTCCACTAATTTCAGTATTCCCAATGGAGTGAAACAAGCCTGCCCAGTCCCCTGAGTGAAGCCTGCTGCCAAAGAGGCTTCTCCACTAATTCCAGTACTACCTATGGAGTGAAACAAGCCTGCTCAGCCCCCTGAGTGAAGCCTGCAACCAAAGATTCTTCTCCACTAATTCCAGTACTCCCAACGGAGTCAAGCAAGCCTGCTCAGCCCCCCAAGTGAAGCCTGCAACCAGCAAGCCTTTTCCACTAATTCCAATACTCCCAATGGAGTGAAACAACCCTGCTCAGGCCCCTGAGTGAAGCCTGCAACCGACAAGGCTTCTACACTAATTCCAGTACTCCCAATGGAGTGAAACAAGCCTGCTCAGCCCCCTGAGTGAAGCCTGCAACCAAAGAGGCTTCTCCACTAATTCCAGTACTCCCAATGGAGTCAAGCAAGCCTGCTCAGCCCCCCAAGTAAAGCCTGCAACCAGCAAGCCTTTTCCACTAATTCCAATACTCCCAATTTAGTGAAACAAGCTTGCTCAGGCCCCTGAGTGAAGCCTGCAACCAGCAAGGCTTCTCCACTAATTTCAGTATTCCCAATGGAGTGAAACAAGCCTGCTCAGCCCCCTGAGTGAAGCCTGCAACCAAAGATGCTTCTCCACTAATTCCAGTGCTCCCAACAGAGTCAAGCAAACCTGCTCAGCCCCCTGATTGAAGCCTGCAACAAGTGAGGCATCTCCACTAAATCCAGTACTCCCAATGGAGTGAAGCAAGCCTGCTCAGCCCCCTGAGTGAAGCCTGCAACAAGTGTGGCTTCTCCACTAATTCCAATAGTCCCAATGGAGTGAAACAAGCCTGCCCAGCCCCCTGAGTGAAGCCTGCAGCCAAAGAGGCTTCTCCACTAATTCCAGTACTCCCTATTGAGTGAAACAAGCCTGCTCAGCCCCCTGAGTGAAGCCTGCAACCAATGAGGCTTCTCCACAAATTTCAGTACTCCCAATGGAGTGAAACAAGCCTGCTCAGCCCCCTGAATGAAGCCTGCAACCAAGGATTCTTCTCCTCTACTTCCAGTACTCCCAACGGAGTCAAGCAAGCCTGCTCAGCCCCACAAGTGAAGCCTGCAACCAGCAAGCCTTTTCCACTAATTCCAATACTCCCAATGGAGTGAAACAAGCCTGCTCAGGCCCCTGAGTGAAGCCTGCAACCAACGAGGCTTCTACACTAATTCCAGTACTCCCAATCTAGTGAATCAAGCCTGCTCAGCCCCCTGAGTGAAGCCTGCATCAAGTGAGGCATCTCCACTAATTCCAGTACTCCCAATGGAGTGAAGCAAGCCTGCTCTGCCTCCTGAGTGAAGCCTGCAACCAGCGAGACTTCTCCATTAATTCCAGTATTCCCAATGGACTGAAACAAGCCTGCTGAGCTCCCTGAGTGAAGCCTGCAACCAGCGAAATTTCTCCACTAATTCCAGTACTCCCAATGGAGTGAAGCAAGCCTGCTCAGCCCCCTGAGTGAAGCCTGCAACCAGCGAGGCTCCTCCACTAATTCCAGTACTCCCAATTGAGTCAAGCAAGACTGCTTGGCCCCCCCAAGTGAAACCTGCAACCAGCAAGGTATATAAATTACAAGTCTCCACTCCATGTAAGAAAGCCAACACTAAACTGTGCTCTTTATTGCCGTATCTGTTGGCAGACAAGTTTAGCTTGATTTTATTGCTTACGTATTTATGTGAATTTAGCTATGTAACTTCTGGTTTCTACAGTGTGCTTTAAAGAGGAACTATCATCAAAAGGATTTCTTAATGTCTGAAAACCCATAAAAAGCTAATTGAGTGACCCATTGTGTTTATCTATGAGTCTTTGCAGTCCAGAGTTATTCATATGTAAATCAGCCTGTAATTTAGGACTGGTAGCAGCCGTATGTTTTGGGCTCCTGACAAGAAATTATGTCACCAAGGGTCTAGCTCCTCCTTTGACTGTATTTAATCCAACAGGTTAAATAGGAAATCAACTGTTTTATTAAGTGTGTTTTCAGGTGTTATTACAACTCTTTCAACATCTATAATAACTGTTTTGTACGTGCATTGAAACTAGTGAGTTATCATCTTTACATCTCAAAACTGGTAATAATAGTAATCCATATTCAGGATTGCTTTAACCTTTAGGACATAATGCCAGATGAATATGTCAGTACAGATTTCTGGGGCTGCCTCAGTACCAGTTTCTGTCTTTTTCTATTCCCTCTCTTACAGCCTTTTCTCTTACAATTTTGGGCATGAACTTGGGTCTTCAAGATGTAAATGTGGCTATATACCTACTGGACTGGCATCAGGGTCCCCCTGCACTCCCAAAGCACACACAGGAACAAGTTGTTGCTCAGTGTGTCTTTCCTAGACAAAGACAGTAAAAACAATCTGAGCATGTGCTATGATTCTAAAAATATGATCCTCTTTCTTTCCCGATTTAACTTGAAAAGAAAAAAAAATGTGACACAATTACTTGTTTATTAATTGCAAAACACACAGATGGACAACATTGTTAAATCATGCATAATCTGAAATGCATTATTAAAAGAGTATTTTACTTCTTTAGTTGAAGTTAAAAGTATAACAGTTTCATACTGAAAAACTCTGGATGGAATGGGATTTTGTAATTACAGCACTTTCTACATTTATAATAATTGTTTTCTATATGCATTGAAGCTAGTGAGTTACCACCTTTACATTTCAAACTGTTAGTAAAAACAATCTAATAGAATTCTGGCATTGCTATGGTAGAAAATGTCATTCCATCCAATGTATGTCAGTAAGAAACTGTTGTACTTTTAACTTCATCAAAAGAAATACTCTTTAATTAATGGTGATCATTTTTTACATACAGATAAAGACACTTTTATCTCCAGTTACAACCTTCCGGTTGATATTTTTGGTTATAACCAGGAGGTTGTAATCAGCCCCTGCCAATCAAGCATCACCACAGAAAGCTAACTGGTGCATAGTTTCACTGTGGGCTGGCTGAACATCTTGCCCAACAAGGTGGCTCCATTACTGAGCACAGGTACTGGCCCTCGAGCTTTGTAACACACTTTTAACATACTAATATACTAAGATGCCAGTAGAGTAGGCCCAAGGGTCTATCAAGTCTGCTCGAGAATCAGCACCCAGTAGGTGCATCATTACTGCCCTCCCCCATTTATCCCTGCAACCTCACCCCCCCATCAGAAGTGCATCACCAGGTCTGGCATTACTCAATTTAACCTTCACCCTTTATCTGTCCCAGCCCCTCTAGAAGTCCTCCACAGTATTCACTTCCACCAGTTCCATAGGCAGTGCATTCCAAGGCAAGTCAAGTAAGATTTTAAATATTTATTTAGTTGATTCTGCCTTGAAAATGAAAAAAAAAACTATCTGGTTGATCCTGCTGCTCACACCCTTCTAGCGCATCTTGCACATTGCAGCTATGCCGACAGACCGCAACTTTCCAGAATGCCATTACCACTGTAATGTAAAAAAAAAATAAAGAAAAAACAAAGGAGAGAGATAGGCAGTGTGTGTGTGTGTATGTGTGTGTATGTGTGTGTCTCTATCTCTGTCAAGAGTGCTGCACTAACTGAACTGTGCTGAAAGGGGAAAAAATGATCATCATTAATTAAATAAAATAATATATGGGTATGTGTGTGTAAAAAACATAATTTTGCACACACACTCGGTTTGGGATGCCTTTGTAAACCCCTCAAACTTCGCCCTCAGGGTTTATGTTGCATCCGCCCCTCAGGTGTGCTTAAAATTCTGGTTACACACACCTACCCATATATTATTCTATATTTTAATAATGCATTTTAGGTTATGCATGTCTTAGCAATGTTGTCAATCTATTTTTTTGTTTTTATAATTAATAAACAAGTAATTGTGTCCTACGCTAATCACCTTCCCATGCCTCTTTTAAAAGAGAATTACATGACCATCTTGCCACTTCCTACAAATGCACCTGCTTTGACCCTCCCTAGCCCATATTTCCTCCATTCCTCTCCTGACACTGCAGTCTGGGCTCTTAAAAGTATCAGCACTTTCCCCACATCTCCCCTTCTACAGTACCCTATATGATTTCCACTTCCTTACTTCTCCCCCCCCCCATCACCCTTGTTAAATTTACTAGTATAACATGGTCATGAACAGCACATTGTGTATTTAGCCTTAGCTATCAATATGCCCTGGCATCACAGCTTACAGTATGGTATGCATTGTTATTTTCCTTTTCCCTCGCCTACCGTCTCCCTGTTCTAGTATTGTTCACTCTGATTATATTTGCTCTGAATTTTAACTATGAATTATGTCTAATAGTTTGCACTTGCAATATATACCGTTTGTATTAACTGTGTACACTATTTATCTCACTACCGCATACCTGTTTTATTATTTGTCTTTTCTACCATGCCTGTACTGGTCTCTACATTTCTACTATGTCAGACTCTGTACTATGTGTGGCTGCCAGTTTTGTAATTGTATCTTCATTTGCTCTGTATTTTACTAGGAATTATGTTTACTATTTTGTACTTCCAATATATACTGTTTGCATTAACTGTGTACACTATTTACCTCACTACCGCATACCCGCTTTATTATTGTATTATTTCTACCATGTCTGTATTGGTCTCGTTCAACTGTGTCTAACTTTGTACTGCTATGTGTGTTTCTGCCAGTTTGTAATTGTACCCTCCCGGGTCGTGTCTGAAAATAGACATTGCTATGGCTAGCGCACCCACCTGGTCAACAAAAACTAAATAAAAAATAATTTATTTTCTTTTCATGTCCAATCTGGATAGAAAGAGAATAATATTTTTAGAATCTTAACACATGCTCAAAACCCATTCTGCTGAATGAAAGAAGCTTGTTCACAGCTCATCGCTTTGACTTCTAGGTTGTAGTGCCAGCTGATAATCAAAAGCTACACATTTCAAGGCTGGCCCCATGATATCAGGCGAGTAGGTATGTAGCCACATTTGTATCTTGTAGACCTGAGTTCACACCTGAAATTGTAAGAGAAAAGGCTGCAAGAGAAGGGACAGAAAAAGACAGAGGTTGGTGCTGTGGCAGTCCCAGAAATCTGTACTGACATGAACATAGCCAGGGTTTAGAAATCCTGATATGGGGCCCCAATATCTGTTGGCACCAAACAGCCAGCCTTGAGATATGTAGTTTTTGATGATCAGTTGGCAGTATAACCTAAAGGTTAAAGCAGTCCTGAAAATGGAATATTTTTGCTACCAGTTTGAAATTTAAAAGTGATAACTCACTGGCTTCAATGCACATACAAAACAATTATTATAAATGTAGAAAGTGCTGAAATAACACATTAAAACATACTTAATGAAACAGATGATCTCCTATTTTATCTGTTGGATTAAATATAGTCAAATGAGGACCTAGACCCTTGGTGGCATCATTTCCTGTCAGAAACTCAAAATATATGTCTGCCACCAGCTCTTAATTACAATCTGATTTACATAGGAATAATGCTGGATTGCAAACACTCAAAGATAAACACAATGGCTCATTTAAATTAGCTTTTTATGAGCTTTCAGACATTAAGAAGTCCTGGAGATGACAGTTCCCCCTTAAGAATCTGTATTTGCCTGCTAGTTTTATTAGCTGTTATTCCTCAGTTTGCTCAGTTATTTTTAGCAGCCTGAGAATCAGTGTTTGTGCTAGAGTTTATTTGTTCAGGCATACCTCTTTCTGCTGGAATTCCAGTGTGTTCTTTAATTCAATTTAGTTTTCCTCACTGCCCATGCTAGTCCTACTTGCTCCTCTTTACCCATGCATGCACAGTTGCTCCCATCCCCCCTCTCCTGTTGAACCTCCCACCATCTCCAGTTTCCTTTGTTCCCCTAAACCCTTCCCCAGCAAATCTCTTATTTTTCCACAGGCTTACTAACTCCAGTACTCCCAATGGAGTGAAACAAGCCTGCTCAGCCCTGAGTGAAGCCTGCACCTAGCGAGGTATATAAATTACAAGTCTCCAGTCCCTGTGAGAGAGCCAAAACTGAACTGTGTTAGCCCTCCCCCCCAGGTCCAATCCAGCTCTAGATGTATTGGGACTCACTGATCACATCACCTTGTCAAATGATATTGTACAACTTAGTTAATCTCCCCGGATCTCCATTTGCATCCTATACTGTATCACCACTAAGAGTCCCCGTTGTGCCCCATTTTTTCCTCTCACACTCTGCTACTTTCCCATCCCTCTCTGTGAATCCCAACCTGAATTTGTGCTCCTTTCCTTACTGTACTTCCTGCTATTCCTCCATTTCTCTTCCTCTGCACCTAACCAGAATCAAACCCACAACCTTCTACTCTGAAGGCAACCACCCTAACCACTATGCTACTGCAGCAACCCTACATCCAATGGTCCTTTTGTAATCCCTATATTTGCAAGCACCTCACATACCTTTGTACAACCACACACCTGGTACCAAATGTACTACCTGCAATACACCCTGCACTGGAGTTCTTCTTAGACACCCTCCGCCCTATGCTTATTATGGTGTCCTTATGCTCCAGCATCTCAAATGCCCCTGTTCTCCTTCTTTTGCTTGTCTTCTGCAACACATTCTCTGTTCCTATAACCATTGTCCATTACACTTTCACTGCTCCAACTTAGGGCACTGCACCCCTAACTCCCAGTCCTGGTAAGAATGTTATTCTTACTATCGGCTACCATTTATCCACTAGTTACTTTGGGTTGTTATTTACACCATCCCCAATTCCACAATCCTCTCCCTATACTTACAACTCCTAACAAATTGGATGACCGAGCCAGAAATTTAGGGCTTAAACATCTCAAACCCCACCTCTATAGGATCATGCTGCTCCTACTTCTCATCTCAGGGAATGTTCACCCGAACCCATGTCCCCTCTATGGCCCACAAAATGCTTTTTGTAAAGATGAATACCTTAAACTTGCATCAATCAACATTCAGAGCCTCCTGTCAAAACTATGTGACCTCCAAGTCTGGGTGGCACAACATAACCTGGACGTGCTCGAGCTGACCAAAACCTGGCTCTCAGCTTAAACACCCGATTATGCATTAACTATCAGAGGGTATACAGTACCCTGTTTAAGCTTGATAGGGTTGGGAAAAGGGATGGGGTTGTGCTATCTGTCTGCAGGACTCTATAAAGGGGCAGGTACTACCCCATGCTACCCAAGCTAATCACTCACAAATACTAAGGACTAAAGTTCTCCTTGGGCAGTGGGGTAAAGCCCTGTACATATTTGCTGTCTACATCCCCCCCTATAAAAATAAATCAGGTATCAATATGGTGATTGATCTCCTGGACAGCCTACCAAATCAGTCTGAGGCAATTGTTATGGGTGACTTTAACATCAACTGGTTGGCCCCTGCAGCCACCCCTTTTAAGGATGCTATTGCAAGCACATAACATCTCCCAGCTGGTCACCTCCCCCACAACAGCCAACCCAAGGATGGGTGAAAGCTCCCTACTAGATCTCATTCTCACCACACACCTGCAAAGACATAGCAGCACCACAGTTCTTGCTGATTCAATGAGTAACCACTCACCTGTCGTTATCCTCTGCACACATACAGTAAATCCCCCAAACCTCTTCCAAAAATCACATGTAGGCACATGTTGAAAAAAGGAAATTTGATCAATTTTGAGCCTACCTTACACAGTGTGACTGGTCCCCACTGGGCTCATTTACAAATGTTGACCTCACACTGAGCTACCTTATTACACACTTTAGTAAAGCCTGTGACCCCCAGCTCATAAATCAACATCCAGGGAAGTTACAAACCCATGGATCACTCCTAAACTCTTAAGCAAGATGAAAGCTAGGGATAACCTTTGGCATCTTTCACAGTCCACTGGTAAACCAGATGATAAGCAGCGTTATAAGGCTGCTAGAAATGCATGTACCCCAGAAATTCACAGGGCCAAAATTGCTCAATTTCAAAATCAGCTCACTAGTTCATGGGGAAAACAGCCAGAACTTCTGGCAAAAAATCAAGGACCTTAGTGGTATGCCAAGTAAGGCAGCACCCCATATGCTAGTTGTTAATGACATCCCTGTACAATACCCTATTTCTATCACTGATGCTTTCAATGCAGCCTTTACAGATCTCAGAAAGGTACTTCCATCTAACTTCTTCAAGAAACCCAACACTAGATGCCCTCTTGGCACTTCTGTCTCACCCTCTCACATCCCCCCATCTACTTCTGGAGAATCACGCTTGCTGAGGCCAAAAAGTATATACTTAGGGTATTAAGAAAAAACAGGTACAGCAGTAACACCCTTGATATAAAACTACTCTGTCTCTCACTCGATATCACGTTAAAGCCCCTCACCACCATCCTGAACCTGTCACTGTCTCTAAGGCAGTTCCCAAAACAATGGAAAGCTGCAGTTGTCACACCTGTGCATAGAAGTGGGGACAGATCACTAGTCTCTAATTACCGCCCCCTTTCGATTCTCCCACCTTTATCCAAAGTCTTTGAGAGAGTAGTTGCTGACCACATGATTGAATTTCTACCCAAATGCAACATTAAATGCCCTCATCAGCATGTTTCTGTAAGGCCCATAGTACTACCACAACCCTTCACCGATTACATTCACAAAACCTTGAACCATGGGCACATAGTTGGTTCAATTAACATAGACCTGACCAAGGCTTTTGATACTGTTAATCACTCCTTTCTTTTGAACTTCCTCCTTTCCCTGGGCCTTTGCTCTGACATGGATAGCTGGTTCAAAAGCTCCCTCGAAACCAGAATGCAACAGGTCTAAATAGATGATTCCCTATCAAGTAGTCTCCCAGTCTGCTCTGGAGTCCCACAAGGATCCATCCTCAGGCCCTTAGTTGTCAGCCTTTTCTTACATACCCTACCCAAAACCTGTGACAGCAACTTCGTTCTTTATGATGATGATGACATTCTCTTCTCCCCCTCACAATGACCTCCAACTTAACTTTACAAAAGTCAAATCCTGGTTTGCAAATCACAAACTTTTAAAGAACTACAAAAAACAATGCTCTTTGCAAGCCATCAAAACAAATTCAAATCTGACTATCTAACTATCCATAATGACCTAGACCAGCCCCTGAAGATGGTTCATTAATTTAAAGAACTAGGAATTATGCTTGATAGCTCACTATCATATGCCCTACATGTTAATCATATATCCAAGGTGGTAAACAGTAGACTGGGGTCCTTTACAGATATAGGCACTGCCTCATTCCTGTGGCCTTAAAACTAGAAGTCACCAGCACAAAATCCTGTCCATCGTAGATTATGGCTTGATAATCTACAGTGCTGCTACTGATACCACTCTTAAACGGCTGATGATCTCACTACATAAGGCTTGCAAGCTGATAACAGGGGCTGATAAATGCATTTATACCTGTTACCTCTATGTGCAAACCGAATGGCTGCACCTTTAGGGTAGAATGAAATTTCAAACCTGCCTTTTAGCAAAAAAAATTGTGCCTGTCCTTAACTCCTTCTGACACCCAGTCACTGCTTCTGCCAACGTCAAACCAATGTCACATGCGTTCTGCTGCTAAGCAGGTTTTCCTCATTACTTGCTGCCGGACATCACAAGCCCAGCCAACTTTTAGCTACAGGGTGACAACTAAATAACATACCCTCTGTAGTCCTTTCAGATTCCAAATTGGGCCCCTTTAAAACCAAACTCTGCCGATATCTCACAACCCTGTGTCAATGTGACTGTTCCCTGTAGATTCTATCTGCCACTCACCTGGTTTTTCTTGCCTATCCAGTGTTCCCCTGCTCTTCCTCCCTTTTCCCACTGTTCTGACCCCTAGTTGTTGCCTCCAGCTTTCCACCTCTTCATACCCACCTCTCTCCCCACTCACCCCCTTTTACATCTCTTCATCCCTTATTTTTATATCTTGTTAGCACTTATAGGACAAAGTCTAAGATTCTGGACTGCTCCTTGTTTGCTTATTCTGTATGTATGTTTTTATTAGCCATTTAATCAGCTGTAAAATGTACTGCATCATTGAATGTCACTGCAGCCCTGCTATGTTACAACCCTACTGTTAAGTTTACACCTGTGGATATATTGTTTGTTTCTTCTTGATGTGGAACCTTTGTAAAAGAACCCCTGGTTCAAAGGTATTTGTAATCCTAGTTATGAATAAATAAACAAAAAATGAAATAAATAACCCATTCTTTGTCTATCCTCATATCTCCAGAACCACTGTCCCTCATTCATGTCCAAATAATGGTTTGGGTCCCTTCCCTTTTATCTCTCCTCACTCCTCTCCTCCATCCACTCTGCCTCCTGCACCCTCCACTCCAGGGATCCTCACACTTTTGTCATTCCTCATCCTTGATACTCTGCTCTGCTGGGCAATCAACCTTTTCCTATCATCCCCTTCACTATGGAACCTACTCCCACGCTCTCTCCACTTCACTAGCTTCCCTCAGATACCAGCTGAACCCCCCCCCACTGCTATTTTCGCTCTACCTGACTGTTCCCTATATATTTGCATCCTATCTCAGGGTAGGCATGGCTAAAATGCCTGATTTTGCTGCTTATTTTTATTGCACTTACTTCTATTTTAAATTATGTACCCTATTGTACTTTATTGTAACTATGAACTGTGTAAGTGCCATGTATTTGTATTGTAACTATGTACTGTATCAGTATGATGAATTTGTAACTCCTGTTCCTTTCCTCAGATCGCACTGGAAAATGAGCCTTGGCTCAGCATTCCTTTCATAGAAACATAGACGTGGTCAGCAGATAAGGACTACCTGGACCATCTAGTCCACCCTGCTACATCCTGTCTATAGCCCTTCCTTATCTCCCTATAAGTCCTCTGATTTTCCTCATGTTTGCCTTGGTGCTAGGATTCTGAGTTACCTGCAAGAGATTCTAACTCCCTACAGCCCCGGCCATCCTCTCAGCTCAACTGACGAGGAGTTGTTAGAGTTTCCCAGGGTGTGGTTGAAAACATCTGGGGCCCAGGCTTTTATGTGCGTGGCCCCATCCCTGTGGAACTCTCTACCTTGTCAGATTAGAGAGTGCAGGACCATGGGGAGCTTTAAAACCAGCCTAAAAACACATCTGTTTAAACAGGCATTTAGCACTGGACATTTTTATGGACTGTGGCATATTTTAATTGAATTTTTAATTATTTGTAAAGTTTTACTGAATTGTTTATTTTATGATGTTTACACATGTACAGTGCTTTGACTTTAGAATTGAGCTATATAAATAAAAATATTATTATATTTATTTATTATTCCTTTATGAAAATCCCACACCATTTCCATAGAAGTGAACCTTGGCTCAGTGTTCCTTTACCAGTGACCAATTTTCAAATTAACTGATTAATTAATTAATAAGCTACAATTTTAAATGAGTACTTCTCTTGATCTTCACCAAGGGGGCAGGCCAATATGCATCAGCAGACACGGGGAGTTGACATGTGCTCATTTTCAGAGGGGATAGTTCAAAAGAAATTGCAGACACTAATGGGGAACAATATGAAGGGATGAAATGGGACTCTCCCAACGGTTCTAAAGGAAACATAGCACACAGAAGTTGACGGCAGATAAGGACCACAAGGCCCATACAGTCTGCCCATTTTTTTTCTACCTTATGAATGTGCCATCGGCCTTTGCTCTGTCAATGGCCTATCTATTCATACTCACCTGTATCGCTTATTTATGCCTATCCCATGCCTGTCTGAAGCCCTGCACTGTGTTCATATCCGCCACTTCCTGAGATAGTCCATTCCATGCATCCACCACCCTTTCTGTAAAAAGGAACTTCCTCACATTACCCTTTAATTGGCCACCCTCTAATCTCATGCTGTGTTCTCTTGTCCTGCTTTTTTTTATATTGAAACATGTTAGACTCTTTCACCTTGTTAATGCCCTTAAGGTGTTTGAAAGTTTCAATCATATCAACTCTCTCCCTCCTTTGTTCTAGGGTACACATATTGAGCTCCATTCCATTAATCTGTCCTCATATGTTTTCTGATGCAGTTCCTGCACCATTTTGTTGCCCTTCTCTGGACTACCTCAGTTTGGTTAATGTACTTGTGAAGGTGTTGTCTCCAGTACTGCACGCAGTACTCAAGATAGGGCCTAACCAGTGTCTTGTAAAGAGGGTTATTACTTCTCTCTTCCAACTTGTGATACACCTAATAAAACACCCCAACAGGGACAGGTGCACACCTCCCTCCCCCTGTGTCCATGGTGTTGAGCTGTGGGCCCTGCATTACTTCTCTTCAGTATATACTGAGCAGAATTTTCTATTTAGGATAGATGCATTTGCATGGTCCTCCTCCTCACATGCCCCCTTATCCCCTTTGATCTTAGCAATACCCCCTCTGGACTTTCTTCTTTCACTAATGTATCTATAGAAAGTCTTGTCACCTTTTACTGTTTGTGCTAGTGTTTCCTTGGTTTGGGCCTTACTGCCTTCCCGGCTTCCCTTTGGGAAGTTTGTTATGCCTCCCTATCTTCCTCTTGCTGCTTTCCCTTATATTTCCTGAAGGCCAGCCATTTTGCTCTGACCTTTTCTGCTACTGTTTTTGAGAACCAAAGTAGTTTCCTTCTTCTTTTGCGCTTCCTTTTCTCTCTAATACAATGGGATGTTGCTTCAAGTATTGTATCCCCCTAGCCTTACCTACTGCTTTAGTGGTCTGTTTGGATGATTTCAGGTCATCGGTGATGATGATGCCCAAGTCTCTTTTTTCTGTCTTGTGACTACTAGCCAATAGATGGCTTCAGGGTTTCTCTTCCCTATGTGCATGATCTTGCACATCTTTGCATTAAACCCCAGTTGCCACTTTTCTGACCATTTTGCTAGTTTATGCAGATCTCTTCTCATTCTGCCCACCCCACATGGATCATTTACTCTGTTGCAGATCTTGGTGTCATCTGAAAACAGACAAACCTTACCCTCCAGTTCATCTGCAAAGTCACTGATGAAGATATTGAAGAGGACTGGCCCCAGAACTAATCTCTGAGGTACCCCACTTCTAATTTGCATCTCTTCTGACTGTATACCGCTTCCCACCACTCTCTGTTTTCTGCCGGTGAACCAGTTTGCCACCCAGTTGACCAACTTCTGACCTTCCCCGAGCCTACACAGCTTATTTATTTATTTATTTATTGGAACATCAGTTTACAACCTTTGAGCCAGGGGCTCATTTACAAAGGTACCTCATCACAGAGAGGACAAAACAGTGCAAACAACATTTTTACAATAAAACAGAGTACAACAAATTTGAAGGAACATGAAGGCATAGGACAGATACAAATTTAGTATTACAGGAATTGGCAAAGCACATGTCGGTTCAGAGTGGTTTGAACAGTTACAATTAGTATTACAGGATTGGCAGTGCAAGGCACATGTTGTTTCAGAGCAGTTTGAACAGTTACAATTTAGTATTACAGGATTGACAGTGCACAAGTAGGTACAGCAAAGTTTGTACAGTAAGCTAACGGTGGTGGAAACTAAGCAGAAGTAATCATTACAGAGACGTTCGGAGAAGTGAATAGGATCATAGATAGTGATAAGCACTGGGTTAGTGCAGCCACTCAGAGAGCTTTGTCAGAGCAATTGAGCTGGAGTAAACTTAGAGGCAGCCACAGCTGCACATAGTAAGTAGGTGATTTCAAAGAGTGGTTTTGAAACGAGAGATCGTGGAAGTATCAGTGATACTGGGAGGAGGGGGTGTTATACCAGGAAGGGGCTCTGTAGGAGTATGTCCTTTGCCCTTGTGAGGTTCTTTCCTCGGTACTGACAGTGCAGTTTTGCAGGAGGTTCGGGTATGCACTAGTGAGTTGGCTCGGTGGATAGAGGTAGTCAAACCTGGCGGGGATAGTCCAAGGAGAGTCTTTTTAGTTAGGAGGCAGGTTTGATATCTAAGACATTCATCAAGGTCGAGCAGATTAGCCAGGGTGTGTAAATGGAAGGTATGAGTTAGTTTAGGTGCCCTGGTAATTAGCCTACATGCCTTAATTAAGGTGAGGCGGATCTTGTTTAGGAAGGTCTGGTCAGCAGCCCCATAAACTGGCAAGCCATAATCTACTAGGGATAGTATAGAGGATGTGACTGTGAGTTGGAGGGCATTGGGGGGAGACAGTTTTTATGGTGGTAAAGGATAACCAGCTGAATGTTGGAGGCTGAGGCAAGGGCAGAGATATGGGCATGAAATGAGAGAGCAGGGCCGAAGGATATCCCTAGGTACTTGTACGAGTAGACTTGAGTGGGAACTTGGAACTGGCAAGGACCTGAAATGGAAAATTACTAGCTTTATTTTGGGGGTTGGGAAAGAGCATGGTTTTAGTTTTTTTAAGATTTATCACAAGTCTATGCTCTTTGAACCAGGCTTCAGTGTCATTGTAAGATAATTGCAAGGAGTCCTGAAGGGTGATAGGATTATGGTCTGAGGTCAAGATAATGGCATCGTCTGCATAAAGTAAGAGATAACCAGTACATTCACCTGGCAGGGAATTGAGATAAAGAGAGAAGAGCAAGAGCCCAAGAATGGAGCCCTGACGGACACCAGAGCGGATAGGACAGGCGCTGGAGAGTGTCCCATTAATTTTAACACACTGTGAGTGGGCAGACAAGTAGCTGGAGCACCAGGAGACTGGCCCAGCGGTAAAGCCTGCGTGGCTGAGGGCATCCAGCAGGAGGGGGTGGGAGACAGTGATGAAGGCTTTTGACAAATCAACGAACACTGTGCCCACTAGAGAGCCGGAGTCCAGAGAGGAGTGAAGAAAATTAGAGAACTCAAGGAGGGCGGTGTTGGTGCTGTGGCCAGCACGGAAACCATGCTGTTCAGGGCAAAGGATGCTGTATTTGGCTAGATACTCTGAGATTTGGGAGGATACAACTTTTTCTAAGGCCTTTGAGAGAGGAGAGAGGATACAGATTGGCCGATAATTACCTGAAAGAGACCTATCACCACCCATATGTATGGGGGTGACTGTGGCAATTTTCCAGGCAGAGGGAAATTGCCCCAGGCAAAGAGATTTGTTGAAGAGGCTGGTGATAGGGGAGATAACCAGATCCAGAACCTGACAGAGAAGATTGGGATCGAGGGAGTCACTGCCAATAGTATTGCTCTTTTAGGCTTTGATTAGGTAAGGTCTGGCTTCATGGGCAGTAACCTGGTGTAGGTGGAACCAAGGGCATGTGAGAATAGGGTCAGGTGGGGGGGTCAAAAAAGTTGCTTGGGAGAACAGGGCTAAGGTCAGTGAAGGATTTGTTGAGGTAGTTGGCAATGTGGGCTGGGTCTGTGGAGATAGAGCCATCAATGTTGATTTGGGAGGGTGGGGGATGTGTGCCCCCATTCAGTTGTTTGATATTGTCCCAGAAGGTCCTGGCATTCCCCAGGATGAGGTGAGTGAGGCCTGATGGTGATCAGACTTAGCCTTAGGATGGCCCAGGTACATTTGTTCTGGGCAGCTACATAAGCCTGCCTGTCAGCAGGGTGGCCAGTTTCCATGGCAATGTGACATAGGTTATCCCTGTTCTTAAGAAGTTGGCGCGGGGGGGGGTGTAACCCAGGGGGCATGCCATACTTTGGACCGGAGTGCAGTTATTGGTGCAAAAATGTTGCAGGCTTTGTTAAAGGTTTGAGTAAAAAAGGTTAGAGCCGTATCAATATCTGGGGCGTATTGTATGGGAGACCAGTCAATTTGGGCTAGGAATTGCTTAAGGCCTTTCAGCCCACCTGGTCTTAGCCGACGCCGAAGGGTGGACTGCCCTGTGGATTTGGGTAAGGAGGTTGACCAATGGAAGAAAATAGGGGAGTGGTCACTAAGTCCATCAGGAAGGACTTGGATATTGCAGATTTGGTTAGGACGGTTGGTGAGAACCACATCAAGAGTGTGCTTGTGCCCATTCTAGGATTCACTCTAGTTGGTTGGGTAACAAGTTGTGTTAGGTCAATAGATGCAAAGGTGTCATGGGTAGCAGAAGATGAGGGGCTAAGCAAGTTAATATTTAGATCACCCACAAGGATTTGATGAGAGGAATGGGGTAGGGAGGTAAGGTAATCAATTAGTGGAACCAGAGCCAGCGCTTGATTTTTTGGAGGTATGTAGGCGGTAGTCAGATAGAGGGGACACCTTGAAGGATCAGAGTCAGTTTTAGGGTTAGGACCTGAGCCCTAAAATCAAGGACAGGGGCTGGGAGGGCTAGTTCTATGAGTGAGTCTTTGATATAGATAGCACAGCCCCCACCTCGTCTACCAACATGGTCCTCTTGATAAAGGGAGTAGCCTGGGAGTGAGACCAGGGAGTCTGGGGTAGATTCTGACAGCCAGGTTTCCACTATAGAAATAATGTCAGGTTTATGGACTGTAACTCAAAATTGGAGTGAGTTGATTTTTTTAAGGAGGCTACAGATGTTCATAGATGCAACATGAAGCCCAGGAGATTCGACAGATGAGCTATTGTGGGCAAGATCTGGGTTGGGATGTATATTTCCTGACAGGAGTAGAAGGATAAGAACAGCCCTGAACAGGGGGTGGTGGAAGGTGTGTTTGCACTGGGTAGGATAGGAGGAGTAGGGGAGTTTCAGGCTGCAGGGGGTAGGCAGGGGGGCACAAGCTGGGAAGTCTAGAATGATAAGTCACCAGTAGGAGCATGGGGGGGGGGAAGCAGGGTAGTGTCTAGGTGGAGAGTGGGGTGGGCTAGAGCACATAGGGAGAGTAGCGAAGGAAGGTGGCAGCACAGAAACCCAGTAGGAGGGTACAGTAAGAGGGCAAATGGGAACACTAGGTTGGTGAAACTGCGGAGTTGTAGGGACACCAGGGTCAGATGGTGGCCTCTGGAGGAGGAAAAGAGAGAGGCAAGTCAGTAGGAGATAAGCAGGCATTTTCAGTGGTTTGCAGGCAAGTAATAGGAAATGAGAGAAGAGGGTAAGCAGCCTACCAATAAGCGTTAGTGCCACTTTGGTACAGTGGTAGTGGCCCCACCTCTGGTGTGCAAGGTGCCAGGTTCAAAACTCACCAGGGATAATAGGGGATAGCTCAGAGTAGGGCTGTTATCCACGGTCCAGGAGCAGCCCACCAGCAATATGAGGGACCAAAACTGGGGTGCTAAATAGTGACTCCTAGTGGCCAATATAGCTGTAGGCTAGTGTGGAGTAGGGGGTCTCGGGTGCCCAGAGGTTACAGGGTAGGGGGACAACAGTGGGTGCAGGATAGTGGGGGCCAGGTGGTAGGAGAGGAGAGAGAATGGGGTGGTTAGATAGGAGAAGAAAGAGTGGGATAGGTGGGTAAAGAAGACACAGGGATAGAGTGGGGGTTAGCTGGGCTAGATGCTTAACAGCAGAGAGCACAGTGACCTCTAGTGGCTAGCAGGTATAACCTGCAAATGGGAAAGTGGGGAGTATTTCGGCCAACAGGAAGTGATGTAATGGGGGTGGACATTATTGTTAATCAATCTTCTATGTGGAACAGTATCAAAAGCTTTGCTGAAGTCAAGGTAGGCAACATCAACCGCTCCCCCTTGGTCCACCACTCTGGTTACCCAGTCAAAGAAATCTATGAGATTAGTTTGACAGGACCTTCCTTTTGTAAACCCATGCTGTCTTGGATCCTGTGCTCCTATGGATTTCAGGTGTTGCACTATCCTTTTCTTAAGGACTGCCTCCATAATCTTGCCCACTACTGAGGTAAAACAGACTGGTCTGTAGTTCCCTGCCTCCTCGCTGCTACCACTCTTGTGGAGTAGGATCACATGAGCCCTTCTCCAGTCTTCTGGGACCTATCCTGTGCTCAGAGACTCACTAAACAGTTCTGATAATAGCTGTGCTAGTTCCACCCTTAGCTTCTTAGTACCCTGGGATGTATGCCATCAGGTCCCATTGTCTTGTCCACCCTGAGCTTATTGAGCTCTTGTAGAACCCTTTCTTTTGTGAAGGGACTAGTGCACACCTCCTCCCCGTCCATGGTGCTGAGCTGTGGGCCCTGCATTACCTTTTCTTCAGTATATACTGAGCAGAAGTATCTATTTAGGATAGATGCTTTTACATGGTCCTCCTCCTCACATACACCCTTATCCCCTTTGATCTTAGCACTACCCCCTATGGACTTTCTCCTTTCACTAATGTATCTATAGAAAGTCTTGTCACTTTCTTTTTCTATTTGTGCTAGCGTTTCCTCGGTTTGGGCCTTTTTGCCTGCCTTACTGCCTTTCCGGCTTCCCTTTGGGAAGTTTGTTATGTCTTCCTGTCTTCCTCCTATTGTGTTCCCTTACATTTCCTGAAGGCCAGCCTTTTGGCTCTGACCTTTTCTGCTACTGTTTTTGAGAATCAAAGTAGTTTCCTTCTTCTTTTGCACTTTCTTTTCTCTCTAACACAATGGGATGTTGCTTCAGGTATTATATCCTTAATGCTTGCCCACTGTGCCTTTACACCCTCACCTGTATTTCTTTTTTCCTGGGCTAGCTTAACTCTGTCGGCCATCTTGTCAAAGTCAGCTCCTTTGAAGTCCCATATAGTTGCCTTGGATTGGGATGATTTAGGTCTAGTGGCCAAATTGAATCATACCATGTGATGGGCACTGGTTTCCCCAGTGACCTTCTACCTAGAGATCTGTGATCCTTTCCCTGTTAGTCAGTACTAGATCTAGGATTGCCCTGTCTCTTGTGGGTTGTTGTAACAGTTGTTTGAGTTCCTCCCCCTGCAGGGAATCCACCATGTGTTTAGTTCTTTCAGATGTTTCTGCTGGTATTGACCAATCTGTATCTGGCATGTTGAGATCTCCCATTATCAGAACCTCCCCTTTAGCTGTCATGTTTTATATATCTTCTAATAGTAATGTGTCTATGTCCTACCCCTGGTCTGGAGGCCTGTAGACAACCCAAGTTCATATGGCTGTCCCATTTCCTGTTTCCAGGGTGACCCACAGTTCTTCTGGCTCCTTATGAGTATTCTGAATCTGTAGCTTTGATATTTTCATTGACATACAGGGCCACTCCACCCCCAATTTTTGCACCTTGTTCTCTTCTGAACTGTACATAGCTAGGTACTGAAGTCTCCCAAATGTGGTTACTGGTAAACCACATCTCGCTAATTGCTACTATGTTCAGTTTAGCCTCTGTCATTATTGCCTGCAGGTCTGGGATTTTGTTTCCCAGACTGTCAGAATTTGTGTACGTGATTTTCCATTGGCCAAATTTCAGTGTGTTAGTTGTTGGGTGAGGTCTGGGGTTTCCCCCTTCGTGTCGTATGGGGAGCTGGACCTTTTTCCTTACTTGGTGATGCAAATGAACTACAAACATGCTAAACTTCTGTTTGACCATGAGCTGAGGGGAAGGGTGTTCTTCCCATTCGACGTATGGGGTGCTACACCCCTCTCCCCATTTGTAGTTTAAATATTCTACAAAGACGTCAAACTTCTGCCCAATGCACTGACTCCCTCCTTAGTCAGATGCAGTCCATCAAATTTAAAGAACTTTCACTCCTACAACTATTCCCAGTTCCCTACAAATTTGTGTCCTTTTTACCTGGCACCAGCCCTTGAGCCACAAGTTTAGCTCCCCTATCTCCCCTTTTCTGACCTTCCGTCCATCTGCCCTCCTCTCCCAGACTGGTAGGCTCTCAGAGAAGGAGATGCCGGATGAAACGGATGATAGTTTGTCACCCAGCCTGGTCAGGTGTTCCTTGGTCTCCACAACTGACTGGCTAGCGAGATCGTTAGTCCCTATGTGTACCAGGATATCAATGTTTTCTCCTGCTTCCTAAACAATTTTAGCAATGTGGTCAGTGTCTCTCCACACTGATGTACCAGGGAAACATCTGACCATTACCCCTGGCTAGAGATAGGTATCAGCTCCCTGAATCATGGAGTTTCCTATGATCAGAAGTTTTTTGGATTTCCTTTTTGCTTTTTTTGTTTTGGTTCCTGTTTTATGCAAGTTTTGTTGTGCTAGCTCTTGTGCTGCAGTGTCCTGCTCTGCAGTGTCCTCTGCCCTTTGTTGGATTTTTGAGATAAAGGCTGATACCTGTTTGTAGTTTTTATATGCTTTGTGGAGGTAATATGTTGGAGAACACCAAGTGATGGGGCACCTGATTTGCCCTTCCTAACCACCTGCCATCCTCCCTGACCCTCTATGGTTGAGGTGCTTCTGTTGGATGTTGGGGAAATGGTAGGTGGTTCTTATAATATATTTCCCCTTGAATATGCAATTTGAGGTGCGCAACCTCTGCCCATGCTGTCTGGAGCTGAGCCCTTAGATCTCCAATGGCCCAGCATGTAGGACAGTGTACTAAATCCTGCAAAACTGCCCTTCTGAAAAGTGTTCCACAGTACCTGGAATGAATGCTATCCGTTCCAGATAAGTTGCTGGGTTCATAACCTGGTCAGAGTAATTAGAAGGAAGAAAATGAAAGCAAAAGTTTGATTTTGTGTTGTGTTTGTTTTTGTATAACTTGTTAAACAAGTTAAATTATTAGTGCCCCTGTAAATGACATCACTGTGTGGATACCCCTCTGATCCGCCCCTTCCTACTTTGCCACAGGAAATGTCAAGAGTGTGCTACCCTATGAAAGTAGTGTAGTGTGGGGTGGTTGGGGATGGGAGTGGGTTTCTGGGCCCTTCCCCTGCTGAAAAAGAAGAACCATGGGCAAAAGAAACAAGGAGGCAAGAGCAGAAACAATCAGTCACCATCAAATGCAGTAGCCCTGAAAGCTTATCTTAATTACAGATAAAACTGTAAAACCTGTAAAGCACCACCTGTAATAATTTCACAGAAGATATCCCTTATAAGAAACACTTTGCTACAGAGAAAAATAAAGCAGTAACACAAGATATACCTTGCAAAAGATAATTTGAATCAGAAGATTACAGCAGTAATCTGTTAGCACACACCTGTAGGCACATCCTGTAATAATGCAGCAGAAGGTATACACAGCAACAACAATTTTAATCTGAGAAAAATAAAGCAATGCATTTTAGCAACAAACAGTAACAATCCCTGTGAGTACAAAATAAAAATAACACACAGTAAATCTGCCTAGCCAAAATAAGCATTAATCCTTTCCCTTGCTCTGGTAAGGTGCTTTGCTCTGCCCTTTCAAGCAACCTTGAGAAAAAGAGCTCAGGTGAAGCTCGGTGCCTTGGCCAGCAAACCTAGTCTTCTACTTAATTAACAAGCAACAGTTTGAAATGAGTACCTCTGCTTTTCACCACGGGGGGAGGGCAGCAGGCCAACATGCATCAGCAGACACTTGGGGAGTTGACATGTGCTCATTTTCAGAGGAAGAGTTCAAAAGGGATTGCAGACCCTAATGGGGAACTGAGCATGATGCTAGCTGCCCACTATTCACAGACACAGAATTTGACGGCAGATAAGGACCGCTTGGCCCACCCAGTCTGCCCATTTCCCTACCTACTGGATAAGCTGCAGATTCTAGTTAACCAGCAGCCTACTTCTTCCTACCCCCACCCCTCAGAACTGCCTTATGACTATCCCATGCATGCTTGAATTCCACCACTGATTTTGACTCCACAACTCTCCTCCGGAAGGTTCCATGCATCCACAACCTCTCTGTGAAAAATACTTCCTAAATTACCTCTGAGCCGCCTCTCTTCTATTTTCAAATTGTGCCCTCTTGTTCTTGCACACCTCTTTTTTGAAAGATGCTACCTCTTGGACTTTGTTGATTCCCTTGAGGTACTTGAAAGTTTCTATCATGTCCCCTCTCCTCCTTTCCTCGAGGCTATACATATTAAGCTCCTTAAGTCTCTCTTCATATGTCTTCCGGTGCAGACCCTGCACCATTTTAGTTGCCTCCTCTGGACAGCTTCCATCCTGTCTATGTCTTTATGGAGATTGGGTCTCCAGAACTGCACACAGTATTCCAGATGGGGTCTCACCAGCTGTCTGTACAGAGGATAATAACTTCCTGTTTTCTACTGGTGATGCCTCTCCTATGCATCCCAGTATCCCCAGCCCTCCTTGCTGCCCTCTCACATTGCTTGCCCATCTTTAGGTCATCTGTTATGACTACCCCCAGGTCCCTCTCCATTTTTGTTGTTGTTAGTATCTCACCCCCCATTGTGTACTCTTCCCCTGGGTTTTTGTTTCCCAGGTGCATTACCTTGCACTTAGCAGCATTGAATCTAAGCTGCCATACATTTGACCATTCCTCTGACCTTGCCAAGTCCCTTCTCATCCTTTCCACCCCACCCTGGGCATCAACTCTGTTGCAGATCTTAGTGTCATCTGCAAAGAGACATACTTTTCCTTCTAGTCCTTCTGCAATGTCGCTTATAAAGACATTGAAGAGGACCGGTCCTAATACTGAACTCCTCAGTACCCCACCAGTAACCTCCTTTCTTCTGAGTGGACTCCATTTACTATTACTCTCTGTGTCCTATTCTCCAGCCAATTCTTTACCCAGGCTGTAATCTTGGGACCCACTCCCAGGCTGGCTAACTTGTATATTAATCTTTTGTGTGGGACTGTGTCAAATGCCTTGCTAAAGTCTAGGTAGGCTATGTACACAGCCCCTCCCTGATCTATTCAGCATCTCTTTAGAAATGGGAGTAGTTTGAGAGAACTGGAGGAGGGCTGATGGGGTTCCTATGAATATTAGTGACAGCAGGGAGGAGGCTAACAACTGCAGGCCAGTCTGTTTCATGTCAGTGGTGGGGAAATTAATGGAGACACTGCTGAAGGAGAGGCTGATGGACTACCTGGTGGTATATGGGTTTCAGGACCACTGACAACACAGTTTTGCAGAGAGGAGGTTATGCCAAACAAATCCCATAGGTTTCTTTGACTGAGTTGCTAAGAAGGTGGATCTGGGAGGGCAGTAGATGTGGTCAATCTGGACTTCAGCTAGGCCTTTGACACTGTGCCACACAGGAGGCTAGTTAAGAAACTAAGCAGCCTGGGCATTGGAGAGAAAGTGGTGAGCTGAGTATCATACTGGTTGAAGGATACTAGGCAGAGGGTGGTGTTACACAGCAGACACTTGGGGACAGAAAAGTGACTGGCAGGGTGCTACAGGAAGCAGTACTGTGATTGGTCTTTTTCAATGTCTTCATAAGTGACATTGCTGAGGAACTGGAGGAGAAAGTGTGTGTCTTTCTGAATGACACACAAATCTGTAACAGGCTGGGAATTCAGAAAGGGGTGGAGAGATGCAAAGGGATCTGGGGAAACTATAGGATCATTCTGGGTTGTGGCAGCTGGGTTTAAATGCTAGAAAGAGCAAAGCCATGCACCTGGAGTGAGGAAACCCAAGGGGTGCTTATAAGGTGTGAGGGGGCTACTTACATTCACTAAACAAGAAAGGGTCCTTGGGGTAATCACATCCAATGATCTTAGTGTGACAGGGCAGTGTTACACTTCAAGGCAGTAGGCAAGGTTAGCGGAATGATGAGGTAGATAGGGAGGGGGATTTCTAGCTGGGAAAGGTTGGTGGTGTTGTCACTGTATTGTTCACTGGTAAGACCCCACCTGGAATACTGTGTCCAGTTCTGGAGGCCACACCTCCACAAGGACATTGACAGGGTGGAAGCCATCCAGAGGAGGGCTACCAACATGGTGCAGGTGGGTTCACTAGAAGCCATATGAGGAAAGGGTGCAGGATCTCAACATGTACTCTCTGGAGGAGAGGAAAGAAAGGGGGGCATGACTGACACCTATAAGTACTTCACAAGGTTAAGCATGGTGCAGGTTTCAGAAGAAGAAAAGCACCAAAACATGGTGCCATGCAGTGAAGCTGGAGGGGGAAAGTTTAAGAAGGATGGGAGGAAGTACTACACAGGAAGGGTTGTGGATGCCTGGAACAGCCTGCCAGAAGAGGTGGTGGGGGCAAAAATTGTGTGGAGCTTCAAGAACGCATGTGATAAGTAGAAGAGCATAAGAAGTAGAGTACAAGAAAACAGGGAGGGGGGAGGACAGGAAGGAGTACTTGACAGAATCGAAGGAGGTGACAAGGGCAGTAAGGGGAGCCAAAGTTTCTACGGAACTCAGGCTGGTAGAAGACATTAAGAAGGGGGAGAAGGACTTCTTTAAGTACATCAGGAAGAAAAGGAGCTGTAAGGACCACATAGTAAGGATTAGGAAGGAGGGGGGTTGGGTGGAAGCAGGGTGCGATAAGGCAGAAGCACTAAATAAGTACTTCTGCCCAGTATTTACTAAAGAGAAGGGGGGGGTGACACCCAAGGGGGGAGAAATGGCAGAAACAGGGAGGGAAGGGGTGACAGGGAAATCATGGAGGGCAGAGTTCAAGAGGGTTTGAAGGCACTGAGGGTGGACAAGGCGCAAGGCCCAGATGGCATCCTCCGCAGGGTACTGAAGGAGCTGGTAGAGGTCCTTGCAGGACCTTTGGCAGACCTATTTAATGCCTCACTACATTCGGGGTGTGTACCTCAGGGCTGGAGGATGGTTCATGTGGTGCCCCTCCACAAGAGTGGTCCCAAGGATGAACCGGGAAACTACAGACCAGCGAGCCTCACATCCATCGTGGGTAAGCTAATGGAGACTATCCTGAAGGAGAGGCTGGTGCCCCTTCTAGAGGCCAAAGGACTATAGGACAGCAGATAACATGGCTTCATACGTGGCAGATCCTGCCAAACCAACCTGGTGGAGTTCTATGACTGGATAACTAGGCAACTGGACAGGGGCCATGCAGTGGATGTCCTGTATCTGGACTTCAGTAAGGCATTTGACTCAGTGATGCATGGAAGGCTGGGAAGGAAGTTAGTAGGCACAGGCATGGGTGCAAAGCTGCTGAGATGCATAGGAAACTGGCTTCAGGGAAGGCAACAGAGGGTGGTGGTGGGTGGGGAGCTCTCACACCCAAGGGCAGTGATGAGCGGTGTTCCACAGGGCTCGGTGTTGGGACCAATGTTGTTTGGGATATTCATTGCAGACATATCATGGGACATCAAGAGCAAGATCAGTCTGTTTGCTGATGATACCAAGGTAGGCACGGTGGTGGATGACCTAGGAGGATGGTAGGGGTTGCAGGATGATCTGGCAAAGCTTGAAACATGGTCAGACACCTGGCAACTGGGGGTTAATGCCAAAAAGTGCAAGGTGCTGCATTTTGGGATGAAGAATCCAAGGAGGAGTTACCAGCTGGGGGGAGTGCAGCTAGCCCAGACAGAGGAGGAGAAGGATCTGGGTGTGCTCATTACAGGGTCAATGAACAACTCGGCACAATAATGGCCAACAAAATGCTGGGTTGTACTGCAAGGGATATATCCTCGAGGAGGGAGGAGGTGATTCTGCCACTGTATAGGTCATTAGTTATACCACACCTGGAGTACCGCGTGCAGTACTGGTGCCCATATCTGAAGAGGGACATTAAGTTACTGGAGGGGGTGCAGCACAGGGCAACAAAGATGATCAAGGGGCTGGGGGTCTTATCATATGAGAGGAGGTTGAGGGAGTTGAACATGTACTCACTGGAAGAGAGGAGGGACAGGGGTGACATGATTGAAACCTTTAAATACATGAAAGGAATAAACAAGATGGGTACAGAGGGGCTATTCAAAGTAACGGAGGGGAGGGCCACCAGGGGCCATGATATGAGAATGGAGGGAAGAAGGTTCAGGAGGGAGATGAGGAGACACTTTTTTACAGAAAGAGTGGTGGCTGGGTGGAATACGTTACCTGCAGAAGTGGTATCCAGTAGAACAGGGGATTGCTTCAAAAGGGGATGGGACAGGACAAGGGGGAGGGTTAATGAAGGGGAAGGGTGGGAGGGAGGGCAGCTGCAGGATAAGGGGTGCTAGCTGCACATTTGAGCAGACTTGATCGACCTCTAGGCCACTATCTGCTGGCAAATTTTGTATGTCCGTAGAGTAAAGGGAGGTGGGAAGGACACTGGTGACCAAATAGGGTCTGAGGTGTCAGAATAGGTAAGGAGACATAGGGCATACTGGATGGGCCTATTGGTCTTTTTCTACTGTCAAATTCTATGTTTCTACAAAAATGAATTAATTCAGCCCTTCTTAGAGCTGTGATAATATCTCCCGCTACTATAGTGGGACCTACTCTGCAGTTCACACTGTCGAAGCACTGCATAATGAACGTAAGACCAAAGTTACAACCTCAGTAAACTACATCAGTTCTCACCCCTTCTACTTCCTTGTGAAAACTGCATGAAAAAAGTGTTGTTTTTATTTGCTTCACCACAAAGACAGAGCTCCCTGTTACCCTCAGCTCAGTGGGCAATTTGATCTTCTCATACTGGTCCAAGGATCTGAAACTGCATTCCCCCCTGTCTTCCACCACGTGCAGACCCCTCCGACATTGGTACACTGACTTCAGTGCCAAGCACAATGTACCAAATAATGTTGTACTGTTTAAAACTATTGAACTATTTCCTGTTCATTACCATAAATGTCTTCTGGATATCAGTCTATGGACATTGTGTCACATACATCATTATGGTTTTACTGAAACTGTTATAATCTGGATTGCATTGCAGGATATTCTTGAAAATAACCCATGGATCAATGACCTTTTCCAACTCCTTTTGAAAATAATTTTATTATTTAAGACCAGATGAAGTAGAGTAAGTGTACTTTCCCATCTGTACAGAATACACACACTAGACAGAGTGGGGACCTATAAAGGATTCCAAGACCTTCCCCACAATTACTGTGTAAAGTAACCAAAACTTAAAGTGTACACAGAGTATGTTCTGTAATTGTCAGAGTAGGGTTTCAAATAAATTCTCAAATTTAGGACAGTTCCATGACTTTCTATGACAGGTGTCAGTCTTACTTTGAAAGATACCTGTTAAGTTGAGTATGTGTAAAAGCTTTACAACACACACCAAATGTCCTTTTTTTTAATTTATTGCTCTTTTTATCTTCCTGCATAATTGACTTCATCCCCTCTATCACTACCACATCCAGTGCGTCCCCAGGAATTATGTTCCTACCAGTCAGTGTCCCGCTGATTGCTCCCCATGGTAGAGCATCCAGGATTCCCTGAGCCTGGGAGGAGCAAGAGCGAGGTTGCAGTTGGGAGCCTGGAGAGTAGTGTGGGACAGAGAGAGAGAGAGAGAGAGAGAGAGAGAGAGAGAGACCCAGTGTCATGCTGCTGCAGGCAAGGGAGATGTTTTTCCTTCCCTATCAGTCTCCTCCCCTGAGCGCTTCATGGGATAGGGCCTAATGGACATCTATATGCAAGTGTGCAGATGTCCTGGCAAGGAAGTGCCCGCCTACCCATCACAGCTCTGCTACTCTGCTACCTGTGGTCACCCAGCTGGCAGTGTCATAGCAGAGAAGGCAATCCTTCCTCCCTGGAGGAGGAGAAGGAGAGCATCCTTTGGGATATTTGATCCTCCTTTCCCGTGCCAGTCCCCAACAACCTGGGCTCACCTCCAAACCTGGGTCAACAGCATTATGAGTGGTAATGCTACTGCTGCACTGATAGGCCAGCGCTGATAAAAAGTAAATGCTATTGTACACCTGTTTTTAAAAGTACTTTTCTTAGTAGACATTAGCTATACGTACATTTTACAAGCAAAGGAAACAAAAATAGTTGGAGGACTGCATTTATTACTTTCAGAAGAACTTGGTGCCAATAATGATTAAAAATGTAGAATTTAACATTCCTACAGGGTTTTTTTATCTACATTACTATGTATTCCATAGTCTTTGGACTGCAAATTCAAGTTTAAATGTTTCCCTATTCTGTCTACATTGCCACATTTATCAGGGGACACCATATGCTTTGGCAATGTCTTAAACCTTAGCCTTTTTGATCTGTGGCTTTTAAATATCATTCCCAGATTTCAGGGTCCATAATTTAACCATGTCCGGAAGATGGCAATAAGAAGTCAGCATCTGTCATTAATTCCTTTACAGTTGGGCTTTTTTTTTCTAGTTGTGGTTACCCCTGCAGTGAAATGTATTTGAAAGAGATGGAAAGAAAATCCCTTTCCTGCCATATTCAGTCCTGGGGACATGAAATTACATTTCTTGCTCATTTAGAGAAAATGTGTTATTGCTCCCAGTATAATTAGGACATATTTAATTATGGGGGCTTACATGCAGTATAACTCTGCTGTACCTTGAGTGTCAATATCTTTAGCATTAGGGTAAAGCTTGTTTTCTTCAGTGTATTTCTGTTTTATTTTTTAGTTATATAGGGTTTTTTGTCTGTAATATCTGCCATTGCCTGTTTGGTTGCTGCTTCTGTGGTTTATTATTGTATTATGTTCAACGTGTTAGCTTAATTGTTCCCCTTAGTCTACATTTTGTTGTGTTTTGTTTTTTTTTTTTAATATTGAGGCATTATCTTTTGTTTGGATGTCATAACTGTTAACAAAACAATAAGAAACATGTACCCATGTCCATTGTGAGATATGGCTCAAGTGCCACACCCCCTTACACAGTCCATTTTCTAAAACAATAAAAGAACACATGGTTTGAAAAAATAATTTACTTGCCTGAAAAGCATGTGCTAAACCTAATTTTTTTTGTTTAAAGTGCTGAATGACTATGCTAGGGGTGAGGTGGAAGAGTTGTACCCCACAGCAGGCACAAGTTCTAAATCTACCTGATAGTTTCTCCTCTTCAGAGTTTTTGTATGGTTTACATTAAGGCATAAAAGAGGAATTTGCACTTGCCCTTGGATTAAAATCAGGTACAATATGCAAGGAGTTTTTTGTCCTGCCATAAACAGATCTGTAGCAAGGTATGTGATACTGTTGGAACATAGCAAATTTGTGTTTACTCTAAAGCATATTGTAACTATTGTACATCTATGAAGCATGCACATGTACTGTACATGCAAAAAGGTCCTTCACTTCATTTTTTTGTATCTATCTATCTATCTATCTATGCCAGCTGGGTGACCACAGGTGGCAGATCTATCTATCTATCTATCTATCTATCTATCTATCTATCTATCTATCTATCTATCTATACCTTCTTTGTAAAAAACGTCAATAATGCACCAGTTAGGGTAACTCAATGCCATAAAAGTCATGAAATGTGGTATTAGGATTTCCAACCCTAACTCCCTACCCCACCCCAGCAGCAAAAGATAAAAACATAAGTGTTTTCAGTCTCTGTAATCTCAGAAAATTAGTGGTGGGGGTCTTCCTTGGGTTTGTCAATCCTAATATCCACCCCATTCCCTGATAAGACAGTGTCACACATTATCTCTTTTCTTCATGTAGGGTTCTGTGGGCACTGTGTGAAGAAAGCTATAACAAAATGCATTAGCAACATGTGGCGAGACATACTCTTCTACTCTTGAAGAGCGTATCACTATAAGGCACTGACTAGGAGCTGTACCTTGTACTTTGGCTACAGGCCATGTGTTGGGGATTGGGGGAAGCATTAGGGTTGAGAACCACAAGGAAGATCTCCCCACTGATTTTCCAAGACTCTGGAGACCTTAAACCCTAATGTATTTTCCTTTTGCTACTTGGAGGTAGGGTCGGACTGGCCTGGCTGGATACCCAGAAATCTCTGGGTGGGCCCCCCTCAGCCATATACACACGCATACACAACTGCTGTGCAGGGGAGTGCACACATTCTGAATTCAAGTCACGCAGTAATAGAAATACTATCTCCAGTTAACAGCTGAGCCAGCTGCAGTACTTTTCGTGGGGACTGGGGCCTGTTGTCCTGCGTACTGATGTGGCCAGGAGGGGCGGGGAAGTCAGTCAAGAGCTTAGTAAGTTTCATTGTCTGTCTGAATTGCCATGGCAATATATTCAAAATGACCATCTGCACACTGACAACCTGAACTCCACTGACTGGGTAGGTTGCGGCATGTTGGGGAGGGGGGCTGGGCACAGGAATGGAGTGACAGAGCCACTATTGGCTGGAACAACTTGATAGGCTTGGCAAACAGTGAATGCCATCAGCTGTGTCACGTCACCAAGCTTTTGCTAAGGACTAGTCTGTGGCGTAATATGGCGCGCTAGTACGCTGGCACTTCAAAAGGCCCAAGTGAGGTGGGATCAGCTTAACTTTTCCTCCTGTTCATTGTCCTTACCACTGAGCAATCATCGAGCCTGGAGCCTCCCCCCACCCGATGGATGGATGCTGTGCTGATTTGGAAGTGAACTGAGAACAGGAATGACCACCAGAAACCAAGTCTAAGGGTGGTGAGTTTGTATCCTGGTGCAGTCAGACATCGTGGTGTGGTACTGAAAAGAAAAATGGGTCTACTGGGATGGGGGGAGAGGAGTGCGCAGTCAGTCTGAATGGAGATGGTGCTGGTGGCGAGAGTGTATTCATTATTGCAGTCTGGGTCTGGGCCACCGTCGCATCATAATAACACAAGTGTAAAGAAAATATTCATCTGGTCTGAGACCGTTGACTGGTCTGAACATATTTGGGGGGGGAGCATTGACTGCATGGCTTGGACCAGTATGGTGTCCTGTGAGTCAGGCATTCAGAATTTTGGCACTCCCCATCTATCGCGTCTCATGCATGACTCTGCCGTCACTGGGAATAGGTCATAACCCTTTGGTGAACGACCGACCACACACCCAAGCGATGCCCGCCTGCCTTGCCTCATTATAAATAATTTTATTTTCCTCTGGAATGAATCTGCAAGCTGCCGGTGAGTGGAGTTTTTCTGGCCTGAGTCCATCCATGGTGCAGTGGAATTGTAAACTGGAACAAAGTAGGGAGGGAGCAAGGGAAGGGGGTTGGGGCATCCCTCTTATTTCCTTTGCTTCACTTTTCCAATTATTTTGGAGTGGTGGTGGGGAAGAGTAGTCAAGGGTGTGTTTGTGTGTTTGGGGTGGGTGTGCAGCAGAGGAGTGGTTTGAGGCAAGGAAAGGTCAAGGGTTTAAATCAGTCTCCAGCAAGAGGGCATCACTTGGCCTCAGTTAACTGGCACAGTGCTCATGAGCTGCTATTCCCCTAAAGGCGTATATGCTAACTACCCCCTTCCCATGGGACAAACAAGTATTTTAGCCATTCTTCCCTGTTCAGCTCCCACAATCCAAAATCTGCTATCTATAAATAGAGTTTGATCATATGACAAATCTGCTTTTACATTGTATCTATTAATTTGTTTGCACAAACCAGCACATTAAAATACAGACATACCACTGTGTGCAACCAAAGATCAGAGCACATGATTCACAAGCTGTTGGCAAACTTTGAATAGAACAAACTAATTCTGCAATAAGATCGGGCAGATGTAATAGATTTAATAGGAGGCAGTATAGCGTAGTGGTTAAGAGCACTGAGCTGCAAACCTGCAGACCTGGGTTTGAGTCCCACAGCCCACACTTACATACTGTGTAGCCCTGAGCAAGTCACTTAACTTCCTTGTGCTGCCAAACTGCACCTGAAAACATGCTCTGGGTTAGTGTGTCTTTCCTGGTTAAACAATTTCCCCTTTCCCTTTAGTAGTACTATACAAAAACTGAGACTAAGGTTATTAAGTCCAATTTCCAAATTCTAAGGAGCGAGCTGAAGGAGAAGGCAGCCATGCTGGACTTTTTGGAGCTGCTGCCTGTCGCTGAGTCTCTCCCAGTTATGGCATGGACTGTGTGGTGGCCATGGCATGTGAGTCCAGTGGCTGAGGCTTACTGAGGCTTTCTATGGCTACTAGTAAGTAGGTAGTAGTATCTGGCGAGTGGTGACCACAACCAGGCCTCCAATCCAGTCCACCATCTCTAAGCCAGCAGCCTTGAAGAATTTATTTAAGAATGCGCAGTTGCCCCTTGCCTGTTTCAAAATTGCCTTGGTGAGTACTGATGAGTACAGTTCATTCTGTGCGGTAACATGCGGATGGTGGAAATGGTCCAAATGGAACAATGGGGTAGTGGGAGGGCCGGGGGTGGGACAGTGCCTTTGGCGGTGCCCAGTGGTGGCATGGACCAGGACATGGCTGTGTTGTGGAAGTTTGCCTCTGCCATCTGGTGACCATTCCACGGCTCCACCTTGTCTTGTTGGTTGTTGTATTTTTTAATTGCTTATTTAAAAATGTTCACAACTTGGGAAATGCATATGGTGCTGAATAGGAGCCAGCTGAGCTCTTTTAAGATGTCCTGGCCTGCTAGGCCTGGGGTACTATGTTGGACTGGCAGATTTCTACATTGAATACATGTCTGTCTCTGGTATTTATCCAACTAACTGATGTTATGTATTGGACTTATGCTGTCATATGAAGTTTGGTCCTATCCCTTTACTCTAATCCATCCTTCCCCTTCCCTGATTATGTACATGAATTGGCTGCCTGAGAGAGTCTGCTCCTTTGCAGTTTTATCTGTACTTTCTGGCACACTATTTATGAAATACAATTATATGCATTGTATTGAGTGATTTTTCTGCTCCTCTGCACTTTATTCAACTTACTGCTGGTATGTTGGACTTTGTTTGTTCCTATCCCTTAACCCTTATCCATCTTTCACCTCCATACACCCCCATTTCCCACTGATTATGTACATAGATTGGTTATGTTATGCTTTTTGAGTGATTCTGCTCTCCTGCACGTTGATCTGCACTTTTGCACAATATTAAAGAAATGTCTTTTTATGCAGTCACTGTTTCATTGTGTTGCCATCTCTGAGAGACTGCTTTTAAAGCTTCATCATGGCACTTTATGCTCAGAGGATAACTCAACTGCATATCAAAACTGGTGCACAGGCACTATCGCTGTGGCATTGGCTGGCATGCATGGATGTGCAGGGGCAGTTTGGTTTATTTTCTAATTTCTTAGTATGCCCCTTCACTGCTAGTTGTGCAGGACTTGGCAGGTCTCAAGTCAGCAACCTTCCTTCTGCAACTGACACTGCTTTAGTCCCTGTAGGAAGCAGTGTGTGGGGATATGCCAGCTTTCAATGGCTTACTGTGCTGTACATAGATTTAAAGCTGACACCCATGGTATTGTTTGGTTATCTTATTTGAAATGTGCTGACCCACTAATCTATTGCTGCCCTTGCATCACTGAATGCTTGTGGTATATTTATATCTGGCCACTGAGTTAGCACTGGAGATTATACAGATGGTTTGTTATAATGCAGGAAGAAGGAATGTATCTGCTGCTGCATGCTAAACTATCATTACCCTTGCCCAGTACCTGAAGGAGTCACCAGGGATCAGTATCCAGTTTTTCCTGTGGTAATAAAGCCTGTCTGATTCATCAGGTAAAGGGAATCTTTGTTTGAGATGCCCAAAGAGCAGCTCTGCACTTTGGCATGTGCTTTCATCAATGAGATGCAAGGTGCTGACCCACTGCTGCTGCCCGTGAGTACTGATATGTTTTGCTACTCTGATCCTCTCCTCCTTTCCAGCCCTTGAAAGCCCTTAAGTTGGCACCCTACACTTCTGCCCTTGAAGCTGAAAGTTCTGTGCTGCTTGTCTCAGAGGCTGTACATTTAAAGGGCTGGTGACATGTTCAGGAGAACTTTGAAGGAAGTTTCTGGCATAAGGTATTGGGCTTCATAGCCCAATACCTTATGCCAGCGTGAGCTCATTTGTGCAAATTTATTATTTTTTTTACTCACTCTTAGGTATACAAAGGGTTCGTAGCTGGCTCCATAACCACCGCCAGCTGATCCCTTCCAGCCTCCTAGTATGGCTGCTCCACCCCCACGCTCAGTGCTTTGTGATGTGTGAGCATGGAGTGCGGGGGCAAGCCCTATACAAGTCTGAAAGGTGTTTTTTCTTCAACTGTTTTATAAAGCTTTAAGCAATCTGAGAGGGCAATGAAAGCAACAGCTCTGCTAATAGGGTTCCTGTTAGTAGGCAGTTGCTTCATTGCCCTCAGGCTAACAAACTTTATAAACCATTTAAAAACACCCTCAGACTTGTATAGGACTCAGACACCCCCGTGCGCTCCCTGATCACACCTTACAAAAACACAGAGGGCAGAGGCAGAGCAGCCATACTAAGAAGCTGGAAGGGATCAGCTGGTGGTGGATATGGAGCCAGCTATGATCCATTAGTATACTTTTTTTTATTATTATTTATTTATTGGAGATTCAGAAGTACCTTTGAGTCAAAGACTCCTTTACAAAGGTTCCATGTCACAAATGCTACAAACAGAGAAGAAAGGTTACACTTAACAGAGTGAGTAAAAAAAAAACAGTTTTGCACCAATTAGCTCACGCTGGTATAAGGTATTGGGCTATGAAGCCCAATATCATATGCCATTTGGTCGGAAATTCTCTTTAACAAAACCTAATATTTAGACACAGTCCAGCTTGTATTTCCAATTAGTGCTGTATTCTTCCTCCCTATTATTTATTACTGCGGTCATCTGTATGAAAACATGCTCCTAAAAGAGTTCATCTGTTCTTTCTTATTTCTCCCTACCTGAAGTCATGCAGCACTCACCGCTTGTGATATTACAGTTACTCCCATAGCAATATACTGTCTAAACAGGGGATTATGACTTGAAAGTGGGGAGTAAGCTATAGAGGCAGATGAACTCTTAAGGGATAAAGATTCTATATTCCTGCAAATGTCCTTAGTAATAAACAATGGGGAGGAGAAATATACCAAATACAGATGGAATGCAGGCAGATTTGTGCCTAGTTTTCTTTGAGGTGACGGTAGCACTTTAAAGAGCAGGTGCATACTCCAGAACATGCCCCCCCCTACCCAGATGTGATACTAACAGGGACCGTGTTAGTCAAGTGGGTGTTTTGTTTGAAATCATAACTTTAAATAGTACTACAACCGTCTGAAATATCACCCCCCTTAAAGTCAATGTGGGGTGCATAAGCAAGCCTCCATTTTATGACCTCACGAAACGGGTCTGCATGATCCTGCATGGTGATAGTATCAGGAAGTGGCTCCATTTGTAGTGGGGTAAAAATTATGAGGGATATAACTTTTATACAAGGCTGAAAGGAATGGGCCATGGATACCCACCAACTCTGGAACAGGTGAGGTATCGCATCGGGGGGACCGGGGGTGATGTTCTGAAGTATGCAATTGCTGTTTTAGCAGAAAAGGTATGATCAGGGGTTAGATTAAGTCTTAAGTTTTATCTGAGCATAGCACACATTGTACTGCACTATCTTCTGTTCACATCCTGTTATCTCTCAAACTGTTCAGACAGGGAAAGCGTAGGGCCTCAACCTCCGGATGTGCCTTGCCAGGGCATTGAGCTTAACCATTGATTTTGTTTGAAAGGGGAACTCTTGGCTCACTTGCAGTCATGCAGTGGAACAGTGAGGTTCTGACACAATGTTGGCAGGTAGGGTCACTGGATAACTTTTAGTATATTAATAAAACCATTAATATCAGTACTATGCTTTCCACAGTACTGATGCAGGGGTGGGGAGCCAAGTTCGTAGCTAGCCACATTTCTGTGGGGGAAGCTGAGAGTTCACCTTAAATCAGTGGTACTAAAACCTCTGAAACAGTCTTAACTGTACCAGTAATGGAATACATGCTGATATCTTGTAGTTGAAAGTTTGGGCTGCAGTATGCTAGGGCGTACCAGTGTCTGTAAAATTTTGGATACAGTTTGTACACTAGGGCATACCTTGTTTGGTACCAAGGCCCTCCCCCCGACCCAATTTCCATGTGGGCCCTTTGCTACTCAGTCTGACCCTGCTTGTGGGGGGGGGGGTAGGGTTGGAAACCATAATGCCACATTTACCTACTTTCGTAGCAAAAAGACACCATAACTGGTGCATTAACAAAGTTTTTGCAAAGAATTTACTTTCTTTTTGAGACAGTGGAATCATATCATCATTCATGCACCCTTCAGGATCTGCATGAACAGATGCAGATGCCCTGTGCCAAGGGTAGACCATCCACCTACAGAAATGCAGGGCTCATGGGGCGCCTGCACTTCCATGCAGTGAGAGATGTGAAGAATTCATGGGGCTGTCTGGTGGGCTGTGGAAGTGCAGGACCCTGTGGTCCCTGCACTTTGGTGTAGTCACAAATACAGATGCACAGGGCAAAGAGTGCATCTCTCAGCCAATTTAATGGTCCCTCTGCCACCCAGAGATGGAGAGGTTTAGGGCCTTATGTCAAGAGGATGGTTGTCTTCACTATATGGTACCCATACCCAGGTAGACACCCTGTACCTTTCATTCACTGGCTGGGTGGGTGGGTATCACATAACAGAGCCACCCCTCACCCTTACCCTATCCAGCTGGGTCACTGAGCTGACCACTGAACCCAGCTCACCGACATGGGAACACAAAGCATACCTGCTGTGGTCATGACTGCACTACACATAAAGTTTGTCAAAAATGTTATATATATATATATATATATACATATTTGATTTTGATCCCAGATTTTCAAGATACTCATTTTATGATTTCCCTTATAAGCATGACAGGTACCATTTATTGTATATTAGGCAAAATATATTTTCACACTGCAAGCCCAAGAACATGTCTTATCCAGGATTTAAAAAATGAGTATCACATTTATTAGGTGTTGTGGAGAATTGGCTCTGTTGAAAATTTGGAGTAAGAATATTAAAAATTATTGATGCTATAACTGAATGTTGAAATACTGCAATGTTCATTCATAATGTGGGCATTTTACTATATTTGTACACCGAGGCCCAGATATTCAAACCGCATCAGGCTGTGGCACAAGCCTTCGTGCAGCACAATGGCTCAGCATCATTGAATATCGCACCCTGGCCACCCACAGTGCACATGGCACAGTGGCACTGTGCCAGTGCAAGTGGCCAGAGTGAAGCAGGGGGATGCGCAAGCGCAAGTTCCATTCCACAAGGTGCAGCAACCGCAGTATTCAAAAGCTGACATGCAAATGGGGCCATAATGTATGCAAGGCGCACATGAGGCCATTTGCATGTCATTATGGCCCCATTTGCATGCAGTGCACCGATCCCCGACAACTTGCACCTGGTTCCCTGCCAGGCAGCAGCCATCGGGGATGGACGCCCCCTGCAGTGTGGCAATGTGCCCCACAGCCTGATCGTGGGCATTAGTTAAATATAAAAGAGTCCAATATCTCTGGTGGTCCAGTGGACCGCTGTTAGCCCTATCGCGGGCATTGGTAAAATAAAATAAGAATCCTATATCCCTGGTGGTCCAGTGGACCCCTGTCAGCCCGATCGTGGGCATTAGTAAAGAAATAAAAGACTCTTATATCCCTGGTGGTCCAGAGGACCACTGTCTGCCTGATCTGGAATGTGTAGTATGGTATGGGCTACACACCCATTGGCTCACACTGTGGACCAATGGGCGTACAGCCCTACCAATGGTGTCAGTCGGTGGGCGGTGGGGCGGCAGGCGGGTGGGGTGCTGCCACCCGCTGCTGACCGGGGGGGAGCAGGGCTGTGGGGATCAGTGGGCAGGTGCGGAGGGGGATCTACTGGACCACAAGGGATATAGGAGTCTTTCATTTCTTTACTTAAGCCCACGATCAGGCAGACAGCGGTCCACTGGACCACCAGGGATATTGGACTCTCTTTTATTTTACTAATGCCCACGATTGAGCTGACAGTGGTCCACTAGACCACCAGGGATATAGGATTCTTATTTTATTTTACCAATGCCCATGATCAGGCTAACAGCAGTCCACTGGACCACCAGGGATATAGGATTCTTTTTTTTCTTTACTTAAGCCCGCAATTGGACAGACAGTGGTCCACTGGACCACCAGGGATATAGGATTCTTTTTTTTCTTTACTTAAGCCCGTGATTTGGCTGACAGTGGTTCACTGGACCACCAGGGATATAGGATTCTTATTTTATTTTACCAATGCCTGTGATCGGGCCGACAGCAGTCCACTGGACCACTAGGGATATAGGAGTCTTAATTTCTTTTACTTAAGCCTGCGAATGGGCAGACAGCGGTCCCCTGGACCACCAGGGATATTGGACCTTATTGATTTTAACTGATGCCCATGATTAGGCATGGGGGGGCACCACCATGGAGGTGCAGCTGGAGCTCGAGTGGCCACCCACAGGTGGCAGCTGCCGTGTTTCACCCTGCAATACGGCAGCTCACCAGTGGGTGGCCGGCCATTGCTCCTTTTTTTTTAGGTCAACTTTGTGCGGTGCAAGTAGGGGTTGTGCATGCATGGCTTAGTACATCCCTGGCTGAATATCGGGATGTGCAGAGTATGCAAGGGCACCCCCCCCACCTGCGCCTGCATACATTACTGATGCACTCCAGCACATCGGGATTTGTGCCAGGCGCAATTCCCATTTGAATACCATGCCGGGGCGCATCAGTGGGTTGAGCATGGTGCAACACTGTTGCATCATGCGCAACCCTTTTGAATATCTGGGCCAAAATGTGAAGCATAGCCTTTGTGTGAAGCAAATAAATCAAAAAGAAGAAAAAATTACTATTGTGCTCAAAAGAGGTGGTGGGGAAGGTTAGGGAGAAAAAGATAGCATTCAGGAAGTGTAAGGAAACACACAGAAGGAGCAGGACAGAGAACTGTACCAGTTAGAGCAGAAGGAAGAGGGGAAGGCAGTCAGAATAACAAAGGTGCAAACTGAGGAAAAGATAACCAAGTCAGTTAAGAAGGGGGATAACACCTTTTATAGGTACTGTATGTTAGGGAGCAAAGAAAGACCAAGGGAGGGATAGTGAGGGCTTAACTAAGGGAGGGTGGGTGGGCAGAGGGTGACAGTGAAAAAGCTGGGATACTGAATGAATACTTCTGCTCAGTATTCACAAAAGAAGAGGAGGGGGAGGTACATAATTGACTCAATAGAAGCACTCTTGATTGGTGGGATAATACCAGTCCATTCACTGAAGAAAGGATTCTGGAAGAACTCCTGAAACTGAAGGTGGACATAGCAATGGGACCTGATAGAATTCATCCCAGAATTCTAAAAGAACAGAGGGGAGAACTAGTGACACCACTGACTACCCTTTTAAACAAATCATGGGAGGATGGTGTTGTACCTGAGGACTGGAGGATAGTGGATCTGATTCCCCTTCACAAAAGTGGGAGCAAAGCAGAGACAGGAAACTACAGACCTGTTAGTTTGATCTCAGTGGTAGTAAAAATGATGGAATCACTTCTGAAAGAAAGAATTGTGGAGTACCTAGAAGCCAGTGGGGCACAAAACCCAAGGCAACATGGATTCACAGTGGGAAGGTTATGTCAGACGAATCTAATAGATTTCTTTGGCTGATGAAAGTAGTAGACCAGGGAGTAGCTGTGGATATGGCCTACCTAGACCTTAGCAAGGCATTTGACATAGTCCCATACAAAAGATTAATAAACAAGTTAGCCAGCCTGTGAGTGGGTCCCAGGGTGGTAGCCTGGGTAAAAAATTGGCTGAACAGGACACAGAGGGTAATAGTAAACAGAGTCCACTCCAAAGAAAGGGGGATTACTAGCAAGGACTGCAGGATTCAGTACTGGAACCAGTACTTTTTAATGACTTTGTGAGTGACATTGCAGAGAGACTGGAAGGAAAAGTATGCCTCTTTGCAGATGCCACAAAGATCTGCAACAGGGTTGATACACAAGGAGAGGGTGGAAAGGATGAAAAGGGACTTGGCAAGGTTGGAGAAATGATCAAAAGTATGGCAGCTTAAATTCAATGCAAAGAAGTGCAAAGTAATGCACCTGGGAAACAAAAACCCAGGGGGATGAGTACACAATGGGAGGGGGGTATTAACAACAACTAAAATGGAAAGGGACCTGCCTGGGGGCAGTCATATCAGATGACCTAAAGATAAGCAAGAAATGCGAGAAGGCAGTAAGGAGGACTGGGGGGGGATACTGGCATGTATAGGGAGAGGCATCACCAGTAGAAAACAAGAAGTTGTTATGCCTCTGTACAGACAGTTGGCGAGACCCCATCTGGAGTACTACATGCAGTTCTGGATACCACATCTCCACAAGGACATAGACAGGATGGAGACAGTCCAGAGGAGGGCAACTAAAATGGTGCAGGGTCTGCACCAGAAGTCATATGAAGAGAGACTAAAGGAGCTTAATATGTATACCCTCAATGAAAGAAGAGAGAAGGGGGACATGATAGAAACTTTCAAGTACCTCATGGGAATCAACAAAGTCCAAGAGGGTAACATCTTTCAGAAAAAGAGATGTGCAGAAATAATGGGGCACAGTTTGAAAATAGAGGGGTGACGGCTCAGGGGCAACATGAGGAAGTATTATTTCAGGGAGAGGGTGGTAGACACATGGAATGGCCTTCCATGGGGGAATTCAAGAATGCATGGGACAGATATAAGGCAATTCTGGTGGGGGTTAGGATGAAGTAGGCTGTTGGTTAACGAGGATCTGCAGCTTATCCAATAGGTAGGGAAATGGGCAGACTGGGTGGGCTAAGTGGTCCTTATCTGCTGTCAAAGTTTATGTTTCTGTGCTTCTACAGCTTTCTTACTACCCTGCCTTATGAACCCGGTAGGTGAAAATGTTCAAATCCCTGCTGAAACGTCACTCTGTGCTACTGAAATGTGATTCTGCCCAACAGGTGCTAAAACACAATTTGGTCAAGACTTGAAAAAATGGCAGCTGTCTCGTACATGAGGTGGTGTGAAAAAAATGATTATGTTGAAAATCTGGTTTCAAAATATCTAAAACTATCAATGTTACAAGTGAATGAAGAAAACTTTCAAGATATGCACATAACTTTGCCATTATTACATATTTTGACCCAAAATTTTCAACATAACTTTGTTATGACCCCACCTCATGAGCAAGGCTGGTAAAAATGTTGAAACTCCACCCAAGAGGTGAATTTTCCATGCAACTGCAAAATCACCTTTTGGGCCACATTTGCATTATTAAAGAACCACTGGTCATGAGGTGGGTTCCCAAAAAGGTCATGTTGAAAATGTGGGGTTAAAATATGTAAAATGACAAATTTATGTATCGAAGTTCAAAACACTATTGAAGTACATTGAACTGCACTTACCTTAGTTTCTCATATTGCAGTTTACGGTTCCAGCAGCAAGATATGTCTTTGATTGGAGAGTGGATCTACACCATGGGACCTGTTCAAGTGAGCGAGTGTGTGTGTGTGTGTGTGGGGTGGTGGTAGTGGGGGGTGCTGAGTGGGAGGTTGATCAGGGGGGTCAAATCACAGAGAGACTATTTTCTCTTTTTGCAGGTAAAAAGTCTATTGCCAGATAAAGGTATGAATCAGGGATATCTTCAAACAGAAAGAAATGGATTGATGCACTTAATATAGAATGAGCAGATGACTAGCAAAAAATAAAAAAACATTTTTGATTCAAACCCAATTATATCATATTAACTGACTCTTATAGGAGGAAATTGTTTACTAGATTCAGATTAGAATATTATGATTGTCAAAGATCGAGAAAGGTGTTAAAGATAAATCACTCCAATGGATTATGTAAGTGTGGTTTGGGAATTGATGATCTAACATACTGCATTTAGTTGTATTGTGCCCATTGTACTCAAAGTATACAGGAACATTTCTGGGTGATAGATTGGCTTCTATTGAACTGGAACTCAATAATATTGTCACACATCTGTTTAAATCAAAATCAGTTGACATCCTGAAGTATGAGATCTCTCTTCTTAATGTAATTACAAAAACAATTTGCATATTATTTAGAATGAAGAAATATTTTTATATTAGGGTTTTTTATGTTTCTAATGTGTTCTTGTATTCTTTCCCTAATTGTTTAAATGGTATGACCAATTTATGCTTTGCTACATGTGCACCACAATGCATATACCACATACTTTGAACTACAATTAAGGAATTCCCTTACCAATAATTTCTTTTCAACATTTTGTGGTTCAAAGATGTCTGACTGATTGCAGTATTGGTGAATATAACACCTGTCACACCTATACGTTCCTCTAGGTCTGGGTGGTAACCAGCTTGGATTTAACTGTGGTTCTAATGTTTTTTTTTTTATATGTAAGCGTTGCACTAGGCTGTCTTTTAAGTTTGTGCCACTTCTAAATGTAATCCTGGGGCTTGATCTCAATATTTGTGATTGTTTCTCATCATTCTGGATAATTGGCCAAAATTTTTTGATAACTGCACCAATGCTCCCACTAAATGAACTACAGCCAGTTATAAAGTTGATTTCCTGCTCACTGCCATATCCCTTTTTAGTTTGTGTTGCTATCTGATCTCTATCCACCCCTCTTACTGTTTTCAGAGCTTGGTCCAAAGTATGTTTTTCATAACCCCTTTCTCTGAATCTCTCATACTGTTTTTTGGCCTCTGTCTTGAATTCCACATTTTTCTGAGTAACTTCTTTTCAATCTGTGGAACCGACTATAAGATGATGAGATAAAGTTTATGGGATGTGCACTGTTAGCTCATAAAAAAATATTGGTAGCAGTGCTTTTTCGAAAAGTTCTTGTCCTGATTCTATTTCTGTCATTTGGATCAATTGATAAAAGTTAAATCTAGGTAGTTTAGTGTCTCTGAACTGATTGTGCATGCAAAATGCAAGTTCCAGTCATTGGTGATTAACCATTCCATGAATGCCTCAGTCTCTGTTTGTGTTCCATCCCACACACAGACCACATAATCAATAAATCTGCACCAGTTTCTTATGTAGCCAGTGTATGGGTTGGTGTCCTCGTTAAATTCCTCATTCTCTGCACAAGTGCCAAGTATCTAATTGGCATACATACAAACAGAGGTGAGAAAGAAGTAAGTGCCTCATCTGAGACTTGAACCTAGGCCACCCGGAATACTGTTCTGATTGCGCTAACCAGCTATGCCACTGAGAAAACTGGAACCTGGGCTGTCCCTGAGCATATTACTCTTTCTCAAATGCACAACCCAATGGCAACACAAATATTTACTTGTAACAATCACACAAGAGAGTGGTGTGCATATTTATGGAACACATATAAACAGAGGTGAGAAAGAAGTAAGTGCCTCGTCTGAGGTATGAACACAGGCCACCTGGAATACCATTCCAATTGCACTAACCAGCTATGCCACTGAGACAACTGGAACCTGGGCTGTCCCCAAGCACATTACTCTTTCTCAAATGCACAGCTCAATGGCAATACAAATATGTACTTGTAATACTCACACAGGAGTGTGTTAGCACATTCAGTATGGTATTCTGGGTGGCCTAGGTTCATGTCCCAGCTGAGGCACTTATTTGTTTCTCACCTCTGTTTGTATGTATTCCATACATATGCACACCACACTCCTGTGTGATTGTTACAAGTAAATATTTGTGTTGCCATTGGGTTGTGCATTTGAGAAAGAGTAATGTGCTCAGGGACAGGCCACGTTCCAGTTGTCTCAGTGGTGCAACAGGCTAGCACAATCGGAATGGTATTCCAGGTGGCCTGGGTTCAAGTCCCAGGTGTGGCACTTACTTTTTTCTCACCTCTGTTTGTATGTGTTCTATACATATGCACACTGCACTCTTGTGTGATTGTTACCTAATTGGTATAGCTGGGATCACTGATGCCTCCATTGCTGTGCTGCATACCTGTAGATAAGTCTCCCCGTTATACTTAAAAATATTGTGCTTTAAGACAAACAATAATGCTTCCAAAATGAAGTCTTTTGGCATGTGATCTCTCCAGACACTCTTTCCTAGAAAGTATCTAATGCTCCTTCACCCCACCTCATGTTCAATCAACATATATAGTGCTTCACCATCTATACCTAACAGGAGAAAGCCATCTTCGCACATGAACTGCCTGATCTTCTGCAGAAAATCTGGTGTGTCCTTAATATAAGAGGGCAGTGTAAGCATGCTGGATTGCAAAAAGAGATAAATGAATTTACTTAGTTTATCTGTCAGGGAATTTATCCCTGACACAATAGGTCTTCCTGGTGTTTTTTTCAAGTCTTTATGCACTTTTGGCAGTGCATAGAAGGTTGCCATCATAGGGATCTCCTGACAGATAAACTGTAGCTCAGGCTCCATAATCTGACCCAACACTTTTACAGTTGAAATAAATCGAGCAAATCATGCCTACGATATATTTATGTGAGGGGTGAACATTCATTTTTCTGTAATGTCTTTCATTTGATAACACATGCATCACCATTTCTTCATAATATTCAGCTGACATCACCACCACATTGCCCGCTTTGTCTGCTGATTTAATCACTAAATTTGAGTTATTCTCTAACTCTTTTAATGCTTTTCTTTCCTCATTTGATAAATTCTTGGGGAGTCAATAATTTTGTCAACCTCCCTCATGACTGCCCTCTCGTATTCTCTAATACTTATATTTTTACAAGGTGGACAAAAGTTGAGGTATTTTTAAAGAATACTTTCCTGGCTGCATCAGATTTTCTTTCTGCTACTTCTGTATGCAAAGCACTGTAGTCCAGGTTAAGGTTGAGAGTATTTTCATTCCTCCCTCCCCATCTGTGGTTTCCAGCAGTAGTTCTTCAAAGGGCATACAGATTCACTTAATCAGTTTCACTCCCAAGTTCCCTTGTGTCTTCAGAGAAATCTATCTCTGATGCCTTTACTCTCCCTATTATCTCTAAGTTCACTTTAAACTCCAAATACCCCATTTTGATTCTTTCTTCGCTCTCCTTGGAAAGCAGTCCTTCAAATGCAGTTTTCTGAAGAACTTGAAAATGTCAGCCTTCAATTTACACAAATCAGGTCCATTTTCTGGCAAAAATGACAGCCTTTTCGCCAAAACACTCTTTTGTGCTTCAGTTAATGGTTCCTTAGATAAGTTTATTATTACTTTTTCTTCTGTTTGTCTGGTTTCCTCAGGTTGCGATGACTGTTGTTTTGCCCTTTGTCCTCTCCTTTTTCTTTGTTTTTTTTTCCACTGGTTCTTTTACTAGTCTCCTTGTCTAAAAAAGGCATTGTCTGAACTTCATTTACTTGCTGATATGCTGCGCTCCAGCCTGGGAGTATTTATCGTGACAGTACCTCTTTTGTTTTCTGATTTCTGGTTCTGCCTCCATCAGGACCTGCCTCTGCTGAATGACCTGGGAAGTTTAGACCACACAAACACATTGCCTCTGAAGTAATCACCTGCATTCCTTGATAGTTTTCTTTGTTTTCTTTCAATGACTTCCTCCTTGTATTAATCAGGTTTATTTTTAAGTTCTTTGTCCCACATACTGGAATGTGGATTATGTTTATATTTTAGGAGTTCTTTTCTTAAGGTCCACAATTTCTTTAATTAGTGCCAAATGTTTTAGCATATCTTCTTTAATTATCAGTCTTACTAAGCCCATTGAAAACTCAGCTGCTTTTTTTCCCCACTCCTCTCAGGGTTTGAAATAGATTAACCAGCATGAAGTTGTAGTTGTAACTTTTAGTCCACGTGGGATCTGCTGTCTCTCCAGGTAATTTTCTAAGATTGTAATGGTGTAAGCCAAATTGACCTCAGTGAATAAAAGTATTTTTAACTTACTAAAATGCAGCTTTAGTTCTGAGTTAGTGTTTGTGCCCAGCTCCTCATTCGGCAAGCTACCACTTATTTTCTGTTTTGTAACAGTTCTTCTTAAACTCAGTGCAGCTGTAAAGCTCTCTCACACACACATTCCTTCTGCTCACTATTACAAAAGCTGCTGGTATCCCCATTCATAATGTTTTCTGTTTTAATTAATGCTCTCTTGTCTCCATTTAGCAGTTAGTATGATTCACCAATGTTATTGAAAGCAAAAGATTGCTTAACTTAACAATTTTCTTTTTTCCATTGTGATGGTATAGTGGTGTGGTAACTGCTGTATGTCTCTGTTTTCTTAGTTTTGTCCTTTGTCTTAAGGAAATGGTAAAATAGCAATAAGCCATTCTACATGGCTACAGAGCCTAGGCTTGAAATTCACCAACAGCTGCAAACAGAGCTCCCTGCACACAATGGATACCATGGGTGAATCTCAGGGGTACAAAGATTTATCCCACTATTACCAATCCACAACTCAAAGGGGTGCACTCCTATTCCAGACAATCAAAAGTAAAAAATGAGTTGCCCACAGGAAAATCCAACTTTCAGAATTTACTGAGCTATCAAGAAGTCAGCAAACAGCCAGAAAAAAGCCCCTTTAGCAATAGTGGCATAAGGATTTGTACCCTGGGGTGCACCCACAGTATCCACAGTGCATGCAGCACTCTGTTTGCTGTTCTTGGCCAGCCTAATGTGAACCTGGCACCATGCCTGCCACAACTGGTGATGATCTGATCTCTGTCCTCCTCTAGTCCTGCTCACCCAGGAACAGCATGATCATCCTCCTCCTCAGTCTCATGCATGCCTCCAGGACAACTCAGCAGAAATGCCAGACATATTGACTATAGTATCAACATGCTTCTGAGTGTACACCTGAGGGGGGGATGCTACAAGTCTCGATGGCTGAGAGGGACCTGGAAGTGGTGGTGGATATCAAGATGAACAACTCAGAGACTTGTAGGAGGGCAGCAGCCAAGGCCAACAGGATGCTGGGATGCATCGCTAGGGGATCACCTCCAGAAGGAGGGAAGTGATACGCCCTCTGTATAACTGCTTGGTGAGGCCACACCTCGAATACTTCATGCAGTTTTAGAGGCCACACTTAAAGAGGGACATTAAACTCCTGGAGATGGTCCAGAAGAGGGCAACCAAAATGATTTGGGGCATGGGGGACAGGACCTATTGGAAGAGGCTGGAAGAGCTAAATATGTACACATTGGAAGAGAGAAGGGACTGGGGGGACATGATAGAGGTCTTCAGGTACATGAAGGGGGTAAATAGGGGAGGAGCAGTCAGGGTGCTTTGAAGGAAGGAGGAGGGGCAACTAGAGGGCATGGGTGGAAGCTGGAGGGGGAAGATTCAGGGGAGAAAGGAGTAGGTGATACTTCACTGAGAGGGTAGTGGAGCCATGGAATGCGCTGCCCATGGGGCTGGTGGAGGCAGAGATGGTGGAGGGGTTCAAGAGAGGGTGGGACAGGTACAGGGGAAGGGTTCTGGAAGCAAAATCCAGTACAGCGAGAATATCCAGAACTGGGAAGGGAGAAGCCAGAGAAGGCGAGGGGGGCAGCAAGGTCAGCTCCCAGGGTGGGGGCTGACCAAACGAGCAGACACGAAAGACTGTTAGACCTATTCTGCTGGCATTTTAGTATGTTAGTATGTTGTCCTGCTGCCTCCTCCAGCCACCAAGATGCCTACTCCTCCACTAATTCTGGGGCACCATTGTGCCATTACACAAAATGTCCATAACAAAGTAAGCAATAAGACACAGTGGGGTGTGCATCAAACAGCTTTTGCACACAGCCAGTGGCATAGTAAGGCTTCAGCTGCTGGCCGTACTTTGGAACTGTCTAATGAATACCCCAGGAGTGCCTTACTGTGCTTATAAAATGGGATTCTGTTTTTATGCTTGTTCAAATTAAAACTATAACATTTAAATAATGAAAGTTTTTCTTTCTGTTGGACATAAAAAGTTCCTCTGTCTGCGTCAGCTGGCTTTTTATTTTTTGTTACTTAGGACATTTGTCCTGCTATGTCCTCTGTAGTTGTAATTTATAAGTCCTGAGTCATGTGCTTGCGTACATCCCCCCCAAATACAGATCCAGGATATTTGCCCCCTCCACACATTTAGAAGGACTGCTTTTTATTTGTTTTTTATTCATTTTAGTTTTTGTTTTAATGTTGAGTGCAATCATGATCATTAACAAACCAGCAGACAGAATGAGGCGCAAGTGAGGATAGACACAATAAGAGAAAGCATAGATGCCCAGACAGACAAAAGGGCTGATTTTATGTTTATTTTTTTTTTAATTTTTATTAGTTTTTCTTTTCTTGTACTGCACTTTTGAGCATGAGTGAAAGAGAGTGTACTGGTTGGAGACAGATATGCACAGCAACTGAGCAGTGGAGCATCTGGTTGCAGGGCAGGGGTAACAGTTCAGAGTGGAGCACCATACTGATGAGAAAGTGGCATAGAAGGTTAGCGCTTGCTAATGAAAGCAATACTGAGCAAGAGGTTGAAGTAGTGATGAGCCTGTGTGAAGAAAAATCATTTATAAGAATACTAAGAACTAAGGGTAGAACTAGTAACACCACTGACTACTCTCTTTAACAAATCATGACAGGATAGAGTGGTACCTGAGGACTGGAGGAGGGCAAAAGTGATTCCACTTCACAAAAGTGGGAGCAGGACAGAGGCAGGAAACTACAGACCAGTTTGACTTCAGTGGTAGGGAAAATGATGGAATTGCTTCTGAAGGAAAGAATTGAGTACCTAGAGGCCAGTGGGGCACAGAACCCAAGGCAGCATGGTTTCACAGCAGGAAGGTCATGTCAGACGAACCTAATAGATTTCTTTGATTGGGTGACCAAAGTAGACCAGAGAGGGGCTGTGGATATGGCCTACCTAGATTTTAGCAAGGCATTCGACACACTCTCACACAAGATTAATATACAAGTTAGCCAGCCTTGGAGTGGGTCCCAAGGTGGTAGCCTGGATAAAAAACTGGCTGGACAACGGGACACAAAAGGTAATAGTAAACTGAGTCCACAGTGAAGAAAGGAGGATAACTAGCGGGGTACTGCAGGGTGCGGTACTGGGACCTGTCCTCTTTAATATCTTTATAAGTGACATTGGAGAGCACCTGGAAGGAAAGGTATGCCTCTTTGCAGATGACACAAAGATCTGCAACAGGGTTGATACACAAGGTGGGGTGAAAAGAATGAAAAGGGACTTGGCAAAGCTGGAGAAATGGTCAAATATGCGGCAGCTCAGATTCAATGCCAAGTGCAAGGTAATGCATCTGGGAAACAAAAACCCAGGGGAAGAGTACACAATGGGGGGTGTTAATAACAAAAATCAAGAGACCTAAGAGTAATTGTATCAGATGACCTAAAGGTGGGCAGGCAATGTGAGAAGGCAGTAAGGAGGTCTGGGGGGATACTGGGATGCATAGGGAGAGGCATCAACAGAAAACAGGAAGTTGTTATCCTTCTCTACAGACAGTCAGTGAGACCTCATCTGGAGTACTGTGTGCAATTCTGGAGACCCCACCTCCGCATAGACAGAGTAGGGGCTGTTCAGAGGAGGGCAACCAAAATGGTGCAAGGTCCACACCAGAAGATATACGAGGAGAGACTAAAGCAGCTTAATGTGTATACCCTTGAGGAAAGGAGGGAGAGGGGGGACATGATAGAAACTTTCAAGTATCTCAAGGGAATTAACAAGCTACAAGAGGGTAGTATCTTTCAGAAGAAAAGATGTGCAAGAATAAGGGGACACAATTTGAAGATAGAAGGGGGATGGCTCAGAGGTAATGTTGGAAAGTATTTTTTTAGAGTTGTGGATGCATGGAACAGCCTTCCTGAGGGGGTTGTGAAGTCAAGAACAGTAGGAGAATTCAAGAATGCATGGGATAGGCATTGGGCAATTCTAGTGGGGGAGGTAGGAGGAAGTAAGTTGTTTAACTAGAATCTGCAGCTTATCCGTCAGGTAGGGAAATGGGCAGACTAGGTGGGCCCAAACGGTCCTTATCTGCCGTCAAATTCTATGTTTCTATGTTTCTATACAATGTGACAGTAAGTATCATTCCATTTTTTGTTTGTTACTTTTCTATTTTCATTTTACAGTTACAGTAGACTGTGAGTGGAACTGATTCTAAATCATTTCACTTATGTTCTCAGGTCTCCTCTGCTGATGCCTCTTCCTCAGCAGCCAGCAAGTCACCCCTTCCTCCTCCCCCTCTGGGGTACCATTGTGCTATTACACAGCATGGCCACCACCAGTGTGAAGGTAAGTATCATTTCCAAAAGTGTTTTTTTTCTTATCTTCTTTTATTTTAATGTTGCTTTTACAGGTGCAACACAACATGACAGGAAATGAACAAGATTCTGTATAATTTCTTTATTTTATTCACAGGTCTCTTCTCATACTGGCATGAATTTCTGTCCACTAAAGTGCTTAAGAGAGGTGCTGTGGTTGGAGACTGACACTGCGCAGTAGCATATACCATATCTTTTTGGGACTTGAGAAAATATGACAGATGAGAATTGCATATATTGTGCATCATTGCTATGGCCTAGGTGTAACAGAGGGTGAACTCCATCATAGAGTTCTGCCTTTCCCTCAAGCAGAGTCTGCTAATTTGAGAGCACCATCTGGTGTGCAGCCTCCTTGGACATACCTCAGCATCTGGGGTCCTCCATCTTAATGCATAGGTGTGCTAAATCACCTCTTAACTGAGAATGAGGAGGATTTGCAGCTGGGGTCTCAGGTTATTTATATAGCTGCAGCCCTCCGAGTCCTATTGCAGATACCATTGCCATTTTCTTTGCCACTCTGGCAGCTGTGCATCTCACTATTGCTTGCTGCACTATGCTCCCCCATGGCAAAGAAGGACAATTAGCAGTGCCACCACCTCGACCCCTCTCGGCTAACTTCTTGTATTCCTCCCACTCACAGTGGTGCCTTGCTATAAAGTGAGTGTGCTGCCCACCAGTGCCCAAATGTCTGCCCCTTTTACCATGCCAAACTGTCATAGATTGCATTAATTAACTTTATTTTTATACAGTATGAAACTGTAAGGACCCAAAGGCCCTATTTAAAAAATTATCCTTTTGTTGATACCTATGTTACGGTGCAAAGAAAAACAGATCATAACAAAAAATAAAATGGACAAAATAAAACATATTAAAATAACAGACAGACAAATAGCAAAATCAGCAAAAAGTATGTTACATACTGCATCACAAATTACATTTTTGAAAAGCAATAGCTTGTCCAACAATTGAATTGCTGGAACTAATTGATTCCATTAAATGACGACCATATTATAAACAGAGATCAGAAGCAGTTACAAGTGTGACAACGTAGCTTAGAAATGCAATTCTTAAAAAGCTTTAGCTTGTCCAGAGATCTAATTGCAGAAGCTAATTGGTTCCATGTTTGGATATCCAATAATTAGCAGAAAACTTACCAAGTCTTGTACGTGTTTTTGGTACAAGACGTCCCCTGTTACTGTCACTAAGCTCATATTTGCTAGGATTTTTGGATGCACTACTGAAATTTACACCAAACACAAGTCCTTCAATAGACCATTCTCATTTTATGTTTTTCCCATCTGGCAAGAAGTGAATCTCTGTTTAGCATACTATAAAGATCACAGTGATTAGTCTACAATGGTTTATTTAAGACAAAGCAAGCTAATGTATTGTAAATTGTATGTAAGTGATCAAAAATGATGATTAAAAAACCCTACTGTTGTTTGTTAGCAGTACCGGTAGTTATCTTATATCTACATTGGTTGTTTTTTAAACTAATTGTTTTTTAACAGATTATTCCTTTTTTAATATTTTAGTGTTCTTTTATCTGTTATTTATTGTAATGTTGTTCCATTACTTTTTCAATAATATTTTACTGAAAAAAGTATGCAATTTCAGTTCCACCAAGCCGGTTTGTTCACAAAGTTGTCGACATCCCCCACAGAGACAGGAATTTGCCTATATCGACCACTTTGACTGGCAAATTCATCGACAGACCACAACAGCGCCTCAGGCACTGGAGTGTTTCTACATTTTATGTGAGGGGGTTCTGCCCCCCACAACCCCAAAAATTACAGATTATCAACTCCTGGGGGGAAGGGTGAATTACTGGGGAGATTGGCTAACAGCAGGAGTTGCTGCATCGATACAGTGCTCCAACAATCTGTTTGACACTCTGGTTGTCAAGCAGGTTGTGCTGCTGTAATGGTTTCACTGTCAGGGGTTCAATCTTCTGACAACATACCTGCATTTTCAGGGTAGAGGCATTGCTATTTTCTAAACTGCCATATTCTAGCACTGGTAATATAAGCTGAGTTACTACAGTATATTTGCTCTGCATCTTTTATTTAAGGATGATACATTTCTTCTTAGTTCACCTGTTCTATAATTTACTTTTCTAACTGTGTTGGATCTTTATCAAATTTCAGAGAATTGTTAGTTAGTGCACCCATGTATTTGTACTCATTTACTGTATTGAGCAGGTTCCAATTGAATGAACTGATGTCCAGTGCACTGTCTTTCTGTTTATTGCTAGTATATGATGAAAACATGGATTATATTTTTTAAGGGACTCAGTACCAACTTACAATTTCTGAATCACATTTCTAGTCTGTTAAAATCCTCCTGCAGTTTATCCTCCATTTCTTTTTTGTCGTATGATGAACTTACTAAAACTGTTTCATCAGCATAGAGCTTTATGTCTGAATTTTTTCTTGTTTTACTTAAGCCATTTATATATTAAAAACATCAAGTGGCTCAATATGAACCTCTGGGGTACCCCTCTGATTATTTGACCTATACTGAATTTAATGTTATCAATCTTTACTAACTGTGATCTTCCAGTAAGATAGCTCTGAAACTAATTTAGGGTCTCAGAAGCTACACCAAGGTTAATCTTTACTACAAGATTTCATGATCAACAAGATCAAATGTTTTTGAGAGTCCCCCAACCTGCCTCTCATGCACATCACCCACTACCTTATTTACAAATTCAAGGAGTGTGATGTCACTTGATCTCCCAGCTCTAAATCCCAAATGTTGTTTTAGCAGCAATGAGTGTTGTTCCAACCACTCACTCAAGATTAGTAGGTGTGATGTGTATATCAGCACTCTGTCTGGTAGCTGGCATATCTGTCTCTATCTCCCACTACATCATCAGCATTATGACCTCACTGACTATGACATTACTGCTGCTTAAGAACAGCCACTCAATAGCTGCAGGTCAGTCACCTGTGATGTCACAGTCAACAAGACCACAATGCTGATAAGATAGTGAGGGAGGGATAGAGACAGACATGTCATCTGCCAGGATGATAACTATTCCACACATCCAGCACAATTTAATCATGTTAAAGACTTTATAATGAGCAAAAGCAAAAAAAAAAAAATACTTCGGAAATTCAAAGTTACAACAGATAACTTCTTAACATTTTTATTATTTTCCTGTCTGCCTATTTTGGCTCCACTAGCTCTTTAAATTATCAAACATGGATAACAATGGTTGCCCATGGTCAACTTGAATAATTTATAATTTTCAAATTATCCTGACCATGGTCAACTGTGGGCTGTCGGTGGACTTTTTAATATCTGTGGTTGTCCATGGATAACCATGGTTAAAATCATGGACAAACAATAAATACCCAAGGATGATAACTATAAATATCCATGGTTTAATGTACAATACAACAATAGTTTTTCAAGGATCATTAGAGTGGGTTCTGGATCTATGGATTCAATGTGAATCAATGTTTTGTACAATGTACATGTCCGCTGCCATATCAAAATAACTCCAGCAGCTGAGAGGAAGCTTTCCTTGTCTAGAATACTCTTACTCAAATAAAAGGCTCTTAGCATGAGTTTGTCACTTGTGAGAAAACTTTGAAAATTGCGCTGGGCTTGAGTTTCAAAGGTCAGACAATGATGCAAGGTGCTTGTGCCAGAAATGAATGATGTAAAGAACAAACTGTGTGAAAACTTCAATTCAAATGTTCTAATGCTGCTTGCATCAAAAGCAGAACTGCCAAACTGACTTGTGTCAGGCTTGCACCAAAAAACTGGGTGCACCATATTGGAATGAAACTTGTGTAAAAAAAAATATGCATTGGCCAGCCTGCCGGTGCAGCTGAAAGGTGACCACTTGTGACAACGATGTCCCGGGTTCAGGAATAGAGCCAGGAATTGGAGGGCCTGCTGGGTGAAGAAGGATGAAGCATCCGAGTGATGGCTCTCCTTCTTCAGTGGGGCAGAGGGAGGCAGAGTGTCCAGCTGATTGGTGACCTCTGACAAAGGCCAGAGGAATTGCAGGAGAGCCTGCACCCAGTTGAGTGGGAGGTGGGACAGACACTGGAATCATTGCACACCCCGCCTCCCTGGGGATCACTAAAAAAGAGAAAATAGCATCAACCACATATGACATCTCACTTCTCCTTGCCCCAATTTATTTATTTATTTATTTATTTATGAGTTTTACCAGGAAAGCATACTGAGCAACATGCTCGATTTCAGATGCGACCTGGGGGTCAAGACCTACATACATAAATTGGAAATGCTTAGAAAGTACAGAAATGAGCAAAGGCTTGTACATAACATATTAGGGGGAAAATTACAGCCAAGGGTAGGATACATACAATCAGTATAAAGACACAGAGGGTAGAGTACTGTTCAGTACGTATGAGTTTATAGCAGTGAGACATTTGAGTATAAATTCTTAACTGACGCAGGAGCAACTGGAGGTGAAATGTGCTCTGAGTAATTGGTTACTTAGGGAGGGGTTTGGTGCGTGTCTGATGGGGGCAGGTAGGGTGTTCCAGGTCTGAGGTAAGGGGTAATTAAAAGTGGCCTGGCCCTTGGATGTGCACATAAATGGGACATGAAGCAGTTTATGGTCTATCCTTCTAAGGGAGTACATAGGTGACGGTTGTTGGGAGAAGGCAGAGGTCAGATGGGGGGAAGGGAGTTGGACCAATATTTGGCTGCGAATCTGGTGCAGTTGGATTGTCTGCGGTCATGTAGGGATGGTAAAGTTAACGAGCTGTGGAGGTCACAGTGGTGTGTTGTTTGGGGGCAGCCGAGGATGAAATGGCAGAAGGAGTGGAACAGGGTGTCTAGGCTGGCCAGGGTGGACCCGGGGGGTGATGGAGTAAACTATATCACCGTATTCGATTACGGGAAGGATCATTTTTTGCACAATGGCATGCCTTGTCTGTGTGGGGAGGCAGCTTTTGTTACGGTATACTGCACTAAGTTTGGGGAGCAGCTGCTTATGTAGAGAGGTGATGTGAGCTGAGAAATCTAAATGTTGGCCTAGACATATGCCCAGGTATCTGCAGCTTGTACAGTTTTCCAGGGGAGTTCTGTCCAGGGTTTTGAAAGGGGGGCTTGGGACTTGGTGGGAGAGTCTTTGTGGAGAGCCAAAAGTTAGCAATATGTTTTTTTTTTTAGAATTAAGAAATAGCTGGTTAGACCGGAACCAGTTCTGGATAGCGTTGAAATCTTCCTGGAGTTTTCTGGCAGTTGGATTGCTACACTGAGTGTTGTGGGACCAGAGGTGTATAGGACAGTGTCATCTGCATACATCTGTATGGAAGAGTGGGAGCATGCTGCTGGGAGGTCATTTAGAAAGACGGAGAAGAGAAGGGGACCCAGGATTGAGCCTTGGGGGACACCTGCAGGGACAGGCAATGGGTGGGAGGTGTGAGAGGCTATTTTGACTACTTGTCTCCTGCCTACTAGGTAGACATGGAACCAGTTAGTGGCTGGAGTAGAGAGCCCTACATCGGTGAGTTTGGAGAGGAGTAGGGAGTGGGAGACGGTGTCAAAGGCCTTGGCTAGGTCAATGAAAATGGCAGAGGTGACATGTCCTTTGTCCATACTCGTGAGGATGTCACCTGTGACTCGAAGTAGGGAGGTGGTGGTTGAGTGGGATTTATGGAAGCCCGATTGGAAAAGTGTGAAAAAGGTGGAGGCATCTAGGTACGGGGTCAGTTGGGACAGGACCAATCATTCCTGAAGTTTGGCCAGGATAGGAAGTAGGAAGATGGGTCGGTAATTTCCTGGGGAGGAGGGGTCACCTACTTTTGGCAGAGGTATAATGGTGGCCAGCTTCCAGGCTGTTAGTATCTTGCCCAGAGAGAAGGATAGATTGAAAAGGTCAGCTAGAGAGGTGGCAATGGCTGGGGCAGAGACGTAGGGCATTTCCCTTTGTTTTGGTTTAGCACCCGAAGGGAATGAAAGACATCTGCTTGGGTTACTGTACGGAAGGAGAACGGTATGGTTGTGGAGGTAGTGTGAGGGGCACATGTGCGGCAGGGAGGAACCGTGGGGTGGGTGTGGGGGAGGGAGGAAAGGAGCTGTTCAGTGCAGCTGGTGAAGTGTGTATTAAAAGCTTCAGCTACGTGGATTGGGTCGGAGATAAGGGAACCCTGGTTTTGTAGTGTTGGTGGAGCAGGTTGGGTGGGGGGTTGGGGACAGCAGGGTTTTGAGAGATTTCCAGAAGTCAGTTGGGTGATTTATATTTTTGCTGAAAGTTGATTGGAAATATTTTTTTTTCGCTTGGTGAATACTGTTTGTACACGTGTTACGATGGGATCTGTATGTAGTGAGGGAGGCCTGAGTGCCCAACTTTCTATAGTCTTTCCAGGCGTGGTCTCTGGCGTGGCATTTTTTGATTATGTCAGCCGAGATCTAGGGAAGATGTGCTCCTTGGACTCTTTTTGTACGTAAAGGTGCCTGTATATCCCAGACTTTAAGGAAGTTTGTTTTGAAAGCCTCGAAAGCTATGTCAATGGAGGTCGCCACTGAGATGAAGGACCAGTTTATCTGTCTTAGGTCCATCAGGAGGGAGACTAGGTTGAGGGAATTATAAGACCTGGTGACTAATATCTTTGGGAGTGGGGCAGGGGGGCTGTGTACCTTCCTGATCATAAAGATCATTTGATGATCACTTATGGAATCGGGTAGGAGGCCTGTGCTTAGAATTCAATGTGGGTGGGAGGTGAAAGCCCAGTCCAGTAAGGTGTGATTTTGGGTTTTGTGATTTAGCCTGGTGGGATCAGTAATGAGCTGAGAGAGATTTTGGGCCTTAATTTTAGTCTTTAGGTGGGCTTTATCAGGGCCGAGCCAGTTTATATTGAAGTTGTCGGTGACATGAAGCTCACCTCCAGCTGCTAGAGACTGTAAATTGCCCAGATGGGAGAGGATGTCCTCGGGGGGAGTGTGGGGGGGGGGGCAGTATGAGCCAGCCACATAGATAAGGTTTGAGCTAGGGAGAGAGATTTTGATGAGTTGTGAGTCAATGTTTCCAGGGGATATGGGGAAGTCCACTACAGTGAACTGGTGACTATTTGCGATGTACATTGCTGTGCCACCGCCTCTCTTTTTACCTTGGTGGTCATGCCTGATTATTGCATACCTGGTAGGGATACTTCCATATCATTGTGATGCTGTTTTAGCCAGGTTTCTGAGATGACTAGGATGTCGGGGCGCAGGGTTAAGGCAAGTGGTTGCAGAAGCGAGAATTTAGATAGAAGGCTGCAGGTGTTTAAGTGAAGGATATGGAGGCCTTTTGGGAAAAAGAAAGGAGAGCAGGTGTTTGAAACTGGGGTGTTAGGACCAGGGTTTGCCTCTATGTCCCCTGACATGAGTAGGAGAAGGGTGATGAGATGTTTAAATTTGACCCAGGGAGGTTTAAGGTTAGTTGTAGTGGTTTGAGAGGTATGGGTAGGTGAGGGGGGTCAGTAGGTAGAAGTGTGTAGAACCATATGGCCCATGTGAAATGAGGGGGTAGAAAAATAGCACTAATGATACTGTAATGGTCATTTGTCAAGGCTTGAGCAAGCGTGTGTGCGAAGGCAGCGTAGCAAGGGTTTGGAGTTAGATTTGGGGGCATAGGTGATAACTGTACTTTGCATGAGAGGATAGCTGGTGTCAGGGAATTGCTTGCCAGTTGGAGGAAAATGAATAAAGTAGGCAACGGCAGCATCCTTGCTTGTGATATAATTGTGTGGGCGAAGATTTTGGTTGGGAGGCCTCTGGTGGTGACAGCTGATAAGCTGCAAGTGGAGAAGTGGGCTGATAGGCTTTGGACAGTCATGTGACAAGGCCTATAAAAGGAGGAGCTCACCAAGGGCAGTGGTGGGGGTGGTGGGGAGCCGGCGCACAGCACCAGCGGGGCAGAAGCAAACAGACAGTGGAAGCAGAGCTTCCTTACACAGGCAGTAGCTGCATTTGAAAATGGCGCCTGTGGTGTCTGAAATGGAGTTCCACCTTCTTCGTACCTGTGCTTCGGGGGGGGGGTCCATCCACGAAGATTGATTGGGGACGGCTGATGTAATCCTGGGCCCTCGCGACCCTACACCCACGTCTGTGGAGAGAAAAGGAGTTTTTATATGCAGAGCTGTAGAAGGACCTAAGGTATGTGGGGCTTATTATTGGCCCAAGTAAATTCTTTTGTCCCCCGTTTGAGCGTTTGTGCAATAATGGTTAGGTGATTTGTGACCCAGAGGCTGCGTGGTAAATATCTAAGCTGGCAGCCATTTACAAATGCGGCTTTTGGGACGTGGGTGACTGAGTTTCTGGCCTCTCGGTCGATTCGGCAGTGCAGGGTAATTTTTTTAATTTTTATTTAATACGCTGCTTGGTTTAACACTCTGCCGAGAGTAGCTTAATTAAGAGAATAAGTTCCCAACTTAGTCCAGCTACAGCGCTTGCTAAACTTGGTGCAATAGTGAAAAAAGCCAACTGATTACTGTGCACATCAAATTCCCACTCCAGCTTCCCCTCCAAGATTATATAGGCTTACTTTGGTTGCCTGTTTTGCCTTTTTTATGACTGTAATGCTATCCTGCACAGTTAAGATGAACTATAAGGGTTACATTATTTCTTAAAGCACCTTGCAAAAGTGACAAAGGAGTAAGCATGGCAAAGGTTTTAAATATCAAATCTTTGGAAAGACTGTAAACAAGCCAACAAATAGTATGCAAGTGATTACAAGAGGTTCTTAACGCACCTTACAAAAAGCAGCAAAGAGGGTAAGCATGGCAGAATTTTTTAATTAAATAAAACTATCAGCATACCTGTGCCAACTTTTTAACAAGCATAGTTCAAGCAAGCAAACAGACAGTGGAAGCAGAGTTTCCTTACACAGGCAGTAGCTGCATTTGAAAATGGCGCCTGTGGTGTCTGAAATGGAGTTCCACCTTCTTCATACCTGTGCTTCAGGGGAGAGTCCGTCCACGAAGATTGATTGGGGAAGGCTGATGCAATCCTGGGCCCTCGCGACCCTACACCCGTGTCTGTGCTTCGGGGGAGGGGGGCCATCCACGAAGATTGATTGGGGAGGGCTGATGCAATCCTGGGCCCTCGCGACCCTACACCCAATCATCCTCCATTGCACTCCTGGAAAATAGATGACCTATTTCGATGTCTGCCATACCTGAGCCAACTCCTCACCCTGCCGTAGGGGGGCAATCCAGGGAGGCAATACCGGTAGGCGCCCCTACCAACAACTTTCTTCCATTATTGTGCAGATTCATGCTCAGTGCAGCATCCCCATTCTGGCAGGGGGGAGCAATCCAGGGGGTATCATCCTGACCAAGGAGGAAAGTCCGGGGATAAAGAGGGGGTCTGGATTGGGTTGGGGCTGATTTCTGGGCAAGGTTCACTGACAAAACAAAAAAATGATGCACCATCCCCTTTTTCTTTTTTTTTTTTTTCATTTTCAAGGGTGGAAGCCTTTGACACTGCTCCAAAGATAGCGTGTACCTGTTAGACCAGCCAGAGATGGTCTAACTGACAAAGACACATATAAAGGAGAGGTTAATCCATTAGAGGTTTTGTTATGGAGCTCATATTCCCCTTTCAGACTAGTTTAGAACATTCCAAGGCTTACATCCCATTGTCTTTACTATTTTACTCACTATAGTTCTTGACTCAGCTTGAGTCATTTCCACCCTCTGCATCATCTTTTTAACTCAGCTTGAATCTTTGTCACTCTCTGCATCATCTTTCTGGATCAACTTGAGTCATTTTCACCCCATGCATTTTTCACTCAGCTTGCATCCTTCTCTACTCATGCATCATATTTTTGATGCAGCAGACCTCTTACATCATTGTGGGGGACTTTGCCACAGAGAATGCTTTTCTTGAGTAGTGTGGCACACAGTATTTGGTGCACCTGGATTTAACCCAAGGTGGTTGTTTGATGCACCTTGCACCTTGCATCTGTCCATGGGTGTAGGCAGGCATACTCCAAGCACTCCATGGTGTGCAATTTTATTTAAGGGGGGTAGCAAATAGGCTCTGAACTGCTTCCTTTTTCCATGAAAACTAACAAAGAAAATATTGAACCTTTCTGTAATTTTATTTATAGAAGTCGAAACTAGAAGGACTAGTCACTAATACTCTCTTTGCATCCCAAGGACAATACAGCTTTACAGGCTCTGGGCTGGTATGTGGGTGTCATAGGGAACAATGCATGGCATTTGTATTTACCCATGCATGGCAACAACCATTGTCATGAGATACAAAAGTTGTATTTATTGTGCCAAATGAGGCAACAAACACGGTCCTGGTGTACATTTCTATATTGTCTGGCTACACCCCGATGGGGGTAGCTCACCCTAACAAGGGGGGGGGGTAGCAGCAAGTCCACTTGGTGTGCAGATCTGAAATCCCTGGCTACACCCCTGCATCTGTCTACAGGTCCTTTGCAAATCCACCCCAATATTTACACACAATTCATTTGTATCATATATAGTTCCAGCATTTCTCATTCCTTCAGTCTTTATGAGTATGTTAATTTGCATAGCAAAATAATCTTCGGCCCTTAGAGTTTCAGTTGTTATGCTTCTGTCCAATCCTTTGGTGAAGTCAATATCCTGTCTTTGCCACATCACAGTTTGTTGTTGTGGAAAGGCTTCTGATGCCAAAAACAGAATTATTATTTCAGTAAAATATTAAACAGCAGGAACTAATCAAGTCTAGTGGGAAAAAATATCCTGTTTCCATGTAAGTGAACTTTTTAATTAAAATCAAATGACTCAAACTACAGAAAATCTAAATCATATAGCCGAATTGGGTCTGTTAAGTATTTTAAAGTTTTCCCCAAAGACACAAACTCACTTTAAATTGCCCTCCATATTAGGATGCCATTGCAATTCAAAATTAGCTGTGGCACAATAGTTTATGTTACTGAAATGTTAATAAACATATTTTCTGCTACTACCACTTTGACTATGTAACCCTCCCTCATCACAGTTTGGAGGTTTATCTGTTAGGTTTTGTGGAACATCTCAACCCTTGCAGACAGCTCTTCATCCTATACCCCAGGGAATGTAGTATTTGAAGAACTGGGCAATCTGAAAGAAAATAATTTCCTTTCTGTCTTTGTTACCTACTGGTGTCATAGCAGTGCATGGCTATTAAGTCACCAAACTGAGACTGAGAGTTAGACTGGCTGCCTGCATTAGGGTACCAAAGATACATTTTCATGCTATGGGGCACAAATTGGAGACTGGAGTCAGTGCTTCTGCAAGGGACCATGAGTGTGTAAAGAAATGTGGCTATGTGCATGTTGTGCATCACCTGGCCCCTGAACTGCTAAGAAAATAAATCAGAGTTCATCTTGGACATTTGCCCATGAGCAGTCAACCAAACCAAGGCGTGGTCACCCTGTAGTAAGGGTATTGATGCCAAACAAGGTGTGTTGTGAGTAAGAGCATAAAAGAAACGTTGGAAATATTCAGCCAATGAGAAACTTTAAGGTTTTACCTAAGAGTCTAATCCTTAAGATGGACTTGGCCAATTTGTTGTCTGCACCTGAAGAACTGTAAAAGTAGTGAAACAGTAATGTTCAAGAATAGAGATGCTACAAAGTTTTACTTCACCAGCAAAGTTTTGGCAAAGCTGTAAAACTCACCTCCATGAATAACTTTGTGAATTACCCATTGTGATTGGTTGACTATCCATGGCACTCCAGGCAATTATATCATGGGTTTTAGCCCACCTGATAGGCAAACGATGCACAAGACCCAGGATCAAATTTCTAAACCCTAGGTCCCAGAAGCCCTTTTTTCCCAGTTCTAATTGTGCATTTGATAAGGCAACAAGCACTCCAGATGTCCCTGCATGGTGCCAGGAAAGGTAGGCCTGTGGATTCCACAGAAAATTCTCCTTTTATGGTGTAAAATACTTCCGAGCCTGCCTAGGATTTGTGCCTGATTAACCTCCCAGTCTGGTTGAGATTTGAGATTATTTGGAATGAAAACTGCTTAGGAGTTTTGGCTTGTCTAGGCCCCTGCTGGCTTTAGAAATTGTTTGTTTGGATTATTTTGTTTTTTTTTAACAGATTAGACTAAGTTGTGCCATTCCATTGTGATTGGTTGTCTCTCTCTCTAAATCATCTTGAATACTACAATTGTAAGTTTGTGATTTCTGACTGGAAAAAGGCCTCCACGGGCCTCAGGGATGCTGGAGCATCACTCGCTCCTTAGTGGCGTTTGCGCCTCAGTTTATACCAAAGCTCTGTTTAGTTCTTAAGTCTGGGGGAATTCCAATGTTTACTGGTTTTCTGTGCTAGCAGCCCTCCTCTTGGGAGGGATTCAAATGATCCAGCACTGCATGGTTTTAAAGTGCCCCCTCTTTTTTGTGCCTCCGATGCCTCCTTGTTGCTACCTCTCCATGCTACCTCCTTGCGACTTCCTTCTCACAAAGGCTACAGTTTCACTAATATCAATGCTAGACTCACTGCCCTACATGGCAGCGCAGTCAGCTATGCGCGGCTGGTGATTTGCTTCAGCTCATCGAGCAGGCTGATTTCTCTGCATGCTTGCTATTGTCTATCTCTCTTGCTCCCAACGGCCATGCCACCCTTAGTGGCATCAGAAGAGCTTACCATGCCACATTTTGGATTAAGGAGAGAGAGAGATAGAAGAGGATTATCCAATGGTTCACCTCAGCAGGGAGGCATGCACCAGATGCCTCGAGCCTCATTTTTCCGAGGAAAATATTCCAAGAGGTGGGGGGGAGAGAACATCTAAGAAATTACAGGAGGCATTATTTTTAATTTTTAAAGTGAACAAGAGATTACCTCAGGCCTTGGAGGATCCCCTCCCAAAGCAGAGACCTTGTGGCACCATCAGGAAAAGACACAGCAGATTCTTTCTTTCATTTATTCCTGGGACTGCCCTGTCAGACCTAGGCCCCTCCCACAGCAGCCGGTCTAGTTTAGTTTGTTCTTCCCCTCAGGCCTAGTTTCCACATATATTGCAACAGCAACAGGCCCTATCAGAACTAAGATGGAGCACACAAATAAAGCCAGAGATCGCCCATCGGGACCCAGTTCTCTCCCTCTCAAGCAGAGACTACCAGGCCCTATCAGAGCAACCTTGGTGGTGCATTTTCAGGAGATGCTCATCAGCTTAGCTCCTTCCTCTTAGGGGGGCACCTCACCATAGTGGCTCTCTGTCAGAGGCATTCCTACTCGCCTTTCCTTTGGCAGAATTCAGCATTATAGGTTACCTTCACGGTACAGCCATGAGTAGGAACTCACCTGCCCAGCACCACACGGCGTGGGGAAGAGGAACAAAAGGGAACGTTGACCACTTAAGTCCCTCAGCTTCAGATCAGTACCCTGCTGTAGATGATGTTTTTTTTTTGTATTGAGGCCATCCAGATTCTACTGATGGCCTGACATTTACCTGTTCCTAACATATAACATTCTTTTTCTCTCTCTATCTCTTTCTCCCCAGATGGCAAAAAAGAGAAAGTGTACTGTGTGTAGCACCAATCTGATGCCCCACAACACTGGTCCTTTATGCCCTGTGTGTATTCATGATGAAGATGATTCTTCTCTTGACCCCTCCGCAGCGTTTGGCTCAGATGCCCCAGGAACCAGCGGTACCACTTGGATGGACCCAAGGGCCATACTCCAACAAAACCAACAAGCAACAGTGGCCATGATGGAGAGTCAGCAAAATTTTATGTTGAAGATCATGGAAAAATTAGAGGCTATGACACAGTCCAGATTGGGGCTGGCCCTGAATCCCCTGCCAGAACCAACAAAACATGGGGTGGGCTTCCAAGATCCATTCTGAACTGGCTGGTCCACCCCTGAGCCCCACCGCACCCACCAATGGGGCCGCGCTGGAGACAAGGAGCCCCTCAATGAAGAAGAGCATGTACCATCCGACGAGGAAGATATGGAAACACTATCGGTCCCATCTCTCACATCAAAACTGTGCTCCTTTGATTTAATACCAGGGCTCAGGAGAATAATTAAAGCCACTATGGGTTTCGAGCTCAAGGAGAAACTACCTGAGTCGAAGCTCGACCCCCTGATTCAACAAAGGAAAGCCTCCTAGGAAACCTTCCCAATCTGTCCAGTGATTGATGACATATACATTAAGGAGTGGGAATCTACAGAGCCAGGCAGGATGTCAGATAAGAGGAACCTAGACTGCATGTATCCAGTCCAGGAAGACAAGGCCAGCATATGGTGCACCGCACCCATGATTGATCTACAGGTAGCTGCACTCAGCAAAAAGACGGTCCTGCCATGTGAGGCCATATCACTGAAGGACCCGGCAGACAAAAATGTGGAGGACATGTTAAAGAAGTTGTTTGAGATAGAGGGCACAGCTGCTAAGGCTTCCATGACCACCATATACACTGCACGCACCCAAATTCGATGGCTTGAGGAGCTCCTAGAAAAAGCAGCTCCCAATATCAGAGAAGCTGAACTCTTAGAATACACACTAGACTCTGCCAGATATTTAGCAGATATGGCAGTAGACTCTCTAAAACTGAATGCAAGAACCACAGCTCTGACTAACTGGGCAAGAAGAGTGTTATGGCTAAAACTATGGGAAGCAGACAATGAGTCCAAGACTCTGCTCCAAAACCTACCCATGAAGGGAAAATACATTTTCAGTGAAGCCTACAAGACTACCTAAAACAAAAAGAAGAAGGAAAAGATCTGTTCAAACAAGAACAGACCAACCTATCTGCCCACTGGACGACGAAGATTTCGGGGGTGCTACAGGCATCAGGCCCACAGAGACACATACTACCAGAATAATTCATTTCAAGGAAGAGGAAGCCAAGGGGGACACTGCTCTTCCTTCACCACTACTTACCAATCCTCAAACTTCAGGGGCCACGGCTCAAAGTTTGGAGGAAAAAGAAGAGGAAATAGAAATAAACAGCAATGACTACAGACCCTTCTCTCCCCCCCTCAAAATGACACCCTAACAGGGCTCCTACCCACCCATGGGAAAAAGACTTATGCTCTTCCACTACCGGTGGCGCAACACAACCACAGACAGATGGGTATTGGAGGTAGTGTCAAGGGGGTACTCTATAAAACTGTCCAACCCTCAGACATTACACAGGTTTGTGAGCTCCCCCATAGCAAAGAAAGGGGCCTTGCCTCATCAGGTACAACAGATCCTACAGGACCTGATGCAGAACAAAGCTATCCAATTAGTTCCCCCAACCGAGCAAAAGCAGGGAGTATACTCCATCTTTTTCCTCATTCCCAAAAAGACAGGGGAACTTTGACCCATCCTAGACCTCAAATACCTCAACAAGTTTGTGGTCACTCAGAGCTTCAAGATGGAGGCACTGAGGTCAGCTCTCCACAGCATCCAGAGAGGCGACTACCTCACATCCATAGATTTAAAAGATGCATACCTTCACATCCCCATTCGTCACTGCCACAAAAGGTACCTGTGTTTCCACGTTCTCAGCCAGCATTTTCAATACCAATCTTTACCATTCAGTCTTACCTCTGCACCAAGGGTATTCACCAAGGTGTCCATAGTCCTCTTGGCCAGGCTGAGAGAGCAGGGAGTGGATATTGTCCCCTATCTGGATGACTGGCTAATTTGGGCATGATCCAGGGAGCAATCCTGTACTACCACCATAAAGGTGTTAAGGGCACTGGAAGATCATGGCAGGGTCATGAACCAGGCCAAGAGCCACCTAGTGCCCGCACAACAGCTGGAACACCTGGAAGCAGAGATGAACACGTCCCAGGGATGGGCCAGACTGTCCCAAAACAAGGTGCAAATGGTGATGTCACTAGCATGTCAACTAAGGAACACCAACATGCCATCTATTGGACAGATAGCAAAGATGCTAGGCTGCATAGCTTCTTGCATCGATCTGGTCTCTTGGGCCAGGTGGCATATGAGACCCCTACAAAGCTACATGCTGTCACACGGATCTCCCAACGAGCGCAACCTGAAAGTCAGAGTACCGCTACCTCCCACGGTGAGAGACTTTCTAAACTGGTGGACAACTCAGCAATCCCTCATGCAAGGGGTTCCGCTAGAGGCTACCTATGACATCACCAATGAGATGGACGTGAGCTTTCTCAGGTGGGGGCATGTGTGGGCCTCCAGGCAGCTCAAGGCAGCTGGACAATGTCAGAGGCCAGACCTTCCATAAATGTACAGTAGATGAGGGTGATCTATCATGCCCTCATGTCTTTTCAAAAGACCATATCCGGTAAGTCAGTGTTGATTTGCTCAGACAACCAGGTTACTGTGGCCTACATCGCCAAACAGGGTGAACCAAAAGCAGAGCCATGCAGAAGGAAGTGACAAGGGTGCCAGACTGGGCTCAGGCCCATCTTGTTCACATTGGAGTGATCCACTTAGCTGGCAAGCTCAACGTCTGATCAGACTGGCTCAGCTGCCAACAAGTACACCCAGGAGAGTGGCACCTACACTCTGACCTATTCCGGTTGATACAGGAGTCATGGAGACCTATCCCCATGGACCTCATGGTGATGGTGGACAATGCTCAGGTACAATGGTTCTTCTCCAGATACAGGGAGTACCACTCACAAGGAGTTGACGCACTATCACAGACCTGGTCCGTGGATCGAGCGTATGTGTTTCCCCCCATTCCCCTCCTACCGCAGGTCCTAGCAAAGATATGCCAGTCACAGAAGACCATTATTCTGGTAGCACCATATTGGCTGCAGAGAGCCTGGTTCTCATCAGTGATAGCCATGGCAATGGACAGATGCAGGCTCCCATACAGACCCAACATGTTAACCCAAGGGCAACTAGTCCATCCCACACCAGGGAGCCTAAAACTAATGGCCTGGCTCCTGAAAGGCAGAGACTGCTAAAGACAGGCTATCATGCCTAAGTCAGCTACATTGCTGCAGTCCATGTGGCAGTCAACCAACACTACCTACAGCAGGCAGTGGTCCCTATTAGAGGCTTGGTGCAAAGACAGAGATAAAGTACTAGAGCAAGTGGAAATATCAACCATACTACTCTCATTGCAGCAGGGGGTATAGAAAGGACTTTCTCTTTCCTCTCTCAGAGTCCAGCTCTCGGCCATTGGGGCTGCCATTGGTCCTATAGGACATTACAGCTTGGGAGCATATCTGGACATGGTACATTTCCTCAGGGAAGTAGAGGGACTCCACCCCAGGACCAGACCCCAATCGCCCCCTGGGATCTACCCCTAGTATTAGATGCCATCAGCGCCACCCCATTTGAGCCGTTCCAGGACATGGACCTATATTGGGCAGGATTGAAGACCTGCTTCCTGGTGGCCGTATGCTCCGCTAGAAGGATTAGTGAGCTCGGGGCACTGTCATGTAGGGAGCCCTACACCGTGTTCACCTTCCATGGGGTACAATTACATATGGTTCCAGCATTTAGGCCAAAGGTCACATCACCTTTCCACAGAGAACAGCCCATTGAGTTACCTAACCTCTCAGATATGTCATGGGCAGGGGATATAACAATCCCCCATCATCTGGATGTTGGGGGTGCACTAGCCAGGTACATAGCTAGAACACAGTTAATAATAAAACAGAGCAGTTGTTCATAGTTTCATAAGGACAATGACAGGGTAAAGCAGCATCAAAGACTACTATAGCGGGCTGGCTCAGGAGGACCATACAAGAGGCATATAAGGCAAAGGACCTAATGCCTCCAGAGGGCATTAGAGTTCACTCAACCAGGGTGGTGTCTACCTCCTAGGCAGAAAGAGCCGACATAGCCACAGAGGATATTTGCAGGGCAGCCACTTGGACCTCTAGCCATACATTTGCCAGGCACTACAGGTTGGATCACCTGTACAAGGTACAGACCCCATTTGCCACTCAGGTCCTCTCAGCAGCCAGCTCGCACTCCCCTCACTCTCAGACCAGTCTGCCCCACCTGATAGGGTACAGTACTGCTGATTAGCAACCCATGATGTAATTGCCTGGAGTATCACAGATGGTCAACCAATCATAATGGGTGTTTACTCACCTGGTAAAGGTGATTGTGTTGGTTGACATCCATGGCACTCCACAGCCCACCCTACAGTGCAATCAGAGTGACTGGGAGTTTACAAGAATAATACCAGATAAATAAGGACATTTCTTTAAAAGAAATGACAGCATCTAGGATGTCACCGTCAGCCATTTAGCAGGCCGAGTGCTAGTATTGTATTAATAGGAAAATAAAGTGGGCCTCCAGCCATGTTTAGAAGGCTCATCAGCGTCACTGTGTATTGTTCTCAGAGTATTTTGTGGTGTTACTAACCTTATTTTTTCAGCTATGGAAGATTCGAACTGGAGAACAAGGGCTTCTGGGACCTGGGGTTTAGAAATTTGATCCTAGGTCTTGTGCATCGTTAGCCTATCAGGTGGGCTAAAACCCATGACGTAATTGGAGTGCCATGGATGTCAACCAACACAATCACCTTTACCAGGTGAGTAAACACCCACTTCTCTACATTGCTAATTCACATTGAGGTTTCCTTGGGAAATGGCACTTTGAGACAAAGTCAGGTGAAGTTAAGGTGAGCTTAAGGCAAAGCTGCAACTTCACCTTAACTTTGCCTTAAGTTCACCTGATGAGTGCCACTTGACCTGCCAAAAACTTCACAAAACAGCACTTCACACTTCATGAATGTGTCAAACTTTGCTAATTATTTTGAGGCATGAACTTTGCAACTTCACACATCTGTATTCAGGAGACAAGATCTGTTCTACCAATGAATGTTGACTTATCCCCTGACCAGAGCTGAAAGCATGAACAGCTAAGAATCTTATTGAATTAGATTTGGACAGGTAATGCATTTTTAGATTTGGACAGTCACCTATAGAGACAGACTCCCAAAGGGGTTTATTGAGTGAAGCAGCCAGATACTGAAATGAATGCAGGTAAGAGACTGAATGTAGTGCTGCATCAAAGTCCAACCAGAGAATAAGCAGAGCCAGTGAGTCAAGCTGCCTCAATCTATCTGGCCATGGTTCCAGATGTCCCAACATTGTGAAAAGAGGAGAAAAAGTCATTTTCTTCAGGGTGAACTAAAAAGCCCCATCCCATATGGTGTGGAAACAAAGACTAAAGCAACTGATACACAGCTCACTCATGTGTGCCACCAAAAGTGCTGAAGTGATGGCTGTGCAATCTGAAAACAATTCCAGTTTCCTGATTGCAGCAGAACTCCAGTCAGAGGCCCACTTGTTTTCAGAAGCATCGAAGGGCCTAGTATGTTGCATTTCAGCTGTGAGTAACCACCAGTGCCTAGGTCCTGAACATTTTGTTCATTAGATAGTGCAGTAGATAAGGTGTTTAGATAAGGTGTTAGGACATTGCAAACCCTGTGCTAGGACTTTGTATTTTGGGACAGCTTGAGCAGAAGAACAGCATGGCAACCATTGGGCCCCAGAGTATAGCTTCAACAGACTCTGTTAAATAATATGCTTACTTCTTTACTGGAGTAACCATTTATGCTAAGACCTCATCTACCTACCATCATGCCTGCAAGGATTACGCTCTCTGTGATACTATATAACACTAAAAGACAATCCTTACAGACTGTGAAGAATTACTGATGGTGCACCAGATACAGCAGAACAAGACTTTTGTAGGACTGCCGTTGGAAGGTTTGTGTCATTAACCAATGTCATATTGTTTATTATGGTTCCATGTCAAAATGATGAATTTGAAATTGCTCAGCCAAAAACAGCCATCATAAAACAACAAAAAGCAAAACAACTCACAGCACTATGGGGCACTGCAAGTCAGTCACCCCTCTCAGCTTTTAAATGTCTAACTCCAAGGAGGATGACACTGGGGAATGGAGAAACCTTGGGATGGGGCTACTCCCAAGGGGCACTCTACAAGTGGGGGGAACTCAGTTGGGGAGAAGGGAAGAACAGGAAGCAAGTAATCAATAAAATAAATAACTACATTTAAAACATAGTCCCACCCCCTTCAGTTCCAAACCTGGGTCCATCAGCCACACAGGCAGTGACTCTAACCACTACAAACAGCCAGCTCAAACTGGCAGCACAAACACAGCAACATATATGCTACAACATGCTTGCTCCCTACCACACCCACTGCCTTTACAATGCGCTATTAAAAGCACATTTAACATTCGCTGTTTTAACTTTGCCATTTTTCAGTCACTCTAAATGACTCGCTATATTCACGGGCTACCGTTTATTACTGTTCTGCTTAATTCTTTCCCTTTTTATTCTCCAAGCCTTGTTCCTGCTTTCTCTAATAAATTGCATGTTTGTTTTTGCATTTTTATTCTTCATGTATTGGTGTTTCATTTTTTACTGTCAAAATAGAATTGTGAACTGATTCTATTTGGGTTAAGCATTTATTGTTGTATTTTCCTGAGAAGGAATATTGGTCTTGCTTGCTGGTAATAGAACACACCATTTCACAAATACTACTTAACACAATTGGCTTCCATTTCAAATAAATCTCATTGGTAAACTTTAACTTCAGGATTCTACACCAAAGGGCATCTTCTAGTTTAGTAAATTTATTTAAGGACTAGTACATTAATTACAATTCTTGTTTTAAATATAATGATTTGTTACATGTTGCTGACACAAAAATTACTTTGGGTCAAAGTTTTTGTTTGTGACATATTATACAGCTCTCAATCAGAGCTTCCTCTTCATAAGCTGCTTTGCGATAGTAAATGTTACAAATGAACTCATTATTTATAGTTTTTAGCTCAGAATTGTATTATATAGTTAGCATATGTGATGAATATGCATTTTGTCATGGTATACCATTGCTTCAATGAAAATATTACAGTGACTGGTCATTTACAGCAACAAAATTACATGATCATGCTACAGCCACGGATCCCCCAGCACAACTTCTCTGGATCTTGCACCCCCTTACAGAAATACCTCCACCATGAATGTGATTATAACAAAATCTGGGAGGTGCAGGGGGCAAAACACCCCACAGAAAAAACACTTGTGTACCTGACGGCATATTGCGAACCATAATCACGGTCAACATTTGTGCCATTGCTGTAAAACCAGTCGGCAGGTTTTCTATCAGACCAGCTTGGTGGAACCTTTTGTCATTCATATGTAATCATTGTTTGTAAAGTGACACCTGGGTTGTGCCTGAAAAAAGGTGCTTTTGGCACCAGTGCACCTACGTGGTTAACAAAATAAAACTAAGTGCACTGCTGCAGGACCGGCCTTAGCTAGGTGCAAACTGTTCCCCTGCACCTTAGGGGCCCATACTTTTTTCTTGAGGAAGCAAAAATCATTTAAAACATTTAAAAATGTCTAAATGTTGCTATAGATGAAAATGTTTACCAGCAAATCAAAGTGGAAGACAATTGGCTCTGCTACTGTTACAAAAGGTGGGGGCAACTTTACTGCAGTGGAAAAGATTAGGTTAAGTATGTGCTAATGGTGTTAATGGCCATACTTAATACCTCCCAGGTTGACTGCTTTCAAAACAAAGGGCCATATTGACAAGAGAACTTGTTTGTAATGTGGACATATAGCTGAAACAATGTATGATAAGACAACATCTGTTTCAAAAGTATGTGAGCACTCAAAATCAGGGATTGATTTTAACATTGTTTTACTACCCAAACACTAGTGCAAATTGTCCAGGGCTAATGCAGCTAACTCTCTACTTGTCCATCTTGACTAGTGCAGGTTTTCATGGCTGTTAATGAAGTTAAAAAAGTCATTACTTTAGCAGGCTTTAGTAACAGTGCTAATCTCTCTTAATGTTCCAGATGGCCTGGTGTGGTCAACAGCTCATTAAGAGCTTCAATTATCTGGCAGTTCAAGAGGGGGATCCCACAAAAGACTCAATGTGAGTCATTATCACTCCACTATTAGGACTTTCAGCTAGTGTCCAGGGTGTGATCAAGGGTAGACTGCTGTTAAGTCACTAACTTCCAGTTTTCTTAATGTGTCTCTGTCTAAAAATGTGTCCGATATTATTAAAACCAGTGCCCCTCATTTCCCTTCATTTTGAGTGTCTGTATCCAATATTTCAGTGACAAAATGCAAGGAGTTATACAGGGCCGATCCATAACTTCCCTCTCCCTTCCAAATCTCTTAACTCTGTTCTTTCCCTGCACACGACTGCAGACCAGACTCTAAAATGACCATCCACAGATCCATAGCTGCCATTACTGGCAAGTGTAGGGGGTCCCCAGCTCCTCTAAATGGACCATGCCAGCCATCACTATCCATACAATCCCACCCATAATGTCCTTCCATCATAAAAACAAAACTTTGGATTATGTATGGTGCAAAAATAAACTTTAATAAAATACATAATTTGAAAGCTTAAAATAGGCATTCCTGGGGCACATAGATCATCCTATATAGAAATAGAGATAGTATAGTAATATGCCTGTGTACTGTTTCCCTTGGGCTGATGAAAGGACAACGTTAAAGAAAAATCTGTTATTGTTGGTGCAGAGCACATTAAAATCAATGCTTTTAAAGATAAAAATGTCAAAGTTTTCTATTTCCCAAGCCCCTTAGGTTTGTGTAGCCCCCACCCCAAAGAAATCTTAGATGTGCTACTGGCTCACTTGAGACTGTACAAAAACTTCCAGAAGTGCATGTCTCCAGTTGACTATAGGGTGGGGGCTGAGAGTGTCTTTCTCTGCCTGATTCTGTTTATTGCCCTGTGGGTGGTGGTGACAGTGTGGTGAGGTGCATGATGATGTCAGCTATTGTGTGTGTGCAGAGCTAGGACTGCTTGATTGAGCATTTGCTGTTGTGATATCCACTGGTTTGGGGTGTGTGTGTGTGTGTGTGCGCGCATACAGAAAGAGAACAGAAAGAGAGGAGACCATGGTACAAAACAATGGGGGGGGGCTCACTGTGTGTGATGGCATTGTAGTCTTCTTTCTTGGCTTGCATTGTTTCCTGTACAAGTGATTGACATTTACTATTATAATTGAGGGCTAGTGCAACCATCTACATGCTAGTGCAATTTTTAACCAACTTGCCCTGCTGGCTAGTGCAAAAAAATGTTTTACGGTTGACCCCTGCTCACAATGGCTCAAAAACATGACCAGTACTGAGCAAAATCAGATTTCCTGACAGGGCCCTGAAAACCCGATCACCATGTAAAAAATCTGACAGGTGACAACCTTACAGGTGTGCTGTGATTTTATTTATTTTTTTACCAGGAGAGACACACTACGCTGAAGGCTTGTTTACAGGTACAACCTGGGAGCACAAGCAAGTTAAGTGACTTGCTCAGGGTCACACAGTATGCAAGTGGAGGGCTGTGTTATTCAAACCCAGGTCTCCAGGTTTGCAGCTCAGAGCCTTAAACCATGCACTATACTGCCTCCTATGATAATACTTTCTAGTCTCGCTCACATCTCCAGAAAAGTTGTTGTTTAACTTGTTTGCAGATCAGAGTATCTGAGGTGTGAGTGTCTAGTGATAATGTACCTGTCCTTACAGAAAGGTACATGGCAGTAGTACCATACTTAAGTTCTGGCTGCAGCCTCAGTCAGTTTCATTTCCAATTGTGAAGTCAAATAATTCAATGCAGTCAATGGCACTAATTAAAAGATACTGGTTAAACTAGTAGACCTGCTAATGCTTTATGCAGGACAGGAGGGTTAGTAGTTAGGTGTAAATGCTGGATGTGTGGGGGGGGGCCCACAGGGAATGGAGTGGTGGGGCCCAGCAGGGGGCTGCACAGGAGCCCAGAATGATTAAGGCCGGCCCTGCACTGCTGATTGTAAAAGTATTGCTAGGGGCTTTGGTGCTGCATTATTTAAATTTACACAGCTGAGTTGCACTAATTCCAGGATAATCCTCCTGAAGGTGCAGTGGTAAAGCTTCACTAGCCTGGAGTCCTATACTAACATGCCTTGTGGTTGGGGGTTGCAACTGCCATATATTACTGTCCATATAGGAACCTGCTGTGTATTTTTTATACTATGAGGCAGAACTATCAACAATGTTGGCACATTTTGGAGATAGTGCAGCGCTGTGTTAAGAAAACAAGGCTGGGAACAAGGAGATGTGAGATTTCAAATAATATCAGACACTCTGCAATCTTGAGCAAGTTGCTTAATCTCCCTTTGATTTAGTTCTACTGACTATACAACTGGATAACAAAGCAGGACCCATGGAAACAAGATATTACATCTCAGACTATCCTGGGCAAATAAATTAACAAATAAACAAAAAAAAAAAGATTTGACTGTCTTAGGTTCACTTACAAATTTCTTACCTAAGCATGATAGGTGTTCGCTATTGTGAAAATTGCCTATGACCTTTTAAAAGAATATAAAACAAGCATTTCTCAATGCCGAATGTTTGCTTGCTGGCATTGGCAGTGGTAGTGTAGAAGTTACAGAGCTGCGTAATAGGAATGGCAGTGAAGTATTGAAATGAAGCCAACCCCACCACCACCCTGCAGAGAGTGACAGGCATTGGGGTGTGCCTTTGGGTCGTCAGGCATAACGGCCACGCCATTTCACCACACCCCACCCTGCAGACACTGACAAGTGTCATGGTGTACCTTGGGGTCTTTGGCCCTTATGAGCACCCCATTCCATCAGGAAACAGTGAGATGGGTGCGGTATAGGAGAATGGGGTGAACTTTGGGGCCGAAGAGTCCAAGGCATACCTCGATGCCTCTCACTGGCTGCAGGGTGTGGAATGGTATAAGCAATACAGGCAAGAATCCCAAGTCACACCCCTGATGCCTGTCATTCTCTACAGGGTTGGGCGTTATGGTTGGAAACCCTAATACCTCAGGCATTCGTTGGTATTTTCACTCCAAATTTTCAACATGGTTTTTCTGTGACCCCACCTCATGAACAGTGGCAATATCAGTTTGTTAGCTGAAAGCTACTTATGCACAGCGACTACGGCATTTAGCACCACAGGTGCAAAAACATTCCGAAAAGGATATAAAAAATGACAGCTGTACTGTTCATGGGGAGGTGTAAAAAATGCCAATGTTGCAAATCTGCAGTAAAAATATTAAAAAACTGGTGAAGTCACGAACGTGCATAGAAACTGTGCAACGCACACCGTAATGTAATTAGTTTGGGGATTTTTTACAGCAGATTGTCAACACAGGCATTTTGGGACCTCTGATCATGAACAGTGTCACTGTGATTTTCTTTATCTGTCCTGAACAATGATTTCCCACAGTGACCACGCATCTCTGCGCTGAAAGTGTGAAAACACATTTCAGCCATGTTGCAAAAAATGACAGCTGTACTGTTCATAAGGAAGTGTGGAAAAATGCCACTAGTGAAAATCTGGACTGAAAATATAACAAAGTCATGAACTTACGAGGGTGCGTGGAAACTGTGCAATGCTCACTCATAACACAGTCATTTTATGGACTTTTGTCACCAAATTTTCAACATAGCCATTTTAAGACCTCTGCTCATAAACAGTGTCACTGTGATTTTCTTAATCTGTCCCAAACATTGCTTTCGCACACCGACTGCACCATTCTGCGCTACATGTGCAAAAACACATTTTGGGTGATGTGAAAAATAGCAGCTGTACTGTTCATAAGGAAGTGTAATAAAATGGCAATGTTGAAAATCTGGAGTGAAAATATTGAAAATTCACAAACTTACGAGCGTGCGTAGGAACTGCGCAACGCACGCTCATAAAACAGTCATTTTTAGGAATTTTTTCACCAAATTTTCAACATAGCCATTTTAAGACCTCTGCTCATGAACAGTGTCACTGTGATTTTCTTAATTTGTCCTGTACATTGATTTACTTTACCGACTGCGCCATTATGCGCTTCATGGTGACGGAAACACATTTTGGGTGATGTGAAAAATGACAGCTGTACTGCTCATAAGAAGGTGTGTGAGTAATGGCAATGTTGAAAATCTGGAGTGAAAATATTGAAAATTTGCAAACTTACGAGCTAGCATAGGAACTGCGAATTCACGCTCATAAAACAGTCATTTTAGAATTTTTCAACATAGCCATTTTAAGACCTCTGCTCATGAACAGTGTCACTGCGATTTTCTTAATTTGTCCTGTACATTGATTTCGCACACCGACTCACGCCATTAATAGCTACATGGCGGAAACATGTTTTGGGCAAGATGTGAAAAATGACAGCTGTACTGCTCATGAGGAGGTGTGGTAAAATGGCAATGTTGAAAATCTGGAGTTAAAATATTGAAAATTTGCAAACTTACGAGCGCATGTAGGAACTGCGCAACGCACGCTCATAAAACAGTCATTTTTAGGAATTTTCAACATAGCCATTTTAAGACCTCTGCTCATGAACAGTGTCACTGTGATTTTCTTAATTTGTCCTGTACATTGATTTACTTTACACCATCAGCCATTTATGCTTACATGAGCAGAAACACATTTTGGGTGAGATGTGAAAATGACAGCTGTACTGCTCATAAGAAGGTGTGGTAAAATGGCAATGTTGAAAATCTGAATTGAAATAATGAAAATTCGCGAACTACAGAGCGTGCGTAGGAACTGCTCATGCATTTCGTAAAACAATCATTTTGGAATTTTTCACCAAATTTTCAAAATAGGCTTCTTGAGAGCCCACCTTATGAACACTGGCAGTGTCATTTCGTTAATCGGTCCCGAAAGGTGATTTCGCACAGTGACTGTGAAATCACCCTTCAGACCCGAATAACGTCATGACAGTGACAGTATTCATGAGAAGGGGTCCCAAAAACCCCATGTTGAAAATTTGGTGCAAAAATTCCCAAAAATGCCTGAGATATGCAGCAAAGTTGAAAAAACCCTAACTATCCCATTATATAGCTTACCGGCATTTCCTCAGTTCACGGTCAGCTTTGAAGAGTGCAGGCGTGTTCCCGGTCTACGAAGATCATTGCACGAGGTCGGAGGTAAGTATGGGGTGAGGGAGGGTGTGGGGAGGCAGGGTGCGCAGTGGGTGGAGTGCGGGTTGTGGGAGCAGGGAGAAGTGCCGAGGACAGTTTTTATTTGCAGGTTTGTTTGTTTTTTAAATGACGACGGGACGTTTGCCACGCTGGGAGGCTCCCAGCATGGCACAAGGATGGCTGGTTGGGGGTGTGTGGAGCGCGAGGTTGGACACCCCTGTCAGCCTAGCATCTGTTGCCATGCTAGGGTGGGCTCCCAGCGTGGCATCCTGTACTCTGGGGGGGAAGGACAGTGGAGCCGACAGGGGATTGGGCACCCCCGTCAACTATACGATGAGTTGCCACACTGGGGTGGACACCCAGCATGGCATGTGGAAGGCTTTTGGGGGAGGAGCGCAGCACAGCCGATGGGGGATTGGGCACCCGTGGCTATACAGTGTGTGTGCTTGGGGGGGCAACACGCAGTATACGTGCGTGTGTGTGTGTAGGGGGAGCGCGCATGAGCAGGCGACATCTTATCGCTGCTCACTGAAGTGTAGCTCCCCCTTTCAACTGTACTCCACTGCATTTTGGAGCTGTCATAGACAGCTCGAGCAGGCATTGGAGAACTGCGGCCGCGCCTGCAAACAGACTGTCTGAATTGGAAGAGGGCTGCCACACCTCCAAAAACTCAGATGATGGCACTATGTTTCTTGCACATGTGTGCAAGCAAACATAAAAATGAGATGTAGAGCAATTCCCCTCATGCTGCTAAACATTAGGGTGAATGCTATTTACTGTAACTGGGTTATCAATAACTAGGTGCAAATTATATTTTACCCAAAAACAATAAATCAAAGTGAGCAGATTATGTGAACTGTTGAGAGTTTGAAACACCAGTGTAAAGAGAAAGATCTGTTAATAGTGACCTTATCATTAAATAAAGCAGCACCACTGCCTTATGTAGACAGCAGATTTGTCTGTCATTAGCTAGCATGAAGTGCTTCCATAGCGTCCATTTCACAGTAAGATGCCTGAAGTTTGAAGCAGCCAATTTCTTAAAGAATACCTACTGATCTGCTTAACCAGAGAGGACCTGAAAAATTCAGCAGTTTCAAGAATTTCAAGAGGAAGGCTTTCAGGCATCGTGGACTCACTCAAAGGAATGCTCTGCCCAATGTGTGGTGTTGCAGCACCCTGAAACCGTGTCCATCTAGCATAAATCAGTGGTTCTGGGACACACAACATGTGCCCAAGACCTTCTGCTTTAGGTAAACACTGTTGCATCTTGTAACAGGTCAACTGTAATCTAATTTATTGTTTGCTACCTTTACGTAATGTAGCTCTATAATGTAAATATGCTCTGCACTGCAATGCATTTAATTCATTGCATGCACATGCAATGTAACCACTAGTTTTGCACACCTGGACATCCTTGTAAAAGAGCCTCAGTTCAATGAAATTGTTCTTGGAGAAATAAAATGAAAATGAAAATAAATTGCAAACAGTAAAGCAGCAGTGCAACAAAATTAGGCAAAACAATTTACCCTGTTTGTTATTCACTATAAAAAGCTTCTTAACATCTTCCAGTTTTATTTGGTGGTCCAATTTTCTAATTCCACCAAAATCTGAGTATATTATAAACGTTTTAATTTAGTTTTTTTCTCAAGAAAAAAAAGATGGCCAACACATTTTTGCATAGAAATTGTATTTTAGACCTGGCAAGGATTAGGATCAAAAAAATTAAAAAAAGACTCATGGGGCCCGATTCTCAAATGCTGCACCTAGATGCAAGGTGTGTGCGCTAAACAGCAGGATGCAAGCTGCAAGCTGCGCCAAGATGCAAGCAAGACAGGATTCAGAAATGCACCATGCGTGAAGGCAAAGACCCACTGTGTCAAGTATCCCATGCTCCAGCACAGTGCCAGAAGGCAGCTAGCGCCATGACACATGGTGCATTGCGACAGGGGTAAGACATGTAGGACGCAGGAGTGCAATTCACAAAGGAGCACCTAACAGCAGATATCAAACACCTGCTACGCCACACAGAGCTGATCCAAGGGGAATTAGAAAAAGGAAGGAAAGGGGCAAGGCAGTGATACAGGACTGAGACACAGTACTGCAGCAGGACAGATGACTGCCAGGAGGATGTTAGCCCCACAGGCCCTACTGGGCATACATCTGGCCAGGCAATGCCATAGGTGACGTGCCCACCAGGCTGCACAGCAGGGTGGTGCTGCACAGCAGGTGCAAAGACAGCAGCAACCCAGATACCAGAGATGTATTAAGCATGTGTACTGGCCACACACCACCCACACGGACCTGAGTGAAGAGCAGTGCATCGCACGATATTGACTTGGCAAGGCAGCCATAGCAGAGCTATGCCACGAACTTGACGCTGACCTCAGAAGCAGGACCAAGAGAGGCATGCCATACCAACAGAGGTGAAGATATGTGCAACCCTACAGGTACTGGCCACTGGCTGATTCCAGACACTGAGTGGCGACACCGTGGGCATCTCACAGCCCTCCATATCACGGTGCCTGAAGGCAGTCATGGATGCTCTCATACACAGGTCACACCAATACATCCACCTACCCACAGATGCCCAGGAACAACTGGCAATCAAGCAGGGATTCTACAGTATGGCAGGATTCCCACGTGTGTTTGGTGCAGTAGACTGCACACACATTGCCATAAGGGCACCACTGGATGAACCAGAGACCTATGTTAACTGGAAGGACTACCATTCCATGAATGTACAGGTCATCTGTGACAGCAGGTGCAGGATCCTTGACGTTGTGGCACAGTATCCAGGGTCCACACATGATGGGCACATCTACAGGAATTGTGGAGTGTGTGAGGCCTTCCAGAGCGGGATGGCTGGATGATTGTTAAGGCACACATGGACACATGCAGAATGGGTGAGCATAGGATGAATGCTGGCACAACACTAGCCAACACCTCCATCCCCACAGGTGACAGCGGATACCCACAACAGCCTTGGCTGATGACACCGGTGAGGTGTCCACAGAGTGCAGCAGAGCAACAATACAATGATGCCCACACAGCAACACGCGGTGTGAGAGAGCACACATTTGGCATCCTCAGGATGAGGTTCCAGTGCCTTTACAGATCAGGGGGTGCACTGCAGTATACACAAGTCATGGCATGCAAACAGTTCATAGCATGCTGTGTGCTGCACAACATAGCACTGGAACATGGCACACAACTGACAGAGGATGAGGACGCACCCAGCGAGGATGGTGACACTTCAGGGGAGGAGGAGGAGGAGGAGGATGCTGCGGGGCCAGCCCATGACTGGCAACAGCAAGGCCAGGCACAACACACAATAGCAGGACAATGGATGTGAGCACAGCTAATTGCAGCACACTTCGGATGAGCACACAATAGTATGCACAGTGTTCACGGCCACAGGTACACCAACACCACCATGCTATGTGCAGGCCCTGAACCTCAGCCCCGGGACCATGGAAAGACCACACGCATGCAGCAGTGGCACACTCAACAAGCACACTGGGCAGCAGTGCTATGCCAATGCAGGGAACAACAATGCAGTGCCAGGAACCCAGGGTCCACCACGGACAGTGCACACAGCAGGTGGACCAGAACAGCTGCGGTGAGACAGAGGTGTCACTGCCTGGGTGGCCACACAGGCAGTTGCAGCTCAGGTGACACAGATGTGCCCATTGCCTGTGTGCCATCCCAGACACTGCAGTACACAGTGACGTGGACAGTGGCAAGAGCATCCGGGTGTCCAATGCTAGCAGGGGTGACATGTGCACGAGCAGTGTGATGTTGGGATGGGGCATTGTGTGGGTCAGTCACACAGCGGCCATGGCGCTAGGCAGTGGGACTGCCTGTGCTTGTGTCAGAGCCACATACAAGTGGCACACAGCACACCATTGCTGGTGCCAACATGTAATGGCAGTGCATAGTGAGCAGCAGAGGTAGGCGGAATGGGGACATGGGAGACTGTGTGGGTGGGAGGCCACACACACCATGAAGCAGTGCCACAGGGGATGCACAAGGGTGGGTGCAGTGTACCACAGGCAGCAGGACATGAGTGTGTCATTGCACACCCATAGGACATGTCATGTGGACTGGCGCAGTGCCACCTGAGGCATGCCCCCCCACACACCTGAGGTACCCTGCAGAAGAGCAGTGTGTGGTGATAGGGGGGATGCCAGGCACAGCTCTGCACGGTGCACTGTGCAGTGGCAGTGGGTAGCTGCAAGTCGCACTGTGCGTCAACCACAGCTACACTACCTGCGTGCCAAGTTATCCAGTACGCAACGCACAGTGTGTTGTGTGCTGCATGCCAATGCAAGCTGCGTAGGGTGTGCAACACAGTGTGTGACTCACAGGGAAAAGGGGGGAACACATGGAACCGAGCCATCAGCACATGTAGAGCCTCGGTAGCACATGCTAGGCCACACAGGATGGTGTAGCACAGGCACAGCCCCAGCCACACTACAGAGGGAGGCAAGGGAAATCAGCAGTCACAAGGGCACACTGCAGGTGGCAGTCCCAGTTGCCATGGCAGTCTGAAGCAGGGCACCGAACTTCACAGAGATGAGACTGTGCTTCTCATCAGCCTGGCTGAGCAGTGGAGCAGGGTGCTGTTCCCACAGGAGGCACATCAGTCCAGCCCAGCAGACAGGGAGAGGGTGTGGTCAACCATAGGCAGCAGGCTCCAGGTGGTGTCTGAATAAGGAGGACCATGCGACAGGCCAAGCACCATTGGAATGACCTGGCCTGGAGGGAGAGGTGGATCCTTGGACACCTGAGGAGGATGGCATGAGAGGCTGATGTCCAGATGTGTGGTGGACACCCACGCCAGTCAGGTATGTGATGCCAGTAACATGTCCCACACACAGCACACGACAGGGACCTCAACTGCACAGAGGGGTACTGATGTTATCATACACCATTATGTCCCCACAGGTGATGGCAGTGATGCCGAAGGCCAGGGCAGGCCAAGGGATGCCAGACTGGACGGACATGGTAGAGGACTCCACAGAGAGCATCATCGGCAAGGTAGGTGTGCAGTGGTCATGTCATGTATGCAGCTGTGCAGGTGACTGTGTGGGGACCTGCAGGCAGGGGGGTACACACACACACACACACACACACACACACACACACACACACACACACACACACCAGTGGGCTGGAACAGGTTGCCATGGCTGGTGATTGCTGGTGGGGCACAGGCACCATGGACACATGTGTAGGTGTGTGCCACACACATGGTCGGTGCATGGCACAGCCCATGCAACACGTGCCATGGCATGGTGGTAGCCTGCTGGGCCTGCATCAGTGGTGTGGGCAACATTCATGAAGGTAGCACATAGGCCTGTGGCATACTCACTGGTTGTTAGTGATCCAGGTGCCCATGGAGGAACAAGGAGTGAGCAGCAGGGCTGGGACACACGGTGGCATTCTCTGGAGCAGGTGATGCGATGCCTGAAGTGGAGCGCCACACGGACGTACACAGCCAGGACCCGGATGATGGCCCAGGGCGGGCAACAGGAGGCACCGCAGCAGGGTGCGGAGGAGGCAACAGTGGAGGAAGATGTGGAGGAGGGTATCCCTGATGCCTGACAGGGGCGTCATCAGAGTGCAGGGCTATGTGACAGTGCTGTGGGACAGCATGCGGCAGGGGACAAGGCCATCACAGCAACAGGCATGGACTCTCGTGGCACAGCTGGCCAGGAGGCCACCGAACTGACCGGGGATGTGGTCGCCCCCATGCGTTGTGGTGGTGATGCTACCCCTGACCAAGGTCCAGGGCAGCCCACGTGTGACAGTGACATGTTACCAGACAGGGACGCAAGCAGTGCAGGTGACATGCAGCCCCAGCCGCACAACCTCCATGACTTTGCCCAGGGACTCGGCCTTTGCATCAGGCCCATGGTGAGGCTGCTGAATGACCTAGAAGTTGCGGTGCAGGACCTGCTGGACTACCTGGACCATATTGGTGGACAATGAGTGGTGGACATGTGCGAGCATCAAGGTCCTAGCCCCACCCATGCTATAGCAGACACACTCAGGACGGGGCACACTGGGTAGTATGGACACAGGACACTGGGACATCAGGGATAATGGAGCTGTGCATGCACTGCAGTTAAATGCAGCACTGTTGTATGCCCATTGCTGATTGCAGGGCAGTGTCTATTGCATTGTGTACCTCTTGGTTCATCTTGACTGTTGCTGTTTTGTGATGTTCATTTGTCCCCAATACAATGCTGTTCAAAGTGCAAGCTGTGTCTGTGTGTGTCTCCCTGTACTGTGCATGCTATATACCTGTCTTTGTTGTACACTGGTTGGGGACAGCCATTTTGTGGATAGCAGCCCATAGGGCCTCTGCCGGGCACCTAGTGGTGACAGGGACCGCTGTCCAGCAACAAGTGGACAGCACTGCAATGTGCCACAGGGTGTGTTGTTGCAACACGCAGGGCACGGTGTCGGGACACTGTACCCTTGAGGGCCTCTGCCACCCAGTGAAGGGGTCCTCTTAGTTCCACAGTGGCATGCCATGGTGGGTAAGCCAAACCACCAGTCAACAAGGTGGGACCCCGCGGTTTGGGCCTGCATGTGTCGTACATGTTACATTACCAGCCATGTGGGGCCAGGTGGTGTGGCATGGTCTGTGGCATACCACAGGGCCCACCCTGTGGACTGCTGTGCACAGCGCAGTATGGCTGCCATGGTGGAATGCCCCATGGTGGGTACTGTGTGTGTGAGTTGGTGATGCATGGATTGTGGTGCCCCTGTGTGGTGGGGAGGAGACTGTCTTGCAGCGGCCATGCACCTGGGTGTGGGGGCACACATGGCAACATGGACAGGTATGGCACTGTGTGTGCCAGGGGCTGCACCTGTGCTGGTGCTCCATGCCATGGTGTGTGCACCCACTGCTCACATGGGGGGGAATGTCTGGTTGTTTGTGGCAGGGGGAGCATGGGTGTGCGAGTGCTGTGCGAGCGAGCTGTGGGATGCCATGGTGTACGCATCCAGGTGCATGCAACAGGTCCCAGAGCCGGCATTGGGGGCCATGCAGGTGTCCAGTATGTGCCTGTAGGGGTGGCGGTGTGCTACACCCTAGTGTGTGTGTGGGGGGTGTCACTGTCAGGGGATGAAGGCTTGTGTGCAGGTCCCATGCTGCTGTGCCATGCAGGAAGCACCAAGGCCATGGGCAATGTACAGGGGACATGGGTTACAGGTGCATGCAGCACGAGTATGCATGGCCCAGATGACTGCACATCCATGTGTTGTGTGTGTTGTGCTGTGGTCCCTGGCCATGGTCAGGTGGGCACACTGGAACATTGCATTATGGTGGGCAGCACCATGGGGCAATCCCCCCCTCTGATGCGCATGTCTGGCATGCTGCGTGCACCCTACCGGTGGGTGTGTGCTGGCCTCCCCCTCTGGCCTACAGTGTCCGGTGGCTCACTCTGTACAGTGCATGGTGGCTGTACCACCATGTTGCCACTCTGTGTAGCTTCTGGCTGTGAGGCATGGCCTGGCTGCAATCCCTGCCACTGGTGGCACTATGCTCACCATGTGCCTCTGTGACCGGTGCAGTGTCACCGTGGGTCTCTGTTGCATTGCGGCAATCCCTGGCAGCCTGCTGCTGTCATCCCCCCTACCTCCGGTCCTGCTGCCAGCAGCTGCCATCTGTGCTGTGGGTGTCGCTGCTGGTGCACCTTGCCTGGCCATCCACCCTTCACAGGCCATACCACCTACCTTGGGGTGGCCCTCTTGTGGCATCAGGAACAGGCTGGAATCTGTTGTCCCAGCCTCCGTGCTGTGCTGGGTGGTGGTATGGCCATGCTGTTGGCATTCACTGTACCATCCTGTGTCTGTCAAGGCTACTCCACGTCACCAACATATGGGTGGGTGTCCATCCCCCTGTGTCCACCTTGGTTCTGTACCCCTGTGGGTGGGCGCACACCCTCTGCCATGTTACTGGGTGTTTCGCCACAGTTGACATCTGTGCCCCATGTGGCTGCGTCCCCCTGCTGTGTGTTCCCCACTGCACCATGGCCATCCTCCACACCAGCATCACTGAGTGGCTCCAGCCCAACCCTGCTGTCTGTTTGGCCCACGTGTCTGTCATCAGGGGCATCTGCTTCTGGTTGCTGTTCCCCTGTGGCTATGTGTGAACCTGCCGTGTTGCCCATAGTCCTGTCCTCAGGCACGTCGGTGCTTGATACCTGCTGTGTTGCCACTTTGTCTGGTTGTTGTCCTGTGGGCATTCCCGGCTGCCCTATGCCCTGTGCACCCTCATGGCCCTGTCCCACATCCTGTCTGCTGGCTGTGTTCCCCATGCCATGGTGGTCGTCCACTGCCCCTCTGTTGTGCCGCCACACATTGCAGTCTGGGCATACCTGTGGGACTGGTGCCACACTGGCTGCCTGCTGTTGCATGCATCTTGCAATCTTCTGCAGTGCAGTTGCCATTTCTGTTGTTGCCTCTGTCTGGGTGGTATGCTGCCCCATGCTGCATTCCATGAGCATGGTCTGCGATTCTATGGTGTCCATTTGGCGTGTGACGCACAACCATATGTCTTGGAGTAGCCGTGTTGTCTGTGTTGTTTGGCATGCCCCTTCCTGGATCCCATGTATGATGGCTGCATGGATATCTGCCACTGTCAGCTGCAGCTGTCCCATGCGTGCGCCCGTGGCAGTGGTGTGTTCCCAGATGCTGTCTTGTATCTCTGCCAGCTCCCGCTGTGCTGCCTCCTGGGTGAGCAGAACATCCTGGCAGTAATGTGACAGGTCATCCCCAAGGTCATCCTCCAGTGGCAGTGGGGTTGCACCATGTTCACCTGTCCCACCTGCATCTCCATGGTTCAGTGTGGCATTGCGTTGTGCCTGGCCACTGTGGCCTACAGTGGTGGGTGTGTTGCCTGCCTGTCCCACCACAGGGTCATCCCTTCTATCCCCCTGCTGCTGTGTGTCCACCGAGGTCTGGTGCTGGTCAGATGTACTGGACATGGGTGTGCTCCACCCAGCGGTGGTGCTGCTGCTGCTGGATGGTGTGGCATTGCTGTCAGTGTCACTTACCTGTTGAGCCTCTGACTCACTATCTGTCACCCTCCTGTGGGACTGGCTTTCTGTGCTGTCACCAGTGGTTGCCTGCTACTGTACCTCCTCACCGCTGCTGTGTCTGCTGTGCTCTGTTACCTCACTGTCACTGTGGGTCATGGCATGGCATTGTGGTGGTGTTGACTGACTGGCTGTGGCATGTTGTCTGGTCGCTGTGGTCCTGGCACCAGCTGGGTATACAGACAGATGTGCACAGTGCGTTACCTCAGTTTCCCATGTGCCGGTATGTGTCCAGTGTCACGGTGCATGTCCAGCCTGTGGCAACCAGTGGAGGGGTCACCCCCTGCATCTCCTGCATCTGCATGGGGGCCCAGGCCACTCTGTGACCCTCTTCACCTGCCCCCAGATCCCTGTCCAGTGTGGGTCCCTGGTGCCTCTGTGGTTCATTAGCCTCCACTGGTGGTGCCACATTGGCTGTCGCACAGTGGTGCCACCCAACCCATTCATGCCTGGTGCTTACCTTGTGCATGTTGTTGCCAATACAGGTCTAGCTCTGTGTCACCCTATATACTGCACATGCTGATGTGTGCCAGTACACGTTCCTCATGTTAGCTGAGGGGCCGTGGTTGTGTGAGTCCTCCTCTCATTGCCGTTGTGCAGCGCCTGTTGTGGGTTGCCTTCTCTGGCATGGCACCTGATGTCACAGTGCCACTTCTGCAGCTCCCTCACACTGCGCTTGCTGGGTGCCACTGCATTCACTAGTCTGGCTACCTTGACCCATGCCTCCTGCCACTTTTCCCATAGCTTCTGGTCCCCTCCCTGGGATAGTATCAAGTCCACCTGTTGGGTGTCACACACTGGTCAGGACCTTGCACCATTGCCCCACATGTTCATGTCCTCCTGCCACACATCACACCTACTTGTGCCTCTATTGCATCAAGGAGGATGTCTGTCTCCTGGTCTGTGAAATTCATTTTCCTGGAATGCCAAGTCTTCTTCCTCCATGTCTCTGGGGTTGGCTGCCCCCTCTCTCCTTGCTACATCCTCTGTGGTTTGGCCATTCCTCTGCCCCTTGTGTTTAGGTGCTGTCTGCACCTTGCATGTTGCCTACATTATTTATCTGATGCACCATGCATTCATATGCCATGTGTGCTGCATTGGGTGCATGGTGCATTCCTTACAGAATAGGGTGCATTGCTGATGGTGCAGGGGGCTTTGGCGCATGCTATGTTTGACGCACCTTACACCTCTCTAAGGGCATTTTTGAGAATCTGGCCTATGGTGTGCAGCATAGGAGATATCTAGACAGCTGCAACTGACAGATATGCTAATATTTTTCTTAACTGTAGCTGAGACTAGCTTTTTTGGAAAAAATATTTTTCATAGTACTGCTGCTTAAACTTGAGACGGGTTACCAAAATCCATTTGGTGCCAACATTTCCAAGAAAAGAGCAATTTACACAGGTATGCATCAAATATAAACCACTTACCAAACTTAACAAGTATTTAATAAAAATGTTTTATGTACAAATGAAAATGCTGAAGAAAGTGGCATAAAAGGTACATAGAGCTAGCAATAATTTGCCATTGCTTATACAAGCAGAAGTGCCACACGGAAGAGCAAAACAGTTTCCTGCTGGCATGTAAACTACCAGCAGCAAACATGATGATGGCCAAAGGTGGGACAGGAACATTTTCAGAGTTTCAAAATGGAGGGTAGCAAGAGTAGGACTAATAAAGGACAGAGATGCTGTCCCCACTGATAGTTAAACTCCTTCCCCAGCCACTAAGGCAAGCTAGAGAGGAGGTATATTCAACTTTTGTAAATTTAAATATTTTTATATTGCACTAGTCAAGAAACATTTAGTACCATTTACTGTTAAACAAAGTAAATTACATTACTATCCTCTCTGTGTCCATCTACAGAATTTATGACAGGAAGTTTCTGGTAAATGAAGGTCCATGCTCTTTGTGAGTATATGGTATGTTAATTATAAAGCTGTCCTCCCCTTGACCTCAGTAAAGAAGATTCTTTTGTGCTAAAAATGTTCTGTATCCTTGAGAATTGAATTGGAACATGCAAACGGAAAAACTTAATTGCTAAAAGCACCATGTCTGAATAGTATAAAACATGCATAAAAGACACAGGCCAGAAAAACAGCAGCTAATAGAAGATCAAAAGTAAACAGAAGGGATAAATTATTAAAAACATATAAATTCTAGTAGAGGCAAAGAGAATGGTACCCTGGAATAAAAATCATTGTCATCTGAATTCCCCTGAAATCATGGACCCAACACCATTTATAATGGGTCAACCACTTGAATTTTATTTACAAATTTCTATTTACATCACATTCAAATTCTGAAAACCTTCAACCATTTACATAAGTACACCATAATTCAGGGTTGCCTATTTATTAACAAAACTATTACCATATTTACAACTTTATTTCTAAACCAATATCTTCTTGGCCTGGGTGTGGCTAGCCCAATGCCTCTTTTCATACTCTTGCAGTTTTCTGGGTTCAGGTGTCCCACCTGATCCCCAGCCCTGTCCCCCCTGTGGTGACTACCCCATAAGGGGCCCGCCCCTGCCCTGCTATACCTCCTTCTGGCTGGGCCCTCCATTTTTTTTCACTAGCCCCAGAGGTGACCTCACAGGTGCCCTCTGGGCTTCCCTATTAAAAACTAGCAAAATAGACCCCTATCCCTCTCCATAATTCAATAGCCTCCCTGATCACCCCATTCAAAAATGCATTGCCCACTGTGGACATGTGCACCCCATCCGACCTGTACATACCTGGGGTGTCATATGTAATTAACTCATGCCTGATGTACAGGCCACCCTTCTTCAATGCCCACTTCACAATTTTATTATTCAATCTTTTCTGAGTACGTTCTAATACCTGGGTGTTCCTAGCCTGCCTCCAGCATCTCCTGGGTATAATCTTGGACCAACAAATTTTTTCTTGCTGCCACCGTGACTGTACAACTGCCAAGTCCTTTAAAATGTGATGTACCAAAACAATCCAGAGCATGTTGCCCAGGTCATTACCCCCAGCATGGATAACTATTAAATCTGGCATTGGCCGCAATCTGCTCCTATCTTCCAGCAGCTAAATCCCTGCACCCGTGCCACATGATCCAAGTCTTGTTGGAGTCCTGCCCCAGTTGCCATCCCCCTGCTGTATTTTGTGCCCAATGCTCTGCCCAATGTATGTAGGAATGGTCCACAATCCAGACCACCACTGCTGTCCGTCCCATGGAAAAACAGAAAAAACTCATTGTTAGTAACATTTTCTCACATATCGTTTATAGGCCTGGGAAAACCAACTGCCCACTCATTGAACGGCCTCTGGTTTGCCCCCATGAGTGCCACCTCCAAGGCCTCCCTAATATGGAATGAGTGTGACGCAAACCTTTTTGGGTCCTCTCTGATGAAACACATGCCTTTCTTTAGCACACCCATGACTTGCCTTACGGTGGCTGGTTCCCCGTTGCAGTGCCTGAAAAAACACCCTGGCCCTTGGGGCTTGCTGTCTGCATATGCCCCAAAGGCTGCCAGTACATATTCACCTGAATGGGCAGACCACTTCAGCTCTACCTGCAGCCTTTTCCCGGCCTGGTCCATTTTGGATTACCTTAACCAAATCATGATCACTTCTGATGTCCAGGACACATCTTGATCCTGGAGGCCCCCACATTGTCCTCTCACCCGTTTGCTACTACCTCACTTACCTGGAATTTCTCAGCATGCATAACTCAAAAAATTACTGTGAACAGTCTTGCTTCATCTACTGAAATACACACTTGCAGCAGGTTGGCCACCAATTTATGAAGGAGCTCTCCACAAACTGGATGACACCTGTCCAGTTGCTGGCCTTGTAACCGAACCCAACCTTGTTGCATTTGCCGAATGGCTGGGGCCTTGGTAGGGGCCCTCATCCCCAAAGTTGGCACACCATGCCAATCCCAGCCAAGGGCAGCCCCATGGTGGATGCTGCCATCCCCACTTCCCATTTCTCCATCATATACCTGATGACCTGTGATTTGGAAACCCGGGCCACTTATCTCTAGCCCTCCCCACTCCCAGAACTCCTGGAAACTCCCCCACACCATATCATAGGTCATTAGCATGCTGGGAGCCCAGGCACTCCAAAAGAGAAGTTGGGCTCACTCCATCCAGTTTCCCACAGGACTGGTGGCACCTGCATCCTGAGGGCAACTTCCCCTGGGGCCATGGATCAGAACCTGTGCAGCTGGAAATGTGAGAGACTATCAGCCATGCTATTCTTTACCCCCTCCACATGCTTCACTTTAAATGACACATTTTGCTTAAGGCCTTCCCATACTATCATACATGCTACCCTTAGAACCCTCTCGGAAGATACAGACTGTTTATTGATCACTGAGACCACTGCCATATTGTCACATCGAAATAGAACCTTTCTGTCCCAGAGTAAGTCCCCCCACATGACCATGGCCACCCAAATGGAGAAAGCCTTGAGAAATGTCATGTCCTTGGTGAGACCAAGCTCCACCCAGTGCATCGGCTATTGTTCTGACACCCATTCCCTTTGAAAATATGCCCCTATGCCCACCCTTCCTGCTGCATCTGTGAACAGCTCTATCTCTGAATTTGATTCCCACTGGTCTTGCCAGAAAGTTACCCCATTGTACCCCCTTGAACACCTCCCATGCCAGGAGGTCCTCATTAACACCTTTGCTGATGTCCTCCCAGTGGTGTGGCAGCTTGGCCTTACCTGAGGCCCTGGCTAATCTCCTAGTAAATACTCTGCCCAGAGAGACACAGCCCTGCATGCAAAGTTCATATGACCCAAAACCTGCTGGACCAATTTAAGTTGGATCCTTCATTTCCCTTTTACCACCCACTGCAGCTCCTACAGCCTATCCACCTTGGACTGAGGTAATCAGAAACATTGCTCATCCAAATCTTGCCCTATGCTCAAAAATTACATCTTTCTGCTGGGACCTTCAGTTTTTTCACTGGCTAGGGACACCCCTATTTTGAGGCACACCACTTGGAACTCCCAAAACTTGTCAGAGGTGGCCACTATCCCTTTTCCTATAAACAAAAAATCATCCAAGTAGTGGACTACCGCCCCCCACCCATGCCTGGACTTGAATATCCATTGAAGCCAGGTGCTGAAAGCTTCAAATGTGGCACAGGCCACAGAGCATCCCATTATCATTGCCTTGTCAAAGTAAACATTTTCCTTGAAACTGGAAGCCCAACACTTCCCAGTCCTGCGGCCAGACCAGCAATAGGTGAAAAGCTGACTCAATATCCATTTTTGCCAACCACACCCACTTCCTGGCCTTTATAACTCAACTGCCCTGTCCAGGGTAACATATGACACCATGCTTCGCTCAGGGGCAATCGCGTCATTCACCGAATCCCCATCTGAGTACGAAAGGTGGTGTATAAGCCTATATTCCCCTGGAGATTTTTTTGGGACAATAATCGGAGGGGATACCAGGAAGAGGGTGAAAAGGGGGTCATCAAATGGACCTTCTATACAACCCACTGCCAATTCCTTCTTAATTTTTGTTTCTACAATGTCTTCTTTACCTCTGACGGAGCCCAGGTTTCTGGCTGCCATGGTTTTCCTATTCCCCATGAAATATAATTTAGAACCTTCAGAAAAACCTTCCCTTAGTATCCCCCTCTCGAGTCCGGGCATTCCTGAGTCCAGGTCCTAACTTTCTCCAAGTGGATAGTTAACCTGGCCATGGCGAATTGGCCTTGCCCTCTTTCCATCCTCCAGGTCATCCTACCTTCCTCCATAACCCCCCTATTGGCTTGCCATCTAAAATTGCTTTGCCCACTCTGGCCCCCCTTTTGCCACCCTGACTGCCTCAGCCTGGCTGGCCCTGGGGCAGGGCAGTGTGCCAGTCCCCATGTGTCCTGCACCTGCTGGCTGGGTGCAGGCTCCTGCATCCGGAGCAGGCATGCTTGAACTTACAGCTAGTCCACATACAGCTGGCCTTGTAGTATGCCCAGCACATCTTGGTACTAGTCGAACCTACCCCTTTCCTCCCCTTCCCTGCTCCCCCCAGCACTGATAGTGGTCTTATCCATAGCTCTGATAATGTGACATTCCATGGCATGTCCCCATGTGATGCCACTCTCTGTTGGAACTTCTCATTATAAATTAGCCACCCGTACCTGCTCTTAGCTCTGTAGGCATCTCTGATTATGGCAGAATATGCTAACAATGGGATGGCTAGCTCTGGCTTCTTTTGCAGCATGATAGCACAGAAGTACCCCTGCTAGGTACTCCTTCAGACTGCCCTCAACCAACAGATCAACTGTCACATCCTTACCCTTGTCCTCCTGAGGCTCACCATCCACGCCTGGGTTGCTCCTGATAGCCCTGTTTTTTGGGCTACTCCTTCTGAGTAGATGGGTTCTTCCCTTGTCGGCCTTCCTCTCTTTATCCTCCTCCTCCACCCTGGACTCCTGAATGATTGCCTGCACCTGCTCCAACAAATCTGCAACTTTCTGTGCCAGTGCCTCGCTGGTCATCTACTTGGTGCCTTTCTTGGGTGCCATCGTAGAACTAGCAAAAAGACCAGTAAACATGATTTCCCCATTTGATACTGCCCCTTTTTTTTCTCTATAACACAGCAGACCCCCGCTGGGCCCCTCGTCCAGCAGGGAGGGGCACCCAGACTGTTGTTGCCGGACAGTATATCCCGATGCTCCCCCAAACCAGTGCAGCACCCGCAGGGGGAAGGGAGCGTATGTCCCTTTGCTCCATCTGCCTCCCAGCCTACCCTCCCCATGAGGTGTGAAGCCACCTGTTGGATGGGATGGAGTTGTTCATCTCCCCCTGCACTGAGGCCTACCACTGCCCCGTGCCTTCCCTTTTGCCTTCTCCCCATATGTGAGCAGTAGCACGAAAGACCCATAAGTGGGTGGGGCCTGACTAATCCAGGCAGCCCCCTAGCCCAGAGCCAGTCCTGGTATGTGCTCCCATGTGACCACGGCCTGGGGATAGCCTCTGTGGATAAAAATTGGCCCAAAGAGGAGAGGGGGGAGGGAGGCCCACTGGCCCCCAATAGTGCCTTCTGCCTGCTGCAGCACCCACAGACCTACACAAAAAAGCAGGCACCTTGCCAGCAAACAGCTGAAATGCTACCAGCTAGAACCCCCCATGCCCAATATCTACCTACAGTTGCGGAACACCCAGGGGGATCCACGGCATAGAAATGCTGAGGCTGTGGGCTCCCTGTCCCAATGAAAAGGTCCCTTTTGGCCCACATTTACAGTTGACCATGAGGCCTGACCCCTCCAATGATCTGCCAGGCAGCGGGAGCTCCAGTGCCTCCCCAGCAATGGCTACCTGACCCCATCAACCAGCTGTGGAAATCACCCACACCTGGCTGCTGGAGCCATGGAAACCTATGGCAGGAATATATGGTCACACAACTGAGCAGGAAGCAGGGAGGGGCCTGAACAACATCTGGGCCACTGTGGTGAAAAGGGGGCACTCCACCTGCAAACACAGAGCTTGCCCCCATGGGACAGTAGAGGAAACCATCCAGATGCAGAAAAACATGGCGGAACCACATAGCGGGGCACCTGCTGAAAGCGGGCCATCCCACTCCCCTCAGAACACCGGGGGCTACCTCTCCAGTGCCTGAATCAAGATCCGTGCCAAAAAATCCTCAGAAACAGAGCAGCAGAGAGCCAGGCATAGCCAGGGACTCATAGTCCCCCAAAAATTAGATGCCATGCAGAAAAACCTCCAGATATCAACATTTTAAACTGCCTATAATTTATTGCTACTGTGTTTCTAAAATACTGTCCACTTGCTATGCACTACTGGCCTTGCAGGGCCAGGTCTACCAACCTTATCAACTGGAAATCTGCCCTTAATTCAAGGGATCTGTGCAGCAGTCTCAGAAGTCAAGTCAGGAACAGCTGCAGGAGAGAGAGGGGTTTCTTGCCCTGCAGCTCCTTTTCTCCCCCCCAAACCCATCCCCTTCCCTGTGCCGCTCAGCCAATGCCACTCTGCCAGCAACCTTCTACCTCACAATCTCCACCCTCTCCCTGTGACATCAGGCACCTGTGATGTTGCTGCCCCTGCCCCTTTCCCCTTCCTAAACCCCTCCCCTTTGCAGGTACCAGGTGGCCAATGCTAAGCTACCTGCAATTCCTCTGCCTAACAAACCCCACCCCCCTCACAGATCCCGGAGGGGGCCAATGACAATCTTGCTTGCCCTTTTATGGGGCAATCTCTCTTATCCTATTTCAATATATTTTTTATTATAAACCCTAAGGGAGACTTATTTTATGAAACAGTATTCCAGTTAGCCAGGTAGTGTTTTATATCTCACCAATGAAGGTCCTCAAGCATACGTGAACAGCTATATTGCAGGATCATAATCAAGGTACTTTTAGCAGGGTACTTTTTAAAGTATTTTCTTTACCCACTAATAAAATACATGGACAACACATAACACATGACAAATTGGATCTACAGTTTTAATAATGACACTAACTGTGGTGCTTTATTAGAATACAATAATATCCTGGAGGGGTTACAAATCATTGTCAAACACCTCAGTGACAGAATGATTCTATCAGACCATTATCTGCTATTACAGTGGCGCCTGACAGGGTGAAACACAGTGTCACAGTTTTCTGCTCAACAAGAGGGATTAGCTCCAACAGAAATTACTTTGCTTCCTGCAGTAACCCTGCTGCAGAATTTCGGAGGGTTGGGTTACATTCTCATGGGCTTCATTGTATATAGTGGGGTGCAGCCAATTCTGCCTCTTCATTACACAAAAGTCAGCCACACAGGGCTGCCTCATCATGTATATAAAGCCAATCTAGAGTTATAAAACTTTCTGCAAGAGGTATACTGTTTTCAGTCTAACCTACAAACACCCCCAAGACACAAACACATGTAAACTTCCATGTAATCAATCAACCAATCAAACTTTATTTAACCAGGCAAAATCATTCTTGAGCAAGCTCATTTGCAAGATGATCCTGGACAAGTAGGACATATAATACAACAACAGCAAAATTACCAGATAAGCAGTGTACACACAATGAGCAAATAAAAGACAGTTACAGAGAAACAAATAAGATCAGGGCTGGGGAGTACATATGGTGAACACTATCCGGGTTGATAATTGACTGTATATATAAAGGATTCCCTCATGACATGTGATTATTCAGACAAAGGTCACAACATTAGAATAAGATGAGGGATACCAGGTAGGGTAAGTGAGGGAACAACAACTGAAGATTTATGGGTGGGGGAAAAACAAAGGAAAAGGTCACTGAGGAGTGGAAATAGATGTAGTTAAACAAACATGTGGGAGTTGGCAGAATATTCCCAAGGTGGAAAGAAGAAGAGAAGTGCTAGGGGAATACATGTAAGTGGCAAGAGTTTGGGGAGCCACAGGAGATGGAGGAGGTGGTTATTTGCGGCATACACACAGGGCTCTCAGTTTGAGAGTCAGCAGCCTCCTGAAAGAGTGAGGCCCCGGGAGGGAGGGAGGGCAGCCTGACAGTTTTTTGCATGACATTCCAAAGGGTGGACAGAGAAAAGGTGATAGCTGCTGAGCCATGTCGTGTCCTTATTTTGGGTACTTTAAGAGAGACAAGATACAAACTCCTTAGACCATATGTTCCTGCAGTACGCTGAAACAGCATAGAAATATAGGTCCGTAGTTTATCAGTTAGGGCCCAGTATGTCCACATGAAGGCATTTTTTTGCCTCCTCAGAGTGAGGAAGGGCCAGTCTAGTGCCTGATAGAGCAGGCAGTGGTGGGTGCATAATGGTGAGTTTAGGATAAATCTCAGTGCGATGGTAGGAGGTGTCAAGTTTACATAGCACCTGAATAGGACAGTGACTATAGAGAAAGTCAGCATAATCAAGCAGCGGTAGAAAAGTTGTTTGGACAAGTCATTTCCTTGCTTCAAGAGTAAGGGGGTGTCTTATCCGATAAAATATGCCTAGACATTGTCTTAGCTTTTTAGATAGTTCATTAAGGTGAGCCAAGAAGTTGAGCCTGTTATCCAGCTAAACACCCAGGTACTTGAATTTTTCTACTAGTTCCAAGGCTTCGCCAAGCAAAGTATAAATCTGGAGGCTCGAAGATGGTTCTGAGTAGTGGGCAGCACAAGGCGAGATAATCATAGCTTTGGTATTTTTGGCATTAAGCAGAAGCCTGAGCCTTATTAAGTTGCGTTGAAGGATGTTAAAGTCTAACTGAAGCTCCTTGTGGACTATGTCTAAGGAGGTGTTAGTAGTATAGAGCACGGTATCATCAGCAAATAGATGAAAGTTACTTGTGCATATACAGGAGTCTATATGGTTTATATAAATAGCAAAGAGAATAGGGTCCAAGATGGAGCTTTGTGGCACACCATGCAGCAGAGTCTTTAACTGAGACAGTTCCCCTTGATCTTTGATTTGTTGCATTCGGTTGGTGAGGTAACAATCAAACCACTTTAAGGCAGTGTTGTTTACCCCGATGCTGCTCAATATGTTAAGTAGAATATGATGAGTCACTGTATCGAAGGCCTTGCTAAGATCTAGAAAGAGGGCATAGATGTATTGCTTAGTATCCCAGGCAGTTTGCCAGTCATTAGACACTTTGGCAAGGGCTGATACAGCACTGTGCTTGGGCCTAAATCCCGACTGGACTGGGTTTAGGATGTTTTCAGTATCAAGGAACTCTCTGAGTTGAGAGTTAACAATTTTTTACAGGGTCTTTGATAGGATTGGGAGAAGGGAAATAGGGCAGCAGTTGTTCAGGTCAGTTGGGTCATCAGATTTAAAAAGAGGAATAATGTGCACTATTTTCCAAAGTGGTGGCAACTCACCATGAGCCAAGGAACTATCAAAAAAGGTGAACGATTGGAGCTGTCAGGTGATAGCAGCCAAGTTTCAAGAAGAACGGTTCTAAGAGGTCAGCACCAGCACACTTTTTAGTGTCCAATCCTAGCAGGAGGTCCTCCACCTGTTTAAAGGTTACTCGATGAAAGCTAATGGAAGAGTGCCTTGAAACAGCTGTGGTGACAGGGCTAGGGCCGTCATTGTCATCACTGCAGACACTCACTTTACTGGTGGGTGAGGCATCAAATGCAAGGCCTGCGGTGGCAAAGTGGCTATTTAGCTTTTCTAGGATGTCCACCCTGTCCGTGTAGGAAACATCTCCTACCACAATCTTGGCAGGCAAAGGTGAAGCTGACAAATGACCTACTACCTCTCTAAGATCTTTCCAGAATTTAGTGAAACAATTTTTATTTTCTTCGAGAGCAGACTGGAAATAATGTGATTTCTCACTTCTAATAAGTTTGGTGCAGGCATTCCTGGCAACCCAAAAGGCCAGCCAGTCAAAATCCAAATTTGTTTTCCGTGCCCTTTTCCACAGTACTTCCCTGTCCCTCAGAGCTTTCTTTAGGATGGGTGTAAACCAGTCGGGTGACCTTTTCCTAGATTTGATTTTTCTAAGCGGTGCATGTTTATCAATCACCTTCAATACCAGGTTTTGGAAGATATTATAGGCAAGGCAAGGCAAAGTTTATTTAAAAGACGCCCAATCCTGGAGGCTCTGGGCGCCGTACAAAATTTTTAAAACAACCATATATAAATAACAAATATACAATTAATACATAATAAAAACACAGAATCAGAGTCAGAAACATTACCATAAATGTCAATTCAAACCTCAAATGCCTTAAAAAAAAAGAAAGAATCTTCCAACTGGGCCTTAAGGGGTATCTACTGTGAAGGCTTCCTGACCATAGTGGCAGAGAATTCCACAGAACAGGAGCCACAAGGCCAAACGCCTATCACCAGGGATATCAACTGAGTTCTGAATGTGCCAGAAGCCCCCAATTAGAGGAACGAAGAGGGCGGGAGGGGGCAGGTAACAGAAGGTCCGACAGGTAACCAGGGCCCAGTCCGTAGGGCCTTATAGGTGAGAAGACCCACCTTAAAGAGGACTCTCCACCTGACTGGCAGCCAGTGCAGTTCACGCAAAACCAGTGTAATATGACAGGACTTCTGCTGTCTGGTCAACAACCGGGCAGCCGCGTTCTGCACCAGCTGCAGTCTGCGGAGAGATCATCCTGTGACCCTGAGATATATATTATAGATTATAGGATTCTGAGACAGAGGATGCCAGGTAAAAATCCTGCCAGTTAATATTCCCTAGGTCTCCCAGGTTGGCAGAAGTGTTTTAGACTTCATTTTAGTTTAAAAGTGGAGGCAGGAGGCCGGCAAAGGGAGCTTCTAATACAGGCAGTAGCACAGTGGTCACTTAGGTTGCTGTGGAAAACTCCTGTGTGAGAGATATTGTGTGGCTTGTTAACCAGCATAAGATCCAGTAATGAGCTGTGATCAGGGGATTTCTTGTTAGGATGGGTATTCTCTGGGGTAATCTGGGTTAGGCCATGCTCATCACAGAATTCCTTAATTTTGTTGGAGCAGGCATCATTCCAATTGAGATTAAAGTCCCCCATTATTATGCATTCTGAGTTTGTTTTTTTCCAACAGGGAGTAAAGGTGACCCAGTATGCCAAACCCCGCAGAAGGGGGCCTATAACAAGCATATATTAAGAGGGCCACTCCAGAAGATAAGGTCAATTTCACAGCTTGTAAGTCAAATTCCTTCAGTAGAGAGGTGCAAACAATATCAGAGACAGAGAGATTGGTTTTGGTATAGATGGCAATTCCACCGCCCCTTGTTGGCCTGTCACACCAGAATAAATTATAACTGTGGATATTAACAATTTCGTTGGGAATGTTGTTCATGAGCCATGTTTCTGAAAACATAGTGGTATCTGGAGCCATATGTAGTACCCAGGCTTGTACCATTTTGAATTTTTTTAGGCAAGCTAAGGATATTCATATGTAGAAAGCTGAGACCTTTTAGCAGAGGGAGGTATGAGGGTGCATCTATAAAAAGGGGTGGACCGGGGTTTAATTCCACACTCCCAAAGCAGAGTAGAAGAAAAACTAATAGTTTCCTAAGGCAGTTTATAATCATTTTTAACTCGAGTTTATTCCAACGCTTAGTGTGCAAGGTTTTGCGGTTTGCATTGCTGGGGTAGCAAAACAACGAGATAGGGGCAGGGCATAGATCATCACTCTAACTGGGAGGAGGAGGAGGAATGATAAGTGGGTATGGATGGAAGAGCTGGGCTGGAGGGGAGATACAGTGAGTGTGTGGAGGTCAGTACCTTTGGAGTAGGACAGATAGTGAGCTAACATTGTGCCATGTAGCTCTTGGTATTTGGGCATGTCTTGCAGGACTGTATTCTCCATACATTTAACAATGAGGTCATAAGGTAGTAGTAGGAAGCAGCTGAGGACAAGAATAGTTGTCAGTGGAGCCATTAGATTAGAGGTGAAGCAGTAGGCAGGGAGGACGGGCATGCAATGCCAGTCAAGTACAGGGGGGAGGAGTATCTCTTTAAGAGGGGAGGCAGCTTATAACCTACACCGTCACCAACACAGTTTGGATGTGACCTAAAAAGGAAGATGTCTTTAAGGGGAGGACAGGACAAGTGTTCGGCCTAATAGCTGCACTCTGTATCTTTAAGTGTAGTTGCAATGTTAGTGAGAACGAAGGAAGAAGATTGCATAGGGGTGGTGCCAAGGGGGAGGAAGAGTATTTAATAAAGGCTGGAGGTGGGGGAGGAGGGGAGGTGGGTGTATAAATGCAAGCAAGGAGGAGACAGTAGGAGAGAAAGTGAAGCAGAAATTGGATTATTTGCAGGGCAAAGCTTACAACAGTGACCCAAATGAAATCTAGTCTAAACAGAAACAACGGTATAACTTTAAAATTAGTTTCTGCTCCAGGGTAGATTAGCACTGGACCTTAAAACAAAGAAAGTTGTAATACTTTAAAATCTACAAACCTGCAGCCTAAAAGAACTTGCATTTCAAACTACCCTTGCAGTGCAAAATTGCTGTAAACAGGCTTAGGTTCACGTATAGATTAGGATTCACAGAACAGTTTGGAGAAGCTTAACCAGTACCACAACCAGTAACATAAGTTTAAAGTCCAGAAGGAGATGCAGTAGCAAAGAAATTAATGAACTGCAGCAGCATGTCAGCAGACAGAGACGATAGTTCTATCCAGTCATGTTTCAGCAGCGTACCGTCGGTCTGGTGAACGGAGGGCAATACAGTGAGGAAGGTAGCCGGCGGACAGAAGAGGCCTGCCCAGCTGCTTACAGCAGCAGAGGCACCTGTAGCAAGAGAAAAGCTTTGATCTGGAGATCAGAGCATAGTACAGTGAGGAAGGCAGCTGGTGGACAGAAGAGGCCTGCCCGGCTGCTTACGGTAGCAGAGGCACCCATGTCAAGGGTGAAGCTTCTCCAGCTATATAACCAGCAAATCAGCATCTCCAGCTACATAACCAACAAAAAAGACAATTGGCAAAACAAATAGGCAATTCCAGAAAAAAATGGAAATGTACCCCACCATGCAAATGAACTGACATTTATAGAAATAAATCCAGAACAGCATAATATGGGAAATGCACTAACCCTTAAAGAGCTGCTGACACATCAAAGAAAACTTTGAAAACCATAACATTTAGGTACAATTCAGCTTGCATTCCATATATATTCTATAGATTTCTTCTGCACATTATTTATTACTGAGAAAATGTGCATGAACACATGATCTTTATACCTCAGAGTTCATCTGCCTCTATAGCTTAATCCCTACTTCATGTCATAATCCTCTGCCATGACATAACAATATGTTGGCATGTGAGTAACTGTGATGTCAAGAGCAGTACATTATGACTTCAGGTAAGGAGAAAGCAACTGGACTAGATGAACCCTTCAGAAGCAAAGGTCCTGTTTTCATGCAAATTGCATCAATAATAAATAATGGGGAGGAGGAATACAGAACTAATGTGAAATATAAGCCGAACTGTGGCTAAATATTATGTTTTGTTACAGTTCTCCTGACGGCATCAGCTGTTCTTTAAGACAAAAATCAGTAACAAAATAATACATTGCAAAACCAGTCCAACTTACATTTACATATCAGCCTAAGAAAAATACAATCTGCAAAGAAAAGACAAAGCAATTTCAGAAAAAAATGGAAAACTCATCAACTCATCCCAGTGAGCAGCAGCCTTCAGAAACAAAGCCAGAAAAGTATGAAATGGAAAGCATACCTAAAGACTCACTCACCCAAGAAAGTCAAAAGTCAACCAGAAAATACAAAAAGCCACACACCAAAAAGTACAAGTGAAACAGCAAAGAAAATAAAACTGCTTACTAACACATGAAAATGGAACACATTACAAGGAACCAATCAAAATAATGAAATTAACGCTAAAAAATCAGCATCTCAGTAAAAAATGTTATTGCCATGCCTTCCTCTCCATGCCTCAATGACATTGTTCAAACAATTCGTGAGTGCTCACATTTCCACCCCTCAACGAATTCATAAAATGTTGTAAAGAATTAAAACTGAATCAAGCTATTAGAAAGTGAACTCTGACAAAACCATCATCCTCCATTCTTTTCTGGAACGTTTGAAATAAACAGAAGCTATGTTGGTCTGACATGTGCCATTTGGGGAACCCTTTCTATGGGGCTTGTGCCAAATGCTTGGTGCAAACTGCCATAAATTGTGAAAACTGTCACGACTGAATCCAATGTGCTAAAATTGGGCACTGTTGCATCAAACATTGGAGTTGATTCAGGGCTTGACACAAGCCCTAAGTCAGCTTTTAAAAATTGGGCCCTTCGTGTCATACTATCATATTTATTTATTTACTTACTTATTTAAAACGTTTTACCAGGAAAACATACTGACCTAAAAGCTTGTTTCCAGATGTGTCGGTGGGGAGGGGGAGATAGAGACAAGCAATAACAGTACAAATAAGTGCAAATGATAGTACAAAGCGTGTCAAGTAGTAAAAATAGCTTGTTACAATACTAGAGCATATAGTAAAATATACTGTACAATGCTTGAATCCCAGAACAGGGAGTTCAGTTACATAGAGAAAACACATGGTTTCTCAATTGAGGAACAAAAGGTTAGAAAAGTATGGAAATGGGAAGGACAGGAGTGTTAGAAGCAGTTACAGGTGAGTCACGTGATGCTCAGCAAGGGGTTGCATGCGTTTGTGGTGAGCTCCGTCTATCTGCAGCAATTTCACCCTAAATTTCAGCTTCTACATAAAAAAACCTTCACATTTCTGCTTAAATATAGAAGAAGGTACCTTGCAGAGCGAGTGGACACAATCTACTGAAAAAGGGATGCTGCCTTACCTCCTAATATTGCAGAAATGCTGGCTGCACCAGAACCACCTCAGGAGTCAGAGGCAAAGTGCCCGAGCCAAGGCTTGACCCCTCACCAGGACTCTTTCAATCTGTCCTCATCGTATATATGCGCTGAACATTCATCGATCAAGCAGGCTCTCCTAAAACGAATTGAGGAGATTGCTGATATAAAAACCGGCAATCACGCAAATTTCCTGAAGAGTGGCTGACACTGAAGTACGGGTCAGCTCATTGAAATGGGCCCATGAGAAGCTACAGCCTGAGATCATCATAATCAAATATAAGGTCATCAAATTAGAGGACTGCATTGACGACTTAGAGGGCAGAAATCGACAAAATAATTTAGTTCTGCTGGGACTTCCAGAATATGAGGAAGGCCCCGACACTATCCTTTTCCTCCAACGCATCCTGAAAAAGACTGTCGGGCAATCTTCAAATGGGCCTGAATATGTTATTGAAAGGGCCCATCGATCCCTTAGACCCAAACCTCCTCCATCTGAACCTCCCCGTCCAATTATATTCAGACTAGTAAACTTCCTGGACAGGGAATTTATTTTGAGAGAAGCCAGGAAACTTACCTCAATTATATGGGAGGGCAAAAAGTTATGTGTCATCCATGATCTGGCGTTTAAAACCAGGCAGTTCTGTGCTGCCTTTCGACCGGTCACTTCCAAGCTATGGGCCATGGGGATCCACCATCGTATACTCTACCCAGCCAGGCTAGAGGTCACACTCACTGAAGGTGCCAAATGCTTTGGCTCATCAGAAGAAGCATTGAAAGTTCTTATGAGAGCTCTCCCCGATCTATTCCTGAAGTGAAGGTGGAACTATACCGAGTAGGGAATAAAAGGTTAAACGCTTAAAAGCCAGTAAGCCTTATTTCTTTTAAGCCTGAACCGAACTCTGATCAGATTGGCAAGAAGAAAAATAAGACATTTAATTTCTTAGTGTCTATAATACCCTATCTGCTGGATCATGATTTGTTAACTGTTTTTACAATTCTCCTGCACTGTTTAACAAATATCCAGTGATGTTTACAGTATATTCTTTTGGGGGAAAAAAACACCTTGCTGACGATTACCTGCATGGTCTGTTAATTATAACTAAGGAATGGAAGATTTCCCAGCTTTAGTTCATTCACTAAATGGATTTTGTTGCAAAGTGTTATGCTGCATTTGGACAGTTTAAAGACTAGATTTTATGCTTCCAGATTGACAATTATTAGTCACAATTGCTATTGCTAACTCTTGAACATTAGATGTCACTCTCTAATGTAATTATCAGATTACCTAATCTAGCAATTTTATTATGGTTCACTAGCTATATGCCCTTTCTCCCTTCATAATTTTAGCTAATAAGTAGATTTTATGTGCGTTATGACAACTTTTTCAAAGGTTTAGATACTCTACCTTAGGCACTATTCAGATAGCTGAGAAGTTATTCTGATGTGAGTTTATAACTAACTGAATTCAAATGACTGTATTTTGAAACAGCCCAAGTTTTCATTTAGGGAAGGGGTTGGGGATGATTTCCTCGATTCCTGACATGAGCTAACATGGTCACTCTAATATTTCTTCTCCCTCTTGGGAAGCTTCGAGGAGTCACCCCCCCCTTTCCTGTTAATTCGATGCTATTGAGGCTGGAATTCGCTACCACCTCTTTATTTTGCTGTGGATAGCTAACCGCTCACCTCCCTCCTCAAGGGCATTGTGGACCACCACAAGGGGAGCGGACTTAGGGCCCAGTGGAGTGAGTTGTAGATAGTTTATGGGTTATGCAACTCTATCACTTTTTGTTATGTTTTGTTGTCGGTTTGTATGGTTTTATGGGTTGGAGAGGGGGGAGTGGGTGGGACGCAAGCAAGCACTACTGAGCATAGGTCCTCTTTAATTACCACAGTACCTCCAAAATAATTATGGCTAATTTATTAAAAATCCTTTCTTGGAATATTAAGGGGGTAGAGATAACTCTAAAAAATATGTAATCTTAAACCATATGGGCAGATATAATCATTCGATTGCCTTTGTCCAGGTGATGCATTTGCCATCAGAACAAATAAAATTCCTCCAGAAGAGTTGGGTGAGCCAAGTATTTGGAGCAGGTCTTAACTTCCTTAAAAGGGGAGTGGCTATCTTGATTGCAAAAGGAGTACATTTTGCAGTTACCCACACGGAAAGTGATCTTGAGGGCCACTACATCTTAGTACAAGGCAAACTAGGTAACCCCGAGATAGTACATGGATCAGTATATGCCCCCAATTTACACTCTCCCTCCTTCTTTACTTATTTAGCCTCTATTTTTGCATCTTATGCCACCTTACAACTATTTTGAGGGGTGACTGGAACCTTGCCCAGGCAAATGATATAGACCAAACTCATCTCACTGGTTATGGCCTCTCCCCAGCCCAGTGGGCCTTACATGAGTTCGTATCCACCTTGGATTTGTTAGACCCCTGGAGGCTTCTATATCCCTCAACTAAAGATATTACCTTTTTTTCCCCCTGTACACAAGAGTTACTCACGTATAGATTTTTTTCCTTAAGAGTCAGCAATTATATCCTGGTATTATGAAATCTCAAATCCATGCTAGAGTGATATCAGATCATTCTTTGATATTGGTCTCTACAACCATCCCAGGCCCCTCATTTAGACCCCATACCTGGTCCTTAAACAACACCCTATTAAAAGATAGTCAGATGCACTTTCGATTTCAAGAGTACCTTTCCCTCACTATCCAGGAGAACTTAGCCTCTATCCCTGAAGTGGATAGGGAGTTTGAAAGCTACTTGATGAGGTGAAATTTTTCGAATTGTCACAGTGTCAAAGAAAAGGAAACAGTTTCACCTCAACCAGTGTTTAGACAGGATCCGAGCTCTGGAGTCCAAAGGGTTAGATAAGCTCTCCCCTGAGAAGTCCCTAGAATTGGATCACCTAAGAGCCCAATATGCTAGTATTCTTTTGGAAAGAGTGGAGAAAGTAGCCTCACAGGTTAAAGCAACTTATATAGGGCAAGGGAATAAAGCCGGCAAATATCTTGCTTGGCAACTAAAACAGCACTCGGTGGCTAAATGGATATCAGCCATTAGAAACCCTCATACTGGATCTCTTGTTTCTGACCCTCAGGAAATGCTCTCTTCCTTTAGAAAATTTTATCAAGATCTTTATTCACAACACCAGACATCCAGTTCCCATTCCCACCTGACAAAAACCTTCCTTCTAAAAGTAGACCTTCCCAGTCTTTTGAGTGAGGCCCAACTATTTTTAGTCAAACCTATAACCCAAGAAGAAATTATAGCAGCCATAGACAGACTCAAACCAGATAAAGCTCCTAGTCCTGACGGATACACAGGTTTATTTTATAAGATGTTCAAAACTCAGTTGGTCCCCTTATTACACCGGTTGTTTTCTTACTGGGACCTGCACCCAGTCACTGATCCTTCCCTCTTCGAAGCAAGGATTACACTTCTCCCTAAACCAGGAAAGGATCCTACCCAAATAGGTAACTATAGATCAATCTCCATGGTAAATGTGGATATCAAAATCTATGCAAAAATTTTGGCTATAAGAATAGTCAAGGTTTGGACCCCCTTGATAGGACTGGAACAGGTTGGGTTTGTCTCAGGCTGGTCTCCGGCAGACCATTTTCAGAAATTGTGTCACCTGATTTTTGTGTCCAGGGACTCCCAACTCAGAGCTGTGCTGGTGTCCCTGGATGCAGAAAAAGCCTTCGATAGGGTGGCTTGGCCTTATTTGTTCTCAGCACTCTCTCAATTTGGCCTCCAATAGCGTTTTATTAACTGCATTTGTACTCTCTACCAATGTCCCTCAGCTCTGCTCTTGTGTAATAACCATTTGTCAGACATCTTCCCTCTGAAAAATGGAACTAGACAGGGTTGTCCCTTGTCCCCCTATCTGTTTAATTTGTACATTGAACCTCTGGCGAGGGTAATAAAGCAGGAGCAAATGATTGAGGGGATAAGAGTGGGATCCCAAGAGTTCAAATTCTCACTTTTTGCAGATGATCTGCTACTTCACTTAACCAATGGGGAGTGCTCTTTATCCTCTGCTTTACAAACTATTACTGAATTTGGTGAAGTATCAGGTTATAAACTGAATAAGAATAAAACTATTGCTTATCCCCTTTCAGTCTTGGTGACTAGGAAGCAAGTGGTAGCTTTAGGCCTCCAATGGGAGAAAAATTCAATAAATTATTTAGACATAAAACTAACTAGAGATCTTGATAAATTAAAAGACCCTCATTTTGTTCCTCTCTTAAAAGGTATTAAGGAGGACTTGTCAAGGTGGAAAAAACTTCCCCGATCATTCTGGGGCAGAACAAATATTCTTAAGATGGAAGTTTTACCTAAACTATTTTACCCCCTGAACAGTCTGGCCACCTACCTCCCTAAAGTCACCTTTAAAATAATTCATAGGTTATACTCTGATTTTATATGGAATGGTAACCCCCCATGTAGAGCCTACTGGAAACTCACTGGTCCAAGATGAAAAGTAAGATTTCAACTTCCAGATTTTGTCTTTATTATTTAGCCATACATGTAAGTAGATTCCTAAATTGGATCACATCCTATACAGAACCTCCTTTAAATACACCCTGGCTGCAGCTAGACGTAGGGCAGGTCAAAGGAGAATGGGTGTCCTTACAGGCCCTCCTATATTGTCTATGGAAGACAGTTCCTACTCAGCTTTAGGAATCCCCAATTGGGTGGAGTATCAAGGCCTTCCACCAGTTCTGCAACCTTAATCATCTACATACAAGGAAGGATGTCTCCCAACCCCTTTATAAGAATCCTAACTTAAGAATTGGAAATAAAACTATCAGTTCCAAGACCTTACCAATACAAACAATGATTAGTCTGAAAGGGTTCTTGCAAGGAACCTCACTTCCTTCTATTCATCAGTTGCAGAACACATGGAAACTCCCTATAAAAAAAACTTGTTCTACCTTACCCAGGTCCACCATTGCCTTAAAAACTTCTTAGGTAAGCTCCCTTGGGTAGACAAAATGGACCCCCTCCTATTACTCCTTTTGGATTTAGCAAAGAAAGTAAGGCCTGTCTCTAAACTCTGTAAAGCGATAGTTAATAATTAATGGCAAAATCACGCTTCAGTGGCCTATTACTGGAAATATAACATGGCCAACCCTCCCACAGATATTCAATGGCAGTCTATTAGGATGGATACCTTCAAGTTAATTAAACAAGACAGATTTAGAAATATCCACTTTAACATCTTACATAACTTATATTTTACACCTAACAAACTGTACAGAATGGGTAAACTACCCTCCCCAGGATGCCCTGACTGTAGTGCTCCAATTGCTTCACTCTGTCACAAGCTATGGTCTTGCTCCAAGATTTCTAAGTTTTGGGAATTAGTTAAAAGACACATTTCTGATTATTTACCTATATATTCATATTTTACAGAAGAAATATGCCTATTAGGACTCTTCTCAGGGGTCCCTACGCCTTCTCTGAAAGTACAAATAGCCTTGGGCCCGCATATTCAAACTGCGCCCAAAAAGTGCGCAACAGTAGGAGCAAGTGCAAGTCCACTGTGCCCACATGCAAGAAGTGCGATATTCAAAAACTGTGCAGGCCAAGATGTGCCTGCGGCACACAACTGAATATCACGCCACCTGTGCCGTAGTGCAGCCAGGGATGTGCAGTTGCGCATTTCAGATGCACCATAGTGCCACAAGGGATGATCAGTGGAGCAGTCCAGATGTGCCATAGCACAACCAGGGATGCCCCGTGGAGCAGGGCAGCAATGCAACAGCACAACCAGGGATGCACAGGGACAGGATGCAGGGGCCCACCACCCATGCCACAGATGGGAAGAGGAACACACAGCAGAACAGACATCGCCCCAAACACCCCATGCACTACACAACCGGGGGAGATCTGGAATAGCCACCAGCCCATGGATACCAGCAACCAACCCACAGCTGGGGCATGGTGCCCCAGCACACCCCCTGGCAAGCTGTGACCAGCACACAAGGAGGGCAGACCACCCTGTGCCACACCATCCCACCAATGCAGAGCACACCCTGCACCACGATCCCCACACACCCTTCCCAGGAGTAGCGCCCAACAGTGCAGGACACCCCATGCATGCCACCACCCCCACTGTGACAATGCAACCCTGTGCACCACAGAGCCATGCAAGGCAGCCCCACCATGTGCACCCTGCAGTGGGTGGCAGCAGACAGTGATGCAACAACAGCATACACAGTGCCACCCTGCATGTCCCCCCCAGGTACAGCTGAGAGACTGACCATGCATTGGCACATGAGGTACCCCACATGCGACAGGGCATGCCCTGGACCCCACTACCTATGGTACAGCACCCTGCACACCCTCCCAAGGACACATCCCATCCCAGCACTGACCACAACAGCCAGCACAGACACACACAGTGTTGCATGGAAGCATGCACAACACAGGATGCAACACAGTGCATGGACAAACACCCACCCATACCCAAGGGCACACCAACACAGGAACATGGTAGCGGGTCAACCAAGCCACTGGCATGTGGCCACGGCAGCTGCGTACACGCGTCCAGCACCCCTACATGGCAAAGGTGTGCCAGCCACCCTGCGCAGGCACCACGAGGCTGTATGCCACCAGCATGTGGCCGGAGCACAAGTGACAGACACTAGAGCACATCCCCTGCAACAGACACAAGCGACAGCATGGAGGGGGGATAACAACAGCGGAGGCCACAGTGCCACCGGAGGCAGACGTGCACCATACTGGTGATGGGAGGCAACCTGGCATTGTGCCGGGTACAGTGGTTGTCCAGCATGGACAGCCACCACTGACATGCCAGCAGACCATGCATATCACAGACATGCAAGGGTGTCAGCTGCACAGGCCATGGATGGTCTGACAGTGGTGCCATGCACACAGTGCATGTACTGTGGACCACTGCACACACAGGCATCCAGTGCACAGAGAACAACACACAAACCACAGACAGTGACTGATCCCCCCGCCCACACCATAGGCAGTTCCCTTCTGGACACACACACACATGCCCAATGCTTGCACCACCCCTGACGCCATGCACACCACTGCAGCTGAGCACCTGTAGCCCGCTGCAAATCAGAGAACACCACAGTTGTCATAACAAAACAAATGTATTAAAAAGAGGTACGCAACAAAACTATTTACAAATATTTACAATGGGGAAGGGCCACATACCAGGTGGGGGCAGGTAAGGGGGCAGGGGTCAACATATAGGAGAGGGAAGAAGAGGTGTGAGGGTGGGTCCAGGGGGGTAAGGTGTTTCCAGGGGCATGGATGGCCTATCATCCACCCCGCTCATCATCCATGTGGCGCCGACGTGTCCTCTGCCTCCTGACCCTGTGCCGGTCCATTCTCTGGAAGAACTCCAGGGATGCCCTTGCTAACTGCAACAACTCCTGCAGTCCCCTCTCTATGGCCAGAAGTCACCATCCACCTAGGACAAGGGAGCAGAGCCAATACGTGTGACTGTCCAGTCGCCTGCAGCCCACCCATTGTGCATGGCATACAGCCATGTACCACGCCCCTGTGATGGTGTGCGACCACCCACAGTGACTGCGTCCACAAGACCTGCCTACCCAGGCACCCACAGCCATGCAGACCACTGCACACACCCACCACCCATGTCCCACACAGCACCACTGTGGCCGTACAGTGACTTGGCTATGAGGTGTGAAGGCAGTGGCACAGCCATGTACCCGATGCACGCATGGACCACCATTGATGCACTCCCAGACATGCAGTGCCACTGGAAAGTGCTGACTGTAACAAGTTGCGTGCATAGCAATGGTGTCAATGGATGGTGGCCATGCCCCACTGCCCACCCTGTTACACAGCATGCAATAGTAATCATGGATGTACGGCACTCACCATCATCAGGCTGGTCCCTGCGCCTCTGTGGACCTTCATCCCTCCCAGCCTGCTGGTCCTCCTGGCAGCACCTCCTCTCTCTCGCCTGCCTGCGCTCCTCTGGGCCTAAGGTGCAAACATGGAGAGAGGAACATCAGTACAATCCAGTAGCAAAGTCCCCCCAACCCCATTTGTGTGCAATCCCACACAGCCATACCCATCCACCCCCCCACCCTGATACCACCACCACGGCCAACACTGGACGGCCCCCCCATGTGCCGGACACATGCAACTGTGATACCCGTATGGACGTTAACAGTGTATGGATGGGGCACCTACCTGGCCATGGCACCGTGCCCCTCCTGGCACGTCCCCACAGGTGGGCAAGCATGTCCGGATCCCTGCACCGTAGGTCCCTGTACCTGTGGCGACACTGCTCGGCCATGCACCCGATTCCCGTGGCCTCCTCCAGCACAACTGCCACCTCCTCCCACACTGCACTCCTGGCCCTGTCCAGGGGTGCATCACCATATAGTGCTCCAGCATGGGGCTCTACAATGGCCACCAAATTGGTCAATTCAACCTGGCTCCACATAGCAGCCCTTCTCCATGCCATCTCAACAGATAGTTGGAGTCAAAATGGCGCTCGGCAGCACGGTCCGCCACATGCAGATGCTGTGCAGTACAGCGCTACCATTCCCTATCATGCTGTCACTGAACAGTGCGAGAGTGGTGCACCCATGCGGACGCATGGCACCTAGGGGGCAGAGGTCGGGCACAGGGTCAAGGGTCTCTCGCACATGGACAGCCACAGTGCGATTGGAACCCAATGCGTGTAGTGCGATTGGATGCCTGTGTGCCATCTCCTGTAGCAGCCTACTGTGCTGTGGCCCCAGTGCGCCTACGGCACCCCAGTGCCACAGTGCCATATATGTGAACAGTGCAGTAGCACCACTGGCACAATGGTGGCCATGCCCTGCATTGTCTCCCGCACACAGCACGTCAGCAGCACGGCAGGCGTCTGCGTCATCACCCCGGACATGCACAGTTCAGTGTGTACTGCGCATGTCACAGAACTGCGCCCTTACCTGAGCATGTTCAACACAATTGCGCAAATCAGCTAATCAACCATTCAATGGTGCAGACACTGCATTTGCATCCACTTAAAAATTTGCCTTGCCTCATTTGCATGGGCTGCGCTATAAAAATGCGACAGTGGGCTGCACTGGCTATAGTCAGTTACTGCAGTCTATTGTGGTGAGTTGTATGCTGTTTGGGAGTGTGAACTGTGGTGTGTGGGACATGCATGGGACTGCACAGTCACAGGTAACATCTGTCATTCTCACAGGATGAATAATGACCGATCGTGAGGTGGAGGAAGAGGAACAGAGACGTGGGCGGAAGAGGAGGCCTAACTTCACCAAAGCAGAAACAGATGCCTTGTTTGAGGCCTACCTCGACCAGGAGCCGCTGCTCAGTGGATGCCAGGAAACACCACAGGCCCATGCTGCTGCATGGGAAGAGGTGGCACGTGCCATCAACCTGCATGGCAGCCACCAGCGGTCCATGCAGGAGTGCAAAAAGAAGATGGGCATGGACAGGCGGAGGATTAAGGAGAAGATGGCTGCCATCAGGGCAACATGGTCTGCGACTGGTTGGGGACAGCCGGACGTGCAACGCCTGACCCCACAAGAACAGCAGGTTGCTGGCAGCATGCAGCTTTGTGCCATTGAGGGTGTTCCGGGTGGTGGATTCCAGATGGGTGGTAGCCCGTCACTGCATGGTAGGTCCTGGTCTGTCAATGGGGGGGGACAGGGTAGAGCAGATACATTAATGCTACTGTTTTTCCCTTACAGCTCCTGAGCATCTACATGGGTCAGCAGTGGTGGGCTTGTCCACTGAGGGTGGTAGCATGGAGATAGAGGAGGGCTCATCCACTTCCACAGGCATACGAGGGTCAGGGCAACAGTGGGCCCGCCTGGACATCCGGACTGATGTTGGTGGAGCAGGTGTGGAGGAGGCCCTGCCCGTGTCCCAGCATGCCGGCATCCATGGAGTGTCAGTGGCTCAGTAGGTAGCACACTCGCCTCTGAGGCCGGGAGATCAGAGGGCTGTGGGTTCAGTTCCCACATCTGGCACTTTGGTTAATATCCCAGTACTGACACTGTAGTGCAGCATGAGAGGGGTGCTGCACTTCTGAGGTGCCGTCTTTCGGATGAGACATTAAACCGAGGTCCCAGCTGCCTGGATTGGTGGTAGTTCAGGTGGATGTTAAAGATCCCATGGCACTTATCGAAAAGAGTAGGGGAATTTCCCCGGTGTCCTGGCCAAATTTCCCTCATTCACTAAAAAAAAATACCACCAACAGCTTAATCTTGTTCAAGGTCAGTTGGCATTCATCTGTATCCCCCTCCCCCCGGGTCGTGCCTGAAAATAGGCAGGATTTGTCTAGTGCACTTACCCGGTCAACAAAAGCTAAATAAATAAATAATGGATGCCAGCATGCTGAGCATCGGGCTGGTGCCAGATCCGTCACTTATGGTGATAGAGCTAACTTCATGGGCAGTGATACTTGTGGGCCACAGGATGGCCACACAGCAGGTGACATCACGGGCATGGCCGTGGGTGGTGCCACCGTGGAGGCCTGCGTGACATCACAGCCCCAGCCTGTGCCTGTCTGCATCAGTGGGGCAGCACTGGTGTGTGTCCAGGACAGTGGGGCTGTTGCAGCCACTGCAGTGGCATCGTTGAGCCCTGGAGAGCGTCAGCCAGAGGGGCAGTGTCAGCAGTCAGCCAATGGCCAAGGGGGTACAGTGTCAGGGGGCGGTGTCAGTGCAATGCCTGTGGACATGCCCAGGCCTGGCCCTGGTGTGCAGCGCCCACCCTCAAGGGGTGCTGACCATCAGGGCTGCGAACACCATGAGGGACAGCATGCCGATCAGGCAGATGACCTCTTAGATGAGCACACCCGCATACTCCAAGCATCAGTCAATCAGCAGATGCGGCTTGTCACGGTGGTGGATGCACTCAGTGCGGCTCTGCACCAGGCAGAGAAGCGGCACAGTAGAGACACTGCTCTGCTCCTGGCAGGGATGGTCCGGATGCGGGAGGATGTGACCACTGCCATTGACAGGCAGACACAGGCAATCACAGCTGTCATGGCCACAATGGGCACACAGTTATTTGCCAATGCGTCGCAGACACCGTGCAGTGTAATTTCCACCCCCATTCCCGGTGTCGTGCGACACCCTCATTGTCGACACCAGGTTCAGCTGTGGGTATCCTGATGTTCGGTGCGCTGCAGACCCCTGCGCGAGCCCAGTCATGTTCAAGCAGTGGAACCCCTTGGGGACCATCGGTGCCACCCCATGAGGCCATTGGTCAGTCTATCACTGCTGGCAGGTCTCTGCGGTGCCGCCCATGCATCCGTGGCAGCCATGGCACTGTGGCGCATGACTGACCTGTCTCCCAGCATGGCTACTGTCTGATACTGCCCTGTGTGCATTGTGTTGTTCAACATGCAATGCATGGGTGGGGTACCCGGCCCTGCACGCACGCACACGTTCCATCTGCATACCCTCCTGGCTGCTGTCCGCTGTGGCATGTGCATGATGATGCCTGTGTTGTGCTATCCACCACTGTGCAGTGGTGCCCAGTGTCTGACACATGCACAATGACAGGCACTGGGCGTGGTGGTCTGCAGACGTGTGTGTGGCTAGGGGTGGCGGTCGGGGTCGGCATGCTCCTACCCTTTGTACATGTCTTGTGAGGTGTGTGTGTGTGTGTGTGTGTGTGTGTGTGTGTGTGTGACCGCGTGACGTGTTAGACCTTGCCCATCCATGACGGCGTGTGCGGTTCCATGCTCGGCTAATTCCCTTAACGACATGAACCACTGGTGTTTGTCCATGCATGTTTGTGGGTTGTGCCTTTGCCCCTGGTGGTTGCACATGGCCCCATGACTTACCTGGGTTGGTTGTAGTGCTCCTCTGTGATGGTGTCCCAGTGCAGATGTGCCATCCGGATCAGTTGGGGATCCCTTCGACCAAGGGGGGGCTGCCCATCACCATCTTCACCAGCGTCCTCATCGTCCCCATCGCTGTCCCTCTCTTTGACCTGCACGGCTATCCCACAGTCGTTGACCATGTTGTGCAGGATGCAACAGGCCAGGAATAGCCTGCAGGCCTTTGAGGGGCTGTACTGTAGGGCACCGCCAGACGTGTCCAGGCAACGGAAATGTGCCTTCAGCATCCCGAACACCCACTCGATGACATTGCGTGTGGTGGCATGTGCCTCATTGTAGCGTTGCTGCGATGGGGTCGCGGGCCGCTGGTATGGTGTGAGCAGCCAGGGATGGAGTGGGTATCCACTGTCACCTGTGTGTAGAGGGTGGACATTAGTTTGGTGATCAGTGTCAACCTGCCTTGGGTCATCAAGGCCAATACCCATATCACCTCTGACTATGCCCCTCCCAAGCTCCATGTCTTTCTGCATGCTTTGCATACTCTCCCACTAGGTGGCCAGTGGGGATATCCCCACTCTCGAACCTGTGGCACAGTGCTGACTGGTGCCAGATGAAGGCATCATGTGTTCCCCCAGGGTGCATGGCACAGACATTGATTATGCGCCACCGGGCATCGCACACCACCTGGCAGTTGATGCTTGCATACCCCTTCCGATCCACATATGCAGCCCCTTCGGGGCCAGGTGGTGTGTGGATGGCCACATGGGTGCAGTCTATTGCCCAGAGCATGCCAGGCATACATGTTACCCTGTGGAACTCCTGTATGTTTGCTGTGTGCTCCGCCGGTGTGCTGGGGAAATGGATGTATCCCACAGCATGTGGCAGCAGTGCGCTGAGGAATTGGGTGAGGTGGCATAACGCGGCCGACTGGGTTATGCCTGTCATGTCCCCTGTTGGTCTCTGGAAGGTATCCATGGTGAGCAGGCACATGTAAGCTGTCACTTGGTCTCCACTGACAGAGCATGGCTCCGTCGTGTGGGTGCCTGCATCACATCACTGCACAGCTCACAGAGCCACCTCAGAATTGCCCAGTTCAGGCGGTACCGGCCCACGATCTCAGTATCAGTGTACAACTCAAAGCTGGTGCAGGCTCGGTACTGCCTGTTGGGGGCATACCACTGACGGGCCCTTCCACGGCCGTGCCCCCTGCCTGCCTTCTCCCCCTAATAACTGCCTCCATCTGGATGGTGGCACTGGCCATGTCCCTGGCTTGTGTTTCCCCCCGGCAGCTGTTACTGTGTTCCCCCCCTGCTGTCCTTGCTGCTACTTCCCCTGCACTGGGAACACCTCCCTGTAGTGGCCTCAGTGCTGTGTGGCACTTCCCCCTTTTGGACTGCACTGTGGCAGTGGATCCCCACACCTTCCCTGTTCCTGGGGGTTCCAGGTGCTCTGTCTCTGTCCTGCCCTGTCCTGCTCTCAGTGTTTGGTGCCTGTGTGGCTGCCTACGGTTCAGCAACATGTGCCTTCCCTGTAGCGTTCTTGTGCCTCTCTCTTGTTCCTTTTTATTTTGGCTCATTTCTGCTATCGTGCAAATTCCTCTTGCTCTCCTATTGCGCATGGCGCATGTTGTTGAATATTGCACTGCGCCATTTATGTATGGTTCCTCCCCCTTCAGTTGTGCATGCATTCAGTATCATTGCGCTCTTGCACAGTGTGATTTTGCCTCCAGCTGAATATCGCAGAATGGCGCATTTTTGGACTTGCACTGGCACATCCCTATTGCACATGGCGCAACCCTTTTGAATATCTGGGCCATGCTGTCCATCGTCACTAAACTTCTAATCCTTAGACATTGGAAAGTTCCACGGGTTCCTTCCTTTCGAGAATGGTGGTCAGAGTTTCTGATTGCCTTAAATGCAGAAAGGAGCATAGCCAATGCCACTAACTCATGGGCAAGATTCCAAAATTATAGGAACCCCTTTTTCTCAGACTTAAAAGACAAATTTGGATATTTGTATCTCTGCGTCACTGAGACAAATTATTGTCTTGTTAATGGAGAATGAGTACTATGGAGATGATTAATGATACTTTATGAGGACTAAGACCTTTTATTTTCTGTCAACTTGGGGATGTGCTTGGGGTGGGTTATTTTCTTTTCTTTTTTATGGGGGGAGGAGGGGGAGGGGAGATTAGGTTATCCTTCCTTTTCCTTTGTGTAAGTTATTTAGTTTGTTATTCTGTGTGTGATGTTTATTGTGATCCCCATGACGGGGAACCAAGAATATACACCGTGTATTTTGTCAAAGATTTCACCCTTCTGTATTAAGTGAAAAAAGAAAATAAATAGTTGCAAAAAAAAAAAAAAAGAAGCAGTTACAGGTAGGGGAGGTGAGATTTCAAAGGATGGAGGAGAGGGTATGAAGGGAAGTGACATTTCAGGTGGAGGCTGGAAGTGAGTTCCAGAGCTTGGGGAAGCAGCGGAAGAAGGCGACCTGGCCTGCTGAGGAATACCTGGTAGGGATGGCAAGGGAGTGAGCTTCTAAAAGAGAGGGATGAGTGTGTGGGGGTGGTGGTGAGAGGGAGGATGAGAGGTAGGAGGGGAGGGCATCGAACTAGACTTTACCCTGGTGCTTGAAGACAGAGCTTGTCTGGATTGTGAATATCTGCTTCTGGTATGTTTCTGTGGAATTCTGTCCCACTGTTCCACAGAAAATGGTTAAGTCATAGGGATTACAATCTCTGAAAAGAAAATATAATGCAATTGTAATTCCATGCCTGTTCTATTGTACAGTAATACAATATTTACAAGCAAAAACTATAAATGAAATACATAAATAGAAATATACATTTTACACTAATGCTAGTAAAAGTTCTGCATTTAGATTTATGCCTATTCTTCAGTAGAAACATAGAAACATGAACTTTGATGAAAGATGAGGACTGCTTGGCCCACCTAGTCTGCCCATTTCCCTACCTACAGGATAGGCTGCAGATCCTAGTTAACCAACAGCCTATTTCTTCCTACCCCCCACAAGAATTGTCTTATGTCTGTCCCATGCATTCTTGAATTTTCCCACAGTTTTAGACCCCACAACCTCCTCAGAAAGGCTGTTCCATGCATCCACTACCTTCTCTGTGAAAAAATACTTCCTCACATTGCCCCTGAACCGTCCCCCCATCTTTAAATTGTGTCCCCTTGTTCTTGCACATCTCTTTTTCTGAAAGATGCTACCCTCTTGGACTTTGTTGATTCCACTGATGTACTTAAAAGTTTCTATCATGTCCCCCCTCTCCCTTCTTTCCTCAAGGGTATACATATTAAGCTCCTTTAGTCTCTCCTCATACGGCTTCTCTTGCAGATCCTGCACCATTTTAGTTGCCTCCTCTGGACTGCCTCTATCCTGTCTATGTCCTTCTGAGATGGGGTCTCCAGAACTGGATGCAGTACTCCAGATGGGGTCTCACCAACTGTCTGTACAGAGGAATAACAACTTCCTGTTTTCTACTGGTGATGCCTCTCCCTATGCATCCCAGTATACCCCCAGCCCTCCCTACTGCCTTCTCACATTGCTTGCTAACCTTAAGGTCATCTGATATGATTACCCCCAGGTCCCTTTCCTTTTTAGTTGTTGTTACTACCCCCCACATTGTGTAATCTTCCCCTGGGTTCTTGTTTCCCAGGTGCATTATTTTGCACTTCTTTGCATTGAATCCTAGCTGCCATACTTCTGACCATTCCTCCAACCTTGCCAAGTCCCTTCTCATCTTTTCCACGCCTCCTTGTGTATCAACCCTGTTGCAGATCTTGTGTCATCTGCAAAAGTCATACTTTTCCTTCCAGTCCTCTGCAATGTCACTTATAAAGACATTAAAAAGGACTGGGCCCAGTACTGAACCCTGTGGTACCCCACTAGTAACCCCTCTTTCTTCAGAGTGGACTCAATTTACAATTACCTTCTGTGTCCTGTTGTCCAGCCAATCTTTTACCCAGGCTACCACCCTGGGACCCACTCCCAGGCTGGTTAATTTGACTATTAATCTTTTGTGTTGGACTGTGTCAAATGCCTTACTAAAGTCTAGGTAGGCCATGTCCACAGTCCCGCCCTGCTCTGCTACTTTGGTCACCCAGTCAAAGAAATCTATTAGATTCGTCTGACATGACCTTCCTGCTGTGAACCCATGCTGCCTTGGGTCCTGTGCCCCACTGGCCTCTAGGTACTCAATTATTCTTTCCTTCAGAAGTGACTCCATCACTTTCCCTACCACAGAGGTCAAACTGACAGGTCTGTAGTTTCCTGCCTCTGTCTTGGTCCCACTTTTGTGAAGGAGAATCACATCTTCCTTCCTCCAGTCCTCGGGTACCACACCATAATCCCATGATTTATTAAAAAGAGTAGTCAGTGGTTTCACTAGTTCCCCCCTTAATTCTTTTAGAATTCTTGGATGAATTCCATCAGGCACCATTGCTTTGTCCACCTTCAGTTTTAGGAGTTCTTGCAGAACTCTTTCTTCTGTGAAAGGGCTGGGATCGACCCCCCGCCCATCAAGAGTGCTTCTGTTAATTGGATTAGGCACGTCCCCCTCCTCTTTTGTGACTACTGAGCAGAAATATCCATTCAGTATCCCTGCTTTTTCAATGTCCCCCTCTGCCCACCCACCATTCATTCTATTCAGCCTCACTATCCCTCCTTTTGTCTTTCTAGTCTCTCTGATGTACCTATAAAAGGTTTTATCCCCCTTCTTAACCGAGTTGGCTATCTTTTCCTCAGTTTGGGCCTTTGCTATTCTGACTTCCCTCCCTGCTTCCTTCTGCCTTAACTGGTACAGCTCTCTGTCCTGCTCCTTCTGTGTTTCCTTATACTTCCTGAATGCTATCTTTTTCTCTCTGACTTTCCCAGCCACCTCTTTTGAGAACCATAGTAGCTTTTTCTTTCATTTTGATTTGTTTATTTGCTTCACACAAAGGCTTGTTGCCTCTGTGATGGCAGTTTTGATGATTCCCCATTGTTGTTCCACCCCTCCTTCTAGCCTTTTTGCTAGTGCTTTTCTGAGGCACTCTCCCATCTTGCCAAAGTCAGCCCTCCTGAAGTCCAGTACCCTCACTTTTGTATGGCTAGACTCTGTCGCTGAGTTTAACGTGAACCACACTGTTTGATGGTCACTGGTTCCCAGATGGCAACCCACTTCTATATCTGAGATCCTCTCACTGCTCCCATTTGAGAGTATGAGGTCTAAGATTGCTCCCTCATGAGTGGGTTCTGAAACTTGCTGTCTGAGGCCTGCCACCTATAGGGCATCAAGAATGGCCCTGCTCTTGGATGTGGCTGCAGCAAATGTGCTCCAGTTAACATCTGGAATATTCAGGTCTCCCATCAACAGTATCTCCCTTCTCTGCCATCCTAAGAATGCCTTCTATCATATCCTTGTCCATTCCTCCCTGACATGGGGGTCTGTACACAACCCCTGTGCTGATTGCAGTGCTTTCCAGTCTCCAAGGTGACCCACAGTGCCTCCTCTCCTCCCTGTTTACTCTTTTGTTCAGTTGCTTTTATCCTTTCCTTACATAGAGAGCTACCCTCCCCTCTTCTCCCCTGCCTGTCTCTCCTGTAGGTTATGTACCTGGTATGTTAACATCACAGTCATGGTTCTCTGTGTACCATGTTTCTGTGACTGCAATGATATCCAGGCATCCCTCTTCCACTAAGGCCATCAGCTCAGGAGCTTGTTGCCCATACTACGGCATTGGTACTCAGTACCCTCCATTTACTGATGGCCTTACTCCTTTTTTCCCCATCCCTGTCCTTCTTGCCTTTGTCACTTTCCCTGTTTACCCCTGCCCTTCTCCCTATCACCACCTCTATGTTGGTGTTTACCACACTTACTACCATGATTTTTTTTGGGGGTGCTAGGATTTCCCTGCTCCTTTCCAGTGCCTCCCCCTTGGCTAGTTTAAATGCTAGCCAAAGAAGCATTTAAACCTATCACCTAGGATCTTGGTTCCCCTCCTGGACAGATGCAGCCCATTATGCCAGTATAGGCTTGCATCACTCCAGGTGGACCCCCAGTCCCCAATGAAGCCAAATCCCTGAGCTCTACGCCAGATTTTCAACCACTGATTGAATCCCATGGTGCGGAACACCCTAGCCTCTTCTACGCCATAGATGGACAGCACCTCCGAGAAGGTTACCGTGCGTGCTACTTGTCTAAGGCCCCTCCCCAATTCCACAAACTCTTCCTGCACTGCTCTATTCCCTTTCTTAGCCTGGTCATTTGTCCCTAGGTGGACAATGACATCCAGCTCCCTCCCTTGTGCAGCTGCTCTGGCAATCCTGAGGATTCGCCCCTGTCCCTCCAAGCCATGGCACCAGGCAGGCACCTACCTCCTTTCCCTTCCTCCCCAGTTCTACCTTCCTAACAATGGAGTCCCCCACCAGGAGTTGTTTCCTTCCCCTGTGGGGTCCCATGCCACCCTCCTGTGGGTCTCCTTTGTGGAGGTTCACAGCATCCTCCTTGGTCTCCACTGCAGGTGCCTCCATAGAGGAATAACACTTTGCCAGAATGGCATAGGAATTGTGGAGAGGTACAACTGGAGGGATGCACCTCTGTTCCACCACCCTCACCCTCCCTGAGCCCACTGTGGTCCAACCGATCCTCTTTCTTGGCAACCTCTGAGGCAATGGCAGTGGCACTGGTGGTCCCTGGATGGAAGAGAAGGTCCCACAAATCCTGGCCAACTCAGCCTGGAGATGAGCAGCCTCCTCCCTCAGCCCAGAGAGGTGCCTGCAGATGGGACAACACCGCATCCTCCAGAATGTCTCCCGGAAGACTGCTGCTCCACAGCCACTGCACTGCAGCACTCAAATCATGTCTTATTTCTGGCCCCTTAACTGTTGTTTGAAGTCCTTACTCTTTCCTCTGTTTTTTTTTCTTTCTCTTCTCTCTCTATTTACTTTCTGCCTCTGTGCCCTGTAAACTCCTGATTGTCCTGTTCTGAGACAAGAATATCCTATATTTCTCAGTAGACCCCTTACTTGCTCAGAGGCAGACCTCCAGCAGCTAGAGGGGGCCGGAGAGCTACTCTTGCCCTTCTAGGATGGTGGATCTTTGGTGGCTCTGTGACCACTCATTTCCTGCTCCCAAACAGGAAGTTCCTGTTGTCAGTCAAATCCTGTGCCTATAAAAGTAGAACTAGCTTTGGGTGGGAGGGTGTACAATATAGTCCCAGTAGAGAAGTCCAGTCACACAGCACTCCTTCCTCCTGGTGTCTTCTGCCAAGCTACTAACAGAATCTTTCTAAGGCAGTCTTTAAGTTTAGCTTCCTTCTAGCTAAGCCACTCCCCCTATTTACTAGATCTTTCTACAAGTAATTTAAACTGCACAGCTATCAAGCCCTTTCAATCACCTGAGATTTACACCTAGATAACTGTTCAGATAATCATTCAGTTCAGTTAACTCAGACAAACACACTGATTTTTTTTTTCTTGTTTTGTTTGTTAGTTTGTATTTTTACCCTAAATTAAAGGTCCAAGTACAAGAGTTCTACTTCTTTAGTCCCAGTAGAGAAGTCCAGTCACATAGCACTCCTTCCTCCTGGTGTCTTCTGCCAAGCTATGAATAAAACACTGCACACAAAAATAAGTCCACTTCTTATATTGCCTTTAGTAAAATTCATGCTATTTATAGTGACAATTCTGTTCATGTACTATAAGAAAGAATGGAGGAAAAATCTGTAAAGAAAAAAACAATCTGGGCACTATGCTAATTGGAGGGGAACAAAAGATGATTTATTCCATCAGGTGATGATGCACAACATGTTTAATTTTCCCAGTGCCAGGTACTCACACAAGACCCAATGCATTTCATGTAAAAAATAAGACACTGTTGGAGTAAACCTCCATTTGTTACCTTCCAAGTAGGTGTAGTATGTTTTTCCCTTACTGGTTGAACATAGAACCATTGATCCCAGCTGCAATCCTTACGCCTTCCCTAAAAGTACAAACAGCGATGGTGTCCATGGTCACCATAAACGTCTAATTCTTAGATGCTGGAAGATTCCATGGGCTCCTTCCTTTCGAGAATGGTGGTCAGAGTTTCTGATTGCCTTGAATGTGGAAAGGAGCATAGCCAATGCCACTAACTCATGGGCAAGATTCCAAAATTATTGGAACCCCTTTTTCTCAGACTTAAAAGACAAATTTGGATATTGACAATGTATCTCTGCATCACTGAGACAAATTATTGTCTTGTTGTTGGCTAATGGAGAATGAGTACTGTGGAGATGATAATGGTACTTAACGAGGACTAAGACCTTTTATTTTCTGTCAGCTTGGGGATGTGCTTGCATTGGGTTATTTTCTTTTCTTTTTTGGGGGGAGGAGGGGGAGGGGAGATTAGGTGATCCTTCTGTTTCCCTTGTATAAGTTATTTAGTTTGTTATTCTGTGTGTGATGTTTACTGTGATCCCCATGATGGGGAACCAAGAATATACACCGTGTATTTTGTCAAAGATTTCTGTATTGACTGAAAAAAGAAAATAAATAATTGCAAAAAAAAAAAAGAAGCAGTTACAGGTAGGGGAGGTGATATTTCAAAGGAGGGAGGATAGGGTATGAAAGGAAGTGACATTTCAGGTGGAGTCTGAAAGTGAGTTCCAGAGCTTGGGGAAACAGTGGAAGAAAGTGACCTGGCCTGCTGAGGAATACCTGGTAGGGACAGCAAGGCAGCAAGCTTCTAAAAGAGAGGGATGAGTGTGGGAGGGGTGGTAAGAGGGAGGATGAGAGGTAGGAGGGGGTACTGAACTAGACTTTACCCTGGTGCTTGAAGACAGAGCTGGTCTGGATTGTGAATATCTGTTTCTGGTATGTTTCTGTGGAATTCTGTCCCACTGTTCCACAGAAAATGGTTAAGTCATATGGTTTACAATCTCTGTAAAGAAAATATAACGCAATTGTAATTCCATGCCTGTTCTATTGTATAGTAATACAATATTTACAAGCAAAAACTATAAATGAAATACATAAATAGAAATCTACATTTTGCACTAATGCTAGTAAAAGTTCTGCACTTACATTTACAGTATGCCTATTCTTCAGTATACGAATAAAACACTGCACACAAAAATAAGTCCACTTCTTATATTGCCTTTAGTAAAATTTATGCTGTTTATAGTGACAATTCTGTTCATGTACTATAAGAAAGAATGGAGGAAAAATCTGTAAAGAAAAAAACAAACTGGGCACTATGCTAATTGGAGGGGAACAAAAGATGATTTATTCCATCAAGTGATGATGATGCACAACATGTTTAATTTTCCTAGTGCCAGGTACTCACACAAGACCCAATGCATTTCATGTAAAAAACAAGACACTGTTGGAGTAAATCTCCATTTGTTACCTTCCAAGTAGGTGTAGTGTGTTTTTCCTTTATTGGTTGAACATAGAACCACTGAGCTCAGCTGCAGTCTCTCCTTCCTGTTTTAAGGGACAAAACAGATGTTTACTAAAAACTCCACAGGGTATTTATTGGTGAAATTTCATGAAGCATTTAAAATATTTCTATGGAACATTTTGGAAGCAGACAACCAATTTTATTGGTAGTCCATTGGTAGAATGTTTTCATTCTATACACCTCTCATTGAAGCCCTTGGTAAACAAATCAGTTAACAGAATAGGCTACTATTGCTTGATACCTAGTTTATCATGTCTTGCTTCTTACATAAAATGAGCTATTTCATCATTCTTTAAGAATTATCCAAGTCTAGATTTATTCAGCTTTAAAAAATAAATATAAATTCTTATAAAGTCCAAAACATTGCATCGTGGTCCAGTCATGGTAGCCAGAGAGATCACTCTATTTTTAAGGCAATGCAATTAACTGATATGTAACCTAACCTACTCTTTATGTCAGAAATGTGGTACCCAATTCATGGATTACCCAGCCACAGGAAGGAAATGTTAAAATATTGCCACAAAACAAGGCAAGGGCAAGGCAAGGCAGACTTTATTTATAAAGCACCCTTTCTTGAAGGCTCACGACCAAATACACATCCCCAAATGTCTAAATTCACACATCGGAATATGCATCAATATCTGCCAGTGCCAACATATCCTAAGGATGAGCTTTAAGAATCTTTCCCCCACCCAGCACCACAACATGAAGAAGTATACCTTGAAATAACCACACCATATTTCTGAATGATTTCATGCCAGACATAGTTCTACACCATATTCCAAACATTCATGCTACAGCATGTTCAAAATATTTTCCAATCAGCAATGGATGGAGCATTCTTTCCTATTGCTGCCACTTTTAGATGTAGCTGATAGGGTCCTTGAGGTATACCCCAAAAGTTGCTCACCATAGTAACAACGGTTCTTATAAGAATAAAATATGTAATCTTGACAAATGGCATCTCCCACAGTGGGGTCACCCTGGAGACTGAATGGAACATAAATCCTGGTGACTGATTAGAACATAATTCTAGTCATAGCACCGTTATGCTTACAAAACCTATCTCAAAGAAGTAATCGTATAACTGATCATGCATCATACTTAATCAATGGATTCTGAAGCACTGTTAGCCTCAGTTCAGAAGAGGGTGTAAGGTTGGGTTTGTAGGGATTGTATGTCCACCACTTAAAATAACTATTTCTACTCTAAGTCATTGTTTCTTCTGTAACTATAAAGAAAGAAATGTACTGTAGAATCCTCCCAAATGGCAGACTCATTGCTGTAGCTGTGTGAAGGGTATTCACAGACTGTTTTGGGAAATAGTTCTGAAGAACAGACAACTCAGACCTAACATCATGTTTAATAAGGATATCCAGATTGTAATGATGTGTGAAAATGTGAGTAGAGGACTATGTGACTTCTCTTCAAAATTCCACAACTGCAACCTTCTTAGTCAAAGCTATTGGGGTTGCTGTTCTTCTCGTAGAATGTGATTTGATTCCTACTTGAGGCTCCATTTCCATTTTGGAGTAGCAAAATGAAAAGAGTGAAAAATCTATCTAGCTATAACAATTTTTGAGGCTGGTTAATCTTTAGCCACCACACCATACTGTATGTTACAAACAAATGGTGAAGAGCACATCTAATTTGCTCTGTGTTTAATCTGAAATAACTGACATCCCATTTTACATTCAGACAGTGAAGTCAGTGTTCACCTGTTCTTGAATGTGGTTTTGACAAAAACACAGGCAAGGATATGGACATATTCAAATGGAAAGGAGTTAACTACCCATGGCAAAAATGTTGCATTTGCCCTAAATTCAAATTTGTTTGTGGAAAACCTAACAGCATCTATGCACAATGCTTACAACTCACCATTTTTCAAGGCTGAAGCAATAGCTACAAAGAATAATGTATTTCATTTCTGATATATTAGTTCTGTAGAAACTATGTGCTCAGAAGGTAGGCTCATCAATTGCAACAATGCCAGATTGAAGTTTTATAGTGGGACTGGTTCTTTCACTTTTTGAAATACCTCTTGAAAATTAGATCTGATTCCAACATTCTTGCAGAAGTGTGTGAATTGTAAGCAGATATTGCTTCAGGTTTACTTTTCATGCTAATAGTTAAGCCCTTCTGCCTCAAGATCCATAAGGTATTTGAGTGCTAAATCGATATCTGCCACTAGAGATGTTGCAAAGTTTTAATTCGCTGGTGAAGTTCCAGCAAAGTTGGCAAATTCCCCTCCACAGAGTAATCTACAAGTTTTGCTACTAGCCTCAACATTTGCCTATGTGACTAAACCCTTTTTTTTTTGCAGAAATTCAACACAAACAGTGGAATTTCACCCACAAATGGCAGAATTTCTGCCTTGAAATCACCCATCTCTATCTGCCACTAGTGACTGAACAGATTTACCTTATTACCAAGCTGAAAACCTTTTCCATTTTTAAGTGTGTTTTCTTAGAAGAAAGCTATCTTGCTGCTTTTAAAACCTCCCATACATTTTGAGAAACTGTATGTTCAGAAAATGTTAGCTCTTCAAGTGAAGAGAACAGAAATCTATCTAAACACTCTGCCCTAAAGGATTGTAAATGGGCCTTATCTCAGGGGGAGGACTATATTGAGCACCTTATGCAGATTCCTCAGTAAGGAGTACCAGGAATGTTTCACACAGTCTGTTACTATTAACATTATTGTTGTACTTGCCCGCCTTAATTTTAGTAGTACTTTTTATTCTACAGGAGATGGAGAACAGCATAAAAAAGCAATTTTCCCATGATATGTTGAGGGCATCCTTTGAATTTGCCATCATGACTGGAGGCCAGTATCAGAACAATGACAGTTTCTTGTTCTCCTAGCGTGTCAAAAAGTGTATACAAAATACAAACACATAAAGAAATCAGCAGGAAAAAGGCCATTTGGTCTATATAGTCTGCTTGTATTACAGGGTCTTTTGCTTAAGCTACTGGCCCTGACCCCTTTCCAATCCACTCTTCCCCTCAGTCTGCCCCTACCTTTACTCTTATTTTCCCCTTAGCTCTATCCAAGCCTCTCTTGAAGCCACCCTCCATCTTTGATGAAACCACCTCTTTTGGAAGCACATTCCAACCCTCCACCACCCTCTCTGTGAAGAAGTGCCTCCTAACCTCTCCCATAAACCACCCCCCATTCAACTTCAGACCGTGTCCCTTCATGTTCCACTTGTCACTAAGCTTAAAGAGACTGTCCCTATCCACCCTATTTATTCCTTTCAAATACTTGAAGGTCTCAGTTATGTCACCCCTCTTGCACTCTCCTCTCCTCCAAGGAGTACATATTCAGGGCCTCCAACCTCTCTTCATATGTTCTACCCTTCTGGCACCTAATCATCTTTATTGTCCTCCTTTGGACCCTCTCTAGCAGGTTAATGTCTTTTTAAGGTATGGGCACTAAAACTGTACTCTGTACTCCAGTTGCATCTTCATTAATGGCCTGTGCAAAGGCAGTATTACCTCCTCTCACCTGCTGTTGATTCCTGTGGCACTGCAGCCCAACATTTTATTTGCATTTTCTGCTACTTTCCTACACTGTGTGGAGTGCTTTTGCTCACTAATGATCATCACTTCCAGATCCCTCTTCTCCTATGATGCAGATACCTGGGACCCTCCCAGGCAGTAATCAGTCCTGGTGTTCTTAGCTCCAATGTGCATAACTTTATATTTATTTGCATTGAGGCAAAATTGCCAAATCCTGGACCACTGGTCCAGTTTGTCCAGATCTTCTGTTAGGTCTTTCATTCCTTCTGCTGTATCTGCCTTCCTTCAGAGCTTTGTGTCATCAGCAAATAGGCAAATGTTGCCCTTAATGTCATCCCCAATATCATTGATGAAGACATTGAACAAAACTGGTCTGAGAGTCAAGGCCTGTGGGACCCCACTTGTGACCTCCCTGATGCTAGGTAGCTCATCCCCCTCCATCACTCTGCGGGTCCTGTCTCTCAGTCTGTTTTCCACCCATCTGGTCTTCACTACAACTCTGAGATTCGCAACCTCCTGATCAACATCGTGTTGGGTACAGAGTCAAAGGCCTTGCTGAAGTCCAGGCAAAGGATGCCCACCACTTGGCCCCTGTCTATTGTTTTAGTGGCCCAGTCAAAGAAGTCAATCAGATTCATTTGACATGACCTCCATCCCAGAAACCCATGCTGCCTCATGTCCTGGAAACCATGCTCATTCAGGTACTCTTCCAACTTTTCCTTAAGTATGATCTCCATGAAATTGCACATGATTGAAGTCAGACTGATCAGTCTGTAATTCCCTAGGTCATCCTTGGGACCACTCTTATGGAGGGGCACTACATGAGTCATTCTCCAGTCCTGTGGCACCAACTCCAGTGAATTACTGAACAGACCAGCCAATGGACCTACAAGCTCCTCTGCAAGTTCCCTCAGCACCCTAGGGTGTATGCCATCTGGGCCTGTGAATCTGTCAATCCTCAGTGCTAGCAGCCCTGTCCTTATTCTGTCCATATCTACCACATCTGTGGTCCCCCTTCCCATTCCTCTCCTTCCTCCTACTAGCACTAGTCTATCTTTCTTCCTGGTGAAGACAGAACAGAAGTACTAATTTGTTACCTCAGCATTGCCCCCATTCTCCTCCACCCATCCTTTCCCTTTCCTGAGCTTAACTATCCCATCTTTCATGTGTCTTCTCTTGTTAATATAGCAAAAAAATTCCTTCTCCCCCTGCTTAATTCCCTCATCTAGCTGCAGTTTATTCTGAGCTTTAGTCTGCTGGATTACCTAATGAACATATGAACATACAAAATTGCTAGCTGAAACAGGCCATAGAGGTCTATCAAATCTGACCAAGTGTGCAGGTCAGTCTTTATTACTGGAGCTGCCTCCCCCTCCTCTTTTTCCCCATATTTAACCACCTTCACACTCTGCTTCCACCTCCTCATTCTCCTTCCAGTTGAGACTCTCCCTTGTACTCTGTCCCACCCTCCTTTAAAGTTTCCCACAGTTTTCAATGATACCATCTCCTCCGGCAGGTCATACCACTTTGACACAGCCTTTCCATGAAAAAGTTTCTCCTCATTTCCTTTTTAAATCTACTCTTCATCAGCTTCAGGCTATGCCACCTTGTAGTTCCAATGCCATGTGATAAGAGTGCCAGTATAATGGCACCTTCAACAACAGCTTCTGCTCATCACCGAAAAACAAAATGACAACATGCACCATAGCACCCAGCACAAACAGCTACCCTTACAAGGACTTGCTATAAACAACAATGTGTTTCTATGTTTAATGGGGGGGGGGCTATGCCTCCCCACACCCCCCATTGTATGGGACTTTTGCCCTCACACCCCGATCTTAAAATAATCAACTCTGGGGGGCGGACATGGGGAGAGCAGAAACTTGGGGGCACCTTCGTGGTCCAGATGGTGGAAGGGGGGAGAACAATGGGGGCAACCTATAGGTGGTGTTGGGGGGGGCAAAGTCATAATGGGACTGGAACACTAAAAGCAACCAAAGAAACCCTCAAGTACCACACAAGGAAACAAAAACACTTCCTTCGACACAGCCAGTCCCAAACCCGGGTCACCCGCTTCAAAGGCAATTGATCTAGTCAGTACACTTGGTGGCTGGCTTGAATCTGACCCAAACACCAACCCTACACATAGTTCAAAACAACTACAGAATGCAGCAGCACAAATTACAATGTGCTCTTAATTGCCATAGTTTAAGTACACATCACTCAATTCACGGTCGATAGTCTGACTGCGCCCATATTCACTCGCTCAAAAAGACTCGCTCAATTCACAGGTTACCATGGTCCCCTCCCTTTTCAAATTGAAAATGCCCTGTGTTCCAACTTTGTTTATACCATTTAGATACTTGAAGGTTTCCATTATATTCCCCTTTTCCTTCCTGTCCTTCAGGGAATACATTTTGAGCTCTCATTAACTCTCCTCACATGGCTTGTCACCCATGCTCTAGATCATCCTGGTCACCCTCCTCTGTACCCCATCCAGTAGTCTGATGTCCTTCTTCAAATAATGACACCAGAACTGCACACAGTACTCCAGGTGAGGTCCCAACAATGACCTGTATAAAGTCAGAATAACTTCCTCCCTCCCTCCCTCCTGGAGGTGATACCCCTGGCGATTCATCCCAACATTTTATTTCCTTTGGCTGCCACTTTGTGGCTCTATGCAGAGTGTTTCATGTCACCCCTGACTATCATTCTAAGATCCTTTTCCTCCTCTGAGCTGGATACTTGTATGCCCCCCGAGCCAGAAGCTGGACCTGGGATTTCTAGCTCCCATGTGCATGACCATGAACTTCTTGGCATTGAACCCCAACTGCCAAATGCCAGACCAGTTCTTCAGCCTGGACAGATCCTCCCTGAGCTCCTGTCTCCCCTTCTGTGTGTCCACTGTCCCACTGAGCTTAGTATCATCAGTGAATAGGCAGATTTTACTCTTGATCCCATCCACTATGTCACCAACAAAGATGTTGAATAACACTGGTCTGAGTACAGAGCCCTGTGGGACCCCACTGGTTACAGGTCAAGGTTTGGGTAGCCCCTTCCCTCACCATCACCCTCTGGTTCCTGTCCTGCAGCCAGGCCTTGTCTCACCCCATCAGCTTGTCCCCGACTCCCAGGATACTCATTTTTCTGAGCAACCTTTCATGCGGGATGGAGTCAAAGGCCTTAATAATGTCCAGGTACAATAGATTTACTGCCTGTTCCTTGTCCAATGATCTTCTGACCCAGTCAAAGAAGTCTATCATGTTGGACTGGCATGATCTCCTCATGACAAACACATATTGCCTATCATTCTAGAGACCACTTACCTCCAGAAAGTTCACCAGTCTTTCTTTAAGAATGGTCTCCATTAACTTGCCTACAATGGAGGTTAGGCTGACTGGCCTGTAATTACCAGGTTCATCTCTGGGACCACTCTTGTGGAGTGGCATCACATGTGCTACTCTCTAGTCCCAAGGTACACATCCCCATCTCCAGTGAGGTGTTAAACAGATCCGCCAGGGGGTAGCCAGGATCTTCCCAAGTTCTACCGGAACACCCAGGTGCATGCCATCTGGGCCAAGTGCCTTGTCCACGCAAAGGACCCTAAGACCTTTAAAAACCCTGTCTTCCTTGATCTTCACCTCTGTTTCATTATCCCTCCCCAATCTAACCACTATTTTTCCATGCGGCACAGGTCCATCCTTTTCCCTAGTGAAGACAGAGCTGAAGTACTCATTCAGTTCCTCTGCCTGTTCCTCACTATTTTCCGCCCATCCCACCTCCCTCTTAATCCTTACAATCCCATCTTTAACACTTCTTTTCTCCCTTATATATCTGGAAAAAATCATTTCCCCCTTCCCTGAACCCTTTTGCTAACCTTAGTTCTCTTGCTGCTTTAGTTGCCTGGACCACACACCTGCCTCAAGGATTTCCCAGTGTAAACCTCCATGTCCTCTTCCTTCCTAGTATGTTTGTACTTCTGAAAGGCTGCCTTCTTCTCTCTCACTTTCACTGCCACATCCTTGTTGCACCAGATTGGTCTCTTGATACTGTAATTTTTACTCTAAGTCTTTGAGCATGTGTTTGTGGTCTCAGTCAGACCCAACTTAATGACAGACCATTTCTGATCTGCATCAATCTCCGGCCTGATTTTCTTAAGGTGCCCTACTAGGATTTCACCCATCCCTCTAAAGTCCACCCTCTTGAAGTCCACCACTCTCGGCTTGGTTTGGGCTGCTTCCTTTCACATATTACATAGAAGTTGATGGCAGATACGGACAGCAAGGCCCATCCAGTCTGCCCTTTTCTTTTTCTACCTTATGAATGTGCCATAGCCCTTTGCTCTGTCAATGGCCTATCTATTCATACTCATATGTATTGCTCCCCTATGCCTATCCCATGCCTGTTTGAAGCCCTGCACTGTATTCATATCCACCACTTCCTGAGGTAGAACATTCCATGCATCCACCAATCTTTTCTGTGAAAAAAGAACTTCCTCACATTACCCTACAATCTGCCTCTAATCTCATGCTGTGTCCTCTTGTCCTGCTATTTTTCTTATATTGAAACATGTTAGACTCTTTCTCCTTGTTAATGCCCTAAAGGTGTTTGAATGTTTCAATCATATCACCTCTCTCCCTCCTTTGCTCTAGGGTATACATATTGAGTTCAGTTAATCTGTCCTCATATGTTTTCTGATGCAGTCCCTGCACCATTTTGGTTGCCCTTCACTGGACTGCTTCAGTTTGGTTAATGTGCTTGTGAAGGTGTGGCCGCCCGTACTGCACGCAGTACTCCAGATGGGGCCTAACCAGTGTCTTGTAAAGAGGGATTATTACCTCCTCTTCCAACTTGTGATACCCCTACTAATACACCCCAACATCCCTCTAGCCTTACCTACTGCTTTAGAGGTCTACTTGGATGATTTCAAGTCATTGGTGATGATTACGCCCATGTCTCTTTCTTCCCTTGTGACTGCCAGCAACTCCACTCCCAGCCTACAGGTGGCTTCAGGATTTCTCTTCCCCATGTGCATGATCTTGCACTTCTTTGCATTAAACCCCAGTTGCCACTCTTCTGACCATTTTGCTAGTTTATCCAGATCTCTTCTCATTCTGCCCACCCCATCTGGATCATCTACTCTGTTGCAGATCTTGGTGTCATCTGCAAACAGACAAACCTTACCCTCCAGTCCATCTGCAATGTCACTGATGAAGTTATTGAAGAGGGCTGGCCCCAGAACTGATCCCAGAGGTACTCTACTTGTGACTTGCATCTCTTCTGACTGTATACTGTATATTGAGGCAGAACCACACCATGTGGTGGTCGTGGACAATGAGGGAGTCCTCCACTGCTATTTCCAGGAGATGCTCTCCATTTGAAAGCACCAGATCTGGTATAGAACCCTCCCTGGTTGGTTCTGGGACCCCCTGCACCAAGAAACACATCTGGAAAGCATCAGGTCATGGCAATCACCTTATTTGCTACACTAGCCATCTTCAGATAATTCTCCCTGTCTCCCTCTCCTTTGACCCTCCTGAATTTCCTGTAGGCTGACCTCTTGTCCCGCACTGCCTGTGCTACCTCAGTACTAAACTAGCTGGGTGATTTGGCCCATGAGTTCTTCCCCTTCAGTCTAATACACTTATCTTTGGCAGTCATTATTCCCTCCTTAATCATGGCCCAGTCCTTTTTAATGTCTTTATAAGTGACATTGCAGAGGGACTGGAAGGAAAAGGATGCCTCTTTGCAGATGACACAAAGATCTGCAACAGGGTTGATACACAAGGAGGTGTGAAAAGGATGAGAAGGGACTTGGCAAAGTAGGAGGAATGGTCAGAAGTATGGCAGCTTGGATTCAATGCAAAGAAGTACAAAATAATGTACCTGGGAAACAAAAACCCAGGGGAAGATTACACAATGGGGGGAGGTAGTAACAACAACAAAAATGGAAAGGGACCTGGGGGTAATCACATCAGATGACCTTAAAGTTGGCAAGCAATGTGAGAAGGTGGTAGGGAGGGCTGAGGAGATACTGGGATGTATAGGGAGAGGCATCACCAGCAGAAAACAGGAAGTTGTTATCCCCCTGTACAGACAGTTGGTGAGACCCCATCTGGAGTACTGCGTCCAGTTCTGGAGACCCCATCTCCAGAAGGACATAGACAGGATGGAGGCAGTTCAGAGGAGGGCAACTAAAATGGTGCAGGGTCTGCAGGAGAAGCCATACAAGGAGAGACTAAAGGAGCTTAATATGTATACCCTTGAGGAAAGGAGGGAGAGGGGGACATAAATAGAAATGTTCAAGTACCTCAGTGAAATCAACAAAGTCCAAGAGGGTAGCATCTTTCAGAAAAAGAGATGTACAAGAACAAGGAGACACAATTTGAAGATAGAGGGGGGGGACAGCTCAGGGGAAATGTGAGGAAGTATTTTTTCACAGAGAGGGTGGTGGATGCATGGAACAGCCTTCCTGAGGAGGTTGTGGCATCTAAAACTGGGGGAGGATTCAAGAAAGCATGGGACAGACATAAAGCAATTTTTGTGGGACGTAGAAAGAAATAGGCTGTTAGTTAAATAGGATCTGCAGCTTATCCTCTAGGTAGGGAAATGGGCAGACTAGGTGGGCAAAGCGGTCCTTATCTGCCTTCAAAGTCTATGTTTCTATGGACCACTTTTGGTCACCCCCATGTCCCCTTGGATGCTTGCCAGATGATTCCTTACCAATTTACCCATCTTTCTGAAGTGTGCCCTTTCTGAAATCCAGTATTTTAACCTTAGTGGGGGCCTCTTCCCAGCCCAAGTCCAACGGAACCACACTGTGTGATGGTCACTTCACTCAGGGGCTCCTTGACCATTATATCCTGGATGTGCTCCCTATTTGTCAGCACCATATCAAGGATTGCCCCCTCCCTGGTCCTGTGATGGCCTGAGTCAGGAAACCACTTTGCAATGCATTTAGGATCACCTGACTCCTGGTGCGGGTCATGACAAGCACCCTCCAGTTCACCTTGGGCATGTTGAAGTCCATCACTATTACCACCTCTCCCTTCCCAGAAGCAGTCAATATTTTCCAGGTTGCACCTGGTATTGAGCCTCGGCTCAGTGTGTCTTTCACAGTTATCAAATGTTTAAATAAAAATAAATAAAATAAATTTGCAAGTTCAATTCCCTCTTTCCTCTTCTTCGTCGGGTAGTCTGTAAGTCACCACCAACCTCACCTTCCTCCCTCTGCTAGACAGTAACTGAATCCACATTGCTTCTGCCCTCCCTTGCTCAGACTCCTCCCTTGTACACGTTGTACCTTCCTTGATGTAAATCACCACCCCACTCCCTTTTCCTACCACCCTGTCCCTGCTACATAATATATTCACAGGGATCGAGAGGTCCCAGTCATCTTTTGGTATAGCCCATGTCTTATCGGCCACTGTGATGTCCATTCCATCTTTGCCAACAGTGCCTGCTGGTTATCCATCCTGTTTTCAAGACTTGGTACATTCAAGGACACCACCCTCCACCTAGAGTCTGGGCCTCCTTTCCTTCCCTCCCTTCCCATCTACCTTTCACATTTCTCCCTATTGTTGTGCCACTCACCTCCCCTCTGCTAAACCCTTCTTTTCCCTGCCTCCTCCACCCATCAGTCCCCCTCTACTGGTATGAGGAAGGTCTCCAGACCTCCTCCCAGAGTCTCACTTGCTCCTCTCACTACTTTAAATTAAGCTTATAATTTATGTACCCCTCAGCAAGTCCATGAAGATCCTTGTGCCCCCACTACAGAGGTGCAGTCTGTCTGGTGTAAAAAGTGTTCCATTTGACCAGGTCTCCCTCAGTCCACAATACAGTCTTACTCTTCCTCCTTGCACCATTACCTCAGCCAGTCATTGAATTCCTCTATCCTTTTCTTCCTGATCATGCTGGCTCTTGGTACTGGCAACACCTCTGAGAATGTCAGTGATCTGTTCCCTGCAGGTCCTTACTACCATCCTGAATTGTTCATGAATACCATAACCCCCACCCAGCTAGGCTGCTGGTACCTAGATGTATAACTACGACTGGTTTCCCTCCAACCCCTCTCACCAACTCCCCAATTCTTGGGCACACCATCTCTGCTGTCATCCCTGGCATTTAAGCCACCTTTCTACTTGTATTTCGGCCCTACCTTCCTTCCCCAGTGAATACCCTTAATTATGGAGTCCTCTAGGATTACTGCCCTTCTGCCACCTCCATTCCTGCCTCCATCCCCTCCTTCTATCCCTGCCATATGAACTTCTGCCCCACCTGACTGCTCCCTCTCTCTCCTTGCGAACATTCCGCACTTACTCTTCCCAAGTAATGCTTGCTTGACATCTCTACTGCCGCTATTCACCCCTCCATCTGTTTTCCAACTCCCTCCATGTCCTTCCCTTTCTAGTCACTGAGATACACCATCTTTTCCCCCTCTAATCCTGTCAATCTACACCCTTCCTTCCCCACCCCATGCTCCAGTTTCCATCTTCTCTCTTCTCCATCCATCTTGACTACTTTTTACAGTCCTGCTCCCCTCTTGTCCTACTTCCCTGACCCCTTTATCTTAGCCTGTCTTCTCCCCCTGCCACTCTCCCCATCCTCTTTTCCTCCCTCCTCACATCCAGACAGTGGGTGAAATCTATTCTTTAAGGCACCCTTTTGAATGCTCCCACTGTTGTTGAAACCCTTGCAGTCCTACACCTTCCCTTACCACTTGCCATTCCCCCTCCCTGGGCTCCCTAGTCCTCAGAGGTAAGCGTACCTCCCCCCGGATCCTGGATGAACCACCCAACCACCTTCCCCTGCCAACTGACCTCACTCCTCTGGGCATCTCCCACCTGTCTTTCTCTCCCCTGCCCCCATCACTCTCAACTCCATTCTCCCCAGTTTCAATCTGAGCTGCCTTACTTCTGCCCTTTAATGCTCCAGGCTCCTGCACACTTGACAGCCCCCTTTCTCCCACATCATCCCCAGGAAGACTGCATCCCTGAAACCAGCACAGCACACCACCCTCTTCCCACTTTCCTGATGCCTGTAGATGCTCCCATTCCCCAACATTCTCCCAAGCCCTGCCTCTCTTAATCCACAACATTGGTGCCTCCATATATAAACCAGTAGGGGATGTCTACAACAGTCCCTGAATCCCACCATTCTTTTACCCTATACCACTGCTTTGATGCTAAATACAAATGTAAACTGATCCTAGATAGGGTCCAGCTGCACTCCTTTGTCTATGATACTTTTGTGGGCTTGAATGAGATAGTGTCATTTGTCCCCTCTGAGGGACTCCCCTACTCTTCTATATATTTACAAGGTGTCCCTAGATAGAGATCATCTGCAATCCCCTTCCAACACCCTACAGTGTATTTCCTGCCCTCCCTTTGCACTTACCTACTCTTCAGTGGCCAGCGTGGCCTGTGACTTGCAGTCCTCCCTGTGGATGTCCTTCCAATGCCCCCTGTTGTCACTTGGGTACATGTCACACTCCTACATCATGGCACTCATGCTATGGGGTCACTAGGGATTGTGGTTATATATAGGGATGACAGGAGCCCTATTGGCATCCTGCAGCCTTGTAGCACAGCGCCCCTCCAATGGCAGCCACACCAGCAAATACTGTCCCTCCCTCAGATCTCTTACTGCAGGCTTCATCCATCCTTGCTTCTCCCCCACACATGCAATTCAGTCAAGCATATATGTTTTTTTTAATATATAAAATGGCAGAATCCCAACCTCAACAGTGTACCCCAAAAAACATCCCTTATCTGGTGATCCTCCTCTCTTCAGAACCTGTTCTCCCCCATGCTCCTCACTGTAAAGGGAGATGGTCTTGAACTACAGCTGCTTTTGTATAAAAACTGCTGGAGCCCTATTGGTGTTCTGCAGCCACATGGCACAGCACCCATCGAGTGTCAGCCACACCAGCAAATATTGTCCCTCACTCCTTCCTTCCCCCAACACATGCAGTTCAGTCCTTTTTCTTTCATATTTAAAACAGCAGAATCCCAGCTTCAATGGTGTAGCCAACAAAAACACCACTTATCTGGTGATCCTCCTGTCTTTGGGACCTGTTCCCAGCCACACTCCTTGCTGTACCTCTGTATCTCAGAGACGCTACATTTGTTAAATACTGACTCTAGAAATGATTGGTACAACATTCAGTCATGAGTAACATGATTCATTCTGCTCAGGGGATCTTCAAGGACATTGTCCTTCCCAGCAAGGTACTACCCATAGATTTGTACTGAAGTTGTATTAGTGCTGTGTAAGATTTAAATTCTGCTGGTGGGAGTTGGACAGAATTACAGTTCTACTCCCCTCAAATTTCACAAAAATTCCATGAATGTTTTGTGAAATTTTGTTAAAATTAATTTTTCAGTTTTATTTTTCATTTAAATTTAAAATTGCTGCACTAAACTTCAGCTTTTGTTGCATTGAATAACTATACTATACTTCACCACATAAGTATGTGAGCCAGGTTTCTAGCTTTGTAATAACTTAGAGCCTACACTGAAGTGGCTTGAGTCCTTCCTGTCTGTCAGACTGCAGTCATAATTTGATCATTCTCATCATGGCTGGTGGTAGTCGGTTGTTGAGTTCCTCATGGGTAAAAATTCTGTCTCCCATGCTTTTTTGCACTGTAGATGTTACCACTGGAGTAAGTCAGTAGGTGGTATGGTGAGAGTTTTCACTGCTATGCAGATGATACTCAGCTGTACCCAAACTTTTCATTGCATGCACCAGAGGTGGCCTCTGCAGTCATAGGTGCCAACATTGTAAGTGCCCAGGTGTTCTAGCACCCACAGACTATATCTGGGCATCTGCAATGTCCCCAAATACAAGTCTTGGCAGGTACAGGTAAAATTAACAGTTTTGATAGTCCCCATGCTTATCATATTGTCATATAATTTACTAACCAAGGCCATTCCAGCTCCACCACCTAACCAGTCAGGCACATCCACCCTGTGCACTCAAATACTGGCTGTGGATCTTCCAAGTTCAGAGAAGTTTAAGTACTACTGATGCAGCATGACATCATCCTGTCTCCTTCCTCCAGATGCTGACTCCTGAAGACTTACAGTGTTCACTGATCTGCCTGTCCTCTGACCAGTCAATCATATCCAGGAAAATGTAGGTGGGGATGAAGAGTGAGTGATGTGGCATCCATGTCTGATTACTCAGATTGGTGACTGATGACATCACACAGTGCAGCCTGCTGTGCTAGTAGCAGCCACAAGGGCAGCACATAGCACTGCCATGGGCAGATAGGTCACATGACACAGTATGGGTGCTGCTGTGCTTGCTGTGTGGTCTGTCAGTGCCAACATATACTGGTGTGGCTGTGGTGAGGGTCATGTGTCAACTTTGATCAGTCATTGTCATGTGATGGGATGGCTTAGGCTGCCCTTGAGTTACATGCCTCTTCTCAATCCCAAAAGTAACTGTGACTTGAACTGTTGTTGTGTCATGAGCAGATATGTGACATTTGCATTAGCAGAATCTTGGTCAACAGCTACTTCAATAAACTCACTACAATGTGACTAGTGACTAACTAGTCAAACTTATTACTGTGTTTTCCTGCCCTTAACAACAAGGCCCATCAGTGTGCTAACAAAGCAGGCAGCAGAGAGAGCTTGTGCTGCCAGATAGTAAGTCTTATTTGTAAACCTTCTCTTGTTATAATAAAAATAATATAAATAACAAAGTCCAGCTTTGTGTCAACAAAGTGGGCAGCGGAGAAAACTGCGTTGCCAGACAGTATCCATTATTTATTGATCTTTTTTTCCTTCCTTGTTATAATAAAGATATATAAAGCAATTTGAGAAAGAGGTGTGTGTAGTGTGGCTGAATATTAATATTAAATATTTGTATTTTTAAGGCGCCTTTCAAAAACCAAGGTGCCGTACAAATTTAAATCAAACAGATCAGAATAAAAACAGTCTTAAAATCAAACAACACTATGAATACTATTACACAAAGTAATCATTCGTCATAAGCCTGGTGCCACAGATAGGTCTTCAAGGCTGATTTAAAGCCCTCCACCGTCGTGCACTCCCGTAACCGACGAGTTAGAGAATTCAATTGTGTGGGAACCATGAACATAAAAGATCTGGCCCCCTAAGATTTCAAATATACCTGATGGCTGAGCCTCTGTAGTAGCTCAGCTGGCAGCTGTATAATATATTTTTTTCAGCTGGTACTTAAATCATACTCCATATTCCATCTCCAGTCAGCCCAGCTGGATTGGCAAGGAGGTGACAAAGGCAGCAGTGGATAAGAGTGCAGCCTTCCAAAAGTACAAACATACTCAGAAAGAGGAGGACAGGAAGGATTACTTTACTGAAACAAGATCCAGAAGCAAATGATTTGATACCTTGTATTGGACTAACATAGATGTAACAAGAAGAACAAAGTGCTTTAGCTTTCGGACCAACAAGTCCTTTGTCGGAAGCATAATGATAGTTATTTAGAAAAGCCAACAGTTTTTACACCCAGATCATGCAGAAAAAAAGTAGAAAAATCCCCATTGGTTCAAAATACTCATTTAAAAAAAACAGAAGAAGATGTCAGAGAAGCTTAATGGTACCATTCACCTTCAGCTGAGAGGGTCTTAAGATCAGAGGTGCTTAGTGCAGAAGGCATTCAAAGGATTCCACTACATATAAATTAAACTGAATATGAGAAACTTTCAGAATAATTCTATAATAATTGTATTCTGAAAGTACCTCTAAGTCAATTTAATTTATATGTTGTGGAATCCTTTTTATGTCTTCTGCACTAAGCACCTCTGACCTGTAGACACTCTCAGCTGAAGGTGAAATGATACTATTAAGCTTCTCTGACATTTTCTTCTGTTTTTTTTTAAATTAGTATTTTGAACCAATGGGGATTTTTTTCTGCTTTTTTTCTGCATGATATGGGTATTAAAAGTATTGGCTTTTCTAAATGACTCATTATGCTTCAGACGAAGGACTTGTTTGTCCACAAGCTAAAGCACTCTGTTCTTTTTGTTACATCTATGTTGGTCCAGTAAAAAGGTATCAAATCATTTGCTTCTGGATCTGTTCTTACAAGGACCAATACGGCAAATACCAAATCTGGATTTTTGCTAAAACAAGGCAGGTGAGCAGAGTGGTTAGGGTGGCAAAGGCTATAAGAGAAGCTCATCTAGCACAGTGGTAAAGGCACATGAGAAGGTATTTTTCTGATATATAAAGGGAGAAAAGGAACATAAAAGATGAGGTCATCAGATTGAAAAAAGAGGGTGCTGAGGCAGAGGGCACTGAAAAAAAGTGGAGATGTTCAGGAGTCACTAATGGGAAGGACAGACTAGTACCATAAGGGAGCAGGTGGAATGGGACTGGGAGGGGGAGTCACAGATAGCATAATAAAAGCGGACAGTGTACTTAAGGGCCTATAGGTGGATAAATCCCTTGGGACAGATGGCATGCACCCTTACCAAAAAGTGTTGATTGACACTGGCTTACTTTTACCTTTTTCTTAAAATTTAAATTCCCTTTAAATTCACTTGAAATTGTATTTCATCTAGAAAGGTTATTGTGGTAATTTCTTATCTTATTAATGGCTTACTTCTGGCTGCATACATGATGAAATATGCTAATTGTCAATCCTATTATTTTTGGCTGCAAAAAAAATGCAAAAAACTGCTTCTTCCGAATGGATTTATTTGTACTTATTTTTAGCTTTATTCAAAGGTGAATATGCAGCTTTTGAATCCTGTATGACACTGGATTTTTAATAAATGTTTTTTGTTTTGAGCCAAAAGAACTCCAAATGGATTACTTATGGATAACATGTGACTGCATATGCAATAATATATATAAATGAACATGTTTTGATTATATTTGGATTTCTTTTTAGAAAGATTCTATTTACACTGTAAATGCATTATTCATGGAATTAATGCATTTACAGTATAAATAGAATCTTCCTATAAAGAAATTCAACTGTAACCAGAACCTGCTCATTTACATATTTCACTGCATATGCAACCACCTGTGAGGCATAAATTATCCATTATGATATCTTTTGGCAAAAAGACAAGCTTAGCTGTATCTTCGAATGCCCCATATTTTTGTGCAACAATACTCAACTAATTATTGTTTTGAACTAATACCTAGCCATGTACTATCTCTGCTACCACATTAAACTGTCTGTATAATTGTACTGGTTTATGAACTGACTATAAATAACTCTGGGTCACTCCTGAAAATGGAGCTCTAGTCTCAGTGAGACAGCCCAGTCAACAAAGTTCTATAAATTGGTCAATTAATAAATAAAAAAATATGGGGGCAATATCTGGTCAACACCTTAAAACAGAACAAAATTGGAAAATGTTTGTAAATGTGGGCAAAGGTAAACATGTAGATAGCAAAACACCAGCAGTTATGGGTGGACACACCCTGAATAATAATTCCAAATACCACAACATCCCAAATAGAATCCCAAGTATTTTCAGCAGTTATAGGTGAGTGCATCCTGAATAATAATTCCAAATACTACAAAGTCCCAAATAGTATCCCAAGTATTTCCTACTGTTCATGGTACTCATACAAGGGATTTAATTTATTAAAGACCCTGTCCTTTCTCAGTTGTCAAAGGCTAGTCCCTAGGCCACACCCTCCACTTACACCATCACCCCTTCCCTGTTCTTCCACACAGATAACAAAAAACTGCATACTCCTGTCATTTTTAAAAGCCTCCTCCAGCCAATCCCCCACCCACAGATCATCATTATTTATATATGCTAGGCCCCCTACTGAACCACAAGCCATGATTTGGGGGGGCACATGTAGCAAAATATCCAGGAAAACCTGGCCCCCTCCTCTCCCCTCCCTAACACAGAGCACATTTAGCCCCCAGCTCTTTCAGTCCTCAGGCTGAATGACAGAGTGTGACAGCATGCATGATCGGGAGGAGGAGGCAGAGTTAGTGTAATTTTTTTTTTTTTTTTTTAGTTGTTTAACCAGGTATAGCACACTAAGCTGAAAGCTTTTTTACAGGAGCGACCTGGGAGCACAAGGAGGTTAAGTGACTTGCTCAGGGTCACACAGTATGCAAGTGGAAGCTGTGGGATTCAAACCCAGGTCTGGTCTGCTAGATGTCACCAGATTTGCAGCTCAGAGCCTTAGACCACTGCACTATACTGCCTCCATAATTCATGAAGTATGCATAAATCAATCTTCCTAGCCTTATCAATGACACTCACCACTTTGGACACTCCCTCTCACTCACTGGTGCCTTCATGCTATATTGAGCAGCTCACTAATAGAGCAAGTGGTCACATGCCATTGGTTGGGGGGATGGCGATTGGTCCGGAATATCAATAAAAAGCCAATTTCAGCTGTAGTTTCTAAAACCAGTAATCCACCTTTTAGGAATGTTCAGTGAAATAATTCACCATTTAGGACAAGAATAACTTCTCTGAACAGCTGCCCTAATCACACTCGTGCTCCAGCAAACCAAATATAGGGCCTGGATTTGAACAGGTGACAGGCAAACCCCCTCAAGAGTGCAGATTTCAAAATGACACCCAGTAAAAATAACTTTAAAAAAGTACTGGTTGCTGTTTTGAAATCAGCACTCACAAGAGGGTTTGCCTGCCACCTGTATGCTTTAGAAACAACCTGCTCATATCATTACACATAGCGAACCCTGTCACCTGTATGTTTTAGAAACAGCCTGCTCTTATCATTACACATAGCGAACCCTGTCACATGTATGTTTTAGAAACAGCCTGCTCATATCATTACACATAGCGAACCCGTCTACTTGCAGAATGCACTGGTTACCTCACACTTCGTGAGATTAGTGACATCATGAGGGCACTCGAGTCTCATGCGCATGATGTCATTAACCTCAGTCAGTGTAAGGTTAACAGTTTGTTCAGCATGGAGTGGGGTTCAGTATTCTCCATCTGTGCCTGCAGCCTTACCACCTTGGAGCCTTCTACTATAAATGTCATAAGTAAACAGGGTTGGATCTGTTTAGTGGAGACCTCCAACAAACACCAGGTAGGGAAAATGATAAAAATAGCTCTCTTTCCAAGCCAAAAAATACACAAATCACGTTGCTACACATTACAATGCAGTGGGTATCTTGTTATATGCCTCTCACCTTACAGGGCAGTTAGGTAATTAAATAGGACTTACCTGCCCCATCAGAATCAGGAAATCCAGAACTGGGGTGTCCTGGGTTTGGGGAATTCTGGTAGGACCTCAAAGGGAAGAACAGAGAAGGCTGAGAAGACATAACAGGTCATAGGTCCTAGAGGAGAGATGGGGGGGATATAATTAAATTAAGATACTTATCTGATTGATATACAGTCTGGCCAGATCTGTAGAAATAAAGAGAAAAATATAGATTAGTATGGGGAACATATAGTAGTAAGGGACAGAGTGGGTACAGAGGAGCAGTGGGGTCTGAGGGCTTGGGTGGAAGTGGCCAAAAAGTATACTAAATGTAACAAAAAAATATAAGGTAGTACATTACAGCAATGGAGTAAACGAAGGGGAGTTTTATATTAGAGGCTCAACAAAAAACCCCGTAGCACCTCTAGGTGGCCTGCTGGTGGCCAGCAGATTTAAGCAGTAGCCTTAATGGGCTAGTGGGGATGCTCCTGGGCTAGTGGTCCCTGCATTATTTAAAAAGGGGACACTTGTGATTGAGGGGTCTTGAGTTGTCCCAGGAGGCCAGTGTTGGTATAGCTCTGGTGGTTTTGTAGGCCAACTGCCTAGTGGCCAGTGGCACATTGTGTTTTTTTTTTATTATTCTGTTTAACCTTCCCTGGCATCTAGTGGGGGTGGGCTGGGCCCCGATTGTATATTGCAGGCAGGTAGGTTGATCAGAAAACCACTGACCAGAAATGCTGTGGATGTTACTATGCAGACATCAGTTTAGCGCTACTGCACAACAGTGATAGTGCTGGAAGGCACTTTCAACTCCCAGCCTTCACAGAGTTCAGGCCGTAGCCTGCTCCATGTGGGTGGAGGAGAAGATAGAGATTTTGGGGAGGGGGAGGAGGCTGGAGCAAATATTCCTCCCTCTAGCAATCAGCCACAAAGTGGCTAAGTAAAGAGCCCTCAAGGGGCTGTTTAAGAGGGTCCAGAGGGTGGGCAGTCAGCAGTAGGTGGCAGGAACCACCAACTAAGTCACATGGTGTCAGATTGTAGGTGCCCAGAGGGGCCTGGTAGAAAGGGACTGGGAAAGTAAATGCACAGGATAGGGGCCATAAAGGAAAAGCTCAACTGCAGCTGAAGGCCAATGCCTGTAATGGGCTTAAAAGTAGATGTGGGTGGGAGGCAGGCAGGTGGGCTCCCTGAGGGTAGAATGGAAACAGCAAGTATTGTATACAATAGAGCTACACAGCAGCTAATGTCAGAGCACCAGAGGCTAACTAAAGGATTGGGTTGAGGAAAAGAACAGCATAAGATCGAGGAGAGACCATAATTAAAAACACACAGTAGAAAACAGAGAGAACCCTGATATGCTATAAATAAGTTTATGCAATAGGGGTGGACATAAATGGAGTGCGATAAATCCCTTTATCTGCATAATTGTGTATGAATGCAGAATCTTACAGTTATGCACAAATGTATTACTACGTCATCCTCCATTAATGTACATAGTAGACTGTGTCACACGAGCCCACCCCTGCTATCTGGCACTACATACCAGTATCTCACTTTTAGTTTTGTTTCTTCCAGTGTTCAGGTTGCCCGTCCTTCACCCACACCACTTGCCACCTAGTCATCAGTACTTCTAACTATTCTCCTGACCAGTAATATAATAATTTTTTCTGTTATCAGGGTTTTTGGGGGTATTTTTTTTTCCCTTTATCATCAAAGCTGTATTCAACTGGCTGCTTCAAACTGTGGTCACACTCCTCTGTATGTTGCTTTCTGTCCTCTCCACAACTGTTGATATACAAAGTAGACACACATTTTTTAAAACTGTTTCTTTGAAAACTGAACAAGTGATAACCCCTCCTGGTTTCCCCAACCTCGCTACAACTGCCACCAGAGCCCCCCCCCCCAACTTATAGAAAACTGTCAGATATATTTTTTCCAAAACTGCATGCTAAAACCCCACTGGTGATGACCCCTCACTCCTTCTCTCACACTTCTGCGCTGGTGTCCTGATCTCACTACAACTGCCACCAGAGGCTCCTGCCAGCACGCAGAACTGTCTAGTAAAAAAAATGGACACATAAAAATGTATTCGAAAAACTGCCTACTTGTAAACTCCACAAAGGACTCTCTTCCACTTGGGTTTCCCCTAAGATTCAACAACTGTCATCACTCCTCCCAGCACTTGGCTCTCCCCTCAACCGACAGTAACTAAACTGTAGGAAACAAAAAAGCAGATCAAATATGTAATTTTTTTTCCATTCAAACTTTATTAACAGTTTTTCCACAATACAGGACAAATATGTAATTTAAAAACAAAACAAAACAAAATGAAAAACAATGACAGCTGTAAAAAAGCAGTGTTACTAACCCACAGAAACACTGAATCTGTCAGCAGAAAGAGAACCACTTGGCCCACCTAGTCTACCCAGATGTTCCCTGCTAAGTCCTTCTCCGCAAACCCTAAATGGTCTCGTGACCCCCCCTCTTCCCTGCTTATTTACAGATATTCCCCATGTCTATGCCACACATGCTTGAAGCCCCCCCCCGAAGTTTTTTTACCTCCACCACTACTGCGTTCAGTCTGTTCCAAGCATCTACTACCCTTTCAGTGAAGTAGTAATTCCTCACATCCATCTTCCCCCTCCCCCGGCTTCATCACATGTCCCTCAGTTCAGGTGCTCTTTCTCATTTGAAGAAGACCCCTCCCTTGTTCCCTGTTCACCCTTGTTAGGTATTTGTGGGTCTCCATCATGGCCCCTGTTGAGCTCCTCTCTTTTAGGGTGTACATGTTCAGAACCCACAGTCTCTCCTCACAGGGCTTTTGGTACAACCCATGCACCATTTTAGCTGCCCATTGAACTGCCTCCACTCTATGGTTTTTTCTAAGTTGCTGCCTCCAGAACTGGACACAGTACTCTAAGTAGGGTCTTACTAATGAGTGATACACATGCAACATTACCACCTTACTCCTTCTGCTGAAGATACCCCTCCCTATGCACCCTCACATCCAGCCACTATTATCCACTGCTTTGTCACACAGCCCTGTTACTTTAAGATCATGTAATAACCACAAGGTCCCTTTCCTGCTTAGTGACCATCAGTACCGCCTCCCAACCCTATAAAGCAGCTTTTGGAGTCCTATTCCCTAGGTGCATGATTCTGAACTTTCTGGCATTGATCCCCAACTGCCATGATCATGATCACTCCTCTAGTTTCTCCAAGAGCCATGTGCACTCTCTCTGCTCCCTACTTAGTGCCCACCTTACATATTTTGGTATTCTTGTCTACAAAAAGGCATTACCTTCTCTTCCAGTTATTCTGCAGTGTTACTTATGAAGACTCTGAAGAAGACTAGTCCCAGTATAGAGCTGAGGTGCTCATTGACCATCACTGCAATTAGAACCATCACCTTCTGACACCTATCTGTCAACCAGTTTTCCTCCCAGCTACTACTATTTTTTTCCACTTGCATCTCTTTCTGGCTGCCTTCTGCTCAGCCACCACAGCACCATCACACTGGCATCAACCAGGACTTGCTCCAGTGTAGAATTGATCCAGTATGTGAAGGAGCTGCCTGGCTAGCCAGGATAGTCTCACATGTTCTTCCTTCCCCTAGGACATTAGCAGTAAGGGTGCACAAGCATGTGTACAGCAGGGTTCTACAAATCCCATAGCTTGACGTCCCGGGCTACAAGATCTATCATTCAGACAAGCAGATTTGCAGTCCTCACTTGTCTGCGGACAACCAGCTCAGAGCTTTAATTTTTTTTTCCCTTTTGTTTTCCTACCCACCTGGAGTGCCTGACTGCCTGTACACACAAATGTCCACTAGGTGCCACTGCCCATTGAGGAGTTCAGTCAGTGAGGGATGGGTCACATATTAAAGAATAATGTAGTCATGTGGGACCTGAGTGAGGGAGCAGCCAAGTGGGATCGAGTGCAGCACAGGAGTGAACAGTAGCTATGGAGTGGGACAACATTGACCCTCCCTCTGAATTACTCTCTACCCATTACAGACCACAGCATCTTCAGAGGCACTAGGACTGACAGGTGAGTGAGCGAGTTGAAACTGGGAGAGTACCCTGTCAGTCCTGCTCTTGGAACAGGCGGCGGTAGGGGTGGGAGGTGGTATAGTACAGATGGGGGAAGAGGAGGAGGAGACACAGTGATACAGTGCAAGAGGCTGTGAAAGTGCCATTTCAGAGCAGCAGAGCTAGACAGTGTAGACGGAGAGACATACTCATCTCGTATTAGACTGTAGTCTGATTGATTGTTCAGAACTCACTCAAGGCAAACTAAATGGAAGACGAGCTGCTCCTATCTTTTTTTTGCTACTGGTGGCAGAAAAAAAAAAGAACAGTGAGCGAGAAGCAGGACAAAATAAATAGGAAGACCGTTGTGTCTCCTGCTGCACCATTGGGGGAGGGGTTTGCTCACTGTCGAGATAATCAGATAACTGAACAGCCAGGGCAAAGCATTTTGCAGAACATCTTTTTAGCAACCAGGGTGGATTAAAAAAACATAATACCATAAAAAAATAAAAAAAAAACGATTTTGAAGAACTGCTGCCTGTTGGTGTTGGGAGTGGAGGAGGAGGAGGAGGAGTGAAGGGAGGTGTCACTGTCTACCAGTCCTGAAGTTTCCTGTGGCTGGCTTGTAAAAGAACTAAAAAAAGACAGCAGCTAGCCTAGTAGACAAGCACAGGACAGTACTAGCTTGTAAAAAAGAACAGATTAAAAAAAATATATACATATATATATATATATATATATATATATATATATATATATATATATATATATATATATATGCACAGTCAGGAGCCCTGCCTAACTGTGTGGGGCTGTTGTTGGGAGAAAGATGAGGAGAGTGGGAAAGGATTGAAAAAAAGGGGTTGATTAATTTGTTGCCCACCCAGTATCTATCCACTGTCTAGTCCACTCCTGACCACTGTGGCGGACTTGTGAAACACCCCCCTGAAAAGAAAGCTTGGAGATGAAAGAAAAAGTAAAGAAAACAAAACAAAAGAAGACCTACTGAGTATAGGACTGCTGGGGAGCAGCAGTGGGAGCCTGTGAGCAGATTGTGTGCTGGAGTGAGCTTCAAGCTGGGGTGGGGTCGGGGTGACCTGCCCAGTGTCCTGTGGCCGGCTGGCTTGTGATTTATCACACTTATAAATCGGTGAGAAAGCTATTAAATGACACCAAAAGAAAGATTTTACAGAAAATAAGACTGTGTGTGGAGGGCTTGAAAAAGTCACATAAAAAAATAATTAAGCTATAAAAAAAAAGATTTTACAGAAAATAAAATAAGACAGAATGAAGCCTAACTGTGTGACTGTGGTGGGCTCTTGGGCTAGAGGTGTCATGTGGGAAAGGGGTGAACTGTGCAGTGTCCTGTGGCCGGCTGGCTTGAAAAAGTTACATAAAAAAATAAATAAGCTTTAAAAAAAATGTTTATGGAAAATAAAATAAGACAGAACGAAGCCTAACTGTGTGACTGTGGTGGGCTCTTGGGCTAGAGGTGTCGTGCAGGAAATGGGTGAACTGCCAGTGTCCTGTGGCTGGCTGGCTTGAAAAAGTCACATAAAGAAATAAGCTATTAAAAAAAAAGATTTTGCAGAAAATAAGTGAGAACAAACTAAGCCTAACTGTGTGTGTGGTGGGCTCTTGGGCTAGAGCTAGAGGTGTTGTGTGGGAAAGGGGTGAGCTGCCCAGTGTTCTGTCTGGCCGTCTGGCTTGAAAAAGTCAAAAAAAAAAGCTATAACAAAAAAAAAAAGAAAATTTTATAGAACACATTAAAGAAATGTACTCTACCAAACTCTATGTGTGCTGTTGTGCATGACGTGACCAGAAGTGTTCTCCTCATCCTCCCATTGTTTACCACCAGTAGAAAAAAACATACGCACACACAACTCACAGTGACTTGAATAACATTTTATCATCATCACAAAAAAAGTAAGCAAGCACTAAACAGAAAACACTAGAGCAGAGCCAAACACTGAGACATGTAATATGCAGAAAAGTAAGCAACAAACTATTTTATCTCTCTGGTCAGCAGCAGCATCCTCAAGTTCTTCTAATACACAAACTACTAGTTCTTCCACAGAATCAGATGAAAGTAATAAAAAGTCTGGAAGTGCATCTGCATCTGTGATACTTGATAGAACAGCTGATTTAAGCAGTGAGACCTTAGCTGAGCCTGTAGCACCTGTGTCACTTCCAAAGAAATGCAGTTTAGCACCTGATGAGGTGGTGGTGCAAGAAAAAATAAGGAAAGACAGGAACTATGAACAAGAAAAGAGAGCCAGGCTGTTTCAGCCTCATTGGTTGACCACTTATAAATGGTTACGATACAATGAAAAAAAAAGGATTGATGTACTGTACAGTGTGTGAAAAGTATCCGAGTATTGCAACACCAGCATTTTCAAAAAAAAAAAGACAAATGTGTATGCCACAGGCTCTAACAGTTTTAGAACTGAGTCACTACGTGCACACGGCAAGTCCAATCCACATGTGCTATGCCAGAACCAACATGTTCTAGAAAGCAGTCAGCATGCAGTTCAGTGTGATATCAGTGAGTCTCCACTTTATCAAGCCTTTGCACAATTGGAAGAGGTCACAAAGGAGAAGATGAGATGCCTGTTTAACACAGCATACTCCACTGCAAAAAATCTGTGCCAATTTTCTGACATGAATTGGCTATGTGAATTGCAAGTGAAAAATGTGATTCAGCTTGGTGTGAATTATACCAATGCTAAGCGAGCCAGGGTCTTTTGCAGAGCTATATCTACTGTTCTATCTAAGAGCCAGATGCAGACTCTTAAAAATGCAAATTATACAATAGCACACAAAAAAGCTGGCTCCTGATTGGCTACCTAGCAGGATTTATAACGTGTAAATCCTGCTAGTACCCAACAGGAAAACGTGCCAGCTGCACCCCTATGCCCTGTACCCTCTCAAAATCAGTCCGATGCCCAACATCAAACCCGTGTGCTGCCATCTTCCATACCATCACTACTATCCACGGTAAATTTAAAAAAACCAAAATTGAACGCTCCTTTCAAGTCACAGATGAAACAGAGCTGGATGAAATATTGCCAAACATTCCGAACACCTTTCCACGAAGAATGTCTCAAAACTCCCCTCAGGACTTACCTGACACCTCAGCTTGAGCATTTGAGCAGCCAGCCTCTGCGACTCCTTCAGAGCCGGCAAAAGTTTCCACAGCATACAATACTATCAGGAACTAATTTTTTCCTTCACAGCACTATATTAATATATCAAGCACATTGTCCTAACAATCAATAAAACCTATAATAAAAATATTTAATGAAAACAAAATCCTAATTGTATAATAGCAATATCCCTTGAGAGGCTGTGAGTGATGCCAGGAGTTACACATGGGTGCTGTGTTGCTGGTCCCTCGGCTCCACCTCAGGACTGAACACCACACCACCCATGGGTAAATCCTGGCATCACCCACAGCCTCTCATGGTATATTGCTTAAATATGATACAGTTCTTGCTGACGGCAGCACGGATACTGCTAAAATTGAATTGGAAAATGTCTTCCTGCATTTTGCAAATCCTAACACAAAAGATGTATGTACATATCTGATCCAGGCGTGCCCTTGGAATCCTCACATGCTGTAGGTATCTTTAATGCTATAACAACTGCATTAGATTCACTACATCTTCCTATCACTGACCTATCGAATGTGAGCAATCCGAGGCCACTTCTGACTTCTGCCAGTTTTGATGGGGCAAGTGTAATGCTGAGTGAAAAGGGTGGAACCATTACAAAATTACAGAAGCACTATCCTCAGATCATTGCCATGCATTGTGTTGCACATAAGTTGAAGCTGGCAGTTCTTGATATGATAAAAACAAACCCTTTCATATAAAAGCTTGAAAACACTCTAAAGGGCATACTTAAATTCTACCATTATAGTCCCAAAAATATGAGGGAGCTTCAAGAAATTGCACATGTGATAGATACTGATCTGGCACACTTTAGTGCAATTAAACAGGTGAGATGGCTTGCTAGCAGATCACGTTGAATACAGGCAGTTCAGGTGAACCTACCTATAGTTCCTCAGCACCTGGAACAAAGTGCATCTGGTACTGATGGGTCAAAAGCAAAGGTGCTGTTAAGAGAGGTACAGTCTGTACACTTTGTCAAATCTCTTTATATCCTGCAAGATTTTTTGCCCATACTTAAAAATATGTCACTGCAGTTTCAAAGAGATGACATAATAATTCTTGAAGTACCCCATCTCATAGAGACCTGCCTCCACCAGATGATGGAACTGAAATCAAAGCCAGGAAAATATATAAAGACTTTCCTAGATAATTATAAACCTCAGGACAGATTTATGGATGTTGTAATTTCAAAGAAGGAAGTTGAGAAGACTGTCCTCTTTACATTTAGAGGCAACTGCCCTGAAATAAATGTTGGGGGCAGATACACAGCTGCATACTTTAGTTGATGCAGCAATAGATTATATTGATGTAACATTTCAGAATTTCTTAGAGGTGCCTCTGAAATGGTTCTCATGTCTAGATTTTAAACAGTTTGATCTACCAAGAGAACAACTTGAGGAGTTTGAGACTAATGAAGTGGCTAATTTAGCAGCATACTTTAATTTTTTCACAGAAGAGCAGCGGGAAAATATTACATCAGAATATGCTGCATTTAAGGCACTGCTGAAATCTGCAGTTGACAAACCCTATCTGCAGGTGTATACAAGATTGCTGAAAGCAAAAACACCCCAGATTGCTCACATTCTAGAGTTAGTGGAAATACTCCTGGCAATGAGCGTGTCAACTGCAAAGTGTGAATGAGTGTTCTCCACTCAAAATCTGATAAAGACAAAAATAAAGACACATCTGGCAGATTACATATTACAGTCTTTTCTTCAGGTAGCAGTAGAGGGTCCTGAACTATGCGACTTCAATCCAGATCCAGCAATAAACCACTGGCTGCTGTCTGGTCCAGGCACTCGACATGTATATGGGCATAATGCTACTGCTGCTGGTACAACTGATGCTGTATCTCATGCTAGTACTGCTGCTGCTCCAACTCCATCACCAGCCTGTCCTAGCACTAGCACTACAGCCAGTACACTTGATGTTGGTGACAGTTCTTCTGGTTCTGAATCTGAGTTCTCATTATCTTTGCCCTAATTATTCTCTGCTTCATTCATTCTGGCATGTTGTGTGGGACTGGTGGACTCTGGGCTGGAGTTGACTCTGGCACCACTTGACTCTCAGTCTTTAAATCAACCAGCAAAAATTTAAACAACATATATCTTCATTTTTACTGTTTCATATAGCCTCTACATCTATTACTGATAACATTACAATGCCGCAACCACTTACTTTGTTGCTACATAATTTTTTTATAAGTTCCCCTTAAAATGTGGCCTTTTGACCATTGGACTACCACTCACATCAGTGGGACTACCATTTTTTGGATAGGTCAGTTGTCATGGACTACCATGTAAATTTGAAATTTGTCGATCCCTGGTGTACAGATGTGCATGGCGAAGCACCAACCAGCATCTTCCCACCCATGAGTTGCTCCCGACTGCACTGCTAACTTGTGGTCACTCAGTTGGCAATACTACAGTGGAGCTGGCTGTCCTTCCTCCCTGGAAGAGAACATCTCCTAGATTGCTTGATCCTCCTCCTCCCCCCAGTGAGCTCCCGATAACATGAGCTCGTTCCTAAACTCAGGTCACCTGTGCCACTGGCTGTAGCATTACCACTGAGCTGAAGGGATGGCTCATTAACTAGTTTCTAATTAAATTCACCACTTTGGATCCCCCTAGGCTGCTCATTTCTTAATCGCTCTCCAGAAGGGTACAATGTTGAAGACCTTACAGTCCAGATAGCAGCGCACTGCTTCAAGGCAGCTCTCTCAGAAACAGCCCGCAGACAAATACTATTTATGTAAATTTAAAGCAAAGAAATGGTAAACTACAGTACCTGTTGCTTTTGGTATTCCATGTCTGGATTTATCTGTGGTTCAAGCTGAAGTTAACCTAAAAAAGAGCATACATCATAAAATACTACTCACACACAAAGTTTATTTCAAATTAATGTAGCCACAAAAAGACTACTTTTGCTTTCCCTACTGCTACACAGTATACATGACAAATCTGTTCCTGTACAGTTGAATCAAATGGCAGAGGGGAATTGGGTTGGTGGCACCAGTGGTAAGCATGGTTGGATCTTTTTATAAATCATTTCATTTCTCGGCAGCAGAGTGCAAAGACCTGGCCATGGTGGTGAGAGGCAGAGCTAGTAGCATCAATGAGTTGGAGCAAGTTGCAGTAGGCTGAGCCACAACAGAGCAATTTGGTACAGCTCCCCCTTCCCCTGACTTCTCAGTAGAATAAACATAGAAACATGCAAATTGATGTCAGATAAGGACCGGTGCTGTCCAGGTTCCCCACTGCCCTCTGATCCTCGGCCTAGGTAAAATTAAGGATATCCCTGGTGCCTAGTAGTCCCCACACCCTCCAATCCCCAGCCCAGGTAGAAGTAAAGATCAGGAGTTGAGAGGGGATTCATACTACTACCCAACATCGTATTGCCTGACATCAAATAACCTGAAACCTATATCCCGACAGGGTAAGGTCCCGACATTTCAACCTGCCAAAATATATCATCCTGACTATGCAGAGTGTTAATATTACTGCTGTCTATTAGAAACACAGCAATGACAAGGAGTCTTACTATTAGAAACTTGTCAGTGTTTTAAGAGTTTCAACAGTTTCTTTACTGCAGGCACGGTGACCCGACTGTGCAGTGTTAATATTACTACTGTCTATTAGAAGGAGGCAAAAAGCTAATGCCACTATATGTCTTAGTTTGAGACTGAGATCTGCATCAGAACCATAGTCTATTGCCATGCCAACACCTTGTATTTTTTGCCAGACAATTTGCCCCAGATGGAATAGGCAGCCTTTGCTTTGGGACCCAGGGAATTCAACTTTGCACGCATTAACTGCTGCTTGCTCAAAATCAGTTAAAATACATCTCAGGGCCAAAGTCAGATTCTGCTCATCTGCCTAATCCTGCAGGTCTTGAAACAGGCATATGTAGCTGTCCTGTGACTTATTGGACATCAACACATACACAAGGGGCACAATTCTGGCATTCTCTGCAGCTCCAACTAGAGCATGTATGGAGTAAAGTTGTCTAAACAAAGATGGCACAGTTTTGAAAGTGCCATCCATTATCCAGAAAGGGGCTATGGACAGCTTCTCAATGTTTTTTGCTGTACTGAATATGAGAATCCTGTCTTCACCTACAGATGATTCTTTGGCTAGACATTTTGAACCGTTAACATACTGCAGTGTCTCAGGAATCACAATAGTGTCAAATGTTCACGGCTCTGGTGGTGCGTTTTGTCTTCTGGTCCTTTTTACAATTTGCTGCAGAGCTTTTTTATTTGGCATGTTCTGCCTTATTTCATCTCTTAATTGTGAAGTTTGCGATTGTATCAATTGTGCAGGAGTTTCGTTCGTTGCTTTAGCACAAGATTTAAGACAGGCAACAGTGAGAGCTATTGGTGCATCAGTTGCTTCTGGGGTATGGTTGTGCTGACCTAATTTTTGTACGTGGTGTTGTCCTCCAACTAAAATAGTTGATGCTCTCCCCAGACACTGCAGGGTCTTCCTGCTCTGGCAACTCCAATAGTACAGATCACCATGACTATGTTCTTTTACATACATGTATCCAGCGTGTGCAAGCTTTGCATTCCCTCTCTGTGAAGGGACAACATTGCAAACTATGATCTTAGCCATTTGTGATGATCAAAAAAAAAATCAGAACCTGATCTCATTGCTATGTGTACTTATAAAACACTGAGCAGCTGAGCAGACTGAGCAGATCCATGTCAATTACAGTAATTGATTGACAGTAGTCAATTAACTGTAATTGACAGCACCCTCACATCATTGTTCAATGACAGCATTTGCTGACTAAGATGCTGATGAAAAAATGCATGTTGACTAAAAATCTGCAGTCTTTTGTTGCTCTCTGTGGACCAATTTAAGAACTGAATTTTCTGCTTTTTAAAAGCAAGAACAGGTAATTCTCAGTACTGTCATAAAAAAACAGCACTCCCAGTCTTCATCCTCCATACTCCATGCACCAAGAGTACTGCTCAGTGTTAGCTGCAGCAAGAAAAAATAGAAAACTCTTCCAAGTGTAGCCATAGAAGATCTGCGTGCATATAACTGCCCTCTCACCATGTTCAACTCACCCCAACAGGATTGTGCAGCTTCTTGTAGATTTTTGTGAGTAAAAACAATGTGGACAGAACAGTAAGAACATGTAATTAACTATTGCAGGGTGATCAGGTTAGTGTGAGCCAATTATGCAAGATCGGTATTTCAAACAGTGATGGGAGAGTGATGATGTCGGGTGATAGGCACAGTCGGGAACATACTTGTCAGTGATAAATTGTCGGGAGATCAAAAGTTGGGCAGTTACTATTCAGGAAGTCATACTAGATCCATTGAGAGGAGACCTGTGCCAGTTCTAGTTCCTAGCTGTCTAGAGTGCAATACACTAGAGAAGGGGTGGGGCAGGGTTGTTGGATGAGGGTAGGAAGAGGGCTTTTGGGGGAGGGGCAGTGGACCAACAAGGTATATTTTAGAAAATGGAAAAGGGCGATGGGGGAGGGGTGACCCAGTGGATCACAGGACATTATACCATGACAAGGACCGGGAGAGTAGGCAGACGGCTGCAGCCCCACTGCTTTTGGAAGGGGGCAGCTAAGCACTGAATTAAGTAGAGGTTTTTGGCAACTGTAAAGAACTCTACTTGAGGAGTTGTTTAATGGCACCAAAAACACTTCTCACTGCACTAGTATTCAAAAGTAGACAGCCTCATTTACATAGGAGCAGTGGTATTGTAGCGCCTTGGCTTAGAGGTGCTCATGGGGCTCACAGTGCCTGCAATGGGTGTGTTGCCATTGTAGTCTTTTCTTTCTAGCTGTGAAAAGCTTCATTATTTGATGGCTATAAAGAGAAAATATTGACCCTGACAGATGAAAAATGACCAACAATAATTATGACGATTAGTAGTCAATAGTTTGTCCCAAGGAGGCAAGGTTTTTCCATTATATACCCTAAAAATTCAGATCTGACCACCACAGCCATCATCTGGTGCCTGGAAGGCTGGCTCCAGAGTGCTGTGGGTTGAGGCACTGAACACCACACCTCGTGATGTGCCAGTGACCGAGGTAGGGGAGGTCAAGGAGTAAGATCAAGCTGCTGCAAGGCAGCTCTCTCCTACTGGAATGGATTGGAGGCTTCCCAGCCACTGGCCACCAACTAGTGGAGAATGGATGGCAGTGCCAACTGGGAGCTCCAGCGATGGCCATAGGGAAGGGTGGAAGAGGCTGAGCTTGCATCATGGGGCATGTATCCACCTCCACACATGCATGATGCCTGTGTGCTTGGACCCTAGGGAATAAGAGAAAATGGGCACACAACCAGAAAAACTACAAATAAAAAAAAATCTAGTACCTGGATGAACCGCCACACCACATGGCCAACCTCCCTCCCCACCACTGGATCACCCTTCCAGGAACCAGATCAAGCTCTTCTCTCCAGCCCACAATCCTCTGTGCAGCTTAAAACCCTTTCTGCTCCAGTTTTCCACAAGTTGGGCATACTCCCTGGAGCCACACCACCCTACAGCCCAGCCACTTCTCTAGGTGACCAGCCTCCCTACATCTGGACCAGCATCCAGGTTTGTTTCAGTTCCATTATGCTACCATTGTGACCACCATGGTACCATGTGTCAGTGGTAGCACAATGAGGCACTTGCAGTAGTAAAACAATGATCTCATTCCATGCCTTATGTTGGTGGTACCACAATGGTCATACAGCATGGTATCACAATGATCTGCTTAGGTCACTGGTGTTACACTGACCACATTTTAGGGGGAAAAATCTGCCAGTGGAGTGATCCAAAAGAATAAATAAAGCACATCCAACAAGATCAGATATCCACACATCTTTGATGTAGGTGCCATCCAACATCAGCTTATCACCAGCTGTACATTGAAATCCCACCAAAGTTATCAGTACACCAGTCATGCCCATAGTCTATGATACACAGTGTCCACCTAGGGTCAAAACATGGTGCTGCATGGTGCGGCCTTAGTGCAGTAACCCTCCTTGTTCACATGGAAAGCACAAAGTGACCCTGTGGGACACACCTTTTCCCTACAAAAGTGAAAACAAAAACGTAAATGACCCTAATTCTACATTTTCTTAGATGCAGGAGAAAGAGTCTTCCTGGGCATTTGGACAGTTTATGTCAATCCTAGCATTGCCACCACGGGTTGCTCCAATGACATCTCTTTGCAACATAATTAACACAGCAGCTCAGATGAAAAGTGACTTTCCTTTAGCATGGTATCCTCTACTTTGTTGCAGGTGGGGCAAGAATTGTTAGAGATCATGACCCCATGCCCCACCTTACACTGTCATATCCACCAACCTCATGCAAGTCGTCACATTAATGGATCTTATAACATCATGTACCCTGTCACACCTCACAATGCCATACCCCCATGAATGCCGTCCTCCCATGCCTCCATGAATACTGTCACACCTCAGGATTCCATACCCTTATGCATGTACAGCAGAAGGAAATTAGGGAACCCATGGGTGGGAGTGGCCACAGCACAACATTAGGTGCATAAAAGCATTTAAAATTTTATTTTTGTAGAAATTGAAATGATAAAATAAATTTTTACAGAAAAGACAATACGGTGTTAATTCAGCACACCTACGTAGCCCGGTTATAGCGTTCTTCAGCCATAATGATTCCTACAGACTCCTCTCTGGTGTTCACTTAGCTTTAAACTCAGTACAGTGTTCTCGTTCTCTCTCTCTCTCTCTCTCTCTCTCTCTCTCCCCCTCTCTCCCTCTCCCTCTCGCTCCCTCCCTCTCTCTCTTTCTCTCTTTCTCAACTGGCTCACCTGGTGTACTCTACTACTCATGACATTATTAATCAGGTGGTCAGGCAGTTAAGTTGTTTCTCTATCTTTCTATCCCTGTCTTTATAACATTAGGCAGAATGACCGAGGAGCATAAACCATTCTATTTAGCTTTAACATCAGGCAGGTAATGTGGAAACCACAGACATCTAGGACTACTAAAACAGCCATGAATAACAAATTAGGTTCTAATGAGTCTTAGCCCCGCCTATTCTCTTGAGAGTGACAGCACTTTGTAGTATAAAGTAGGGCAATAGAGGGCGCTGCCTTCCCTATAGGAAATCATTTCATCAGCTCCTGACTACGGGTAAGCCTTGCACAGGTGAATGGGAAGATTGCAGAGAAATGGATGGTTTACAGCAAGACATTTTGTAACACAGTAAAGGATGTTTTAAATTCTTATATTAAGTATTACATGTTCAAAAGCCTTTGCTCCTTATCCCTGTTCAAAGCACAGCTAATTATATAGCTATTGTACCATTTTATTTATTTATATACTAAAGAAACCTTTTACTATTTCTTCACAAAATGCCTTATTTTCAGCTTCATACTAAACACTGACAAAATGAGGCATTTGTGTGTTACCAGCGGCTGCTTTTGCAAACCATTGGCTCAAACTTTTATTTTGACCTTCTTAGATTTGGGGCTTCTGAAAACAAATGGCAAGAGAGTCACATACCTCATAACTTATTATTGTCTGTGGCTCCTCTTTACTTTTGAGCTCACAAGTAGGACAGAGAGCAGCAGGGAAGGGAACAGAAAGAAAAAAGGGGTTGCTGCTCCTGTTTATCCAGTCACTTTATATAATACTTTATTTTCAGATATATAAGGGGAACTGGGGGAAGGGGCAAGGCAAGCCTCAACTGTATTCATTCTTTGAATTTCCTCTTGCCAGCCAGGAGCCCCTTTCTCAACATCTCCTATTTCTAATTAATTATGACAATGCCCCTTTAATAATGTTTGTCATGCATAACATTTGTATGAATTTTACATTTGCACATAAACTCCAGGCACTATATTGCTGCACATGAGCACTTTATTTACTAGCACTTTCAAAATGCTATACAGAACTTTATTTAATCAGCCAGCAAATAAATCTGGCAAGTTAGCCATCTCTGTGCTTTCTTCACTTAAAGCAAGGTTATGGGAGGCCAAGGTGAGGGACGGAAGTTGAAAAAGAAATATCAAAGATGGAAAAAGATTTCAGAAAGACAAAGTAAGGACTGTCGTAGGTGGCCAACCTATGTCAGTTAAAGAAATGAATAGGAAAGGTATTCAGGAGCACTGTTGCATAACAGATTTATATAGGAAGAAGAACAAGAGAACAAACAAGACATCCCTCCTGCCTGGCATGTGGACTGGCAGAACACAGTTCTACCACAGTGGAACTGATGGTACTGAGGGTAGATAAATCCTTGGGTCTGGATGCAATATACCCCAGGGTGCTAAAAGAGTTGACAGAGGAGCTGGCATCCCCACTGACAATTATCTTCAATAGGTCTCTTGATATGGGAATAGTACCAGTAGAATGGAGAACAGCGCATGAAGTGCCACTCCACAAGAGTGGACCCAAGCAGGACCAGGGTAACTATAGGCTAGTCAGCCTGACCTCAACAATATGTAAACTCATGGAGACCATATTGAAGGAAGGGCTGGTCAGGTACTTGGAGGATAACTGTCTGCAGGACAAGAAACAACATGAGTTTGTTGCAGGCAGATCATATCAGATTAACTTGTTAGAGTTCTCTGATGGGGTCACAAGGGCAGCGGACAAAGGCCAGGCAATATACCATTTACCTGAACTTTAGTAAGGTCTTCGATTCTGTACCACACAGTGTTGCCTACCACTGTTATACCAGAGTACCACTGGGTAGTACCATTGTGGATTTTTCAGCTTATCACGGTATTGCCATTGCTATACCACTGTATTGCCATAGTGACAAATTTGGTAAGGATGGTAAAATCTTCTGGTTAGACCCATAAAGAAGGGAAGGGATTGTAGTTTGCCCCTGAGGGGACTTTTTCACTTGATCCCTTCCACTTTCTGATTCCAGACACCGTCCCCACTCTTCATTGTTCTATGATGTAATTTTATGCCTAGTATGTGGACATACTCCATGCAAGCCTATGGAGCATGGTTTTCAAAGTTATTTTTACCACTTCAGCCTGAGTTGTAATACAAACTGGAGCAAGTATTCAAGTAACAAGGCTCTGATTTGTATTACAAGTCAGGTTAAAATGGTAAAATTAACTTTTAAAACCATGCTCCCATAGGCTTACATGCAGCACATCCCCGCACTAGGCATATAATTACATCATAATACAAGGAAGTGCGGGGATGACATTGGCAAACAGGAAGTGGAATGGAATGAGTGACTAGCCCTATCAGGGGCAAAATACGATCCCTTTCCTTCTTTATGGGGCTAATCAAAAGATTTTACCACCACTATGGAGGACTCCATTTCAGGTAAGGGAGTCTCCCAACAGTTTTGCAGGCAGATAGAAAAAATGCATGAAAGTTGCTCTTTAAGTTGTTGCACAAATACACACTAGCCTGGAGAGACCAATGTTCAAATCCCACCAGAGTCATTACTCACTGTATGATCCACAAGTCCATTTTGATGTTTTAGGCCTCAACTCGGTCCCAACAGTATATGGTAAAAATATAGATCTCACTGTAAACAAGGTGTTGCAGGCCTGATTCACAAAGGTCAGTGCAAGCTGCTCCAAATGCAGCTTGCACCAATCACCAATGCGCCAGTGACCTTGTTCCAGATTCACTACTGGGTAGGGTCCCATCGGCAAAGTCCCGTGGCATGTATGGCAACTGTGGCCCTGCACCAGACAGATTGTGCATCTGGAAGGTATGCTGCAAGCTGTGGGGTGGCCGTGCAGCAAGAGAACCATGGACAGCAGTCCCTGTCGGCTAGCAGTGTTCCCAGTCCCGATCCCCTTGTTATTACATAAAAGCATTTCCCTGGTGGCTAGCACTCAAACCAGCTCCGATCCCCTTCTAATTACTGCAATCATGTCCCTGGTGGTCTAGTGGATCCCACTCCCTATTACAATCAGCCCATATAAATTAAATATATCTTCCAGTGAGGGTCTAGTGGACTTCCACCCTGGCAGGCAGAGTCCCACCACCCTGCTCCCACCATCCTAAAAGAGAGCCAATGACTGGCACAGCCCTCCTCATACCACCAATTCTGGCTGCCAACTGAGCTGTCAAGGAGTGCATACTGCATATAGTACAAACTCGTTGATTGACAGCTTGAGTGAACTGTCAGTCAAGAAGTGTGTACTATATACAGTACACACTCCTTGACAGCTCTGTCAGTGGTTAGCCGTTGTTGTGAGGAGGGCTGAACTGTTCGCTGGCTCTGTTTTGAGATAGGGGATCAGGGTGGTGGGCACTACCTGCCATGGTGGAGGGGGTTGGAGTCCACTAGACCAGCAGGGAATTAGGTTTTTAATATAAGGGCACATCAGAGATAGGGAGGAGGTCCACTAGACCACCCAGGAATGTTTTTGCCAATATTTTTATTTATGAGCACATTGGGGGTGGGGGGCTGCTAGACTACCAGGGCCATGATTAATATCACTTAAAGGGGATTAGGTAGGATGGCGGCACATATTGAGGGAGGGCTCAAAGAGTGGCACAAGTGGCCAGATCCTCCCAGATGATGATGTTCTAAGTAGCCTTAGACCAGCTTGACTGATCTAAGGGTACTTAGACGTTTGTCCTCTGGGAAGGATTAGAGAATACCTAGTAAGGGGATATAGCAGCTTGCAGCTGCCACGTGTCCCCTAGCATCATCCCACAGCTCTTTTTGTGCTGCAAGGAAGGTGCAAACACCCTTTGGTGCTCACAGCCTACAGTTGATACCGGCTGCATTTGAGAATTACTCCCAGAATATCTTTTGGTGCATGGGGCACTTTGTGCCATTCCTTCTGGAACAAGTCCCTTGCACCATTCCAAGAGCTTTAAAAATCGGGGTCACCATTTACTGAAGTTGTAAACCAGGCTTAAATGCTAATTTTTTTTTATGGTACTCACATTCTCAGAAAATGTTACAAATTAGATTCGGTCTTCAGTTATTACTACTTCATTTAAAGGAAATTTTCCTCATGTTGTATTGAGCTTTCAAGCACATTACATTACAGAAGTGTAAGCCCTATGATCCATGAAAGACAATTTTCTATTTCTCCTGAAGGAATTGAATCACAAATCGGGCCAAGGTTGATGGCCAGCTGATATCTTATACTTCTCCATCTACCAGTAACACCCACATGCTCAGACATTTTATGGCATATAACAAGGGAGAGCATAATGCCGTGACCCATTGAAATCTATGTAGCTTCGCTTTTTAAAAAAAGTTTTTCTTTTTTTAAAGTGATAAAGTGATATCTGGTGGATATGAAAGCAAAAGCTTAACTTATAAAAGGGCCAATTTGCTGCAGTGTCTTTCAGATGTACCAGAGATTGCTTTGTCATTTAAAAAAAAAAGGTTGGAAACTGACATACATAGTGTTCAATGGAGCAGATCCCTGCACTCTTCCTGGTTGGACATCATAAAACGTCAGTCTGTGTGCCAGCCCAGTGGTGCAGAGGGTTGAGGTGCTGGATGCCTTACCTTGCACTACACCAGTGACCCGGGTCTGGGAATGACCTCAGGTCATCAGGGTGCTGGCATGGGGGGAGGGGGGAGCAGGATTGAGCATGCCGGTGGGCAGCTCTACTCTTCTGAGGGTGATGAGTGTGGGTTGGTGCCCCCCCCCGTAGTTCCGCTTCCACTTAGTGGATGTCTGGTAGGTAGCATAGGTGGAGAGGGGGTGACAAATTATTGGGAGGTGGAGGGGGATGAGCTAGCACCACAGGGTACGAAGCATGCCTACACATGCTAGCACAGCCATGTGCAAGGCCTTTGGGGGGTTCGGGGAGGAAAAACCAAAAAATACACGTGTCCCTGTTGCCAGGTGGTGGAAGGAGGTGGTGTGGACCAAATAGCTGAATTAAAAAAACATGTTTGTTTGTGGGGGTGAACCAGGAATTGGAAGGGATCAGCTACCCACTGAGCTACCTGATTTACGATCCCTTCCCTTCCCAACAGGCATAATAGAAAATTATTTTTCATATATAGGATTTAAACTGTTGTAATGGGTTATAATGGCCAAAAGCTCACACCTACAGTTTAGAAATTTACTTTAAGAGACAATTATCAAGGGAGTGCTGCAGTTTCTCATCAGCAGCAATGTTTTATGATGCTCAAAAGTTAGAGTAAAAGCCATCTCCTGCTCATCACTACAAATTTGTCAGCTTGCGATGCTAGGTTACTCTCTTAATACTACTGTTCAGAGATCAGAACAATAGTCCTATGAGCTCTGAATGACACTATTAAAGGACTTGAATGATACTGTTATGGGATTTCTAGTGTTATGTTACAGGATTTCTTTGACATAGTTTTCAATTGTATTATTTTAATTATCCATATTTCATTGTATCATTGGTATCATTAGTAATACAGAGCTCCATAAAGACTTGTCCATTTGACTCACTTAAACTTGAGATTTAATATCCCACTACGTTTCTGCCCCTTAAAAAAATATCCAAAGAATGTTTGAAAGATGTCATACTTTTACAAGCTACCACCTCGACTGGTAAATCGTTCCATACTCTTGCCACCCTATTTGAGAACCAAAACAAACACGATTTTGTCCTGCATCTACTCACCCTCAGCTGTAAAGGGTGGGCACGAGTGTTGTATGACTGAACCCTAAGGTGCAGGTCCAATTGCTCCCAAAGCTGATTATCAGATAATGCCTGAAAAACTAGGCACATGTCCCCTCTCATTCTATGATATTCCAGGGGATATAAATCTAGCTTCTTTAACCTGTCCTCGTATGTCATCTCCTTAACTTCAGATATTTTTCTAGTAGCCCTTCGCTGTACCCTCTCTAGGACTCTAACATCCTCTTTATAGCCTGGTGCCCAGAACTGCGCACAATATTCTATATGTGGCCTCACAAGAGAGGTATACAAAGGGATCAACACCTTTCTCTTCCTGCTTTTAATGTGTCTAAGTATGCATCCCAACATTTTATTTGTCTTCTTAACCACTAAATTGCAGTGTACATGAAACTTAAGGTCACTGCTAACCCTTTTACCTAAGTCCATTTCCTCATATACCACTTTAAGGATATTACCACCCAAACTGTAATTTAATTCCGGATTTTTATTACCAAAGTGCATAACCATGCACTTTTCCACATTAAAGGTGGCCCCATTTTCATTTGCCCATAAATCTAATTCACCAAGTGCTAACTGTAAATTTGAAGCATCAGATATGTTATTAACTGGATGGCCTATATGTGTGTCGTCTGCAAATTTGGAAAGCCAAATGTCAGATATTACCTGCATAGTTGACATGTAAAGGTTAAACAGACATGGTCACAATACGGATCCCAGTGGGACCCCACTATTGACTGCTGCCTGGTCTGACATTTCTCCAAGGACACATACTTTCTGTCTTCTAGCAGACAGCTAATCACCTACCCTGTTTACTGTTTTGGGATGTATCCCTAAATTAGAAATAGTTTTAATCAATTTTTCATGAGGGACCTTATGGAATGCCTTTGCTAGGTCCAAGAATATCACATCCACTGGGCTGCCTTCATCAAGTGATCTACTAACTTTGCTGTAAAATTCCAATAAATTGGGTTGACATGAACGTCCCTTAGTAAAGCCATGTTGGGACTTATCCTGTTTTCCCTGTAGCTCCACATAGTCCATAATATGGTCCTTGACAATATCTTCCAGTATTTTTCCAAGTGCTGACGTCAAACTAATCGGCTTGTAGTTGCCCACCTCATTCTTCTGTCCCTTTTTATGGATAGGGATAACCGTAGCCAGTCTCCATGTTTGCACAGTTTGCCCTGATTCCAGTGACTGCTGAAATATTTGTGTAATTGGCCCTGCTAAACAATCTGCCAGTTCCTTTAGCAATCTAGGATGCAGACCATCCGGTCCACTTGCTTTATTATGGTTCAAATTTCTAAGCCTTGTTCTTACATCCTCTGGTTCAATTTTGAAATCAAAAGTCCCCACTGTATTGCAATCCACTAGGCTGTGTTGTTTGTCTAGATTAAACACAGAGGAAAAGTATGTGTTAAACCTATCAGCCATTTGCTTATTGTCAGATATAATTTTATCATCCTTATCTTTCAGTGGTCCAATTTGTTTACCCTGTCCCCTTTTATTAGTTATATACATGTAGAAACTCTTGTAATAATCCTGTGTTTTTGTTGATAATTTTAATTCATAACACTTCTTTGCCTTACAAATAGTCATTTTAACCCCTTTTAACTGTTGTTTATAAATTGCCCATGCCTTGGGTTCCCCGCTACTTTTTGCCCTAATAAAACCTTATTCTTATTTTTTATCAATTTTTTTAATGTAGTCATCATCCAAGGGGGCAAGATTTTCCTGGAGCTATTGTATTTTTTACGAATTGGGACATGTTTTAAAATCAACTCATTTAATTTATTAATAAGTATGTCCCACATTTCATGAACTTGGAGATTTGTTAACTCCTGCTGCCAATTCCAGGTGTCTAAATCATTTTTAAATATATCATAATTAACCCTATTGAAGTCTTGCAATACTGTGCTCCCACTTTTAATATAATAACCCCTATCAATTTGGAAACTGACCATAGAGTGGTCACTGTTTCCAAGCGGGGCCTCAATCTTACAGTTTATAATATTGTCAACCATGTTAAATAGAACTAAATCAAGGATATGGTTCCCTCTTGTGTTCTCCTGGACCAATTGGTCCAATCCTGCGGCTAGTAATTCTTCCAGGAATCTGTCCTCAACCTTTGAATTTCCCTGTAATTGTTCCCATTTTATACCTGGGAGATTAAAATCTCCCAGTATAATAACATTGTCCTCATGGGCTATACATTTAATAAAATTTAGTAATTGACTGTCTTGTTCAGGTAACCTAGTTGGTGGTCTATACACAACTGCTATATTAATCTTTGGTGCTCCAGGTGGGATAATCTTTACCCATAAGATTTCTTCCTGTTTCCATGCTGTACAGTCCTTAATCTCAGATATGATGTTATTTTGAATGTATACTGCCACTCCACCCTTTTTAATCTCAGATGTGATGTTATTTTGAATGTATACTGCCACTCCACCACCTCTGTTATACTGCCTACCCTTATTGTATAATGTGTACCCCTGGATTTGCTTATTCCATGTATCATCTGCCCACCACCATGTTTCAGTAATGGCGCAAACCTTGATTTTATCATTATACAATTTGAGTTTTAGTTCGTCCATTTTATTATTGAGACTTCTGGCATTTAAGACTAGGCAATTCCACACATTGTTATGCTTATGGGTCATGTTAGTATTTATGGCCCTTAATCGCCCCCCCCCCCATTATTCAGTTTAAATGTTGTTCTATACTCTGCTTTAATTTGGAAGACAGTATCCTGTTCCCCTGTCTATTCAGATGTAAGCCATCATGTGAGAAGTTATGGCATGCCTGGAAATCATCCCAATGGTCTAAATATCCATACCCTTCTCTGTGGCACCATCTTATTAGCCAACCATTTAACCTTCTAATATTCTCCATCTGTTGTTGACTTGCCCGAGGGACTGGTAAAATACCAGAAATGATCACCTCACATCCCCTCTTATTTAGTTCCTCCCCCACACTCTCAAAATCCCTTTGTATCTCCATGAGATTTCTTTTTCCTATATCATTCACTCCCATATGTAAAACAGTTAATGGGTTTTGTGTATTCTCTAATAACCCAGGTAACAACTGACATATATCATTAATACCGACCCCTGGTAGAACTGATACTGTTGTAAAATCATTACGATTTTTACAGATAACCCGATCCAAATTTTTTAAAATTGAATCTCCTATTACAAGGACACCCTTTGGTATTTTGGTGCCTTGTCCAGAGGTGTTGGGGTAAGGGGATTTATATCACAATTGTTTAAACAAAGTGGAACAGGTTCCTGTAATGTAAGCAATTCTGGATCTCCAGCAAGGGCTTGAAATCTATTCAGGGAAAATAGGTTTGGGGTAACATTAAATGTATTCTGTTCCTGTAACCCTTTCTGATCATGTTGTCTATCCATAGCATAAAAGGTTTTTGGGGTAAGCTGGTTGGTAGAACCTCCTATATTTCTCCTACCCCTTTTCGCTCCTCTTGATCTATGTACAGTACACCATTCAGTGTCATCATCATCATTTGATGTAGTATTTGTGGATGTTTTTAGTAAACATGATCTAGAAAGGTCAGTTTCAACTGTGTCTATATACTGTTCCAGCATAGAAATCTTGGCCTGTATTTTGACCCTCTGTTGTAAAGAAATAATCTCAACATGTAGTTCAGCAATTAATATGCAGTTAGCACAGATAAATCACAAGTCTTCCTCTCCCTTTAAATACATACCACACTTACTACACTGTTTCATATTCATTTTCATTGCTGAATAGACTTCAAACTTATTTTAAGTCCCAGATCCCAGTGTCACAGCGGACACAGCTGACACATGCCGACACACGTGTCTCTACGTGCGTCTCCCTGTGCGGCAATGCGCGCCCTGCTCCGCGCTCGTCCTGCTCACTGCAGTGGTGCTAGATAAAGGGGGAAGTACCCCGGAAGTGACCATGAAAGGTCGTGACAAATAAAACTGTATTGTGTTATACGGAACTATCTGTATGGATAACTTCAAAATGAATATGTTTTTTGTTAAACTTATTGCTGATGAAAATGGGCATTTATGCTCATTGGCTTACAAGTATAAAAAAATAAAAAGATAACGTTTTCTTTTCAGTAATAGTATTAAGTAGAATAGCAATAACACAACCTTTAGTTTCAAATTTAGGTAAGAATACCTACCAAGTGGTTGAGGATATGCCTATTCAATCCTCATAAGTGGTGGCATTTTGCAGGAATTACTGCAGGGATGGTATTAAATATGTAAATCAGCTACACAGGCTTAAAAATGCATTTGAACTGAAAAAGGAAATCTATTTTCAAGCCATGTTTAGTCTTACTTTTTTGAAACAAGTTTAGAAGCATTTTTAAATCCTAAATAAATCTTCAGTGGTTGAGGGAAAAAAATCCTTTCCAGAAAATTAGACACGATTTATCCACTAAAAGTCAGAAAAACAACATTAAGACAAAAGTAAGCTGAAAGCAATCCAAAAATAGATTTTTTTGTAAGGGCACCCATGGGTAAGAGAAATGGCACAGGTTCTGGCAGGTCAAGTAGTAGACCTGTTTAACACCTCTCAGGAGTCAGGGAATAAGCCCGAGGACTGGAAACTGCATATGTGATGCCTCTCCATACAAGTGGACCAAGGGATGAACCAGGGAAGTATAGGCTAGTCATCCCAACCTCAATAGTGAGCAAGCTGAAGGAGACCATCTTGAAAGAGAGACTGATGGGCTTTCTGGATAAAAATGGGCTCCAGGATGAGAGGCAACATGTGTTTGTTCTGGGGAGATCCTGGTAAACTTCCCTAATTGGCTTCTTTGACTGCGACATGAGGCGCCTCGTGAATGATGTATTGTATCTGAACTCCAGCAAGGTCTTTGATTCTGTGTGATGTAGGAGACTTGTCAGTAAGTTGGAAGACCTGGGGCTGGGGGCTAAGCTCATGTGATTGATCAGGAGCTGGTTGCTATACAGAAGCCAAAAGGTGATAGTCTGGGGAGAATTCTCAGAAGCTAGGCCTGTGACCAGTGGGGTACCATAGGGCTCAGTGCTCAGTCTGGTGTTGTTTAACATCTTCATAAGGGACATTGCAGATGGGATCAAGGGTAGAATCTGCCTGTTCATGGAAAACATCATGCTCTGTTCGAGGGTGGACACGGAGGAGGGGAGATAGGAACTGAGGGAAGACATGGCTAGGCTTGAGAAATTGTCTGGCACTTGACAAATTGATTTCAATGCTAAAAAGTGTAATTTAATTCACCTGGGGGCAAGGAATCCGGGACCAAATACTTGTTGAGTGGTGTGCAGGTAACTAGGTCAGAGGAAGAAAGGAACCTGGAAGTAATTATCACAAATGACCTAAAACACCCAGAACACTGCAGGACAGCAGCAGCCAAAGCAAATTGGATGCTGAGCTGCATAGCAAATGGAATTACCAGCAGGGAGGTGGAGATCATTCTGCCATTGTACAGGTCACTGGTAAGACTGTACATGGAGTACAACATGCACTACTGATGCCAATATCTTAATAACGATATCAACTTGCTGGAAATGGTCCAGAGAAGGGCAACTAAGATGATCCAGAGCCATCAGGGTAACACCTATCAGGAGGGGCTTTGGGGCTCAACATGTACTTACTTGAGGGAAAAAAAGGAGGGGGACATGATTAAGACCATCTAGTATGTTTAAGGTACACACAGGGTGAACACTGAGAGCCTCTTCCACCTTAATGGGAATAAGATCACTAGAGGGCACAGACTAATGTTGGGAGGGCATTCAGGTGGGAGGAAAGAAGGCACCTTTCAATTTAGAGGGTGGTGGCCAAGAAGAATGAACTGCCAGAGGAGGTGGTATCCCCAAAAATGGTGGGCTGCTTCAAGAGGGGATGGGACAGTATGAAGGGGCAAGTTGCAGATATGGAGGGTGAGTGGGGGGGTAGTTGGGAGAGCTCAGAGGGAAATGGAAGGGGGCAGTTCCCTCTGTAAACACAGTGGAACTGCACACTTGAGCAGACTAGATTATTTGCTGGCATGTTTATATGTTAACTTATAGTGCCTCATCAATACCTTCAAAGGCACTGTTAGCAGTGCCCCCCGCTGACTCTCTGTAGCCCAGTCAAACAGTGCCTTACTCCCATCACTACGGTCTTCAGGGGCTGTGTAGTTTCAGTGCATCCTAGGGCCCCCAAGACTCTTGATACTTAAATTACACTCTCTCCCTAGGCAGCCTATAGTGCCCTGTCATGACTATCTAAGAGGTTAGGTACAATGCCCCTCATTGACTGTCAGAAATACTTAGCTCACACAAAATCCACTCAGTCAAAAAGTGTTTTCGATCTATTTCTGTGTTGAAAAAAACACTCATTATTGCACAGAATGGGCAAGTTTACAACAAAATGGGCAAAACAAAGTGAAGCAAGTGTAACAAGAGATGACATTCAAAGAAAGATGGCATGACCGCTTCAAAGGGCTAATGTATGACAAAAGTCAAAAAAAAGATTTACTGTTAGTCTGTAAAGATGCATGAGAGAAAAACAAATACTGACATTTTCTACCAGTGCTGATGAAGCAGTCATAGTCACTGGTTATGCAGTGCAAGGCACAAGGCTATTGCAAGCTTTGTACTGCGTGAGAAAAGTGGCTATCACTATTAGGCTCTTATGAAAACACAATGTGTGATATTACAGTATGTCTGAGGTTAACAGACAGTGAGCTGTAGCTGCAAGGTTTATGCTTCTGAAATGTCTGACATCTTAATGATTCTCAGCCAGACAGGGACAGGTTTTTGAGGCCATACATATGCCAGTTCTAATTATATGCAGTTCTAAAAACTACAATCCAGTTATAGTCTACAGTTGCAACAGTACTTGCACAGGGATAATTACAAGTGGTTGTTCCATTAAATAATGAATGAAATGCTAGATATTAGAACAAAGGGTATTCAAAAGCAAATTTTTGAAAACCAAAACAACTCATCAAAACAGGCCATTGTTTCCTGAAGTGATGGAGGAGACAACTAACATCATTGTTAATATTCAATTCTCAATATGCTTTCCAGTTTCAATTAAAATTTCTGCATTGAAGAAGCATTTTTAGGATTTCATGAAACACCAGCAATAGATGCCACTGCACTATTCAATATTCTGAAATATGTTCTTTTACATTTTGACATAGATTTATAGGTACTGTATAAGGGTTGCTTTATAGTGGGGCTGCAACTAAGTCTGGGACTAATTTCAGTGTGCAGACTAAGCTAAGCAAATGTGGAGCCACGGGCACTTTTTGGGCAATGTTTGGCATGTTCTTTGAACCTTGTGGTACAGGACTACATCAGCAAAATACATGAATGTCAAAAAAATATTAAATCAGCTATGGGTACTCATAAAATTCATTAGAGACTCTCTCAAAACAGTGTACTATTTTTGAAAACATACCAGGTGGTAGGGAAGAAATTTAGCCTGTTCTTTGCAACCTTTATTCCATCAAGGTGGACAGTTAGAACAGCAAATATAAATGAAATTATTGAAAATTATGTTGTGTTATTAGAACTTCTAGAAGGTATGTCCTTACAAGATAAACAGGAGTCTGAGGTAAAAGCAAGCAGATTCTTGGTAGAGCTATGCCTTTTTAAAGGAATTTAATTTATTGTATTTTACCGGGGGAAAACATATTCAGCTAAATAGCACATTTTCAAATGTGTCCGGGGTGGAAGGGGATAAAGAGAGTGCGGTAATAAGTTACATCAATATTTTTAGTTACAATACAATGATTAAAAAGTGTATGGTAGACACTTAAGAGGATGTACAGTGTTTAATTTGTGCAAACATAGCATATTAATGACAACAGTTCATCAAAATGCAACTGGCACCAAAATGATGGGTTGGAAGGGAGATAGTGTGTACAATGGGGATAAGTCCAAGGGGGATAGCAGACAATCAGTTAGGGCAGTGAAGGGGTGATAGGGGGGAGGAGCAATTAGACATGCCTAGGAGCAATACAACTGCAGGAGTGAGTAGTGAATTCAAAATCCAAATTTTGTGCAGTGAGTGGAGTGAGTAGCAGAAGTGAGTAGTGAATTCAAAACCCAAATTTAGGCTTTCCATAGGAGAACCCTTGTTCCTTAAATACTACAGAAGCCACTGCTAAAATTCCCATGAATCAGGGTTATAGTGCAGTGTACTTTAATGCAAGGAGAGTGTTTGATAGGATGGATCCAATCAGAAAGTGGATTACCAATTATCAACCAGATTTGGTTGTATTAACTGAATTATGGCTGAGCAATAAAACTGAGGATATATACATTAACAGTTCTAAGTACCAGTTATGGTGCAAAGATAGAAGGAAAAAAGAAGGGGGAGTAATGATCTGTGGAAAGGAAGGATCGTTACTGTCAGAGATCAAGTTAAACATAGACTTGGCAGGATTGGAGGTCCTAATGCTGGAAATGAGACAACCATTTAGAAAGCCTGTGTTGATAGCTGGGGTATACCATCCACCAAATGTTAAAGTGGAAGTATTTAATATATTACAGGACTCTGCTTGGTTACAAGGATACAAATGAGTTGCTGGTATCAGGAGACTTCAATGTGAACTGGTATTCTGTTAATGATACACAACTTGGTAGATTTCTAGCTGAGTTCAGATCTTAGCCAACTGGTGAGTGAACACGCAAAAATCAACCAAAAGGACCCCTCAACCTCTACCTTATTAGAATTAATTTTTACAAATTATGCTTCAAATTACTAACTGAGAGGTGTTCTCCTAGACTCACTTTCAGATCATCAGATGATCTACTGTATTTGGAGTAAAATCCAGTTCCTTGTCCAAAATAAATGTATCAATTTGCATTGTTTCAAAAATTCTAATTATTCAAAATCCACATTAGATGTGGAAAACATCTTGTGAGTGTGACTAGACCTGATACCAACAGTAAATGATGCTTGGACACTTTTTTGTAGCAAATTTTTGAAGCTATCTGATAAACATGCCCCTGTTAAAAATAAGATAGTAAAAAATACCTAGATACATAGATACTGTATATAGACAGTGCCGGCAGATAAGGTCCTATGGCCCACCCAGTCTGCCCATTTGAGCTTCTAAGTTTACTTTATGTTTTCCTGGAAGTCTGTTGCCCCTTGAGCCTGACCTCCAGAATTCCTTTATGCCTATCCTATGCATTCTTAAATCCCATGATTGTTTGAGCCCCCACCACTTCCTCTGGCAGGGTGTTCTACTTGTCCACCACCCGTTCTGTGAAGAAATTCTTCCTCACGTTTCCTCTGAATCATCCTCCCTCCAACTTTTTCCCATGCCCTCTAGTCCTGGAACATCTTTTTCACTTAAAAATAGTGTATTCATGCACACTGTTCCTCCCTGTAAGATACTTGTATGTCTCTATCATATCCCCTCTCTCCCTCCTCTCCTCCAGGGAGTACATATTCAATTCCTTCAACCTGTCCTCATAGGACTTGTGATGCAATCCATGTAACATCTGTTGCCCTCCTCTGAACCTTCTCTAACCTGTCTATGTCCTTACATAAGTAAGGTCTCCAGAATTGTACACTGTCTGTACTCCATGTGGGGCCTCACTAGTGTCTTGTATAGTGGAATTGTGACCTCCCTTTTCCTTCTGGTGATGCCCCTGCCTATTCATCCCAGCATCCTATTTGCTTTTCCTGCTGCCTTGTCACATGGTTTCCCTACCTTGTGGTCATCAGAGTTGATAACCCCAAGATCCCTTTCCTGCTTGGTGCATGCTATATTCTCACCCCCCAACTGATATATTGTGCCAGGGTTGTTGTGCCCCATATGCATTATCTTGCACTTCTTTGCATTGAATTTCAACTGCCAAACCCCTGATCATTCTTCAAGTTTCTGCAGGTCCCTTCTCATTCAGTCTACACCCTCTGGTGTGTCTACTCTGTTACAGAGCTTTGTGTCATCAGCAAACAGGGAAATTCTGCCTTCTAGGTCCTGCGCAATGTCACTGATGAAGATGTTGAATAGGACTGGTCCCAGCACTGATCCCTGTTGTACCCCACTGGTCACTCTTCCCTCTGTGGAGTGACAGCCATTTACCACCACCCTCTGTGTCCTGCCGCCCAGCCAGTTAACTACTCACTGCACTACTGTCCTGCCCACACCCATATTCCCCAGTTTGTGTAATAGTCTTCTATGTGGCACAGTGTCAATTGCTGAAGTCCAGATAGGCCATATCCACTGCCCTTCCCTGATCCACCTCCCTAGCCACCCAGTCAAAAAATTCAATGAGTTTGGTCTGACATGACTTACCCCTGGTAAACCATGCTGTCTTGGGTCCTGAAGTCCATTGACAACCAGATGTTCCACCAGTCTTTCCTTCAGTAGTGCTTCCATGATCTTTCCCACTACTGAGGTGAGGCTGACTGGTCTGTAGTTCCCCGCTTTCTCTTTGTTCCCACTTTTGTATAAGGGGACTACATCTGCTGTCCTCCAGTCTTTGGGTGCCTCCCCTGTTTCCAGTGATCGGCTAAACAGGATTGAGAGGTTCAGCCACCACCTCTCTTAGTTCTTTAAGGACCCTTGGGAGCACCCCATCTGGCCCCATTACTTTATCAACTTCTATTACTTCCAGTTCCTTCAGCACCCTTTCTCTTGTAAAGGGACTTGTGGCCATTTCTGCACCATTCCCACCCCTTGTACTCCCTTCAGACCCATTACCCTCCTCTTCTTCAGTAAAGACTGAACAGAAATACTTTTCAGTATGTCAGCTTTACTGTTGTCATCCTCCACACGACCCCCATCCTCCCCCTTCAGTCTCACTATCCCTCCCTTTGCCTTTCTTTTTTCACTTATGTACCTGTAAAATGTTTTGTCCCCTCTACCCACTGATTTTGCAATGTGCTCTTCTGTCTGAGCTCTGACTTCCCTTACTGACCTCCCTGCCTCCCTTTGATTCTCCTGGTACTTCTCCCTAGCTCCTTCTGACTGTGTCTTTTTGTAGTGCCTGAATGCAATCTTTTTGGCTTTCACTTTCTCCGCTACCTCCTTGGAAAACCATAATGACTTCCTTTTCCTTTTCCCCTTGCTAACCTGCTTAATGCATAATTCTGTTGTTCTTGTAATCCCCATTTTAAATACTGCACACTGTTCCTCAACCCCTGATTCCTGCCCCATTCCCCTTAATGCCTCATTCAAGCATCTCCCCATTTTCCCAAAGTCTGTCCCCCTAAAATCCAAGATACGTGTTTTTGTGTGGTTCGGTTCTGCCCCTTTTGTTATTTCTAACCAAAATGACTGGTGGTCACTGTTCCCCAGGTACTCCCCCATTGTTACCCCCATCACACTGTCCCTGTTTGTGAGCACAAGGTCCAGAATTGCCTTCTGCCGAGTTGGTTCCATGACCAGTTGCTTGAGGAAAGCACCCTGAAGGGAGTCCAGGATAAATCTGCTCCTAGTTGATGCTGCTGCTGGGATGCTCCAGTCTACATCTGGAATATTGAGGTCTCCAACCAGCACTACCTCACCCTTGTCTGCCATCCTTTGGATGGCTAGCATCAGCTCCCTATCTGTTTCTTCCTCCTGGGCTGGTGGTCTATAGACTACACCTGTGTGGATGGCTGGCCTCATTTTCCTTTCCAGCTTAACCCACAGTATCTCTCCCCCATTTTGTTCCTCCTGGATCTCTGTGTCCCTTATACAATTTTTCACATACAGTGCCACTTCTCCTCCCTTCCTACCTGCCCTGTCTCTTCTGAATATGTAGTAGCCAGTTATGGCCATCTCCCAGTAATAGTTATCATTATGCCAGGTTTCTGTGATGGCCACAATGTCCAGGTCTGACTGCACCATGACAGCCTACAGATCCTCCATCTTGTTGCTGAGGCTCCTGGCATTGGCACACATTGCTTTCTATGATTTGACCTCCCTAGACTGTTCAGCTATTCTACTCCAGCCCCTTCCCTGGTTGTTCTTTATCCCTGGTTCTCCTTGCTGTCTACCCTTCTGTTGAATTTTGCCCATTTTCTGTCTATCCACCTCTTGGGCACTTATCTCCATCTTTTTGCACACTGCTTTGTAGAGATATCCACTCCTCTGGTTCACTGGTCCCACTGTTAGCTGTGGGGGTGGGCAATTAGGTACCCTCCTTCCTGGCCTGCCACCCCCCCCCTTGGCTAGTTTAAATGCTTGTCAATGTAGCATTTAAACTTATCATTGAGTGCTTGGATTCCCTTCCAGGATGGATGCAGACTGTCAGGCTTGAACAAGCCTCCATCCCTCCAGGTGGGTCCCCAGTCACCAATGAATCCAAATCCTTCCTCACAGCATCAGTTCTTCAACCATAAGTTAAAGTTCCTGGTGCATGCACCCCTATGCTCTCCCATGCCTCTCGCAGGTAGTACTTCTGAGAAGGTGACAGAAGTAGCTACTTGTTTGAGACCCCCTCCCCAATTTCCTAAACTCTTCCTGAACTTCCTTTGGCTCCACATTTGCCAGGTCATTAGTACCTAGGTGGATAATGACATCCAGCTCACCCTTCCATCTTGCCTTTCCAACGATCCCCAGGATCTTCCTTCCATCCCTCCATGCCATTAATAAAAGGCACCCTGGTATAATTAAGGCTTAAAGAAGTTTAAGGTGAATAGGGATTCAGCATGGTACAGAGCTAAAAGAAATAACACTAAAGCTAACTGGGGCAGGTATATACAAGCTCAAAATCAATACATAAGAGAAATTAAACTAACTAAACAAAACTACTACGGACAAAAATTGACAGTCACCACACTCAAAGTCCAAGGGAGTTCTGAAAACCTATGTCTAACCTCCTCAATGGAAAACTTGATGATATGACAGGTACCTTTCTCATAGATGGCCAAATGTTTCATTGTCCCCTGAACCCCTCCCAGAAATAATGGATGCTACACTTATTTAACTTTTGGTTGCTTGTTGGCAGTACTTATTTTTGGCACAAAGAATATTTACATCCACAATGTTATTACTTCAAATTCCAAACATAATAATTCATTCAAAGTTTTCTTGGTTCCGGCCTCTTCCTTCTTCTGGTTGTTCCTCCATCATGACTTTCAGGGCCTGGACACTGTGAATTTGGCACCCTGCTCCACACCAGAACCAGGCCGGTTCCACCTATCCAGGCATTCACCCTCCAGGCCTGGACACTTCTAAATCTGGCACCTAGATCTATCCCCTTCCCGCTTTAACACCATGTCTGGGTTCCTTGTCCCCAGCCCATGTACCCTACCCCCTTTACCTTCCCTTTCCCCCACTCCCCTTTTTCTTTCTTCCACTGCCCCTCCTCCAGCTTGTGATGAGCAGAGGGGCTCCCCCCTTGTGGGCTAGTATCTCAAACCTTTTCTGGCTATCTTGTCCACTAGCTCCTGAATTGGCCTCAAGGAATAGGCACATACCAAATTCTGACAAGTGTACCCCATCAGACCCGTACAAATGCAGCCTGATTGAATGAAATGTCCTTGTGTTGCAGGTGCACACCCCCATTTCAATCACTGCCCTTGCCACCCTTCTATTCAGACACTTCCTGACCTTTTTGATCAGCCGGACATCTTTGACCCCCCCCCTCCAAACCCCCTGGGAGGTGATGTCGGACCAGTCGAGTGCCACCCTCGGCCACCACCCTTTTAGCTTTTCTCAAACCCCCAGGATGTTCTGCCCCAATTCCCTCCATGGCAGGCCCCCAAGTCATTGCCCCCAGGTGTATAACAATGCAATCTGGCATGCCCCATTGCAGTCTTAACTCCTCCATTAGTGGCAGGAGCTGCATCCACCTCATACCACTAATGCCTTTCCACAGCACCCTGGTATGCTTGATATTGTATTGTAGTTCTGCTCCTCTGGAAGTGGTGACCACAAACCTTTCAGCCCAATTGAGGAAGAAGTGCCCCACTATCAAAACTTTCCTCTTGGAACCTGCCATGGAAACATGATAAACAGTGTGAGTCATTGTTATCAGTACCTGACTTACCTCCTATAGCAGCTGGACTTCCAGCACCCCATCTTCTTTACTTCTTCCACTGCAGTCCCTTTTTCTGCTGCCTCCGTGGCTGCCCCAATCCAAAAGGAATGCGGGGTGAATTCACCAGGGTCTTCCCCAATGATGGTCCATGCCCTCCTGAGTACTGCCACCACTTGAAAACTGGTGACCGGGGAACCATCCCCATGTCGGAAAAAAGTCCCCCCAGTCCTCCCTCGAGCATTCTTGTGTGCCTCCAATGCACTCACTGCGCAGTTGGTGGACTGTGGTTGCCTCACTAATGACACCTTGATCCCCTTCCTCTTTTGGTCCATCTTAGACCTGGCCAGGTTAATGACCACTCCATCAGGTCCCCACAGGACATCCTCATGCTGCAGGGCCTGTCTGGCAGCTGTTTTCCATGGGGCCACCACTTCCTACACCCATAAAGCCCCTGCTGCCATGACCGCAAACACAGCCCGAAATAGAGCCACCTCCTGGGCAGAGGTGCATACCTTCTGAGTTGCCCCTAAGACTTTTTCGAGCAGCTGCCTTCTTATGGGGTGCCTCCTATCCTTTATGGCTACCTTACCCCTCTGCCAACCTGAAAGCATAGTCTTTATTGTCCAGCTGGCAGTTACATTGGCCAGCACCTGTCCTGACGTACCCAACTGATGCTGGCCAGTTGAACCATCACTGTGGCATGGGCTAGTCCATATTCCCACTTCTCCACTACAAACCTCCTTACCTGCTCCTCCCAGACTGGTTTGTCCCTGTCCCACCTGTGCTTCTTTCTGAACTCCTGGAACCTCACCCACCCTGCTTCATAGGCCCTCAATGTATTTGCTGCCCAGGAACCCCGGTACAGCACCCTAGTTGTGTGTCTCTCCAGCCTCCCATAACTGGTCCAGGATTCTGGTTCTTTGTGGTGCTGCCTGAGGCCTCAGCTCCTTAAACCTTTAAATCTGCAAATGAGAAAGCCTGTCAGCCACTTTGTTCCTCAACCCTTCGATATGCTGCACTTTGAAAGACAGGTTCAGTTGCAGCCCCAACAATACCATGCACCTGAGCAGTCTAACTACCATCTCCGTCCTCCCCCTTGCCTATTAATGACCTCCACAACCCTCTTTGTTGTCTCACCAAAACAAGATGAGCTTCCCCTTCATCCTATGCCCCCACACTTCCAAGGCCACCTATATTGGGAAGATCTCCAAGAATGTGATGTCCTTCAATAATCCCCTTCTGTCCACAACGCCGGCCAAGGTTCCAACATCCATTCCCCTCTTGGAAGTATGCTCCCATTCCCAGGGTGCCCGATGTGTTCATGAACAGGTTCAGGTCTGTGTTCCACTCCCACTCATCTTGCCAGAAGGTCACCCCATTATAGGTGTCAAGAAACTCCCCCATACCTGGAAGTCCTCCCGTACCCCTTTCGACACATCCACCCACTGGTGTAGCAGTTTAGCCTTCCTCATGGCCTTACCCAGCCACCTTGTAAATGCCCTGCCTGGGATAATGGCCTTGCAGGTGAAATTAAGGTGCCCCAGCAATTGTTGAATTTGTACCAGTGGCACCCTCCTCTTCCCCGTAACCTGTGCCTGCAGGCCTTTAAGGTGCACCACTTTGTTCCCTGGAAGCCAGAAACAGCCCTCCTCCATGTCCACTTCTATGTCCAAGAATTCTAATCTCCGTGCGGGGCCCTCTGTCTTGCCCTGAGCCAGTGATATCCCTATTTGCTGGCACATTTCCTTAAAATCCCGCAACATGCCCTGTGCTTCCATTCTCAATTACCCGATGAGGAGGAAATCATCCAGGTAATTCACCACACTCCTGTATCCATACCTGGCCCCGAATATCCACTGCACCCAGGTGCTGAATGTTTTGAAGGTGGAACAGGCCACTGAGCACCCAATGGGCATGGCTTTGTCGAAATAGATGCTCCCTTGGAATTGAAAACCCAACAGGTCCCAATCCTTGGGGCTGACGGGCAAGAGTCGAAATGCCAATTTGATGGCCGTCTTCACCAGCCATGCCCCCTTGATTGCCTTAATCAGTGTTATGGCCTGCTCTAGAGAGACATACAACACCACCCTAAGGTGATCTGGTATGCCCTCATTCACTGGCGAGCCATCGGGATAGGATAAGTGATGGATCAAGCGGAATTCCCCTTCTGCCTTCTTGGGTATGATACCCAGTGGGGAAACTTGGAAATGTGCGCATGGGGAGTCCCCAATGGGCCCTTCAACCTGCCCGCCTTGATTTCCTTTTCTATCTTGGCCACTACTATCCCCTCCTTCCCCTTCACTGACTCGAGATTCTTGGCTCACATCTCTGCCCGCCCCCTTGAAACCCCAATGAGAAGCTTGTCCGGAAACCTTCCCTAAGCAGCTCTGCTGGCCCCTTATTCAGGTATTCTGCAGTCCACTCCTCCACTACCACCAGGGAAATGGGAGTACATGCCAGCACGTAACCCCACCGCGCTCCTTTGGGTCCCATGATAACACCAACCTCCAGAGGCATAGTGCTGCCCCTGTGGCTTCCCCCTCACCCCCTGTCTTGCCCCCCCAAATGCCCCAAAAGGACTGCTCATAGAACTGCTCCCCATTCACTCCCCTTCTTTCGCCACCCTGTCGGCAGTTGGAGACTGGGTGAGACCCTCCACATTTTGAGCAGGCATGCCTGAACTTATATCTGTTCCAGGTACAGGTTGCCTTGTTGAAACCTCAGCAGGTCTTGGACCCTGTGGCCGGAGGGTTCCTCCTTGTGGGGCTCACCCTCGCTCCCACTCCCCTCTCCCAAGAGGGTCCTCACCCACAGCTCTGAGTGGGTACAATCCCACCTCAGAACACCTTTTGCCGCCATTCTCTTCTGAAAAGCCTCATCATATTTTACCCACCCGTACCCCACTTTTGCCTTGTATGCATCTCTGATGATGGACATATACATCAGCAAGGGATAGCTAGCTCTGGCTACTTCTCTAGGACCAACACGCTGTAGATGATGAAACCTCTTTACCAATTCTCTGTGGTCTTCCCCTTGTATTTTGCCTCCTCATCCTTGTGTCCTACCACCGTCAAAGTCACTGCCATCTCTGACCTCCCCACTGACTCCTTCTGTTAGTATTTCTTGGCTGCATCCTCATCCACCAGTCCAAAGATGTCTACATACTCCCCCTTCCAAATTTCTTCTTTGATAAAGACCAGGACATGGCCCCCCAACCGATCAGCCTGGAGGGCCTTCATATAGTTTCTTGCCCGTCAGTTTGGCACCCCCCCCCGGTTCCTGCCCTGGCCCCTTTACGTTTTAAGGCCTGCATGGCCCTCTCCATCTTTTCGATCCCTGCTTCCCCCAAGCTGCTCAACAGCCCCTCCAAATACTCCCGTAAACCATTTTCATCAGTGAGGTCCATGTCATTCTTACCCCATCCGGGCTCTCATTGTCCGGTTCAGGTGCGGGCAGCTGCACAGGGATGGGTGCAGGGTGTGGCACTTCCTGTCTATGTCTCTTACCCAGTCTTCCTCTGCCCAGGCATTTCTCTCTCTCTTTATGCTTCTTCTGCACCTCCTCCTCCACCTCTCTCTGGTTCGACGCCTCCACCAGCTCCAACATCTGCCCCATCAATTTTGCCGCCTCCTGCATCATCCTTTTGCTGGACATCAGGGTTTGCTTGGGTGCCATTGCCGCTATTCATCACTGCATGTAGATGGGTGAGAAAAACATGCTCAGACCTGTGTACACACACCCTCATACCTAAGGTTGCCGGGACCTCCATACTCCGATCTCCATTTTTCTCTCCTTTTCTGCGAACCCCCCATAGCCCAGTGTCCTCCTGATCCCTCTTGTAGAGTATGAAGCTCATTTGAAGGCCATTTTCTTTTTTTTTGTGGGCCCCAAATGGCCCAATCAGCCTCCTTGCCCAGACTGTAAGTGCAGTAGCACTTTACAGGCCCCACCACTTCTTCGTGACCCTGTTTGCCCTCCTGCCCCCCAAGGCAGCACCAAAAATTCTCTGCCACTGCCCCCAGCCCCCCAGGAGGGAGGTTCCCTGCTCATGCCCCGAAATGCCTTCTGTAAAAAGCAAATCCATCCTCCCCTTGCTCAGGGTCACTCCACATGTAGTACCGGTTGTGCAAAAAAAAAAATTCAACCCCAGGCCTGAACTGCTGGAGCACCAGCTCATGCCCAGCTCCTTCTTGTACCTCTAGGCTGTACAGCCAGACCTCATGCCCCATGGACCGAGCCTGCCCTCTCAGCAGTCCACTTGCTACTGCTGTGGTGCTGGTGTCCAAACATTGGGCTGATATCTCTGCACCCCCCACACACACACAAGCAATTGTCTTGTCCACCGACTGCCACCTCCCCTTTTTTTTTGTTTTTCTATTTAGACCTGCTAGACTACATTAAACCATGGCCAGGATTAGGGCCTGCCTCACCCCCAGCCATCCAAACCCCCCTCTTTCCGTGCTCCACGTCCTTCATCCCGCAAGCGCTAGGCCCTCTGAAACTCTGGGCCTGCCTGGATCTCTCTGCACACTCTCACTCTGTGCCTCATCTCTTCTGAAAACCCGCAACTCCCCACACCTCTAAACCCTGCCCCCGAGATAGATTGAGGTGCCTACACACCAAGCTATCCCCCTTTTTGTGCAGCCCCCTTTTTATTTTTAAGTAATACTGTTCTTACTTCCAGCAAAACACGCTGCCCCCCGATAACAAACTTGCAGCCTGCTGAGCCATGTGGCCCCCCGCAGCCATAATCTCACCTTGCTGGTCCTGTACTGCAGGCCTGAACCATCAACCTGACTGGGAGGACTAGAAAATGCTCTCAGTGGTCGCCTCGTCCCCTGTTGCCTGTGAAGCCACTGATAAATGGGGAATCTGTCCCATTCCTCATCCATTTCCCCATGATACCTTTTTCTTGCAGCTACATGTTTATTTATTTATTTGCTTTTGCTAACCGTCTAAGCACGCTAGACAGCAAGTGCCTATTTTCAGGTGCAACCCGGGAGAATTACAGGGTAGTTACATAGAAGGAATACATAGTAAGCATAACAATCTGGAGTGGCATACTCCAACAGTGGAATTTACATGAGAGAAATACAATGACATCATTGCTAACAGGAGAAGCATACTCCAAACGGAGGGACAAGAGACTTAGAGAGATTCTAAAGTGGTAGGACTCAGCAGATGAGATTAGCATATCAACAATCACAGATTTTCAAACATACAAGCCAGGGGCAAACATGGAGGTAAAAGACCTCACCCTGGGTTGAGAAAGTAACAATGAACATATACCCAGAGGTAGGGAGAAAGCACCAAGGTGGTGAGGGAGTAAGAGCCTAGCAGGAGTACCAATGCAGATGGGATGGTGGGCAGAAGGGCTGGAGATTAGGCAGCACACAGACAGAATGGAGCAGATTTCAGGAAACTCCAGAGGGAGGTTTTGAAGGTGGAATGAGAGGGGGAAGCTCGAACTTGGGAGGGAAGAGAGTTCCATAGCTTCGGTGCATGTGTGGCAAATGCTCTATCCCCAGCAAGGGTGCAGGTTTTAGGGACCAGGCAAGTCTGGGATGCAGAAGACCTAAGCTGGTAAATGATGGAGGAGTGTTTCAGGGGGAAGGCGAGCGAGGCTGGGGTGGCTGTTCGAATTATGTTGTCAATGAAGTTTCCCATGTTGCAGATCTGGTGTATAATACACTTGCCTGCTTTATCCTCAGTACCTCCCATGACCCACAACTTCCAGTTATATGCTGACCTAGGATGGCAGAGACTGAGTGACCATATGAATGACCACATACTAGCATTTATGCATATTTGCATCAGGGGAAACTGCAATTTTGTATACTAACCAACATCATTATCAGATGGAAAAAAAAAGCCTCTCTAAGATCAGCTGCTGGGCTGTAACAAGTAATTCCCACTAATAACCTACAAATAGGAATATCAATCTTGCACTACTTAGAATCAGTAACTTGGAATGTAATTCCCCTAAGCTTAAATCAAGCCTCTGGTAAGATCAGCTGGGGTAAAATAAAATTAGGGCTTGATGATAAAGCTAAAGAGCCTCTGCTTTGTTGTCAGACATTTTAATGTATATCTTTAGATCAACTGCATGCACTATGCATATTGCTTCAACTGTTTCTTTTGCTATTGCCACTTGATGGAAATGATATATCCTCAGTTTAGTTTTCCTTTGTAAATTATGTGAATCATATTATACTTCTATTACTCTGAAAGAATTTGCAAATGGGACCTCACTAAAAATGAGTCTTGGCTCAATTAAGCGTATCCTTGTTCACATTTTATTATGAATAAAACATTTTAGCTATCTATCTATCTATCTATCTATCTATCTATCTATCTATCTATCTATCTATCTATCTATCTATCTATCTATTTATATCACAGAGGAGGGATTTTAGTGATATGGAAGCAGCTTGACTAGCAGAAAATTTTACAGTTTGGAGGCTGAGGGAGTGGGTGCCAGAGCTGTGTAGGGAGTAGGAAATGAAAGGAGAGTATGAAAGGAGGTGGAAAAGGTAAGGTGGAGGGAGGCAAGCCAGAATTTGAAGATGATGGTGGCAGAAAGAGTGGGGTGCCTAGCATCAAGGAAGGGCAAGGAGAGGGAATAATACAGGGAAAGGTCATGGGTCCAGGGAGGAAGTCCAGCACAAAGCAGTAGAAGGAGTGAAATAGGGGATCCAGTCTAGCTAGGGAGGACTTGGGAGCAGTGTTATATACAATGTTGTCATAATCAAAGATAGATAAAACCATCTTCAGGACACTCTGTCTACAGAAAGGAAGCAGGATACTTGCTTCATTCCTGAAAACATTTAAAATTCCCCACATTTATAGTGCAGCTTGTGGTGGATGACCTAGAAATATAGAATTTGAAGGCAGATAAGGACCACTTGGCCACCTAGTCTGCCCATTTCCCTACCTAATACACAGGCTGCAGATCCTAGTTAACCAACAGCCTACTTCCTCCTACCAGCCACTAGATTTGCCTTATGTCTGTCCCATGCATTCTTGAATTCCCCTCACTGTTTTTGACTCCACTACCTCCTCAGGAAGGCTGTTCCATGTATCCACAACCCTCTCCTTGAAAAAATATTTCCTCACATTACCTTTGAGCCATCCCCCCATTATTTTCAAAGTGTGCCCCCTTGTTCTTGTACATCTCTTTTTCTGAAATATACTACCATCTTGGACTCTGTTGATTCCCTTGATGTACTTGAAAGTTTCTATCATGCCCCCCCTCTCCCTCCTTTCCTCTAGTGTATACATATTAAACTTCTTTAATCTCTCTTTGCATGTCTTCTGGTGCAGACCCTGCACCATTTTAGTTGCTCTCCTCTGGACAGCCTCCATCCTGTCTATGTCCTCATGGAGATGGGGTCTCCAGAACTGGATGCAATACTCTGATGAGGTCTCACCAACTGTTTGTACAGAGGGATAACAAATTCTGTTTTCTGCCGTGATGCCTCTCCCTATACATCCAGTATCCCCTAGCCCTCCCTACTGCCTTCTCACATTGCTTGCTAACCTTAAGGTCATCTGATATGATTACCCCCAGGTCCCTTTCCTTTTTTGTTGTTATTATCTCACCCCCCATTGTGTACTCTTCCCCTGGATTTTTGTTTCCCAGGTGCATTACTTTGCACTTCTTGCATTGAATCTAAGCTCCCATATATTTGACCATTCCTCCAACCTTGCCAAGTCCCTTTGCATCCTCTCCACCCCACCTTCTGTATCAACCCTGTTACATGTGAATAAAAAAGTCAAGAATTTTATCTTGACTCTTTTAAAGATTTTCAGCAGAAATACAGTTCTTCATGCACGATCTCTTTGGTTTCTGAAACAATTGCTATGATGCAAATTCTTGATATGATAGAGCAGTACAGAAGATAGTGTGACAATTTCTGAAACATAGTAGAATACAGAGCAGAGGAACTGCAAGTAGATAAACTAGTTACTCCTCATCAGTGACAGATTCTATGAAATTTCAAAATACCAGACTGAGCACAAGGAAGTGGTACTACAAAGAACAACACAAAGATTATTTTACCTGAGTGTTCTGAGCACAAGCAACCCATAGAGAGGGACACCCACACTGTAATCAATATTACTTCATTTTTATTGTTTTCACAGACATGAGTCTCACATAGCTGAGACTCATGTCTGTGAAAACAATAAAGATGAAGTAATACTGATTCAGTGCGGGCGCCTCTGTCTATGGGTTGCTTGTGCCCAGAACACTCAGGTAAAAGGTTCCACGACATGTAGATAATGGCTTAGAAGAAGGTGTGCATACATCCCAGAAAGACCACTTCAGGAGAATATTTTTTCAAGTGATTGATCAGGTTGTTGTATCTCTCCAACAGAGATTTCGTTCTCTAGCTCAGAAGCTCATGTTAGATGCAAAAGATTTTCTGTAGGAAAAGGACCACTACATCCCATATCTGATTTTTATGTTACTGATTTCAATGCAGTTCGCCCACAGCTACACCTTGACATGTTCATTGGTATTACAAAAGCAAGTGGACAAACTGTTAACTCACTTCAAGGTGTATACAGTGCAAGCACACAATAGAAATCAATTTGTGATTTGCTGCCAGAGTTTGTACAATGTATTTCTCTCTTATTGACAATGTTAGTATCAATGTATACAGCTGTGTGTTCTTTTTTGGCACTAAAAAGACTGAAAATGTAAATCAACAATGACACAGAAATGGTTAAATAGTGTAGCTCTTCATATTCACTAAGAATACACTGATTCAATTGAGATAGACAAAATTGTTGAAGAGTTTGGTGACTGAGTAAGAGTGCACAAGAACAACCTTTGTATGGTCAAATAATGTGCAAATGCTGAAATATGTTCATGAGCATTTTACCTGTTTAATTTTACATTTGAATAGTGTCACTTAACATGCCTATAACGTGTTCCAACTCCTCCTGCTTTTGCCCAGTTTCTTTAAAAATTTCAGTAACACTGAGAAATGCTTTGTCAAGATGGAATGTTTTTTGAAACACAGTTATTTATGTGCTGCTGTTAGCCTTTATTTTACAGTGCTGTGAAATTCAAAACTGCAACCTCTCATGAAGACCAGCAGTGCATGTGGCTCGCATGGGGGCATCAGAGAGTTCTTTAGTGAAATCTTGTGTCTTGGGGTGATAGCACTAGAACCTAAAGCACTTTTTGGTGAATTACCACTCACAGTTGTAAGTGCATGTGGCCATTAAGAAAAGTTCTTCAGGGACATTAGATGCAAGCTGACATAGCCATTGTTACAGGAAAAAAAATATTTTGAGATGAATTTGTAAAGTGTATTGACTTCTTCAGGGCACTATTGTATCTGCTGATGTTAATTTGTAACAAAACAGCCAGTAGTGGGCAAAAGAGTGTCCCCCCATCACTCTTTATGTTTTCATAACAACTTAATATGACAGTCTCTTTCTCATATATAGTAAATAATATTTGATGTTCACTTAATACTATATATTTAGTGTTCCCTATTCAAGCCATGCTTGCACCATCTGGGGACATCAAACAGCCCTGCAAGTACTCTCTGTGTGATTCTCCTTGGCACTGGCAGCCTCAAAGAGCCCTCCAGGGCCAATGTGTTCTCTTGTATGATCATTGGGACCTGAGGGTAGTAGAAAGCCCCCAAACACTGTTCTGTATGATCCTTGGCACCTGTGAGCATCAAAAAGCTCTTCAGAGCACTCTTGAATTCTGTGGGGTAGTGGCACTGTGACCTAAAGTCCCTATTCAAGGCATATTTGCAGTACCTGGAGCATCAAAGAACTCTACAAGCACTCTTCTGTATGAGCCTTGGCACATGGGGGGCATTAAGGAACCATTTGGGGTCCTCTTGTATCCTCTTCAGTGACTAGTGGTGACATACACATTCTACAATGCACCAAATACCCCCATGCACCAAAAGCATCGAATATCCTACAGCTTATGAAGACCAGTATGACTCCTAGACTTCTACCACTTGCTGAGGCTTAGGCAGCTCCCAGACTCCTGGTTTGTCTTTAACTACACTGAGAAAAACAAACATTTTCAAAACCTAGCACCCTTGGTGTGAACTGGAACCATGCCTTCAAGAATTAGGAACCTGATGACCTCCAGCTGGTCAAGAGTTGCTATTAGTGGAACTAGGTCCTCAAAAGTCAGCTGTGAGACAGGAGACCACTGTTACCATTTCTAAATGGCACTGTCTTAGCAGCTGTGGATAGGGTGAAACATTTGGGAGTCACTGAGGAGTTGAGGCTGACACTTGAATGTTATACATCCACTGTAGTCCAAAGTGGATTGTTTCAACTCAAAAAATCTCCCAGACAAAACTGAATTTGAAGCAAGATGATCAGGCATGTGACAGTAATATCTGTGTTTTTTACCTCTAGGCTTGACTATTGTAATGTTCTTTACCTGGGTCTAACTGGGGGATGGTGTGCCACCTGCAACTGTTGCAGAATGTTGAAGTCAGGTTGATCTCTGGATCATCATACATTGGTCATATTAATTTTGTGCTGCAGCAGCTACAGTGACTTTAATGAGATGGCATACCACATAAACATTTCTTTGTTAGCTACACAGTTTGGGCCCTAGCTGTCTGTAAGCGATCTTGGCCTGATATACTCCAAGCAGCTCTCTTGGCTCCAATGTACAATTATTGTTGGCTATCTGGAGATCCTACTTAAAACAGCCAAGCGATATAGCTTTCTCAGTGATGGCTGTGATTGAGACCTCCTTGTCATACTACCTAAGGAGTTCCCCCTAAGTAGAGGTGTTAAAAATAGGTGATGAAGTGTCACCATTTGTTAGCTAGTTTATGGAACTGAATCTTGAGCAATTCATTTCTGTATCTCTAAACATTTACAGTTGAGTTTTATGATGAATTTTGGTGTGTTAACTATTTAATTGTTGTTTCTGTGAAGCACACTGAGCTTTTGTGGACAGGATGATCTATTGGACTGACAGTATAGCCTAGAGGTTAGAGGAATGAGGTGTGAACGAGCTTGATACATCCAGCAGACCAGACCTGAGTTTGATTCTCACTACCTCCTGTTGCATACTGTGTGACTCTGACCAAGTCACTTAACTGCCCAGTGCTCCCAGGTCACCCCTGAAAACAGGCACTTGTACCTAGTGGGCCTACCCAGTTACCAAAGACTAAAAAAAATAAATAAATTAATAAATAAAATTTGCCTTGACTTTAAAGGGGGCTGAAGGATAAGCAAGCAAATATTTTAAAAGTGTTTAGAAATTGCAAGTAACTAAACTGCAAGCTTGTGAACCCTTGTAAATGTAAAAGATAACACTATGTCATAAATGTTGGAATATACATAAATACTAAAAAGGAGGCTCTGTGTTTCAACTTTCTAATTGTTTGATTAACAGATGGCTAAGTTAGAATTAGCCAAACACTCAAAAATAACATAAAAATACTTACAATGGAATTTCATAAGTTTTTTGTGAAAACTGTGAATTTTTGTGGTCACTTTGTAATTGCCATAGCAAAACATTTTGTCCAGCCATACAGCTAACATGCCACTCAGAAGGAGGGATAATGCTGGGTACAGTGGTTATCATATCAAGTGGTATTCATAAAGGACTCCATAGTAAAGGAAACTAGAGAGTTGGAGGAGCATTACAAGACCATGTTGACTAGCACAGGTGTAGTTGCTTGGCTGCAGTACAGATCAGATGCATGTGATCCATAGCCAAGTATTTCAGCAAGATGGAGCAGCTCTCTGTTATTGTCCACAATTCCATAAATGACATGCAGTTTGAAGAACAAGTGTTTAGGATATGAGTAGGTATTTTACAGAACTATGGATGTTCCTATGGGGAAAAGTATACAGAGTGATCTTCTTCAAGATCCTTACGAACCTGCAGTATGTGAAGATTGACCACAGACAATTAGGAAAGCTAACCCTTGCTAAAAGTCTGTTTAAAAAGGGATTGCACTCTTTTTATAGCATGCTAGAAAGTATTCTTAGCTGATAAACTTTGGTCAGGAGAATTAACATGAAAGTAAGGGTATTTAAATTAAAGGATAGAGGAAGCAGCTAGTACAGAGAGTCACCAGTGGCAAGAGTTAACTGCATGGATTCACTGAGGTCAGGACAACACATCCAGGTAGAACAAAAATATTAGACCCCAGTTGGAGGAACAAAGCATTGGAGGCAACAATCCTCACTTAAATGCATGTCATAGTTAAAAGGAATATTTGTACCTGTTATATCTACTGCCCTGCTTCTGATGTCCTCCCAATTTTTTTTTATTTCAAACATGTCCATAAATGATAAATACTATTATGTTTTGTGCAGCTTCTCCAGCAATTTAGAGTTGTCTTTATTCCCATCTTATACATGGTATGTGGTGTCAGGTAGACACAAGATGCTATTTTACTATATTGATTAATTTTTATCCAGTTTATAATATCTATTTGCATTAAACCAAATGTGTTCTCATATATTTTTATTAATTTTTTGTTCATTTTCCTTCTCCCATTTTATACTTGAATTTAGAAATTTGCCATTTCTTTTGTATGCATAAGATCTCTGTATATCTTACTAATAGTTTTCTTTGCATATTTTTCTATGGAGAGATTTTCTAAGTGGCTATTAAGTTGCTATTCAGCATTATCTTTAAAATGTATACTTTTTTAATATTTCATATACATTTAATGTAAAGTCGTATAGTCTAACCAATCTGTGATTTGTTATATTTATGTGTAGCTTACATTTATGAATTAGCCGTAAGTCTTTGTGGATTGATTATATCTCGCCACTGAAAAATATTTACTGTAACTTGTTTATTATAATAGAAGAGGTGGTGGGGTTTGCTGTTATGTTAGTTCGAAGCTTCAGTGCAGCGAAACTTTACTTCATACCCAACATAATATTCAAACTGAATCTCTATGGTTAAATATTCACCTAGACCATTCTCCTAAAGCAATACTTGGTGTATGTTATAGGTGCCTGTCTAGTGATAAAAATGATAACAGCACACTATTACATGAAATTGAGCTAGCCTCTGAATGTGGTGACATACTTGTGATGGGAGACTTCAATGCCCCTTGTATAAATTGGACATCTCTTACTGGTCAATCCGAATTTGAAAAAGACCTTGTTGACACCATAATTTCATGTGGTTGTGACCAATTAGTTCTGGAATCCACCAGGGAATCTAACATCCTTGATCTAATAATAACAGATGCAACTGAAAGGGTTAGTAATTCTAAAGTAATTGCCCATCTTGGCTCCAGCGAACACAAAATGATAAAATGCCCCCTACTGAGTAAAAGATCCAAAATAATAGATGACACCAAAACTCCTGATTAGACTAACACTGATTGAACTAAATTGTCCAAAGAAATAGAAGACCTTCCTTGGGACACTATTGTAAATAATCAGGATGTGGAACAAATGTGGCATAAATTTAAATATCAGTTATATAAATCATTGGATCGCCATTTTCCAATGCATAATTTTATTTATTTATTTATTGAGAAATCAGAATTATAAACCTTTGAGCTAAGAGCTCATTTACAAAGGATCCTTGTCAACACTTAGGGAGATACATTTTGTTGCAATAGCATAATTACAGCAGACACATTGACACTGGGGTTATACTACTAACATGGTGTTTACATAGGAAGGGGCAGCAAAATACAGTTACAGTTTACACAAGTCAAGACATGAATGAAGCATCTGGTAGCATTGTCAATTTCCGAGTGGTGGTACACATTAAGTAGCCATCTGAAAAGTTAAGTGGGAGAGAGACAAGTTGGGTTTGCAAGTGCAGGTTGGTGGGTGGGTGGGAGGGAGGAAGTGATCAAGGAAATGGGCAAGAGGTAGTGTGGGTATACTGGACAGAGGGCAGGTGGAGGGAGGAGGGCAGAGGAAATGGCACTGTAACGTGCCATTTTGAGGTAGTGTGGGTGTACTGGACAGAGGGCAGGTGGAGGGAGGTAGTGAGGGTTTACTGGACAGAGGGCAAATGGGAAGAGGAGTTGGTAGGGAGGAAGGGGTGGGGTGGTGAGGGGAGTAGGTGCAATCTGGTCAGAGCAAGGAGGCAGTTAAGTGGTGCACCACATTCTGGGATTACATTTGACACGGGCAGTGGACTGGTGGAGAGATGGACTTATGGAGTTCAGATTTAAAGTGCCCTAGGTGTTGAAGACCGGTGATTGGGTTCGGAAGCTTGTTTAGCCAGGTGGGTGACCTTACCATGAAGGCACACCTCCCCAGGGCTGATCTCCTGAAGGGAACAGCTAAGGCATGCTTGGTGATGCTTCTTGTGGCATGATCACCTGGGGCAGGTCTGAATAATGCCTTCAGGGAGACAGGTGCCAATCCCAGTAGGGCCTTCTTCCCTAGTAGGCAGGTCTGGAACTTTATTCTATCCCGGAGGGGGAGCCACTTTTTCCTTACGTAGTGCTCACAGGTGTGTGTGTGATGTGATCCATATCCAGGACAAATATGTATGCTTTATTGAGGGTAAGGTGGACTTTGTAAAGGCTAGTGTCCATGGTAGCATCATAAGCCATGTTTCCATAGTCCAGGATCGGCAGGATTGTGCCATTGACCACCTGGAGACTGGCTTCAGGGGTGAGGCAGAAGACTCCTTTTTTGTTATTCCTTTGTGGTCCATTAATTTACCACAGCTTGAGGTAAGACTAATGGGTCTATAATTGGTTACATTAGTTCTGCTACTTTTTTTGTGAATTGGAACCGCAAAGGAATAGCAAAAAAGGTGTTATTCCTTTGTGATTTAACAAAGGTATCAAAAAATAAATTTGGAGGAAACATACATATTTTTCACCGATTTAAAAAATTCCCAACACAAATCAACAAACAAGCATATAAAAATGAGCAAAGTAAATTTAAAAAAACTAATACAGAAAGAATAAATAAAATCTGAACTAAGATTATCTTCCAAAAAAGTTACTAAAAGCTTTTATGCATTCATAAATAATAGCAAACTATCCACAAACAAAATGACTACAATAATTAAATATGATGAGATAATTACTGATAAGGACATAACTAAATTTTTAATCACTATTTCACTTCAGTTCAGTTTTTTAATAAAAAACAAATATGGACAGTCCGGTGTTCTGTATGGATAGTTCTCCCAAGTTTACAATAATCAAAGATGAAGTGTTTGCTGAAATCATGACACTCAAAAAAACATCATAGCATGGGCCTGATAATATTAATTGTATAGTTCTACACAAACTTGCTAGGGTCTTGTCAAATCCACTCACTAAACTTTTTAATATATCCCTTCAGTCTGATCAGGTGCCTGTGGATTGGAGAATGGCCGCAGTGGTTCTAATTCACAAAAAGGATAGCAGAACTAATGTAACCAATTATAGACCCATTAGTCTTACCTCAAGCTGGTGGTAAATTAATGGAAAGGGAGATCAAAACAATATTAGAAAATGAAATAAACAAGCTTGGGCTTGAAGATACAACTCAACATGGATTTAAAAAAGGTCTATCATGCATTAAGAATCTTGTGTCCTTTTATAATTCAGTCACTGATAGAGTTGAGAAAGGATTTCCTGTGGATGTCATCCTCCTTGATATTGGAAAGGCTTTTGATACAGTTCCCCATGATCTACTAATCAACAAAATTTCAACCATGGGCATTAACAAATTTATTGTAAGATGGATCAATAGCTGGTTAACTGATCATAGGCAGAAAGTCAGGATTAATGGAGCATGGTGCAGTGAGGGGTCCGTGACTAGTGGAGTACCATAGAGCTCTGTGCTGGGATCGGTTCTCTTTGGTCTCTACATCAGTGATATGGAGAACGGGCTGAGTAATAATGCATCGAAATTTGATGATGATACAAAAAATGAGGGTGAAGTTGACATCATAGAAAAATTTCATATAATTTGTAAGGATTTTAAAAATAATAATAATAATAAAACTTTATATCACGCCTTTCTAAAATCAAGGCGCGTTACAATATCTAACAACATAATAAATAAAAACCAATACTTCATGATCTGAGCTCCTAAAATCACAGTATTAATTAAAATAAATCTTTTACCATAAATAGGTCTTCAGGGCCTTTTTAAATTCCTCCACGGATGCACACTGATGAAGCGGGAGGGGTAGAGAATTCCAGAGGGTTGAAGCAGCATACATAAAGCCTCGAGCACCCAATGATTTCAAAGAAACCCTCAGAATCTCTAGCAACCCCTCGTCCGCCAAGCAGAGAGATCACTTAGGGCAGTAGGGAACTAGAAGCTCTTTCAAGTTGTCCAGACCCTGTCCGTGAAGGGCTTTATAGGTCAAAAGACCAACTTGAAAGGTGATCCGCCACTGAATTGGCAGCCAGTGCAGATCACGCAGCACCAGCAAAATATGACAGGTACGAGATGTACCTGTCAATAACCGGGCTGCAGCATTCTGCACCAGCTGCAAGAGGCAGATATCAACCCCAGGAAGCCCTAGATACAGGGAGTTGCAATAATCAAGGCGTGAGGACACAAAGGCATGGACCAACATTGACAAATCCACGGGCGGAACAAGGTGCTTAATCCTGGCAATGTTCCTAAGATGGTAAAAGGAAAGTTTAACAACTGCTGACACTTGTGAACGAAGTGTCAGCTCACTGTCAAAAATCACCCCCAGGTTCCGCACCCATTCAGAGGAGGGAAGCTGGACACCTCCCAGAAATAAACCTGAGGGAAGACCAAATCCCACCCCCTCTACCCTGTGACCCGGGTCCACCACCATTACCTCTGTCTTTTCTGAGTTCAATTTCAACCAGCTTGAATTCATCCAGCATTGGATTTCAGTGAGGTAGCTATTAAAGATCGAGAGAGCTCTATCCTGGTTGGGTGCAAAAGATAGGTAAAGCTGGGTATCATCTGCATAGCAGTGAAACCTCAGCCCATACCTTCTTACAATGTCTTCAAGAGGCAGCATATACACTGTAAACAACATGGGGGACAACACTGAGCCCTGGGGAACCCCACATGACAAATAGACTGGGCAGGAAGAATTTATCCCCGACACCACTCTCTGAGTTCTGTCAGTGAGGAAAGATTGAAACCATCTGAGGACTGTACCCGACAGGCCACAGATGAACTCCAGGTGCCCGAGAAGTACCCCATGGTCCACAGTGTCAAAGGCTGATGAGAGATCAAGAAGAACAAGAATGGACTGATTCTTCTGATCTCTAGCCATCAGGAGATCATTGAGCACCCGAACCAGTGCTGTCTCGGTAATATGCCTCTTACGAAAACCAGACTGGAGCGGTTTATAGATGTCATGGATGGTTAAATGGTTTTCCAATTGTGCAGCCACTACTTTCTCAATAATCTTCCCAGCAAAGGGAAGATTAGAGATCGACCTGTAGTTAGCAAAGCAGCCTGGGTCCAAGGAAGCTTTCTTCAGGAGGGGTGTCATCATTGCCTCCTTCAGGGAGCTAGGAAACTCACCCTTATCCAAGGAGCACCAGACTATCTGTGCTAGGACAGGGCCAATGATAGTAAGACAACCCTTTATCAGGGAAGTTGGGCCCGGATCCAAACTACAGCAAGTAGGGCGCATACTATGGACAATCCTCAGGACATCAATGAACTCAGGCTGGTCAAAGGAACTCCAGGAACGACCGGAGGATGCGACCAAATGCTGATCAATAGCTTCTCCCATAGAGGAAGCCAGCTGGAGCTCTGCCCTGATGTCAGCCACCTTATCTGCAAAGAAACAAGCAAGCTCATCATACTTTATTTGTGAAAAAGCTTTCCAAACCTAAAGACAGGCTGGGTTGCACAGTCTGTCCACAGTTCGAAAAAGCTGAGCTGGTCGGTTCTGAGCAATCTCCCTGGACAGGAACTCTGCCTTCTTATGAGAGATTGCAGAATGACAGAATTGATAATGTTCCAGCAGTCTAAGATGGTCGGCATCAAGGGCAGTTCTCCACCAGTGATGCTCTAACCTTCGTCCTTGTCGCCACATCTCCCTCAAAGTCCCATCAAACCATGGAGACCGAGGTCGAAGGGGGAGAGGATGAACGTTGACAGGAGCAATTTGATCAAGAGCTGAGGAGATGGCCCTATTATAAGCCACCACCAAGGCATCAGGATCATCGCTCACTCCAGAAAATAGGTCAAGTACCACTGCCAGGCCCATAGAGCTAACATCTCGCAAAGAGCGGTACCTAACCATCTCCACAGGGGGTAGGCCTACAAGGGCGGGGTGCAAAAACTGAACCCCACAGTGTAATGATCAGACCAACTGATAGTTTCCACCTCCACATCAGAAGCCTCACTCCCCAGGAGGAAAACCAAGACCAAGGAGTGACCACTCTTATGAGTGGCATAAGTAACCACTTGTGTGAGGCCCAAAGATGTCATTAATTGGAGGAAGTGTTGTCCAAACTGCAAGAGTCTGACATTGACCCAGGCATTGAAGTCACCCAGGACCATCAGCCTGGGTGACTCAAATGCCATGTCAATGACGAAATCAGCTACTTCCTGTAGAAAATGTTTCTCATCACCTGGTGGACGGTAAATGAGAACAATTCTACAATCCACACCTGCCACCACAGTAAACTCAAAGGACTCAGCCCCCTCAACTGGTACACTTGTGAGGCCGAGTTCAGTCTTGAAACAGAATGCAACACCCACCCTGCGGTCCAACCTCGGGTGGTGTAACATAACACCGAGTACCCAGCTGGAACTGCTGCATCCAAAATTGGACCAGCATTTTCATCCAGCCAGGTCTCGGTAATGCAAGCCAGATCCACAGACTCTACAAGATCTGCAATAACTGCAGTCTCATTCCTTATGGATCTGGCATTGCACAACACCGCCCAAGTTGGACGGGTCTTAGGAGCAGTGCAGACCACTTGCCCAGTGCCATCGATTGTAGTGGTGCCCTTGGGTATGGAAACCAGGCAAGAATGACCTAGCTCCGGTATCTATTTCACCCCAGGGCATCTTCAAGTCCCTACTACCCCAATAAGATGTACCTGCTCATTCGTCCTCCGCTGTTCGCCACCCCCAAAACCCCTCCTCCCTCTCCGCACAATTCCCAGCACTCTACAGTGCTGGTAAGATGACAACTGTAACTGCAAGGGGGAGAAAAGGTGGAGGGCATGAAGAGTGGAGGACAAATAGCGTACGACCGTGGTGGCAGGCCCTCTACACATATTAAAACCCCATGCCCACACAACTAAACCAACAAAACAAAAATATAAACAACCCAAATTAAACCAAAATAAAATATAAAACAAACTGAATCACACAAGCAAAATAAAATATCCAAATAAATAATATCAAAATAAACAAATGTCCAAAAAAGTCCCGAAAAATACTGCGTATTTGGAGTATGAGAGGCTCTCACCCTCCCTCAATTCTAAAACAAATCGAACAATGCAAGTCTTGATATAGTCTTGGTAAATCAGCATCAAAAACCAGATGGGAATTTTCAAACCAAAGAACCTTTAGAGATAGCAAGAGGTCTCTCACCCCCTCCTAGTCTAACCTCCATAAGATTCCTCCCAGAGACCAGTTATTTTTCAGTACTTTCCAAAAAGCACTCCAACACACAGGCCAAGACATGAGCCACGACCCGAAAGGCAGAATGCAATTCCCATTCCCTCTACAGGTGTGTAAAATCCACAAGGGCAGCAGGCTGCTCCAGGAGGGGAATCCATAACCCTAGCTGCCCACCAGCCGCTGAAGTCCCCCACCAACAACCACAGGGACAAGAACCCTCCAGTTCAAATCCCTGCAGCTCCTCCCAAAACAGCCCAAAACCCTGAAAATCATCCACACCAAGAGGAGAGGAGCATCTACCTAAATGTTCAGGGGGAGAAGATGCTTTTTTCCATCTTCAGTATGCCAAGCAGATAGTCTCAACACATCCAGACAGAAATCAGAGAAATCTTCATTTACTGCCCCTGGACTCAAGGCACCTCACCGCCCTGAAATAATTCCAGTCATGCAGCAAAACCCACTTCAGATGTTAATATTTCCTGCGCTCCCACTGCAATGAAAGGCAGGCAAGGAAGATTTCACTCATGGACTCAGAGACCACATTCCCCAGGACATGTTGCTGAAAATCGCAGGCTCCAAAGTTGCAACTCCCCTCTGAGTTCACAATACTCCACAGCATCCACACATTCTTTAAGGAGTGTACAAAGCTCCAAAAACAAAATAACAGGGCCCCGAGGCACAACTCCTCTTGACATCCACCAGGTTCAGGGCTGCCCCACCAATTCCACGATTTCCACGGTTTCCAGAGGGAGTAACCCAGATCACAACTCCCCTCAAAGTCCACGGAGAATCCTGGAGCTGCCCCCTCAATACTCACGGTTTTCCAGAAAAACTTTTAACCACACCAAAAAGCTGTCTATCAGGACCACGATGTCATAATGCTCGACTTGCTTGACTCACTCCAACACAAAGCGCAGACAAAAAACCGGCAAAGCGGACCAAATAAAACAAATCAAAAAACAATCTAAATCACCTTTAAAATGGCTTCAGAGCTCAGAAGAAACAAAAGACTGAAGATTGGGAGAAAAGTAAAGGTATGAAATTTAATGAATCTAAATGTACTGTTATCCATTTTGGTCACAAGAACCCATGCCTCCAATGCATTTTAAATGGTACAAATCTAATAACATCTAACAAGGAAAAAGATCTTGGAATTTGGATTAATAGGAAGTTCTCTTCCACGGATCACTGTCAATATGTCACCCAAGTCACAAGTAGGTTGTTAAGCTCTATTAAAAAAAATATTTCTCACAAGGGACAGTAAATGCATTATGAAGCTATACAAAACCTATATGTTACCCCACCTTGATTATGGGTCACCAATCTGGAGCCCTTACATACGGTATGATATAAACTTATTGGAAAAAAATTCAGAGAAAACTAACTAAATCAATCAGAGGCCTTAAACGCTTTGGGCCAGATTTTCAAAGGCCTCAGACTGGCTCAGGGTGCATACCGCCGATCAAGTCTGGATCTAAGAGGCACCTTTACAAGGGCTGCCATGGTATTTTCTAAAGACAGCCTGCATCACCCAGCAGGCTGTCTGCACCAAAGTGTGCTAGCACCTGCCATGCACCTCAAAAGTGGCTGTGGCATGGTGCTAGGGGGCTTGCGACAGACCCAGACTGTGCAGCCCTCAGATCCAGAATTTCAAAGACCCCCCCAGGAACTAAGTACCATGTACCCTTAGACTAGTGAAGGGCTGGTCTAACAGTACTTAGACAGCTCCTGGGAGGGTTGTCCAGTATGTGCCACTGTGTGGCCTGCCCCGATCCATCCCTGATGTGCGATCCCTGGTGGTCTAGTAGTCCCCCCCACCCTCTGTCATGATCCCCAACACCCACTGCTTTGCATATTGACATCTCCCCAGTGGTCTAGTGTCCCCCCGAGGTAGTGCCCATCTCTGCCTCCACCCCTCCATCCCCATCAGGTGACCAGCACAGCCCTCAACAGACCACCATGGCGGCCACGAATGAGCTGTCTGTACATGTACTGTATACAGTATGCACACTGAAAGCTCATTTGGTGTCCAGCCATAGTGGTGTGTGGAAATGCTCTGGCAGTCACCAGATCAGGAAGGTATGGGAGAAATGAGAGAATGCAGAATTAAACACCTACGAGAGACACTAGACCACCCAATACCGGTTTGTGTTGGGGCGCAGGTGCCGGTGGCACGGTGGTGGTGGTGTGGGCAGTGTCCAGTTGCTAGCCTGTCTGTGGGTGCCTCAGACTCCCCGCTGCCATTGCGGCATTCCAGGTGGGTGCACCATATGTTTGGCACAGTACCACCTTTGCCGCAAGCTGTTGGACTTTGGCACTGGGACCCTGTGGATTAGAAAATCGGGCGCAGGGTCCTGGGCACACCTGCACTCGGCGCAAGCTGCCATTGTCGCAGCTTGCCTCAGGACTTTGAAAATATGGCCCTTGGATTATAAAAAAAGATCCAATATGTTAAAATTGTTTACACTAACTATCAGAAGGAAAAGAGGGGACTTATTATTGCTGTATAATATTATGAAAAAAATATGTTCTGATGGGTCCTTGTGGTTTTCAACTCAATTCCAGGAAAATTAATCTTAGATCACAGAATAGACAGCTAATAGTCGCTAAAGCAAATTCTGTTAAAAGATACAATTTCTATACAGTAAGAATATCCATATTGTGGAATTCACTTCCATGTGATCTAGTGCATGCAACTACATTTGATTCTTTTAAAAAACTGCTAGATAAGTATTTAGTTCATACTTAGGTCAAAAAATAAACCCACTATGAGTGGGAGACAATTTAATGGGCATCTTGCCTACTTTGTCTACTTAAACCAAGTAATTACTGGTGAATTCAATATTTTTATAGGCATAAGTGAAACTAAGTCAATTGGAAAGAAAGGGCTGGATTCACAAAGGGCAATTCAGAACACAAGGCAACTTGCATCCAGACAAATGGTGTAAGTAGCACTTGCATCATGAGTTGCAACATGTTGAGATTCAAAAAGGCAGCCTACGACATACTGCAAGCTGCCTGTGCCCTAGTGGACCAATGTACCATAAACCCCCTTGTGACATGGTGTAAGGGGTTTATGGCAGGAGTTGCACCCCATTTAGGAAGGGTGACTGCAAAGTCCCCAAATTGGTATTCAGAAACAATCCCCGGTGGACATCTGTCAAAAAACACTTATGCCAGGTATGAGCTAAGTGTTCTTTGCCATCCACCGAGGGTTGCCAATGTGCAGCCAGTGCTGTACAACCAAAAGACCACTATGGTCTCCAACAGCCCAGTTCCTCTAGTGTACAGCACTGCCCCTCACCCCCACCCCAACATGCCCAAAGTCCCTACAGTGATTTCCAAAAAGCCCAATGTGGGCTATGCCCTCCCATTCTGATCCCGATATTGCCAGGGGGAATGCCCTTATGGGCTATCTAAACACCCCAGCCCCGATGCCCCAATTCCCACCTCCCACCCCAAATCCCATCCAGTACCACTGTTACAACAGCCCCAATGCCCCATATGTCCCTGGTAGACAAGACCCCCCCCAACAGTGGAGTCCACCCCTCCCCCCTCCCAATACGCGGCCAGTGACTGGCACAGCCACCTCACACCACCATAGCCAGCTGCTGACTGGGCTGTTCATGGAGTACATACAGTTAATATACGCGTTCGGTGAATGACAGCAGCTGTCATTCTCCGCGCATGTATACTAACTGTACACACTCTGTAGACAGCTCAGTCAGCAGCTGGCTGTGGTGGCGAGAGGTGGGCTGTGCCAGTTGCTGGCTGGCTATTGGAGGGGGGAGCGGGGTGGACTTGCACTGTCAGGTTGGAAGGTGGGTGGGCCACTGAATCACCAGGAATATATGGGGTGGTTTGAGGAGGGTTGTAACAGTGGTGCCAGAATGGGATTTGGGTACGAGGTGTGGGACTTGGGCATCGGGGCTCAGAAGGGTGTTCAGATGGCCCATAATAGCATTTACCCTGGCACTATCAGGATCAGGATGGAGGGGCAATAGCCCACACTGGGCTTTTTGATGACCACTGTGGAGACTTTGGGCATGGGGGGAAGCTGCAGCTCACTTCTATGGGCGCATCTGCCGCCAGCCCATCCCGTGACTTGTGGCATTCCGGGGGGCTGCACCCTTCCTTGGACTGCAAGCCATAGGACACAGGCTCTTGGACCCTGTCCAATACTGAATTAGATGCAGGGGCCATTGCTGCAGGCTGCCGTTGCCGCCACTTGTGGCAACCATTTGTGAATCCACCCCAAAGTATCTAAAGGGTGTAGTTTATCTTCTTTTTTTAATCTGAATAGGAATATAGGAAGTGCTTCTTCACAGAAAGGGAGGTGGTGACCTGAAACAGCCTTCCAACACATATACTGGGGTTTAAAACAATGGTGGGGTTCAAAAAATGCCCAGGACAGGCACAAGGGAATCATAAGTGGAAAGTATGGGGTGAACAGATTGTGCCATAGATTAAGTAGGATCTCGTGCAAAAAAAATAAAGGTTAAAAAAAAGAAAATGGGCAAAATGGGTGGGCACAGAAGCCCTTATCTGCCATCACATTGTATGTTTATAGGGAGCGCATATGTGAGCATTGAATTTAATTGATGCCTAGTTCTCGAAGCACTGTCCAGTTCTTCTTTTTATATATGTTTTTACTTTAACACTGGCAATCAGCTGTTTGAGTATCACGACTCCAGTGCCGGAATAACAGGGGGGGCTGCAAAGGGCTACCCAAAACTTCTGATGCATCACTGCTATTCACGCATTTCTGGACCTACAATTTCACGAAGCTGCAACAGCAGGGCCTCCTCCTCCTCCTCCTCATAACCACACAATCAGCATCCTGGCAGTGTCCAGGCAATCACATAACACTGCAGAAGGTGGGGCAGCCACTTTCAATAAAGATCCAGGAGATTCTTCATTGGGTTATATCAAAAAGCTTCTGGAGACTCTTGTGACTGACCTGTCTGAGTTGAAGCTGGCTAACAAGACTAACTCAGAGGATATTCAAGTACTGGCAGACCACAGGAACACCACTGAACAGCATGTTCTGGACATCGATGACTTCCAGCATAATATATTGTGCAGGAAATGAGCATGAGAGACATTTGGACAGACTCTAGAAGCGTGCCAAGGATCAAGAAAATCATAGTAGGAGGCCCAAACTGAGAAAAAGATAGCCAACTCGGTTAGGAAGGGGAATAAAACCTTTCATAGGTACATTAGGGAGTGAAGAAAGACCAAGGGAGGGATAGTGAGGCTTAATAAAGGGGAGGGTGGATGGGCAGAGAGGGACAGTGAAAAAGCAGGGATACTGAATGAATACTTCTGCACAGTATTCACAAAAGAAGAGGAGGGGGACGTACCTAATCCAATCAATAGAAGCGCCCTGGATAAGAGGGGGCCTATACCAGTCCTTTCACAGAAGAAAGGGTTCTGAAAGAACTCCTAAACCTGAAGGTGGACAAACCATTGGGGCCTGACTGGATTCACCCCAGAATTCTAAAAGTACTAACGGGAGAACTAGTGACACCACTGACTATCCTTTTTAGCAAATCATGGGAGGATGGTGTGGTACCTAAGAACTGGAGGAGTGTGGATGTGATTCTCCTTCACAAAAGTGGGAGCAAAGCAGTGGCAGAAAACTACAGACCTGTTATCTTGACCTCAGTAGTAGGGAAAATGATGGAATCACTTCTGCAAGAAAGAATTGCTGAGTACCTAGAGGTCAGCGGGGCAGAAGACCCAAGACAGTATGGATTCACAGTGGAAAGGTCATGTCAGATGAATGTAGTAGATTTCTTTGAATGGGTGACCAAAGTAGTAGACCGGGGAGGGGCTATGGACTTGGTCTACCTAGACTTAAGCAAGGCATTTGACACAGTTCCACACAAAAGATTAATAAACCAATTAGCCAGCCTGGGAGTGGGTCCCAGGGTGGTAGCCTGGGTTAAAACTTGGCTGGACAACAGAACATAGAGGGTAATAGTAAATGGAATCCACTCCGAAGAAAGGGGGGTTACTAGTGGGGTACCGTAGGGTTCAGTACTAGGTCCAATCCTTTTTAATGTCTTTATAAGTGACATTGCAGAGGGAATAGAAGGAAAGGTATACCTCTTTGCAGATGACACAATGATCTGCAGCAAGGATGATACACAATGGGGGGGGTAGAAAGGATGAGAAGTTACTTGGCAAGGTTGGAGGAATGGTCAAAAGTATGGCAGCTTAGATTCAATGCAAAGAAGTGCAAAGTAATGCACCTGGGAAACAAAAACCCAAGGGAAGAGTACACAATGGGGGGGGAGGTATTAGCAACAACAAAAATAGAAAGGGACCTGGTGGTGGTCATATCAGATGACCTAAAGGTAAGCAAGCAATGTGAGAAGGCAATAAGGATGGCTGGGGGGATACTGGGATGTAAAGGAAGAGGCATCACCAGTAGAAAACAGATACTTGTTAGCCCTCTTTACAGACAGTTGGTGAGACCCCATCTGGAGTACTGTATGCCGTCCTGGAAACCATATCTCTGCAAGGAAATAGGCAGGATGGAGGCAGTCCAGAGGAAAGCAACTAAAATGGTGCAGGATCTGCAACAGAAGCCATATGAAGAGAGATTAAAGGAGCTTAATATCTATACCCTTGAGGAAAGGAGGGAGAGGGGGAGTGATAGAAACTTTCAACTACCTTAAGGGAATCAACAAAGTCCAAGAGGGTAGCATCTTTTAGAAAAGAGATGTGCAAGAACAAGGGGACACAATTTGAAAAGAGAGGGGGATGGCTCAGGGGCAATGTGAGGAAGTCTTTTTCACAAAGAGGCTGGTGGCAGCATGGAACAGCCTTCCTCAGGTGGTTTTAAGGGTCAAAAACAGTGGGAGAATTCAAGAATGCATGGGACAGATATAAGGCAATTCTGGTGGGGGTAGGAAGAAGTATGCTGTTGGTTAACTAGGATCTGCAGCTTATCTAATAGGTAGGAAAATGGGCAGACTAGGTAGGCCAAGCAGTCCTTATCTGCTGTCAAAGTCTATGTTTCTTACTCAGAACTGAAATTATTATCTTAGATACTTCATGTGACTGGGTCTCATTTGAGTGGAGAAGTACTATGCATCCTTTGAGTCCAGTGCAACAAATAACCAATGCCCTATCTACCACAATGGAATTACAGTTTGCAGTGTTACTATTTTGAACCTTTTCTTTTTTATGTGCCAGTTCAGACACCTGAGGGCTAGAAAGGCCCACTACTCCCCAGTTTTATTTTGAGTTTGAATATTTCTGGAAAAGAATTGTTTAATCAGATGAGGAATGTATACCATTACTACTATATTTATTGTCGAGAGTTTTCACTTCCAGTTCTAATAGTGCATTTTGCTCTGACAATAATTTAATGGTGTAAGATTCTTCAGTTTTGCAAACTTCAAACTGAAGGATGAAACCCTCTTGTAATATTTACAACACCAACTGATCTCTGGTGATGTTTCAGTTTCTCGAGATAAGATAGATGGCTCCCTAATGAAAATGGTTCTATGGTGGTTTAGGTCTGGTTATCAAGGCTTAGTTTTAACCTGGTCTGGATGGTTAGGTGCTTTTTGAGTTCATGTCACTCTTCTACCACTTCATATATGACTGCCTCTAAGAGCAGTATATTTGTGCTGGAACAACATCCTACAATAGTGGCCCCTTCCTATACCACCTCTCTGGAAGGCCTGCAATTAACTCTTGAGATATTCTCACTCTCTCTATTATACTAATAACAGTTGTTTTGTTTTCATAAATTTTATTCATGTAGCCTTTGGGGGAATCACAGTGAATTAAGTTTGCATACTTATTCTAGACTTCACAATCCATCAGAAACTGGAAGACTCATGTACAGTTGTTCAATGTCCTGATAATACTGGACAAATCCATGCTAGGATCAAAAAGTCAGTTTGATGTAATACACCATGGGCTAGATATTCAGACTGCGCCAGGCAGGGGCACAAGCCTAGGTGCAGCGCACCTGGGTTGAGCCTGGGCATAGTCCAGGTGATACTCAACGGTGCTGTGCCATGGCTAAGCACCATTGAATATGGCACTGGGGGCACCCGCACTGTGCCAGCGCAAGTGGCAGGTGGGGAGCAGGGGGATGCGCCAGCACAAGTGCGGGTGCGCTAGGTGCAACAACCATAATATTCAGCGCTGGGCATGCAAATGAGGCCATTATGCATGCAATGTGCAAATGGGGCCATTTGGATGTCATTATGGCCCCATTTGTATGCGGTGCGCTGATCCCCGGCGACTTGCACCTGGTGCCCTGCCAGGCTGCAGCCTTCGGGGACTAACGCCCACCTGCCCCTCGGTGGGCACCATGCCCCGTCGCCCAAACACAGGGCATGTAATAAACATCTCCCTGGTAGTCAGGTGGACCCTACCCCATCGCCCAATCGCAGGCATATAATAAACATCTCCCTGGTGGCCATGTGGACCCTACCCTATCGCCCAATCGTGGGCATGTAATAAACAACTCCCTGGTGGTCCAGTGGACCCTACCCCATCACCTGATCATGGGCACAATGTAAATAAATCCCTGGTGGTCCAGTGGACCCTACCCCATTATCCGATCATGGGCATGTAATACATATATCCCTGGTGGTCCAGTGGACCGATCTCCGTCACCCGCACACGGGCGGTAGTCAATCAATCTATGGTCCAACGGTGCCCCCCTTCCCCACCTGCCCACATAGGCCCCCACCACACTGCACCCCCCCCAGTCAGCGGCAGGTGGCAATTCCCAGCCTGCAAGCCACCCGCTGACTGACAGCATACAGTACGGCTGTACGTCTATAGATCCACTGTGTGGGGCAATGGGCATGCAGACGGTAATGTACTCCACAGTCCTGAAATGTGAATGGTTTATTCACATAGCGGGACTGTGTAATACAATATAGCCCACACCCATTGGCCCATGCAGTGGACAGAAGCGATAGCCATACTGTACACTGTCATGGAGTCAGGTGGCGGGCAGCTTGCGGTGGGGAGCTGCCACTGCCGCCGACCAGGGCAGACAGGGTGGCGGCTCTCAAGAGCGGTGGAGAATGCCATTGGACCATAGGGTGCTGACTACTGCCGCAAGGCGGCGGCGGAATCGGTCCACTGGACCACCAGGGATATATGGATTACAAGCCCATGATCGGATAATGGGGTAGGGTCCACTGGACTACCAGGGATTTATTTACATCGTGCCCGTGAAAGAGCGAGAGGAGGCACAATGCCCCTGGGCAGGGGGCTTCTGGACTGTGTCCTGGGTGGTTGGGTGGCCACCCACAGCAGGTGGCTGTCGTGTTGCGCCCAGCAATGTGGCAGCCCACCTGTGGGTGTCCCCGACATGTTCCCGGATTTGAGGTGCTCAACATCACACCCCCCTGTGTGGCTCAAGGTGGGTTTGTGCCTGCATATGTGCCACACATCCCAGGCTGAATATTGGGATGTGACGCATATGCATGGGCACGCCCACACTTGTACCGCATACCGGACTGGTGCGCCTTGGCACATCGGGGGTTGCACAGCGCAGCCAGCCCCTTTGAATATCGTGCCAGAGCGCAACCCCTTTGAATATCCCACACCATTTGTTTAGCATAGCCTTACTAAAAGACAGCCTGCTGCTATAACCAGCTACACCTAAGCACTTCACTCTGAGGAGCTTTATCAGGGGTTGTGGTAGCTCAAAATCTACTTTTAAGTGACTAACCAACATGAAAGTGTGAGAACATGGCAAAAAGATCAGATCCCTCATGATATTATTACAAAAATTAAATTAATTAAACATAGTATGAATACAGGAGTAAAAAAATCAACATTTTAAACTTTATCATATGTTAGCAAGGGAACCTTATAGACTGCTGCTAGGTACTTATCCAGAAACAGAAATTCATTATCCAGTCCTAAGAAAACTAAATTCAGCATCTTTTTTATGTATATTATAAAAATACTCAGTAAAGAACAAGGGATATTGAAGGTTTTGTGGGAGGAAAGAAAAAAGGGGAGTAAGTAATAGTGGAGGGGTTTGTGGTGAGGGAATGGGGTTTAAGGTATAGGTAAAGATATGACTGGGAAAGGAATAATGGATCAGGGAGTGCTACAAGCACCAATCAAATAGCAAATACAGTAAATCATTCAGAAACAATCAATTGCTATCTCCTGTGTAAACTTCCACATACTGTATGAACATTTTTAACCAACATTTCAAATGGACAATGCCTAAACAGGTGCAATGCCAGCCCTGAGTTACCTGTACTCTGGTGGGAGCAGCAAATGAAAAAGACAGAGTACAGTAGTAGGAGTCCATGGGATCTAAGGATAGAAATTGTTTCAAGAACCTGTGAAAGCTACATTGGCTACACTATTAAGACAGCTAGCTGTATGATTGCATATTCTTTACAATGACGAAAACGGCATATAATCAAGTTCATCATTGAGTTCATCAGGGTTGAGAGTCTATTGCTTAAAAATCTATTTGAAGGGCTTAAACCTGTGGTTCGATGGGGGGAATATCTATGAACTCACTCAGCATTTAGTTCGTTTAGGACTGAGCTGCTGTGTGGTTCGTGGCTGTGCTTTCTCATCTCTGCCACTGCTTCTTTGCCTGTCTCCCTCGTCCCTTGTTCTGTTCTTTGTGCTTTTTGCTTGTTTTTCCTGTCCCCCCTGCTGGTAGCTGCCAGCTGCCTGGCTCCTGTCCCCCTCTTCCTTTTCTCATTCTCCCCACTCACCTACCTCTGTGTTCCCATCTCCCATGCTTTGTTGGTCCCCTGTCTCCCCATCTCACCATTCTGTGGCTTTTCTGTTTCTCCTCTCATCTGTCCCTCATACCTGGTTGTTCCCAGTGCATCTTTTGGGCTTTGCACTGATGCCTCTTCCCATTTATCCTGCACTGTTCCACTAGGCTATTTTATCTCACTTCAAGCAAGCTTCTCAGCCCCAGCTCTTTATTTCTGCTCCATCTCTTCTGGGAGATGCATCTGCCATCACCACCCAGCTGTCCTTTGTTCTGACACATTCCTCTTGCCTCTGCTTCTAGTTCTCCAACCATTAACCTGCAGTGCTCATCCATGCTCTGCCACAGGACCCTCATTCCTTCACTGCTGCACTTCGGGCAAATATCAAACTTCCACTCTCTCTTCAGCTTTACCTCCTACTGGGATTCTTCTCTCCACAAATTTTGCTGTTCCTCCTACGTGTTTGGGATTTGCTCCTGAGGTTTGTGCCTGGACTGCTCTTAAAAGCACAGTCCTACGTTCCTGGTTCCTCAGCCCTATCTAGCCCCTTGACATTCATTCCTCCATTTGATCTCTGCACCCGAGCTGCTACCAGCACCAACATATTTCCTCAGGGTACTACTCCATTGAGCCTCATCCAAATTCCCTGTCCACCCTCTACATGTGAAATTGCTCCTGCCAAGTCTCTACTTCCCTACTTGCTCCCATATCCCATGGAGAATAGCCCACTACCATGGATCTCTGCAAAGCTCACCTCACACATGCCTGCTGTCTCAGTAGTGAATCCTTGACTGCCAGGCTCTTCCTCCTAATTTACCTTTATAGAGATTTCCTTCTCGTCCATATCGAGTCCTTTTTTGGACCTTTGTCAAGGATGGAGATCTCCAGGCTCGTTGCCTTTCATCCACATTGACAGCTTCACCTTCCTGCTGTTGATGTTGTCAACTCCGGGGAGGATGCATCTTCACACCCTCCTTCTTAACAGAAACTGCCAGCTCTTGGACAAAGGCCTTCTAAGCCTCATCGCACCTTGAAGGACTGGACTGTTTCTCATCTTGCTTCGGCACTCAAAAGACTGGGCATTCTCCCATTCTCCTTCCACAAAGAAGCAAGAATTATTCGATCTGCTCCTCATAGCTGAGGCTGGACACAGCACTACTCCTTCTCCTACTGAATCGCTGCCCCAACCCACTTCTGATGCCTAAGCTGAGGTGTTGATTGTTGACCCATGTCATCTGGGGGCAGGTTTGTTGGCAGGATCACCTTCAGGTCTATGGCTTGGAGGTGTTTAACTAACCACTTCAGGCCAGGTGCGGAACCTGGGCATTATATTTGATGACTGCATGACCCTTAAATTACAGGTGTCAGCAGTTGTCAAAAACTCTTTTTACCATCTGAGGAATATCACCCTGGTAAAGCTCCTGGTTCCCCCTGATGATCTTCCAACTTTGGGCCACGCCTTCGTTACCTCCCGCCTTGACTACTGCAGTGCCTTTTACCTTGGGCTACCAGGGGTTGATATCCACCCCTTGCAGATAGTGCAGGCTTTTGACAGGTATCCCTAGGACTAGTCATACAATGCCTGTACTCCACAGACTGCACTTGCTGCCAGTACAGTGGTGGAACACCTTCAAGGTTGATTTGCTGACCTATAAGGCCCTTCAAGATCAGGGACCTAGTTACCTGCAAGCTCTCCTTCACCCCTACTGTCCTCTCTGCCCTCTCCAATCAACTGATGAGGGATTGCTATAGATTCCCAAGGTTCATTTACAGACTTCTGGGGCAAGGTCATTTAGTTTTATGGCCCTGACCCTGTGGAATTCTCTACCTCGTCGGGTGCTAGATTGTCTGACTGTCCAAAGTTTTAAAGTTGCCTTGAAAACATATCTTTTTAGCCTAGCGTTTTTTGATTTTTAATGCCACTGCTGTATTTTTAAATATTAATTTTTTGTATTATTTATCTATTGATGTGTTTTAATTGTGGTTGTACAGTCGCCTTGGTTTTAGAAAGGCGCCTTTTTATAAATAAAGAATGTTGATGATGATAAGCGGAAATCCACTTTCTCCTGATTCCCTTGGCTTCCTCCATCTCTGACCTTCAGAATCCCTTATCACTTTGGAAGCCCACCTGTCTATCCAACAGCCACCCTATCCTGCCTTGACAGACTTGCAGACCCGCCTATCAGCCCTTGAGTCCCGAATGGGTACACAGCCCATTCCCCCTGCTTCTGGACTGCCTCCCTCTTTGCCTACCAGCATCTCCAGTTCTTCAGCAGAGTTACCTTCAGCTATCCTGCTATCCATAGCTCCAGTAGCTTCAGCTTCACCATCTGCTCCAGATATTGCATCTCCCAGCATGACCACTTCCTGTAATATCTGTGATTCACCAGCTTCCTATTAACTTGTGCAAAGAAGTCATTGAGGGCAAGGGTATTACCTTATTTCCCCTTCTAATTTCCTCCCACGACACCCTTGAAAACAAGGAGACACTATTTGAAGATAGAGGGGAATGGCTCAGGGGCAATGTGAGGAAGTATTTTTTCACAGAGAGGGTGGTGGACACATGGACACATGGAACAGCCTTCCTGAGGAGGTTGTGGGGATCTAAAACTGTGGGAGAATTCAAGAATGTGTGGGAGAGACATAAGGCAATTCTTGTGTGGGGTAGGAAGAAATAGACTGTTGGTTAACTAGGATCTGCAGCTTACCCTGTAGGTAGGGAAATGGGCAGACTAGGTGGGCCAAGTGGTCCTTATCTGCCATCAAAGTCTATGTTTCTATGTCATTTCCTATAGAGATGTCTCAGTGGTGCTTAAATCTAAAGACTTTCGGTTCACCAAGAAGCTAACAATCCCAGAATAGGTGCTGGCTTTTAGCCTATACAGGGACATTATATGCTCTACTTTCCCTGCCTGATGCCAGGAGCTGGATTCCAACCTGTATCTATTAGAAGACCTGTGGGCCAGATATGGGGGCATGCTCTTTTATGATTACCACCACTCCTTCTCTGCCAAAGCAGTTGCCTCCTTAGCCAATTTTAATACCAGGATTGACTGGTCTACCCTGGACAGTGAATTGTTTTGCTGCTACTTTGCTGGTCAATAAGCCCTATCCTGCCAGCTATGTGATGCATTTTCCTACTTCACTTCATTTTGCCCGCTATCAGCTTCTCCTTCTATGGATCCACCTTCACGAATCTCTCCTGGGGACTCCGCTTCTGCCTCCATGGGTATTACCCACACCATACCCAATCCTAGGGCTCTTCCTTGCTTCAGCCACAATAGCCAGGATCAGCATATGACATTCAAGGGACACCAAACAATCTGCAATAATTACAATACCTCCAACTACTTTGTCTACAGGTGTCATTACCTCCATATCTGCAGCTACTGTAACAAAGGCCATTCTAAGGTCAACTGTCCACGACTATCTCAACAACAGTGACTATCATCACTTTCAGTCAATTCTCCCTACCAGTTTGGCAGCAGCGGACTTCCTTCACCATTATTAATCCTGCCAATTACATGATCCTTCCAATGAAGAACCTACACCGGGGTTCCTTCCTCTCCAGCTCGGCCCATGTGGGGGCCTTTCTCATGACTCCCTTTCCTCCCTATCCCCTATGGTGGACCTGTGTTGGGGTTCCGCCATCCCTACTCTTTCCCACGTAGGGGTCCTACTCATGACTCGACTCTTCTACACTTTCTCTGATGGAGGACGTACATGGAGGTATCATCATCCCTGGTTTGGTCCATGGGGGGGGCGCCTCATTCACAACTCAACCATTCTGCATGTTCTATAGTGGCAGACCTACCTGGGGATCCTACCATCCCTGGCTTGGCTCATTGAGGGTGGTCTTGCCTATCACTCACCCTTTCGGCATTCAAAGTTCTGGTGGACCCATTTGGGGGTATCATCATCCCTGGCTTGGCTCGCAGAGTAGCCTTACCTATGACTCACCCTTTCTGCATTCAAACTTCTGGTGGACCCATGTGGGGGTCTTATCATCCCTGGCTTGACTCACGGGGTTGCCTCACCCATGGCTCACCCTTTCTGCATTCAAACTCATGGCAGACCCAGGTAGGGGTCTCGCCATCCATAGCTTAGCCTCTGGGGGGCCTCACTCATGATTTGACCCTTCAGTCTTCTATCTTGGCAGACCTACATGGAGGACACACCACATCTTGCTAAGCCACATGGCACCTACCTTCCTGGCCTAAACATCTCGGATGCCTTCTTCAGAAGTTCACTACAAAGGACCTAGCCAATTTCTAATCTGGCCCAAGCAGAACTTAGCAAACTGTGTCACTACTTCAAGATTTCTCTACTGTTCACTTTCATGGAAGCCATGCCATTCCTGCTCAACAATCACTTGAGCCCAAAATCTCAAACACCTGTCTCCAGGATTTTCTGCTCCATCATTTATCACTAGATAAAGACTGATTCATAACCATCTGATTACACTGCTTGGATTACACACTCATTTTGACACATTTTCCTGTCTTTTAGTTGGGATGACTCATTTAAGTCCCATAAAAGTTAAGACTATAGGGTTTTAATTTTGGTGCTTTTCAAAATTAGTGGACTGTCTCATCTTTCTTAGTGAAGTTACAGTCATGCCACTATACTTTTCATTTAATTGTCAAGTGGTTCTCTCAAGATACACCATGTTGGAGCCTGACCGGTGGTGCTGAGGGTTAAGGAGCCAGATGCCACACCTCGCGCCATGCCAGCAACCTGGGTTCTGGAGCTAGTTGGGGTGCCGGGGATTGGCAGGGGAGGGATTGGATTGAGCACTGTAGGACTGCTCTCATCTCCCAGGGGAGGGTACTGGAGATGTCTAGTCCTCTTGCAGCCCCTGATGGAGACCAGGGGCAATGAAGAGGATTGGTCTGCAAGTACTCAGTGTGGCCCTATGCAGGCAGAGTTGCCATGTGTCGAGAAGATGGGGTGTGCATCACTCATGGGGGGAAGGGGAAGAAGCTGCATAAAGGGGAAACAAGTCCCCATCTGCTGAATGGGCAATAGCTCCTCCAGTGCCACCGACACATGCCCAATGCTGGTTCCCCATCACTGCCCCTTCGATCTGCTTAGGGCCATAAGGCCCGTGTCCCCAGAGAGTTGTAACATCCTTAAAGATGATCACAGTGGGTGGTAGAGTGGGTTGCCAGAGAGAGTTCTAGACAGGGGGGTCAGAAAAAGACTCTACAAAACAAAAAAAAAGATACACCATGTTGCATAGACACTACAATAATGCACACCACAGTCTTAGAGATGCAGTTTATGAATTCTCTAATCTCAGCCTGAAAATCATTTACAGGATGGTTCAACACTTTGTCTAGGCAACCAAGCCTAAAAATATTACACCTGGTACACTTGTATGATCCCTTTGGTCTGGCTGGTAACTGGGGATAAAACCAAAAGGTGCTTGCACTAGGACGGGGTGCCATGGAAAATATCGGAAATAAAAAACACAAATCCAGGCACTCACCACCACAAAATCATTGGCCAATAAGAGAAAATCATTTTAAAAGTTTATTAAATCACCTGACACATTTCTAGTCCCACTGGACCCTTTATCAAAGGCTGAATTGAATGAAAAAACACATAAATATATATAACAGAGCAATAAAACACATGACAAATTAAGTCAATTAAAAATCACCAATGAGGTTTCACTAACAATGAAGCAATACAAAATTCCTGCATGGATTTTAAATGCCTAACACGCAGAATCTATCACTTTAAAACACCACAATAATAAAGAATAAATAAATAAATAAATAAATAACAGGCAGTAATAATAAAAAGACAAATAGAAAATGAGCAGCAATCATGAACAGTGTTAAACCAAATGCCTACTATATACATGTCACATAGATAATGAAAATGGGGGGAGGGGGATTTAACTAAATGCTCTCAATAACTAACATCTTTCTTCTAGGAAAGGTTTTAAATCAAAATTGCCATTTAAGCCAGGAAAGATAGTTGCTTTCAACTGTAAAATCCAGAAAGCTTCTCTCTTTAAAATAAGATTTCTGTAGCTACCCCCCCTAGGTTTTCGAGACACTTTTATCAATGGCCATACACTTAACATGATGTAAACGACTGTCATTTTTACACACTAAAATATGTGCTGCTGTAGCATAGAGTGGATCTTCCCTTGCTATAGCTCATTGATGTTCACCAACTCTAACCTTAAAGTTTCTTTCAGTCTTGCCTACATAAAAGGCATTGCACAAACAAGTTGCCACATAAATCACACCATTCATGTTACATGATGTAAATTGTCTAATAGTAAAGTCCCACATGTTGTTTACAGTTGAAAAGGTTTTACCATTAGTAACAACATCAAAATAAATACAATTATTGTATTTAAAACAACCCAAAGATTTTGACAACCAAGTACTTATTGTTTTCTTATCTACAAAATGACTATGTACTAAGCTATCTTTAAGACTAGCAGCTTTCCTAAGCATTATTTTTGGCAACTGTGCAGCTACATTTTCCAAATTTTTATCAGCTGATAAGACCTCCCAATGTTTGTTTATAACATCAGAAAAAAGATTTGCATGTAATGAAAAAGTAGTTACCACATTTAATCATGTATCATGTCTTTTATTTACATTTGATGGCTGTAATAAAGTATTTCTGTCAGTGTTTGTAGCTATTTCTCTTGCTTGCAAAATATTTCTAATACCATAGCCCCTCTCCTTAAATCTAGTTTCCATAATATCTGCATTAATTTTAAAACTGTTTTCAGTACTACAATTTCTTTTTGCTCGTAAAAATTCTCCCTTAGGAACATTCTTATTTGTATGGACTGGGTGACAGCTAGAAGCCATAAGGACCATGTTACTATCAACTTTTTTGTGAAAGATCTCTGCTTCAAAATTACCAATAGCCATTTTTTTATGGAAATGTCTAAATATGGAAGTCGATCACTTGCCACATTAGAAGTAAAATGCAAATGGTCATTAGTGGAGAAAGATAATAACATCTTGAAACTCTGATAGGGTTCCCTGCCATAATAAAATCACATCATCTATAGAGCGTTTCCACAAAATGATTTTGTCAAAAAATGGATTAACTGAAAAAATATAATTATTTTCCCACAATCCAACATATAAATTTGCTATAGAGGGGGCACAAGTGGCTCCCATGGCTGTCCCCTTAATTTGCTTATAGACAACTTGGTTAAACAAAAAAACATTAAATGTCAAGACATATTGCATTAATTTTAAAAGAAAGTCCACAGGTGGTCCATCATAACTGGAATCGTTATTTAGAAAAAAGGCCATTGCATCCAAAGCACCACAGTGAGAGACATTAGAATACAAAGATTCTATATCTAAAGTAATAAACAAAATATCACTATCAACATGTAACAAACTCAAAAGATTTAAAACATCCCTAGTGTCTTTTAGATAAGAAGCTAAACTCTACACATAAATTTGTAAAAAGGAATCCAGATAAAGAGAAAAGGGCTAAGTCAAAGACCCCACTCCACTAATGACTGGACGTCCAGGAGGATCTATCAATGTTTTATGCACTTTGGGTAATAAGTAAAATGTAGCCATGACAGGACAATCCTTAATTAAAAAATCCCTAACATGTTTTGAAATATGTCCTTCCATATACATATTATTTATTCTTTCATCAATAATACTTTTAAATTCCAAAGTTGGGTTATAGTCTAATTTTTCATAAAAATTATTATCTCTAAGTTGTCTTAAAGCTTCCTTCAAATAGTCGTTTTTATCCATGATTAATACAGACCCACCCTTGTCTGCCTGTTTTATAACAATCTAAGACTCCTGCTGTAAAACTTGCATGGCATTTCTTTTATTTATAGTTAAATTATCAAAACCATAATGAGGCAGATGATCAAATAAATAATTTAAATCTTGTTCTACTAGCTGGTAAAAAATATTAACAGCTGGACATGAAGGGGGACAGAAAGTAGAATTTGGTCAACAAATTTCCAGAGATAAATCAGATACATAATCCTGGTTATCACCATAAAAAGCACACAAATTTAACTTTCTACATAACAGACTCACATCAATCAATGACTGTATTTTATCAATTGATGCTGTGGGAACAAAGTTTAAACCTTTACTCAACAAAGTCCTTTCAGATTCAGATAGAATATAACTTGAAATGTTTATAACTTTCATGTCTGAAATAACAGTTTCTTTAAAAGGAAGATTGGTGCTGATGTCCTCCTCCTTCTCCGAAAAGGTCTCCGGTTGAATTGTCTCTGTCTAGGTCCTTGGTGATAATTGTTGTTTTCTCCCCCGTCTCCCCCTTCATATTCTCTTTCTCTTCCTTTTTCCATATTGAAATTGTCTCCTCTCTGGAAAGTTAATCTGGGACTCCATCACGGTTGAAAGCTTTGTTAATTGGGGGGTAATGTTCCATAATGGGAGGAGAAGGGCCCCGATTCTGTGGAAAAAATCCTTGTTGTCCCATAGTACGCTGGTGATCCAGTCTCTCCTCTAAAAAAGGACTCCGATTGTCAGAAATGATATCTTCACTTTCTGCTTCACCAATTTCCGTACTAAAATCAAAAGATACATTCTTTTTCAAAATTCCTTTTTGTTTGCTGTCTTTTAATTTCCATGTATAAACTCGTCCAGTTTCATAATCTCCTTTGTCTCTAGTAAATTTTGTCTGTTTAATTCTTTTTAAGTCCACAACCAATTTTTGTATTGTAGTTTTTAATTTACGGTTTAAGCTGTCTAATTCATCCATATTACTCTGGTACAGTTGTAGAACTTCTGCTTCATATTGTTTTAATTCCTCTTTAATATTGCATTCTTGTTCCTTTAAAAAGCTTATAATCAGACCAATCAATTTAAAACTTGCTTCAGATAAAATGTTCCCCCATTCTTGCATAAGTTTAATGTTATCTTGACCATATGCAGGTTTTAAATCTAAACATAAACTTCTCGGGATGCGTTTTACCTGAATGTATGCTTCCATGTTAGTTTTAGTCCAATAAACTCTACGAAGATGCAAAGTTAGTTTTTCAAGTCTCCTATTTGTATCTTTTAGAGACAAAGCTTCAGGACCAAGTAAAACAGGATCCACTTCATTCAAAAGAAAGGGATTCATAGCACCTGTAGCTCAAAGTAAATCGTCCACAAAGCCAACAGGCTGATTCAACTCCTGTATTCTTGTCATCTCAAAAATCAAATTCGGAGTTGCTTCCAGAGACATAATTTGTTTTTCAGATCAACACAAACTGAGAAAAAAAAACAGACTAAAAGCAGCTGCGGTTTTAAACAGGTTAATAACCTGAAACCTGTGCAATGAAGCTACAAGAACAAGCATAAAACCAAAAGGAGCTTGCACTAGGACAGGGTGCCATGGAAAATATTGGAAGTAAAATACACAAATCCAGGCACTCACCACCACAAAATCACTGGTCAATGAGAGAAAATCATTTTAAAAGTTTATTAAGTCACCTGACATGTTTCTGGTCCCACTGGACCCTTTATCAAAGGCTGAATTGAATGAAAAAACACATACATATATATAATAGAGCAATAAAACACATGACAAATTAAGTCAATTAAAAAACACCAATGAGGTTTCACTAACAATGAAGCAATACAAAATTCCTGTATGGATTTTAAATGTCTAACACGCAGAATCTATCACTTTAAAACACCACAATAATAAGGAATAAATAAAAAAAGGCAGTAATAATAAAAAGACAAATAGAAAGTGAGCAGCAATCATGAACAGTGCTAAGCCAAATGCAAACTACAGTATATACATGTGACATACATAATGAAAATTGGGAGGGGGGATTTAACTAAATTCTCTCAGTAACTAACGTCTTTCTTCTAGGAAAGGTTTTAAATCAAAATTGCCATTTAAGCTAGGAAAGATAGTTGCTTTCAACTGTAAAATCCAGAAAGCTTCTCTCTTTAAAATAAGATTTCTGTAGTTACCCCCTCTAGGTTTTCGAGACACTTTATCAATGGCCATATACTTAAAATGATGTAAATGACTGTCATTTTTACACGCTGAAATATGTGCTGCTGTAGCATAGAGTGGATCTTCCCTTGCTATAGCTCGTTGATGTTCACTAACTCTAACCTTAAAGTTTCTTTCAGTCTTGCTTACATAAAAGGCATTGCACAAACAAGTTGCCACATAAATCACACCATTTGTCAAAATCATTTTGTGGAAACACTTTATAGATTATGTGATTTTATTATGGCAGGGAACCCTATCAGAGTTTCAAGATTTCATTATCTTTCTCCACTTCACTAATGACCATTTTCATTTTACTTCTAATGTGGCAAGTGATCGACTTCCATATTTAGATATTTCCATAACAAAAATGGCTACTGGTACTTCTGAAACAGAGATCTTTCACAAAAAATTTGATGGTAACACGATCCTTATGACTTCTAGCTGTCACCCAGTCCATACAATTAAGAATGTTCTAAGGGAGAATTTTTACCAGCAAAAAGAAATTGTAGTACTGAAAACAGTTTTAAAATTAATGCAGATATTATGGAAACTAGATTTAAGGAGAGGGGCTATAGTATTAGAAATATTTTGCAAGCAAGAGAAATAGCTACGAACACTGACAGAAATACTTTATTACGACCATCAAATGTAAATAAAAGACATGATACACAATTAATTGTGGTAACTACTTTTTCAGTACATGTAAATCTTTTTTCTGATGTTATAAACAAACATTTGGAGGTCTTATCAGCTGATAAAAATTTGGATAATGTAGCTGCACAGTTGCCAAGAATAACATTTAGAAAAGCTGCTAGTCTTAAAGATAGTTTAGTACATAGTCATTTTGTAGATAAGAAAACAACAAATTCTTGGTTATCAAAACCTTTGGGATGTTTTAAATACAATAATTGTATTTATTGTGATGTTGTTACTAATGGTAAAACCTTTTCAACTGTAAACAACATGCGGGAATTTACTATTAGACAATTTACATCATGTAACACGAATGGTGTGATTTATGTGGCAACTTGTTCATGCAATGCCTTTTATGTAGGCAAGACCGAAAGAAACTTTAAGGTTAGAGTTGGTGAACATCAATGAGCTATAGCAAGGGAAGATCCACTCTATGCTACAGCAGCACATATTTCAGCATGTAAAAATGACCGTCGTTTACATCATTTTAAGTATATGGCCATTGATAAAGTGTCTTAAAACCTAGAGGGGGTAACTACAGAAATCTTATTTTAAAGAGAGAAGCTTTCTGGATTTTACAGTTGAAAGCAACTATCTTTCCTAGCTTAAATGGCAATTTTGATTTAAAACCTTTCCTAGAAGAAAGACGTTAGTTATTGAGAGAATTTAGTTAACCCCCCCCCCCAATTTTCATTATCTATGTGACATGTATATAGTATGTATTTGGTTTAGCACTGTTCATGATTGCTGCTCGTTTTCTATTTGTCTTTTTATTATTACTGCCTGTTTTTTATTTATTTATTTATTCTTTATTATTGTGGTGTTTTTAAGTGATAGATTCTGCTTGTTAGGCATTTAAAATCCATGCATGAATTTTGTATTTCTTCATTGTTAGTGAAACCTCATTGGTGTTTTTTAATTGACTTAATTTGTCATGTGTTTTATTGCTCTGTTATATATATGTATGTATTTTTTCATTCAATTCAGCCTTTGAAAAAGGGTCCAGTGGGACCAGAAATGCGTCAGGCAATTTAATAAACTTTTAAAATGATTTTCTCTAATTGGCCAGTGATTTTGTGGTGGTTAGTGCCTGGATTTGTGTTTATTACTGGTAACTGGGGAATTGTTTTTTTTTTTTTATACTGGCTATGAACCAGTTCATCTTTCAGGCTTTCCCTCTGTAGAAGGCAACCCTAGGTTTATTATCAACCACATGCCTCAACTCTGTGTCACCTTTACAAATAAGCCAATTCATGCTGGTCCAGTGGTACTGAGGGTCAATGCACTAGATGCCACATATCATGCTATGCTGGTGATGCAGGATCTGATGCAAGCCTCAGTTGTTGTAGGTTACATAGATACATAGATACATAGACAGTGTCGGCAGATAAGGGCCTATGGCCCACCCAGTCTGCCCATTTGAGCTTGTAAGTTCAGTTTGTTTTCCTAGAAGTCTGTTGCCCCTTATCCCTGACCTCCAGAATTCCTTTATGTCTATCCCATGCATTCTTAAATCCCGTGATTGTTTCAGCCCCCACCACTTCATCTGGCAGGGTGTTCCACTTGTCCACCACCCGTTCTGTGAAGAAATTCTTTCTCATGTTTCCTCTGAATCGTCCTCCCTCCAACTTCATCCCATGCCCTCTAGTCCTGGAACATCTTTTTCACTTAAAAATAGTGTTTTCCTGCACCCTGTTCCTCCCTGTAAGATACTTGTATGTCTCTATCATATCCCCTCTCTCCCTCCTCTCCTCCAGGGAGTACATGTTCAGTTCCTTCAACCTGTCTTCATAGGACTTGTGATGTAATCCATGCACCATCTTTGTTGCCCTCCTCTGAACCTTCTCTACCCTGTCATGTCCTTACGTAGGTATGGTCTCCAGAACTGTACACTGTACTCCAGGTGGGGCCTCACTGAGTGTCTTGTATAGCGGAATTATGACCTCCATTTTCCTGCTGGTGATGCCCCTGCCTATACATCCAGCATCCTATTTGCTTTACCTGCTGCGTTGTCACACTGTTTCCCTACCTTGAGGTCATCAGAGATGACAACCCCAAGATCCCTTTCCTGCTTGGTGCATGCTATATCCTCACCCCCCAACTGATATATTGTGCCAGGGTTTTTGTGCCCCATATGCATTATCTTGCACTTCTTTGCATTGAATTTCAACTGCCAACCCCTGACCATTCTTCAAGTTTCTGCAGGTCCCTTCTCATTCTGTCTACACCCTCTGGTGTGTCTACTCTGTTACAGAGCTTTGTGTCATCAGCGAACAGTGAAATTCTGCCTTCTAGGTCCTGCACAATGTCACTGATGAAGATGTTGAATAGGACCGGTCCCAGCACTGATCCCTGTGGTACCCCACTGGTCACTCTTCCCTCTGTGGAGTGACAGCCATTTACCACCACCCTCTGTGTGCCACCCAGCCAGTTACCTACCCACCACACTGGGCTTGTTGGCTTGTGGGGTAGGGAGGGAGGGAGGGAGGAAGGACAGAGTGTGCAGCTGCTGGCAACTCTACTATCCCAGGGAGGGACCTTGTCACCCCTGCAGCCCCACTGCCCCCAGGTGGAGGCCTGGGGGCAGTGAAGTTGGGTGAGCAGCACACATAGGGAAGGCACTGTTGACTACAGTGTACACATGCTTCCACATGTGTATGCATGGCCGTAGCATGAGTAGGGAGAAAAATGGAGCAGGCATGCTCCATGAAGCTGTAGACCATGGTCCCGGTGATGGTGTTGTGGGTTTGGGATAGACATGAGCCCTCCAAGGGGCGGGCAGAGACCGCCTGCCAGCTCCTGGGATAAACAGAGTAATAACAAAAAAAAGGCCAATTCCACTTGAGAATTTTGGCTAGTTTAATGTCCCATGAGTTAAATGTGTAACACAAGTGATACAGCCCAGTTCATCATGTGACTGTTATCTTTTTTGCATCAACAAGTCCTTCTTTTTTTCATATTTTGGCCTTTTCCATGGCTTAATTTACAATTGTTGTATTGTACACTCTTTCTAAAAATCTCTTTACTAAAACATCAGATTGGTTCTCAAAATCTATTGTAGATTAGTGGTGTAGTTTCTACAGCTACACAGGAACTGACCATATCATAATGACTTCAGCAGGGGGGACACGTGATGCAGTACGCCTAGAAGACGTCTCTTCTCAGCCCTCTGATTACCCGCCTAGCAAAAACACTTAATTCTAATATCAAAAGGAGATAATAGAGATAAAGGCACCCTGCAAATATTGGTCATACCTCGCAGCATCCATTGGAGCACTGATAGAAGGCATGGATATGGAGATGAAAGTTCCGCCGCCAAAACACACGCCACCCGTCACTCCACAAAAGGCCCCAAAAAAAGCACGGACCTCAGGTGCTGCCACCTCCCACTCCCACTCTCTAACCTCAGGCGATCAAGAGCCACTTACTTTGGCTGGCTTTTTGGCCGAATTCCGACCCTTCAAAGAAGAGCTCCAATCGATGGCTTCGGAGATGAAATCCCTCTCTCAAACAATGGAGGATATACTTATCAAGACCTCCGATAACGAAGCCCGACTTGTGTCACTAGAAAAAAGGCTCAATAAGCAAGACCCAGAAATAGCGCTGCTAAAACAAAAATTTAAAAAGGTTGAGCAGAAACTGGAGGACTTGGAGGGCTGCAGCCACAGAAACAACGTGGTGATCATCGGCTTAACGGAATCAGAAGAGGGTAGAGACCCTATTCTATTCGTCCAGAGATTTCTTGAAAAAGTAGTGGGTCCCTCTCCCTATGGCTCTCAATACACAATAGAGAGAGAGCGCATAGAGCACTTCGACCTACCCCGCCACCAGGGGTGGCCCCCCGTCCATTGATATTCCAGTTCCTAAACTACTTGGAGCGGCAGCATCTGATGGCCAAAGTGAAGGACCTACAGGAGCTATCGTGGGAGGGACGGAAGATTTGCATTGCTCAATATCTGCCAGTCGCTGTTTGGCAGCGTCGGGCCAGTTTCCACCCTAGTCACCAAGTTCATTGCCGCGGGGATAAAATTTCCATGATATATCCATGAAGCTTCAAGTTTATATTGGGGGAGAATGGCGCTCTTATGAGGAACACGAAGTGGCACACACAGAACTCACCCGAACCCTGCCTGACCTATTCCGAGATTCCAACTGATGGCCCTATTCTTGCCAGTTCAATCCTAGTTGAAGAGTGAGCAGTTCAAGTGGGGTTATAAGCTGTAGTGCTGCCATTGGAAGTTTTGCCTACTGAGATGCGTGCGGGGCTAATCGTGTGGCTGCTTGGTGGTTAGACAAGCTGCCATGAGGAACTATCTCGTTAATCCTCTAATGCACATCTGAAGTAAATTCCTCGATCTCAGCAATGAGAAGGCATCTTGGAGTTGCAGACTTTCAAGCGGATGTTCGACTTCCTGTATTGGCAACCGGAGACCCAAGCTCTTCTTCTCGCAGTGCTTATTGTTTCCCAGACGATTTAAGGAGGAGGTTTTTCCTCTTTTCTTCTTATTTGAGCCCAGGACTGATGTATTATTAGTGTTGTTTAATACAGATGTTTCTAGAATACTATGCAGTAGGTAAAAAGGGCTCTAATTACCGTTTTTTTTTTGCTACCATCCACCTTCTGATTCTTTTTCCAGGTATGTGATTCATGTCTTGTGCCACAAGAGGGGAATGTTGTACCAATTGTTATCCATCTTGTATTTCAGTGCGGATGATGCTAAATTACTAAGTTAGAGACATGTTGCATAAAGTTGGGGATGCTTCTTGCTATATATCTCTTTTACACAGGGGTGGGGATTGGAGGGGAAGAACGGAATGACAGGCTGTTGCATAGTGGAGCACATAACAGGTATGGGGATGGAAGGGTGGGGGTTTCTTGTACATGAGTCTTTTGTATTTTCAGCTTTCCAGTTTGTATATTATGGGGGGTTGTGGTTGTTCAATGGGGTAAATTGGATGGTTTGGGGGGGTAGGGGGGGCAAACCACAATTTCTGTTACAGATTGTATACCATCTTACATCCAGTTAGGTGGGTTAATTATTATTTATTTTCTCTGATGTATATTTTCAAATATGATGTGTGAAGTGTGTTTTTCTACTTGGAATGTAAAGGGGATCAAAAATAAACTCAAACAATACAAGGTTCTAAAACACTTAAACCTTTTACGCTCACAAATTACTTTTATTCAGGAGTCACATTTGTTGGAATCAGAGTGCCTGCAGATGAGAAGGCTTCAAGTAGGGAAAGTCTTCGCTGCCCAAGGTTCCACTAAGAGCAGGGGGGTAATGATTTTGATCAACAAATGTATCACCTTTGATGTAGATCAGGTCATCGGTGATCCACAGGGAAGGTACATCATAGTTAAAGGGACTATGCAAGCAGTCCCTTTTCTCCTCTGTAGTGTTTATGGCCCTAATATAGACAACCCCAGATGTTTCACGAACCTGATTTTACAGATACTTCCTTTTCTTCCCACAATGATAGTCATAGGGGGCAACTTAAACCTAGTAATGGATGCCGAATTAGATCGGTCACCACCCCAAACTAGGGGGACTTCTCCTGCGAAAAGGGCCCTGCATGACCTGATGGATCAACTCGGACTATGTGATCTCTGGAGGGTTTTGAACCCCAAAGAGAAAGGGTACACCTTTGTCTCCCCGGTTCACCACACGGCTTCACGTATAGATTATCTATTAATCTCACAAACGCTTATCCCTGGGGTGCTGTCTTCCACTATTTTGCCCGGCCCGCCCTCAGATCACTCCCTAGTCCAATCCCATATAGATTTAGCCATACTCCCAAAGAGAGACAGAAGATGGAAAATTAATGACCAAATTATAAAGAAACCTAAGATTGCTCAAAAAATACAGGAACATATCGACTTTTTCTTTACTACAAACACATCTCCGGATATTGCCCCAGATGTTCTATGGTGTGCCTTCAAAGTCTATATCAGAGGCGTCTAATTAGCCAGGCCACTGCCCGGAAGAAGTCACAAGACGTCAAAATGAAGACTTTAGTCTCACAGATAAGGGTAATTGAAAGTTCCCTCACCCCCAATACATCGCAGGAAACGAAACACAAACTAACAATTATGAGGGATCAATATTTAGAGATTCTGGGGGAGAATGCTGTATTTGCCATGATTTGTGTCAAAGCCAAGTATATGGATCAAGGGGAAAAAGCCAGTAAACTTCTCGCTCTTAGGATCAAACAGCAAGAATCAACAAGGTTTATTCCCCCCATTAGATCTGCAACAGATGGAACATTGAAAACCTCCCCTAAGGAAATCTTACACGAATTTACTCAATATTATAAATCCCTATATCATAAAATGGATAACCCACCGTTGGCTTCCACGTTGGATGAGTATTTTTCCTGTGCCCATTTACCGACTTTATCTGAAGCTCACAGCAGTTTGTTATTGGCACCTATCTCCAGTCAGGAAGTTATTCAGGTAATACAAAAACTCCCCCTAGATAAGGCCCCGGGCCCGGATGGCTTCTCAGCCTACTTCTTTAAGAAATTTAAAGACTCCATCGTCCCGCCTCTTCTCTCATTATTTCAACATATTTTATCCGGTGTTCGTACTGATCCCACCCTTTTTGAGGCCCTAATAGTATTGATCCCGAAATCAGGTAAAGATCCAGAACTTGTTCAGAGCTATAGACCCATTTCCCTTATAAACCAAGATGTAAAGATCTTAACAAAAATTTTAGCAGACAGGCTCTCTACCGTGTTGCCGGACTTTATAGGAATGCATCAAGTGGGTTTTATGCGAGGGCGTTCCTCGGCGGATCATCTTCTCACACTTTCCCATGTCTTCTCGGCCTCCAGGGACACGCAATTCCCAGCAGTCTTGGTGTCTCTGGATGCTGAGAAGGCTTTTGATAGGGTAGATTGGAGTTTTTTACTTAGGGCATTAAAGGCTTTTGGTTTCCCATCTCAATTTCAGGATTGGATAGCTGCTATATATCGAGCTCCCTCAGCTAGGATCATGGGGAATGGAACTATTTCAGAATCCTTTTCTTTGCACTCAGGTACTAGACAGGGATGTCCTCTTTCCCCTCTTTTATTTAATATTTATTTAGAGCCACTTTTGAGGAATCTAATCGCCAGTACAAAAATACAAGGTATCAATATGCATGGTCAGGAAGTAAAGGTTTTAGCATATGCTGATGATCTTCTTCTCCAGCTTTCACATCCAGAAACTTGCATCCCTGCAGTGCTTGAGATTGTAGAAAATTACGGCTGCCTCTCTAATTACAAGCTTAATCTCAACAAATCAGCTGTTTTCCCCTTGAACCACAAAGTTTTTAAGCAATTGGTCATCACCCGGGGTCTTAGATGGGTTTCGGATTCGCTGGAATACCTTGGTATCTTTCTTACCAGATCTTCCCTCTCAACTATCAGGAAGAATTTGGACCCTCTCATTTTGACTATTAAGCATGATCTGGACAGATGGGGCAAACTTCCAATTTTCCTCTGGGGTCGGATCAATCTGATCAAAATGAATATAGTTCCTTGTCTCTTGTATCCCCTTAACCTCCTTAATGTTTGGCTTCCTGGGGTATGGTTTAAGAAATTACATCAGTTTTTTACAAAATTTATCTGGGCCCAAAACCAACCAAGACTGGCGTATAACAAATTGGTGGCTCCAAAACACAAGGGTGGGTTGAGGCTTCCTTTCTTGTCTATGTATTACTGGGCCACTCATCTCTCTAAGTATTTGAGATGGTCTGACTCAATGCCTCCATCTCCCAGCCCTCTCTGGCTTGAAATAGAGGTTGCCATGATGCGATCTACGGGGATTGAACCCATCTCTCTTCTAACCTTGAAACCTTCTCAACTCCCCCCTAAATTAAAGTTCACTGTAATTGAAGTATCTTTACGGGTTCATTGGCAGCTCTGTGCATTCCTGCAATATAATCCCCTCCACGATCTCTCTCTATCTCTCTGGAATTCTCCCTTATTTGTGTTGGATGGTAAGCCCATCCCCCCTACATGGTTACCGCAGCTAGGGATGGGTTCTCCCTCCTTGCTCCAAAAAGATGAGAATTCCTGGCTCTCTATCTCAGATATCATGTCTAAATTTAGTATTCCACCCTCTGATTACTTTAAGGTGTGTCAACTCAAACATCTCCTCATTAAAATCTTGGGTCACTTTCCACTGGCATTAAGTAGTAAATCATTATATCAAGACCTCCAGATATTAAGTCGCCCCCCTAAGAGTATCTCTAAGATATATACTACACTTTTTGAGAATTGTTTCTCACAGACTTTTGGGCCCACAGAATACTGGACTAGTTTGTTCCCTTCTCTAACATTGGATTGGGCCTCCCTCTGGCATAATTGCCATCGTTTTATTACGCAGGATAGACTCCGCCTCACACAATTTCATATATTGCACAACTTATATTACTTTCCTCAGAAATTGGATAAATGGGGGCTTATCGAATCCAATTTGTGTACTCGTTGCTCCTTAGAAGTAGGCACACTATTACACATTTTTTGGACTTGTCCAAAGGTGGCATCTCTTTGGGAGATAATATCAGCTAAAGCTGATCCTCTGTTAGGTATCTCTGATTGTTTTACCCCTGAAATCTGTATATAAGGGGGATTATTCCTCATTAAGAGTTACTAAAAGTAAATATTATATTTCCATGATAGCGATGTCTGTTAAGAAACTTGTACTTAGACATTGGAAGAGTTCAGAGGTTCTTTCCTACAATGAGTGGCTTACTGAATTATTGGGGAATCTAAGGATGGAAAAAGCCTGTGCTACTCTCATGTACAGACTACCTAAGTATAATAGGATTTGGGATCCCCTTCACACCTTGTACTCCATTTAATTTGTGTAAACAATTAGTCGCATAACCTGCCAAGGGATTACTGAAGTTTAAAGGCAGTGGTTTGCTGGGGATGGGAGGTTGAGACTTAGGGGGGAGGGATGGGGGGACAGACTCAATGTACTCGATAATGTCTATAACATGCTTAATTCCTATGTTCTGTCTCGTTGATGTACGGGGAAAAACTTCTAATAAACTTTAAATGAAAAAAAAAAAATAATGACTTCAGCAAGTTTGGATGCTCACTATTTACCCTTAAGAATAATGTAGTCAACTGTGGACTTTCTGTACCCTTTTGTCTTGGCAATTTCACCAGGTTCTTCAGTCAGTGTATTATTAACAAAATTAAGATCAGTTATCTCAACAATACATGTCTGTCTAATGTTCATTTCGTCAGTGTGAAATCATACAATGAACTGTTCTGTTTCTTCCCTTGTTCCTTTCCATACACAGACCATGTCATCAATAAAGTGGTACCACTTGACGTGTACTATGTATGGATGAACTTCTGGTTTTAAGACAGTAGTCTGTTCCTAAGAACCCTATAAAAGATATTGACCCAATTGCTGTGTCTCATAACTGAAAGTAAAATTCATTGTTAAACTTGAAAACAAAATTGTGCTACAGAACAAACTCATGGGCAGACAGGACAAAGAGTATAGAGATATGATCCGGATCTGAATGTTGGGACAGCATATAGTTGCAGGCCTTATCCCCGGTTATGTCAGATAGATGTATATAAACTGGTCTCCTTATCTGTTCCTAACCAGAAAAAACTGTCATCCCAAACAAATTCTGAAAACTTTAATAGGCCATCCATTGTGTCTTCTACAGAAGACTTTTCGTCCACTACACACTGCACAATACTCAAGACAACATCAAAAAAAGTACCTTCATTTTTTGTTAGGGACCCCATCCCTGACACAATGGATTGGTCGGGGGGAATTCCTGAGTCTTTATATGTTTATTGGGAAGGATGTAGAAAGTTGGCACAATTGGACACTCAGATCAGATGAATTTAAATTTCATCTTCTGAAGGAACACTCCTTCCCACGGACTCTTCTGGCATGTCTGGTAACTCTGTCTTAAATTAAGACATCGGGTTACTAGGCAATTTTCTATAGTTATCTGTGTTATTTAATAGTGACGTAACCATATTCTCATGCTGTGCTTTCTCTATTATAACAATATTGCCCCGTTGTGTGCTAACTTTAAATCTATATTATTTCTATTGCATGGTTCTTTTAAAGCCTACTGTTCCCTGGGTAGAACATTTTTTAATAGTCTATTAGTTTTATTCTTTAGCAACTCCCCAATCTCCATTTCACCACTCTTTCATATACAGTGATAGCAGCATTGTGTACCATGGGGCAGAATTTGTATTTACCTCTAAACATCTTTTCTTACAGTTTGCAGGTAATGCCTGCCTAAGTCAAATACCCATGTCTGCTAATCAATGCCTTCTTTCATAATTTCATTAAAATTAAGTAATTCTTCCAAAGTGTTCATTTTCTTTGTCAGTTTCACTTATTTAATTTCAGCTTTGATCCTCAGTATCGTTCACACTTGTTTCCATTCAATTAATCAAAATAGTCATGCCACTCTCTGCATATTCCTCTCATCTAATGTTTCAGTTCTGTCCCTCATCTTTGTTACTGACAATGCTTGATCAGCATCTCTATAAAAATAACTATGATGAATCTTAAAAAACTTAAAAAAGATGTACCTGTAATTGAAATATGTAAAATCATTGGGTAGGCAGAAATGAGTCCTTTAGATAATAAAGCAAGCTCTTTTCCATTCAAGCCAGTATTTGACAAATTGATTATTTCTTGGATGTTCTTCTCTCCAGTAAGACTCTTTGGGCAGGATTTTCAAAGTGTGGTGCAGAGCTGGTACCAAGGCCTGTACCACAACACTTAGGTTCTGGCAGTGCTCCAACCCCATCGCCATAACCGCATCCAATTCCACAACTCTCTGGGACAGTTGCAACAGCTTTTATAATTTATGGCAGCTTGTGTCAAATATCTGGTGCAAGCTCTGTGAAAAAGCACCCAGGACTGCAGCAAGTTAGACCAGAAAAAGTTGGTCTAACTTGCGTCAATTATCACTCAAAATGGAAACTCCAGTTAGATCACCACAAGCCCCATGCACCGTCATCAGTGCAGCTGGGGCTTGTGGTGATCAAAGTTTTTTGAAAATCCTGTCCTCTGTTACTGTTGTGCACTTTTTCTTTTTTTTCCACTCCTTGTGCCTCTCCTTGTTTTCCACCTTTCCTCTTTTTTCTTTTGCTATTGTCTCATCTAAGAAAACAAACACACACTGTGGTCTGCAGCAGTTAAACTATGGGATGTACCCTCTTCTGCTGAGGAATAGTCATCTGGCCTCCTTATATTGCTGTGACCATCCTCTATGCCTATATAAGATTCTTCATCTACTCAAAGATCATTCTCTTTATTTCATTCACATATCTGGTCATGTGAATAATTTCCTTCATCACACAGCAATTTATTTTACTTTTTTTGAATGAATTCTTTTTCAAATTTTGCCAATTTTGTTTGAAGGGGTGTCTCAAGCTCTTGAAATCCTAGACTTGTTTTAAACTGCTAAACATCTATTTTACCTGTTCAATTTCTTTTAGTGTCTCAGTTTTTTTAACATCATCTTTAATGGCTATTTTCAGCAGTTTTACTGAACACACTACTATTGCTTCTTGCCACTCGACTTTATGTTTATTTTGAGCAAATCCACTCATCGTGCTTTTGTAATTCTTAAGACTCTCTGAACTCCCTTTATTTCAGCATATTTCTCTAAGACAGTTATGTTGTACATGAGTTATTTCACTGAAGACAGCGTTCTCCAATTTAGCAAATTTCTGCTTAATGTTCTCAGCTTCAGCTGTAAGATTAAGCTCCTCACTAAGCAGTTCTCTGGCTCTCTGATGTTGTTGCAATGAATCTGTTGTGTCATCAAACCAGGGGAAAGAGCTTGCAAGGCTATTAGCTTTTGGTGAGGCTGTGCTAAGTTAATGGTGTATCACATCAAATCTACTTTTTTCATAGCCTGGTTTTAATAGGGTATTAAATAAGTTTACCTCCATCTGCGAGTGCTCCATTTTTGAGGGATTTGTGCTGTTGCTTGTAAGGGTTAGGCAGCACTTGTTGTTGAGCAACACCATGTCTTTTGTTAGCGTGGTCACTATGTTTGTATCACTTTCCTGTTGATTGCCTTTGTGACAACAGATGCAAAATGCTGGTAGGCATTTAATTTCTTGGATTGACTTGACTTGCTTTACTGCAACAGGGACTGACTGAAAATGTGAGTGTCTACAAAGCTTAATAGAATTTATACAAACAGAATGCCTAAGGAGGAGACAGTGGACAGCACTGAAAGCCCTTTCACATGGCTTAAACGATACATTGGTTCATAGCTAGTATGAAAATAAAAATAAAACAAAAACAGTTTCCTGGTTACTGACCAGGCTACAAGGATTTTACATGAACACCAGGTGTAACATTTGTAAGTCTGGTTGCCAAGACAAAGTTTTCAACCATCCTGAAAATGGTTTTCAGGTTGAGATTACAGAATTCATAAATTGCTTCTCTAAAAATGTGGTGAACATGTTGTGTTTATGCAACATGACGTATTTTGGGAGAACAATTTGACAATTAATAGAAAGGGTATAGAAGCAGGTCCATAACAACACTGATACAAGACAAGACAGTCCCATTGCTACTCATTTTGAAAGGCACCACAATTCAGACCTGATATTCCTAAAGTTTATGATACTTAAATGAGTTATTACAGAAAGAGAGCAGATGGATTTTTAAACTACTGACTCTCACATAGGTAATGTATGCGGCGCAAATGCAGGGGGCATGCCCATGCATATGCGGCACACCCCGATATTCTGCCCAGGATGTGCGGCGCATATGCTGGTGTACCCCTGCATTGTTCCACACAGGGGGGTGCACAGTTGTGCCCATAAAAACAGGGAACAAGCCGGGGACATCCACAGTCAGGTTGTTGTATTGCAGGGTGCAACACAGCAACTGCCTGCCGTGGGTGGCCACTCGCCCACCCAGAACAATGATGCCACACACATTCCCCCCCGGTGATCAAGTGGTAACCCCCCATCACCCAATCACAGGCATAAGTATAATTAAGATCCATGGTGGTCCAGTGGTAATCCCCCCTTTGTCCCATCATAGGCATAAGTATAAGTAAGAATCCTGGTGGTCCAGTGGAACCCACCTCCCCACCCACCCACAGAGGTCAACCGCCACACAGCACCCCCCTGTCATTGGTGGGTGGCAACACCCCGCCCGCATGCCACCCAGCTGCCTGCTGAATGACAGTGTACAGTATGGTTTGTACACCTATTGGTCCATGCCATTCGGGAGGTGCTGTGTGGCAGGGAACTCTGTGGGTGGATGGGAGGGGTTCCACTGGACTACCAGGGCTCTTATTTATACTTATGCCTGTGATTGGGTGATGGGGGGGTTATCACTGAACCACCAGGGATCTTAATTATACTTATGACCATGATCAGGCATCCAGGAGTGGGGGACTGCAGGGTGTCATTCCCTGAATGCTGCAGCCTGGCAGGGTGCCAGGAACAAGTCGCCCTGGATTGGTGCACCGCATGCAAATGGGGCCATAATGACATGCAAATGGCCCCATTTGCACCTTGCATGCATAATGGCCTCATTTTCATATCCCATGCTGAATATCACAGGTCATGCACCTAGCACAACTGCACTTGCAATGGCACATCCCCCTGCTCCTGTTCTGTGTCTTGCACTGGTGCAGTGTGTGCCAGCCCTCTGTGCCATATTCAGCAGTGTGGAGCCATGGCACAGCACTGTTGAATATCACCCGGTCCATGCCCTAGTGCAGTCCAGTTGCACTGTGCACAGGCTTTCGCCACAGCCTGGCACTGTCTGAATATCCAGCCGATGGTATATTATACCAAATCCACTTTCTGGTCCTAACCTGGATTTGGCTGATATTATCAGGATATTGCACAACTTTGCCCATGTCCTTGAGTACTTCATTTTTTGACAGATTTGTGATGTTGCTTGTGAGGGCTGGGCAGTATTTGCTATTGAGCACTACCACATCTTTTTTTTAAGTGTAATCACTTTATTTTTACCATTTGTAAACTCAACCTGCCTCTGTTTATGACTTTCCAGCATAGCTATTCTAGGCCATATACTGTAGAAAGCAAGAGTGATGGTGGGAAAGCACAATACAAACTTTTCATCTGATTTTTAATGTTTGCAAATCCACTTGCATCACCAACGTAATGCAACAGATCACACTGCATCCCCCAACTCTGTCCCATGTTGGCTATCACTGATCAGAAGCTCAAACAGTACAGCCTTGAGCCTCTGTTGCCTCTCTTGTTTCTAGCAGCTCCTTCCTCACTTCCTCTCCTGTGTCCTTAAAGCACTGGCTCCCATTTCTCTTCCCAGTCCCATTCTAGTAGTCCAAGGAATGTAGTGGTTTCCCTACCTACTATCCAGTCTGACAATAAACCCAGCTGATGTCAGAGGTCATGGTTTCTTTGGATAAGATAGTGTCAAACTCTCGAGGACAGTTCTCCACTTGAATGGTGCCTTATGTCTTGTATGCTATATGATATCTATAATTCTGCATAACTTTTGGTGCTGTTGTTGTCAGTTTTCATGAATTAGCAGCAATTTTGGCACAGCCAGGGACTTGGCTCTGACTCTGTCAGTGTTCATGGCATTTGGATCTGCCCATTGCCCAGATCTTTTTCATTCGCTGTTCATAAAAATGTGGCTTCTAGTGCTGTGTGGAATGTGGAATTCTGCCAATAAAATTAGTGTGGAATGACCATTTCACAAGCGGAATTTCTGCCAGAATTTTGCTGGTTCTTCTGTGGAATTCCACCTACTGTGATCCACGGACCAATATTCCACAGAACAGCATTTTTCCACAGAAAATTATTCTGCTACAATTTCTGTGGAAAATATTGAGATACACAGAATATTATTCCACAGAATAGCATTTTTTCTACAGAAAATCTTTCTGCATCTATTTTCTACTATGGAATTCCACCATTTCAGTTCTGGTGAAATTTGGCAGATTGTTTTTAGAATTTTGAAAATTCCTTGGAATTTTATTCCACCAGAATTTGAAAATTCTGCACAGCACTATTGGCTTTGATCAGTTCTTGATGTAATAATTTTACTCTCTGTCCTATGCTTCCCCTTCAAGTGGAAGAAATAGGAACTAATATCCTTGCTTGGAAAGTTTTGGAAATTGCCAACTGGAGTAAGGCTACAATTGTAGCCCCCCGATTGTTTATTTTTAAGAGATTTGGATTGTCAGTTCTGGCCAGACAGAGGTAGTAAGGATAAAGTGGTTCTCCATACACATCCTAATTTTCTGCCCAAGACACTTTCTGAGTATAACATTAACTAGTACTTGGTACTGCCTGCTTTGTTACCAAAACCAGAAAATACAAGGGATCTTTTGCTGTGTGTCAGTGTCAGTGTGTCAGTGTCAGAATAATCCTCAGCTTGTACCTCCACAGAAGTGAAAAATGTATTTCACCACAACAGTTTATTTCCTTGGATACAAATCATAATTGTGTTCCAATCTCCAAACACTAGATTGTCAGTTGCGTTCAACATTGTTATTCCCCCTGGCAGGGATGCAGTTAGAAGCTTCTGTTGCAGACTGTTTATTCCACTTGGGCAATGGCCACCTCTGTTGGTTTGCACATATTGGTTCCTATAACAGAGACATGTAGGGCCACAACCTGGAGTATTGTTCACACGTTTACAAAACACTGTGCTATAGATGTGCAGTCTAGGAGGCATTTAAATTTTGGGTTAGCTCCAATGCAGGGTTTATTCTCTTCAATAGTCCTGTTGTCTTCAACCCTCTTAGTTGGGAGAAAAATGTCTGCTGGATACTCAACCGAAGAATATATCTTTATGCAGATTAACATTAAAAAAACAGCAGGAAAGTTACTTACTCCAATTCATGGTCTACATGATTACATACCCTAACTCATGATCTACTGTACATAATACTCTGTAGAGATATATTTGCCTACCAACCATCCCCAGGACACACTAATGAGGCTGTGTGGACTTTTCAAATTATGACATACTGGAATTCTATGGAATTAAAGAAACGTCCACCTTATTCTGCTGAACTCCACCGGTGGCAGAATTCCAAAACTTTTCAAAGTGTAATGTTTTTCATAGACAACTTATCCACAGTTTCTATAAATAATAGATTCATTTTCTGCAGTCTGCAGAATACTAAAGGAATAATGCATGAAAGGGTGTGTCGTGCTGGGATAACGTCATGCCTGGGGTGATTAGGCACGAGGCCGCAGGCTGAGTGCGACTAATCACCCCAGAAGTGATGTTATCCCAGCACAACACACACCCTGGAGTGCATTATTCCTATTATACAATGGCTTGGTGTTATACAGAATAAAAAAAATAATCTTAAAGATGTTTTTGTGTGGAAAAACATTTTTGCTTTTTAAGAGAAGATGAAACAATCAGTGGAATGTTCCATAAAATGCTCAATTAAAGGCTCCATAAAATGCTCCATAAAATGCTCATCTACAGGTTCACAGTGAGGCTGAGACTAGACCCATGATGTTATGCTGGATAACATCACACCCATGATGTTATGCTGGGATAATGTCACGGGTCCAGCCCCAGACTGACCAATCAGAGTCCAGGATTTTTTTCTTGCCATTGTATAATATTTCATGACTTTTGAAATCCTTGGACGGTCACTCCATAGTTTATGCAGAAGTGTTTTTTGGAATTCTGCAGAAGTAAAAAAAGATTCTGAAAAGCATTTCAGAAGCAGAATTGCCATTCCAAATGAATTCGAGCAACATAATTCTACATTTCACATAGCTTTTCTCACAACAATCCATGTATGTGTGCATCTGTTCTCTTATCACAAATACTGTAGGTATCAGCTCTAAAGATAACATTGAGTCTCTCATCACTTCTTACAGGGACTGATGACCTATCTAATGCTCTTGTTGTTCTAAATGTGTAACTAATTGTTTTTAAAGTGTTCTTAACCAGTACTTTTTGCTCCTCTTCTTGGTTTAGTAAAGACACTGAGGTGTTGCACTATATACCCTGCAACTGTGTGCATAACACTCTGTGTTGGTTCTAGACAACAGCACTGCTAATCCTAAGATACAAGCACCTCTGGCTCTAAAAACAAACACTGTGGATCAATGGAGGAAACACAGTACTATAGAAGATTATGAGTTACAGTATGGCAAGCAGCTTTCATTTAACTCAATTACACTAGAGTTGTTAGTTGAATAATCTAATTCAAGATGTCTCTTGGTATGCCCCCTTTCTATGCATGCAACAAGATCCGGAGGCTACTGATCACAACTGTATCAGTCCCAGTCCTCAATGACTGCGTTGTTTCCATTTTCTAAATTCCTGTGTTTGTGGTTCAGTATTACTGGTGCTGTAGGTTGCTAGCCAGTACTCTTGGATTTATCAAGTCTGTGGTGCCATCCATAAATAGAGTCCCAAACAACAAAAACATGGGCATTCCAAAATGTACCTATGATACTATAAGATGCTCATCAATTAAACCAGGTGGAAGCAGCATAGACTTAACAACACAATCCACAGTTAATTCAGTGCAGATTTATTTGCCATTCATGTTCTTTATAAATAGTGTGTCTCCAGACCCTACTGTATATACCATAGAAACAAAACATAGCAAAACCAGCAGAGTAGTGCCCTATCAAGCATATATCCCCTTGACATTATTAAATAGGTGTCTTGCATATTTTTACAAGTCAGTAGTTGTTTTATAAAGAATTATAACATTCATATGGCTTAATACCCAATGCCTAATGCCAAGTATACAGGGCTAATGACTAAAAAGATGTAAATAATTTATCCTGGTGTGCTAGTTTACTCTACAGTAAAGGATGTTGCTCTTATACTTCAACTTTTTGCTGTGCATGTTGTTGGCAAGACTAGTGTGCTCCACTTCTGTGTGGTTGATACTTAGCTAATTAAATTCTACATTTCAGTATAAAGCACTGATTTGTTTTATTACTGGAAACTGAGAGAGGCAACAGGGAGACAGGCACAATTTTAGTACTTCTAAATCTGGATAATGTCAGCCACATTATATCAGCACTATTGCATTAGTAGCCATTGTGGCTCTGACAAGTGTGTTTTTAATCAATACATCAGTGGACTGTTGTTCCCAGCAATGAACAACTGTCAGCAAAATGGAATCTAGTGCAGTGTCATTTATGTGTATTGTAATCACCCTGATGCTCTGTTTCCTTACCTTATGCATTTACAGCTTTTGTACTTCAAAAGCTTTTAAAGGAAATGCTTTTCCAGACCCCAAAATGGAAGTTAACTGCACAGTATGCTCAAATTTAATTAAAGATATTTCCACAAGGTGGAATTCTGTTTCTCATAAGGCGGCGTGACTCATGAAACAGAAACCTTTGCTCCAGGTTATGGAATTCAAATATGGTCATGTGGAGCATATCAGTCATGGGTGCAGTGGTCTGTTCTGAAAAAACTTGTTCAGTTTCTGTGACCATATAAACAGGCCACTAAAAATGTCAGTGCTAAATCAACAAACCTTAGCATGGTCCTTTTAATAGTGAATCTACATGTAAGCCACACATGACATTATTTATAACCTTTTACACAAACCCAATGAAGCCAGGCTGGTAGTGGAGGTAGTCATGGTGGCACTGGTTGCAGAGGCAAGAATCCCAGCAATAATGGGTGAAGGAGATGGTGGCACCACTAGTTCATCTGAGTCAAGCCACCAGCAGCAGGAGGCAATACTCATTAAAGAAGCGAAAGTGATGATTCTTACACAACTTGTAGATAAGTTTAACAGCATGAGATCTGATTTACAGTTTCCTATGGGAACAATACTGTATCACAAAAATAAAGATGTGTTCTTTCCCACTGGATGCCAAGACTAGATGAAACAGAAACTGTTACATACTCTTATGGCACAGTGGCAAAGACAGCTCAAGAAATCAACAAGAACGTATATATGTAACTTCTTGGTTGTACTCCTCTTCTGCCAGTCTGATGTGTGTGCCAGTGCCAGGCATTCGTATGACATGAAAGAAACCCTTTTTTGTATATCAAATTTTATTGAGTTACCAGTGACACAATCAAATAAATATTGCATAAAAAATCCTATCTAGGGAATGCCACATGTACATAGAGTGCTAATCAACACTATTGTAGAGTAAAGCATGACCATTTTTATACATATTCTACACATGAAAATACTTTTAATTGTTTAGCAAAAGAAGAAATAGATTACAAGGTTTATTAAAACAGACATGCAATTATTTATTTAACAGGGAACCTCAACATGCATACTTAATTTTATTATATCCACCTTTATCCATGGGGTCATTCAATTCTGATATTCCATATACAGATACTTGATGTGCAACTAAACCCATCTACAACAAAAAACTTATGACCTACTATAGCATCACAAAAACTAGAGAGATAGTAAACCACTTTACCTACCTGTCTATGTAACAAAGGTGAAACATTCACATTGAATGGTCTCAAAACTATAAAGTAGCACATTGGTCATACACATGGAAGAAGAATTGAACAGTGATGATCTTGAAATAATCAAAGACACTGACAACCTTTTTGATACTGAATGCTGGTGAAGCTCTGTCATTTTGGAGCAAGAGTAAGACCTGTCACCAGAGTACGTGATGCAGGTTATCTAGCATAGTAACTGACTAGCAGAAGTAGTGGTTGAATCAAGTTCTGGCAAAACAGAAAAGTCATCTGACCAGCATTGGCTAAAGTGGCTTTGTACTGGGCAGCAGGCACTAGTATTTGGAGTGAAATTACAGCAAAACTGCACTGCTGGTAACTGCCTTTGCCTCTTAAAAACATTTTTTTTTTACGCTGTTGCTGTATACGTTCTTACAGGAAGAGGAATACCTATTTTGAGAGTCCAGTATGACTAGAAGCAGGAAGCTGCTACAGCCGCTGCTTAAAGACAGCAACTTTTTCACCAAAGCACTTTCTGCTTGGGAGCAAGCACCAACATTTGGAGTGAGACACCAGCAAAATCACATTGTTGGTAGGTGATTTTGCCACACTGAATCTTTTTTTTTTACTCTGCTGCTGTGTTTGTCCCTATAGGAAGAAGAAGACCCACCATTCTGGGAGTGCAGGATTACTATAAGTCATGTGAGCCCCCCCCCCCCAGCAGCCAATTAGGGAGAAGCAGGAAGCTGCTTTAGCTGTTTAAATACACCAGCATTTTTTCAACAGACCAACATTTGGAGGGGGATACTAGAAAAATCACACTGCTGGTAGCTGGTTATGCCTCTTTGAAATATTTCTTACTCTGCAGATGTTTGTGTCCCTACAGGAAAAGGAATCCCAACCATTATGAGAGACCAGAAGGACTAGAAGCATGAAGCTACTCTAGCTGTTTACAATAAATACAACAGTGTTTTCCCACCAGAGCAATTTCTGCTGGCAGGCAAGCACCAGCATTTAATTTGCAGGGCATACCAGCAAAATCACACTGGTTTTGCCAGATAAAATGTATTTTTTTTTTTACTCTTTTACTGTTTGTGTCTCTACAGGATGAGAACTACCCATCATTTTGGGGAGTCCATGACCTGGGGGGACATGATAGAATCTTTCACGTACCTCAAAGGAATCAACAAAGTCCAAGAGGGTAGCATCTTTCAGAAAAAGAAATCTGCAAGAACAAGGGGGCACAATTTGAAGACAGAGAGGGGACAGCTCTGGGGCAATGTAAGGAAGTATTTCTTTCACAGAGAGGGTGGTAGACACATGGAATAGCTTTCCTGAGCAGGTTGTGGGGTCAGAAACAATGAGAGAATTCAAGAATGCATGGGATAGACATAAGGCAATGCTGGTGGATGGTTGGAAGAAGTAGGCTGTTGGTTAACTAGGATCTGTAGCTTATCCAAAAGGTAGGGAAATGAGCAGACTAGGTGGACCAAGAAGTCTTTATCTGCCATCAAAGTCTGTGTTTCTATGACTCCCAAGAAGCAATTGGGGAGAAGCAAGAAGCTGCTCTGACTGCTTAAAATGACTCCCTCCCAGTATATACCATAACACTTGTGTTTCAATGCGTGAAACCAAACAAGTGACTGGTGTCTTAGGCGTCGGCAAACATCAGCACACATGCAGGGGCTCTGCCATAAAGACAAAGCAAAGTAAGTTACTCTGAAGATCTGACTACATTTGCTGCTAAACTGCATAAATAGCCACAGGTGGTGGGATAGTGGGTAAATGCAGAGGGAAAGCTACAGGTGGGAGTATACAAGCATCCTGTCTGGGATAGAGTCAAGTAATAGTTCAGGAAGGACAATAGGGGAAAACTAGCAACAGGGAGGAGGAAAAAGGCAGGAGGAAACAGGGAAACTTTACTTTGAAACAGAAAGTGTTTAAAGGGAAAGCAGGTAACACCCTACCTAGGTAATGTGTTAAAATAGATTCTGATAGAGGGTGTAGATGAGAAAGAAGCAAAATAAACAGAAGGGGGGATTGGGGTGAGTTACATTCAGAATACAGAAGTGAGGTTCTGATATTAGCAGACATGACAGTAGTGCAGTTCAATGATTGTGGAGCTATAGTTTTCCTGGAAATATTAAGGAGACTGAGATGCTGCCCAATTGCATGCACCTCTCTGAGTTGAGGGCAGAGGTTGTTGGCCTACATGTCAGGCTGCTAAAATACAGAGGGTCGCTTGCCCCTTCCAGGTGCCACCATGTCTGACGCTGTTTCCCCTAGAGGATTCCAGAACGGAGAAAGGCTGACTGGAACTTGCTGGGCTCCAGGATGGCTGGGGTGGTAGGTCACAGGCACAGTCCTTAGCCTGTGCCACTACAGTATTCCTTCACAATTCTGGCAGGACAGGACTGACATTAGGAGGCACCTGTAGTGGTAGTAAGGGAGGATGTGGGAGGTCCTCTGAATGGGAAGTCCCAAAATTGGGAGGTAGAGAACCCCAGCTTAAAAGAAAGCAGCTTCTGTTGGGGGATTCAGTTTTTATGGGGGGTTATTTTGGAGCAGGAAGGGGTGGAGAGAGGGTGGTTAGATGTCTACCAGGTGCCTCAGCTTGGAGGGATGGACAGCAGCACTTAAAGATCACTAGGGTGGCAGGGCAGGATGAGAAGCTGCTAACACTTGAATTAATACTTGAATTATTAGGCACTGGGTATTTTGGCAGAAGTTAAGCTAGTGTTCCTTTAGATTAAAGTACTACTACTAAAAGTTAGCTTTAGTGACAATTTCACATAGAGGGCCTAAGTATATATCAATTAGGTATGGGAAATTCAGCTGTGATTTTATGAATGAAATTTAATTAGGAGTATGAGTGTACCATTTTACCAAATGCCCTGTGCATGATAAGAAACATGGTTATGTTGTTAATTGTGTAAATGTGGCTGTTACATACGTTTTCAAGAGTTTTAGTTAATTGTGGTGGCCTTTAAAACTGTTTCCCTGGCATTGTTACTTACCCCCTCCCTCCCTGAAGAAGGTGCATTCAGCTCCAAAGAACTAGAGGTTTTGTCATTTGAGCAGGTAAATATAACTTTGCACAACTTTGTGTATTTTTAACTCCAAAAGCTATTTAATAAATAATTTTTGCACTTCTGAATTTATGTGTGTGCTGCTACACTTTGCTGGTTTTCTGCTTTGGCCTCTGGGGACAGCAGTGGCACTGCCCCTTCAGTCTCAACATGCTGAGTTTGGTTGCATTTTTTATAGCAGTGCTTCTCAGTGGGTGTCTAATGTGGCTCGTGAGTGTCAGTATGGACCCATGGGATAAACAGTTAACATGCTGATAGCATGGAGTTGTAGCGGCCCTGTAAGTGTGGAGTCAAGCATTACTCCACATTTTCCAGTGTTTTATGTCTTATCCTCAGAAATGGTATAATCCCCTGTTATACAGTATTAGAAAATGGGCAAGATTCTAGGGGCTTTCCTATTGGCTAAGAGCCACTACACAGGGGTACATTAACTTTCAATAGACGCCTGCTTCTAAATAAGTGCCAATTTGAGGTGTCCCATTACTTAAAGTATATTTGGGCAACCCCAAATTTGCACCGACCAGCCACCATTTTTTACCTTCGGTTAGCGAGCGAGAAACAGTCTACCCCAACATTACTGATTGTGGCAGAAAGTAAATGTTATCTCACTTGCCACACAAAACTGCTTCATAAACATAAAAAAAACTCTTCATTCATACCCCAAAAGTTTCTGGAGTGCATTACTGCTACCGGTTCCGATCTCCCACTTGAAGCATTGCTGATCTCCCACTTGACGTGCTACACGTCCCGCTCGGCGTGCTGCTGGTGTCCTGCTCAGCTCCATAAAAAAAATCACAGTTTTAAGACAGAAAATGTACAAAATAAATGATAAACTAAATCTTTAACATTAAAAAGAACTAAGCGGTCCTGTGTCCCTTCCCGTCCTTTCTTACTGAACTTCTGTGTGTAGGCATCCGCAATGTAATGGCTCATTTCCTCAAGCGCAGCACATTAATAAAAAAAGGATGCAAATATTAATACAATAAGACAAAAGTAAGAGCATACAAGTATACTAGTACATAAAGAAAAAAATAACTGAATAGATCCGTGTGTGTGGTAACCATGGCAACCAACTTCAGTAGCCACAAATACAGAAGCTGTAATAGAGCAAAACTGCATAGTTCAACAAAAAAAAAAATCAGGTGGAGGAACTACTTTTTAACAAAATAAATAAGATACTTTATTACTGAATACTTTAACATGAAATCTTTATTTTTTTAAGCATATAAAATACTGTGTCCATTTTCTAAGCACAATAATACTCTCCAGGGTGGGCAGTATGGGCAATACCAGACCTTCCAGAGGCTATATGGCCCTCCACCTGTGGCATCGGGCCTCATTACACCCCTGGGTGATCTGGTATTGCCCAATACTGCCCACCCTGTCTGGTGTTATTGCTTGCTTATACCATGGGCATCAAAAATCTTACATTCTGATTGGCTGACTGGCACTTCTGAGTGTACAAATCCTATGGCAACCCACACAAAAAGTACCAGTCAGCCAGGGTGGATGCAGCACAATAAATACAGTAGTATCCATACACCCGCCCCCCCAAAAAAAATTTAAAAACACACTCGCCACCATTTGTTTCCCACACTAAAGCTGACCACTGCACATAAACAAACTCTGGTCAGAGCCTCCATGGCTACTAGTGCAATAGTGCTCAGTTTGTCCTTCATTTGTACGATATGCCAGTTTTTGCAATGATTTTTCATAATTCAGAAACCGTGGATTATAAGTAGTAATTAAATTAATTCCAGACACACGCTCACCATTCAGACTATTCTCTTTTTTCTGCAATAAAACTTCTCAATCAATCAATGTTATATATTCTATTACTAGTTTTAGTTATACTGTATTCAGTAGTAGCACTGAATTAGTCAAGGGATTTTTAAGGATTTTTAAAAATTTCTATTGAGAATTGTGAAACCTTTTGTTAGGGATTTTGTTTTGTTAGTGTGTTCACTGCTACTCAGAGATGGTGCTCGCATCTGATACTATATTTGAAAATCTACCAGATGGCACTTAAGGACTGTAATAGGAAATGACCTCTTTCTGTAGGTATAACAAAAATAATTTAAGAAGATTTTTCCCTGACATTTTGTGAAGGATAAAGAAGCTCACAAAATTGCTTGACAAATTCAGTGCTACTACTGTATGTATTGTTGTAACACCTTTTTTTAAAGATGGTCACACAAAATATTACTAGCTTGGACGTAGTCCTCATAAGTATTGGAATTGAGCTTTACTCTTATAAACTGCCCTACAGGTATATTATCTACCAATTGTCTAGCATGACAGCTTTCAAAATGTAAAATTGAATTAACATCTGTGGATTTTCAAAATAAGGAAGTCTTAACACCCCCTTTGCTATCCTTCTCAATGGCAAGATCTAGAAAGCTGACTTTAAGCTGGCTGCACTACATAGTGAATTTTAAATGTTGATTTGATTTCTCCACAAATGAAACAAATTCTATAACTCAGATTTTGTGCCCTTCTAAATAAGCCATAAATAATCAATGAACCTTTTATATAGGTCAGTACTGTCGAAAAAATGGGTTTGTTCAACAGGCTTCAGGCATTAAGGTTCAGGATACTTTTTATCATATTTAATTTCTTTATAAATGATCTACGCATGTGGTAATTTGAGGTCATGTGATCTATTTTACCTATAAATACATGAATGAAATTGGTGCCAGGTTTGCCTTGATAAAGCATGAGTGAGAGTCAAAATGTTCAACAAGCGGGGTAGGGGAGAGTGCTACTTTTATGTCAATAAAAGTCATTCAAGCTATCCTATGCCTAATATTGGTGTTTTTCAATTCCATATCAGAGTTTGAGCAGCTGCCTGTCCTTTTCAACTTGCTGGTGGTGGTGGTAGTAGCTTGTCCTTGCTTTTTTACCTCCATATTTTCCCACCTATCTTTGATGGTATTTTTCATTAATTGTTCTCCTTTTTTGGCTTGTCAAGATGTTGTATTTTTTTCTCCCTCAAGAATTCCCTTTGTGATGCTACCTTTTGTTATTCAGCCTTTGTTTGTCATTTACTCTGGGCACTACTTGATTCAGCTAGCACTTGTTTTTTCTGCATCTATGTTTCTCTGTATCTCTGCAGTCTCCCTTTAGTACGTGCACACGCTCATTCATAGAAAGTGCTCACTCACTCCGGGTCATTTCTAAAGTCAGTCAGGCTGCCAACCGTGGAGATGAGTGAAGGGCTCTGCCAGTGGCCTGCGGGGGTACGGGTGTGTGTGGAGTGGGGTTGGGTTAGTAGTAGTAGTACTACTACCGACTACCAGAAAGGGTGGGGGGGTGAGGGTCCACTAGACACCAGGGAAAGTATTTTTTTTATTCAATTAACTCAACTCAGAGTGAGTCATGATGTCTGCACTAAGGAACAATGGAGAAGGGAGAAGGTGGATGAGTGTGAATCTCTTGGTGAGGGGTTCATTCTTCGGCCAGGGGGGTGGGGCCAATAGACACCAGGGAAATATATTTTTATTTTAAATTATGTGGATGGGGCTGGGGGCCAGGGCTGACTCTTGGCAAAGGGTGGGGATGGGGAATTCTTCATATTGTGGGCTGGGAAGTGGGACCACTAGACACCAGTGATGTGGGGTCTTCAGGAGGGGGGAAAACACTTTTTTATTTATTTGTTTTTCTTATCAAGCTGTTCCCCCCGGCTCTCAAATGCAGAATTTTGCCTGCATGTGGTGAAATTAGCATTTTTTGGGTGAAATTCCACATTTCACCAGGGGAATTTTGCATTTTGCACTTGCAAAATATTTTTCCATAAAGCGGGGATTACAATAAATATTTCACTGGGCAAAATATTATAATTTTGCACACACTACTCCTGCTGCTGTAAAACCTACATGCACAAGCCACCAGAGCGAGAGTGGGATCACAAAAACCAAAGTCCATCAAGGACTTCTTTAAATAATACAGTGCACATAAAGCAGAGTAATAAGTAAATATTAAGTCACACTATGGCCGAAAGTCACCTCCTAGGCACGCCTTACACATCTAATCATTGTGGCACACACAGCAAATAAAAGAAAGCACTACAACTCCTATTCACATCACACACTCCAACTAAACTGAACTTCTGAATATCTGAACTACACAGATGACACCCAAGCAGTTCAGATAATCAAGGTTCTACTGTAATATTGTGATCAGTACCAGACACATTACCCAATGCAGTAGCCCACCACAGTCATTCTCTGAATTGTACCAAACAAACCTTGTCTGAATCATACCAAACAAACCTTCCCCTCCATTGAAATTGTTGCCTATTTGGGCACACATAACAGATTTTCACATTTGATCATGCACTGACATATGGTGTGCATACAACTGTTTGGGGGTCATGGATTTGTGGACGCAGTCCCACACAAAATGGGTAGGAAGCAGGCATCCTGGAGTGTTGCTGCTTTCAAAATAAAAAACAAAATAGTGACTTATGGATTGTACTTGCAGTGTCCCGGTAAATATAGTTAAATACAAAACAGATGCTTATTGTTTTCTGTGTTGGTTTTAAAATACAAAAATCCTAAAATAAATACCCAAAGTTGAAAAATACAGAGTCCAAGGACTAAATATCTAACCCATCTCAATGATTAATAATCATGCTGTTTGAATGCATTTTGGTAATCCCAGACACACCACTCAGTCGGTTAAAAAAAACAATAATAGCAACATATAAAAAACATTATAACAGTAATACATGCATTGAGAACTGCACAATAAACATAGAAAAGCATGGCCTGCAAAGTTATAGCAAAACATCCAGATTGGTATTCTGGCAAACAAGGGAAGCACATACTGTAAAGGAAGACCTCATGGTGAAAAGGAAAATAAAGCAGTTTTAGGTCCAAAACGTCTATCTTATTAAAATAGCACCTTTAATGATTAATATGCCAGGCTAAAAGAGGTATCTAGCATGTTAGTCCATCTGTTCAGTTTATTAAACACCCTAGTACCAGCTTGCAGTTAGCAAAACTTTTAAAAGTCAAGCTTATTAGGCTGCATGTGTAAACAGCCACTTACCATATGCAGTGAGGTTTGCGATATAACTCATGAAATCCAGGCAGGACAGGAGAACTACTGAGCATGCAGGCATATCAAAGGAAAGGGCTATTGTCCCCAGAGCCCCTCCAATAACAGACATAGACAAGTTGCGTGTGGTTATGCAGTTTGGCAAATTAATTTACTTAATATTTTCAAGACATCATTGTTTACAAAATCATAGTACATTTCCACAACTTTTCAGTTTTACAATCTCTTCCACTTAATATTTTTGTACATTAAATACAGACACATTCTTCTCAATTCATCATTTCTACTAATTTCTTCTGCCCCCCCCCAGATGTACATCATGGGGGGGCCCGGACTCCTCCTCTTGTTGGATAGGGGTACAAGCATACACACCGTACCCCTGGTCCTTGCTTATCGGTCCTATGTCACCTTTATAGTGTTTTCTTTTTATTCCCCCCATATTTCCTGTCCTCATCCCCCCTTTTTCTTTGCTGTCCACATGTGGCAGTCCAATCCTTCCTACCACTGTGCTCCACCTGCCAAGTGGCGCACTGTGCTCCACCTACCACAGTGCCCTCCTGCTTCTGCTCTTAGGGTGGGAGGGTGGGAAAATCTCATGGAGCAAGTTTGTGAGCTTCCCTGGCTGTGCAGTTCCTTATGATTGCCCAATTAGGCCCTGCCCTTTAGCTCCCATTGGCCAATCCCAGGTTACAACCTCAGTGTTCCCATCCCACCCTTTGCCCACCCCATTTGTAACCTCATGGGATCCTCCCCCATTCTGTGACCTCATGCTTTCCTTCTGTCCTCCCCTTTTTCCTCCCCCCCTCCGCTCCCCAGCCTCCTGGCTTTCACACACCACATGTCCAGGCCTTGGGACAATGGGGTCTGCCCCTTTATTTGGGCAACCCTCTTTGTCCCCAGAGCCCTGCCAATAATTTTCAAACAACCTGCGCATTCATGCACTTTCTAGCTCTGTCCTTCCCTTTGTGGCTCTCCGCCTGCCACCACACTCTTCGGGGTGTGATATCAGACCAGGCCAGAGAAATCTCCCTCTACAATTCTTTTATTTTTTGAAGATCCTGTTTTATTTGATAGCATATGTCCAGCCAGGGCCTACTCCCCAGGTCATTTCCACCCAGATGAAACACAATCAGGTCTGGCCATCTATGGTCCTTCCTGATCTCCCTCAACTTTGGCAGCAGCTGGGTCCACTTCATTTCCTGTAGGCCTTTCCATACCAAGCGGATCGTATTGCTATTCATGTACATCTACTTTCCCCCTTGTCTCCTGGCCACCCATTTCTCCACCTAATGTATAAAGGAATTCCCACAGATCCATACTTCTAGCTTCCTCATCGGCACTGCATAACCATAAGCAAAAACTGTTTAGTATATTACACTTTTCTCCCCTGTCCCCTCCCCCCCATTCCATCATTGTCCCTTCTTCCCACCTCTATTTGTACCTGCTGTGGGGAAAAAGAGAGGCATCGTTATTGTGAGATATTGCGGATGTGTTTTTTATAACAATCAGAAGTCTACCTGCCCTTCTGCTTAATCTCTCCTGGTCTGTTCCCCTGTGATGCCATGACAGAGGCTGCCCCAATCCTAAATGAGTGGGAGGACTATCCCTCCACAGGTTGCCCCCAAAATTTTAGGCTGTTGCGCAGTACAGTAGTAAACTGGTACCCGTACACTGGCCTGTCATTCCCATGTATAAATATCAAGGGACTCCCTCCTCGTGGGTGGTCTGCCGTATACATGTGCAGAGCCCCCACTGGGCAGATGACTGTGTTCTGGTGTTTCCTTAACCATACCTTGGTGCCAGACCCTGCTGATCTGTTTTTGAATTCCTTAATAGGACCACTATCACGTCCCCAGCCCATTCCACATCTTCCCAATGTAGATCCCCCCCATCCTTCTTTCTACCATAGTCCACCACCTCACTAAGTCTAAATGCCCTGCTATACATCGTAGTGTACAGTGCCCTGAACAGCACTGCTTCCTTACTAGAGCTGCTGATGCAGTGTAGTGCTTCCATCAACCGTGCCATCAAACCCTCTAATATCGGCTTCCTATTGTCCTTCTTTTTAAATTCCCACAACCAGCCTTGCATCATTCTGCAAACTAGGTTGCACTTGGTAGGATCCTCCCATCCTTTCAGTGTGCATATCTGCCCTATTGCTGCCAAATGAATCCCCACGGTCACTTGTTCCATGTTCTGGGTCCACCCCTCCATTATGAATCTAGCCACCTGCTTCCTTGTCACCATCCCACTTACAGGGCTGCCGTACTGCTCCTGGAAGTTTTGAAATGCCCTCCAAGAGGTTTTGTATGCTGTAAGGGTCCTGGGGGCCCAGGAGCTGTGGAACAAGATTTAAGCTCCCCCAATCCAATCGTCTATATGTACGCCAGGATGGTGGTCTGCCAAGACTCTTCTCTGGGTGCGATGGTCTGAAATTTGTCCATCTGCAGTCAGGAGAGGCAATCAGCTATCACATTGTCTATACCATCAATGTGCCTGGCTCTTAATGACATGTTTAATGTCAAACCTAACCATACCATCCTGCTAAAAACCTTCATGACCCTGTCAGACTTCTTCTTTTTCGTGTTCAGGACTTCCACCACCACCCTGTTATCACTCCAAAATTTGACTTGCCTGTTCTTGAGTTCTACACCCCTTATTAACATGGTCATATAGGGAAAATTTCTAGAAAAGTGATATCTCTCATCACTCCAGCCTGTACCCACTCACCGGGCCATGGTTCGGTGAACCATTTTCCCCAAAGATAGTCTCCAATGCCAATCCCGCATGCCGCATCCATGTACAGCTGCAGGTCGGTATTATATAACCATTCTTTCTGCCAGAGAGTCTGCCCATTGTACGACTTAAGGACATGTTCCCATACCCCCAAGTCCTCACTTGTCCCCTTATTGATATCTACCCAGTGGTGTGGCTGTGTTGTCCCTCAGGTTGCCCATGCTAGACACTGAGTGAATGTGCATCCAGGGGTGATAGCTCTGCAAGTGAAATTCAAATGCCCCAACAGCTGCTGTGCTTGTTGGAGCTATACCCATCTTTGACATCTGACTTCCCCCAGTAGCTCCTGTAATTTCTGGACCTTCTTCTCTGGTAATCTAAATAACTCCTGTACCATATCCAGCTCTAATCCCAAAAAATTTTTTGTCTGGCTATGCCTTTCCACCTTGTCCTTCACTAGCAGTACCCCCAGTTCTTGGCATAAGCCCTTGAAGTCCTTTAACATTCTTTCTGTCTCCCCTCGTTCCTCCCCAATGAAGAGGAAATCATCAAGGTAGTGCACTACTGTCTGATGTCTGTACCTGGTTTGGAATGCCCACTGTAGCCAGGTGCTGAACATCTTAAATGTGGTGCATGCTATGGAGTACCCCATGGGCATGGCCTTGTCGAAATAATACCTGTCTCCCACTTGGAATCCCAGTAGGTCCCAATCCTCCAGCCTAACTGGTAGCAGCCAAAAAATGCTGCTCATATGTCCATCTTGGCTAGCCAGGCATTCTGCTTGGACCTGATTATCAGTATTGCCTCCTCCAGGGTGGTGTATGTTACCTTGCTGTCCTCCTTCACAATGTAATCATTAACCAAATCACCTTCTGGGTAGGACAGGAGATGTACTGTATCACCCTATACTCACTTAGTTATTTTTTGGGACTTGCCCCAGGGGTGAAATCCTCAACTTGGGCAGTGGGGGGTGGCAAATGATCTCTCCACCCTCCCCGCTATTACTTCTTTCTTAATTTTGTGTGCTAGCATTTCTTCTTTCCCCTTTATGGACTGGAGGTTCTTTATCCCTCATCCCTTTCCTAATCCCCTTGAATTGGAGACTAAAATCTGTCTGAAAACCTGCCCTAAGTTTCTGTGTGGCCTCTTGGTCTGGGTATTCCCGCAACCACCCCTCCAATGCCTCATACTTGATGGGTGTGAGGACCAGCCATAACCCATCACCTAAGGGTCTTTCAGTTGTCCTGATGGTGTGGTTAGTAGGTGTGCCCTCTCCCACCCCGCGCCCCTCTCCCCCGGTTTTCCCTCCTCAAGTACTGCCCCCTAAAGGCACCTTGATTGGTCAGAAAGGGCTGCTGGTACGAATTGTCCTGACTGCTGGATCCTTTTTCCCAGCTAAATCTACATTTTGACACTGGGCGGTGCCCCCTGCACTTTGGAACACACGTGTCGAAAACAACAGTTAGACCTAGAACAAAATGCCCTGTTGAATCCCCAACAAGCCTTCAGTGTTACCCAACCCCTTTGTTATCTCCTTCAGCCTCCCTTTTAGTTGGCCCTGTGTAAATTTCTAGCCACAGATCTATTTGCCTGGCATCCCAGTTTACGTCCCCGAAATGTGCCATTTGTTTCTTGAATTTGTCATTATATTTTAGCCAACTATGGCCCTTTTTTTTGGACGCGTTTTTTATTATGAGCAGGTAAGTCAAGAGTGGGGTGGCAAGATCTGGTAACTTCTCAATGACTATTGCCATAAAGTAGGTGAAACCTGTGAACCAATTGTCCCAGGTTTTCCCTTTCCATGACTTATCGTCCTCCCCTTTCCCAACAGCACTACTGCCGCCGCCATGTCTTTCTTCTCAAAACTATCTTTCTCTTTGTATATATCCATAATTTTGACATTCGCCAGGGCAAAATGTCAACATATTCACCCTTCCATATCTTCTCTTTCATGGCTGTGGGCACATGGTCCCCCAGCCATACCCCAGGTGACCCACCTCTCTACCTATCGCAAGGCCCCCCGTTCTTACCCTCCACCCCTGTCCCTTTTATTTCTCCTAGGGCCTTCTCTAACTGCCTGAGGCTATTATCCCCCATAGCTTTCAACATTTACTCAATGTATTCCTTGACACTATTCTCGAGTGTCACCACCTGATTACCTGCTGTGGTTGGCTATGAGGTGCTGGGTCCCAGCAAGGACACTCCTGCTGAGCTGTGTGCTGGTATCGGGACTGGCAGTGGCAATACCAGGGCTGGTAGGAGTAGTGGAAGCACTGGTAGAGGAGGCTCTGGTCTAGGTGCCAACGCAGGCTTGGGTGTCAGTAACGGCTCTGGTATGGGGTTACAGGGAGGTGGGGGTAGAGGTGCTGCCAGTATCAGCTCAGGTTCCAGGCCACTTGGAGCTTGCAGCACACTCTTATTCCTCTCATTCCCCTTCCCCTGCTTCCCCTTCTGCTTTTTGCCTTTTTCCCCACTGTCTGGCTCCACCACCTCCAGTAACCGGTTTGCCTCATCTACCAGGTAAATCACTGCTCGATAGCAGGCCTCTTTGCTCGGATTTGATTTTCTTGGGGCCATCCTTCTGGTTCAAGGTATCTAAAACAAATCACACAGACATTAGTGCCTTGAATTGACTGGTTCAGTATCCCCATACACAATTGGGGGTTGATGGGATTCAAACTCATGTCTACCTGCCTTGCCTGCCAACCTTTCCACCCTCCCAAACCACCCTGCTCCCTGCCATGAAACTGTGCAAACCTGTGAAGTGGTGTTCCACCTAGGGAGGCTCAAACCACCTTTGTTTCCCCTCTAAGGGGCCATCTGGCCTGCTGGCCCCCCCCCTTTTTTTTTCAAAACTTTGCTGAAAGTGGCTGCAGGTAAGGCTTTCCCATTGCACTTTACTGCTGCTGCTTATCAACCCCCCAAATTGTCTCCTTAACCCTGAGGTGCCACTATACAGATGCGGCCTGCCCTGCCACCTGGCCTGCCTGCTGCCAGGCCTGGCAACACCATTTTGCACTGCATCCCTGGGAGCTGGCATCATCCGCATTCCCCAGGCTAAACATCCTGTGCTTGGCCACCCAGCAACCCTGTCAGGAACTCTTTTGCCCACCATGGTCTAGTGACCATGGGCCTGCCCAACTAACCACCGACAAACTGCCCCACCTCATACTAAAATGCATGGGGAGATGGGCTGGATCCCATGTCCCCAAGAGAAGCCCATATGGCACTCCAGCATCCCCACCAAGCAAGCAAACCCTGAACCTGCCCCCGCTAATGGCAAAACTGTCAAGCTCTTCCCCACAAGTGTCCAGAGGGCTGTGCTGGCCCCATGGACCTCAAAACAGTCCCCAGGTACATAGCCATCCAGCTCCCAATACAGGACCAGTGTAAATCTCTGACCAATGAACCCACTTGTTCACACTGCACCAATAATGCCAGAAGAGCCTTAAATGGGTCTGTCCCCCTGCTTCCCTTCCTTCCTGTTGCTCTGCTTCCCCACTCTCTGTCCCATTGGGCTCTGGGTACCATGTGGCGGTGACATCACATACCACCCCACGCGGTGGGCCGTGGCTTTCCTTTGCACTCCTCTCATCTGTTTCTTCCCCTGGTACTCTCTCTGTCCCTCAAAACATGATGCCTGTTCTAAGGAATGAACTGCCCCACCCCAAGAGACAACTTGAACCTGCGGACCCTCATCCACTCACTTGCTTCCACTTCCCCAGGTACCGTGTGGTGGTGACATCACATGCCACCCCACACGGTAAGCCATGGATCTCTTTTTGCACTCCTCCTGGCTTTATCTCCCCTCCAGGACCATCCATGGCATGGCCCAACACAGCTGGCTCTGTCCTTTAAAAAAAAACAGTCACCATCCTAAATCCCACAGGAGAAAATACCCATGAGTTGGCAATAGCAGGTGCAAAAAACACCCCGTGAACCAACAACAATACACACTGCTGTCCCTGCTCGCTTGGCTCCAGTGCAAACATGCCAAGACTTTCAGGACAAAGGATCCCTAATGCGAGTGGGTCCTGCCACGAAAACTGAAGCAAAAGGCCCTAAATCTGCAGTGAAAAAAACCCACAGCACTCAGTAGCAAACAAAATATGCCCCCACAACCAGAGAGCAAGGCAGTAACAAACAAAAAAGCCCTCCATCAGAACACCAAGCCTCATGGACGAAGGGCTCCACATAACGAGCGAGCCCTGCCCCAAAAATTGTGTGCAAAAGCCCCAAATCTGCAGGGAAAACCCAAAACAGCACCCAGCAACAAACCAAATATTTCCGCACAAGCAAGGCAGCGATAAACAAAAGTCCTCCATCAGAAAGCAAGCAACAACACTTAACCAAACTACCTTCAGCAAGCATGTACCTCTACTCCTCGGGCTCCTTCAGCTCCTCTTAGTTGTGCAATAAAATAGCTTACTCACCTCCTTTCTTTGGTTTTGAAGTATCCACTTGCTTAGTCCTTCTGGGATCTCACCCCTAAATCTATTTCCCAGTTGTTCTAGCCTAAGTTAATACTTCTCCCAAGCCCTTTTTCGTTCTTTTTTTTTTTTTAAATCCCTGACAAAAACTTGCCCACTGGCAGCTATAAGACAAACTGATGTGCTTCCAGAGAAAATCTCATGGAGCAAATTTGTGAGCTCCCCTGGCTGTGCAGTCCCTAATGACTGCCCAATTAGGCCCTTCCCTTTAGCTCCCTTGGCCAATCACGGGTTGCCACCTCATTGTTCCCATCTCACTCCTTTGCCTACCCCATTTGTGACCTCATGGGGTCGCTCCCCTTTCTGTGACCTCATGCTTTCCTTCTGTCCTCCCCTTTTTCCTCCCCCCTTCCCTCCCCAGCCTCCTGGCTTTCACACACCACAAGTCCGGGCCTTGGGACAATGGGGTCTGCCCCTTTATTTGGAAAACGCTCTTTATCTTATAGGGGACAATCCCCTTCCTTCACCTGAACAAATGAGGCAGACAACCTGCTTGGAGGAAATGACCACAGCAATGTATTTATTAAACAGCCAATTAGCATTTGAATGGGTAAACTGATGAGGTATATATTATAGGGGCACAGGAGCACCCCTATAGTTAAGGATGAGTTGGCTGTTTAATGTTAAACCCAAATTTTTGCACCTTAATAACGTTGGCGTCTTTTGGCAAAATAGCCCCAAATTTGGCATGCACAGTTAGGCTACCAGAGTCTCAAGACATGAAATGTTTTGTGATGGCATCCTGTTGGACTTTTGTGTTACAGCGCACAAAAAAAGGGGAACAAATCACATTTTTCCTTATACGGTATTTAACATGAGTTTCTTTGCTGTCATGTGCAGGCTACATGGTACTGAATTTTTGCATAAACCTTTTAGGGTTCACGTGGTCTGTACTCAAGTAGTGACTTTGGAAGGTTTGGTGAAAAAAATATTAAATGGTTCCTGAGTTATAGGATTTACAAGTTAGCTACCACATATGAACCAGTCATTTTCTGGTTCACAAGACTGTTGTTTAATTTACAGATTTGCTGTGTCCCAAACCAAAACTGGGTCTCACAAACCAATTCTGCTTATTTTTTGGTTCACGATGGAGACTATCTTCTTTCTTAATTTTTGCTCTTAAAGTACCAACTAATTATGTATTTTAAAAAACAAAACACCTGGACCTAGCTAAATGGGGCCCAATTAGCATTTGAATGGGTAAACTGATGAGGTGTATATTATAAGGGTGCAGTAGCACCCCTATAGTTAGGTTTGAGTTGGCTGTTTAATGTTAAACCCAAAATTTTAGACCTTAATAACTTTGGTGTTTTTTGACAAAATAGCACCAAATTTGGCATGCACAGTTAGGCTACCAGAGTCTCAAGACATGAAGAGTGTCATGATGGTATCCTGTTGGGTTTTTGTGATACAGTACACCAACAATGGAAAATAATCACATTTTCCCTATATTTAACATGTTTTTTTTTTGCTCTTATGTACAGGCTACATGCTACTGCATTTTGGCACAAAATTTTCTGGGTTCATGTGGTCTGTGCTGAAGTAATGCCTTTCAAAGGTTTGTTAAAAATATATTAAATGGTTCCTGAGTTATAAGGATTTACAAGTTAGCCACAACATACAAAATAGTCATTTTCTGGTTTGCAAGACTTGTTTAGTTTGCAGATTTGCTGTATCCCAAACCAAAACTGGGTCTTACAAACCAGTTTTGCTGTTTTGGGGATTCACGATGGCCACTATCTTAATTTTTGTTCTAAAAGTACCAAATAATTATGTATTTAAAAAATCACAAACACCTGAACCTAGCTAAATGGGACTGATTTAGCTAGATTCTGGTGTTTGTTTTTTTGTAAAGCTGCCAGAAATGTTTTCTGTGAATGCAAAATCTAGGGGGCCCAGCTTAGCGAGAGGAGCTGATGACCCATGTTCTCTGTATGAGAACAGCGGGACCTTCTTGACTTCTGCAGCTGCAGCTGGAACTCATGCTGCAAGCTACAGTGACAGCAGTGAGCTGCCATTTCCTTGGCGCATAGTTGCACCACTCACCCTATGATCCATGCCCCCATTAAGATTCTGTCATTCCCTGGTATCTTGTGGCACCTCCCACCCTCTGATCACCATTATGTTTGATTCCCTGATATCTAATGGCACCCCCACTCTCTGATTACCATCCCCATTAATTTCTTGCATTTCCCTGGTGTCTAGTGACACCCCCACATCCGATCACCATCCTGCTCTGAAATAAAGAAAATGGTCCCTTGATGCTTTTTTCTCCTGCAAAACAAAATGTCCCCTGCCAATCTGACCCCCAGCCCCAACTCCCATTCAGCACCCACCATCCCACACCACTCAGTACACCCCCCACACCCTCACTCACTTGAGTAGGTCTCAGGGTGAAGATTCACTCTCCGATTGAAGACACGTCTTGCTGCTGCAACTGCTGACTGCAATATGAGAAACTAAGGTAAGGTAAGTGTGGTTCAAAGTATTTCAAAGGGGTTTTGAACTTTGGTACATAAATTTTGTATTTTTGCATATTTTGAGCCCAAATTTTCAACATGGCCTTTCTGAGACTCCACCTAATGAACAATAGCACAGGAATTTTGAAAATCTGACCCAAAAGGTGATTTCTCGGTCACTTCATGAAATCACGTTTTGCACAAGATTTGTACATTTTCATTGCCATTCTTCATGAAGTGGGGTCATACAAAGGCTATGTTGAAAATTTGTGGTCAAAATATGTAAAAATGGCAAAGCTATGCACATACTTTGAGATTTTACTACGCTTGCTAATAACTGGAAAATTTATATATTTTAATCCCAAATTTTCACATAGCCATTTTTTAACACCAGCTCATGAATGTGCCAAATGTCATTTCTTGAATCCTGGCCAAACTGTATTTTCACACCTGTGGCACGGAATGATGTGACAATGCCACGGAATTACATTTTTCACTACCAGGTTCATGACATGGAGTAATAAAAAGGCTATGCTGATAATTTTGTTGCTCTTTTGCCAGAAATGCAAGCACAAGACTGGAAGGATGCGAGCGCAGGGCCCTACAGGCAAATAAAGATACATTACATTATCTCAAAAAGTAAGGAAATTCATTTAAAAAAAAACTTCAGCAATGCACTAGTTAGGGCTGAACCTGCAAAAGTAGGGACATGTAGTGTTATAGTTTCTAACCATAAAACACCAACCCCACTTTGCAGGCAGCAAAAGGTTTCATCTCTCTCGCCTCTTTTCAAGTCAGGGGTAGGGTGGCCTTGGGGTTGTCAACCATAATGCTCACCCCATTCTCATATACTATAATCATCTCAGCTTATTTACTGATGGAATGGGGTGAGCATTAGGGTTGACAACCCCAAAGCACATTCCATGCCTGATTTGCAAATTGGCAAGAGAAGCAAAACTGTAATATTGTTTCCTGTTGCTACCTGCAGGGTGGGGATGGGGTGTTAGGGTTGGAAACCCTAATGCCAAATTGTTCTACTTTTTCAGGTTCAACCCCTAACTAGTGCATTAACAATGTTTTTTTTTATGACTATATATATATATATATATATATCCATTAATCTAGTGTAACGTGCAGCAAGGTAGCTGTAGCTGATCATTTGTTAGTTGTAGCAGTCAATACTTAATAGACCCTCCACTCCCCTTTGGAGGGGGCTAACTTACTAGATACATCTTCATAGAAACATAGATTTTGATGGCAGATGAGGACTGCCTGGCCCATCCAGTCTGCCCATTTTCCTGATCTCTACAGCATTCCTTGCTTACCCTTTCTTCCCCACTGTAGGGTTCCCTTATGACTATCCCTTGCATTTTTGAATTCCTTCACCATCTGTGCCCCCTCCACCTCGTTGGGGAGGCTGCTCCAAGCATTCACCACCCTTTCTGTGAAAAAATACTTCCTCATATTACCTCTGATTCTACTTCCCTCCAGCCTTATATCATCACCCCTTGTTCTTGAGCATTTTCTTTTCTGAAAGAGGCTCCCCTCCTGTACTGTATTTAAGCCCTTGAGGTGTTTAAACATCTCTATCATATCCCTCCCTCCCTTCTCATCTTCAGTGAATATGTATTGAGGTCTTTCAGCCTCTCCTCATGTGGCTTATGGTGTAGCCCATTCACCATCTTTGTAGCCCTTCTCTGGACAGTTTCCACTATGTCTATGTCTTTCCTGAGATGGGGTCCCAGAACTGGTCACAGTATTCCAGATGAGGTCTTACCAGTGATCCATAAAGTGGCATCACTGCCTCCTTTTTTCTACTGGTGTTGCCCCTTCCTAGGCACCCCATCGTCCTGCTGGCCCTTCTTATCACTTTCCCACACTGTCTGGCTACCTTTAGGTCATCAGATGCAATCACCCCAGATCTCTTTCCTGTTTGGTGGTCATCAGCACTGTCTCCATTGAGTACTCCTCTCCTAGGTGCCTGTGTCCTAAGTGCATAATTATGAACTTCTTGGCATTGAATTTCATCTACCATACATTTGACCATTCCTCCAGTTTGCTTAGGTCTGTCCTCATTCTTTCCACACACATCCTCCCGGAGTGCCAACCCTATTGAAAATCTTTGTGTCATCTTCAAACTGACATACCTGTCCCTCTGCAATGTCGCTTATGAAGACATTAAAGAGGACTGACCCAGCACCAAACCCTGAGGCACCCCCAACGGTCACATCCCTAACCTTGGACTGAACTCTGTTCACCACCACTATTTGCATCCTATCACTCAGCCAATTTCAAACCCAGTTTACCACCCTGTTCCCGACTCCCAGGCTGCTCAACTTGTTTATTAGCCTCCTATGTGGAACGGTGTCCAATGCCTTACTGAAATCCAGGTAGACCACTTCCACCCCCCCAATCTATCACTCTGGTCACCCAACTGAAGAAATCTGTCAGATTTGTTTGACAAGACCTACCTATAGTGAAACCATGCTGCTTTTGCTTTGCTATCCACTGGATTTGAGGTACATCACAATTATTTGCTTGAGTAATGATTCTATCAACTTGCCAGTATGCCATCACTACAGCAACAAGTTTACCATGACTAACACTGCAGCGACAATAGTGACAGGTCGCTGTAGTGTTGGCACTGGACCCTGGTACTGCTTTCTGGGCGTCTTGCACTCCCTCCTTGAATCAACACCATCTCAGAGTTGATTACTTTAGTTACAGGGGGTTTGGGGGGTTAAGCTCCCTGAAGAAAACACAATCCAAAGTGACCAGCTTAATGCCGACCGCAAATGCAGTCAACATAAAGGTGTCGCTGTGATGTTGGTCGACAATGAATGTGTCGACCGGCTGTCATGGATCCCAATTTGCCTACCACTGAAGTTAGGCTGACTGGCCTGTAATTCCCTGCCTCCTCACTGCTCCCACGTTTGTGGAGAGGGACATCATTCACCCTTCTCCAATCCACCAGGTCCACCCCTGTCTCTAAGGATTTATTGAACAGATCTGTCAGGGGTGCTGCCAGCTCCTTTCTGAGCTCCTTTATTATTCTCGGATGTATTCTGTCTGGTCCCATTGCCTTGTCTATTCTTAGCTTTTCTGGTTCTGTTAGGACTCTTTCTTCTGTGAATGTACTGGTTTGTACCCCCTTCCCCTGGCTACCTTTTTCACATAACTGTGGCCCTTCTCCCTCACCTTCTTCCATAAATACTGAATAAAAGTATTTATTCAGGATTTCTGCTATTTCCTGGTCCCCTGCAGCAGACCATCCTCCTTCCCTTTTTAGTTTCACAATCCCTCCCCTGGACTTTCTTTTTTCACTAATGTATCTAAAAAAGATCTTGTCTCCTTTCTTAATTGCCTGGGCTATTCTTTCCTCTGTCTGTACTTTGGGTCTTCTACAGTAATTGCTTTCCTACCTCCCTCAGTCTTTCCAGATATCCTTTTCTGTCTTCCTCCCTCTGTGTCTCCTTGTATTTTCTGAATGCTATCCTTTTCTCAGTCTCCTTCCTGGCTACTTCCTTTGAGAACCATTGTGTTTTTTTTCTTTTCTTTCTCTTAGTTTTACTTATTTGCCTAATACACAGACCTGTTGCTTCAGCTATGGCTCCCGTAAGATGTGTCCAATGCTTCTCCACACACCTCACCCTTACTATTAGGACTTTCTTTAAACATCCCCCAACTTTACAAAATTGACCTGCCTGAAATCCAGGTCTCTTACCCTCATGTGGCTGGACTCCTCCATCATCCTTATGTTAAACCACACCATATGGTGATCACTAGACCCCAGACAGCTACCCACTTCTACACCTGTGACTCCTTCCCCATAGGTGAGCACCAGGTCCAAAATAGCTCCCTTACAGGTGGGCTCTACCACAAGTTGTCTGAGTCCTGCTCATTGCAGAGCTTTCAGGATGTCTCTGCTCTTTGCTGTGGCTGCAGTATGGGTGTTCCAATTGACATCTGGTAAATTGTAGTCTCCCACTAACAGCACTTCTCCCCTTTCTGTCATTTTGTGGATGATTTCCACCAGCTCCTTGTCCAACTCCTCCCCCTGTGCTGGAGATCTGTAGACCACACCTGTTTGAATGGCTATTCCATTCTCCATCTCCAGTGTGATCCACAGCACTTCTGACCCTTACTCTATTCCAAGTAGCCTCTGTAGCTTTAATTCCCCCTCTAACATAGATAGCCACTCCTCCCCCCTTTTTTCTTCCCCTATTCTTCCAGAATAGAGTATATCCTGGTACTGTTGTGTCCAAGGCATGGTTCTCTGTGTACCATGTCTCAGTGACAGCATCAATATCTAGTTCTGCCGCTGACATCAAAGTCATTAGGTCTGGGATTTTATTTGCCAGACTACAGCATTGTACACATTGCCTTCCAAGCCATACTACTCTTCCTTTTTATGTTTTCCCTCAGTCCCTTCTTGTATCTCTCCTAGTAGGTGTACTTCCCTTACCCACTTCAGATTGGGCTTGGAGACCTCCCTCTGTGTTTTTTTGCTAGTCCACTTTTGCTTACCGTGTGTATTTCCTGCTTGTGTAGGAGTGACAGCTAAGTTCCCATCCTCAATAGGGACCTCTGCCTCAAGCTCCCCTCTCCTAGTTTAAATGCCCAATGCTGACATTCATCTTTTTCCCTAGTGCCCGTAGCCCTTCCTTTGTCAGGCGCAGTCCATCATACCTGAAGAACTTCCTCTCCCAGAAGTGTCCCCATGCTCCAATGAAGTGGTAGCCTTTACCATGACACCAGCCTCATAACCATGCACTGAATTCCTCAGTTTCCTTGCTTCTGATCTTTTGTGTGCTATTGCCTTTACCCCATACTGGAAGAACAGCAGAGAAGGCCACAGAGGTTGAATGAGTGGCCAAATGATCACCTAGTTTAATTAGGTTCTGTTTGGCTTCCTCTGCCTACTGACTCACCAGGTCATTCATCCCAAGGTGTACCAAGATTTTAATGTCATCCTGTGCTCTTTCCACTAACATCCTGATGCGATCAGTGTCACGCTTTGCTGAGGCACCTAGGAGGCATCTGACTAGCACCTCTGTCTGTGCAGTCTCTGAGATGGATTTCCTCTCCCCCTTATTATGGAGTCTCCCACTTATTGCTCTTTGTTCCACTGCCACTGTTTGTCCCTCTGGGGTGCCATTCTGCCCCCTCAGCCAGCTTGTTATATGCCATTACATGGCTGTAATCCTTTTCCAGTTAGAGGTGAAAGACGGTTTGCACTTGGTATGGGTTTGGCGTGATTTGAGTTCAGCTGATCTACTCTGTCAACTTTACTACCTCTCCTCCATGCCATCTGGCAACCCACTGGACTGGTTTGCCTCTGTGGGAGTGGACTCTTAGGCAGAATCTGAGGGTGCAGAATAGGAGGGTGTGAAGTCCTCTTCCCATACAGCAGATGCTGCAGTTGGTAAATCTTTACCCATGCTATATTCAGCTGTGCTCTTAGATCATTTAGAATCCTGCACATGGGGCAATGCTCTATTGTCCAGAGAAACCCTCAGTGGAAGAGTGCTCCACACCCATGGAAAACAATGATATCTATACTGGATTTTTGGATATCACCTCTTCCCTTGGGCTGGGATCTGCTGCTCTCTGTTGGTGCTGTCTCTGATCTTGAACCCTTTTTTTGCTCAGGTATGTGACTTAGTCTGTGATCAGCTTCCTTTTGGTGCCACTGGAGACTCAGTTCCTCCATCTCTGCTTATAGGTCCCCTTCCTGCAGCTGGGACTCAGTCTAGTGGCCCTGCCTGTGTCACAGGAAGCCCCTGCAGACTCTTACTGCCTGTAGGAGGGACTTAGCTAATTATGTCTCCCTGCCCCTGCAGGAAGTTCCTACAGTCAATCAGCTGTAGTCCCCAAAATATTGGGCAACACGGGGGCACAGGTCACAGTTACTGTTGGCGTGCACATTCCAGTGCTTGATGAGAACTTTTTTCTTTGAAATTGGAAATGGAATACTCTCAAGCCAATGAAGGTAAGTATTTTCTTGGGGGGAAGCATATTTGCAAGTAGGTCTCATTATTGGTTTCTTATTTGGTTACTTCTTCACAGATTTCATCTGCATCCTTCTCAAGTCTGGTAGGTAATGATGGTCATGGTCATCGATTGAAATAACTTCTGCATATTGCATGTCTGCCCCAGCCCGGGGGGGGGCTGATGTTGAAGAACCTCTTTGGATAAGGCAACTATGACACAACAAAGCATCTGGAAGTTTCCTAAAAGAAGAAATGAAGGACTTATTACAACTTGATTGCAGTAGTAACACATTATGTTTAAGCCATGGCTGTTCCATGGCTATCTGGAGTAACACGGATAGCAAGCTGTCACACTGCAATCAGCAGATCACAACTTAATTTAGTACCAGGCTGTATACCAAATACACTGTGTCAGTGTCCCTGCATGTCAACTCAAGCTACATTTCAAAACCACATCTTGTCAAGTAACACAGTCTGGGTCCAACTTTTTCAACTCTGTCATGTCTGCACAGCTGCAAATTTGGAATACAGTGCATGATACTGTATGTTCCAGAAATATTTTTGTGACATACACGTCACCTAGTTTATGAATATTCAGTTGGATTTGTTGCAGTCTTATGAAAAAAAGAGGAACAGATGAAATTAAATATATATACTTACCAGTAGGGATTGGAAATGGATATTCCATAGGTTCATGTAGACAGTACTGCTGCTGTACCATTGATACCAATTTTCAATGAAGGAGAGTCATCTGTTGTTAACCTGTAAAAAAACAAAATAAGTTTACCATACTGTATGTGTTTGACCATTGCAGTTCAGAAAAGCAACAGAAAACAAAACACACAGCTATAGGAAGTTGAATAACATAAAAAACATTAGAACACATACTCACTTTATAGTTTTAATAATAAGAAGCCTTGTACCTGTGGCTGATGGATGTGGTCTCCTGTTCAACTCCCTCTGCCTTGGCATGGACAATGTAATGGAAAAACATTGTCAGAATGATACTGGTGGTGGGTGATGGTGGTCATAGTTGCGGCACATGATGACATTCCCTCTCACATCTTCCTGCATCTGGTGGTGGTGGCAGTGGCTAACAGCAGTCTTATGGCAGTGGTCCAGGGGGGCACAAAAAGTCATTCCCTTTGATGGCAGTGGCTAACAGCTGTCTTATGATGGTGGTCCATGGGGGCACACAAAGTCATTCCCTTTGTTGGCAGTGGCTAACAGTGGTCTTTTAGTGGTGGTACAGGGGCCAGGATATATTGTGCTCTCTGTTACAAATGTGACGTGACATATGGAATTTGAGTCACTCTAAGTGGGACACTCATTTAACTTTATGAAAAAGAAAACATGTATCATACAACAAATGTGACAGCCTTTTAACAACTTAAGTTAAAACCTGCTAACAGTAACCTCATCAACATCCTCATAAAGAAAGCTGCCCTCACAGTCATCTATGTCTGAAGTCTGACCACTGGGAAATTCTTTCTCCATTGTGTCATCATATATGTCAGTGGTGGGCCGTTTCATGCTGCCACTGCCATTGCCACCAGGATGGTCCATTTCTACATCACCAAAACTATGACTAGGCTGGGGTACGAATACTGAGGTTGCAGTCTGAGCTGGTATGTGCCTCTCATTCATTTTTATGAATGTTAGCAAACTGACATTTGCAGGAGAGAGGTTTGTATGATGACCCCAAACTATTGCACCTGCTGAGCTGAATACCCTCTCGACACTTATACTGGAAAGTGGGCATGACAGGTACTTCAGTGCCACTGCAGTCAGCTCTGACCATTCACTGACCTTTCTGCTCCAGTATAAAAGAGGATCATCAGTTATTGACAGATGCCTGTTTTCAGACAAATATGACTCAACCATTCTCTGTTCTGCATTAAGTCCAGTGGTTGATGCATCATCCTGTTCTCTGGAATCATTCATGTCACAAATCCCCACTTGGGACAAAGCCTCCCAAAGTGGGTTGACACCAACCGCTTTGGATGACAGACCACCTGGAACTGCAGTCCCCTTCCCCTTACAGGATATGCTTGATACTCCTCCAGGTGCACCTTCAGCCTGATTATGCTGCTGAGGTTTTCTGACCTTGGCAAGTGACTTCTGTGCCCCATGAACCAAGCACACCAGTTGCCAACTGACATTTTTTACCTGTTCAGGCCCTCCCTCCAGTACTGAGGCAATTCCACATTTGTATCATGGGTCCAGCATTGTTGCTATTGCAAAGTTGTCACTATGCTGAATGCTTAAGATGTGACAATTCTGGTCAAATGCTGTCAGCATGTGTTTCAGCAACATACTGCTAGAACAGTCTCCAGCAACATCAAGTCTATGCTGTACATTCACCAATGTCTGCCTCAGCACCCACAGCAGTGGAATTGATTTGGTAATGGAGGCAGACTTGTCACTCACTGCCTGAGTGGCATGTTCAAAAGGCCACACAATTGTTACTACAGAGTCCATGAGGTGCCACTGTTCAGTTGTCATAGACATGGATGCCCCAGAACTGTCACAGCTAGTGTGCACGACAAGATATTCTGAGATGGCTTTGTAGTTTTAATAAAACCTCTCTGCCATGTATAAAGAGGAGGTCTACCTGGTGACAACTTCCAGCTTCAAGCGGTGCTGAGGGAGGCTGTTTCGGATCTGCAACTGCCAAAGCTGGTCACGGGCCTTTGTAGATTGTGAAAAGTGAGGACAGATATGGCATGCAACTGTCAGCATTTCCTTTACATCAGGGTGTTATAAAAACTCCTGCACCACAAAATTTAAACAATAGGCCAGGCATGGAACATGAACAAAGCCACCATTTGGGATGCATTTCACCAGATTTGACCCCATTGTGACTTGCTATGAACCCAGATCTCAGGGACAGGGGGTTCAGCCACTTGTCAGTTTCTGTCAGTACCAAGTCCAACATGTTTTCACCAGTATGTGAACAGGTCACATTGTGCATAGCAATCGTTGCATTCCTGGAAGATTGCTACCATGACACTCCACCTTACTGCACTGATTATTCACACTACCAACAGCACAAACAACACACGGCATCTGCGCCCAATGTGCAGTTATACACAAATATGAACTCCCCACTGTTTTGCCACTTGTCTACATATCCATACTTAAATGGATGGATGAATGGAGAGGAGGAATGCTGAAGGACATGTCTTACAGAGTCAGACACACTACAGTACAACTCGGAGACAGCACAGGTCGAAAAGTATGTCCTGGATGGGACTTCCCATTTTGGACAGGCACATGCAACAAACCGCTAGAGCCCAGAATTCTCCACAAAGGAGAAGGGCAAATGATCAATTGCCAGCATTTCAGCTACAGCAGCATTAAGTTCACATGACACTGTATGATTGGGTGGGTACTTGAGCTTATGCGCAAAAACATTCTGTAACGTGGGCTGACTTAGACATTTTACACGGGATGTGATGACAAATGGTTCTGCTCTGGGAATGGCAAGGGGTGGAGTGTGGAGGTTTGATGAAGATGGTTGCACAGGTGATGATGACAGACCCACAAATACTGTTATTTTGCCAGATTTACCAACTGGGGTTGATGTACCACTTGCACTAGACATACTGTATTCACCACCACCACCACCAAAACTGCTACTCTCACCAGCTCTAGACAACATTTCAAAATCTTTATGCTCCTCCACCTCATCATGCCTGTAGTAACCCTCTGTTCTTATTTCATCACTACTTCACACATTTAATTTTCTATTTGATTTAACAGTCATGGAAGGGGATAACATGCTCGTTATGGTTGATGACGAGGGTGAACGCCCCACTGTGGTATTAGCTGCCATCTTGTGTTGGGTCCACAGTGCCATGTGCCTGTTCTTAAGATGTGTATGCTGTCCTCCTGTGTTCAGATGGCTCCCGTTTTTACCTCGACTCACATGTGCATGGCAAACCTGGCAGATTGCATCATTTGCAGCTTGCCCAAAAAAATCTTAAACAAGGGACTGTGATGCTCTAGTTTTAACATGTCCCTGATGCTGCTTATTGGACTCCATTTTTTTAAGCCAGGAAGTGAGGGGTGTGCTACATGATTTTTCTGGTAGGACACACTTGAACTGCAACTGACCACCATGACTACCTATCATTATTACTGGGTCATCATCACCATCAACTGAAACTGGTAAATCACAACTCTTTGGGGGGGATTAATGCAAACAGACCCAGACACAGCTACCTTGAATTTATTTTTCTCCGGTTCCCAACTGGGGTCACTTATAACATCATCATATTCATCAACATCACCCACATCCACATCTTCTGCTTGGATGCTGGCATGTGGACTGCATGTTGCAAATATAGCAATATCATCAGATTCATCATCATCAACACCACCATCACCTGATATTTTTTCACCAAACTGTGAATCGCTACGTGGCAAATGAATGACCTGAACCACAGTGGAAGAAGTGTCATATTGTATGCTATCATTGACATGATGATCAAAATCCTCATGTTCAGTTACTGAGAAGTTACTGGGAAGCATGACATCATCTACACTGCCACACACTCACACTGCTTCACACTCCACTATATTTTTGGACATGGTAAACTAGTCAGAAGTGGAACTTGAGGCAACAATACTCATACCACCACCAGCAACTGCATTAACACCACCAGCTGGGACGACATCATCTCCTCCAACTATGAGTGAAACTACTGATTGGGCTGTAAAAAACATTGTAGGAAAAATACCTTTCCTCACATCAGCAATGCACTTCTGTGTCTGCGTACTACCATGCCCACAGACAATCTTACCACTGGCAGCAGTGCCATTGCAAGAAACAGCTTTGCTTGCAAGTCTCTTTGTGGGCGTTTTGGGGGATCAACAACAATATTCTAAACAAATTTAGATTTTGGAATGTTCACTCTGGTTGGGGGGATGCTGGATGTAAAGCCAAAAAAACAACTGCAGCTTCAGCAACAGATACAGATGCAAAGTCACAAGTTCAACAACACCTTAACTAACTAGTGGTGCTGAAGTCACAAACAATCCAATCTGGAAAATAATTCCTTTTGCCGGTGGGGGCACTGACTGCAGATTTTTATGGCAGTGCAAGCAGCAAAACCAAGAAAAGATACCACAATGGCAGTACAAAATCATTCAACTGCAGTGGATAGTAGGTTCACACTGCTGCACCTGCAATTACACTGTGGGACAATGAAAGGTGTATTATTTGATGTCATGCACAGCACACACACTCACACACACACACACACACACACACACACACAAATTGTCTACAAGTAATGCATAGCAAATTGAAAACTTTAGTAATATACCATGTATTTTAAACAACCTGAAATTATGAACTGCTGCATCAGATCCACACAACACTCAATCAGCAAAAAAATTTCAACAATTACTGAAAATATTACTGTGTGTACGTTAACACAGTCAGTTATATAATAAAAATATAACCAAAAAACAAACAACTCCCTATTTCTCCAACTTAAATATACCTACACCACAGATACACCCCTCCCCCAAAGCACACTTTCACTGTCTCTTACTACATAGACTCAATGTTGTACATTAACATTCAAATACGTTCACAAACAATAAACGCTCAATGATATGAGCACAGGAGGGTTTCCTACAATGGATGAATTAAAGTTTGAGCAAAATAAAAAACTCAAAAAGGCTTTTTTAACAGCTTTTAGAAGATTTGAATCACAGAGAGCTCTCACAGCAGACTGTCTCCGACAGCTTCCTACACACACTACCTTGAACTGAGGCTGTGCAGAACACAATATAGAGCCCATGTGACCTGAAATCCCATGAATCACAGCAAAATTTGCCTTTGGAGCTTAAAAACAAGGCAAAGTGAGGTGAAGTACATTGTTTTCAATGCGATTCACCTTTAAAATTGGTGGAGTAGTGGTCTGGGAAGGCAGAGTAATGTGAAGTCATTGTTTTCAATGGACTTGGCGTTACCCATTATAATGTGAATTACTCCGCTTCGCGTTGTGGAGTACTCCACGAATTCACCTTCACTCTGCAAATCACTTCGCAGAGCGAATTGAGCCCACTTCACCCATCACTATTTTGTCAACATTTAAAGCACCAGATAAGACTGAGGAATTCTACCATGGTCAGGCATTCCAAAGGGTTGGCGGCTGCTTTTAAATCTGTTTCTGGGAGTGATGCCGGAGGAGTTCAGCCTCTGGATTGGCTAGTGCCCCTTTTGTGCCTTTGTCCCCATCCCTTGCTGGTTTCTATGTTCTCCGGTCTGGGCTCCCTTTTGTCCACCACACTGCAGCTGCTGTTCTTGAAGTGCTGCTGAGCCAGTCTGTGTCCTTAAACTAAAGGAAACCAAAAAAGTATCAGTTAGTTTTGCCGACAATTAAAGTACTGGACAAAACAGAGGACTTCCGCCATGGTCCAAGGATTCTGAAGGGTTGGAGGCTGCTTTTAAATCTCCCGCTGGAGAGGTGGCCACTACTGGTACTAACCAAGATGGCAGCTTAATCTCCAGCTCTACAGTGCAGAGGGACTCATCTGACTAAATCTGCCTATTTGTAACTGCTGATCCACTCACAAACTACAAGAACTGGGGCACTCTAAACCAAGGACATTAACAATAGTTTTATTTTTGCGAAGATACTTAGAACTTGGTAAAAAATCAACAGCATACCTGAACGCCCTGCATTGAGTGTTTCTGCCCTGCAGCATGGCAAATCCACGTCAGTCCCAGACATGGGAGCATCCATCGATCGAGGTGATGTTCTGCCAGGTAATGGCACAAATGTCCCAGGTAAGTGTGGTGATGAAGAGTTACACCCAGGTCCTGCAGATCCTTGAGTTCAGGATGTTTAACACCGAGCATTGGGTTAATGCAACAGAGATTAAGGTGCAGGTTCTGTCTGATGCTTTTTGGGAGCAGCAGCACAGAATCCAGCTGATGAGGGGCAAAATAGATGACTGAAAATCAGGGCCATCGTAAGAATCTGTGCTTTGTGGGATTCCTGGAGTGGATTGAGGGGCATGATATTGAGGGTTTCCTGCAGCTTGCCCTTGCAGAAATGTTGAATGTGGACCCCTCTTGACTGCTCCAAGTGGGGTATCAATTGCTCCCATATTAAGGACCCGGACAGGCCTCAGCCTAAAATGCCAGATTCGTTGACTACTGGGAGAAGGAGAAAGTCCTGGCCAAGGCCAGGGAGCTGCAACACGTACTGTGGTGATCGAATAAAATCAGTATCTTCCAGGACTTTTCAAAGGGCTTATCCAACAGTCACAGGGAATTTACTGATGTGAGGCACACCATGCATAGGATCGGGCTCCCGTTCTCCTTGCACTACCTGACCACAATGTGTGTAGTACACAACGGGGTGCCGGTGACGTTTGACAAGCCCAAAGACCTGAATGACTTTCTCTAGTAAAACTGGCCTAAGGATGTTAATTCCTGAATGCAGCAACCCCCACCTGCTAAGGCCAGATCTGGGGAGTTGGACCGGCATTCCCCAATCCATGCTAATAGGGCCAGGGACTGGTAGAACTCCAGGAATGCACAGTGGGAACTTTCCCCGAAGGCCAACCTCAAATGACTTTCCTCCAAAAAACATGGGAAAAGTGACCATCCTTCGGAACGTGGGTCTTCGGCACTCACAGACAGCACCCTGATGGAAGTATCAGCTTCTGATCCCCTGCAGGAATTCCCCACCTATAACCGCTATGACGCCCAGTGGCCTGGTTCCATGGTGCAGCACCCGAATACCACTGGAGGTCCCAGGGATCGATAGCACTCTACTCTGCTTAGACTCTAGTATCTGGCTAGCTCTGACTCCCCAACCCAGAAGATTGACAGCAGTTCAAACATGCCAGGGATCCAACAAGTGAAGACCTCCTGTGTGGTGCCTCCAAGCTCCGGTGATCCTGTTCACTCTCTGGGCTGGCTGGCCCAGGCCAGACACCAACACCGATGCTGAGCCCTGATCCATTGATGTGGTCATATAAGTAACCCCCTCTTTTTCTCCTTTTTTTTGTGGGGGAAAGTTGTTGGTGAGCCAGGTCAGGGATTCAGCTGGGGTCTGACTTGGTGGCTGTGGAGGCAATCCTAACTATCTCTGTCTTGCAAGGTCCAATCCATGCTGCTTGAGTTCAGGGACTACCAGGACTTCCCCCATCCCCCAGCCTAGCTAAGGTTCCTGGCAGCTGCGGTCACAGTTGAAATGCCCTGCTCCCATAATAGGAGAGATTCGCAGGGGCCCTACCACTGCAATGCTGGACTATGTGGAAGGAGAAGATTTGCTGCACACCCGAGATTGTCATAGGGCTGTCGGTACTCCTTCCTCCTCCTTCTGACTTTAAATTGGATATTGGTTATGGGGCCTGTTGCCCTCTGTTGTGATGTGAAGGGGGGGGGGTTGTGATGCTGGATGTTGTGGTTTTGGTAGGGGTAACCTGTGGGGATGAGGGGCATTCCGGGACACTTGGCCACATGAACCTGTTGTGACATGGAAATAGTTGTCTGTGCCAGGGTCCTGAGTTCACTCTGCCCAGGTTCTAGATCAGCTGCCGTGGCGTGATGGGTGAGGGTATTTGACCAATAGAGGAGGCATTGGTAGTGGGGCATCTCTCAGTGGCTGGGACTTAGTTCTCCCATGATCTAAGAACTCATTTCTGCCCCTCTCCCCTCCCACACCCATCATCGGTCAGCACCTCTTGATAGTACCCCTGGCCACTAGGAAAGCATCAGCTGCCACACCAATACAGGCAATTTTCAGACCATCTGGCACCACTTGGCCCCTTGATGTTCCATTCAGGCCCACCCCCCTCAGCCTTTGCACTATGGCAGATGTGGCCCCCCTCCACTCCTCCCCCTGGCTTCCATGTAACTTCCCAGTTGGGTTTACATGAGAGTTCTTTGTTTACCCTCTAGGGCTTTCAGTGAGCTAGGAGTCTTACAGATAGTCTCACTGAGGTGATAATTACATCTCTGTGAGGGTCTAGTCCCCCACACTGGCTACACCCCATAACCCACGGGGGTTTACATTCCTCAGATTGTGCCCTGGGAATAGAGGCTGGCCTTCAGCTGACCTCTGCAGCCAGTGGGAAGCCTCTATCTCCTGACTAAGAATGTATGGTTGTACAAAGTGTATATAGTTTGTATTTGTGCCTGTGCTATATGTATTTTCAAAAACACACACAGAGCTAATGCTAGAGAATAGGCAACGGACAGATTGTAAGTCCTGGGATGGGCCACCTCACTCTCTCCCTTCATGCCAAGCTTCCAACCACTGCCGCTTGCTCCCTCTAGGGCCACTGCCCTGCTCCCCACCTCCAGGTGTACTTTGCTGAACTTCCTTCATAATCACCAGTTCCTTATTCTAAATGGGTGATAAAACATGTCTGACATGGAATGTCAGGGGGCTTAACACCCCCAACAAAAGGAAGCAGGTATTATCTCACTTTAGAAGGTTGGGAGTGGAGGTTGCATTCCTACAGGAGACCAAGCTCACCAGGGAGAACCATGATAGACAGAAGAGGGCTTGGGTGGGCCAGGTCATCCATGCCTCAGCCCCCTCCAGAAAATGAGGGGTAGCCATGCTACTTCACAAAGCTCTGCATTGGAAACTCATGCATAAGGTGAGTGACCCGGAGGGGAGATGGGTAACTGCACTTATGAAAAAGGCAGAGGGCCCCATCCTACCAGGGAATGTATATGCCCCCAACGAGGACTCACCCTTCTTTTTTCATATACTGGCTCAGGTGCTTGGCACTCTGGCCTCAGACGATACCCCAGTGTTAATTGGGGGGATTTCAATCTAACATTAGACCTGATTCTCGACAGATCCCACTCTGATACTGAGCCCCACTCTAGGGCAATTTTGGCACTTGCTCAGTTGCAATAGGACATGGCGCTCACTGATATCTGGAGGATTTTCCACCCGTCCCAGTGGGACTACACTTTCCACTCCTCTGTGCATAGCTCCCACAGTTGTACAGACTTTTGGCTCACCTCCCCCAGTATCACTAGGAACTTCACTGACTCCACCATTCAGCCTTTGGTGGTATCAGACCATGCCCCAGTGTGGCTATCCTTTACCTGGGACCCTCCTTCCCCCACCTCCCTGGCCTGGAGGTTGGACCCCTTACTTCTTCGAGATCCAGACTTCCCCTCTTGGCCCCAACATGAGGCTATGGATTTTTACCATAATAACCCTGTCTCAGATACCTCTGTTGGCACTACCTGGGAGGCTTTCCAAGCCACCCTCAGTGGGGCAATCATGGGTTTTGCCCACAAGCATCTCAAGAGGAGGGAACAGCAGCTTAAGTGGGAACAAAGAGGAAGCGGGGAACTACAGACCAGTCAGCCGCACTTCGGTAGTGGGGAAGATCATGGAAGCACTACTGAAGGAGAGATTGGTGGAACATCTGGTTGTCAATGGACTACAGGACCCAAGACAGCATGGTTTCACCAGGGGGAGGTCATGTCAGACCAACCTCGTTGAATTTTTTGACTGGGTGACTAGGGAGGTGGATCGGGAGGGCAGTGGACATGGCCTATCTGGACTTCAGCAAGGCCTTTGACACTGTGCCACATAGAAGACTATTACACAAACTGGGAATATGGGTGTGGGCAGGACAGTAGTGTGGTGGGTAGGTAACTGGCTGGGCAGCAGGACACAGAGGGTGGTGGTAAATGGCTGTCACTCCACAGAGGAAGAGTGACCAGTGGGGTACCACAGGGATCAGTGCTGGGACCGGTCCTATTCAATATCTTCATCAGTGACATTCGCAGGACCTAGAGGCAGAATTTCACTGTTCACTGATGACACAAAGCTCTGTAACAGAGTAGACACACCAGAGGGTGTAGACAGAATGAGAAGGGACCTGCAGAAACTTGAAGAATGGTCAGGGGTTTGGCAGTTTAAATTCAATGCAAAGAGGTGCAAGATAATGCATATGGGGCACAAAACCCTGGCACAATATATCAGTTGGGGTGAGGATATAGCATGCACCAAGCAGGAGCAGGATCTTGGGGTTATCATCTCTGATGACCTCAAGGTAGGAAACAGTGTGACAAGGCAGCAGGTAAAGCAAATAGGATGCTGGGATGCATAGGCAGGGGCATCACCAGCAGGAAAAGGAGGTCATAATTCCACTATACAAGACACTAGTGAGGCCCCACCTGGAGTACAGTGTACAGTTCTGGAGACCTTACCTACGTATGACATAGACAGGGTAGAAGATTCAGAGGAGGCAACAAAGATGGTACATGGATTGCATCACAAGTCCTATGAGGACAGGTTGAAGGAACTGAATATGTACTCCCTGGAGGAGAGCGGAGAGAGGGATATGATAGAGACATACAAGTATCTTACAGGGAGGAACAGGGTGCAGGAATACACTATTTTAAAAAAAAGATGTTCCAGGACTAGAGGGCATGGGATGAAGATGAAGGAGGACGATTCAGAGGAAACATGAGGAAGAATTTCTTCACAGAACGGGTGGTGGACAAGTGGAACACCCTGCTAGAGGAAGTGGTGGGGGCTGAAACAATCACAGGATTTAAGAATGCATGGGATAGACATAAAGGAATTCTGGAGGTCAAGGGTAAGGGGCAACAGACTTCTAGGAAAACATAAACTGAACTTACAAGCTCAAATGGGCAGACTGGGTGGGCCATAGGCCCTTATCTGCCGACACTGTCCATGTATCTATATAAGTCATTAGAGAAAAACAACTTTAGGATGCGGAGGAGTATTTCAAGGTCCTTTTGAACCCCTCAATCCAGTCAGAGTCAGGGTGCCAGATAGCCGCATTAAGGATGCAGGTGAATGAGAACCTCTCCAGGAATGCTGAAATCTATATCATTTGACTTAAACATAAGTACTGAGAAGGGGGAAAGGGGGCAAGGTCCTTGCATACCGATTAAAAAAACAGCCGGCAGACTGACATATAGCAGCCCTGGTGGATAAGGGGGGCATAACCCATACCTCGACTGAGGGGATTAATCAAAAAATGGCTGATCTTTACTCCTTGCCATATAAATCCTCTACACAGTCCAACCCCGAAGGCGTTCTCCCCTTCCTGAACTCCCTCCATCTTCCCAAAATCTCTGAGCAACAGGCTATGGTCCTGGATGCTCCAATTACGGTTGAGGAAGTAGCCTCTATGCTACTATCCATTAAGAAGGGGAAGGGCCCCAGAGGTGATGGGTTCTCCCTGGAGATATGGCAGCTTCTTCAACCCACCATTGCCCCTATTCTACAACAGGTGTTCACTGAGGCTCTGCAGGTTGGTACCCCCCCCCATTCAGGGAGGTGATAATTACCATCCTACCCAAGAAAGGAAAAGACCCTCTGAAAGCATCCAGTTACTGACCAATCTCTTTACTGAATGTGGACAGTAAAGTGTTGGCCAAATTATTAGCTAACAAACTTAACCCTCTCCTTCTCAAACTGATTCACTCTTCCCAGGTCAGGTTTGTCAAAGGTAATTTCAGTTCGGACCACATCAGGTCACTGGTGAACTTAATTTATAAGGCAAGTCACTCCCCACACTGACGGCGACAACAGCAATAGACTTCAAGAAGGTCTTTGACTCCCTGGAGTGGGACTTTGTCCAGCAGGTGTTGAACACCACTGGACTGGGGGAGGCTTTCAGGTCCTGGATCAGGGCTATTTATGCCTCCTCTTCTGCAAAAGTACTCACTAACTCTATGTTGTCCTTCCCCTTTCCCTTAGGCAGGGGCACACTTCATGGCTGCCCCCATCTCTGTTTATTTTTGTTCTGGTGGTAGAACTTCTTGCTGCAGCTATCAGGCAGAATACACGAATTCAAGGGGTTTCACTGGGGGATGAGACATATCCTATCCTCATGTATGCAGACTACCTTCTGCTTCCCCTGACTGACATGGTCACAGCTCTTCCACCTATTCTGAGTACTCTCTCAGACTTTGCCACCTTCTCAGGGCTTCAGCTCAATCAGTTTAAGACCAAGGTCCTTCCCCTCAACATTAACTGTTCCCCAGCTATGGCCACACAACATGGTCTTCAATGGTCACCCAAGGGAATTACATATCTTGGAATCAGTATCACCTCTGATCTCACCAGACTCTGGGAGATGAATCTGAAACCATTATTTGCATCCGTTTGCACTGAGGTAGATAGATGGAGGGCTCTTCATCTTACTTTGGCAGGTAAAATCTCTGCAATTAAAATGGTTACTGACCCCAAGATCATGAATTTCCTATCTCATATTCCCCCTGAAACTTCCGAGAATTTGGTATACCAAGCTTGACATTTTGTTGGGGGCCTTTATATGGGAAGGGAAGAGGCCTAGGTACAGTAGGAACAAGCTGATGGTGCACTGGACAGAGGGTGGGTGGTTTCTCCTACGGTTTGAGGGTTATAAATGGGCCTTCCAGGCTGCCCAGATGCTAAAGTGGTTTGCAGGCTCTGGGCTAGATGCTTCACAATGACTGGATATGGAAATAGTGGCTTGTGAGTTGTCCCATTTGACAATGTTGTTGTATAATTGCCCTCCTAGGGGTATCCAGACTCACCCAACAATAGGCCCCTCCCTGGATTACTGGAGCAAAGTACATAAAAAGCTTGGCACTAACCTGGCCCCCCTGTGCCTTAACTCAATGTGGGGTAATAGTGAGATCACCATCAATAAAAAAAAAGTTGCTTGGGCCACTTGGGCTGCCTTCGGTCTGACTTTCCTGCAGGATCTATAGACCCCTGGTTCCAACACTTTGGACTCCTTTGAGGGGCTGTGTGCCTCCCATGGGGTTCCCCCTAAAGACATCTGGCACTTCCTTCAAATCAGGAGTACAGTCACAAAGTATATCCATAAGCTCCTCTCAGGCATGCCTAGCTCCCTGGTGGAGAACTGGTTCCTCTTGGAGAAGGGTCAGACCAGTTGCATATATGAGGCCCTCAGGGCCACTCTTCCCTCCCAATCCTTGGACCCCAAATGTAAGTGGGAACAGGTACTGCTGTCCCAGATCATGACCCAGGAATGGAATTTCTGCCAGAGGACTGCCCACACAGCGTACCCTGATGCCAGAAGTCAGTTAATGCAGAACAAGATCCTGCACTCATGGTACAGGAAACCTGTGGTCCTAAAGAAGGCTAAGCTTACTCAGGACGCCCTTTGCTGGAGGTGCCAGGAGGACCAAGAGGACCCGATTCATATACTTTGGCACTGCAGATCTAGTCAGCCATTGTGAAAGGCGATATGCATGATAGGGTTGGAAATACTACAGAAACAGGTCCCTATGACCCCGGAGGTGCTGATAATAGGAATTCAATCCTCCATCCCCCATCAGCGCCCCACAAACCTAAACCTTCTGACAACCTTAAGTATGCAGGTAAAGAGGCTCCTACTGTGCAAGTGGAGAATGCAGGAGGTCCCTTCAGTCTCAGAGGTACTCAACTGCATTGTGCAGTACACAGACTGGTCCAGAATGTCACATATACTGTAGTGGCTGACACCCTTCCCAAGTATGTAAATATGTGGCAACCCTTTATTCTGTATATGAAACCTAGAAAGGGTATAGGCTGACACTGTCCTTTGTAGCTTCGATCTTTTGTATAATGTTCTTTGAGGCTGGTCCAGGGACCTAACCACAGGTTCCATAGTGTCCCAGGGGAAAGTACTAATGCAGGATTCACCAAGTTGTCTTTTGTGTGTATTCAGAATCCAGGAAGTCTAGATAGTATGCTTTGTGTGTATTCTTTTGGACTGTTTGTAGGTCCAGCCCCGAAGTTAGCCGGTCCTGGAACCCCTACAACTCCAAATGGGTCCATAATCCTGAGCTGTCACCAAGGGAGGCCCAGGTAAGTCCAGTTACATCCTTTTCTGTTGACAATAGCCACAGCCAGTTTGGTCTCTTTTGCAGTTTACTCCTCAGGGCAAATGTTGTAAGCCCATATGGGGAGACCTCGGATGGATTAGGTCCATGTAGGTGCTCCTTAAGTACTACAGTGGTTTTCAGTTGACATGATCATTACAGCTCTCTGTGCAGCTCGATAACTTTTCATGTATTGATTGAAATGCTCCTTTTCAATGTAATGTTTTTTTTAAAGTGAAAACAAAAAAAACTTTACCACAAAAAAAAAAATCTCACCCTGGGAGTGATGCTGTTGAAGTTCAGCCACTGGATTGGTTAGTTTCCCTATTGTGCCTTAGTCCCTGTCCTGCACTGGTATCTACAGTCACCAATCTGGGCTCCCTTTCAGCTGCCACTCTGCAGCTGCTATTCCTGAAATGCTGCTGAGCCAGTCTGTGCCCTTAAACTAAAGGAAAACAACAAAATATCAAGTCAGTTTTGTCAACACATAAAGCACCAGACAAAACAGAGGAGTTCCCGCCATGGACATGAGGGACTATGGTCTCTAAGGCATCAGGGATGGCACTGAGTGGGCCAGCCTCAAATGCAAACTGTGGGTCAAAACCCAAGTTTTGTGTGGGACTGTGTCAAATGCCTTGCTAAAGTCTAGGTAGGCCATGTCCACAGCCCCTTCCTGATCTACTACTTTGGTCACCCAGTCAAAGAAATCTATCAGATTAGTCTGGCATGACCTTCCCACTGTGAATTCATGTTGCCTAGGGTCCTGTGCCCCTCTGGCCTCTAGATACTCGACAATTCTTTCTTTTAGAAATGATGCGAATCACTTCTAAAGGAAAGAATTGTCATCACTCTAGAACTAGATAAACTGCTATAATTCTATCATGCCAGGCTATCCTAGTGATAATAGATCAGAAAGAATGTGAACTAAAACATTATTGATCCTATAATATAAAGTTAGCCAGCCTGGGAGTGGGTCCCAAGATGACAGCCTGGGTAAAGAATTGGCTGGAGAATAGGACACAGAGAGTAATAGTAAATGGAGTCCACTCAGAAGAAAGGAGGGTTACTAGCGGGGTACCGCAGGGTTCAGTATTAGGACCAGTCCTCTTTAATGTCTTTATAAGCGACATTGCAGAAGGACTGGAAGGAAAAGTATGTCTCTTTGCAGATGACACTAAGATCTGCAACAGAGTTGATGCACAGGGTGGGTGGAAAGGATGAGAAGGGACTTGGCAAGGTTAGAGGAATGGTCAAATGTATGGCAGCTTAGATTCAATGCTAAGAAGTGCAAGGTAATGCACCTGGGAAACAAAAACCCAGGGGAAGAGTACACAATGGGGGGTGAGATACTAACAACAACAAAAATGGAAAGGGACCTGGGGGTAGTCATATCAGATGACCTAAAGGTGGGCAAGCAATGTGAGAAGGCAGCAAGGAGGGCTGGGGGGATACTGGGATGCATAGGGAGAGGCATCACCAGTAGAAACAGAAGTTATTATCCTCTGTACTGACAGCTGGTGAGACCCCATTTGGAGTACTGTGTGCAGTTCTGGAGACCAGGTCTCCATAAAGAACATAGACAGGATGGAAGCTATCAGAGGAGGGCAACTAAAATGGTGCAGGGTCTGCACCGGAGGACATATGAAGAGAGACTTAAGGAGCTAATATGTATAGCCTCGAGGAAAGGAGGAGAGGGGACATGATAGAAACTTTCAAGTACCTCAAGGAATCAACAAAGTCCAAGAGGGTAGCATCTTTCAAAAAGAGGTGTGCAAGAACAAGAGGCACAATTTGAAGATGGGGGTGGCTCAGAGGTAATTTAAGGAAGTATTTTTTCACAGAGAGGGTTGTGGATGCATGGAATGGCCTTCCAGAGGAGGTTGTTGAGTCAAAATCAGTGGTGGAATTCAAGCATGCATGGGATAGTCATAAGGCAATTCTGGGGGGTGGGGGTAGGAAGAAGTAGGCTGCTGGTTAACTAGGATCTGCAGCTTATCCAGTAGGTAGGGAAATGAGCAGACTGGGTGGGCCAAGCGGTCCTTATCTGCTGTCAAATTCTATGTTTTTATGTTTCTATGTAAGTGTTATCCTTCACCTAGGGCTGACACCCCTCTGGTACCAGCTGCCATGGCCTCACCTCTCCCCAGTCTCAGGGCAAACCACTTGAAAAGATGTGATAAACCCTGTTAAAACCACTGTACAATCCTGCAAGACTACCATGCTGCCAATCATACAAGACTACCGTGCCACCATCATGCCTGCATGACTGTAACAACTTGTCTATCTAATCACACACTACTAACACTCCACTGGAGATGGCAAACAATTGGAAAACTCAATGGAAAAAACAATAAAGTTCCTTCGTGACCTCAAAGGTGATCCTCCACAGTGGGACAGTGAGTTTCCTGTCACACAGTTCCTTACCTCTGCTCTTTTGAGAGGAGGGATTGGAGAGTATCTGCTGGAGAGGTAGAGGTTGAAAGAAGGCAGTGCCTTCATTATACCAGCTTAAGTTAACAATGCTTCTTCCCACCAGCTGGTAATAGCTCAGGTCTCCTCAGAACCCTGCCTATTTGTGTTCTAGAATGTATTGTGGGAGCGCCACTTCTGTTTTTCCCAAACACCAAAGCAGTCTCTTAATAGCTTTTCAAAATTAGAATTTATTGTTGCCCTGATGTTGACATGTCTTCAGCATGCCAGAGAAAAAAACCTGAACACACAGAGACTGGGAACCCCAAGGGGACCATATATCTGTTCAAACAGGAGATTTAATCTGTTAGCAACAGCAGTTAAATGGCATGCAGCCAGAACAATAATCAACAAAGTTTGTGACATGTCATGACAATTGAAAGTTTGAAATACTTAGCACAAGCAGCTACTAAGTCCCCAGAGGAAGCCTAATGACAAAATGTCAGGAAAACAATAAATTCTAATTTTGAAAAGTTCATTTAGAGATGGCTTTCATCTTTTCAAAAAAAAGAGGTGGAGCTTTCCCAACACATTCTAGACAACTGAACTGAGCCAGCAGGGGGCAGCATATCAACTTTTATCGGTTTGGTGCAGTTACCTGCAGACCCTCAACTTTAACCCTGCATAGCTGCCTGATGCTGCCCTAGTGGGCATAAGCTACACCCTCCTATCTGCTCAGGTGTCATTTGGAGGTGTGCCCACAAACAAACCTTGACACAGGCTATTTGTTGCAGGCTCTTCCATTGTCTTATAGGGAACAACCTCCTTCCTTCACCTGAACAAACGAGACAAGCAACATGCTTGTAGGAAATGGTCACAGTCATGTATTTATTAAACATATAATTAGCATTTGAATTGGTAAACTGCTGATGTATAAATATAAATATATTTAAAAGACAAAGAACCTCTGTGCGCAAACACTGAGACAAGGGTTACCCCAAAGGGCATTTGGGTGGGAAGCCAAGTTTCAAGAAAATACAAAATCACACATGCCCATTAATATGGTGTGACACGCACAACAAGGTAAACACTTTTTGCTTAGTGTCTCCCACGGTTCCCTTATGTCTCTGCTAGTAAAATACTTCTCTGTAAATAATGTATATGCTGGTTGTTTTCAGGGGAAGTGTAGCACAGCAGGATACTAATATGCAAAGCCCAGAGAAAAGTGGCACTCACACCCTGGAGTTCATTCACATGAAAACTTTAGACCTCCATAAAATTCATTTTGTTTTATTATTTTCCATGCTTGCCCACAATTTTTGTAATCAGTAACCTTTCAGAACAATTATCTTCCTTCTTCAGACTGTGATTGGGCTGCTTTAAATATTCTATGGTATAACTTTCAAGGAATTATAGTCTCTGTTTCAAAATTCTGATTTTATTATACACAGTATGTCCCATAAATCATAATAGAAAACCTAGATATTCTAGATGCTTTAATCCCTGAGACAAACACATTAATCTGGTTCAAGGTCAGTTGGCATTCATTTGTATCCCCCTCTCCCGGGTCGTGCCTGAAAATAGGCAGGATTTGTCTAGTGCACTTACCTGGTCAACAAAAACTAAATAAATAAATTTAAACTAAATTTAAATCAAATTCACATAGGTAACACACCTGCTATAACCTCTAATATTCCATAAATCTGGTGGTGGTTCTCACTGTGTTTTCATTTCATTATCCTGTAAATAACAAACATGCTGAGCTTAGATTTTTGTCTGTAAATATACATTAGTTACACCCTGTTGATTATTAAAAGAAAAAAAATTCTGCTAAAAGAAAGAAATACTAAAATCTGGCATGGAAGGGGGGCAGCTTGTTCAAACAGTGACTCACTCATTGTGAGTTGTTTCCACAGTGACAGAGCCACCGAGGGTGATGTCACATTGTGACGAAATCACACTCCACAACAAGATCACCATTGGCCTGGACCCTTCTGGCCTTTTAGAGAGAAGGCATACAAGCACAGAGAGTGCTGGTGCACTTTGACAATGGTGGCTATTCTTTTAAACAAGCACTCAACTATGTTAAAATAATATTATTAAGTACCTGAAAAGCACATATCCCTGTATTGAGAAGGAAAAGCTTTTAAATAAGGTTAAGTAGATGTAAAATTAATACAAGATAATGAGGTGTAGAAAAAATGTGGAAACATCACCCAAACTTATAAGTGTTTCTTTCCATTAGCAGAAAACAGAAGCTTTAAAAACATTTAAAGGGGACAGAAAGCAACCCATAAGACTGTAGAAGGTTTGTACGAGGTAAATGAATAAGCTATAAATCTCATACAAATCATTGTAACCAATGTATATTTACAGACAAAAATCTAAGCTCAGCATGTTTGTTATTTACAGGGTAATTAAATTAAAACACTGCGAGAATTACCACCAGATTTATGGAATTTTAGAGGTTACAGCAAGTGTGTTCCCCCTGTGAATTTGATTTCAATTTAGTTTAAATCTGATGTGTTTGTCTCAGGGATTAAAGTACCTAGAATAAATGGGTTTTCTATTTTGATTTATCGGACTAATAAAATAAAATCAGAAGTTTGAAACAGAGACTATAATTCCTTGAAAGTTATGATACAGAATGTTTAAAGCAACCCAATCACAGTCTGAAGAAGGAACAGGATTGTTCTGAAATGTTACTGATTAAAAAAATAGGGGGAGCTTCATGGAAAATAATAAAACAAAGTGGATTTTATGAAGGTCTAAAGTGTTTATGTGAATGAGCTCTTGGGGTTGAGTGCCAATTTTCTCTTGACTTTGCACATTAGTATCCAGCTGTGGTACAATCCCCCCACTGTCCTGAAATCAACCAGCATATATATGACTTACAGAGAAGTATTTTACTAGCAGAGACATAAGGAAACTGTGTGATGCAATAAGTGAACAGTGTTTGCATTTGACCTTTCCGGAGTGGGATTACAGTGTCACCCAGAATAAGAGCTATTTTTAGAGATTCGATATATTGAAATATGACAGGAAAAAATTAGATAAAGCATTCTTTACCACAAAACATGGCAAACCTCTCTGAGTTGGGAGAGATGATTGATGTGAGATCAACTGCATTAAGTATAAATTAGGTAAAGGCAGATAGAATCATGTGCCTAAGAAAGAAAAAAAGATAGATTGGGAATGTTGATATCCCAAAAGCATCAGTAAATAAATAGGAATCTCTCAAAGAGCATGAAATTAGACTTGACTGGCATGCAGTAATCCTGTTAGAATATACAAAACAGAAAGCAATCCCCAGGGGACTAAGAGTCCTTGTAGAATCCCATCTAGGGTTTTCACCAGAAGATTTTTGGATGAAGTGGGATGGTATTCGGACCAAGTGTTCTTTCGACTTTATGTTATTACTTATTGAAACCCTGACTACAGAGCAGACTAAAGTACTAGATGAAATAATATCGCTTGAAATTCAAATCAAAGACATTATAGATATTTCTCAACTTAAAACACTAATGTAACAATTGATAAGTCCTTACAAGAATATGACAATCACATAAAGGGTATAAAATTACAGAAATTTCTAAGAGACATTATTGATTATAAGGAAGGAAAAATCTACTCCTGGAAAAAATCAGAATATCAAATAGTTATATTTGATTTAGAAGACACTAGCACTTCGTCACACACTTCCAATTCTGACAGCCAAGACAAAGATACACCAGGGGTAATAAACAGAGGCATTTCTACCCCAGACAGTATAGATACCCACAGTACTATAGGGGCTATCAAAGACCATACACCCCTTATAGAGAAAGATTCAACATGGGATACTACAACAGAGAATACTATGAACCATATAAGTCTGAAGGGACACAAAGAGAAAGATAATATGAAAGACACTGTGAGAGGGATTCTTTTTGCCAGGGAGACACACAGGAGCCAAGTACATCGGGCCAAAGAACAATAGAAAAGATACAGGAGGAGGAGACTAAGGAAAAACACACACAAGATATCAAATGAGCCAGAGTTAGTTATCTACAATTTGTCAAACAGAAATCTGAATGAGACAGAAGAAAAATTACTTAATAAGGGACTAACAAATAGTGTAGTTGCCATATTGGTCCTAGTAAGAACAGATACAGAAGCAAATGGTCTGATACCTTTTATTGGACCAACATAGATGTTACAACAAAATAACAAAGTGCTCTAGCTTTTGGACCAACCAAGTCCTTCTTCAGAAGCTTTATGACAGTTATTTAGAAAATCCCATAATATTAACACCCAGATAAAGCATAAAAAAACAGAAATAATTCTCATTGGTTTAACATATTCATTTGAAATGTAACAGAAGATTATGTTAGAGAAGCTAATTAACACCAGTATGCTTTTAGCTGAGAAGCCCCTTAAGGTCAAAGGTTATCAAGAAATAGCAACAATCACTTCTCACATAAATTTTTAAATGTCTCAGTATGTTTCAAGAAAACAGTCTACTGGTACAAAAACCTTAGGATACTATTCTCCCTAACTACATGTAAGATGAGGAGCTTATAACTTAATTTAATAAGGGACTGTCCTTTAGTATAACTGAAAATTGAATACTTTTGAACTTAAACTAGTTCTGGAAAAGTTCTACTGCAAAATAAGATCAAAACTTTTTTTGGCACAATTGAAGCCTCGGGGGAGGACCACAATAAACAAAGGGACATGTTCCTTCTGAAAAGAGCATTGGGCACTTGATCTACCTTTGATCTAATAAATGTCACACCTCCTAATATTATTGCATACATGGAAAGGATAAACAGAAAGATAGAAAATATAATGCAGGAAGGTGAGAAGAAGTGCTCTAACTACAACTTGACAAAACAGGAAAGGGAAGCTCTGGACAACTTGTGCCAAGACCCATCCATCATTATCAAACCAGCAGATAAGGGGGAGCAATAGTTATTCTAAACTATGACAATTATGAAAAAGACTGTCTAAGACAACTACATGATTGTGACACTTATGAAAAGGTAACATGAATACCATTTGGGACACTTAAAGAAACCATTTCAGAATTAATTGTAGAGGCTGAAGACAGAGACATCATTGAGGACTGGGTAGAACCAAAACTTAGAAATCAACATCCAAAAGTATCACTTTTTTAGTGCCTCCCTAAGATACACAAGGATGAACAGAATCCACCTTGGAGGCCCATAATTTCTGGGATTGATTCCATCACTGAGCTCTTATCAATCTACTGTAGACCACTAGTGTAAGACATTAGCTCCACAGATGTGGTCATATCGGAGTGACAGCAAACATTGCATACAGATATTGGAGGATTTAAATAAAAATGAAAACAACTTAGGAAAATGTTTACTTATGACTATGGACATTAGAAATCTGTACACTAGTATACCCCATGATGATGGTATAAGAGCTCTGGATTACTTTTTGAAACAGAGACCAGATAACAGCCCAGACATGGACTTAATTCTGAGACTTACAGAATCGGTGTTAAAAAATAATTATTTTGGTTTTGAGGGACAATATTGACTACAAGAAACTGGTACAGCCATGGGGGCAACACTGGCACGAATGTATGCCAATCTGTATATGGCCCTTTTTGAAAAAAGATGTAGTCAATCAGACAATAACACATATAAACAGAATATAGTACTACATATGCATTTTATTCACAATGTCTTGATAATTTGGAGGGGCACTGAACAGGAACTTCATGACTTCCATAATTATTTCAATACAGCCACTGACAATTAAATTTTCACTATGAAGTTCAATAAAACAAGCATCCCATTTTTGGACCCAAGATTAATGAAAGAAGGAAAAAGAATAATTACAGACCTGTATAGGAACAAAATGGATAGAACTATTTTGCTACATGTGAAAAGTTTCCACCCTTCAAGTTTAAAAACAGCATACCATATATCCAGATGCTAAGAATCAATAGACATATTGGAACTGAGTCTAGATACGTAAAAATTTAGTAGAGTTACAAACAAGGTTTGAACAGAAGGATTACAGACCAGAGACATTAGCAAGGGTGAAGACATGATGTAACACCAAACAAACAGATGAACTGTTATAAGATAAACAAAGGGACAAAACCATTTCATAAAAAATAACCATGTCCTCTCAGTCTTCTGAATTCTTCTGGAAAAGTAAGGGGATAATTGTACACAATTGGAATATCTCACAGTTTACTGAACAGGGTTCAAAAATATTCGGGCAAACAACTTGGGTGACGGTGAAAAGGATAACAACCATAAGGAATAAAATTGTTAAAACACAACACTGGATACCGCCACAACAACTAAAACTTGGCTACAGAGGGATGTATGTGAATTCTTTCTATGTGGTAACTGCATACATTGTAATAATGGAGTTAAATCCAAGTATTTAAAAAGCACTTGTAAGACAAGAAATATGAGATAAGGAGTCTAATCACATGTAACTCAGATTATGTAGTATACCGCATCATATGCCCCGTTCCTAATCTAACATAGGACAGACAGCTAGACCTTTGAAATTAAGAAATACAGAACATAAGAGCAGAATACGGAGACAAGATGAAAGATCACCTTTAGCACAAGACTTCATAGAATTTCACCATCAAATATCTACATTAAAATTGCTGGGACTGGAAAGGGTTATGGAACCCAAAAGAGGTGGGAATAGAGAATCTATCCTGTTGAGAAGGGAAGCTTGGTGGATCTTTATGTTGAGAACACATAAGAAAAGATATGGACTTAATGAAAATTTCATTTGGACTACTTTTGATTGATTTAGCTGGGATATTAGAAATTAGAACTTCAGTTAAGTAGCATGAGATTTTTATATTCTTTGTCTATTAAGATATTTAATCCCATTATTCACCTATAGGTGAGAATCAAATTACTTTTGATATGAGAAAGAAATATTCTAGAATTCAACACATGCAGTTATTCACTTGTTAGGTTACTACTAAGAGGGAGAAAATGAATGAATTCCAGGGCATAAGAGAAAAAATAAGAATAGAGATTAAACATTTAATAAATTAATAAATGACTAATAGCAGCGATGCTTGACCTCCCACCCTTTAACATTGATGGTAGGTATCTATCAAGACAAAAATAATGTGATACTAATGTCCTAATGAAGATGTTACATTTTGGCTATAATAATTACATAATGAAGTATAAGGCCCACTTTATATCATAACACTATACTTTTTGAATATTTATCTGATAAGGGACTTTGGAATTTTTGTATAATGTTTTATCCACCATATCTCCCACACAGGCCGTGTTCCCTCTGTTCATGACCAGTCTTGGTCCCCATAAACCATTTCTTGTAGACTAATACCTCCCCTTGTCCCCCCCACCACCACCATGTATCTGCTGTGGTTTTGATTATAGATGGTCTTTACCCATTAAGATTAATAATCCATGTCATATGGTAAAAAGAGTGCCAAAACATATGTTGATTATTAAAAGAAGAAATATCTGATAAAAGAAAGAAATACATAAAATCTGACATGGAAGGTGGACTGCTCATTCAAACAGTGACAAATTGTTCATGAGCTGTTTCCACAGTGACCGGGCTGCAAAAGAGTGATGTCACTTTGGACGAAATCAAGCTTCCCAGCGAGTTCATCATTGGCCTGACCCCTTATGGCCTTTTAGAGAGAAGGCATACAAGCATAGAGAGTGCTAGCGTCCTTTAACAATGGTGGCAGTTTTTGAAACGAGTGCTCGGCTGTGTTAAAATATTATAATTAAGTACTCTAAAAGTACATATCCCTGCATTGAGAAGGAAAAGCTCTTAAATAAGGTAAAGTGGCTATAAAATTAATACAAGGTAATGACATGGGTAGAAAAAATGTGGAAACACCACCCAAACTAATAAATGTTTCTTTCCATTGCCAGAAAATGGGAGCTTTAAAAAATTTTGAAGGGGACAGACAGCAACCCATAAGATTGTAGAAGGTTTGTGCAAAGTAAATGTACAAGCTATCAGTCTCATAAAAGTGTTTGTAACTAATGTGTATTTACAGACAAAAATCTAAGCTCAGCATGTTTGTTATTTGCAGGGTAATGAAATTGAAACACAGTGAGAACCACCTCCAGATTTATAGAATTTTAGAGGTTATAGCAGGTGTGTTTCCCCTGTGAATTTGGTATCCCATGAGAAGGGTGACCACTATTGAGCACTTACAAAAAGGATGACTCAATAGCGATGCCTCTTCTCAGGGCTAGTGGACAGGAGGGGCAAATGTGGACATAGTAACAATCTGTCTCCATATGTATACATGCGCAGGGGGCGAGCATGCCGTGCTATGGGCAGAAGGGGAGGGAGGGTTTCTGAGGTGTAGCATGATGGTGGCTTGCTGAGCTGGCCACGTGGTGTGGTGTGGTGAGTTTATGGCAGGCTATGGTTGGAAGGGTGCCGGGTTGGTGCTGGCACATCAGGATTTTTGCATCAGTCCAAGGATTTTAATTTTTTATTTTTTAACCCTCACATGCACCCTCTGGAGTTGAGACTCTTTTAGTAGGGGGTGCGGAGGTGAGCAACCCCGCGAAGGTGTGGGTGCTGCCCCCTCATAAACAAAAAAATTCAAGTTCCCGGCACCCTTTTGCCATGCGCCAGGAGTGTACATCAGCAAAATGGATTTGCGCCAATGTACATTCTCCCTAACAGCGATTGCCTTTCCACAACAGCCATTATCATATAGACCCAGACATTTGATTTAAATTTAGTTTAAATTTGATGTGTTTGTCTCAGGAATCAATTTAGTACCTAGAATAACTAGGTTTCCTATTTTAATTTTTTAGTACATATATAATAAAATCAAAAGTCTGAAACAGAGAATATAATTCCTTGAAAGCTATGATATAGAATATTTAAAGCAGCCCAATCACAGTCTAAAGAAGGAACAAGATTTTTCTAAAATGTTACTGATTAAAAAATGTTGGAGGAGCATGGGAAATAATAAAATGAAGTGGATTTTATGAAGGTCTAAAGTGTTTACGTGAATGAACTCTTGGGGTTGAGTAGCACTTTTCTCTTTATTGTGTACGCACAGCAAGGTAGTCACAGCTGATTATTTGTTAGTTATTTCAGTCAATATTTATAGGCCCTCCACTCCCCTTTGGAGGGGGCCAACATAATAGGTACAACCTCACAAGGGACTCTGGCCTCTAAAGAGCTTAGTGGGCCAGTCTCTAATGTGACATCTCCTGCCGGAGGGTGTCTCCAACAGTGGGTAGAAGTATGAGAGTTATCCTTCACCTATGACTGACACTCCCCCGGTATCAGCTACCAAGGCATCACTGCTTCCCAGCCTCGTGGCAAACCACCTGAAAAGATGCAGTAAACTCTCTTAATCCCTCTATACAATACTGTGAGACTACCATGCGACCACATGATTAGAATCCTGATACCACTCGTTTGCCAGATGAGCCATGATGCTCATCACCCACCAAGCACATTATAACATACTGTAGCTTCCTCCATAACACATCGTAGGTCTGCTAAATGTCTATCACTACTTAATCTGCTAAATGTACCCCATCTTGCATACCACTGTGGAACTTTTGATAAACTCCTGTCATGCAGCAACACATATCCACCAATGGTATCCCCAACAAGCCTGATGGCCATGTTTGTCAATCCATCTGCTGTCATGCCACCTCAATCAAAGATGCCTTAACAGCCATCCTTTTCTCACAAATGGTTGAGACTCCAACCAGTATTCACTATAAAACTGGGATCAGCACACTGCTTGACTGGGTTCTGTCCAATTGGTCTGCCCGCATCCACAACACTACTGTTCTCCCTGATTGCCTGAGTGACCACTCTCTGGTCATATGTATCTGGTTCATCAACTATTGTAAACCACCCACCAGAAAAATTACAAACCGAGTCTTATTAAAAGGGCACCAGGAGCTGTTAAAAATGTCCCTCAAGAACACAGATTGGACAGCACTCTATAATGCCAATAATGTGGACACAGCCCTGGACCACTTCATAAAAACATTCAACGCTATCTGTGACAAGCATGCCCCGATAAAACCCAGAAAGATAAGGGGGCACAGTAACCCCTGGATCACCTCTGACCTCCTAGAGCAACTACAAGCCAGAGATTACTTACAGCAGATAGTAAGGGCACACAGTACCACCGCTAACATATAGAGGAATAAAAAAGATCAGAATGAGTGCACTAAGGCCGTCTGACTCACCAAAAGCAAATACTAGAAAGAAGCCCTCTCCAGCACTTGGAATGATAGCAAGTCATTCTAGGATAACCTCAATGACATAACAGGCAAGGACACCAAAGCTGCAACAGCCATGCTCTTGATCGACAGCGTACCACTCTTGGACCACATGCACATTGCCAATCCACTTAACATCATGTTCATGAACCTAAGCTGTGTGCTACCAGCAGACTACTTCAACCCCCCACTGCCGACTGATCCTAATACAGCCAAACAACCATCACTTAACTGCCCGCTCTTCTACTTTAAAGATCTCTCAAGCCAAAGCTAAAAAGTACCTTGAGAAGGCACTGGGGAAATCTAAACATAGAGAGGACACTCTGGAACTAGAAAATGTCAAACTGGCCCTGGCTGAAGTCCTAGGCCCACTCACCAAACTAATCAACCTCTCCCTCTGTCTCTCACAGTTGCCCCAGAGATGGAAATCAGCCACATTAACTCCAATGCACAAAAGTGGCTACAGGACCTTAGAAAATGGGCTAAAAAATTTCCGGGCTCTGATTGGCTGATAGCCCTGGCAAGGTGGGCATCTATCAGACAACAGAACCCAGGCATTAAAAGTGTCAGTCCCCACAGACCTCATCACCAATATCAAGCTGCCACTGGAATTTTGAGTTTAGAATGCCCACCATTTTTTTCTTTACCTTACTGAGAGCTGAGACCTGACTCAAGTCCCGATCTATCCTACTGATCTGATTTCTTGCTCAGTATAAAATAGGAAGTAAAAAAAAAAAGGGGCTGATTGCCAACCTAGACCCGACTGATTACCATAAGTTTTTTTCCCCCGATGCACTCTGGCTCGACAACTGCTCACTGAAAGCATCCACTAACATGCTTCTCTGTTTTTATTGTGTGGGGAAAAAAAAAGTCCTGAAACTGCCAGTTTTGTATCATGGTAAGCTGTCATACCACTACCATGCCTGCTATCTCTTGTGACCACACTCAGCCATGCTGGCCACTGATCATACCATTCATTTAATATCAAATGTGTTAGTTTTGCCACTCTACAAAAAAAATCTCTCTCTCGCAACCAAGCTGTTACAGACATTTCTGATTAAAGAGAAAAGAAAAGCACAAGAAAACTGTCAATGTCTATCGAGGGCCCCCCCCACACTGTAACACTCTATCATCCTTTTCCCAAAGAAACCGACAGGATCGAGTTACACTCTCTGACTTAAAAAAATCACAGAACAGATTTTCTTTTCTTTTTTTTCCACTTCACCTTGACACCATGGTTTGGCAGTTTATCACCCTCATTCACTGAAGCAGTTTAAATTTGGGCGGTGAAAAGAAGTGCCCCGGTTACCTTTCCTTCAGAAGTATGCTTGCTTTAGTGACTGATTTAAATGCCGACACGTATATTTCTATAGCGGCTGCCCGCTTGATGCCTTCCAATGCCTGCCATCATGGATTCAGGGTTTTTCTGTGACTCTGACTGCCATTTGTTTCTGTCAAACTTGTCCTCGCTACCAGCTTGCTCAGTCCCACTGTTTTTTTCTGGGTGTACTCAAGTGACAAGAAGCTGGAGTTTAAAAAAAAAGCTGACATCCAGATATCATGATTGCCTGACCATGATTCAACACACGGGGGTTGTGGGTGGGGTGGGTGGCAGTCTGATGCCAACATACAAAAACAAAAGATCATAGCTTGTTATGTCTTTGTCTGTGGCGGGGGGGGCAGTCAACAGTCATATGTGTGTGTGTGGTGTTTATAACTATGACAACCTGCTCCAAGTCAGAACACTAATACAGGCGGAGGAACTATTTTATTATAAAACTTACTGTAAACTAAGTCTTTATTATAATTTTTTTAATTAAACAAATATTTTTTAGAGTGCCCATTTTCTAAGCTCCATAATACCCTCCAGGGTGTACGGTATTGGGCTACACCAGAACTTCCAGGGCTATAAGGCCCTCCGCCTGCAGTGTTGGGCCTCATTATACCCCTGGGCAGTCCGGTATAGCCCTATACCACCCACCTTGTCTGGTATTATTGCTTATCTACAAAACAACTACAGGTATATCTCCATTCTCCCCCTATCTCAAGGCCCTTGAGTGGATAGTGGCCAGACCACTCAGTCGAACACCTGAACCAATATCAACTTCTCTGTCCTGAGCAACATGGCTTCTGAGCAGCTCACAGTACTATCACAGCCTTGCTCAAATTCACCAGACACATTCACCATTCAATTGATCAAGGTCTCCTGGCTGGGGCAACTTTCATCAACCTAGCAAAAACATTTGATATGGTGCATCACAAGCTCCTGCTGGACCAACTGTCAGCTACGGGACTCTCCTCAGAATCAGTATACTGGTTCAGCAGCTATCTTCACAATCACTCACAAAAGGTTAAAATAGGGGAGATCACCTCAGATAACAGACCAGTCCACTCAAGGGTCCCACAAGGATCAAGTCTGGGACCTCAACTGTTCAGTTTATTCCTAAACAAACTGCCATCCACATGCCTGGGCCGAATGCTCCTATACACAAATGATGCAGTCATATTCAACAGCCACTCTAATCCCCAACACATGACGGTGGATCTCCAAAAGGGGTTCTCAGCCACTGAAAAATGGTTTATGGATCACAGACTAGTCATTAACTGAAAAAAAACTAAGACTATGAAGTTCACCAGCACACAGAGCAAACATAAGGCCTCCCCCTTGCAATCAAGAATGCAAATGGGGACCCACTGGGACACGTCCAGAAGTTCCAGTACCTGATCATCACACTCAACTCTACACTTTCGTATGCCCAGCACATCGACAACACAGCAAGGGTGATTAATACAATAAGAGGGATCCTATACAGGCATAGACACTGCCTAACACATGAGGCATTGAACCTGGCCATCAACAGCTTGATAGTCTCCCTCATCGACTAGCCAGCAATCTATGGGTCAGAGATAGATCCAGCCATAAGCTGCAGCATTACTGCACTAAACAAAATGGGACAACTGCTTACAGGTGCAGAAAGACTAATGCACACCTGTGAGCTGTACACCTGGGCAGGTTGGCTACAACTGAAGGGCTGAATGAACTACCACACCTGCCTCATCCCCAAGAAATGCTCCCTCCACCAACTACCCCCAGGGATCCAGAACCTCCTAACTCCATGCTCAAGCACCTGACCCACAAGGAACTCTTGCACTCAGACCTACAAAGTTCCCAGATGCCGCACAGCCCTGGCACAATGTGCCTTTTACTATCGTGCTCTAATATGGACCAATGCCTTATCTCCTGACATCATCAATACCACATTTGTTGGATTGTTCAAATGCAGACTCCGGCAGCACCTAGTAAAATCTAGTAAATGTGACTGCTACCATTAGCACCTTCCTGGAGCATCAACCAACTACCTGCACTTACCTCCTGATAACTCATTGGGTTGAGGGACCCGAATCCCAGCACTTTAGGTTACACCTATCCCCCCAATCATGACATCACTCCCACTTCTCTACCCCCTCAGATGCTCCCAACTGCTTTACTCCTTCCACCCATATTTGCAACCCCTCCTTCTTCTCACCTCTGAGATCTTTCAAGCAGGGTGTTAACCTCTGATGCCAGCTAGCTGCTATACTGTCTAAGCTGTTTAATGCTGTTGTACCCTGTAACTTATCTGTGCCATATGTAACCCTGTCATCTGTATTGTATTGTCTATGTAACTGATGTGGAACCTATAAATGAACATCTGCTCACTGGTGTAATCAAAGACCTCAATAAATATATAAATAAAAATTAAAAATTTGCACCTGGATTCTGAGCTTGGTGTCAACACTGCCTTTGTAACACGTGTAACCATATGATTTACACCCTCGGTCATTGCTGATGCCAAACTACAAAGTTCTTTCTTATCATCTGTTGCAGTTCACCTGACTTCACTAGTGCCCAATCGTTTCCTCCCAGGTGGACAACCAGTGCATCTGAGAGGCCATAGCATTTTGCTTCAGCTATGTTCCATGGTAGCAAATTCCCCCACTTCATCCCTTTCAGCCCCTCCAATGAACTCATACCTGCCAAGGGGACATGAAGAGATTACCACCCCCCATGAGAAATGCTGTGCTTTTGCCACCACTCAGTGCATAAAAAATTGTCCAAAGACAATTAAGGAAAAGCACTCCTGACCCCCGAGGGTGCCACTGTCCCAACAGGAGCAGAGAAAGCAAACAAAACAGTAGAAATGTAGAAAGGTTATGGCAGAAGGAGACAAAAGGACAGTGCAACACAATGTCCTCTAACTTTTTAAACAAAATGTGCTGGCACAGAAGACACATAGTAATGACTGGCCAGTTGCACTTATGCATTGCCATGGCTACGTGGCTTCCTCAAGGAGATATAACTGGACAAAGAGACACTGTGATTACATACCCCATGTAATTAAATTACAGGTATGAATGCAATTGCAGATCATAGTGTCATCCTGTTGTGTCAGTACATTAACATAATTGCAACAGTACAACATATGGTGAATAAATGGTGAATTTAAAAAAAAAGCTTTGCTGTATTCTCATCATAATTTAAACCCAATTCATAATCAATACATATGTAATATTTTTAACACATTCCCAATAATTTAATCATAGTTTTGATTTCACATCTGTCTATAATTAACTTCCCCAGTAATAGGGTAAACTGCAAAGGGACCAGCAATTATCCCATGCCTTTTCAAGAAAAAAATCTTTTGATTCCCCTTAGTTTTGAATCATGAAGGGGTGGGTGGGGGGATTGCTCATGGCTTGCAGAAATGTACAAATGCATTTAAACAGTGTGGTCCCTGTGATGTATATAACTATAGATTTTAGCAGAAATTTTTAATCAATGCTGACTTAAAAACAGTAAAAATGTAACCAGTAACCATTAATACATTTCTTCATGAGTTCAAGTATTCTACTATGGGGACTCATCATAGTACTGCTTTAATATCTGTCTATAATTAACTTCCCAATAATGTGGGTAAATTGCAAAGGGACCAGCAATTAACCCATGCCATTACCAGAAAAAAATCTTTCAATTCCTCTTAGATTTGGTTACACATAGTCCCTTTCAAATACAGTCAGAGAAAGTGCAATAAAGTAGCTGTTTTAAATAGCTTTAAATTTTAAATAAATGCAGACAAAGTAATTTGTGAGTTTGTGGCTACTGGAGATCAATTTCAACACACATTGAATGGTAAAAAGTATATTTTTGATGAATAGTTATATGTCGCAAGGACCACATGCTTTAAATTGCATTATAAGTCTAATTATTATTCATGAGCTTAACTAGCTCATTATTTGGTTACTGTGCTGGTCTAAAATCTCAGAGAAATGCAAAGCACAGCAGCCACACAGCTATTCTCGTGCAAAAGGTGCTGTCACAGAAAGCCTTACAGAGCCACATTTGAACAAAAAAAACTTGTAGTAAAAAATGTAGCAGTTATAAAAACATGATACCTCCACAAAAACAAATCTGCATGAAAAGAGATCATGTGGCAACCTTCAGTCAACAAACAGCACAGTGTCACTGCATGGCACCAACTAGAAATAAAACAAGTGAAAAAACAAACAAACAACTGAGACAAAAAAAGAAAATCCCAAAAGTTCATTACTGTGATTAGACCTATAATTGCAATAATGACCTTAGATCCATCCATTTCCTGTCAGTTAATGACCAGCTGGAAGGAGCTGGCCCTTGGCTGTGCCTCGGGCCACCCTTCCCATCCAGCTGGTCCTTAATCTCCAGGAAATGACCAGCTCTTCATTCATTATTACTTATTTGTACAGTTCTGAAAGACATAAGCAATTTTCCTCCCACCTTTATGTTTTGAAAGTAAGGGGAATTGCAAGATTTTCTTGAAGTGGCTTTGAGATAATTGCTGGTACCTTTGCAATTTACCCCTATTATTGGGGAAGTTAATTATAGACACACATGAAAGCAGAACTATGATGCAATTATTTGACAAATGTCAAAACTATTAAATATCTATTGGTTATGAACTGGGTTTAAATTGTGATGAGACTACAGCATAGTTTTTTTTAAATTCATTATTTATTTACCATATGTTGTAACTTTGTAATTATGTTAATATATTGGAATAATGGAATGACACTATGATTTTCAATTGCATTGGAACATGTCATTTAATACTGTAGATGGAGAATTTAATCACAGTGTCTCTTTGTTCAGATACACTTTCCCGAGGAAGCCACATAGCCATGGTGATACATAGGGGCAACTGACCAGTCATTACTACGTGTTGTTTGCCCCAATAAATGTTGTTTAAAACATTAGAGGACATTGTATTATGCTGGTTTGCTTGCTTTCTCAAGACAAACAAAATGGCCACACATTCAAGCTCTTCTCCCAGGAGTCATGATTTGTCAAAAACAGAAACAGAGAGGTTACAGCATTTGTGGTCACATGTAACTACAAAAAGCTTAGGACTTCGACCATCCAAGGGACTGGGGAAGTGAAGGCAACCATGGTCACATCACTATGAAAAGCTTCGAACTTTCACCTTCCCAGAGACTGGATCTGTACATCTATCCAGCCCTCTGGGGAGGGGCTGAGTTGGATAGCAGAGAGTGGGCACCTTCCAGGGGAGACCGGAAGGCCTCACTCCCCAGTGACAGAGAAGGAGAATGAGGAGAAGTTACCAAGACAAAAGTGGAAGGGGGAGAGATGGGAAGAGGAGGGGCAGGACACAAGTGGATTGTAGTACCCTTGAATGCAAGGAGCTTAGCAAACAAGGTGGCAGAGTTCCAGGCAATGATGGCAGAGAGGGAGGTAGATATTGCCACCATCTCAGAGACCTGGACTACCCAATACCACGACTGGGATCTCACAATACAGGGATACAAGGTGTTCCCAGGGCCTGGGAGGAAGAGGGGAGGGCTGGCAATTTATGTCAGAGAAGGGATACTGTGTACCAGGGAGGAAGGAGAAGAGGGGAGGAGAGAAGCCAGATGGATATTGCTCCAAAGCCCTAAAGGGAAGAAACTCAGGATGGGGGTGGTGTACAGGCCACCCTCACAGGATGAGGAGGTGGATAGGGAGCTGGCGGAGCAAATCAGAAAGGTCAGTGGCAAAGGGAATACAGTTATAGTGGGAGACTTCAATATACCTGGGGTTGACTGGAGACAGTAACTACAGTACACCCCAAGGAACAGGTGCTGCTGGAGGTTATCCAAGACAGTTCAAGGGGTGATGGATCTTACTAGGGAGGGGAACATACTGGACATGGTGCTAACAAATGGAGACCAAGTCCAGGATGTGGTAGTACAGGACCCTCTAGCAGGAAGTGACCACTGCTCAGTGTGGTTCCTCCTCAACACAGGGAGGGAGTCTGCTTATTCTAGGACAAGCATGTTGGAATTCAGAAAGGCAGATTTTGCCAGAATGGGCAACATCCTAGAGGGGTATTTAGCTGAAATTAACACAGGGACGGATGCTGAACAGAAGTGGGCAATCATTAGGAAGGGGCTAAATGAAGCCATAAACACATGTGCCAAATCTCAGAATAAGCAGTCCAGATAAAAAAAAAACTAGCTGACTAAGCAAGGAGGTAGAGGGGAAGGTGAGGGAAAAAAGATTGGCCTTCATTAAGTTCAAAAAATCTGGGCACGTGGAAGATAGAGAAGTGTTCTCAAAGGCATCTAGGGAGGTGATCAGGTCAGTCAGGGCAGCCAAGGCAGCAAAGGAGCTGAAGTTGGCTCAGGGGATCAGAGAGGAGGAAAATGGGCTCTTTAAATACATAAGGGAGAAAAGGAGTTGTAGGGATAACTTTGTTAGAATCAAGAAAGAGGGAGGATGGCAGAATAAGGGGAAGATCAGGCAGAAGCACTCAATGAGTATTTCCACTCGATGTTTACAAAAAAAAGGGAGTGCCCGATACCACAGGTGAAAGGGGGCAAAGGTGGAGGGGGGCAGAGATAACAGATGGGGTCATCCAAGAGGATCAAGTTCTAAAGGGCCTTAAAGGCTTGCAGGTGGACAAGGCACCAAGACCAGATGGTGTACACCCAAGGGTCCTGAAGGAACTGGCAGAGTTGTTGACAGGCACTCTGACAGACCTGTTCAACACCTCCTTGGAGATGTGGAATGTACCCAGGGACAGGAGGATTGCTCACGTGATGCTCCTACACAAGAGTGGACCCAAAGACCAACCAGGTAACTACAGACAGGTGAGCTTGACTTCCATAGCGGGGAAGTTGATGGAAACCATTCTGAAGGAGAGGTTGATAACCTTTCTTGATAGCAATGGCCTTCAGGATGAGAGACAGCATGGGTTTGTCACGGGAAGATCTTGCCAAACTTCTTCCCCAGTAATAGGGGTAAACTGCAAAGGGACCAGCAATTATCGACTTCTTCGTCTGGGTCACTAGGGCAGTTGACGAAGGCCACACTGTGGATGTCCTGTATCTGGACTTCAGCAAGGCTTTTGACTCTGTGCTGCACAGGAGGTCAATGAGCAAGCTGAGGGATGTGGGAGCAGGGGAAAAACTGGTAGGGTGGGTTGAGAGCTGGCTGCAGGGCAGACAACAGAAGGTAGTTGTAAAGGGGGAGACATCCAAGCCACAGCCAGTAATGAGTAGAGTACCATATTGTTCAGTGCAGGACCCCATTTTATTCCATGTCTTCACTGGTGAAATTGCAGAGGGGGTCAAGAGTAAGATCTGCCTGTTCTTTGACAACACTAAGATTTGTACAAAAGCAGACAATGGGGAAGGGAGGCAGGCACTCAGAGAGGATCTAGCTAAACTTGAACATTGGTCTAGGGAGTGGCAGTTGGGGTTTAACGCTAAGAAGTGCAAGGTCATGTACCTTGGAGCCAGAAATCCCAAGAACAGCTATTGACTGGGGGGGGGGGAGTATAAGTAATGGCTTCAGAGGAGGAAAGGGACTTTGGGGGTAATAGTCACAGGGGACACGAACGTATCTGCACAGTGTAGGAGAGCTTCAGCAAGGGCAAATAGGATACTGGGGTGTATTGCCAGAGGGATCACCTCCCGAAAGGGAGAGGTCATCCCGCCATTGTATAGATAACTGGTGAGGCCACACTTGGAGTACTGTATACAGTACTGGTGCCCATACCTCAAAAAGGATGTGGGATTACTGGAGGGGGTGTAGCTTAGGGCTACAAAAATGATCATGGACTAGGGGAGTTTCCATACAAGAAAAGGTTGAAAGAGCTCAACATGTGCTCACTGCAAGACAGAAGGGTAAGAGGGGACATGATAGAGACATTTAAGTACTTGAAAGGCATAAACAAAGTCAGGGAGGAAGGATTGTTCCACTTAAAGGGGGGAGGGTCACTAAGGGGCACAGTCTGAATTTGGAAGGGGGAAAGTTTAGGAGGGAGATGAGGAGGCAGTGCTTCACAGAAAGAGATTGGTGTCAGGTTGGAACACACTGCCAGAGGAGTTAATCGCTCAAAGGACAGTGGATAGCTTTAAGTGGGGAAGGGACAGAGTCAAGGGTAGGGTTAGTACAGACAAAAGCACAAAGGTGGGAAAGACTGAAAAAGAGGCTGAAGAGAGAGGTTTGGGTGGTGGTGGGGCAGTGGTAGTGATTTGAAACTAAGAGTGGCAGAATCGGGCAAACTTGATAGGCCTGTGGACCTTTTTCTGCCAACAATTTCACATGTTCGTATGCTCTACCGTATGTCTCCTTCATGTTGACAGGTGGTGGATGGACCACTTTTAACCCCTCCACCCTGTGATCCATGAAGGTTGTAAGGCTCCTTCTAGGAGGTTCACAGTTACATTCCCTGCTTCTAAGTTCCAGCTAGCCTCAGACATTGATTAGGTGCTTGGGTTTTATCTGTCCTCAATTATTACCTAATGGGCTCTTTCACCAAAAGCATTGTATGGTACCAGCAGCATTTTAGCATATAATGATGTGTTCCTTGGCCCTGTAGTTCCTGTCTCTGACCACACTGCCTGTTCTGTGGTGCCAGTTAGGTTGCAAGTCCACTGAAATATTAAGACAATTGTTACAGTTATTTCTGAAAATATTGCTCTCACTAGTTACATTTTGATAAGGTGATGTAGCTTCTTAAGATTGTAACTGCCATTATAAAAACACTTTACACTGCAGTCTTCGAAAATATTTTCACACAGATGTGCAAAAAGAATTGTCCCTGGCAGTTCTGTCAATATGGTGTTACACATCTGAGAACAGGGCCAGAAGTATGTAGCAGCGGATTTATAATATATTCTAGCTGCAGGTTCACATCATACTCACGAATAAACACTGATTTGGGAGTCAGCTTCTGCTACTGCAATGCCAAGTGCTCATTCTTCATGTGCAGATGGCTCACACATACACTGCATACTCTTGCTTACACTTTTCAATTGTGGCATGTAACAGTGAGTATTCTGGGATTCATCAATCAAGGCTGTAGTAGACTTACACAAAAAATCAATCTTGTCCATTTCATGCCAAATGAAGGAAGGGTACAAGTACACAGAATGCATTATTTACAAGATAGATATCTTCTTAAGAAGGAGCTTCAGTAAGGCCCAACAAGTGAAACATACTACTGTTAATACTTTTATACAGTTAATACTTCTCAAAAACGTTGAATTCATCAACTAAAAATAAGGTAGAGTGGGGGCACCTCAATGTAATAGTCAAGTTTAAACATTGATTCCACTTTGTAATATCCTGCGCTCCCTTTTAAGATGATGTTGCCTCTGTATAGATCACTGGTAAGACCCCACTGAAAGTATTGTGTCCAGTTCAAGAGACCATATCTCAGGAAGGACATAGACAGAGTGGAGGCAGTCCAGAGGAGGGCAACTAAAAGGGTGCAGGGTCTGCATCAAATGCCCTATGAGTAGAGACTAAAGGACCTCAATATTTACATCCTGCAACAGAGGAGGTAGAGGGGAGATATGATAGAGACCTTTAAATACCTCATGGGGTAAATAAGGTACAGGACAGGAGTATTTTTCAGAAGAAAAGGTGCTCAAGGAGAAGGAAACACGACATGAAACTGGAAAAGGGTAGATTCTGGAGAGATGTCAGGAAATACTCTTTCGCTGAAAGAGTGGCAGATTCCTGGAACAGCCTTCCAGCCAAGGTGGTGGGGACAAAAACAGTGCTGAGGCACAAGAATGCATAGGATTAGCACAAAGGAAGCATAGTAGAAAGGAAGGAGGGAGGGAAGGAGAGATGGAGAAAGAGCTGTAGATCGGGAATGGTTTGATGTAATAGTGTTGGTAGGGAGAAATTGTCATACTGGATGGGCCAAATGGTCCTTATCTGCCATCAAACTTTATGTTTTTAAGTAACTGCAAGCTGAAAAGGGGACAAGTTCATTAAAGCCCATGAGGCAACAGATACTGCAGTTAACAGTGTACAATCATGTTTAATTAATAAATTAAAATGATTCGGAATTCATGTAACTCAGTGGAACCATCTTAACCTCAAATCCCTCAAGATCCTGTCCTATGGAGAACCCAGAAGCAGGGGTTTTACCAATCCCCAAGGAAGACAGGGCCTGTCCAGGAGCACTTCTCCACTCCTAAGCCAGCTCTCTGTGTCTCCCACTGAAAAATGAGAAAAGCATCAGCAAATGTGTTACTTATAGCAAGCATATGTACTGCTTCACCAGTGTGTTCTGGTCCAGACAATGCAACACAAAAGTTCTCATCCCTTCCCCCACAGGGCCTGTGTTTTCTAACCAACCAAAGCTATTGTAAGCTCCCCTCCCTCCATATATATATATATATATATATATATATATATATATATTGGCATATAAGAGAACCTGGATCAGTAGTGACCTTGGATTATCATAACGTGTTGCTTATCATGCTTAATGAAGTCTACCCGGCACTGTGGTGGACCATGGGTAAGAATCTTCTATTTAATTTCAGCACTGCACCTGGATGAATACACATGCTCAATGTAGCTTTGCCCTTTAAATGCAGTGCATTAATTCTGCTTTGCTGTGGTATTGAATAATAAATAACTATTACCTATTTTACTCTTAAGTGCCTGCTTATTTTGTAAGTGTCGATCCCAAAAACACAAGTTTTTTTAAATTAATGTTGCAGTTCCATATGGTTTTGTCTTACTTGGAAAAGTTTATTTTTTTATTGTTTTCCCAGTCTGAATTGCAGAACTTTCTGTTCAATACTCCTAGAATTTCATAGAGTTTGACATGTTATCCCAGACATGGTGTGAGAAAGATAACACAGTTGTAATACACTATCCAAAAGTTTCTCAATTGGAGCAAAATCTGTGAGTAAGAAATAAACACAATGTATGGAGCCAAACCACTGTGAGAGGCACCCTGATTTAATTTATGCTAGCCCAAAAACCAAATCCTGATACCAGTTTTACAACATTTGACATATTCTTCACAGTCATTTGCTTTGGGGTTGAGAATCAATAAGTGATAAAACTGTGCCTGTGCCTCACCATGCCAGTAGTACCATTTTTATCTTCCATTAATAAAACTAAACTAAGTCCCCCTTCCCTAAGGCAGGAGACATCAATGATGGATGCTGGCCAGCTCCATATTTCCAGGCCCAGAGAATGAGCCCTGGGCATCTAAATAATTTGTTTTCTTGTATGTAAATCCTTTCCTGAACACTTCCACAGAACAGTTCCAGAAAAACAATATTCTCAGTTCAGTAGGACATTTCTGATGCACTTTTGTGAGATTTCTTAAGCTTAAGGTTCTGCTACTGCTGCTGCGTCCTACCTGTAAAAACAAAGTACTCTCCAGCCTGCACCCCAGCCTCCAGCCAAACCATTTATTTAAGTAAGCAAATAAAGCTAATTAAATTAAACTTTTCTAAAATTAAATGTGAATATGTTTGCAACTGGAAAGCAGATTGATTCTTCTCAGTGCATATATTCTGTCTAAAACTTAAAAAGGTGGAGAAGTGGATTACAGTCCACATGAAGAGGTCCTGAACCCCTAGATCAAACAATTATCCATAAAGTTCCACCCAGCAGAGGGAGCAGACCATTAGCTGAGCTTGGGGCAGTCAGGCTTATTGTGCTAATCACTCCCTTTTGTTATTAAAAAGGTCTTAGCCAATCTGCCCAGCTTAAACTACATTTGCATCTGAACTGCAGTAACAGTCAATGAATCTTTCCCAGTTCTACTCAGAGCTCTCTGTGCTGGCCCAGTCCTTCAAGTGTGAGTGCCCAGATGGAGGTAAAACTGTAAGCCATAAAGCAAATGAATGAACTCTTCCCATTTCTAATCTAGTGGCAAAACCCCTAGCAATGGACTGCTTACTGAGTTACTGCTAGGCTTTAAAATAAGAACAGAAAGCTCGAATGGTTTTAATTATGCTCTGCTGTTTTTCCTGCTCTTGAAAAACCAAAAACACAAGAAGTCCCTTTTAATTAAAGTAATTTTTAACACTAATGTTCCTTCAGGAAGTCTCCTGTTTTCCCACTGCAGTTGTTACCCATGGTAGTAGACTGCATACTGCAAAGTTTCTTTTTTTGTTGGCAAGTTGTTTCTTATTGTGAAAACTTGCCATATAGATGTTTGCTGTGCATACAAATAATACTTTTGTTTAAAGAATGAAGAAACAACTAATACACAGAAAAACTAAAAATGGTAAATTCCATGATATGAGTGCAATGGTTTCAGCAACTATAAATGCAAGTTCTAAATAGAAGCATAGAAACGTAGACAATGATGGAAGAAAAGGGCCAGAGGTCCATCCAGTCTGCTCAAGTTCCCTGTAATCTCTGGAACCTTCCCTGGTACCTCCAGGGTACTAACCCTCCACATTCTCTCCCCAGTCTCATCCTGGGTCCTGTTGGCCCTGGCAACCACTATCCATTCTATCCCAGGACTTCTTGAATCTCCTATCTATGTTTATTGTTTGCACTTACCACCCTTACTGACAGATTGTTCCAAGTTTCCACCACCCTTTCCATAAAGATGTACTTTCTCTTCTGAACCTTCCTCCTGTTAATTTCCATTCATGTCCATTTGTGACCATGAGTTGGTATTCAGGCTAAATAATTCCCTGCAGTTCACTTTAATTCCTTTAAGAAACTTGGTGGTCTCTATCATATCTCTCCTATCCTTTCTGGTTACAAGTGAGTACTTATTTAGTACCTTGAGGTGCTCCTCATAGGATCTACCCTACTGGCCCTGAATCATTTTTGTTTCTCTTTGCTGCACTGTCTCCAACCTGTCTTTGTCCTTTATGAGGTATGGACTCCAGAACTGGGTGAAGTACTGCAGGAGAGACCTCACCAGGGATCTGTAAAGGGCAAGTACTACCTCATTTCTTCTGCTATCAATACCCCCTTCAGATACATCCCATCATCCTGTTAGCCTTGTTATAGGCCTTGTTGCGCTGGCACATTGTGTAAGGGAGTTACTGATAATAACTCCCAGATCCTGTTCCTCATCTGTAATGTTATGCTTCTACCCACCCATCCAGTACTCAATCGTGGGGTTCTTTTTCCTAAGGTGTATTACCTTACACTTTATGGCATTGAATTTTAACTGCCAGACCTTTGACCACCCCTCGAGCATTTGTTGGTCCCTCCATGTATCCCTTATTCCCTCTTCATTAGCCACCATCCCACATAGTTTGGTGTCATCTGTGAAGAGATACAATCTGCCCTGGATTGCTTAACCAATGTCACTAATGAACATATTGAAGAGGACTGGACTCAGGACAGATCCCTATGAAACCCCATTCATAACCTCCCTCTCCTTTTATTTAACCCCATTGACCACCACTCTCAGCTGCTTGATTTCTAGCCAATTACTCAACTAGTTCACTATGGTTTTAGCCACAGCCAGGTCTTTCATCTTCTTGAGCAATCTTTTGTGCAGTACCAAATGAAAAGCCTTGCTGAAGTCAAAATACAACAGATCCACAGAATTGCTCTTGTCTACTTCCTTTGTCTCCCAGTCAACGAAAACTATCAGGTTAGTCTGGAAAGACCAACCTTCCATGAAACTGTGCTGTTTACTGTCCTGTAGTTCATTGCTCTCCAGGTAGTCTATTAGGTCCTCTTTGATTCTATCAGCTTCCCACAATAGAGGTCAGTCCGACAGGCATGTAGTTCCATGGTTCTGGTTATCACCCTTTTTAAAAAGGAACAACGTCTGCCATCTTTCAGTCATAGAAACTTTCCCAGACCTTAGTGAACTGTTGAACAGCCCAGCCAGTGGTTCAGTCACCTCCACTGCTAATTCCCTAAGTATCCTTAGGTGCAACACATCTGGTCCCAGGGCCTTATAGTACAGTTGCTTAAAAACTTACCATAATAGTAGATCTTTGAGAGTATCTCTTGCAGCAGGTCATAACACATGGATATCACCTGCAGGCATCACATAATCTGGATGACTTCTCAGCAATTGACCCAGGGACCCAGTGGCAGATTCAGAATTTTACAATTTGGGGTGCTGTGGTGGTGTGCGTACTTGATATGCAACTTTTTAACATTGTTTTAATCTTTTATATTATATTTTTCATTACATTTTTGATTGAAATTATAAATGTAATCTATTGTTTTGATTGTAGATTTTCTTACAATCAATATATTAGACTTCTTCAGCAAAGTGAAATGCAGCAGTAGCAAGCAAGTAAGTTATAATGTGGGGTGCACCTGCACCCTTTAAAACCCCCTAGATCCGCTACTGCAGGGGCCTCCCCTTCCTGTCACCTGATGTGATCTTGCGCATATATAAAGGGGAGGTCCCTGATACTCCTCAGTTCTTTTCATCTTAACTACCGATATAAGATGTGACTCATAGGTCTGTGATGGGAACTGAGGAGAGGAACAAAAAGGCAACAACTCAAGGCTTCCATGAGCGGCTGGAGCAAGGTACCCTTCTGAAGCAGGAGCAAGTTGGAAGGTGGGCGAGGCAGCACAGCTTGCTGCAAAAGATACTCTCCAAGATCAACTGTTGTGGTAAGTTCTTACACAGCTGTACAATCTTCTTCACACCAATCTCTTGCAGCAGGCCACAACACATGGGAAGAATCCCAAGCAGTTATAATGCCCATGGGTGGAGGAAGTGAACTGCATCAGATTTGGACAGGAGGCCATTGAGGATGACCCATCCAAAAGTGGCACACTTTTTGGAAGCAATGTCTAGAATGTAATGTTTTGTGAATGTATGTACAGTAGATTAGGTGGCGGCCTCACAAATGTCTGAAGCTGATTCATCTCGAAAACACACCGTTGAGGTAGCCATGCCTCTAGTGGAGTGGGGCTTTACAGACCCTGTGAGAGGTTTATCATATTTGTTATAATGAAATGCAGTTGGCCAACCATATGGACAGACACTGCTTTGAAACCCAATTGCTCAGTCATCCTGGGGAGAAAGAAACAAGAAGTTGTCCAGTTCTTTTTAACTGTTCAGTGCGGAGAAGATAAAGTCTCAATGTTCTTTGTACATTGAGAGTATGAAGCAGGGCTTCCCCTGGATTCTTAGGTTCTGTAAAATATGCTGCCAACTGAATGGACTGATTTAGAGTAAATTCAGAAACCACTTTTGGGAGAAAGTAGGGGTTAGTACATAGGGACACCTGATCCATATGAAACTGTAAGTAAAGTGGATTGCACATAAGTGCCTATAACTCTGAGATATGTCTACCCGACGTAATCACCACCAAAACAATTGTTTTCCATGACAGAAATTGGAGTTCTCATGTATCAGCAGGCTCAAAAGAACTTTCAGTCAGTTTTTCAAGCACAAAATTCCAATCCCACACCGGGACCAGGTCCCGAATAAGGGGATGCAAATTTTGGATACCTTTCAAGAAGGTTCTGATCAGAGGCAATTGGGACAATAGTTTGTTGTCCACAGGTAAATGAAAAGCAGAAATAGCTGCTAGGTATACTTTTATCAAGGAATATTTTAGGCCGCTGTAGGACAGAGAGAGCAGGTAGTCTAGGATGCTGTGTGGGGAACACTCATAGGGGTCTAGTTCCTGGGAATAGGCCCAAATGGAGAAACATGTCCATTTCATAGAGTAGGATGACCTAGTATAGGGCTTCTGTGCTACCCTCAGGATCTCTGCTAGCCCTGGGGACACCCAATAGTGAGAGAGGACTACATCCTCAGGAGCCAGGTGTGCAGATGCAGGGAGTGAAGGTCCCAGTACAGCAGGGAGCCATTCTCCAGTGATAGGAGGACAGGACAAAGAGGCAGAGGAAGGGGATCCTGATCTGGGACTTGCAACAGCAAAGGGAACCAGATTTGCCTTAGCCAGTAGGGGGCTATAAGAATAATAGACGCACTGTCTTTAACCAGTTTTAGGAGTACTCTCTGTAGGAGAAGAAAGGGTGGATAAGTGTAAAGAAATGTTCCTGTCCATGAACAAGATAAGACATCCAGCCATAAAGTTCCAGGACATCTCTAGAGAGCAATAGAGAGGCAGTTTTGCATTTTGCTGAGAGGTAAACAGGTCTAACTCTGAGCGACCCCATTGTAGGAAGATGACTTCTAAGACATTGGAGTGGAGTTCCCATTTGTGGGCCAGAGCAGTGGTTCTGCTCAGGGCATCCACTAGGGTATTCGATACCACTGGAATGTGGACCGCCAGAAGGTAAATGCCCTTCTGGATCACCCAGTACCACAACCTCATGGATTCTTGGCAGAGAGGGTATGAATGGGTACCACCTTGTTTGTTCAGGTAGTGAACTACTGCTGAACCGTATGATTGCACTTGAAGGCAACTCTGAGGGAGTAAGGTCTTGAACGCCTGCAAGGCATACAAAACAGCTCTCATTTCCAGGATGCTCATGTGAAGACGAGCTTCTAGCTTCATCCAAGAGCCCTGGGACTGAACTCAATGAAGATGGGCACCCCAGCCTATCAAGGAGGCATCCATCATTAGAACGAGGTCTGGGACCAGGGGATGGAGTGACATGCCCCTTAGTAGATTGTCTATGAACTTCCATCATTTTAAGGTGCAAAGTGCCAGGGAAGACAAAAGGACTGAAGCATCAAAGTAGTCCCACTTCTGATCCCATTGGACCCTGATAGTCCACTGAAGAACCTTCATGTTGAGTCTGGCATGAGGGACAAAGGAGATGGTAGCCTCCAAATGACCCAGAAGAAGACAGTAGTCCCTTGCTGAGAGATACAGACAAGTCTGTAGCTGCATGATAAGGGCTAGAATGGTGTCCGCCCAAACCTTGGGAAGAAACGCCGTGCCCTGAAAGGTGCTAGCACTTCTGCTATATACTGGAGAGTTTGTGATGGGTTCATCATAGACTTTGTGTAGTTGACCATAATGCCCACTGTGGAGAACATCTCTAGGGTACAGGTCAGGGTGTATTCCAGCATGGGGTGTGTGGACACCTTAGGGAGTCAGTCATCCAGGTATGAAAAGACGTACCGACCTTCCTGGTGAAGGGCCCCTGCCATCAACACCAGGCATTTCATAAATACCCTGGGAGCCAAAGAAAGGCTTTAGGGGAGGGATCAAAACTGAAAATGATGGCCCTGAAACTGGAATCTTAAGAACTGCCTGTGGGCAGGGTGCATCAGGAAATGAAGGTATGCATCTTTCATGTCCAGGGAACACAGCAAGTCCCCCATATCCAACAGGGGGAGCAGGGTGGAGAGAGTGACCATCCTGAACTTCTGGTACCTTATGTAGAGGTTGAGACCTCTGAGATCTAGAATGGGACGTAAACCCCCCTCCCGTCCATTTGGGAACCAGAAAAAATTGGGAGTACAGTAATATTCCAAGCCTCTTTGATGGTCAGAAACTGGTTCTATGGCATGTTTCTGTAACAGAGCATCTGTTTCTGCCTGCAGTATCAGAGCATGGTACAGAGGGTAGTGTGAGACCCAAGAAGGCAAGGAAGGAGGAGGACTGGTCAAGTTCAGCATATGACCATACTGAATCAATTGAAGGATCCAGAGGTCTGACGTGATCCCTTACCAACCTGCAAGGTGCAGGGAGAACCTTCCCCTGATGGCTGAGGAGGGGGTATCTGCCTCCATGGCCAGAGACAGGCCTTCAGGCCAAAGATGATATATTGGAATGTTTTGGGGCATTTCTTGGGCCTGGTAGGGCTAACTGAGTCTTACATTTGTTAGCAGACTGCCTCTGAGAATTAGGTCTACCTTTGAAGGAGCGGCCCTGAAAGGATCCCCTGTATGCAGGATTTGCCTGAGGGTGATAGAGGGTCTAAACAGACTGAAGGGTATGACCCGAGTCTTGCAGGTTTCACAGAATGTCTTGGGCCTGAGGCCCAAAAGATTTGTCCCCTTCAAAGGGAGCATTAAGGATGGACTTTTGTACATTCTGCGAGAATCCTGAAACCCACAACCATGCATGGCATCTGAAGCATACACCCACAGTAGAGGCTGTAGCTGAAGAATCAGTGGCATCATAGGCAACCCTGAACAGGTGGCAGCAGATGGCCGCAGCAGTGGAAAGCTTTGCATTGAGGTCCTCCTCAGACTGGCCCGGTGGAAGGTACTGGACCGATTCTTGGGTAGCCTTAAGAATCTCATATAATTCAGAATATGAAGGGACATAGTAGCTGAAGCATACCCATGATATCCAGTTTCTTGGATTCTTTATCTGGGGGTTGAGCACCCATATGTTGTGGTCTAGCGGATCTATTGTGAGCCGCATTTTTAACTACGGAATCCACCTGTGGAGACATAGAAAGATAAAGGTAGTCCACAGGAGCCCTATAAAGTCTGTCCACCTTGCTGGGATTGGAAGGAATCTGGAATGGTTGTTACCAGACGGCCAATATGGTCTCCCCAAAAGCATCCACAAGGGGAAGAGTGACTAGTGTGGTGCTTTCTGGAATACCAAGGTACTGGGCCAACTTTTTTCTGGAGGCATCCTGTTCCATAGTTTGGAATCCAAAAGTGTTTTGCAGATGTACCATAATATCTGAAAAGGAAGGGTCATCTGGAGGAGAACTGGGGAGTTCCTGTGGAGCATCCCCTTAAAGGGAAGACACCTCTGAGGAGAACCATATCATTCCTGTGCTGTGCAAACTGCACTGGCTGCTGGTGCGATGGAGGATCACCTTCAAGATCGCATTGCTGACCTATAAGACCCTACACAGACAGGGACTGGGTTACTTGCAAGACCTCCTTCAGCCTTACTCCCCCCCCCACCCACATTGCTCCACCAACGAGGGATTACTAGAGGTTCCCAGGGTCGATCTTGAAACATCAGGTGCTAGGGCTTTTTCTTTTGTAGCCCCAACCCTGTGGAACTCTCTGCCTCATCGGATTAGAGAGTGCCTGTCTGCTGAGACCTTTAAGTCCTCATTAAAAAACTTACTTGTTTGATTTAGCTTTTGGGGACAATATTTAGTTTTTTATTGCTGCCTTTTTATCTTATTTTAGACTGTATATGTGGATTTATATTGTATTGTATATGCACTTTGGTTTTTAGAATAGCGCATTATAAATAAAATTTGATTTGATTTGACACGTGGGATCTATAATCCTGCCTGATCCATCTCTTCCTCCTCCTCCTCTTCCAGGTCTGCCATATCTAGAGATGCAGAGAATTTTTAAATTCTGCCAGTGAAGTGAGTGTGAAGTAGGCACTTCGTGTTGGCACACTGCAAAGCGGAGTGACCACTGTGAAAGACTCACTTTGCCTTGTAATTATTACTTCACATTGTCATTCCACCTTAAACGCGAAGTAAGGCAGAGTGTCAAGTCTAGCAGGACCCCCCACACACACATCACATGGTTTACAGTACTGTAAGTCACATGCTTTAGCCAGGCAGGAAGGAAGTAACTCATTCTAGGAGATACTTTCACTTTCTCCTGTGCAGAGGAAGACAGAGAGGAGGCAGACAGTGCAGTTAGAGGAAGAGAGAGAGAGAGAGAGAGATATCTGGTAGGCAGTTTCAAAAGCTTTTTTAAAAGCTACATCTGTTCTAATTTTATTGTAGACCATTTGCTACTTAATTTGATCTGTGAATTTCTTTTTTTCTTAGTTTTATTAGTTGTTGTTTGTGTGTGTCTGACTGTGTGTGTGTGTGTGTGCCTGTGTTGTGTGTGTCTTTTGTGTGACTGTGTTTGTTGGTCAGACAGAGGGAGGGCAGTCGAGATGGAGCAGGGAATGTCTGGGGCGGGGGCAGTTCCTTCACATGGCCAGGGAGGAGTTCGCACACGTGGGGACATGGCCGGTTCATGATTGACTAGAGCCAAATCTTGAGCCCCCCCCAAAGCAGGAGGAGTCATGTGGGGACCGGTGGCCAGAGCACCCACATGAGCAATTACCACTTTGTGCAGTGGCAGACTGCTATAGAACGGGTCAGGCCTGCACCTGCTGGCCCTTCTGTGGCAGAGGGGGTGGCTGTGCATGTCCTTAAGAGGAGGAGGAGGGCCATGGCAGCACCTGCTGCTGCTGCTCCACCAGCATCACCCCCCCACCACCACCAGCCACAGCACATCTGGACCCCAGAGAACTGCCAATAAGTCAGGCCAACACTGCAGTTCTCAGGAGTGCTGTGGATGCCTCAAATGAGAGGGTAAGTGCTGTCAAGCAGTAGTTGGAGTGGATAGAGGGCTATCAATTGCAGATAATGGCCATGCTCCATCTGCTGCTGGACCACCACAGGATTCTGCAGTACTTTTTTTTCTTCCCCATGTGCCCCCTACTACCATCTCTGTGTCATAAAATTGTATTCCCCCACCACCCCCTGTATCTTATAGTTATGCACTTTTTTCTTGTCTTCTATTCTGTATGCATTACAGTTTGTATCCTGGCCCCCTTCCTTCCTACTTTTAAGTGTGTGTGTGCATGTGCTGTTTTGGTTTTCCTTGTTTTAAGTTAAAATGGGTTGTCCATGCCATCATTATTTAAACTTAAAGGAGTATTCCACCCAAAATTTGAAACAGCATATGTTATGCAGAGCATTTTGATTTGCGTGTAAAGTTCATCCCCTAGTGTGTCCTTTCCTCTGTCTGCTATTAGGAGTTTTTACTAAATTAGCCTTCAAGCTTTATGGTAGTTTTAGCATTCCTGTGGATCTTCATGTTAAATCAGTTTATTGCCTTTATCGCTCCAACAATGCACCATGTGCCATGTGACAGTGATGTAGCACAGCCCATTGATTTAACAAACTCACAGTTCACAACAGCAGAGCTGTGTAACTGACTAGCAGTTTTTGTACAGAAACCCCACTCACCTAACTGTGAGGTATATGCTAAAGTGTAACAGTTGCCACTTGGTCCCACTGCATAACAACAGTTACACAGCTCTGCTGTTGTGCATATGGTACATTTATGGGCTATGCAACATCACTGTCAGATGACACAGGGTGCATTATTGGAGCGATAAAGGCAATAAACGTATTTGACATGAAGAAGATCCACAGGGGTCATAAAACTACCATAAAGGTAGCATGCGAATTTAGTAAGAACTCCTAATAGCAGACAGAGGGAAGGACGCATTAGGACTTTACATACAAATCAAAAGTGCTCTGCATAAGATATGTTTTTTTTTCAAATTTTGTGTTGACTACTCCTTTAACAAAACCAGAAAGCCATAACTCCACATGAATAGATGCCACTAAAATATTTTCACTGCTACTGAAACTGTATTTATGACAAAACAAGGCATGCAGTAATGAGACTTGTGTTTTGGTGGTTAGGCCTTCAGTGGTGTGCCTCCTAATAAAGGCTCCTAATGAAGTGGTCATTTGTGTGTGCCATGTTTTGCCATCAATAAAGTTGCAGTAGCATTGAACATTTTTTGTGGCATGTATTCATATGGAATGGTGGTTTTGTGTGTTTGCTTTGCGCTTTTGGAGCAGGTATTGTGTACCATCCACATAGTGCAGTGTGCTTCTTATTGCCCTGTTGTATTCCAAGTTAAGAATGTTTGCCCTGACAACTGGCCGGTTAGCTCAGTTGGTTAGAGCGTGGTGCTAATAACGCCAAGGTCGTGGGTTCGATCCCCACACGGGCCAATCTTTGGGTAGAAGATTTGGTTTGCTGGCCAAGGCACCTAGCTTCACCTGAGCTCTTTCCTTCTAAGACTGCTTGAAAGGCAGAGTAGAGAAACTTACCAGAGCAAGGGAGAAGGATTAAGACTTAGTTTGGCTAAGCAGATTTACTGTGTGGTGGTGTTTTTATTTTTTACTCACAGGGATTGCTACTGTTTGTTGCTAACATTTCATTGCTTTATTTTTTCTCTGATTCAAATTGTTGTTGCTGGTATACCTTCTTCTGCATTATTACAAGGTGTGCCTACAGGTGTGTGCTAACAGATTACTGCTGTAATCTTCTGATTCAAATTGTCTTTTGCAAGGTATATCTTCTGTTACTGCTTTATTTTTCTCTGGAGCAAAGTGTTTCTTACAGGGTATATCTTCTCTGAAATTATTACAGGTGGTGCTTTACAGGTTTTACAGTTTTATCTAACATTAGGATAAGCTTTCAGGGTTACTGCATTTGTTGTTGACTGATTGTTTCTGCTCTTACCTCCTTGTTCTTTCATTCGTGGTTCTTCTTTTTAGGCAGGGGAAGGGCCCAGCCACCCACCCCCATCCCCAACCACCCCACGCTACACTCCTTTTATAGGGTACCACAGTTGTGACATTTCCTGTGGCAGAGCAGAAAGGGGCGGATCAGTGGGGCCTCCACAAGGTGATCTCATTTACAGGGCACTAGTAATTTAACTTGTTATAACAAGTTAAACAAAGCACAATTAAACCATTACTTGCATTTTTTTTCCTTCTAATTACTCTGACTAGGTTACAAACCCAGCAACTTATTTGGAATGGATTTCATTAACTGCAGGTACTGTGGAACAATTTTCAGAAGGACATTCTTACAGGATTTAGGACACTGTCCTACATGCTGGGCCTTTGGAGATCTTAGGTCTCAGCTCCAGGCAGCATGGGCAGAGATTGCAAGCCTCAAATTTCATATTGAAGAGGAAATACATTATAAGAACCACCCGCCATTTCCCCAGCATCCAACAGAAGAACCTCAACCGCAGAGGGTAGTTGGTCCAGGAGGTTGGCAGGTGGTTAGGAGGAACAAATCAGGTGCCCCATCACTCTCTGCTCTCCAACACATTACCTCCAAAAACCATATAAACACTACAAACAGGTATCTGCCTCTATCTCTGAAATCAAATAAAGAGGCAGAAGACACTGCAGAGCAGGACACTGCGGCACAGGAGCTAGCACAACAATACTCACCCAAATCAGGAACCAAAACTAAACAAGCACAAAGGAAATCCAAAAAACTTCTGATCATAGGAGACTCCATGATTCGGGGAGTTGATACCCATCTCCAGCCAGGGGTGATGGTCAGATGTCTCCCAGGTACATCAGCATGGAGAGACACTGACCGCATTGCTAAAATTGTACACAAAGCAGGAGAAAACATTGATGTTCTAGTACACATAGGGACTAATGATCTCGCCAGCCGGTCAGTTGTGGAGACCAAGGAACACCTGACTAGGCTAGGTGACAAACTATCATCTATTTCGTCCGGCATCTCCTTCTCTGAGATCCTGCCAGTCTGGGAGAAGGGAGCAGATGGACGGAAGGTCAGAGAAGGGGAGATAGGGGAGCTAAACACGTGGCTCAAGGACTGGTGCCAGGAAAAAGGACACAGATTTGTAGGGAACTGGCAACAGTTCTGGGAGCGAAAGTTCTTTAAATTTGATGGACTGCATCTGACTAAAGAGGGAGTCAGTGCATTGGGGCAAGTTTGACGTCTTTGCAGAATATTTAAACTAGCAAATGGGGAGAGGTGCAGCACCCCATACGCTGAATGGGAAGAACACCCTCCCCTCAGCTAGTGGTCAAACTGAATTCAGCGTGTTTGCCATTCATTTGCATCACCAGGTAAGAAAAAGGTTTGTCTCCCCATACGATGCACAGGGTAATGCCAAACCTCACCCAACAACTAACACACCAAAACCTGGCCAATGGAAAATCATGTACACAAATGCTCACAGCCTGGAAATAAGATCCCAGACCTGCAGGCAATAATGTCAGAGGCTAAACTGGACATAGTAGCAATTAGTGAGACGTGGTTTACCAGTAACCACACTTGGGAGACTTCAGTACCTGGCTATGTATTGTTCAGAAGAGACCGAGGTGCAAAAAGGGGAGGAGTGGCCCTGATGTTAATGAAAATATCAAAGCTACAGAAATTCAGAATACACATAAGGAGCCAGAAGAACTGTGGGTCACCCTGAAACAGGAAATGGGACAGCTCATAGAACTGGGGTTGTCTACAGGCCCCCAGACCAGAGGGAGGACATAGACACATTACTGTTAGAAGATATACAAAACATGACAGCTAAAGGGAGGTTCTGATAATGGGAGACTTCAACATGCCAGATACAGATTGGTCAATACCAGCAGAACATCTGCCAGAACTAGACTCATAGTGGATTCCCTGCAGGGGAGGGTCTCAAACAACTGGTACAGCAACCCACAAGAGACAGGGCTATCCTAGATCTAGTACTGACTAACAAAGAAGGGATCACAGATCTCCAGGTAGAAGGTCACCTGGGGCCTGTGACCATCACATGGTATGGTTCAATTTGGCTACTACATCTAAATCATCCCATTCCAAGGCAAAATATGGGACTTCAGAGGAGCTGACTTTGATAAGATGGCCAACAGAGTTAAGCTAGCCCTGGCAAAAGAAACACAGGTGAGGAGGTACAGGCAAAGTGGGCAAGCATTAAGGATACAATACTTGAAGCAACATCCCATTGTGTTAGACAGAAAAGGAAGTGCAAAAGAAGAAGGAAACCACTTTGTTCTCAAATACAGTAGCAGAAAAGGTCAGAGCCAAAAGGCTGGCCTTCAGAAAATATAAGGAACACAGCGGATGAAGATAGGGGCATACCAAACTGCCCTAAGGGAAGCAGGTAAGGCAGTAAGGCAGGCAAAGTCCCAAACTGAGGAAACACTAGTACGAACAGTGTAAAGAAGGTGACAAGACTTCTATAGATACATTAGTGAAAGGAGAAAGTCCAGAGGGGTATTGCTAAGCTTAATGGAGAAAAGGGAGCATGTGAGGAGGAGGACCCTGTAAAGGCATCTATCCTAAATAGATACTTTTGCTCAGTATTTACTGAAGAGAAGGTAGGGCAGGGCCCACAGCTCAGCATCATGGACACAGGGGAGGGAGGTGAGCACTACTCCTTCACAAAAGAAAGGGTCCCACAAGAGCTTGCTAAGCTCAGGGTGGATAAGGCAATGGGACCTGATGGCATACATCCCAGGGTACTTAAGGAGCTAAAGGAGGAACTAGCAGAGCCATTAGCAGAATTGTTTAGTGAGTCTCTGAGCACAGGAGAGGTCCCAGAAGACTGGAGAAGGGCTCATGTGATCCCACTCCACAAGAGTGGTAGCAGGGAGGAGGCGGAGAACTACAGACCGGTCAGTCTTACCTCAGTAGTGGGCAAGATTATGGAAGCACTCCTTAAGGAAAGGATAGTGCAACACCTGGAATCCATAGGCACAGGATCCAAGACAGCATGGGTTTACAAAGGAAGGTCCTGTCAAACTAATCTCATAGATTTCTTTGACTGGGTAACCAGAGTGGTGGACCAAGGGGAGCAGTTGATGTCGCCTACCTTGACTTCAGCAAAGCTTTTGACACTGTTCCACATAGAAGATTGATAAATGTTTAGGTAGGCTGGGTGGGTCAGAAGTTGGTCAACTGGGTGGCAAACTGGTTGACTGGCAGAAAACAGAGAGTGGTGGTAAATGGTATACAGTCAGAAAGATGCAAGTCACAAGTGGGTACCTCAGGGATCAGTCCTGGGGCCAGTCCTATTCAACATCTTCATTAGTGACCCCGCAGATGGACTAGAGGGTAGGCTTGTCTGTTTGCAGATGACACCAAGATCTGCAACAGAGTAGATGATCCAGATGGGGTGGGCAGAATGAGAAGAGATCTGGATAAACTAGCAGAATGGTCAGAAGAGTGGCAACTGGGATTTAATGCAAGAAGTGCAAAATCATGCACATAGGGAAGAGAAACCCTGAAGCCACTTATAGGCTGGGAGGAGTTGCTAGCAGTCACAAAGGAAGAAAGACTGCATCATCATCACTGATGACCTGAAATCATCCAAGCAGACCTCTAAAGCAGTAGGTAAGGCTAGGGGGTGTTAGGGTGTATTAGTGGGGTATCACAAGTCGTAAGAGGGAGGTAATAATCCCTCTGTACAAGACATTGGTTAGGCCCATCTGGAGTACTGCGCAGTATTGGAGGCCACACCTTCACAAGGACATTAACCAAATTGAGGCAGTCCAGAGAAGGGCAACCAAAATGGTGCAGGGACTGCATCAGAAGACATATGAGGACAGATTAACGGAGCTCAATATGTATACCCTTGAGCAAAGGAGGGAGAGAGGTGATATGATCGAAACATTCAAACACCTTAAGGGCATTAACAAGGTGAAAGAGTCTAACATGTTTAAATATAAGAAAAATAGCAGGACAAGAGTACACAGCATGAGATTAGAGGGAGGCCGATTAAGGGGAATGTGAGGAAATCTTTTTTTCACAGAAAGGGTGGTAGATGCATGGAATGGCTTACCACAAGAAGTGGTGGCTATGAATACAGTGCAGGGCTTCAAACAGGCATGGGATAGGCATAAGGGAGCAATACAAATGACTATGAATAGATAGGTCACTGACATAGCAAAGGCCGATGGCACATTTATAAGGTAGAAAAAGAAATGGGCAGACTGGATGGGCCTTGCGGTCCTTATCTGCCGTCAACTTCTATGTTTCTATGTTTCTATATTTTTGGTGCCTCAGTAATGTTTACTTTCTGTCATGGAGTGTTTGTTAAAAAGTAGGACTGAGCAGTGCGATTATACTGTGCTAAACTGCACATGTGCAGTGTAATGTCCTGTGTGTGCAGACACTGTCCAGCTTCTTGCAAACATATATATGCTGACTTGTTGCTGACAGGTCCTCCAGCCCACTGCCACCACACTGTGCTACCACTGTGCTGTGTCGTGTTATGGTGCACAGCAACTTGCTGCAAAACCGCCACTGCCAGTCTAAACTAGAAAGACATCACTTAGTCCAGAACAAAAAATGCAAAGAAGAAATGTGGTAGCACAATGTGGTGGCAGTGAACTGGACCTGTTATATATTTTCTGACATTACAATGTCTGTACACCATGAAATATTTTGGGTGCCTCAACAATATTTCATGTCTGTTGGGTATGATTTGTTGAAAAGCAGGATCTTTTTGTGCTATGATCTGCTAAAAGTCATGTGTGCACTGTGACTGAGGTGCACACTGCCCCAAGACCTCTGAAAACATATTATATGACTTTGTCCGCTGATGATGATGGTACAAATAAAATATACATTGCATATTCTTTATACCATAAACACTGCAACAAGTCAGCATATATATGTTTGCAAGAAGCTGGACAGTGTCTGCACACACAGGAAAGTGTACTGACTGCACACATACAGTGTAGCACAGTATAATTGCACTGCTCAGTCCTGCTTTTTGACAAACACTTCACGATACCACAACAGAAAGTAAACATTACTGAGGCTCCATAAATATTTATTTTTAGAAATAGACCTTATGGCATTAAATGTGCTCACACACAGTCACCAGAATTAATGTGCACCCCCAAAATGCTACTGTCTTGTGTCCAGAAAATTCCCTAGTGCTGATGAAGTGAAATGAGAGCATAATAAGAAATGCAAAGTCTCCCAGAATTAATGGTGCATTCAATCATGCATGCAGTGCTCACACACAGGCACCAGAATTAATGTGCATCTCCAAAATGCTGCTGTCCTGTGTCCAGAAAGTTCACCAGTGCTGACAAAGTGAAATAAGAGCATAACAAGAAATGCAAAATCTCCACACTCCAATAAGAACTAAGTACCCTGCTGCTGCTGTTGGAATTACATATAATTATGCAGTTGACCTGACCATGATGGGATGATGCACAGTATCTTGCTAAATGGTGTGCAAGAAGGATAACCTGACCATTGAGTTTACCGTCCAAGATGATGAGCCTGAGAACACTGTTGGTTGCCCAAAGTGGGCTGAACTGACCCCAACAGGAAGGATACCCTTTGTGTGTATACTAATATTACCCTTGGTAAGTTGATTAATGTACCTGCCTGGCACCATAATTGTTTTCCACAGAACCTGACCTTAACTGTGTGATACATGCGTGTGTGTGTGTGTGTGTGTGTGTGTGTGTGTGTGTGTATATATATATAATAGTCACACTTGGTGGGTGCATTTCTCTGCTTGATGAGGAATTGTGGCATTGGAATACTGTCAAGTCAGTGAAGATAAGTATTTTTTTTGGGGGGGGTGCATTTCAATTTCTAGCAAGTTTCATTAATGGTTGGTTTATTGTTTGGTAAATTCTTCACAGGTTTTATCTGCATCCTCTTCCAGTCCAGTACTGATGGTCATGGTCATGGATTCATACTACTTGTTGTATCATGTCTGCCAGCTCGGGGGGTATGATGTTGAATTTGTTATTTGGAGAAAGCAACAATGGCAGCACACAGCATCAGAAAGTTTCCTCCTAAAAGAGATGAAGAAGGAGTTATTAGAATTTGATTGCAATAACACATTGGGCCAGATTCTAAAATGGGTTACACATGTCACAAGGTGACTTGCACCAAACCCAATGGCACCAGTGGCACCTTGCAATATGCGTTATGCCATTTGTGATTCTAAGAGGTGGCCTGCACCATGGCGTGGGTGGCCTGCATTCAAGGGGCCTTCTGCTGGCCACAGCCCCTATGGCACAGAGGAAGGGGAGGTTATGGTAGCAAATGCACCCTATTCTGAAAGGGCAGCTGCCATAACACACTTACGTGATTCCGAGACACACTATGGCACTGTAGGGTTAGACAAGAAGTTAACTGGTCTAAAGGGCATCTGTCCATGCCAGTTGGAAGTTGCCCCTCACAGTGCCACAACATACACACAGACATGCCCAGCAGACACCCCCCTTCACATAGATGCTCCCCCCACAATTCTGGGGTGCCACCTGCTGGCACCTGGGCCATTTTCTCTGGCACCACCCTTGCACCCCTGCTACACTGCCATCCTCCCAATGGCTCATGGGGCTCACAGGCCTTTTCCGTGGCTGGGGGGATCGGGGGGCTGTTCATTCTGAGTGGGACACTGTATTCACTTTATGTGGCCCTCATTCATTTTTATGAATGTCAGCAAGCTGACATTTGCAGGATAGAAGTTTGTGTGATGATCCCAAACTATTGCACCCGCTAAACTAAATACCCTCTCAACATTTACACTGGAGGGTGGACATGTCAGGTACTTCAGTGCCATTGAGGTCAGCTCTGGCCATTCACTGACCTTTCCACTCCAGTATAAAATAGGATCATCAGTTATTAATAGATGCCTGTTTTCAGCCAAATATGAGTCAACCATTCAATGTGTTGCATGAAATCTGGTGGCTGATGCATCATCCTGTTCTCTGGAATCATTTATGCAACAAATCCTGACTTGGGACAAAGCACCCCAAAGTGGGTTAATGACAACCGCTTTTGATGACAGACGACCTGGGAACTGCAGCCTCCTTACAGGATGTGCTTGATACTACTCTGAACTGACCTTCAGAACTTGAAAAGTGAGAACAGATATGGCATGCAACTGTCAGCATTTCCTTTATATCAGGGTGCTGCAGAAACCTGCACCACAAGATTTAAACAGTGGGCCATGCATGGAACCTAAACAAAGCCACCATTCATGATGCATTTAACCACATTTGATCCATTGTCACATGTTATACACCCAGCTCTCAGGGACAGAGGATTCAGCCACTCGTCAATTTCAGTCAGTAGCAATTCCAGCATGTTTTCACCAGTGTGTGAACAGGTCACACTGTGCATAGAAACATAGAAGTTGATGGCAGATAAGGACCGCAAGGCCCATCCAGTCTGCTCATTTCTTTTTCAGTCTTATAAATGTGCCACAGGCCTTTGCTCTGTCAATGGTCTATCTATTCATACTCATCTGTATTGTTCCCTTATGCAGATCCCATGCCTGTTTGAAGCCTTTCATTGTATTCATATCTACCACTTCCTGAGGTAGGCCATTCCATGCATCCACCACCCTTTCTGTAAAAAAGAACTTCCTCACGTTATCCTTTAATCATCCTCCCTCTAATCTCATGCTGTGTCCTCTTGTCCTGCTATTTTTCTTATATTGAAACATGTTAGACTCTTTCACATTGTTAATGCCCTTAAGGTGTTTGAATGTTTCGATCATATCACCTCTCTCCCTCCTTTGCTCAAGGGTATACATATTGAGCTCCGTTAATCTGTCCTCATAAGTTTTCTGATGCAGTCCCTGCATCATTTTAGCTGCCTTTTCTGGACTGCCTCAATTTGGTTAATGTCCTTGTGAAGGTGTGGCCTCCAGTACTGCACGAGTACTCCAGATGAGGCCTAACCAGTGTCTTGTAAAGAGGATTATTACCTCCCTCTTCTGAGTTGTGATACCCCTACTAATACACCTTAACATCCCCCTAGCCTTACCTACTGCTTTAGTGGTCTGCTTGGATGATTTCACGTCATTGGTGATGATGATGCCCAAGTCTCTTTCTTCCCTTGTGACTGACAGCAACTCCCCTCCCAGCCTATAGGTGGCTTCAGGGTTTCTCTTCCCTATGTGCATGATCTTGCACTTCTTTGCATTAAACCCCAGTTGCCACTCTTCTGACCATTTTGCTAGTTTATCCAGAACTCTTCTCATTCTGCCCATCCCATCTGGATCATCTACTCTGTTGCAGATCTTGGTGTCACCTGCAAATAGACAAACCTTACTCTCCAGTCCATCTGCAATGTCACTGATGAAGATATTGAAGAGGACTGGCCCCAGGACTGATCCCTGAGGTACCCCACTTGTGACTTGCATCTCTTCTGACTGAATATTGTTTACCACCACTCTCTGTTTTCTGCCCGCCAACCAGTTTATCACCCAGTTGACCAACTTCTGACCCACCCCGAGCCTACCCAGCTTATTAATCAATTGTCTATGTAGAACAGTATTGAAAGCTTTGCTGAAGTCAAGGTAGGCAGCATCAACTGATTCCACTTGGTCCACCACTCTGGTTACCCAGTCAAAGAAATCTATGAGATTTGTTTGACAGGACCTTTCTTTTGTAAACCTATGCTGTCTTGGATGCTGTGCTCCTTTGGATTCCAGGTGTTGTAATATCCTTTCCTTAAGGAGTGCCTCCATAATCTTGCCCACTACTGAGGTAAGACTGACTGGTCTGTAGTTCCCTGCCTCCTCCCTGCTACCACTGTTGTGGAGCAGGATCACTTGATCCCTTCTCCAGTCTTCTGGGACCTCTGCTGTGCTCAGAGACTCACTAAACAGTTCTGATAATGGCTCTGCTAGATCCACGCTTAGCTCCTTTAGTACCCTGGGATGTATGCCATCAGGTCCCATTGCCTTGTCCACCCTGAGCTTATCGAGCTCTTGTAGGACCCTTTCTTTTGTGAAGGGACTAAGGCTTACCTCCCACCCCCCGTGTCCATGATGCTGAGCTGTGGGCCCTGTCCTACCTTCTCTTCAGTAAATACTGAACAGAAGTATCTATTTAGGATAAATGCTTTTATATGGTCCTCCTCCTCACATGCTCCTTATCTCCTTTGATCTTAGCAATGCCCCCTCTGGATGTTCTCCTTTCACTAAAGTATCTATAGAAAGTCTTGTCACCTCCTTCTACTGTCTGTGCTAGTGTTTCCTCGGTTTGGGCCTTTGTCTGCCTTAGTGCCTTCCCTGCTACCCTTAGTGAAGTTTGGTATGCCTCCCTATCTTCATCCCACTGTGTTCCCTTATATTTTCTGAAGGCCAGCCTTTTGGCTCTGACCTTTTCTGCTACTGTTTTTGAGAACCAAAGTGGTTTCCTTCTTCTTTTGCACTTCCTTTTCTCTCTAACACAGTGGGATGTTGCTTCAAGTATTGCATCCTTAATGCTTGCCTACTTTGCCTGTACCCCCTCACCTGTATTTCTTTTTGCCAGGCCTAGGTTAACTCTGTTGGCCATCTTATCAAAGTCAGCTCCTCTGAAGTCCCATATTTTTGCCTTGGAATGGGATGATTTAGTTGTAGTAGCCAAATTCAACCATACTATGTGATGGTCACTGGCCCCCCGGTGATCTTCTACCTGGAGATCTGTGATCCTTTCCCTGTTAGTCAGTACTAGATCTAGGATAGCCCTGTCTCTCTCTTGTGGGTTGTTGTACCAGTTGTTTGACGCCTTCCCCCTGCAGTGAATCCACCATGTGTCTAGTTCTGGCAGATGTTCTTGGTGGTATTCACCAATCTGTATCTGGTATGTTGAAGTCTCCCATTATCAGAACCTCCCCTTTAGCTGTTATGTTTTGTATATCTTCTAACAATAATGTTTCTATGTCATCCCCCTGGTCTGGGGGCCCATAGACAACCCCAGTTCTTATGGCTGTCCCATTTTCTGTTTCCAGGGTGACCCACAGTTCTTCTCCCTCCTTATGTGTATTCTGAATTTCTGTAGCTTTAATATTTTCATTGACATACAGGGACATTCCACCCCCCCTTTTTTGCACAGTACATAGCCAGATGCATGCTGTCGAATTCGGGGAAGACTGCTACCATGACAGTCTACCTTACTACACTGGTTATTTAAACTACCACCAGCACAAACAACCCCCAGCACCTGTGCCCAATGTGCAGTTATACACAGATATGAACTCCTCGTTGTTTTGCCACTTGTCCACATATCCATATTTAAATGGATAAATGTAGAGACAGAATGTTGAAGGGCATGTCTTACAAATTCGGCCACAGTACGGTATAACTCTGGGACAGCACGGGTGGAAAAGTATGCCCTGGATGGGACTTTCCATGTTGGACCGGCACATGCCATAGACCACCGGTATCCAGAATTTTCCACAAAGGAGAAGGGCAAAAGATCAGTTGCCTGCATTTCAGCTACAGCAGCATTAAGTTCACATGACACTGCATGATTGGGTGGGTACTTCAGATTATGGTCAAAAACACTCTGCAACATGGGCTGACTTACACGTTTTGCATGGGGTGTGACAAATAGCTCTGCTCTGCGAATGGACGAAGATGTGATGAAGAGGACTGCACAGCTGACATATCCACAAATGAATTTTTTTCCCCAGATTTTCACACAGGGGTTGATGTACCACTTGCTGTAGCCATACTGCATTGACCACCACCACCACTGCTACTCTGACCACCACTTGACAAGATTTCAAAATCATTATCCTCTACCACCTTATCATGCCTGTAGTAATCCTCTGCTGTTATTTTATCGCTACTGCAGACATTCCTACTTGCTCTTACCATCATGGAAGGGGAAAACATGCCCATAAAGGTTGATGATGAAGGTGAATGCCCCACTATGGCATTAGCTGCCATCTAGTGCTGGGTCCACAGTGCTATGTGCCTGTTCTTAAGATATGTATGCTACCCTCTCATGCCAAGATGACTTTTCTTTTTACCTTGACTCACATGCACATGGCAAAGCTGGCAGTTAGCAACTGACTCATCATTTGCATCTTGAACAAAAAAGTCCCAAACAAGGGACTATGATCCCCTACTTTTAACATGTCCCTGATGTTGCTTATTGGACTCTGTTTTTTAAGCCCTGAAATGGGGGGGTGTGCTGCATGATTTTTCAGGCGGGAAACACTTGGACTGCGACTGACTACCACGGCTACCTATGATTATTACTGGGTCGTCATCGTCATCAACATCAACTGGAACTGCTAAATCACAACTGTTTTCAGGAGGGGGGATTTAACTCCAACAGACTCAGACACAGCCACCTTGACTTTCTTTTTCTCTGGTTCCCAAAAGCAGTCACTGACATCATCATATTCATCAACATCATCCGCATTCACATTTTCTGCTTGGATACTGTCATGTGGGCTACATGTTGCAACCACAGCAACATCTTCATCATCATCACCTGGTATTTTTGCACCACACTGTGAATCATTGGATAGCAAAGGCATGACCTCCACTGCAGTGCAGGAAATGTGACATTGTGCGTAATCATCGCCATGCTCATAATCATCTTCAACTACCAAACTGCGGACGGGGAGTATGACATCATCTACACTGTCACTCACTGCTTTAGACTCAACTATATTTATTGACATGGTTAAATGGTCAGAAGTGGAACTTGAAGCAGCAATACTCATGCCTGCAGAAACTGCACTAACACCACCAGCTGGGACATCATCATCTCCTCCAACTATGACTGAAGCTACAGATTGTGCTGTAAAAAACATTGATAGAGAAATCATTTCCACACATCAGCTATGCACGTCTGCGTACTACCATGCCCGCAGACAATCTTACCCCTGGCAGCAGTGCCATGGCCAGAAACAGCTTTGCTTGCATGTCTCTTTGTGGGCATTTTGGGGGATCACCAAGAAAATGTTAAACCTATTTAAATTTCAGAACTTTAACTCTGGCCCAGTGGATGTGATGTGTAAAGCCCAAAACAACAACAGTGGCTTGCAGATGTAGATTGTGAACTAAGCAGATACAAAGGCAGGCACAGACAGATTAGATTGCACTGCACAATCAAGAAAAAAATGCAGATGCAAAGTCACAACAACACCTTAACCACTGCTGCTCACAACAGTCACAATCCAAATCCAATATGGAAAAGAATACCTTTTGCAGGTTGGGGGGGGGGCAGTGCACTGCAGTAACAGTACAAAATCAATATACCACAATCCCAACCACAGAGCAGTACAAAATCATACAGCTGTAGTGGATAGCAGGTTCACACTGCTGCAATTACTCTGCAGCACAATAAAAGGTGTCTGTCAACTGTGATTTGATGGTGCACATCACACACACATTCGCACACACACACTTCAAGTAATGCGTGGCAAATTGAAAACTTCAGTAATATAACCAGATCTTTTCAACAAACTGCAATTATGCACTGCTGCAACACAAAATTCTGCAAAATAAATTTCAAGAATTACTGAAAATATTACTGTGTGTACATTAATACAGTTATACAACAAAAATATAACCAAAACAAAAATACTTCCTTTTTTTCCCTGTTAATCTTTTTTTTTTTTATTTAGTATGCTTTATTCACTTTTTTCCCCAGCATCCACAATACACTGTAGGTTACATGGCATAGACACTGTTGTACAAAGACCAAGAACATGCCGTATTAGCCTTATGGTTACATTGGCTAAAATAATCACAGTTCTATTATATATCTACTAATTAATCCAAATCTAGTACCTAGTTCCCTTCTCCTATAGACCTTTACCCCTCCCCTTTACCACTCCCCCTCCCCTCCAGCAAGTGTGTACATGTTACTCTCAAAGCGTAACTGCAAGTTGAACACCACCTACAAGGCAAACGGCCAGCTAATTATAGGCCGTTATAGGTTACATGTAACAAGCAAAGCTTCTAAGGAGCCCCATCTGGGCTGATATAAGTGGGGCTGATTGTTCATGTACAGAATATGTTTTTCTAATTGCAAAGCAGTGAGCATCTCCTTATACCACTCCCTCACTGATAACCATGTTTCTTCTTTCCAGTGCCTCATAATAATGAGTTTAGCTACTGCCAAGACCAAGGCAATGTGTGCTTTCCTGACTCTGGGAATTCCTCTTGTAAACCAATATAATAAGCATATTTCTGCAGTGAAGAGGGAGTCTAGCCCAAGCAATGGGTCCAGTATTTGTTTGATAGACTGCCAAAAGGCTTGGACCACTAAGCAACCCCACAGCATGTAATATAGGGAGCCAGGGGCGAGGTCACACCTAGTGCACATAGAGGAGGGGACATGTCCCATTTTATGTAGTTTAACCAGAGTAAAATATAGGTTATTCATTATATTAAACTGTATCATTCATAGTCTATCCTGCTTAACAAATATATAACTGTTCCTCCATGCTCATCCCCAAGACTGCCTCAGGTACAGTTGACAGCTCTTGAGCCCAGTAATAGCAAATCCCCCGGGGTAGACTAGTGTCCATAGATTGTAGCTCTTTATAAATCTTAGAGACTGCGTGAGGTTCTCTGGCTGCCTGTAAGAGCCTAATCAATTCCTCCATATGCAATCTATGTGCATCCCTCCCCACATGATTTTTTTACCTCCTCAACCTGCTTATATTTAAAGAAAAAGTGACGGTGCCGAAACGTGCACAGAAAGCCAAGAAGGATATCAATTGACCGTTCTCTGTTAAGTCCGCCACCTTCTTATCAGCCAGGAGTGGCCAGAATGTGAGCGAGATGGGTTTACAATCAGTTTGAAAACAGGAGTTACCCACAATGGGTTGTTCCAGGGATACCTGCCAATTACATGAGAGGAAAGTTTGCAGTTGATGGAGTGCCTGAGCCGACCATCCAATAGGGGTGTTCTTCAGTATGCTGGGTAGCTTCTTAGGGCTGACATAAATCAAAGAGGTGAGAGTACCCTGGTACTGGGTCATTAATGATTTTTCTATATCAAGCCACAGGGGGGTGTAGGCCTGGTTCTCGTTCTCCCAGACTGCCTTTGACCAGTGAACTACTCTACTGAGATGATGGGCACAGTAGTAGGTAAAGAAGGAGGGTAACGCTAGCCCACCCTGTCCTTTGGGCCCTGTGAGTTTATTATATGATCACCTAACTTTTTTGCCCCTCCACAGAAAGGCATTTAATGTTGACTGGAGTTGGCCAAACCACTTTTTAGGAAGGTAGAACCCAAGCATCCCTACAGGGTATAAAACCCTGGGTAGGATATTCATTTTTACAATATTAGCCCTCCCCCATAATGTTAGCGGAAGACTATCCCATCTTTCCAGATCTGATTTGATGACCTTAAGCAGCTCTGTAAGGTTCGGTTTCATCATGGTGGGAAGATCTCTGGAAACCTGAATACCTAAATAGGTAAGGGTGTGTGGTGCCCACTCCAAACTGGTGCTACTTATGACCACCCGGGTGGTCCTATCATTTAGGGGGAAGACCTTAGATTTAGATATATTCAGCTTGTAGTGGGAAACCTCTGCAAAAGATTTGATCACTTCCAGAAGAGCTGGAATCCCAATTGTCGGCTCCTCAATATGTATAAACAGATCGTCTGCATACGCGGACAACGTGTACTACTCTTGCAAATTTATACCTCTAATTTGGGAGGCCATTAATTTCTTTGATAAGGGGTTCCAAATAAATATTAAACAAAAGGGGGATAAGGCATCCTTGCCTGGTCCCCCTCTGTACCCAAAAGGGCCAGACAGGGTGTCATTGCACCAAACCTGTGCAGATGGAGAGGATCAGGGATCTTGACCCATTTAATGAATCCTGCGGGAGGCCATAATGCCATTGCTAAAAATAAAGTCCCAGGAGACCATGTCAAAAGCCTTCTCGGCATCCAGGGACACCAACACCGCTGCAGAGTCGGAGTCCCTGGACGCCGAGAGGATATGCATGACTTTCTGCATATGGTCAATGGATGATCTGCCCACCATAAACCCGATTTGTTCCCTCCCAATAAGAGCAGGTAGTATTGGGCCTAGCCTGTTAGCCAAGATCTTGGCTAAGATCTTAACATCTGTGTTAATCAATGAGATGGGCCAGTAACTGCCAGGCATGAGGGGGTCCTTCCCCAGCTTGGGTATGAGGGTAATCAACACTTTCAGAAAACTGTCCTCCAACATGCCCTCTGAGTACCAAAAATTAAACACTTCTGTTAATAGGGGGGCAAGTTCTGACACACACACTTTGTATAGGTTGTTAGAAAGACCATCTGGTCCAGGAGACTTATCCAGTGTGAGTTGCTGGATGGCCTGTGTGACCTCCTTCACAGTGACCGGATTGCCCAATACTTTGGCACTCTGAGGGGTCACTGTCGGTAGCTCTATGGGGGATAGATAATTAAGAATATTCTGATCTTTAGGGCGGTCCACCTGATCGACTGAGTACAGTCTCTGGTAATAGTTTTTTAACCCCTCAACCACTTCTCTGGGTGATGTTATAACTTGATTGCCCACTTTGAGACCAGCAATAAAGCACGAGGCCTCAGCCTGTCTAAGCCTAACAGCTAACAATTTCCCAGCTTTTTCCCCTGCATCCAGATATTTGATCTTGGTACGTTTCAACGACAACTCTACCCTTTGAGATATCAGGGCTGAGTATTGGGCCTGTAATCTATGTAAAGCTGCCCATTCTGCGTCGGGGGACTCATTATTAAGGGTGGCCTCTAACCCTTGGATAGCTAAAAGTAGATTGTTTTGCTGAGCTTTGTGTAGCCTGGATTTGATGGTCGCCAAACGAAGGCACTCCCCTCTCAAAGCACACTTGGTTGCTGCCCAAACCATGTCAATTCTTGTAACCGAGCCCCTATTGATTGTTATAAAGTTGGAAAGAAAATCCCGTATTTGCTGCTTGGTCTCAGCCTTCTGGAGCAGTTGGTTATTCAGTCTCCAGACAAAATCCCTCCTAGGTTCTTTCTCCAAGTGAAACAGTAGTGAAACAGGTGAATGGTCCTATATGACTCTCTCATGAATCTTGGAGCACACCACATTTGGAAGCAAGTGGGAGCTTAATAAGATAAAATCAATACAGGATAGAGATTTGTGCGGGGGCAAGTAGAATTGTATTGGCGCTCCATAGGATGTAACACCCACCATACATCGAGGATGTTTGCACCACTCATCAGGTCATGCAGTGCCCTCTGCGATGGGGAGGGTCTCCATCTCCGATGGTCAGATCTGTCCATCCACGTGTCTGGCACTACATTCCAGTCCTCTCCCAATATAGTTGCTACTGGCGGGTTAGTGACCACCATACTTAATAGATTTATAAAGAACTCAGGGGATTCTCCATTCGGCCCATATGAAGCACCTATTAGGATTGGTCTAGCCTCGATACTACCCAGCAGGATAATATATCTCCCATTGGAGTTGCATATCTCATTCTTTAATATAAAGTGGATATTCTTATTTAAGAGAATAACCACTCCCCCGCTATTGTTAGACCTCCTGGTCCTGAAGGCCTGCCCTACCCAGGCTTTGATGAATAGGTGGGTGTCTTCCCATCTCATGTGGGTTTCCTGGAGACACACGATCCCTGCCCTCAGATGCTGCAAGTGTCTGAGGATAACCCACCTTTTGCCCTTGTCTTGCACCCCTTGATGTTCCAGCTGATAAGGTTGTATTGGCTACTCATTCCCTGCAATTGTATTCATGTCAATATGAGGATCTGCTCCCATCCATAACCCAAATATACAGTTGAGCCCCGGAAAATACCTTGGCCAGTGGTGCACAGTATCATCCATATTATACACACTTGATAACCTCCCCCCTTCCTCCAAACGCCCCTCCTGTTATCTATTCCCCTAATTTCTCCCAATAAACCCTCAACTAACATACTAAACAATTACTTTTACCCCTCTTTCACCCCAGTTCAGAGAACTGCAACACCCAAACAACCGGCGGTGCGCGATGTCCTCTCACAGAGTAATCGCACCATGTCGCCACCAGATTTCCCCACCCCCATTGAACATGCAGTATGCCAAGCAAGCAATAATGCCCAACAGGGTGGGCAGTATTGGGCAATACCAGACCGCCCAGGGTGTAATGAGGCCCGGCCAGAGGCGGAGGGTATGACTTTCTCTGGGCAGTCCGGTATTGCCCATACTGCCCAATTCCTGAGGGCATTATGCTTAGAAATGGTCTTTTTCGCACAATAAATAGACAGAGTCAAGGTTTTAGTGTAAATAGTAAATAGTTTTTTTTTTTTTATTTAATGAGTTAACTGTGTTAAAGAAAAAATAGTCCCTTTTGAGACACTTATAATTAACATAAACGCTGGTAAATGTGCTTTTTAAACTTTTAAACTTCATTTTTCATTTCAGATATTTTTGGTAGGTAATGAACTGGATTGGGCTGTTAAATGTACAGTTGGAGGGCTGGAAAATGTTGTTTGTTGAGCCGTCTGTAGGTGGCAGCCTGCTGGAAGTGGTCTGGTTTGCTTGCTGATCCTTGTCCTGTTCTGCTGATTCAGATGAGGAGTCTTGCCTGCGATTTCCGTTTGGTGCACTTAATATAGAGCTCCACGATTTTCGATCTGAAGTGGATGGTGCCCAGTAAGTAGCGAGACTTTACTCTGATAGGTGACCGGTAACTGCGACGATTTCTTTGCTTGTTAGACCTGCTTGTGAGAGGAGCTGTACTGCTGTGGCGCGTATACTATGGTTAGTATAGCACTAGAAAGAGTTTGCTTCTTTACTTAGTTTGGGCATCAAGGAGCCTAGGTAATTTTTTCCCATTGCTTCTTTGCTGTACCAGTAGGTTAGATGGTTCAGCTTTTCTTGTGGAAGGCGTTTGGGGTGGAGGTAGAAACTTGTGGCATCAGGTGGGCACTTTTGAAGGTATTTTATGAAGGACATGACAGGGCAGAGTGGGCTGTTTCTCTGCTCGAAGATGAAACCTCTTGTATTTTCTTTATTTATTTCGTGAGGATTTTTGTGGTTTTTGGTTTCCTGATTGTGGCTTAGGGTGATATAGCGATTGCCTGATTCGTCTTCTTTAATAAGGAAACTTTCTCTTGTTAAGTCTCTCAGTCCTTCCCTGCCACGCCTGGCCATGTGTAGTTGAACGTCAAACCACACTTTTTTCATTAGCCCAGGCACGGTTTCGGGATCTAGGGATGGACTGGCACATAACTTGTTTAGGTCGGCTTCTGTAATTGCAGGGTAGTGGCTTGACTTATCTTTGTGCTGCTTTCTAAGCCGTTTTAACATAGCTTGCAGGACGTTGTTGGACGATTTAAAGACTGGGTCAGAGATTATGCTTACGGGCCTTCTAATGTCCATGGTGCTTAAGTGTCAGTTTATACCTGCTCGCAGAGCACAGTAGCCGGCCACAGAGTATTCAGACCGTTTGTTAATGGGACTTCCGTAGAAGTGCCTGAGGTATTCGTTGAGGATTTTAAAATCTATTGTTTGCCACTGAATTGTAATGTTGTTGTGTGTAGCCCACTGTTCAAAAACTGAAATTGCCCACTTAGTACTTTTTACAGTATTAACTTCTTGACGTTCGCTTTCTGTGGTGTCCAGCTGTGTGTCACTTAGCGCTACAAAACGGTCACTTACTTTTGCTTTTTTTTCCTCGGGTGCCATCTTTTTTGGGTCTGGTTCACATTCTTCATCATCGGTGAGTACCCTGTTTCATTTTAAGATGTTTACTAAATCGAAATTTACAGGATAGTTGTCGGACATTTTTTACGTGCCAGCTGATTTCTCGTCACGTTGACAGGTTTGAATTTTTTTATGGTTTGGCTCTTTGATATGTCAGGTGGTGTTTTGGTCAGCTCACCGGGAGTTTTTCCTTGCTGGTCATCTATTGAAAGTTAATGTACCCCTTTGTTAGGGGTACTGACCAATCAGAGTCCAGCAAGGAAAAAGACCATTTTCTAAACCCACATACATTTAAGCTGCTTAGCTCTCTGAACAATAAAAGGAAAAAATGGCAGTGTAAATGAACAGATCCAAAAGCTCTGAAATTGATAACTCGAAGGCCAGTAGTATCATTGTTCCATCCTTACAAATCCCTCAAACAGGGAGAAGCAGAGGAAGGAATAAAATGGCCACACTGAAGAGAAAAGGCAAAAACTAGCAGTTTAAAGTGAGACTCTGGATGACAGTTGGCACCATTATAGGTCTCCTGTAATTGCTACTGCAGTAAATATAGTCCCTTGCATCTCCGGTCACAATATCTCACAGCCAAAAGAAGTAGAATGTCTTGAGTGTCCAGCTTATCCCATCAAGTACTTGCCAGTCTAAGAGACTGGATCCAAAGTAATTCCTTCTGCTTTCTCCCAACATTGGATGGTACTTAGGCCTTAGTCTCTTCCCGTGGGATAACTTGCAGGATGCTGTCCACTCATTCAAATTAGTTAGCTCTCTTAAGCACAAAAAAAAAAGGAAAAAGAAAATACCCAACTGTGTTAGTAGACATAGCAAAACATTTTGGATTGAGTAGCTCAGAGGCTAGTAATATCGCCTTGCTCCATCCTCACGAATCCCTCGAATAGGGAGAAGCTGAAGGGGAATTAAATGGTCGCACCAAAAGGAGAAAAGAAAACCACAAACTAGTGGCTGAAAGTAAGTCTCTGGATGGCGATTGGCACCGTTTCCAGTCTCAGGTCACTGCCACTGTAGTCAAAAAAGTCCCTCATATCTCCGATTGCAGTATCTCACAGCTGAAGGGAACTGAAATCCCTTAGTGTCCAGCGTGTCCCAGTCCAAAGTCTGATTCTGGAACAGTTCCCTTTTTTCATTCCCCCCGCATTAGACAATGTTTAGACCAAGAACTCCTCCCGTGGCATAATTCGCAAAACACTGTCCACCTTTTCTGTATTCACTTCAGACTGATATCCCGATGATTATATGATAAGCTTCAGTAGTATCTCATTTACAAAAACCCTGCTACTGCAATCTCTTATTGGTTGCAACCTTGATAGCTTCTCTCAATCCGTTTCCTTAAACAGTTCAGGAAATAATTCTCTAAGCTCCTTCAGAGCCTGTTCCTTAGTTTCCAAAGGGATCCACCGATCCTGATGCTTGATCTGGAGCACTGCGGGGTATTGCATTTTGAAGGGCTTTCCTGCTGCAATCAATTTGGACACTATTGGATGCATTTCTTGTTGTTTTGCCCTGATCGACTGAGGCAGATCTTGTGCAATCCTGAGCCGATGTCCTTCCCATAATATTTCTCACAAGTCTCTAACCTTGGCCAGGATATATTGTTTATCCTGAAAATTAAGCAAGTGACAGATCAGGGGCCATGAGGGAGAGTTAGGGGGCAGGAGTGGACGCAGGGCCTGGTGTGCTCGCTCAATAATATACGTGGCTCCATTCGGAGAAGGGCCTGCAATCTTCTCAAAGAATTTCTGTAAAAATAGAATCGGTTTCGAGCCTTCTTCTTTTTCAGGCACACCAAATATTAAGAGATTGTTTCTCCTACTCCTCCCCTCAAGGTCTTCTAGTTTCTCATCAAGTTTTTTTCAGCCTTCTCCCGAACTGCACAATCGCCAACTCACACTTGTCTTGCTTTCTTTCTAGTGAAAGGAGCTTAGCTTCCGAATCTCCCACTCTCGTAGTCAGGGCTTGCACCCAAGCTTTGATTTGCTGCATATCCTCCGCCATCTCCAAGATGCATTCTTGGAGAGGTCTCATAACCTCCAGAAACCTTTCCTCCGAGAGAGCAGTAGTAGTAGCTGGAGTTCTGTTAACACTCGACTGCTGGTGCTTAGGCCGCTTCACGGCCTTCTCCTTTTCCAGCATTGATGGCGGTGAGAGTCTCGGTGCCGTTTTTTTCATAAATACTTCCATTCTGGACAGATAACTGTCCACTGTGAGTCTCTTGCAACCTTCTGATGTAGGTTAGGTACCCCGCTTGTTGTGAAGTAAGTCTGAATTCTCTATTTTAATGAATGGAGGTGCAGAGCTGCGGGAGGTTGCTGCTGCCCTTCACTCTGTCATCACGTGACCCTCCTCTCCCTTTTAATCTAAATCTACCTACACCACACAGATACACCCCTCCCCCAATGCATACTTCAACTGTCTCTCAGTACACATACTGAATGTTCAAAATTAACATTCAAAATCCACACACAAGCAATAAACATTCAATGATATGAGTACAGGAGGGTTTCCTACAATTTATGTACTATGTTTTAAGCCAAAAAAATGGCTCAAAAAGGATTTGTTGACAGCTTTTATAGGGTTTCAATCACAGAGCTCTGACAGCAAACTGTCTCCAACTAGTCTACCACTACACACACACACACACTATACAGACAGAACTGAGGCTGTGCAGAACAATCTAGAGGTCATGTGATTTGCAATCCCATGAATCACTGCAAAATTTACCTTGGAGCTCAATTACAAGGTGAAGTGATGTGAAGTACATTGATTTCTATGTACTTCACATTAAAATTGGTGCAGAAGTGTTTGGGGGAAGGCGGAATAACGCAAAGTCATTGGTTTCAATGGACTTCACATTCCTCATTAAGACACAAAGTACTCCACTTCACATTGTGGATTACATCGTGGATTCAGCATTACTCTGTGAATCACTTCGCAGGGCAAATTTTGGCCACTTTGCCCCCTGGGACAGAATCCCTGAGAGGCTGGAGAGGAACTTTCCATCCTGGAGGCAGAGGAAGGCCTGGAAGGGACAGAGGCAGGGGTCACAGCCTCACAGGAGGGGTGAGGGGGAGGACCTAGTAATGCCCATATTGGAATGGAAAACAGCCTGGATGCCCAATATGGCCAAATGACCCCTGGAAGAATAAGGGGTCATGGACTGGATGGGCACCACTGATGGAATGGCAGAGGGCAAGGGACCCAGCTGGCCCATTGGTGTAGAGGGGTGCACATAAGACCCCAGTGTTGTAGACAGAGGAATCATCATAGGGCTCCCATCCAAGGAAGTCTGAGGTGGAGCCATGATCATTTATGGAACACCGTAGACAAGGCAGTAAAGCTAGGAGCCACTGTCAATGGGAGAACCATAGCAACAAGGGCATCAATGAGACGGTGGAAAATGGGTCCACCATCAATGATGAATAGCTAGAGTTAGCCATCGATGGGAGAACCATCGATTGAAGAGCCAACAAACAGCTGAAGTACTCCATCAATGGGAGAACCATCGACGGGAGAGTCAAATGGCTCAAAACATACTTCATCAATGGGAGAACTGTTGGAGCAACAGTGGCCATTGTCGATGGACGATGGCTTGAAAGACTTGTTAGCAGATGCAGCGGTGGAAGCTGCAGCACAATAGTGGTCATCGACGAAGGAGCTGTCGACGATGGAAGGGAGGGGACCCACTACCGTCTACAGTGGAGAAGATGGGGTATCAGTGGGTTCCTGCCTACTATGTACCTTTTTTGTTGAACTTGAGGACTTTGAATACAAAGATTGTGGTGCAGGGGAAACATTCTTGGACTTTGATACATGCTTCCTCCCAGCCCCAATCTTCATAGACGATGGAGGATCAATCCTTTGAGACCCCGTGGAGGAGGTTGAAGACTCCCCTGCAGTGGAGTGTTGCTGTTGCTCCAGAAGGGCTATGTTTTGCTCCATAACCTATTCCCTGAGCTGCTGGAGTCTTTGAATCTTTGTGGCCTTGTTGAATAGGTGGCAAAGAATGCACTCCCTGGTGTCATGTTCAGGACCTAGGCACTGAACACACACACTTCGTGGTGATCCTCAGTGGCAATCCTCTGGCAACAGGAACACTTTCTAAATAAAGATTCAGAAGACATCAATAGAACAACTCTTGGTGAAATGAGACTTTGGTTGGTAGAACTCTTCATCGATGAACTGAAGAAAGCTGGACTTTGGAGGAGAACTTGATGCTTACTCAGTCACGGCTGAAAAGAAATGATGAGAATCAGGGACCTCCCCTTTATATATGTTCAAGTGCACACCAGGTGACAGGAAGGGGAGGTACCTGGGTCAACTGCTGAGAAGTCATCCAGAGAATGTGATGCCTGTGGTTGATATCTCCCATGTGTTATGGTCTACTGCAAGAGACTGGCTTAAAGAAGATCTATCTTAAGGATGGCTAGTCCTTTCAGGACCCTTTCACTAGTAAGTAATGGCTGTCTCATTTCCTGGACTCCCTTAGTGGCTGCTTTGATGTTACTCTCTGGCATGTACCAGCAGTCCTCCTTAGTGGATACTGAGCAAAAGTAGTTATTCAGGATAGTGGTCTTTTGCCAATCCTCCTCTATCACCCCCGCCACACACCTTTTTTTTTTTCTTTTTCACTAATATATCTGAAAAACTGCTTTTCTCTGGTCCTGACCCCACTCTGTGATACACAGCTCTGTGTCTGCTTTCGCCACCCTGACATCTCTCTTTGCCTCCCTATTTTTCTGTGGATAATCCTCCCATTCTACATCTCCTTGCATTTCATTGTATTAATTGAAGACCATTTTAGCCCTAACTGCTTCCCTGATCCTAGCTGAGAACCATAGTGGTCTCTTAAACCTGATTTTCTTTGCTACTGCTCTTATGCATGCCTTCAATGCCTTGAGGATGGTTCTCTTAATTGACCCCATCTCTCCTTCACCCCAACTATGTCCTCCATCCCAACTAACTTATTCCTAACCAGTACTCTCAACCTATCAAAGTCTGCCCTTCTAAAGTAAAGGACTTCTGTTCTTAATTGTGGCTTTCAGGCCCTGAAGACCACTTCAAACCACACAGAATTATGGTTGCTGTTCCGTAGTGACTCTCCTCTTCCCACAACTCCCACCAACTCTGAGTTGGTGAGCACCACATCAAGGATTGTGTGGGTTCCTTAACTAGCTGCACCAGTAGACAGTCTTGGAAAGCATCCAGCAATGTCTAACTCCTGGCACTCTTGGCCACTGGGACCTCCCAATCATTTATTATTATTAAATCAACTTAGCATCAAAATGTGACTATACTATAAACTGGCAGACTAATACTGCACTCTTAGGCACCCCAGTGTCTGATTTACTTATTTTAGTTTGTGTTAACCAGGCAAGTACACTAGGCAATACATGTCTATTTTTGTAAATCATGTTTTATTATCAAATCAGCTTAGCCTCAAAATGTGATTGTCCTAAAGACTGACAGACTGACACATTACTCTTAGGCCCCTCAGTGTCTGATTTTATTTAGTTAGTAAGTTTTGGTTAACCAGGTAACTGCACTAGGCAATCACATACCTATTTTTGTAAATTATCTAGTGTGATTATTATTAAATCAACTTAACCTCAAAATGTGAATGTCCTAAAAACTGACAGTCTGCCCCATTACTCTGAGCCACCTCAATGTTTAATTTATTTACTTAGTTTTTTTATAAAATAATATAGCATGAGGAGTTGAGATTCATACCTTTTAAGCCATTGTACACTAAGGATGTTTATAATATAACCCACTTTTAAACTTCTTTTAGCAGTGAGATTCAATTGCATTAATTGTATCAAACTGAAGTGAGAGGGTAGTTTAAACCAGCCTTGAAAGCTTTGGAAAATAATGACATGGAGACCATTGAATGCTAGAGCTGATTTAGATGAAGTGGCTTATTTCACCAAACAGACCCACATTTTGTTTTACTGCCTTTCATGCATCTTGCATCTTCAGACCCAAGATTCATTCACATATGTACATAAAAATTAGTTCTGCTGGGGAAATAAATGCAATTTAAACCATTTGAGTGCCCTACCAGGTTTTATGAAACTTGAGGAAACACAGGTTGTTCTGCCACCCCACCAAAGAAAGACTTTCATGCAGTGCTGCCTCCAAGATGCAGACCCAGTGAGGGGGGGGGCATGAGACCTAGCTGCTACATTTAACAGACAATAGTATTCACCTTAAGCAGCCTCTCAAACCAGTGCTGAAACTTAAAAAAATGACCAAAATAGCCAGCCTGGTGGTACTGAGGGTTGAGGCCCTGGACGTCACACCACATGCTACACCAGTGACCCAGGTTCGGAAATGACCTCAGGTCATCAGGATGCCAGAGTGGGGAGAGAAGGTGGAGCAGGCTTGAGCATGCCAATGGGCAGTTCTCCTCTCCCAAGGGTAGTGTGGGTGGGTTGGTGCCCCCCATTAGTTCTGCTCCCACTGGGTAGAGGTCCAGTGGGTAGCATAGGTGGAGAGGGAGTTGCAAATAGTCATCAGAGGCAGAAGGGGCTGAGGTGGTGCCGCAGGATGCATAGCATGCCTCCACATGTTTGCATGGCCATGTGCTGGGGCCTCAGGGTGGGATCATGGAAGAAAAACCCATAAAAACCCTATGTGTTTCCATCACCAGTTGGCAGGAGGAGGTGATGGGGTCCAAACAGCTTTACAAAAAAAAAAGACAAGAATTGCTCACAACAGTGTTATGTATCCTTTTAAAACTTAGAGCTTGCCCTCTACATAATAGCATGCAAAAGTGAAGCACTAAACCAAATAATTTTTTTCCAGTTATAAATCCCATATTCTAAAGTTTCTCTCTCTCTACCCAAAAGGGGAAAAGAACTTGACAAAATGTTGCCAGTTTGCAACTTCTACATTTTCAGATAGGTATGTAACCAAAAGGCCTGCATCATTTTTTTGTCAATTACAGATCCTATATATCCAGCTTTGACAGCTTATCAAACACATGCTCACCAAATTTATTTCTCTCTTTTTTATTTATTTTATGTATTTACTGATCCAGTGTTTGCAGCAAGCAGTCACATGGCCATATAAAAGCACTGAAAATTGCCAGACAAATTGACTGACTTTATATGACTCCAAACATTGGAGTTTGTGAAATATAGGGCTAGAGGCAATGCTGGGAGTTAGCTTAACAACTCCAAACAAGAATAATCTGTAACATGCAACCAAAGTGAGCACTAATTTATTTAACAGCTTATGAAATGTTCTATGGAAAACCTTCTCCAAGTCTATGTGAAGCTGAAATTATCTAGACAATTACTAAACAGCATCAGAAATCAACCATCCTCCCCATCATTTCATTCACCATATTAACCCCTCCATACTTGCAACCTGGGATTGCTTGTGTACTGAGAGTGTAAACCAGGACAGACCAAGAGTTAAAACACAATGCACTTACCAGACTGTTTCAAGCTGTGAATGCTTAATTCCTGGTGTTGCCTTAATGCATTGGAGAGCTGAAAATCCCCTGCTTTTCTCTGTATAACTGTTCTATCTGATGGCAAGGGGAAATCTGAAAGAAGGCAGAGCCTTCATTACACCAGTTTAAGTTAACAATTCTTCTCCCCACCAGCAAGTGATAGCTCCTGCCTCACTGGAACCCTACAAACCTGCCTAATCTTGCTCTAGTTGGCAGAAGCTACTCCCCCTGTCTTCCCAGGTGTTATTTGGGGGGGATGCACACAGACAAACCACACCAGTGGCTATTCATTGGAGGTGCTTCGAGAAACCTCAGAGAAATATCTTTTAACCCCCCCACAGCCCACCCCAATTGTGCACTGATGAAACACTGCAGGTAGTTTTGTACATAGTGCCCTACACCCCACTGGTACAAACTAACATCCGGTCATGTGGGACCTGGTCAGCACAATGAAAAACTGCAATGTAGGCTCCAAAACAAATGGAGAAAGTAAAGCATGTACAAAAATTAAGTACTGAATACAGCTCAGTGCCATAAAATAATTATGGCAAAGAGTAGATGTAACACAAGATGACATTAATTTTTACACTTGACTACATCTTTAGGGCTGCCTGTGGGGGTCCAATCAAGCTAGCACCCAAACACACTCAACTAATGAAAACAGTACATCGTTTTGTGTTGCAAAACATTTTTTTAATTGTAGAAATGTCCTACTTACTGATATTCAAAGACTTTTAAACAGTTGGGTATGCATGTCACAAATTAGGCCACAAATATTCCTGCACTTTGCTGATGAAACAGATTTTTTAATACAGAAGCATCTGATAACATTCACGTTATCTCATCTGATTCCTACACAGGCTACTTAAAAAGCTCACATCAGTGACTGTATTCTAGTGATTTTCTTGCATTTGTGTTCAGTTAGAAATGTCAGCATCCATTACTAACCCTTTTCATGCATGGAGCCATAACTACTTTGTGTTTTGTTCTTTTCAATTTGCTACCAAGTTCCACAAAGTCCTTTTTAATGCAATTGTTTTTCCCAATGTCAATAGTTCTAACATGATTTGCTATGGTTGTGCTACTATCAAGTGTACCCTTTAACACACAGTCAAGATTATTTGTTATATCCTTTGTTCCTACACCATGGAAATGAGACACCATGTTGTATTTTTTGTCCCCCCCCTACAAATTATTTGGTCTGCATACCTAACGACAGAGACCCCTACAACAATTTTTGCTTAATACCATATACAGATTTATTAATTTCAATAGTATTTCTTTGTGGTTGGAATGCGTGGGGGTGTTTGTGCAAACATTCATTTATAATAGCTTTGTTTTCAAGATAGGTAAAGCTGCTATACAACAGTATCTTATCTGAGTTTGTTCTTTGAGAAAAGTAAACATTTACCCTTCTACCCTTTTATTTAGCTTCTGGGGCAGGAAAGTAACCCAGTCAGGGTGATCAGAGTCCTCATAGTCATCTTCCCATCTCCTCTTTGAGTTTCTAATATGGCCAACATTTTCAGTATCACTAGGGCACACGTCATTATCTGCTATTAGGATGAAATTGCCCCCATTTTACATCTCATCACTATTTGGCTCAGTTTGTTGAATCATGTTGTTGACAAATGTCTCTAAAGATCTTAACATGATCAAATTATTATTTTCTTTATTTCGCCTTTCCACTTTACTTTTTTAATTTTGCATCATTTTCACAGTTTGAACATGCATATCCATGAGCTAAAGAGTAATCACAGGTTGGCCGTAAACTTATAAATTTGTAGTTAACCCAATAAACCCCTTTCTCCTGCCAGCCAAGTCTACTACTAAACCCAGTGTTAGACCGACAGTCATTTTCTTTATTTAGACAGAGAAAAACAAGGAGAAAATGCACAGTTATATAAAGTGCAACATTTAAAGATTAAATGCTACACAATATGAATGTCCGGGTGCCCTGATATAAATGTCTATGGCCTCCCAAACTGACCTCCTAGGAGGCACAGCAGAAGCAAATTGTGCACCGGCATCCAGAGGTGGTGATGGTAAACTGCCATATGGGCATGTTGCAAGGATATGGCAGGAATCAACCTAGCAGAGGCAAAAACCTTCCTGCTTAGTACATCAAATCCTGCACTAATGGTTCTTGCTGGTCAGTGACTGAATATCACTTCTGGTCAGGAGAACTTTAAGTTTGTGTGTGGGGTAAGGTGTATCATCAAAAGACACAGTAGAAGCAGGATACACTATCAGGCAGACCATGGGAGATGGGAGGGCTAGAAAAGGGATGCCTTGAAAGTGTCTTAGTTGTCTCGTGCATGGATCTGTGCCAGTGTAAAATGATCTCCACTGAGTCTTGGTCAGAGGCAGGGCTATGGGATCCAAACTGTAGTAACAGAGAATGCCCAAAGCTGTCAGTTTTTCTCACACTAATCACTGGTACAAAACTCAGCAGCTGAGGACAGATGTATGGATGAATCGCTGTCCTTTGAGGTTGAACACTGAGGGAGAGGAAGCTGGAAAATACTCAGATGGGGAACAGGAGAAGTGCCTAAACTGGTCCCTGTTGGACTCACAATACCAAGCTTCAACAGTTCCCATCCAGACATGGTACTGTTCATTTGTTAGAGTGCCCAGGGACATGAGGGTCACAGCCAGTCTATTTAGTGAACACTGAGGTATTTGAGATGAAAGCCTAGAGGTGACAGAGTGACATGGTGGGCTGCAGGATCTATGCCTCAGGCAAGGCCATGAAGCTCTGGTAGCCTCATAGCCCTAGGTGAGGAGTGGGTAGAGTTTCCTAAATCTGAAACTTGTACATCAAAATTAGTTGCAGAGTGGAGGCCCAAGGGGAGCCCCTGTATAGATAATAAAAGTCCACAACTGGAAAAGCAGTCTAGTGCCAACACTAATGCCAGAGCCAGAGTAAAACCTGAAATTGCTACCATCACCACTCCCCCACTTGATACCTTGACACCGCTAGTGGTGGTGACATCGGAGACAACAATGGCACTGACTCCAATACCCTCAGCACAAAGTAGCAGCACATATTGTGACACTGAAATCCACATTGAGGTCAATGTTTATCTCTTCCTTGGCTCCACTCACAGCACTAAGGTCCAGGTCAAGATCTTGGCCAATGCTGACATCAGCACAGTCCACACTTCTAAATCTGTAAGTGAAGTCAGCATCAATGTCTTTGTCACTCACACTCATTTCTGTAAATGGTAACAACACCCAAGGTGATATCAACAGTTGGTGTTGCCATCACCAGAGTAGTAACCATAGACCTTAGTCCTGATCCTAGGTGGCCTAATAACAGAGCCTAGAGCCTATGGTGGGTTCTCCATTGATCACCCAGGAAACTGATGATCTACTCAATGATATTACTGGAGACTCCATCAGGACCCAAGTATGGTAGGTAAAGGGCAAGCTCTGTACCTTGACTAACACCAAAGAACCTCGAGGTGCCCTAAAGGAATGGTCCAGAGACCTATCCTGAGATCTTATGGATTGCTACCTGTCTCTGAAGATGGAAATTGGATGGAACAGCTTTAGACACTTGGTTTCCAACATGCAGAAGTCAAAATAAAAGGTATCCCAGGAGTCCATACCATGGTTAGGTTCAAGATAGGTCAGTCATTGGCACTGATATTCTTACTGCAATGATAAAGACAAAAAGGAGGGTCCTTTTCTTTATCTTTATTTATTTATTTAAATTTTGTTAACTGGGTGAGCCCACTGAGACCAGAGGTCCCTTTTTCAGGGTAGACCCAGGATTAGTTACATAAAAACGTACTTTCAGACATTGGACAACGTACAGTGGTTGCAATTGTTACACACATTGGAATGACAGTAATTACAAATGACAGTATAAGTTACATCTTTGATACAATACAATGGGGTAGCATTAGACACGGTAGATACTATCATAAAAATGAGCATGGAGTACCATGGTCATGGGTAAGGCCTGTGTAGGAGGGGAAGATATGTGGGGGCTAGTGATTACAGCCACAGAGGCTGAGTTCCAGGAGGTAAACTTTGAGGCCCAGCTTGAAGCTTTGGAGAGATGGCTTGTTGACCAGATAAGCTGGGAGGGCGTTCCAGAGGTGTGGGGCAGAGTATTTAAAGGAACACCTGCCAGAATTGGTGCAGACCTGAGGGATGGCCCGGGGACAGCCAGCTGAGGACCTCATGTCATGGCCATGTACCCTAGGATTGAGCAGGCCCCACAAATGAGGAGGGGGGCCTGCGGTGGAGAATTTGTAGGTCAGTCAGAAGGAGGAGTAGGCCAGTTTGTGCCTCAAGGTGGGCCAATGGAGGTCTGTAAGGACCTCACAGTGATGACTTCTGGGGGTCATTCTTTGCAAAGCATGCCATTTGATGGTAAAGCACAGAGACAGTACATAGTTCCCCTTCCCTAAGGGACTGGAGGAGGGGGGCCCCATAGAGGAGGATGGGGAGAAGAGTGCAATTGGTGACAGCTCGCTGAGCCTCATTGGAGAGTGAGTGTCCCAGGCAGTAGAGGGGTCCAATCCTCTGGTGGATGGTCTTAGTTAAAGTGTCAATATGAGGTTTGTAGGACAGCTCCTGGTCAAGGAGGATTCCAAAGTAATTGATCTTGCCAAGGACCTTGACTCTCTTCCCCTGGGCTGTTTGGAGTTTGAGCAGGTCAGACCTGACAGCCCCCAGATGCCTGGTTCCAAATAGGACTGCTTTAGTCTTTTCCTCATTCAGGACTAGAAGGTTGGTGAAGAACCAGGCTTCCAGTGCTGAGAGGCTAGCTTGCAGTTTGGCACTGATAACACTAGGTTGAGGGTCACTGCAGTAAACAACAGTGTCATCTGCATAAAGGATTAGATTGCACGGCCTGCAACCCCTTTCAATATCATTGACAAAGAGGGAGAAAAGCAGGGAGCCCAAGATTGAGCCCTGGGGTACCCCAGAGACCACAGGTGGGATACCAGATTGGACACCTTTCCAGACAACCTTTTGGCTTCGATTAAGCAAGTAGCTCTTAAACCAGGAGAGTGAGAGCCCATCTAGTCCAAGGAGGTGGAGTTTGGAGAGAAGAAGTTGATGGGAGACACGATCAAAGGCTTTGGACAGGTCAATAAACAGGGCTCCCATCAGGGAGCCATTGTATATTGCCTCGAGGACATCAGATGTGAGCAGGATAAGGGCCGCGTCCATGCCATGGCCTTTCCTAAAGACATGTTGGATGTCAGCTAGGAGAGAGTGCATCTCAAGGTGGTCTAGCAGTTGGTTATAGACTAGCCTCTCCTGCACCTTCCCTAGGGGACAGAGAATGGAGATGGGCCTGAAATTCCCCACATTATCACACTGCCCTTTTTTTGTGCACTGGGACTACGGTCGCAACTTTACACTTAGTGGGAACTGTTCCCTCAAGGAGGGACCTGTTGATGAGCCAGGTGGCAGGGAGGGTGATGACCAAGGCAGCAGCCCTCAGCAGCCTTGGTTCGAGCAGGTCATGTCCCGGGGTGGAGTCTGGTTTAATTTTGAGTAGGAGTGGGAGAACTTCTGAGGGTTTAACAAGTTTCAGATGCAACTGGGGCCAAGCAGGTTCCCAGTTGGGACTGGTATACTGGGGAGCCCCAGGCAGGACAGAGGGAGATAGGCCATCGAGGTTAGAAAAAGTGTCATTGGTCACCTCTGCTATTGAGGAGGGGTCATTGGTAAAGGTATTACCTACCAGTAGAGCTCCATCCTGGGCATTAGGGGCACCCTTAAGTAGCAGGTTTATGTGGCCCCAGAATTTCTTGGGATCCCTTAGGTGACTAGTCTGGCGGTCCTGCAAGTATGAGGATTTCGCTTGTTTGGCAGCTTTCTTACAGTGGTTCCTCAGTGCCCTGTACTTTTCACGTCAGCATTGAGGCCTGAGGATTTACGTAGTCCCCATGCCCTATCCCTGAGCGTCATACTCCATTTGAGGCCAGGGTTGAGCCATTTGTGGAACTTCCCCTGAACTCTTAGTTTTTTCCATGGAACATGGGTGTTGGCCATGGACAGAAACGAATTAATGAAGTGGTCAAGTGCTTCATCTAGGGAGGTGAGAGTGAGGATGTACTCCCAGTCTACTGAATGAAGGTTAGAGCAGAAATCAACTGCTGTAAATCTGCTGAAGTTCCTGGCTACAATCACTCTGGTGGCCAATTTGGGAGCCTTATTGGACCAGGTGCAATAATGACAAAGAAATACAAATTAGAGGATAATTACGAGGAGAACTAAGGTACCTGATAATTTACTCCCATGGAGCACAACCAGTAGTGGGAAAAACAGAAATGACGTAAACTGGGGCATGATCAATGATTATTGGTCAGTACACAGCACCCCATGATGTCATGCATGTGCTGGCACCAATAGCCAGTACTGATGACCTGGATAAAAAAATGACTTGCTCCTGAGGAGTCCTAGGGTCTTGGGATAAGACCAAGGAGTGGGACTCTATGATGAAGCTCAAGTCTTAGAAGATCTACATATCCATGAGCATTTGAGAGGGCCAGTGAGCAGTTACAGAATGGAACTATGTATCACAGAACCTACATTTGCAGTGCAAGAAAGAAACACCCAGCAGTCAGTGACACTGAGAGCTCCAGAAGTTCAATTGTCCTAACAGCCATTTTTACTTAGAGTCAAATATATCTGCCTTGCATTGGATGAAGTGGATGCCAGAGACACAGATGGATGCATGGAAAGCTTTTTGGTCTGCTTATTAGTGATGGAGGAAACAGTAGCTGAGCAACATGTGCTCTGTTTTTCTCTTCATTGTAGAACCAGTTGCAGGTGGGAGACCTGCCCCAGACCCGACTGATTAATATTAGAGGATGCTTAGTGGTTACTGTATAATAATAGCTGTCTCCTCATTTTTCCCATAGTGAAACCAAGGTATAATTTGCCATTATAAAGGGGCGTTTATAACGGCCAACACACACACGATTTCCCTCACTCTGCGTATGAGCCTACCAGAGTTTGTCACTTCCCAAACACGCCACTTGTCTGCTTGCCAAAAAGTGAACTGCCATCCACCCCAGTAACTCAGTGGTAAGTTTTATATAACATTGAACATTTACAGGGACAAATAAACAATACAGACCTCTTTATAAATCTGGCACCATCACCCGACAAAAAAATAAAAATGGAGCATGGTCCCCAGCCAGAACCTCTGCTGTTTTACAGTATATAAATGCTGTGGTGAAAAATGGAAACCCAGCAATTGTATAAAATAAAATATGGGGTAGTGTGTGTAAACTCGAAGTTTACACACACCTGCAGGGTTAGATGCTTGTATAAACCCCTTGAGTGTGTGTAAACTTCTCATTACACACACCACCCAATACTTTATTCTCTATTTTAACATTACGAGGTGATCATGATACAAGAAACATGATTGGAGAGAGTAGATGTGAACATGGTGGAGGGCTCTAATGTACATTATACCCCCGCAACAAATGATGAAACATGGACATGCAAGTGGAGGAATGGTGACCCTTATTTCAACAGAAGCATTTGCTGATGCACATACAGTTGATTAGAACTGGATAGTGCTCATATATTGGGAAGTGTTTTGGGAAATAAGGACAAACCTGCCATTATCTGTATTGATGTGTATGCTGCCCAAAGTTAAACAGTGCAATAGAGAATCAGTTATCTGAAACACTCTCTCTAACCATAGAAAAACTAATGGAATAATTTGGTTCCAGTCCAATTTGTATCATGAGTGATATCAATGCAAAAACTGCAAATAATACAGAAGTTTATTCTAGTAAATGGGAGGCAGATGGCTTATTGTCAATGCCAATTAGGGACTCAAAGGATAAGAAAATCAATGTAAGGGGGAAGAAACTATTAAAGTTTGCAGCAGATAGTGGGATGAGAATTTTGAATGGGAGAACAAAGAGAGATTTTCAAGGTAATTATACATTTCTGTCAAAATATGGTGGTTCAGTCACTGTTATCACCCTTATAGATGTATGGACATCAATAAGGTAAAAGAATTTGTGGTGGAAGAAGAGTGGGAGAGTGATCATTTCCCTGTATCTGTGACTATGGATCTTGAATATGATAAATATTATTTGTGTCTGAGGAAAAAAGTAAATGATGCAAATGAACATATGGTGATTTTAAACAGAAAAAAGAGGAAAAAAAAAGGATCCATTTAGCAATAGCAAAATGTATTATTAAAGGAGAACAGTATTGCTAGGGAGAATGCTGAATAGTCAACACCGTTAATAAAACTGGAAGTAATGTGTAGATACAGAACTTAGAACAAATTTGTAAAATTATAGTGTTTTTTTAATATATACATCACAGACTGCTTCTGTTTGAGGCTGAGAAACTTGTTATACTGCAGAGAACAAACTAGAATGCATTTGAGGAACTGGGAACCTGGTAAGACATAATATTGTTGGGGACTTGTTAGGAAGGTAAGCTACGCTTTCTACAGAAAGTTTCATATTTTCTTATTGGCAGTAAGAAGAGAATTGCAGGATTCCATTAAAGTGTAGTAATTTTATAACCAGAGGGGGTGAATTACAACTAAAGTTGCTTAATTCCTGTGCTTGAGACCTAGGCTTTGGAAGGATATTTATGCCATATTTTAGAAGTGTCTTGCTGGCTGAGGAGTGAGTTCATTTTTATCCCTGGACTCAGTAGAGTAGTTTGTGTAGGAGCAGTGGTCTAGTAAATTGTGGTGTTGGTTGAATTATTATAAAGGGCAATACTCACCAGGGTGGTGGAGCAGTGATTGTTTCTAACAGTCACCAGTGGTTGTGGCATTTCCTTTATAGCCAAGGTTCTGACATCACTTCCTCAACAGATCTTGGGGCAGAACTGTCATATTCTTAATAATCCAGCACAGTGCATAAAGGGTAAGTACACACACACACAAAAAAAAGAGAAATGTTATATATTACTCTTTGTATATTACAAGGGAGAGGGACATGTGGGGAGTGGTGCAATGCACTGGCTGTGGGGCAGCAGTTTTCCGGGAGACATTCTGGAACCTGCGTTGCTGCCCTATTTGCAGGCAACTGTCAGCTCTGAGGGATGAGGTTGCCCACCTGCAGGCTGAACTGGCAAGGACTAAGGAGGCCTCCCCCACCCAAAGAGCACCAGTTCCACAACCACTGCCTGAGAGGTTGCCAAGTGTGAAGAGCAGTTGGACCACAGTGTGTTCTGGGAGGGTGAGGGTGGTGGAACAGAGGCATAGCCCCCTAGTTGTACCTCTACGCAAATCATATGTCAGTCTGGCAAATTAAGGTTCCTCTATGATGACACCGTCAGTGGAGACCAAGAAGAATGCTGGGGACATCCACAAGGGAGACCCACAAAAGGGTGGCAAGGGACACCACAGGGGAAGGAAACAGCTTCTGATAGGGGACTTAATTGTTAGGGGTGTAGACCTGGAGAAGGGAGAGGAGAGGGAAGTAAGGTGCCTGCCTGGTGCCATGGCTTGGAGGGACAGGAAACAAATCCTCAGAATTACAGAAGCAGCATCACAGGAGAGGGAAATAGATATCATTGTCCACCTTGGGACAAATGACCTAGCTAGGCATGAGATCAGTGCAGTGCAGGATGAATTTGTGGAGTTGGGAAGGGGCCAGACAGCAAGCATGGTAACCTTCTCAGAGGTGCTGCCAGTCTATGGCAGGGGTGAAGATTGGGTACTGCACACCATGCAGTTTAATGAATGGTTGCAAAACTGGTGCAGAGCACAGGGCTTTGGCTTCATTGGGAACTGGGGGTCCACTTGGAGAGATGAAGGTCTATGCTGGCATGATGATCTGCATCTGTCCAGGAAGGGAAACAAACTCCTAGGTGACAGGATTAAATGTTTTCTTGGCAAGCTTTTAAACTAGCCGGTGGGGTGCTGATAGGAAGCAGGAAAGTTCAAGCCTCCCCCCACAAAACATGGCAGGTAGTAGGGTAAACACTGAGGTATGGAGCTTGACAGAGGGCAGGACAGGGGTAAATGGAAAAATAGACAAGGGCAATAAGAACAGGGATGTGGTAAAAAAGATAAAGCCAACATTAAATGGAGGACAATGAGTACCAATGCCCATAGTCTGGGAAACAAGCTTCCTGAGCTAGTAGCCCTGATGGAAGAGGAACACTTGGATATTGTGGCAGTCACAGAAACATGGTGCACTGAGAACCATGACTGGGATGTCAACATACCAGCGTACACAATCTACTGAAGGGACAGGGAGGGTAAAAGAGGAGGTGGAGTAGCTCTCTGCATAAGGGAAGTGATCAAAGCTACAGAACTAAAAAGTAAAGGGGGAGGACAAGAAGCACTCTGGGTCACATTGGAGACAGGGAATAGCATCACAATCTGCACAGGGGTTGTATACAGACCCCCGTCTCAAGGGGAGGAAATGGACATGAAAATGATAGAAGACATTCTCAAAATGGCTGAAAAAGGGGAGGTACTCTTGATGGGGGACCTGAATATGCCAGATGTTAACTGGATGACATGGACTGCAGCCACATCCAAGAGCAGGGTCATTCTCGATGCTCTACAGGGGGCATGCCTTAGACAGCTAGTGGTGGAACCCACTCAGGAGGGAGCAATACTAGACCTGGTACTCTCAAATGGAGAGAGGATCACAAATTTAGAAGTCATTAGACATCTGGGAACAAGCGACCACTGCACAGTGTGCTTCACAATAAACACAACCATGGAGATAAGCCATACAAAGACAAGGGTACTGGATTTTGAAAGGGCTGACTTTGGCATAATGGGAGAATACCTGAGGAATGCATTAGCAAATGGCCAGAAAGGAGGGTTGGAAGAACAATGGAGAAAAATCAAAACTGCCATCATGGAGGCAACAAGCCTTTGTGTGAAACAAATAAAGAAAACAAAGCGGAATAAAAAACCACTATGATTCTCAAAAGAGGTGTCAGGGAAGGTTAAGGAGAAAAAGACTGCATTGAAAAAGTATAAGGAATCACAGAAGGAGCATGACAGGGAACTGTATCAATTAAAGCAGAAAGAAGTTGGGAAGGCAGTCAGAAAGGCAAATGACCAAACCGAAGAAAAGATAGCCAACTCAGTTAAGAAGGGGGATAAAACCTTTTATAGGTACATTAGGGAGCATAGAAAGATTAAGGGAGGTATAGTGAAGATTAATAAAGGAGAGGGGAGGTGGGCAGAGGGAGACCATGAAAAGGCAGAGATACTGAATGGATACTTTTGCTCAGTATTCACAAAAGATGAAGAGGAGGAGTTACCTAAAGCAAACAGTAGAAGCACTCTGAGTAGTGGGGTTGACGCCAGTCCATTTACAGAAGAAAGAGTCCTGAAAGATCTCCTAAAACTCAAGGTGGTCAAAGCAATGGGGCCTGACGGACTTCACCCTAGAATCCTAAAAGAACTAAGGGAGGACCTGGTGACACCACTGATCACACTTTTTAACAAATCATGGGAGGATGGGGTGGTATCTGAGGACTGGAGGAGGGCAGATGTGATTTCTCTTCACAGAAGTGGGAGCAAGGCAGAAGCAGGAAACTACAGATCTGTTAGTTTGCCCTCAGTGGTGGGGAAAATGATGGAATCACTTCTGAAAGAAAGAATTGTTGAGTACCTACAGGCCACCAGGGCACAGGACCCAAAGCAGCATGGATTCACAGCAGGAAGGTCATGTCAGATGAATCTAATTGATTTCTTTGACTGGGTGACCAAAGTAATAGAACAGGGAGGGGCTGTGGATAAGGCCTACCTAGACTTTAGCAAGGCATTTGACCCAGTCCCGCACTAAAGATTAATAATCAAGTTAGCCAGCCTGGGAGTGGATCCCAGGGTGGTAGCCTGGGTAGCAAACTGGCTGCACAACAGGACACAGAAGGTAATAGTGAATGGAACACATTCCGAAGAAAGAGGGGTTACTAGTGGAGTACCTTAGGGCTCAGTACTGGGTCCAGTCCTCTTTAACGTCTTTATAGGTGACATTGCAGAGGGTCTGGAAAGAAAGGTATGCCTCTTTGCAGATGACACAAACATCTGTAACAGAGTTGATACACAAGGGGGAGTAGAAAGGATGAGAAGGGACTTGGCAAGGTTGGAGGAATGGTCAGACATATGGCAACTTAGATTCAAAGCAAAGAAGTGCAAAGTAATGCACCTGGGAAATAAAAATCCAGGAAAAGAGTACACAGTAGCAGGGAAGGTACTAACAACAACAATAATGGAAAGGGACCTCAGGGTAGTCATATCAGATGACCTAAAGGTGGGTAAGCAATTTGAGAAGTTGGTAAGGAGAGCCAGGGGGATACTGGGATGCATAGGGAGGGGCTTCACAAGTAGAAAAAGGGAAGTGGTTATCCCCCTGTACAGACAGTTGGTGAGACCCCATCTGGAGTTCTGTGTGCAATTTTGGAGACCTCATCTATGCAAGGACATAGACAGAATGGAAGCAGTCTAGAGGAGGGCAACTACATCAGGTGCAGGGTCTACATCAGAAATCATATGAAGAGAGAGACTGAGAGAGCTTAATATGTATACCCTTGATGAGAGAAGGGATGGGGGGGCATGATAGAAACTGTTAAGTACCTCAAAGGAATCAACAAAGTCCAGGAGGTTAGCATCTTTCAGAAAAAGAGATGTGTAAGAACAAGGGGGCACAATTTTAAAGATAGAGGGGGGACAGTTCAGGGGTAATGTGAGGACATTTTTTTTCATGGAGAGAGTAGTGGACGCATGGAACCGCCTTCCTGGAGAGGTTGTGGAGTCTAAAACAGTGGGGGAATTCAAACATGCATGGGACAGACATAAGGCAATTATAGTGGGGAATTGCAAGAAGTAGGCTGTTGGTTAACTAGAATCTGCAGCTTATCCAATAGGTAAGGAAATGGGAAGACTGGGTGGGTCAAGAGGCCTTATCTGCCATCAAAGTCTATGTTTCTATGTTTCTATCATTGCAGGTTAAGGATGATATTTGGTTATCTAAATTTGCTGATGATACCAGGGTGGGGTACATAGTGAATAACCAAGCTGATGCTTCCCAACTTCAGGAAGCATTGAATGATTTAGACACATGGGCATCGGATAAGAAACTAACTTACAATATTGATAAATGCTGCATCATGCACTTCGGGCTGCTGAATAATAACTGGACCTATACACTTGGTGGGCAAACTCTGAATATAATGGAGCAACAGAGTGATCTGGGCATTATGATCACAAAGGACTTATCTTTTAAAACACACTGTAATGTGGTCATAAAGAAATTGTGTTATATTTTGCGTTGTATAAACAAACATATAACTTGTAAAAATAAAGAGGTAATGCTGCCACTGTATACATCATTGGTTAGATCACATTTGGATTATTGTGCACAATTTTTGGCACCAGGTGGCAGGTCAGAGATAGCAGCATTGGAGTGGGTCCAACGGAGGGCAACCCATAATATGGTGGAAGCAAAAGGATATGATTACCCAACAAGGTTAAGAATCCTAGACTTGCATCCCTTAGAACTTAAGCAATTGAGAGGGGACATGTGTATGATCTATAAATCATTTATGGATCCAGGATTGTGGAAACTTCTGGGACTGGATTTAAGATACTCACCTTACAATACTAGGGCCCATCCATTACAGCTGACAGTTGAATGTCCCAGATTGAATAAAAGGAAAGCCTGGCTTACCCTAAGAGTGACTGAAATTTGGAATAGGTTACCCTTGAAGATTGTAACCTGTTCAAATATGAACAGTTTTAAAAAGGAGCTGGATAATTGTTTTTTTCAAACATGGGCTTAAGGGGTATTAAATAATGGTGAGTAAAAGGACTTTGTCTACAAAAGATCTGTTTGACCTATGATACTGATGATACCTATGATAGTGAACTCTCTAGATAAAGAGGATTGGGTTAATTAAACACAAGGGGAGCTGGGAAATAATGGATGGAATGATAAAGAATGTGAGGAAGTAGGGAAATTGGTGATAAAAGCAGGGAAATGTAGTAAAGGGCTCATTAACATGGAAAGAAGAGATGCATATATTATACTTAAGAAAAATTATAAAATACTTGTGAAAGAAAAGAAGAGGCAATATAAAACCAAACTATGGTCAGATCTATAATGGGCAATAGCAAATAGGGATTGCAAACAGTTTTGGAGTTTGATGGCATTTGATACAAATAATAGAGAAAAAAATACTGAATGTATGATTATGCCTCAAAAAGTACTATAATAAGATGTATGGGGGAATAGTAAGGGAAGTAAAAATTCAGGAGGAGGAATGTAGAGTGGAACTCTGGTTTATGGTTACAGAAGAAGAAATGATATGGGCAATAAATAAACAAAAAAAATAATAAATCATCAGGTGTTGAAGGGATACCAGCGGAAGTCTTTAAGGCCAACCCTGAATGCTGGACCAAAATATTGGTGCCCATATACTGTATATATACATAAGCAACAATCTTAAAATGCCAAAATGTTGGAAGGAAGGTCTAATAATGCCTCTGTTTAAAAAAAGGGACAGAACAAACCCAGCAAGTTATAGACTGATCACCCTGCTGTGTACCTCAATGAAGATGTAGAGGATAATGCCTGAGTAACAGTGGTTAACCACAATGTAATCACCTCAAACAGTTGCCAGGACAAAAAAGTAACCTTTGAGAGCACAGCTTGAGAGGTTTACAGTTGTCATGGCAACCATGAGAGGTGATTACATCTGTGGTTGACCACCGTTACTCAGGCATTGTATTTTATAGTGTATGGAAAAACTAGCCACTGTGGGGAAAAAAATGTTTTTTTCAATGTGCATTTGTTTTCCTGCTCAGCTATGAATGCCTTCTGGTTTGAATGTTGAGCAACTGAAGTGCTGAAATTAGCCATTGCGATCTATACTGCAGCAGGTCTGTATCAGTCTGAATGAAATGTGTGTGTTTTGAACTAATGTCCAAGCAGCAGATCATCTTTCCTTTCCAAGAATGTTCACAGGTGGTGACATTCCACCCTGTAATCCTATCATTATATAGAGAATAATGGATAGGTAAGTGTGTGTTATAGAAGGTTTTCACACACTTGAGATATGTGATGACCCATAAACATCGAGAGCAAAGCTCAAGAGGTATATGAGGTCATCACACACTGAGTGTGTGTGAAAAAAATCCATAACATCAAACTTACCTATCCTTTATTTTTTACAACTGCTGCTGTGGTTTAGACTGTATAGCAGCTTGAAAGAAAAAGAAGGTTTTTAGCTAGAGTGCAGTTTTATTTTTGAAGAAATTGAACTATACACGAATAAAACACAGTTGAAAATACTGCAGTTGAAATACTTTTTGTGAAACAAAGGAGTGCAACAGTTTTAAAGTCTTTTCTTTGGGGAATGTCATATGAACCAGATTTAGGGTTATTATGAAGTGTCATGTCAACCAGATTTTGGGTTATTATTTCTTTTGGAGCATAATAACCTGAAATCCGGTTGGTATGCATTTTTAACAAAACAGTAATCCGGTTGATATTTATGGTCACCAGTAATTATGACATAGTTAAGCAAGGTTTATAGCATAGTGATGTGATAACGATGGGATCGTCAGGTTATAAACTGATTGAAAACAGGGGTTAATAGACACTGTCCATACATTAGATACACTAGAATCATTTTGAAAATATTAAACACATGGATAATGGAGAAAACATTAATATCAGTATATCAAGCAAGGTTTAGAAAATCATAGAGTACAACAGATCATATATTAACTTTGGATTTCCTAGGTTATAAATATGTGGAACATAAAAAGGGAAGGCTGTATCTTACATTTCCGGACATTAGTTCAGCTTTTGATAATATAAGCAGAGAAATTCTAGGGCACATTTTAAAAGAATTGGACATTGATCCTAGACTATTACTTGTTTTAAAAATGCTACACTGAAATACTTTGGCTAGGGTAAGTACAACAAGACAAGGAGTGTTAACTGAAGCAATTCAAATTGATAAGGGTGTCAAACAAGGCAGCCTTTTGGCACTAACATTATTTTCACTTTACTTTGAAACTCTGGATAAAAGATTTGAAAATATAGATACTCATAGTCCACAGATTAATAAACAAAATATACAAATCCTACTATATGCAGATGATATTATTCTGTTATCAAGAACACCAATAGGCCTTAAGAGGTGATTTGCTCTTACAATTGAGCACTTGGAATCATTACAGTTAATGGTAAACTCAGCTAAAATAAAATAATGATTTTAGGAAAAAGGAAAAAATTGAAGAAATGTGGTAGAGAAAAACATAGAATTGCAAGAGGTAATGGAATTTACTTATTTGGGAGTGACATTAGATAAAAACAGAACCTGGAAAAATTATGTTTCTAGAATAAAAGATGATGGAATATGATAAGCAAAAGTAATTAACAGGTTTGCAAAACAATAGGGAGATGACTCATTTGTAGGAATGAGGAGGACCTTTGAGGCTAAGGTAAATGGGCAGATTCTGTACAGTAGTGAAGAATAGGACTGTCCACTAATTTGCAAACAATAGAAATGATGCAGAATTATTTTTTATCAGACTTACATTAGGGCTACCTAATGATACCCTAATGATACCCCTACTGCAATTCCCAGACTAGAATCTAGAATGAAAACAATTGAACAACAGGTAATCAATGGATGATTAGGATATTGGGACAAAGTTATTAAAATGGATGAGGCCAGAATACCAAAATAATGTTGGGAAGAAATCAAAAGTCTAGGATACACAAAAACATGGTTTAACGTACTTAATGATAAATTAAGACAGTTAGGTCTGGAACCGATATGGAGGCATGAAACTCTTGGAAATATGGTCCCATATGTGCAAAGTGCAAAGCAAAGAATTATGGATATTTCATTCCAAAAACATTTGGGAAAATAGAGTATCTACCAGAAATTAGGTTGTACAAGAAGGTGAAGATGTACAAGAAAGTTATCTGGAGTATGTTGAAAATAAAAGAGATAGAAATGTAATATGTCTTTTGAGACTTGGTATAATCAAGAAACAAAAGTGAAGGAATAGTTATTGGACTGGAACCAGACAGGATGATTTCTGGAAATGCAATATAAATGAATAAAGAACAATGGCACATTTACAGTATTATTGGACTGCCCTTTGCTGTTGGACGAGAGAAGGAAATATATTTTATCATGTATTATGAATGAACAGGGTTCATAGGTGAAAAAAAATTAAGGAATTGCTGTTCTCTCAGAAAAAAAGCAAGTTATCTTGCTGTAGCTAAACTTGCACACAAAATGTTTACTATATTGAGTATGTAATATAATGAGAGTATTTTAAAAAGTGTAAGCTTTTTTATGTATTATTCATGTGATAAACTATGTGATTGATACATGTTTTTAACAATAAAAATCTGAATCTGAAATCTGAAATGAGGTAATCTGGGACATGATCAATAATTATTTGTCAGTGCACAGCACCCCATGATGTCATGCATGTGCTGGCACCAGTAGCCAGTGCTGATGACCTAGATAAAAATAAAGACTTGCTCCTGTGGAGTCCTAGGGTCTTGGGCTAAGACCGATGACTGTGACTCTATGATGAATCTCAAGTCTTAGAAGATCTATATATCCAGGAACAATTGAGAGGGCCTGTGAGCAGTTACAGAATGGAACCATGAATCAGAGAACCCACATTTGCAGTGCAAGGAAGTAGCACTCAGCAGTCAGTGACACTGAGTGCTCCATAAGTTCAATTGTCTTAACAGCCATTTTTACCTAGAGTCAAATATATCTGCCTTGCATTGAATGAAGTGGATGCCAGAGACACAGGTGGATGAGTGGAAAGGTTTTTGGTCAGCTAATTAATGATGGAAAAAACAGTAACTGAGCAACATGTACTCTGTTTGTCTATTCATTGCAGAACCGGTTGCATGGGGCAGACCCACCCCAGAGCCAACTGATGAAAACATGAAGTCAGAAATTTTACTCCATTTCAGAGACACCCTTCAACCAGAGGATGTTGTGCAAATCATTTTGATTAAGGATACTCCCTCCCTCACCAGTCAAGGAAATAAGAGTCCCAACCCCAAATTCAATGAAAAAAGTGTCTGTTTGGCACCATTACTATGAAGCAGAAGTCACACTCATCAAGTGAAGGTATCACTCTCTAGGTGGCTTCCCCAACCTGCCCATGCATGAAGAAGACAAAATTATCTATATCATCCCCAGATCCTTGCCATATATTGTTTTTTCACCATGCCCTTTGGTAATGTCTGCTACTTTGAGTCTTGTGTTACTGTAGAGAGGAAAGCTTTTGTCTAGCCTATCTTTGCATTCTGCTTTTTCCTAATTTATGTTTCAGTAGAAGTATCTGTTAGACAGTCAGTGTTCCTGACATTACCTTTGGCAACTATGAATTCACTGTTTAGATAGTATGTTATTGTTCCCTATATAGGAAGCTGGTGTCTAGACAGCTTGTTTTTACCATTGTAAACTATTGATTAGATAGCGGCAGTTTGCATTGACAGTAGTGTGCATTTTGCATGTTGCTTTGCATATAGACTTTGTTGATTTAGCCTTAATGCAGACATCAAGTGTTCCTTTGGGTGAGAGGCCAATTCCTCTCTGTGTGAGGACTTAATCTAGCTCCACAGAGTGTAGCCTCTTTCTGCTCCCTCCAATCTCCCTGAGACTGGTATCAGAAACTCAGAAAGTAAAGTGGAGTGCAGTCTTCTTTGCTATAGACTAGACCATTTACTTCAGCAGTTCCACACTACACTGCAAAACTATTTCCAGCCACCAATGCTGTTACATTATGAGTGCATCAACATTTCTGATAGCTGGGGAAATCTCAAGAGTCATCTGACCTGACCAGACTATTAGTGTGACTGCAAGCACACTAAGGGAACCGAATAAATGTTCAAAGGGCAATAAGGTAGAAACATAGATAATCATAGCAAGAAAAAGACCATTGGTCCATCCAGTCTGCCTGAAATACCCTACATTACACTGAGACTTGTTATCAATATAGGGTGTTTTGTCTGTTTTGGTAGGAGCATATTAAAATACAGACTTTGGGCTCAGCTCTCTTGACACTGCAAGGCAAATAGCTATCTTAGCCACATCAGAGCCCAGGGAGTTATGACAGTGAGGTCAGAGGGTGGCAGCAAAGTTATCAGGATGCAAAGCTTTCCAGGGTGCCACAATGGGTTCATTGGACACATGATAACTTAATCAATTCACCAGGTAGTTAGACAACTTAACTATTACTGAGGATTAGCCAGGCCCTTCCCTGTGATTTACAGAAGGTCTTAACCAATCAGAGGGCTGGATCAACCAGTGAACAGAAGGAGCTCTTTTAGAATATTCTCAGTCTGTGTCAGTGATAGCATGGATGTATAGCTTCCGTATGAGTATGGCAACACTTGGAGACCAGAATGGGACTTACACAATCCATAACCAGTAGGCATTTTCTGAGCTTGCAAAGCTCTGAAGGAGGAGTCTGTTACACAGAGAACAGATGAGAAAGACACTGCTTCCAGCAGCAGATGGAGATAGTCTGCAGTGGAGTTATGCAGATGAAGGGTGCCCAAGAGAGACTTCCCTGATACAGACCAGAGGGTCTTAAGTCCTCATGATATTTAGTCCCCCCATACATTCCAGTGGTAGGGCCAAATAGGTTCTTTTATTTACTGAAACTGTACTACCATGAGCCTTACTTTGCTTTACTTCTTGTCCCACAACTTCTGCCACCATGTATTGCCAAATGTAACAACTGTAACCTTTCACTATGTATCACCTGCTCTTGTTATGTTCTTGTTATTCTGATGTTTCTACTCTATGCCACCTTACGTGGCTGGTTCATGCCTGAAAACAGTCCCTAGGATCAGTGCACCTACCCGGTTAACAAAGTCATAAATAAATGAAATAAATAAATGATCAAAACAGCCAGTAAAAAGCAGCAAATGATTATGCACTGGGACACTGTGTAGGTGAGCTGCAGAGATGTGGCATCCTCAATACATCATTGGAGAGTGAGTGACTGAAGGAGACAGCCCAGTTTACCAGCGAGGTTCCAGTGGAAGATCAACAAGGACTGCTGAGTGAGCCATCAACAGCCATAAAATCTGTGGATGAGAGCCAATGAACCAAGCCAGGACTGCAGACTGGAGAAAGCTGTTCCAGTGGAGGGTAAACCATGAATTCCCCATAAGGAACTCTTGGTCCTGTAACACCTCATTGTAGAGTAGTTTAGATAGGGCTACAGAGGTGGATTATAGTTTATAGACTAGGGGCGAGATATTCAAAACTTTGCACTTGGCTTATGCTGGGTTTGCGTGGGTCCGCTATACTGAAAAGGCCAAACAGTGTGGGCAAACTGCATTAGTGCTGGGAAAAGTATAATATATGCAAGGGGCAAAAAGAGAGGGCATGTACATAAATACAGGCACAATGCAATATTCAGTGCATTAGCACTACGCAAAGTGTTTTTGCACAACTAAGCACAACACTTTGCGTGGTACAAATTACCGCTCAGGAAAAGGTAGTCTTAACTCTGGGCAAACCAACTTTGTGCCACTTTGTGGCTTTGTGCAACTTTGCGTGACACAGAACCATGGTTTATGAAGTCTGTAATTCACAAGTGTGAATTATAGAGTTTATGAGGGTCTGCCAGAGGTGATTCATTGACCCTAACCAGTAAATATTAAACATAGAAAGATACCAGACATGGAAGAAACATGCTGCACATGGATGGCACCGCCTATGTTGCCATCATCTGCCACCGGTCCCAGCCATGCCAGGCAGTAAGTAATGACCCGGCACCCAGTGGACACCATGGCAGTGTGTCCATATAGCACACACCTGCAGATCACCCTTCAGTGGACACCAACAGAATCCAGCACACACATGCAGCACTGGAGGTGTGGAGGGTGTTGAGGGGAGGGTGTACAGGTGGCCAGTCTGCACCACATACTGGGTGCTGCCACAAGGCTGGGACAATTCTGTCTTTCAGAAGAGCTGTTAAACTGAGGTCCCATCTGCCTGGATTGGTGGTAGTTCAGGTGGATGTTAAAGATCCCATGGCACTTATCAAAAAGAGTAGGGGAATTTTTATTGAAATCATAACAAATCAGAAACAAATCATATGCAAGTCAGTATTACATCATACAAATTTGTAAGAAAAAGGGAAAACAAGAACAAAAATAAGTATTCTATACAGTAACCCCAAACATAAGGAAAACAATTGAAACAACCCCCCTTCCCCACCCCACTAAAAGAGTAGGGGAATTTTTTTTTTAAATCAAAACAGAATCATAACAATTTATGTATACTAATCAGTACTGCATCATACATAATCATAAGACAAATTCAGTAACCTAAATAAATAGTACTTTATACATAACCTCTACCATAAAAAACATTTAAATCACCCCCCCCCACTATAAGAGTAGGGATTTTTTTTTATTCTCGTAATCAAAGAACATATAACCAATCAATATTACATAATATAGTGTCTTAAAAAATAGGCAAGCCAGGACACAATGAAGTATTATGTTATACAACATAAAACTGAAAAGAAAAAATCAGACATGAAAAAGCAAATTATACTAGTCAGACTAAACCCTAAACATAATACAGTACTAAATGTATACCCCCTCTCTACCCAAAGAGTGGGGGAACTAATGTAGTATAAACTTCAAAATTCGAATATCTACAAACAGTATTTACTCACACTAGGGAAAAAAAAAATTCCAAATTATAAAACCTAAACAAGTATTATAACCATGCGATGCCTAAAATATATTAATAGGCCTAGGACCAAATGTATACAAACTATTTTCATCATGTTAAAGAGCATTTCCTCCTTCCGTAATCTTCTCTTCTTCTTCTTCCTTACTGTGTTATATATTAAACTATATAAAATTATACTTCTCCCAATAAGCTCGCCACATGATATCTGAAATAGTACCCTGCTCCCTTATTTTGAAAGCCTTTAACTCATTAATCACTGTATAAACTAAAGCACTAAAACGTCCTGTTGTTGCAGAATCAACCTTCACCTGCTTATCCATAACCAATATAAAAAAAATAAATGTACCACCCGTAACGTATTCACGCAATCGTTCGACAAATGTGATCCAAAAATACCATAGAATAATGAATCAGGCAGAGGAGGTATAACTAACCAACATTTCCACCTGTTTTTTAATGCATCACAAAACTGTACCGCATATGGACACTGAAAGTATAAATGATTCATCATCTCCAGTTTGGCTACACATTCAACTCTAGGGCAATATTCTTCCTATAATGCCTTGTGTTTTTGGTTATCTTTAACATTGATTTTCCTATGTATCCCAAGCCACGTTGTGTCCCACATATGTGGATGGAGTCTCACATTTGCAATATAGTCCAAAATCTGGGTCTGCTGAGAAACTAAAAAAGTAGCAAAAGGATTTTCACAGAAGTTAGATGTCAGAATTTCTTTGTATAAAACTTCCCTAGAGGTCTGTAAAGCATGCTTATAATCAATATGCCATAACTTTATTTTATCAAAAACTTCAGCCCATCGTTGTATCAACCTAGGTTGTCTTATTGTTATGCAGAAATACAGCATAAATCCATTCCATTAAAACTCCATTTAGTACCATAAATCCCCATTTTTACCATAACTTTCTTGTACTTTGAATCAAGGGAACCAGGTTGTGATATAAGAAAATTGAGAAAAAAAATAAAATAGGATTTATCATGCCCACCCCCCCCCATCTTTAATTCCCAAGTACAAAATGTTCCTTTTTATATGGTTTAATCGACTTCCCCAAAGGCAACCAAAAAGTACCCTCATAACTTTAGTCTCTAATTTTTTAGGTAATGGAAATATCTTGCTTATTTACAAAAAAATTGGTAACAAGAAATTCTTAATATAAAATACCCTTTTTTCTTACAAACTTTCCATCTTAATCATAATTTAACTCTTGCAGAGGCAGTACACAAAACTTGTTCCCAATTAAATGAAGCCATATCTCCAGACCCCAGATAGATACCTAAAATTTTATAGGGTTCCTGTGCTACCGAGTGTTCCCCAAAAGGTTCTATGTCATTTAGAAGACCCGCAAGACTCAAAATCTTTGAATTATTATGATTCAAAGCTGCTCCTGTTATTGTCCCTATTGCCATAATTAATTCACAAGCTTGTTTAAAAGAAAATTCATCTTGTAAAACTAAACATATATCATCCGCATATGCTAACACTGTACAATCTATATCTATATTTAGGGTCACTCCCTGAAGTAATGGAGATATTTGTAAAATCTGTAGTAAAGGATCAAGTACAAATATATATAAAAGGGGGCTCAAGGGACAACCCTGTCTTACTCCTCTATACACTGCTTGTGGTACACTTCTCCAACCATTCTCCAATGGTACTACATAGGCTAAAGCATAGCATAATTGTTCACATCCAATAAATTATTTTGGAATATTAAAAGCTGCTAAACAAGACCATAAAAAAGGATGTGATAACGTGTCAAACACTTTTGCCTGGTCTAAACTTATAAGATATCCTGTCTGTCTTTCTCTTCCCACTACTGAATGAAAGAATGAATGAATACCTTATTTTTAAGAAGTGCATTTCCAAAACCAAGGTGCTTTTACAACAGATCAATACATAAAATTAAAACAAATTCTTAAAATCAATCCATAAATATATTTTAAAAGTGTGGATATGCTAAATTAACCAAATAAGTCTTTAGTGCTGACTTAAAGCTTTGAACAGTCAGGCATTCTCTCACCTGATGAGATAGAGAATTCCACAGGGTTGGGGCCATAAAACTAAATGATCTAGCCCCTGATGTCTTTAAATGAACCCTGGGAATCTCTAGCAATCCCTCATCCATGGATCGGAGCCGACGGGAAGGACAGTAGGGACGAAGAAGATCTTGCAGGTAACTAGGTCCCTGATAGTGTAGGGCCTTATAGGTCAGAAGACCGACCTTGAAGGTGATTTGCCATTGAATTGGCAGCCAGTGCAGTCCACGGAGGACGGGCATTATATGACTGGTCCTTGATGTACCAGTCAAAAGCCTGGCCACCGTGTTCTGCTCCAGCTGCAAACGGTGAATATCTACCCCCGGTAGCCCTAGGTACAGAGCATTGTAGTAGTCCAAGCGGGAGGTAACAAAGGTGTGGACCAATGTTGGAAGGTCATCAACAGGAACCAGTTGCTTCACTCGGGCTATATTCCTCAGATGGTAAAAGGAAGTTTTGACAGCGGCTGACATCTGATGTTTAAGGGTCAGACAGTCATCAAATATAACACCCAAGTTCCGCGCCCAGTCTGAGGTCACCAACTGGGTCCCCCCAAGCCAAAGACCTGAAGGTGACCCAGTCAGCAAACCCGCCCCTCGATGGCCTGGGTCCACAACCAACACCTCAGTTTTTTCGGGGTTTAACCGCAACCAGCTCACAGTCATCCAGTCCTGAATCTCGGTAAGACAGTTATTAAAGACCGAGACAGCATCACCCTGGTCGGGCACAAAGGACATGTACAGCTGAGTATCATCTGCATAGCAGTGAAAACTCAAGCTGTACCACCTAATGATCACTCCCAATGGCAGCATATACCCCGCAAATAACATGGGTGCTCAAATAGAGCCCTGCGGTACCCCAGAGGATAGGGGGAGTGATGCCAAGGAAAAAATCCCAGACACCACCCTGAGTCCTACCCTCAAGGAATGATCAAAACCAACTAAGGACTAAACCAGATAGTCCACAGATAACCCGCAGGTGCTCCAAAAGCACCCCATGATCAACGGTATCAAATGCCACAGAGAGATCAAGAAGGACCAAGATGGAACGAGTCTTTCGATCTCTCGCTATTAGGAGGTCATTTAGTTCTCTAACAAGGGCTGTCTTGGTACTATGTCTTTTCCTAAATCCAGACTGGAGAGAATCATAGACATTGTGGCTGGTCAAATGATTGTCCAGCTGCAACGCAACCACCTTCTCAATAACCTTACCTACAAAAGGCAGGTTAGAGACAGGCCTGTAGTTAGCCAGACATTCCAGGTCTAAGGAGTTTTTTTTTAGAAGGGGCCTAATCACGGTTTCCTTCAAGGGGTCAGGAAAGATCCCCTTCTCCAATGACAACCAGACTATCTCGGCAAGGATCGGAATGATTTTATCCACACATCCTACTAAGAGGCGGGTGGGGCCCGGATCCAAACTACAGTTGATCGGTCGCAGAGATTGGACGATCATCATTATGTCATTGATTGTGGGTCGGTCAAAGTCAAACCACACAAACTGGGTGTCCAACATGTCCTGCTGACAACCACAACTCCTATTTGAGAGAGTTAAAAGGAGATCGGACCTGATTGTGGCAACCTTATCAGCAAAGAATCAAGCAAACTCCTCACACCGTTCCTGTGAAAAAGCTCTCTCATGCTGAAGGCAGAGTGGATTGCACAGTCTGTCCATGGTCCGAAAGAGCTGGGTTGGTCAATTCTGTGCAGCGGCAATTTCCCTGGACAGGAATTCTGCCTTATTACAGGTAATTGCTGATTGATAAACACGATAGTGGTCCATCAAACTAAGACTGTCACACTCCAGACCCGATTTCCACCAACATCTCTCAAGACTTCTTCCCACTCTCCTCAACTCCCTCAAAGTCTCATCAAACCAAGGAGACTTGGAGTGAAGGGTGAAGTGTTGAACACATACAGGAGCAATGGAGTCTAGGGCCCCTACTACTGCCTTATTATAGGCAAGAACCAGGTCCCCAGGATCCATGAATTCACTTGGCAAACTTGATAGATCCAGTACTGCCATCAGGTCTTCTGGGGTAACACCCCTCAAAGGGCTGTACCGGACCATCTCCATAGGCGCTGACCTACCAGGGGGGCCAAGAAACTGAACCTAATGGTGTGATGGTCAGACTATCCAACTGGCTCCCCTGCCAAATCGGATATCTCCATCCCCAGGAGGAATACCAAGTCCAATGAATGACCATCTATATGGGTAGAGGAGGAAATAACCTGTGTGAAGCCCAGCGAATTCATTAGCTGGAGGAAGTCTCAACCAAACTGCGAGAGTTTATCATCAACCCAGGCATTGAAATCTGGAGGATCCCAATATCATATCCACCGTGAAGTCTTCGGCTTTCCACAGGAAAACATTCCCATTACCTGGTGGACGGTAAATGAGAAGAATCCTGTACCCCACACCCTCACCCAGGATACATTCAAAGGAATTGGTAATTCCTACTGGTACCTCCATCAGGCTCAGTTCCATTCTAAAACAGATTGCCACCCCCCCACCTCTAGGATCCAATCTCGGATGGTGTATCACTGAGTACCCGATTGGCACAGCTGAAGCCAAAACAGGGCCAGCATTATCATCCAGCCAGGTCTTGGTGATGCATGCCAGGTCAGATGATCCGACAAGATCAGCTATTATAGCAGTCTTGATTTTAATGGACCTGGCATTACATAACACCGTCCGAGTTGGATGAGTTGCCAGTGAAGCCCGAGCTACCTGCCTGCTGCAAGCAGATCCCTTGGGTATGGGAATCAGGCAAGGGTAACCTCTTTCCTGAACCCATTTTGCCCCAGGGCATCTTCTCGTCCCCACTATCCCAATCCGTCCACTCTTTTCCATTCCTCCTCCAGGTCCGGCCTCCACCTTCCTCCTCCTCACAATCCCCAGAGCCCTACAGCATCTATATACCTCTGGGGATAATGGGGGATAATTAAAAGGGTGGAGGTCCTTGAGCCAGGAGGGGGAATAATGCCTGACCATCCGAATAACTCCCCAACACATCTTCACACAAAAATATACACACTAAATTCAAACCAATAACACAACACCATGCACCCAACCACTCAACTCTCAATCATACACCACAAAACAAATATAAAATAAATAAAAACAAAACAATTATTACAACAAGGTTATGGGGAAAATTACACAACTTCTCCAAAACAGTTTATAACTTCGGGAGCTCTCACTCACCAGAAACAAATATCCCCACCAAACTCTCACTTCAGTAGTACAATTCAGGATATAATATATAAATGATATTTAAAAGAAAGCAAACACTTTCAATGTTCCTAATATGTCATTAAACTGTCTGTGAGAGAAAACATTCATACTGTCCTCCAGGCAGGAGTAGAATAAACTTTAAACTATCTTAAAGAAGAAACAGTCCATCAAGCAGGAAAATAAAAACGTTCTTATTAGGTTGTAGAGATCTCACCAGCTCACTTTCTGATATTACTCTCCACAAACTCAAAGGTCGATGGGCTTACATATCAAACCAGCCCTTGTTCCAGTTCTTAACCTCCAATATCAAACCCCAAACTGTCTCCAGAGGAACACCAGCAGGGATCTGAATGAATCAGATCTGGGTGAGGGACAAGCTCTTCGGCTCCTCCCCAAGACCCACAAGGCCCCTGCACCCACTACTCATCCTCCGACAACAGCGGGTCCAGTCCTCACACCAAATCCCACCAGTGGCACCCCCCCCAGGTTCAGGTTCAAGTAACCAATCCAAAAAAGTCAGTGATCTTCTCGACTACACAGCCTTGTATTTCGGGAGCAGGTCTTTCATCCACAGTCCAGATTTTTAAACTTAATCACACACACTGACCGTCAGTATACTAACTGAGAGGAGAAAGGGCAGAGTCACAAACAGAGTAGCCGGGAAGCCAAAACTCTGTTTCAACAGATTCTTCACCCGGAAAATTGGGCATCTATCACAGTACAGACGTTTGAATTTCTAGGTAAACTACCAGACACTAAAGAGCCTCACCCAGCCCCAAACCTCTTCCCAGACCCGTTCAATATCACGGCAGCCCAACAGCTGCTGAACAAGCAAGCGGAAGTACAGTAGGAACAGCCATCCAACAGTAGCAGACATACAATACACCACTAGGTTTGGGCCGGGGCTGGGAAAAAACTCCTCTCCAGCAGTTTACCTAGCAGCTGCTACCTGACAGGATCTTCTCTAATTTCACCTCTTCACTTCCTTCAATCTACAGCAAAACCAGCTGTCAACTCCTTCATCTCCTGCAGTCTTTCACTCCACCTTCAAACTCCAAATCTCAGTCACCATGGTCCCATCTGCTGCCCGACTCATAATACCTCAGGCAAAAAAAAGTTTTCCGATGTTTTTGGCTCGCTCTCTGAGCAAATGCTCAATATGCGTGGAGAAAAGTCAGCAGATCACAGCCAAAATAGAAGAATCCACCAGATTTTAATCAGAGATGGTAAATGGTAAATGGTAAAAATTACGTTAAAAGCGATAACCTAACACAAAATAACATGCAAATAACAACATGAAAAAATAAAATAGATATGCAGATAATGCAAAAACAAGCAAACAAACTTAAAAAAACTCAAAACAACCACAGCAACACCTCGGTACTGCTTACAGCCAGCCCAGCCCAGCGGCCATATTGGAAGTGACCAGTCTTAACCAATCACATCTTTTTGATATGCACATTGAATCACCTTGTGCCATAAGTTCTCTTAAGAATAGTAAAACATCTGATATATGTCTCCCAGGAATTGCACAAAATTGCAAAGTGCTAATCAATTCATCCGTAACTGCCGACAACCTATTCCCTAATAGTTTGGCAAAACATTTTAAATCAGTATTTAACAGAGTTAAAGGTCTCCAATTATTAATGTCAGCACTATTCCCAGATTTGTATAAGAGCACTAACAACCCTTCATAAATTTGTGTCAGGAGAGTATAATCCTTCACCAGCTGATTATATAATTTCAACAGGACCATAGGAATCTTGGACCATAAAACTTTATACAATTCACTTGGCAGACCATCTGAACCCGGAGAAATACCAGTATGACAAGACATAATTACCCTCTCTAATTCTTGTTTTTTAAATGGTTTTACCAACATTTCTTTCTGTAACTGGGACAACTGGGGAAGTTGAGCCATACGTAAGATGTGAGACGTTTCATCTGTGGGTTCTAAAGGTACACCAAAAATATTTTTAGCATAATTTTGAATGATTCCCATAATTTTCAAATTATCTGTACATATCTCTCCTTTCTCATTTAGTAATGCTGAGAAATACCATCATTCCTGTCTCTTTTGGCTAGCTAAAAAAGGGTTTACTTGTTTTGTTTTCCCGTATGCCAAATATTTGTTCCATATAGAGTGATGAGAGTCGTGAATATTGAATTCTCCTATTTCTTGTCTCACATCTTTTATGCATATAGATACATCAACATTCTCTTCAGCTTGGTTAGTTAACAAATTTCCCAACTCGGTTCTCAGGTTCATATAGAACTCCTGTTTAGTTTTAGCTCAGTATGCACCTGTGGTTTGGAAAAACCCTATTAAACAATCTTTAAAGTCTGTCCACCACTCCCTTATGTCATCATAGAAAAATAATGTTGTTAATTTATCTTGTATAATAGTTTCCAACTCTGTTAAAACTATCATTTCAGTCAAACTAGAAATATTTAGTCTCCACAAACCTGATCCTGCTACTCTTTGAGGAGAGGATTCAAATTGAAAGCCAATTAAACAATGATCTGAAGTTTCGATGGGTATTATCATGGTTATAGCAATTTGTACATTTTTTTTTCCACAAAAAGAAAATCAATTTTAGATGACAATTTTCCTTTAAAAAAGGTCAGTTTCATATGTCGTGGTCCAATATCATGTACATCCTTAAGATCTGCTTGAAAAATCATCTGTTTTAAAAAGGACTTATCACAATATTGTTTCCACATTTCAAGTTTCTCTAAAAAGTTAATATTAAAATCCCCCCTAGAATCACCTGACATTTAGTATACAAATATGGTTGTATCTTTTTTAATAGCTCAATACATTGGGTTTTACCTTGATGGTCATAAATATTCAATAGCCGGAGTTGGAAACCATGAAACTGGACATCTAACAAACATGCTCGTCCTGGTTCAATATCTACCAACCTATGTACAAAAACTTCTAGTGTAGAAAAGCAAAAACCTAATCCACTGCATGGGTCTGTGCCTGGAGACCAAAATGAAGCTCCCCATCCCCAATCCTTTGTGGCTTGTATAATCTCATTATTTTTATGCAGTTTTGTATCCTGTAACAAAATTATATCATAGTGTAATGTTTGTAGGATACCAAAGGTCGTGAGGCATCTTTTTCCTAATTTTAAACTGTTAACATTCAAGCTAGCTATCTGCATACTCATATTTTCACGGGGGGTGTTTTACTGGTTTCCCACTAGATCTGGTAACTCTTTATGGTATGTTGGGGTACAAAATGGTTTTGCTGCAGGTATTTCCTCCCTAACCTGTTCCTGAGGGGCCTGACCATGTTCTATATTCCCTGTCTCTATAGGTTGTTCTTGTTCCATTTGGTCTCCCCAAGAGAAGAAAGGAACAAATCTATTGGAAGTTGGAACTGGAGAAGGGGGGGGGTTATGACTCTTACATCCACTCTTCTTGCTAACCATTGTAAAAGGCTCATTATTTTGTGAGAAGTCAGGAGATTCTATCCCTTCCCCAGGTGTCCCCATGTCTGAATCATCAAGATAGATACTACAAGGTGATCCCTGAGATAAAATACTTTGGGATCTTATCGGTGAGCCTTGAGGGGTTACAAAGGGAGTTTCTTTACCTCCTAAGCCTATATTTGTAGGGACTGAAACTCTTTTCTTTTCTAATTGTGAGATCCCCTGTGAACTAAAAATGGGGAAGGAACCATCTCTTCCTGTTATATGTTTAGACATGGGGATAGTTCCTGCTCCTCTCCTTCAGCGTCTCCCCCTGAAGGTGTCCACCCTCTAAACCCCTAGGTGATCCATAAAGGAAAGTTTAGCTTTGTTTAAAAAATACTCCTGATCAGAAGCTTCATCCTTGTTGTGTGATGCCCATGGGCAGTTAACATAGGAGTGCTCTGCATCCCCACATAGGTTGCATACAGGAGAGGCCTCACAATGTGTGGCTGCATGCCCAAAAACCCCACAGTTATAACATTTTATCTTATCACAATCAGTGTTTAAATGAGACAGAGAACCGCATTTATAACAACTTTTAGGTTGTCCTGAATAAAAAATAATCCCCCTGTCTCTCCCCAGAAAAAAAAGAACTGGGTAAATGTTGAATTCCCATATCATTGTGATTCAGTTGAATCCTACAATTCCAGCCTCCAGTCCAGAAACCATTTTTGTCTATGATAGGTTTAGGTTTATCAAACAGTGTACATCTTTGTTCCAACCAGTATGTAATATTAGCCACATTTACCCCCTCATTACAAAGAATACTGTTATTGTTTTAATAGTTGGTTTAGTGATTGGTATTACCAAAAAGTCCATCCATATGTCTTGGTCTTTAACTTCATAGTACAATCTCCAACATTTGTCAAATAATTGCATAGTGGAAAAACTAAGATCATAGTTGTGGTCCCTTGAAGAATGGATAAATGCATAAACATCCACTTGAACAAATCCCAAACTATCTAATATTAGGGTTTTCTCCACCCAAATCCTATTTGGGACCACTGGAGCATAGCCTTTATATCGGGATCCGTACGGTTTCCCGACATCCATTTGCCTGACAGAAAGTCGCCCGGCACCTGTTTACTGTCAGGTTTTTTTTACCAACAATTGAAATCCCGCAATGCACTTTGCTGACAAGAGCATACACTAGCAAGCTACGATTTCTGTTTCAGTGGAGCTTACCTCCAAAGGATTTGTTATCAGCCTTTTTAAATGCCAAATTCTGTACATCTCTGTGCACAGACGTTCCAGTGAGCACTATAAACTAGTGGCCCCAGATTGGCTGCTAGAGATGCAAAAAAAAAAAAAGATGTATAGTCACTGCCTGTCTTACGTTATTCAAATGTCTCTCCCTCTCTTTCAAGAGCAAGAGGGAAGCAGGTCGTTTCTAGTGTTAAAAACACTGGGTCTATCATTTGAGAGATCGACGAGAGGACACTAAAGTAACAGAGGGTCCCTTTTGGTCCTGCTCTCAATCCAGGAAAAAGAAAGAGATAGAGAGAATTACGAGTGACCTGCTATCAGCAAGAAAATTGGTTCTAGCTTCAGCTGCTCAATCAGACAGAGAGTTGGAGAGGAAGGATCAGAAAGGAATAGGTGAATAAATTCCGAGTACAACCCTGTCCAGCATGGCTCTGACAGGGTTATAACGTATCCCCGCATATAGCGAATGCGGGGTATGGCTCCCAATCATTTAGCAATAATCTTAAAGTTCCCCCTGAAAATCTATTTTTGTTCCGAGCGGTCAGCATTGACAAGTGACAAGCGGGAGCAGCATACGCAAGGAGTGGTAGTTCAGTTAGCAGGCTGCAGTCAGTTTTCAATTACAGATCCAAAGTACTGTAGCCATTTCAGTAATTACAGTAACCTGTTCTAAGTGTATTTTTTTCAACCAATTGCAGTACATAAATAACAGCACAAGTTAGCAGTTCATTCTGTTTTCACTAACCTGTAGTATCATTGTGCTGTGCTTTGCTGTGTTCTCAATTTGTAGTAACACCATGAAAAGAGCTGATTACAGCATAGAAACTAAGCTGGCAGTACTGTAAAATAATTAAACTCCAGCACATCTTGAGCTACACAAAGTATTTAGCAGCTAAACGTACCAAGCAAGTGAAAATAACTTCCTTTTTCAATGCCGCAGGACCTAGTAATAGACTGTAACTCGAGACTGTACTGTATCACCGCTGTCCCTTGTGAGCGCGAGTGACCCGATTTGAAAATGAATTGTGTTTTATTTTACTTTTTCAGTTGAAGCCTGTTGCAATAAAGCTTTTTAAACTGTGCAGTAAGGGCCACGTTGTTTGTGTGTGACTGTAACACTAGAACCGCAAGCTGCAAACGTGGTAACAGAAAATGTATTCCCTCTATATAACAAACAAGTCAGTATTAAAATGGGGAAAGCCATGCTCTAATGGACCACAGCACATTTTTAAGTTGGGCAAAAAATAAGAAGCAGCACAGAATGAACATCAGTTTCCCAAATTAGACCACTAGCAAGCTACGATTGCAGACATTCTCATATGCTACACTAACATTTTTTTCTGTTTCAGTGGAGCTTACCTCCAAAGCTCTCCGGATGTGCGAGTGCAGAAGCTAAAGTGCTGGGAAACCAGCACTCAGTAAACATACCTAGTCGGGCAACCACAATTCGGGAAAACGGGGGCAGGGAAAAGTGCGTCAGGAAAGTAGCAGTCAGGCAATCATACCAGACCCTTTATATCGTAGATGAACCAAAAATCTATGTTTAGCTTCTATAGCTGGTTGTCAAAACAATCCAGCATAAGTTTTTGTTCATTCAGCTGGAGCCAAAATTACTCCATTAAAAATTCCATCTGGAGTCACTTCAGAACTATCCCCACAATCAATGGTAGATTTAGTACTTTTCCCTTTCATTTGCACAGCTTCGTTTCTCTGTAATAGTGGTGCACTTACCTCTGACTGCTGAATTATGGCCTGAGATGAACTGGGACGTAGGCCTTCAGAGTCTGTCGCATTACTTTTTCCTAAAGTTACTCCTTGTTCCTGTGCCTGAACTCTAGAAGAACTGCCTTGCTGTGACTCAGCTAGAAGATCTAAGTTATTAGTCACAGTGTGATCCGCAACACTGGGTAGTGGAATATTCAGATCCGGAATCCATATTCCATTCTGCGACAACCAGCCAGCGCATTGTAGTACTTCTCCCGTTGACCAGGTTTTCTCTGTCACCTCATCATTATCTTGTGTTGAAACCTGCAAACCATTTATCTGTTTTTCTGTCTGTTGTACCTTATTTGGAGAAACTTCAGGTGTACTTGCAGGCAGTCTTTTATGCCCCATAAGTAATGGGCTTGCAAGAGATCTCTTCCTTTTTTTTCCCCTCCTCCAAACATTTTTGGCATATACCATAGTCTTTCTCAGCCTGAGAAATTAGCTCCAATAAATGCAGTTTTTTCTTTTCCACCTCTTTATACAATGTATCTTCCTCAGTATTCTCCATATTAATCTCCTCCACTTCGAAGGTCTGTTCCCCTAACTCCACAGCAATATCTTGGTTTTCAAAAGAATCAATACCAACCATTTCTGTCGATAATTCTACCAAGAGCTCAGGAGCTCCAGGGACAGAACCTCTCTCCTTCACCTCTTCCATCGAAATGGGGACCTCCATCTTCCTGCAGCGCAACAGTGCCCCTCAGAAAGAGTAAGGGAATTTCCCCGATGTCCTGGCCAAATTTCCCTCATTCACTAAAAATACCACCAACAGCTTAATCTGGTTCAATTTCAGTTGCTTACCATTTGTATCCCACCCCTCCCCGGTAGCCCCTGAAAAGGGACTTCTAGGCCCAGTGGGCTTAATGAGTCAACAAAATTCAACAAACAATCCACATAATGCAAATGGTCCAGTGTAGGGAATACCCCAACACCAGTGTGCCTGTCTGATGGTATGTGCCCCCCCCCAGCCACATATCTCACATCTGTACAGACACCACAGCACACACAGCCAGCCATGTATACGGTGGTAGCCACAGACATTGCCAGCTATTTCCAGATATTTCACGAAATTTCTGAAGAGTTTCTCTCTGCTGCAACTATTGTGGAAATGCAGAAAGCAGGAGATATTTCTGGAAATATCACAGAAATTTTGGGAAATAGCTGGCAGTGTCTGTGGCTGCTACTTTATGTCACTGTGAGTACCCCATGCCAGTGGTGCAGTGTCTGTGGGTCACACAACAGCATAACAGTAATGTCCACTGTCAGTACACTGCTGCAAAATGGGCCTGTCACTGTGTAAAGTGCAGCAGTCATTGATGCCCTACACATCATAGAAATTGCTGTGTTCCTCACACTACTGGCCCCCTTGTTACTGTAGTGTCTGCTGTGTACTGTGCTCTGTATTCCCATGGGACACAATATTCTCTGCAGTTCTGTACAAATGTAGCCTGCAGTTACCACCATGCACTTCCAGACTGACCTACAGGTGAAGCTGTGGGATCCTGCAATAAAGCTGGGCAAAATGCATGCAAATCAGGACATAATGAGATGCTAATCTGGATGTTTGCCACAGACTGCCTAAGCAGGGTCATTTGCATGTCACCTTTGCCCTGGGCAAACATGATAGTGCTGGGCAAACAGCTTAGCTTCATTCAAAGCCTGCACAAATGTATCTGTGCCATGCAAACATTTTGGAAACATGGTACATTTCTGCAGAATTTCACATACGCTGGTGCTTGCAGCTTTAATGAATTCACTCTTTTGCTAGCACACACATTGGCCATATAGTTCACCTCTACCTTCCGTCATGTCGCTGTGCACTGGGCTGCTGTTGTGGTTTGCACTTCCTCGTTGCTATATTCAGAGCTGTCTTATTTCCCCGGCTATTTTTGCACTGCACTCCCAGCCCAGTTTGGCCGGCTTCCTTAGCATGCTATATTCAGTAGGTTTAGCACCAGGTCTATCTCTTTTGAATATAGTAGGCTAAGGGTTCCAGGCTAATTTAACATGCCAAGCATGGCTAATTTAGCCACGGGGCACAGTTTTGAATATCTGGCCCATGGATTTCTTGTCAAGATTGTATATATATTTTTACTAATATTATATTGTTTGTTTAAGTACACCAGTGCCAGCCAACCACATGCAATATCATTGGGCTTGCAATGTTCTACTCCTCTAATATGGGTCTTTTAGAGATTTCACGTTCTCTTTAAACTTTTGGCAACCGAAATATAATAGTTGAAGCTGCTGCACCAGTTCTGTAGAACTCTCTTCCCTTTAGTCTTCACTCAGCCAACTTGGTGGAGGCCTTTAAGGAAGATTTCAAAATGTAAACTTTTATATCATTTACTGTTTTTAAAATTAAGTATTTAATAATTAACTATTTTTAATCCATATTGCATTTTAGAACTGGTCTTTCCTGCATGGCAACTTGAGCTTTTGGAATGGGTCCCTAGACAATAAAAGTTACTTTGCCTTGTTTTCCTCCACCTGGGAACTCAGGCTTCCCTGGGAGCTCCCAAATACTAGAGGTTCTAGTTACACAGTTATCAGTTGGGTGTGTTTAGTGCACAACCATGCAGTCAGGTATAGACACTGTGATGGCTGTGAGGGCAGTTGCACTTTATTTACAGGCTATTTGGCTATGTTCATGAAAATCTTGTACCACTGGAATGGAAATGTTAGGGGTGTGATATAAAGTGAGGAAAACAATAAAAAATAATGTTTGAAATGCTGTTTTGATGCTTTTTATATGCAGAGATACATATAATAAAATTGTGGTCTGCAGCTGCCTGGAATTTTGTTGTTGTTGTTGTCTAACCCAATTTTCTTGCTGTTTCATTGGTCCTAAACTGTGACATGGAAAGCCTGTAGGTTTTAATTATATGTTTTCTGTCAATTCTGCCATCTTTCTGCATAAATAAAGTATGCTTTCAACAATCCAGATGTTATCCTGTAATTATTTTATCCTACCTATGTTGTTTTCCACATTATTTTTATAGTTTGATGAACCTCCAAAATGTGTTCTGAATGTACTAGCTGGTGTCCTCAGCTGGTACATTCAGAACATGGCCAATTAATTACTTTTTGACATGTACATCCCATTTTTAAAATCCTCTTGTGTTTTACCAGTGCTGCCCTTGCCTAACTGCCAGGTAATACATCTTGCCTGCTCTTTTATCATTTGAGTGAGGTCATCTTTTTTAACACTTTCAACGAATCGTGTCCACGCTCCTATTCAGCACATTCAGAAACCCCCTGTTGGTTGCCTGATCCCCTCAAGATTCCAGTTTTCTCTGTGATATAAGTGGCCAGTGGGAGGTATAAAATCTGCTGCACATAAGTGCTTGCCCCCTTTCTTGCAGTTTTTTGTACAGCAGAAAGTGTTAGTGTCCGCTTGGAGCAGCAGTTGTGCATTAAGAATGAGGAAGAGCCCCAGTCATCCAAAGTGCACTCAGAATGCCAAAAGGTAAGGTTCTGACTAGGTCTACCAGTGTTGGAGACAGGGGATCATTGTGCAGCTTATTTCTACTCCAGCAGTGTGATTTATTTACTGTGTGCTGCCTGCTAAGGTTTGCTTCTGTTGCTGGAGGGTGATTTAGTACTATTGCTAAGCCTTCCTGCTACCAAAATGCTTCTTTAAATCCATGATTTACTGTATACAGTTTAGTGACTTTTATTAGGTCTGTGCAAATACCATTTCCAGAATATTCGGCTGAATTCTTGGTATTCGAGGCCAACTATTCGATAATCAGTATTCATTATTCGGTTATGAAATAAAAACAATAAAGAAACAGGCCACTCTCTCCTCTCCCAGCCCATGCAAGCAGCAAAAACCCCATCCCTCCACCCTCTGTCATACATGCATAGTACCCCTTCCCTCCAGCACCCACAAGTTGTCAGTTTTTTTTTTTGAAAGATGAGCCCCAATAAAAATAGTATAACTTGCTGGAGTCGGGTGACCTGCTCAACCCATCTATATCCATAGCCGATCAGTAACTTTGTAACCCACTCTATGCTTTTACAAAAAATAATATATTATGACCCTCCCCTTAACATCCAACCCATGCACCCACCCAATACAGCACCCAGTTATTCCAATTTAAGGTGAGAAGGTGACCAGCGCTATACTCCCTCCTCCACAGCTGGTTGACTTCTCATGAATAAAAGTGCTTATGCACTTGCTATAGTAAAACCAGCTGATTAGCTGGTTTTTCTATAGCAAGTAGGAAAGCACTTTTATTCATGAGAAGGCAGCCGACTGTGAAGGAAGGAGGATAGTGTTGGTTGTCTTCTCACCTTAAATCGGAATAACTGGATGCTGGATTGGGTGGGTACAAGGGGGTTGGATGCTGAGGGGGAGGGTCAGAATGTGTTATTTTTTGCAAAAGCATAAAGCAGTTTACAAAGATACTGACTGGCAGAGGAGGTGGGCGGGTTGAGCCAGTCACCCGACACCAGCAGCAAATCATTAATATTTTTATGGGGGTCATCTATAAAAAAAGAACTAGTGGGTGCTGGGGGAAGGGATAGCTATGCTTGTTTGACTGATGGTGGTGAGATGGAGGTTTTTCACTGCTTGCTTGGGGTGGGAGAGAAGAGAGGGGGGATGTTCCATGTCTTTTTTTGTTTTTTTACAGAGTGTTTCCTGAATACTGGACAAATAGTGCACTATTCGTTACTTGGGATCCAAATACCAAATAGTGTATTATTCGTGGTATTCTGGGAATGATATTCGGACCATGCACAGCCCTAATTTTTATGTGCTGCATACAATTTTGAAAACCACCCACTGCATGGTCTCCACATGGCTGGATGCTAAGCAGGCCATGTTGAGACCATGTGGTCTGTGGTTGTTGTGGGGGTGAAGTATTGTTTGGGCTGGTCCCAAAATGCTGTCTCTGTAGCACTCCACATTGTCAATGGGTAATAACAGTATCTATAATGTTTTATAACGTCCATTGCATTTTTTTTTTAAATCTGTGCTTTGCTGTGCTGATGCTTAACATATAAATGTAGATGTTGATGGCAGATAAGGATTGCCTGTCCCATCCAGTCTGCCCATTTCCCTACTTATTGGATAAGCTGCAGATCCTAGTCAACCAATAGTCTATTTCCTCCTGCTCCTCACCAGAATTGCCTTATGTCTGTCCTATGCATTCTTGAATTCACCCACCATTTTGACCCCACAACCTCCTCAGGAAGGCAGTTCCATGTGTCTACCACCCTCTCTGTGAAAATAAATACTTCATCATGTTGCCTCCGAGCCTTCCACCCTCTATCTTCAAATTGTGCCCCCTTGTTCATGCACATCTCTTTTTCTGAAATATACCACCCTCTTGGACTTTGGTGATTCCCTTGAGGTACTTGAAGGTCTCTATCATGTCTCCCTTTTCCCTGCTTTCCTCGAGGGTATACATATTAAGCTCGTTTAGTCTCTCCTTGTATGGCTTATGGTGCAGACCCTGCACACTTTAATTGTGCACCTCTGGACTGCCTCCATCCTGTCTATGTCCTTGCAGAGATGGGGTCTCCAGAACTGCACACAGTACTCCAGATGGGGTCTCACCAACTGTCTGTACAGAGGGACAACAACCTCCTGTTTAATACGGGTAATGCCTCTACTTATGCATCCCAGTATCCCCCCAGTTTAATCATGTCCAACAGAAATTTGTGTAACCACCCACTGCATGTTCTCCTCATGGCTGGATGCTGAGCAGGCCATTGTTTGCTGCTCAACCTTCAGCCATTTTGAGAGCTTGCTGTGTGTCTTTCGGATGAAACATTAAACCGAGGTCCCATCTGCCTGGATTGGTGGTAGTTCAGGTGGATGTTAAAGATCCCATGGCACTTATCGAAAAGAGTAGGGGAATTTTTTATTAGAAGGCAGACAATACATCATAAATGAAAAAACACATACAGCAATCCAGAAATACTAAGAGAAAAACCAAAGTAAGCCCTTATACAAAAATTGTACAGGCTGAAGAACAAAATCCAACACTCTTACTGTCTGCCATGTAATACACAGGAGAAAAGAAGGCAAACAAATAAATCAAGAAATCCATACAATATGTTTCCAAAACTTGATAAATACTTGACTATCCAAAGTATCATGCTCCAAAGTTTTCTGTTTAACCAGAACTTGTTCAATTCACTTAAGTACAACAATATTCAGAAGTATAGTATGTTGTAAAGAAAACTGACATCTGGCTTGCCATAAATAATATTTAATACAGGCAAATACTAAAGTCAGTGTGCTTGAATGATACTTCCCTTAAAACCCGGTATAATCCCCTAAAATAAGAATCTGATATAATATATGGTGTGCTATGCCCCATTGCCACTGCAATGCTAAATCTGTCCAAAATGTCATGGAATGAGGACAATGAAGAAAAAAAATTTCCTGGGTTTCTACCTGACCAGCACATTCAGGCCTAATGCATTGCCTATCTGCAATAGATTTGTGCTTCAGGTTACCCTTGACTCCGAATCTACCATGGCAGCTTAGCCATTGAATATCCCTCATTTGAGGTGGTACCCTGTTATCCATCAATATGCGTAATGCCTGAGGAATCTTAGTAAGGGCACAAAAGGGGAAATCTACTTGTACAAAGAAAACATTACCCAAAATTTCAGCATAAAAATTCTTCCTGAAAATATCATATAATTGTGCTTTACCCAATTTCCATTCCCTGAGCTTTCTGACTGCTGAGTCAGCATAAGACAGTGCAGCACATTTGGAATTTTGTTTTGGTATGCCCTCACCCTCCCATTGGGCCAGAAATGGGTGAAATAAGAGCTGGGTCCACTCTGACCATGGATGGTCCTCAGGCAGGGTTTTCACCTGAAAAGACGATATCATAAAGAAAGAGTGAAGCAAAACTAATGGATTAATCATCCCCAGTCCCCCTTGTGAAACTTTTAAATACATAAATGCCCTTTTGATGGGATTTAACCTGCTTCCCCATACCATCTAAAAGAAACAGCTATACAGTCTAGTTTCCAGGGAGGTTGGGACTGGAAAAACTGAACAGACATGTGAAAACACTGGTAATAAAAACTTCTTTATTACCATCACCCTTTTTTTTTGGAAAACGCTAAGCTTTCCATTGCTGTACCTTGTGCTCCCCAATAGCCAAGTACTTCTCCCAATTCAAAAGTGCCAGGTCCCCACTCCCAAAATTGAGACCTAAAATTTGAAGGGAATCAGAAACAGGTATACACCCTATATTATGTACTGTTGGAGTCCTACCTACTGCCATACACCCACATTTTCCATAATTTAACATGGTACCATTTAACGCCGAGAATTGTTCAATTACCCAAAGTGCCTCATGCTCTGATTGGACATCTGCCACCAATAAACAGATATCATCCACATAAACTGAAGATTTTGAGCCGACATGGTTAAAGATGGAGTCAAACCATAAATAAATCGATTATATTCAATTTCTCGTAGTAGAGGATCTAACACAAAAGAGTATAACAAAGGGCTAATGGGACATCCCTGTCTAACCCCCGTGTTAAACCAATTTCATTTCCCAGAAGATTATTTATTAAGGAACAGGAACACACATTAGTATATAATATACCAATATAGTTAAGAAAGGTTGTAGGGATACCATACTTCTCTAGTACTTGGAACAGAAAAGAGTGAGAAACTTTATCAAAAGCTTTGGATTGATCTAAAGCTAAACTAAAACCTGATAATTTATCCTGGGCTCCAAATTCACAGATATCTCTGATAAATTTTAAATTTTGCTGGATAGAGCAATGGGGAATAGAACAAGTTTGTGCCGGGTGGAGTACCCCTTGTGCTACAATTTGTAGCCTCTTACAGAGAAGAGAAGAAAGAATCTTATAATCCGTATTGAGCAGGCTGATTGGCCTCCAATTGCCCAAATCTGTAACATCCCCTTTTTTATGTATAAATGTTAGAATTGCAAGGTTAAATTTTGCATCTACTAAACCAAATTGTAAGATGTCATTATAAACCTCAGCTAAAATGACACTCATGTCTTCTTTAAAGGTTTTATAAAACTCGTTTGTGATCCCATCTGCCCCTGGCGAAACCCCTGTTCTAAGTGTGTTGATGGCCGCCAGGATTTCTGAGGGAGAAATAGGTTCTTGTAGTTTATCTGCTGCAGACTGTGGTATTTGAGGAACCAGGAAGTGAAGAACATCCTCCCAAAAAGCAGTTGGAGTAAACCTAATACTAAAAACTGAAGATAAATGCTGTTCTACAATCTCCAATATTTCAGCCTCCGATGTCTTAATCTGGCCCTTAGAATTTCGGAGACCAGTCATAATTTTTCTATCCAGTTTTTGTTTACATGCAACATATGGATCATTAAAAGGTTGTTGCTGCATGCCAAATTTCAACTCTGCGTACATCGACACTGCCCTATCATATTGGTAATGTTTCATTTTCTTCTTTAAAACCCCTAATTGTGTTTGTACCTCCAGGAACGTCACCTGAGAACTAGATAATAATTTATAATACTGATTTCTATAGTCTAAATATTGCAGATATTCAGATGTACCCTTCCTTCTACCATATGAGATAAAAAAATCCTTAATAGCCATTTTGGTATCCATCCACCAGGAAACCCAGTCATCATAAAAATCTGCAACTGATTTACGAGAAGCAAGGAAATATCAAAGTTGGGATAGGAAAGGAACATCATCTAATAGCTGTGAATTTAATTTCCATCTTTTACTGATAGCAGGTAACCTTGTAGGAATCTGATGGAGCCCCAAAACACAATAGAGTAAATTGTCATCTGAAAAATCACAATGTTGTACAGAAACAAATTGTGGTATTAAATATTTGGAAATAAAAAAATAGTCTATCCTAGTTTGAAAGGAAGCCCTCCGATAGGTGAACCCATCTGCCACATGAAGCCCCATATAGTCATCCCTCATATTTGCAACCGCCAATGTTTGAGTGAGTGTATGTGAGTCACAATATGTTTTCTGTTGCACATTATTCTTTATACGAATATCTAAACTGCAATTCATATCACCTCCCCAAACAACATGTTTGGAAGTGAAGAGATAAGGCTTAATCTGCTGAAATAAATCAATCCTCGCAGTTTTTCTTGGGGGGCATAGGTATTAATTGGTCTGAGCGAAAACCCTTTATAATAATCAATAAGTGAAGCTGTACCGGGCCAGATATCTAGAAGCCGTGTTACTTGTACTGTGGAGTGAGTGAAAAGAATTCCTACCCCATCTGCTGTATCTGGACCAAAAGGAAGGGCCCCCCACCAGGCTCTTTTAACTTGAGTGACCTGGGCCAAGGAGGATAAGTGTGTTTCCTGCAAAAAGATATCTGTCTGTAAATCCTGGCACTGCCTCAAACAAGTTATACATCTCTTGTAGTTTTTTATACTACAGCAGTTAAGTGATATCATCTTTAAGCAGGCCATAGGAATTCAAATGCTGAAGTTTAAGGTTTATCTTGTTTTCGTTTTTTACCTTTCTTTTTTGTCAACTCTAAAATGTCTTTTCCACCTTCTTCTTCTACCTCCATCTCTGAACCAGCATCTGGTTTGGATGTGTCTGGAAGTGAATCCCTATCCATATCTGCTAAAACTTGAAATGCATTTTGCATGGGACAAGCTCCTAAAACCCCCTTTTGTCTACTACTAGCCCGAGTAATTCTTCTAGAGGTTTGAAAGTCAGAATCCTGTGGAGCCAATGCCAGCAGGCCTTTGGGGAGGGTGCAAAGCTGCAAGGATGGGTCCCCCACTAGGGGAAGGGACCTCAGGGGAAACCAGTAACTGGTCCTGATCAGAGGGTCCAGGTTGCTCAGGCTCCTCAGCTGGAGGTTGTGGCTGACTGGAGGGCAAATCCTGGGATATATCCCCTCCAGGCTGACTTGTAGAAGCTGTGTCTGTGTGTGGGTGAGCAAAAGTCTGAGGCCGATATCTACCCTGGGCCTGGTTTATTAAATCCTCTTTATTGGGGCCTCCCTTCTGATTCTGACCTGCCCAAGGACACTGGAGATAGACATGACCCGCTTCATCACATAAATTACATTTGAACACATTCCGACAGACTTCACTGTCATGATCCAGTTCCCCACAAAGCGCACACTTAACCTCATCACATGCACTACTTATATGGCGTCTACTGCCACATCGATAACAAGCTTTAGGCTGACCAGGATAGAAACAAACCCCTCTGTCTTTCCCTAAAAAGAAACTATTAGGGACATGCATAACTTCATTATCTGAAATGTGTAATTTAACCTTAAAATGCCAAGCCCCAGTCCAAATCCCTTCTGTCTCCATAATGGGCTCAGGGGGGACCAAAACCATACATTTATTTTCCAACCAGTATTGGATATCCCCCACATTCACCCCCTCATTCCTAAACATGATATTAATGGTTCTGAATAAGGGTTTAGTAATAGGTATTGCCCCAAATGGTAGCCATAAAGGCAAAGATTTACATGACTTATACTTTTGCCAAAATCTGTCTAAACCTGAAAATTGTTTAAAACTAATATCAAATGTATCTTCCCCCTGGATATTTATCAAGGCATATATATATATGTATATGTAGCCAAAAAGTGCATTGAGTCTTTTAATAGCTTTCTGGCAACGTATGCCCTGTCTGGATGTTCAGGTAAACCTCCCCGGTACCTGAGCCGAACTGTATTTCTTCTTGGAGCTTGCCCCAGTTTATTGTTTTTGAGTAAGTTCGAGAAACGAGGGCCCCTCCTTGCATTATTGCCCCTAGGTGACTGAATCGGAGATTGCTGCATCTGACCCTCAGGCAAGGGGGCATTCTCAGCTTCAGTCTCCGGCCCCACAGTATCAGTCTTTGGAAAAAAAAGACACAGTCTGACCTGAAGTGAATGTTCTTTCTTGAACAGGTAATTGTGGCTGTGATGCCACCGCCTCCAATGCCGAAGAAAAGGAAATCCAGTTGGGGTCCGGGATCCACCGACCATCTGGCTGCAGTAACCACCCTGCCTGAGACAAGGCAGATTCCTTAGTCTACACTGCAGCTTGTTCTTCAGTCAACAGCCTGTTGCTGGGTCCCCTCGCACCGTCTGACCACGCCGACACTTCTGCATTCTCCATGTCAGCTGTAGCAATGACGGCGTGCACATCATCTAGCCCGTCTTTTGCCGTCCCAGCCGTCGCTTCACTGCCTGCAACCACAGGAACTAATCCAGCCATACCTTCTGCGATGAAACCACCTCTTTCCCCACAGTCAGAGACCCGGATGCTAGAACTTGAGGAAGGACCATCCCAACTGCATGCTCAGTCGCCTGTAGATCTCCGTAAGTCTCTGGCACAGATAACTCTTTAGCTTGCATATCCAGACTCTCAGAAAAAAACAAGTCCTCTTGCAGAGCTCCAGTCTGCACGTCTCACTCCTGCTCGCTCCGTGAGCCGTCTGCCATGACAGCAGTACAACAACACCCTCTACTGACCCCAACAGAGTAGGGGAATTTCCCCGGTGTCCTGGCCAAATTTCCCTCATTCACTAAAAATACCACCAACAGCTTAATCTGATTCAAGGTCAGTTGGTATTCATCTGTATCCCCCTTCCCCAGGTCATGCCTGAAAATAGGCAGGATTTGTCTAGTGCACTTACCCAGTCAACAAAAACTAAATAAATAAAAATAAATAAAATCTGGGAGGGGGGGGCATGCAAAGTATTGTTTGTCTGCTACCAAAATGTTTTTCTGTGAAGTGGTTTGCGTGCTGTGTCCATTTCTGTGGCACTGGGCCCTGACATCTATCTGCTTTTGTGTAACCACACTCCACATGGTCTCCACTTGGCAGGATGCTGAGTAGGCCATTGTTTGCTGCTCAGTCTTCAGCCATTTTGAGACCTTGCGGTCTGTGGTTATTTGGGGGTTGGGGAGTGCAAAGTATTGTCTGTCTGCCACAAAACATTTTTCTGTGAAATGGTTTGCCTGCTGTGTCCATTTCTGTGGTGCTGGGCCCTGATGTCCATCTGCTTTTGTGTAGCCACCCACTGCATGGTCTCTACATAAAGGGGTGTTGAGTAGGCCATTGTTTGCTTCTCGACCGTCAGCCATTTTGAGACCTTACAGTCTGTGGTTATTTGCGGGTGAGGGGAGTGCAAAGTATTGTCTGCTACAAAATGTTTTTCTGTGAAAGGGTTTGCCTTCTGTGTCCATTTCTATGATGCTGGGCCCAGACATACATCTGCTTTTGTGTTACCACCCACCGCATGGTTTCACTTGGCTGGATGCTGAGCAGGCTATTGTTTGCTGCTTAACCTTCAGCCAATTTGAGACCTTACAGTCTGTGGTTATTTGGGGGTGGGGGGGAGTGCAAAGTTTTGTTTACCTGTTTTAATAATGATTTTTTGGTGAAATGGTTTGCCTGCTGTGTCCATTTCTGTGGTGCTGGACCCTGACATCTGTTTGCTTTTGTGTAACTACCCACTGCATGATCTCCATATGGCTGGGTGCTGAGCAGGCCATTGTTTGCTTATCGACCTTCACCCATGTTCAGACCATGTAGTTGTGGGGGGGGGGTGCCCAGGTACTTTGGGGCTCAGAGTGAGGATATGCATTGTTTTTAAAATGTTTCTCAAGGTTTTGCTGAAATGTACTCCTGAATGTACCTCGCATGGTCTTAACATGGCTGCATGCTCAATATAGTCCTCTTTTGTTAGGCACTCAGCATGCAGCCATTTTAAGACCACATGTGGTGGTGGTGGGGGGGATACAAATGATAGTTTTACTGGAATTTAGCTGCTGTTGCAGTGCATCATTTTCCTTACATTCATCACTCTGTTTTGTGTAGCAACTGATGGGTGATCTTCTTCCACACGCTGTGAAGTAATTGGCCACTTTCTGTATTCTGTCATTTCATCTGCTGTGAAGCAACTGATGGGTGATCTCTTTGTTTCTTATTTTTCCCCACTGTGAAGTAATTGTGCACTTTCTGTTCTGTTGTTTCATCTGGTGTGAAACAACTGATGAGCGATCTCCATTTCTTCCTTACTTCCACTATGAAGTAATTGTCCACTTTCTGCTCCATTGTTTCATCTGCTGGGAAGCAACTCATGGGCGATATCTTTGTTTCTTCCTTTCCTATGCTATGAAACAAACAAACACAGCCACAACAGTAGCAGTGCAAGTAAATTTCAGCGATACAGCTCCAGTTGTGTACACCCAATCAGATGTTGCAATCTGAAAGGCAATTCAAAGGGCTCGAGCAGGACTGCCTAAGTCACCTGCATGGTTTGCATCAACAATAAAGTGATAAGTGATAACATCAAGTTCACCTGCAAAGCAGGCAGCAATGTCAAGAAGAGGACTAAACATGAAATGCTGTCAAAATGTAGAGGCAAAAATTCTGGATGTCATGAAGAAAAATGTGATGTATAGATAAGAAGAATGAGAGTAGGTCGAGCAGTTTTGGTGCTGAAAAAATATAAGATGCTACATACTCAAGCACAACCCTTGGAATTATCTGGCTGACACTCATGAATGCATCTCATAGTGAATGGTAGGATGCAAAAGCATACACAAATCTGTATGCCTCAGGAAACTACAAACAAAGTAAAAAGCTTTTTTAACAATCAGCAACCCCTCTGCCGTACAAGAAGGCATTCTTAAAAAGAAGCCAACGTACAAAAATGTTCCTATCAAAACTCCTTCAATTACTGCATGCAGAATTTCTGAAGCAACACCCAGAGTGTCAAATCAGTGCCATCAAGTTTAACAGTTTGCACCCCAAGCATGTAAAACTTGCCAGACAACAAAAACTGGACCAGTGTCTATGCGAGTACTGTGAAAATGCCACATCAAAACTGCAATTGTTAAACCGTATGGTGAATCTTTACAAACTGCCAGAATGCAAAGTCACCAATATTTACAAAGCTGTGGAGCTGATAATGTGCACAAATGAAGGTTCCATGTTTTTCAGAAAAGACTGTCTGGAGAAGGTATGTGGAACTTGTACAGTGAAGGCAATTGAAAAACATGCAGAGGCTCTATTGAGTCAACATGGGTCAGAAATGCTGAGATGGAACCAATGGGAAACCATCACAGTGAAGAAAAATGATGGCATTAACATGAAAACATCCTGCAAAGTGTTGGTCAACAAGAAGACCTCATTACAAGAATTTGTTGATAGCCTCATGGAAGTCCTAGAGTTTCTCAGTCACCATCTACATGTGGCGTTGTGGCAAATAAAGCAATTTGCATCATTCAAGGCAAACCTACCACACGGCTGGGTTGTCATGGTGATGGACATTGTTGAAAACTATGCCTGCAAGTACTAGGATGAGAGCCAGTGCTACCACTGGAATCATGAGCAGGCTACAGTGCACCTGATAGTTACATATTACAGGTGCTCACATTGTAATGACCTTGTCACAGAATACATGGTATACATCTCAAATGACCTCGCACGTGACCACCATGCTGTTTGACATTTTGTAAGAAGGTGGCCAATGAACACATCATGAACACTCACCACATAAACATTACAAAGGAAGTACATTTTACAGATGGCTGTGCCAGCCAATACAAATTGAAATGGTCCTTCTATGGAATTTCAAAAGCTCCATCGGAGTTTGGATTCCCTATCAAACGTACCTATTTTGGATCACGTCATGGTAAGCACCCCTCTGAAGGGGAAAGTGCCATGCTGAAATGGTCAGCAACCAGGGCTGTGAAATCACAAACTGCTATAATTTCAACAGCAGAAGAGACGTTAACATACTGTCATGATAATCTGACTAGACAGCCTCCAAGTGATGGGTGTGGGCATTCCAAGAGAAAATTTTTCTGGGTGCCTGACAAATCCATCAGAAGGCCAAAAGGACTGGATGTTCAAGTTTTTCTGGGGGCGAGATGTGTCCAGAGTGTAAGATCTGTGTAGGATGGTGTGGTTGCCACCAGAGCACTGTCTTGTTTCTGCCCCAAGTGCCAAAATGATGATGGCCTATGTGTGAACATGGAGCATGTGGACCAATGGACTTCAAAAAGGCTCAAACTTTTAAACAGCAGCACCAGCACTTCTCAGACATCTCAGATGCTTGAACTCAGGAATGACACTGTCCAGCAATGCCAGTGATGGACTCCTCTACAACTCCATGCACAAAAAAAGTGTCCATGAGCACAACACTGCAGATATGGACACTCCCGCTGTTTCCAGCACTCCAGTGGCTGACCCATCCTCTGCTCCTGCCACTCTACTGACAGACCCCAGTGACTGACCCCTCTTCTGCTCCTGCCACTCTACTGATAGACCCCTCTGCTGTTCCTAGCACTTTATCAACTGACCTGATTGCTGCTTCAGGCACTGAAACAATGGAAAATTCTTCTACTCCCGACACTTCAGTAATGGCCTTCACTGCTTCTGTCTCTAGTGTGCTGGCTGGCTGTCTACCTGCTAAAAAAAAATTAACTCAGACAAGATACAGCTGGAAAAATTCTATACAGTCTACATTTACCAACAGTTTTATTTTGCCGGCAAGTGCTTACATTTAATGAACTACAACGTACTTTCACTTGTCAAATTCCAGAACCAGTGTGTAAATGGGCATCTCACATGGCCACAACAGCAGGACACTGATATGGTGAGACAGTAGAGACTTTTCCATGGACCTGTACATCTGTCAAGAAATGGAAGCTTTGCAATTGCAAAGGATGAACTGCAAACTATCGCCACAAAATACGAAAAGCTCAAGAATTGCTGGAATTTATACATGACTATTTGCTACGAACATTCTTTTCTATGACTTTTTTATTTTTACTTCTTATTGATCTTCTTTGGGTTCCATGTGATAACGGTGACACTAAAATAACTATCGTCATTTGGGCAAGTCTGCATCACTGAAATTCACTCACGGCGAACAACAAGACAGCACCCAATACATAGGAGTTATTTATTTTTGTGGAGGGCTGTGCCCCCCCCACACCCCCCTACTTAAGGATTCTCAACTCCAGGGAAGATGCATGTTGGGGGTGGCAAAATTAAAATGAAAACAAAAAAAATAACCCAGCGCAAAAATCACAAGCACGCCCAGGAGTGAACCCAGCACCCTCCCAACCCCAATCTGCCACCAACCTGCCATGCCACACAGCCAGCTCGGCAGCCCACTGCTGCACTACATCCCACAAACCCTCCATTTCCTTCTGCCTGTCGCATGGCATGGTCCCTCCGCTACACCCTGCATGCGTATATACATAGCGACATCCTGTTGCTATATTCACTGAACCACCTATCCGGTTGCCCCCCCTGCCAGGTAGCCCTGTGTAAAGGTGCCATGATTGAGTCACCATTTTTGAAAGTGCTCAGTCGCAGTCACCTTGTACACAGGATACCTTTCTTTCTTATTTCAGTGCACTTCAGAGTACTAATATGTAATTGTTGACAACACAGATCACAGCTAGTATACTTTTATGGATCTACATTGTTGTTTGCTGGTCTTTTTCACATTGACAATGCATATTTGGTGTCCACTATACATTCAGAACAAAAGGTTGGTGTCTGCTGGTACATTCAGAACACAAGGTTGGTGTCCGCTGGCACATTCAGAACACTGAAACTTATTTTTCTTGGTCATTTAAAAGTCAGTCATCTTGCAACACAGTGCATTTTTCACTGTAGGGCCATGGCAAGTTAAAATGCTAGAACAAATGTATCTACTCTGCATTTGAAAATTAACCCTTCATGTCACAATTTGGTACAACATTTTCATGAACATACCCATTTCTAAAATGTCTTCATAAGACAGTCAAACACAAGACAACTTCTGTGATTGCTGTTTACATGCTCTAATATTTTCCTTCCCCAGCATCTTAATCCTACTTACCCCAATAAACCATTTGTTATCTTTTTGTATATCTCTGTTATGTGCATTTTGGGGTCTATGCATGACCATGAGCCAGGTACATGCAGGTGTCACATTCCCGGCATCCATAGCTACTCACCCACGGACTGATGCAGGATGCATGGCATGCACAAATGAGTGCACCCACAAGGTGCCTGTCTGTGGCCCTGCCCCTGGTGCATGGCTGCAGAAGAGTAGTTCATGGGACACAGGTGAGCATTCAATTGGAAGCCCATCCTGGATCCTGAAATGGATCTGCTGCTGTGCATGAGCAGGGGATCCTGGGAAGGTTTGGAACCCCAAGTTGTAAAATCATGGGTGTGTGCCTAAATGGCTGCTTCCAGCCCTTCCTGTCAGCCTTGTGGGCAGGGGCAGCAGTGTGGAGGACATTCCGGTCTCACTGCTGCTGGTGGTGGTGGGTGTCTGTTGAGTGGGGTGCATAACATTCATGGCAGGATCCTCCCTGGTATCTCTCAAGCCCCTCGTCCTTAGCACTCCATGTCTTAGTGAATGTCGTGCAGTGTGGGCACACCCCCAGACCAATGAAGGTGTGTAGCTGCACAATTGGCTGGGGTATCATGTGCACAGGCAGCTTGCGCCCTTGGTGTGAGTGCTGCCAGTAGTCCACTGGACCTCCAGTGCACGGCATTCTGACTCTGGATTGCTTACATGCCTCAGGTATGCAGAGCATAGGCAACCCATCCTATAGTGCATAAGGCCTATTATTTGTAGTACATAAAGTGTTTTATTTTGGTTTCACTATTACTGCACTGTGTGGGAGTTGGGTGTTTTTTGCCAGTGAGGATCAATGCAGGTTAGTACTGTTTCCCAGGGGGTAATACAAGCATGTGACTTAGACCAAGTAATCTTTCCTTGGGTGGAGGAACAACACAACTTGCTGTATTTCAGCTTAACAGCTATGGGTACTGAAACCTCAGAAAAGTTAATGACCCAGGTCCCACAACCTTATTTGAAACAATATGGCACAGATAGCGCAATGAACACCTATGGCAAGCCAGACCACACATTAAATTCTGTAGTAGCCCCAGTATCACTGCTTCAAGAGTTGCTTCTCAGTGCAGCAACTACAGTCCCTTATAGAACAGTTTTGAAATGCCCAGTAATAGTTACTGTGTGCAAAAAAGAATAAAATGGTGTTCTCTATTTTTCCATGTATCACATGGTGCTTTGAGAAAGGCCCACATTTTTTTAAGCAAACTATTGTATGTGTGTGGCAAGGTTTCACCAAGAGTGTAGTTTGGGACTATTTTAAAGAGAGTTGATACGTGTTGCGCTGTAATTTTGTTTTTCTTTTTTTTTCAGGAGTTGGTTGATTTTAGAAGGTTTTTTTTTAAATACAGAATAATTTAAATGTTGTGAGTTTATAATTAAGCTGCAGTTTAGGACATTGGGTGAGTGACAGCTACACAAGCAGTCATGATACCACTGGAAATGATGTTAGCAGTGCCACCCCTGCTGGGAATGTTTTAAAATATTATTACTTATTATCTCTCACTCTTTCAGTTAATGCATTTGTTTCTTTGGATGGTTTGACTGGATGCTAAAAAAATCCAGATGGTCACAGGACACGTGTGTTTTTGCTCTATGCAGAAAACAGTGAACTGAGTTTTGAGGAGGGTGTCAAATGTCACATACAGCCTTATTTAGGGAATGTAAAAAGTGTTTAATGTGACAGATGTTGAAATCATGGAGGGCAGAGTACAGGAGGGTTTGAAGGCACCAGGCCCAGATGGTATCCACCCCAGAGTACTGAAGGAACTGGCAAAGGTCCTTGTGGGACCTTTGACAGACCTATCTAATGCCTCACTACACTCAGGGTGTGTATCTCAGGACTGGAGGATGGCTCATGTGGTGCCCCTCCACAAGAGTGGCCCCAAGGATGAACCGGGGAACTACAGACCAGTGAGCCTCACATCCATTGTGGGTAAGCTGATGGAGACTATCCTGAAGGAGAAGCTGGTTTAATTTAATTTAATTGTTTAATTATTATTTCAGAAAGACCTTTGAGTGTGAGCTCTTTTACAAAGGTTCCACGTCAGGGTTGACAATAAGACAATACACATATTCAGTGGTTACAGAGGCCTGACCATTAGGCATTAAAGAGCGATTACATGACAATTAGACAAATAGGAGAAAAAAAACTGAGCAGTTGTAATTGAATACTAAGCTATTTCTAATTGGTTGCCCTAGGTAGCACACACCTGGAAACCTCCAAATCCATTGATAGACTATGGCAGAGTAACTGAATAGGGTTTAATGTTATCCCAGATGGCAAGAGGCTGGGTGACAGTGAAACAAGGGGGATTGGGTTTGAAACCAACCGCAGAGAGCGAGAGGTGGGGGGATACTCTGCCCAGCAGCGGAGCCTGAACACGGGGATTTGCCAGAGCCTGTAAGAGGCCCTGAAGCACCCCTCTTGATTCACTACTCTGCCCAGCAGCGGAGCCTGAACACGGGGATTGCCAGAGCCTGTAAAAGGCCCTGAAGCACTCCTCTCGATTCACTACTCTGCCCAGCAGTGGAGCCTGAACACGGGGATTGCCAGAGCCTGTAAGAGGCCCTGAAGCACCCCTCTCGATTCACTACTCTGCCCAGCAGCGGAGCCTGAACACGGGGATTGCCAGAGCCTGTAAGAGGCCCTGAAGCACCCCTCTCGATTCACTACTCTGCCCAGCAGCGGAGCCTGAACATGGGGATTGCCAGAGCCTGTAAGAGGTAAAGTGTCCTGCACTACAGCCTGACTGTTGGAGAACTTTAATCACCTTGAGGTCTGTTTTTCTGTCCCCACACAGTGACTGATTGATTCTGCATTTGGAATTCTGGACTGCTCTGCACGGGATTTGGGGTCTATTTCTGTGTTACTTTAAGGGCTAGTGTGCTGATCATCTAGCACTATTATCCTGTGTTTTAGTAGCTGTTTAAATGCTGTTGTTAGAGTGCTTACCTTCAGTAGAATTGCATAGAATGTGTAGCGTGTGTGTGTCCGCCATCTTGCGAATGCGCAGTAGCCTTCTGTATCGGGATACAGTCCCAATAGTTGGCGCATGCGCAGTAGGATCCTGAACTAGCCCACTGCATACTAATGTGATTCCTTTGTTTCCCTTCCTTTATAGGCCCTGAAGCACCCCTCTCAATTCACTACTCTGCCCAGCAGCGGAGCCTGAACACGGGGATTGCCAGAGCCTGTAAGAGGTAAAGTGTCCTGCACTACAGCCTGACTGCTGTGTAGCAACAGTGCTGGGCCATGGCTCATCAACCAGACATCATAGCCCTGGTTGAAACCTGGCTGTCCAAATCCACCCCTGTCTTATTTGTCTCCCTCCCAGGCTATACCTTATACCGGGAGGACCGAGTAGGCAAACGAGGGGGAGGCTGTGCAATCTACACCAGGGACACAATACTTGGACACGCACTCCCCACCCCTGTCCTTGTAAATGGAGCCCAGGCTCTTACCCTCAAACTCACCCTGAACCCCTCTAAGAGCCCTCTCTATCTCACCATGGCCTACGTTCCCCCAAAGAACCAGCACCCGGCCCTGGTATCTTTAACTGACTATCTGGCCTCCCTCCACCATAAGGCAGAACAAATCCTAGTTGGGGACCTTAATGTAAACTGGCTCAGCACCACCTCTTCTGCAATCAGAGACTCATTTGCCGCCCAAGACCTGATGCAACTCGTCACCCAGCCCATGAGAATAAACCCTAAGAGAGGTACCAGCACCCTTCTGGATGTTATTATAACAAACCGACCCCAAAAAATCCAAAACATCCAGGTCCTACCAGACTCCCTAAGTGACCACTCCCCTATTCTATTTCATTGGGCAGTCCCCAATCCCAAACCCAAAGCCCTGACCACCCTCCTCAGGCGCCTCCACCCTGGTGGGCTGCAAAAACTTAAACTATTCCTCACCCAGATAAACTGGTCCCCCATTCATCGTGCAACCGACATTGACACTGTCCTCGCCTTCTTCACACACACCTTCAACATGGCCTGTGATCTCTTTGCACCCTTCACCAAAATCCAGTCCAAAAAGCAGAATGCACCCTGGGTTAGCCCTGCCCTTCTACAATTACTAAGAAATCGGGATAACCTCTGGCACCTTGCCACTGAAATGGGTCAGCTGTCTGATAGGCAGGCTTACAATGCAGCCCGGAATAAGTGCTCTTGGGCCATCCTGGAAAGCCAAGGCTGACCATTACCAGGCCACCCTTACCTCCTCCTGGGGCTCGGCCCGGACTTTCTGGGATAATATTAAACAACTAAATGGAAAATCTCACCCCTGCCCCATCCCAGCTCACTAGCAATGGCACTACCACCACCGAGCCTGCCACCATAGCTAACTGGCTCAACACCGCTTTCACTGACCTTAGCTCAGTACTCCCTAGTAATTTCTTTGACCCTCCCCCCAACCAACCTCCCCCTGTCCTCCAGCACCCCAGCTTCCACCTGCACAAGATTTCCACCCGGGAAGCCAGACCCATCCTAATCAAAGCTTTGAATAGCAACAGTCCCGGCAGTGACTCACTGGACCCCAGTATCCTCAGGCTGGTGCTAGATGAAGTCCTTGCCCCACTCACCAGACTAATTAACCGATCACTCTGCCTGGGACAATTTCCCATGGCTTGGAAAACAGCCATAATCACACCAATTCATAAAGGAGGCGACAGGTCATCGGACAACAACTGCCGGCCAATCTCCATCCTCCCCCCCCAAAGCCCTGGAGAAAGTGGTGGCCATTCAAATCACTGATTATCTGGCTAAGCATAACATCTTATGCCCAGAGCAACATGGCTTCCATGCTGGTCACAGTACCAGCACTGCCCTAATTGAATTCTCCAACTTCCTACACTCCTCCATGGATACCAGCTCCCTAGCTGGTGCAGTGTTCATCGACCTCTCAAAGGCTTTCGACACCGTCTCCCATCCTCTTCTGCTGAATGCTCTCTGCCACACTGGTCTCTCGGCTGGCCCCCTAGCATGGTGCACAAGCTATCTAGCCGCTCGATCACAGTGTGTTAAAATCAATGGAATACTCTCTGATACCCATCCCATTCACTCTGGGGTCCCCCAAGGCTCCATCCTGGGCCCCCTTCTCTTCTCACTCTATCTGAACACCCTGCCCAGTGCATGCCCTGGCAAAATTCTCCTGTATGCAGATGACGGTGTCCTTTTTGCCACCCACCGCAATCCCGTCTCCCTTCAGGACACCCTACAGCAGTCTTTCAATAATGCCGAAGCTTGGTTTAAGGAGCGCAGACTCATCATCGATCTTAAAAAAACCAAAGCTATGCTCCTTTCCCACCCCCAAAACAAAGCTAGCAACCACCCACTCTATATCCTTCCTAGTACCAAACAGCCACTGGAACAAGTCTGCTCCTACAAATACCTTGGAGTTACCTTCGACTCAGACCTCACATTTCACAACCACATTGATGCCCTAACATCAGCCACTAACACACGGCTTGGCATCCTCTTCCGCCATAGAACCTGCCTTCCCCCAAATGCGCTCCGGCTCGCTGTTACGTCCTCCATTTTGTCCCTTGTAGACTATGGTCTACCAGTCTATGGTGCTGCCGACACGACTGCACTCAAAAAAATTCACATAACCCTGAATAAAGCCTGCAGATTGATTACTGGTGCCCCCAGGCTCACACACACCTGTCAGCTGTATGACGAGGCTAAACTCCTTACCCTGGATGAACGGCTCCGATATCAAACCTGCCTCCTCACAAAAACCCTACTCGGGCTCTCCCCCCCCGGGGTAACGCATCCATCCACCAGATCCCACCCACTATTGCAACACGGTCCTCCAACAAGACCACTCTAATGGTCCCCAGATCAAGAACCAGCCATGGCCAGAGGTCCTTCTGCTACAGAGCCCCATCCTGGTTTAACTCTCTCCCTGCCCCCATCACCAATGCCACCACCATCTCCAAGTTCAAAAGCACCCTTCGAAACCAACTCTTCAACACTCGTAGCTGCTCCTGTCTCTGAAAGTAGCCTCCACCTCGACTTCTCATGACAATGCCCACCGGGTGGCTCTCCACCTAGTCATCCCCATCACAGCTTCCCGGTACACCGTACCTATGTCTAGCCTGGCCAGTGCCAGCTGTTTCATTGTATACCTATTAGATTGCTCAATGTTTCATACCAACTTGTGTAACACCTGTTCTCAATTACATGTACCCTATAACCTAAATGTATTTTGTCTGACCTCACTGTGACGTGGCGCCTCTGTTGAATGCCTATTGTTTTGCAAACCTATGCTATGTAACCTAAAACTATGTATGTCTTCAATGTGATGAGGTACCTTTGGAAACGAGCCTCTGGTTGAAAGGTTGCAAACTGATTTCACAAATAAATAAAAATAGATAATGAAATGGGGGTGGGGGGTTGTGATGGAGAGCAACTCCAGAGGGCTTTGTCGAGTATGGTGTGTGTGTGGGGGGGCAGTACCAAGTGCGTTTAAAGAGGACTGATAGCTTACTTAAGCCCTTGGCAAGGCTGGAATGGAGGCAGGGTTCTCTAGGTAGCCCTGCTGGGTGTTGCCTTGGAGGTAGGCCTGTCTATCAAGTGGGGCCTGAGAAGCAGGTGCATTTTGAGTTAGACATTAGGTGCTGTTTGAGGCCTACTTTGAATTGAGACAGGCTGTTTGTTTGTAATTTCATTGGGAGTTCATTTATCCAGAGGGGGGCCTGATAGGAGAAAGCACGCTGCCCTAGTGAGGTTCGATGGAATAGTATGGACAGTGCTCCATTCTTCCTCCTTCTGGTGATGTGTGTTGAGAGAGAAGCCTCGAGCAGATTTCCTATACAGAGTGGGAGTTTTCCAAGGAATGCCTTCTTTCCCAGGAGGCAAGTTTGGTATTTGAGCCTGTCTTTTAGGTTAAGCCAGTTTGTACGCTCATACAGGGCGGAAGTATGAGTGTAGTGATCTGCACACAGGGTGAGGAGGCATGCCTTATTGAGTGCAAGTAGGTTGCCCTACTAGAGGCCAAAGGACTACAGGACAGCAGACGGCATGGCTTCATATGTGGCAGATCCTGCCAAACCAACCTGGTGGAGCTCTATGACTGGGTAAATAAGCAACTGGATAAGGGCCATGCAGTGGATGTCCTGTATCTGGACTTCAGTAAGGCATTTGACTCAGTGCCACATGGGAGGCTGGGAAGTAAGTTAGAAGGCACAGGGGTGGTGGGTGCAAAACTGGTGAGATGGGTAAGGAACTGGCTTCAGGGAAGGCAACAGAGGGTGGTGGCAGGTAGGGAGCTCTCACACCCAAAGGTAGTGATGAGCAGTGTTCCACAGGGCTCAGTGTTGGGACCAGTGTTGTTTGAGATATTCATTGCAGACATATCATTGGACATCATGAGCAAGAGCAGTCTGTTTGCTGATGATACCAAGATGGAAGTGGTGGTGGACAACCTAGGGGGATGGTAGGGGTTGCAGGATGATCTGGAAAAGCTTGAAACCTGGTCAGACACCTGGCAACCAGGGTTTAATGCCAAAAAGTGCAAGGTGCTGCATTTGGGGTGAAGAACCCAAAGAGGAATTACCAACTGGGGGGAGTGCAGCTAGCCCAGACAGAAAAGGAGAAGGATTTGGGGGTGCTCATTACAGGGTCAATGAACAACATGGCACAATGTAGGAAGGCAGCTGCAAAGGCCAACAAAATGCTGGGTTGCATAGCAAGGGGTATATCCTCGAGGAGGGAGGAAGTGATGCTGCCACTGTATAGGTCATTAGTCAGACCGCACCTGGAGTGCTGCGTGCAGCACTGGCACCCATATCTGAAAAGGGACATTAAGTTACTGGAGGGGGTGCAGCACAGGGTGACAAAGATGATCTAGGGGTTGGGGGACTTATCATATGAGGGGAGGCTGAGGGAGTTGAACATGTACTAGCTGGAGGAGAGGAGGGACGGGGCGGCATGATTGAAACCTTTAAGTACATAAAAGGAATAAACAAGACAGGTACAGAGGGGCTGTTCAAAGTAAGGGAGGGGAGGGACACCAATGGAAAAAAAACCCTCCACAAGGGGGCACCTAGTGATCTCTACAACAGTCAGACTGAGTGAGTCCTAATACTCTAAAAGAAGCTGGGTCAGCCCAGGGTCCAACATACAGAAGGTGGGATGCAGTCCAGAAACCACCCAGAAGACATCATCTGACAATACCGGCTTAATCTCTGCCCATAAAAATAGAGTGCCTCTGTCTATCATGTAATGGATACTGTCAGACAATGATGGACTACTTGGGGATATCCTAGCCTGAATGGAGGACACCTTATCTAGGAAAAATGACTGAAAATGCCAGGTGTCTGACCAGGTTACAACTAGTATTGGAGCCCACTCGAGGGGGAGCAATCTTAGACCTGGTTCTCTCAAATGGAGATGAAGAGAGGATCACAGATGTAGAAGTGGGTAGCCATCTGGGAACTAGCGACCATCGAACAGTATGGTTCACAATAAACACAGCAATAGAGTCAAGCCATACAAAGACAAAGGTACTGGATTTTAGGAGGGCTGACTTTATCAAAATGGGGGAGTGCCTAAGGAATGCACTAGCAAATGGGTAGGAAGGAGGTGGAAGAACAATGGGAATAATAAAACTGCCATCACACAGGTATCAAGCTTTTGTGTAAAGCAAATAAACAAAACGAAACGAGGTAAGAAACCACTATGGTTCTCAAAGGAAGTGGCAGTGAAGGTTCAAGAGAAAAAGAAAGCATTCAGGAAGTACAAGGAATCACAGAAGGAACAGGACAGAGAACTGTATCAGTTAAAGCAAAAGGAAGCTGGGAAGGCAGTCAGAACAGCAAAGGCCCAAACCGAGGAAACGATAACCAACTCAGTTAAGAAGGGGGATAAAACCTTTTATAGGTACATCAGGAGTGAAGGAAGACCAAGGGAGGGATAGTGAGGCTTAATAAAGGAGAGGGAGGGTGGGCAGGGTGACTGTGAAAAGGCAGAGATACTAAACAAATATTTTTGCTCAGTATTTACAAAGGAAGAGGGGAGGTACCTAAACAAACAGTAGAAACACTCTGGATACAGAAGTTGATACCAGCCCATTTACAGAAGAAAGGGTTCTGAAAGAACTCTTAAAACTGAAGGGGACAAAGCAATGGGACCTGATGGGATTCATCCCAGAATTCTAAAAGAACTAAGGGTAGAACTAGTGACACCACTGACTAAACTCTTTAACAAATCATGGGAGGATGGGGTGGTACCGAGGACTGGAGGAGGAAGATGTGATTCCCTTCACAAAAGTGGGAGCAATGCAGAAGCAGGAACTACAGACCTGTTAGTTTAACCTCAGTGGTAGGGAAAATGATGGAATCACTTCTGAAGGAAAGAATTGTTAAATATCTAGAGGCCAGAGGGCACAGGACCCAAGGCAGCATGGATTCACAGCAGAAAGGTCATGCCAGACAAATTTGATAGATTTCTTTGACTGGGTGACCAAAGTAGTTGATCAGGGAGGGGCTGTGGACATGGCCTACCTAGACTTTAGCAAGGCATTTGACACAGTCCCACACAAAAAGATTAATATACAAGTTAGCCAGCCTGGGAGTGGGTCCCAAGATGACAGCCTGGGTAAAGAATTGGCTGGAGAATAGGACACAGAGAGTAATAGTAAATGGAGTCCACTCTGAAAAAAGGGGGGTTAGTAGTGGGGTACCGCAGGGTTCAGTATTAGGACCGATCCTCTTCAATGTCTTTATAAGTGACATTGCAGAGGGACTGGAAAGAAAAGTATGTCTCTTTGCAGATGACACAAAGATCTGCAACAGAGTTGATGCACAAGGTGGAGTGGAAAGGATGAGAAGGGACTTGACAAGGTTAGAGGAATGGTCAAATGTATGGCAGCTTAGATTCAATGCTAAGAAGTGCAAGGTAATGCACCTGGGAAACAAAAACCCAGGGGAAGAGTACACAATGGGGTGTGAGATACTAACAACAACAAAAATGGAAAAGGACCTGGGGGTAGTCAAATCAGATGACCTAAAGGTGGGCAAGCAGCAATGTGAGAGGGCAGCAAGGAGGGCTGGGGGGATACTGGGATGCATAGGGAGAGGCATCACTAGTAGAAAACAGGAAGTTATTATCCCTCTGTACAGACAGCTAGTGAGACCCCATCTGGAGTACTGCATGCAGTTCTGGAGACCCAATCTCCGAAAAGACATAGACAGGATGGAAGCTGTCCAGAGGAGGGCAACTAAAATGGTGCAGGGTCTGCACAGGAAGACATATGAAGAGAGACTTAAGGAGCTTAATATGTATAGCCTCGAGGAAAGGAGGGAGAGGGGGGACATGATAGAAACTTTCAAGTACCTCAAGGGAATCAACAAAGTCCAAGAGGGTAGCATCTTTCAAAAAAAGAGGTGTGAAAGAACAAGGGGGCACAATTTGAAGATAGAAGGGGGATGGCTCAGAGGTAATTTAAGGAAGTATTTTTTCACAGAGAGGGTGGTGGTTGTATGGAATGGCCTTCCAGAGGAGGTTGTGGAGTCACAAACAGTGATGGAATTCAAGCATGCATGGGACAGTCATAAGGCAATTCTTGTGGGGGGTAGGAAGAAGTAGGCTGCTGGTTAACTAGGATCTGCAGCTTATCCATCAGGTAGGGAAATGGGCAGACTGGGTGGGCCAAGCGGTCCTTATCTGCTGTCAAATTCTATGTTTCTATGTTTCTATGAACTCCTCATATTCATAAAGAGAAAAAGCTTTGCAGAACTGTGGACAGACTGGATTTAAATGTCTGTCCTCGGTGTTGAAGAGCTGAGCAGGATGGTTCCTTCCAGCAGCAATCACTAGTGACAGGAATACTGACTTTTTCAGAATGTTTTCCCACTGATACTCAACATAATGAGCCCTCAGTGCCAATTTATCCTCCTCTGAGAGGGAAACTCCACCAACAATGCTCCAGCCTCTGCCCCTTAGTCTTCCACTTCCTTAAGTCAACATCAAACCATGATGACCTGACACGGGAAATCAAGAGGTGGACAAGGAAAGGTGCTAGAGAGTCAAAGGTAGTTGCAAGGGCCAGGTTATAACCCCCCACAGCTGCCTCAGTTTCCATCTCACAAGCCGTCTGCAAGCCCATGATACCCAGCACTTCCAGAAAGCTGCGAGGCTCCAGATTTCTATCAGGGCAGTATCTGACCATCTCCACTGAGGAGGTAAAATGAGGAGCCCCACAAAGGAACTGCACAGCATGATGATCCAACCAAATATCCATATTGACTCTCATATCACTAATGTCAAGATACAATGAAAAAAACAAATCCAATTTGTGGCGTACTGGTGGGTACCAGCGGCAAGCACCTGTACACAGCTCAAAGAAAATATCACAGGGAGCAACTGCATTCCAAAAAGAGATGCTTCATTATCAATTCAAACATTGAAGTCACCCAAGACAAGCAGTCTGTGTGACTTCAGCACTAGATCAGCCATGAAAATCTCAAGTTCTGGAGGAATTTGTGCCCTTATCCAAGAGGACAGTATAGGAGCATGGTCTTGCAATTTATCCCTGGCCCATCCTTTATAGTGACACATTCAAATGATCTGGGATCTCCCAAAGGGTATCCTGTCAGTTCCAAAGTGGAACTAAAGCAGATGTCTACCCCACCCACCTAAGGCAATGCACCACAGACATATTCTGCAAAATGGATGCCTGAACACAGGGCCTGAGTCATCCTCCAGTCAGGTCACCATGATACTGTACATACCCGATCTGCTGAGGATTTAGTAAAATCCTGGCGCAAGAAACAACAAAGGCCACAGACAGGACCATGTCTGATAAATAATAGGTTAGAAGGAGAGAAAAACTGTTATGCCTCTTATCACGTGACATAGTGCTGGTGATAGTAGTAGTATCACTTGCACCCGTAATAACCCTGTCCCCAAAGGAATTCTACTGTACAGTGTCTCACTGTGAGCAAGCCAAAGCAGTCACATTAAATTCACATTTGCTGTACATAAAACACAGAGAACAGTGCCCTACCAGATTTTGGCTACTTTTGGGAAAAGCTACACCAGTCAGAGAAATATATTTACCAGATAAAAGAAATACTGTATTATTGAAGCTTTCTTCCAAATTCTTAAATGACAGCTGTAATTCTTATTGTAGCATTTATTCACTGTTCCCATGGTTAGAGAACATTCAGCAGTGTCCTAACCACTCCCTTAGTGATAGGTGACCACATACCATCCATTGGCCTTCAAAAAAATATAAAAATAAAACACTTAATTAACATATCTAAAGAAATTGAAACTTCCATAATGGAAGCCCAAACAGTGTGCAGAATGCTGATGTCTTTGAGGTAGAAGACTAGGTTTGCTGGCAAAGCCACCTAGCTTCACCTGAGCTCCTTTCTTCTCAGTTTGCTTGAAAGGAGAGAGCAAGGAAAAAGGTTAAGGCTTCTTTTGGTTAGGTACATTTACTGTGTGTTATTATTTTCTTTTGTACTCACAGGGGTTGTTACTGCTTGTTGCTAACATTTTACCACTTTATTTTTATCTGATTCAAATTGCTGTTGAAAGGTATACTTCCTGCTGCATTATTGCAGGGTGTGCCTACAGGTTTGTGCTTACAGATTACTGCTGTAATCTTCTCTGATTCAAATTGTTTTTTGCAAGGTATATCTTCTGTTGCTGCTTTATTTTTCTTTGTAGTGAAGTGTTTTTTACAGGGTATATCTTCTGTGAAATTTCTTCAGGTGGTATTTTACAGTTTTATCTATTATTAGGCTAAGCTTTCAGGGCTACTGCATTTGTTGTTGCTTGATTGTTTCTGCTTATACCTCCTTGTTTCTTTCATCCATGGCTGTTCTTCTTTGGTAGGGGAAGGTCCCAGCCACCACCCCCATCCCAACCACCCCACGCTACACTCTTTTATAGGGCAGTGCCAGCGATATCTCGTGTAGTAAAGCAGGAATTGGAGGGTCAGAGGGGTATCCACACAGTGACCTCATTTACATGGGCACAAGTAAATTAACTTGTTATAACAAGTTAAACAAAAACAAACAAAACACAAAATCAAACCTTTGATTTCATTTTCCTCCTTTTAATTACTTGGATCAGATTATAAACCCAGCAACTCATCTGGAATGGATATTATTAACTGTAGGCACTATGGGACACTTTTCAAAAGGGCAGTTATACAGGATTTAGGACACTGTCCTACATGCTGGACCACTGGAGATCTAAGAGCTCAGCTCCAGTCAGCATGGGCAGAGATTGCGCACCTCAAATTGCATATTCAGGAGGAAATATATTATAAGCACTGCCTGCCATTTCCCCAACATCCAATAGAAGCACATTGACCGCAGAGGGCAGTTGGTCCAGGAGGTTGGCAGGTGGTTAGGAGGGGCAAATCAGATGCCCCATCACTCAGTGTTCTCCAATGTATCACCTCCCCAAACCATATAAAAACTACAAACAGGTATCTGCCTCTATCTCCAAAATCAAACAAAAAGGGGAAGGACACTGCAGAGCTGGACACTGCAGCACAGGAGCTAGCACAACAAAACTCACCCAAAACAGGGACCAAAACTAAGAAAGCAAAAAAGAAATCCAAAACATTTCTGATCATAGGAGACTCCATAATTAGGGGAGTTGATATCTACCTCCAGCCAGGGGAAATGGTCAGATGTCTCCCAGGTACATCAGCATGGAGACACTGACCGCATTTCTAAAATTGTGCAGGAAGCAGAAAAAAACATCAACATCCTGGTACACGTAGGGAATAATGTTCTCACCAGCCGGTCAGTTGTGGAGACCAAGGAACATCTGACCTGGCTAGGAGACACATGGTCATCCACTTCATCTGGCATCTCCTTCTCTGAGATCCTGCCAGTCTGGGAGAGAGGGGCAGATGGATGGAATGTCAGAGAGGGGTGATAGAGGAGCTAAACACATGGCTCAATGGCTGGTGCCACGAAAAAGGACACACATTTGTAGGTATCGGGTAACAGTTTTTGGAACAAAAGTTATTTAAATTTGATGGACTGCATTTGACTAAGGAGGGAGTCAGTGCATAGTGGCAGAAGTTAGACGTCTTTGCAGAATATTTAAACTAGCAAATGGGGAGAGGGGTGCAGCACCCAATACATCGAATGGTAAGAACACCTCTCCCCCCTCAGCTAGTGATCAAACAGGAGTTCAGCATGTTTGTAGTTCATTTGCATTACCAGGTAAGGAAAAAGGTTCAGCTCCCCATACGATGCTCAGGGGAAACGCCAGACCTTGCCCAACAACTAACATACCAAAATCTGGTGAATGGAAAATCATTTACATAAATGCTTGCAGTCTGGGAAGCAAGATCCCAGACCTGCAGGAAAGAATGACAGAGGCTAAACTGGACATAGTAGCCATTAGCGAGACATGGTTCACCAGTAACCATACTTGAGAGACTTAAGTACCTGGCTATGTATTGTTCACAAGAGACCAAAGTGCAAAAAGGGGAGGTGAAGTGGTCCTTTATGTCAATAAAAATATCAAAGCTACAGAAATTCAGAATACACATAAGGAACTAGAAGTTCATTTTTGGTTGTTTAGTTTTGTAGGTTTTGGTTTATGTTTTTGGGTGGGTTTTTAGTTTAAGTGTAATTGTGGGTATTTTATTTTAGAAGATACCAGGATTTTTTATTCATTTGCTTGCAGTTAGTTTGTCTCCCGCTTTATTATGTGTTGTTTAGGTATCCCGTTCGTGCATTATTCTTCCTCCGACCTCCACACCCTCTGCCTTTTCGCCTCCTCCTCCCATTTTCCACCTACCAAGCGCTGTTGGGTGCTTGGTATTGTCCGTGGGGGTGGACATGGTGGGGGTCGTGACGCGGTAGGGCGTAATGGACCGAATTCCCAGGGGGTGGTTGGCCCAGAAGATGCCCTCTGGGGAGAAATGGAGACTGGAACATGGTTTTCCATGCCTAGTCTCCATACCCAAGGCTCCTCCCTATTTGGATGGGCAAGTAGTCGGACGGCCTCGGATCCCTGTCCAACTCGGGCGGTGTTGTGCAATGCCAGATCTGTTAAAAACAAATCAGCTATTATCTCTGATTTTGTTGAGACAGCAGATCTGGCTTGCATCACCGAGACCTGGCTGGATGGAAATGCTGGCCCTATTTTAGAAGCGACTGTTCCAGCTGGGTACTTGGTGATTCACCGCCTGAGATTGGATCGCGGGGGTAGCGGTCTGTTTTAAGACCAGCTTGGGACTCATGAGTGTACCAGTTGAGGAGGCTGAATCCTTTGAGTGTACCGTCGTGGCTGGTTAGTTGCAGGATAGCCCTCGTCTACCATCCACCAGGAGACGAGAGACGATTCCTACAGGAAGTGGCAGATTTCATCGCCGATATGGCAATGGAGTCACCCAGACTGATGGTTCTGGGTGACTTCAATGCCTGGGTCAATGACGAACTTTCTGCCTTTGGTCAGCACTTCCTCCAGTTGATGACATTACTGGGCCTTACACAGTTTGTTTCCTCGGCCACACATAATCACAGTTACTCCTTGGATTTAGTTTTTCTCCTGGGGATTGAGGCCTCTGATTTGGTGGTAGAACCTGTCAGTTGGTCCGATCACTACACCGTGAGCTTCAATTTTTGTGCTTCCCTTCGTAGGTCTGCCCCTGTAGAGATGGTTCGATACCGCCCTTTATGGGATGTGTGCCCTGAAGACCTGATGGCGGTGTTGAGCCTCTCAGAGTTTCCGACTGTCAGCTTGGGTCCAGAGGCTTTGGTTTTGGCTTATAACCAGGCCATTTCCTCGGCTCTGGACTCAATTGCTCCCATCCATGTTCGTCCCCTCTCTCTTTGGCCTCGGGCTCCATGGTTTGATGGGTCCTTGAGGGAGTTGTGACGTGTGGGACGATGGTTAGAGCGTCACTGGAGGAAATCTGCTCTGGATACCGACCGCCTTAGTTTGGAGGAGCATTATCGGTTTTACCAATCAGAGATCTCCCATAAGAAGGCAGAATTCCTGTCCAGGGAGATCTCTGTCACTCAGAATCGACTGGCTCAGCTCTTCAGAACTGTGGACAGACTGTGCAACCCAGCCTGTTTCCAGCTCCGTCGAGCCTTGTCACAAAAGGAGTGTGATGAGATCGCTCAATTCTTTGCGATTAAGGTTGCTGACATCAGATCCGAGATCCGTCCAGCATACTCTAAGGGGGAAGCTTTTGGTCGGCGTTTGGTCACGGAATCCTCTGTCTCCTGGTGTTCCTTTGACCTGCCGACGTTCAGTGATATTATGCGGATACTCCAGGGGATGCGCCCTACGTGCTGTAGTTTAGATCCGGGCCCTACCTCCCTAATCTTGGGTTGTGTTGAGATCATTGGCCTGTTTCTGGTTCAAATAATCTGGTGCTCCCTAGAATTGGGTGAGTTTCCGAGCTCCCTAAAGGAAGCTGTGGTGACTCCCCTTTTGAAGAAGGCTTCTTTGGACCCAGATGTTTTTTCCAACTACAGACCAATCTCTAACCTTCCCTTTATTGGGAAGGTTATTGAGAAGATAGTGGCAAACCAGCTGGAGGACCACTTGACCATCTATAATATCTATGAACCTCTCCAGTCCGGTTTTCGTAAGAGGCATAGTACCGAGACTGCTCTGGTTTGGGTGCTCAGTGATCTCTTGATGGTGAGAGATCAGAGGAACCGCTCTATCTTGGTCCTCCTTGATCTCTCTTCAGCCTTTGACACTGTAGACCATGGGGTTTTGCTCGAACGTCTGGAGTCCATCTGTGGACTGTCTTGTACAGTGCTCAGATGGTTTTCATCTTTTCTATCTGGGAGAATGCAGAGAGTTGTGTCGGGTATTTTTTTCCTCCGATCCTTTCCCTCTGCAATGTGGTGTCCCCCAGGGTTCGGTGCTTTCCCCCATGTTGTTTGCAGTGTATATGCTGCCCCTCGGAGACATTGTAAGAAGGTATGGGCTGAGGTTTCACTGCTATGCTGATGATACCCAGCTCTACCTCTCTTTTGCCCCTGATTAGGTTAGTGCTCTCTTGGTATTTAATAGCTGCCTCGCTGAAATCCAGGACTGGATGAATCTGAGCTGGTTAAAGTTGAATGCCGGTAAGACTGAGGCTTTGGTCATGGACCCGGGTCATGGGTCAGGGGGGTTGGGGTCCGGTCAGCCCTCTGGCGTATTGCTGGGGGGGGGATCTGATCCTTACCTCTGAACAGGTGCGTAACCTTGGAGTGGTACTTGATGATGGGCTGACTCTTCATCATCAGGTGTCAGCAGTCGTTAAGTCCGCATTCTACCATCTTAGGAACATCGCCAGGGTGAAACACCTTGTTCCATCCAGTGACTTACCCATGTTGGTCCATGCCTTCGTGACATCTCGCCTTGACTATTGCAACTCCCTTTACTTGGGGCTTCCTGGGGTTGATATCCACTGCTTGCAGCTAGTGCAGAATGCTGCAGCAAGGTTAATGACAGGGGTGACTAGAAGGACACATATTACCCCTGTGCTGCGCGATCTGCACTGGCTGCCTATACAGTGGTGGATCACCTTTAAAGTAGGTCTTTTGACCTTCAAAGCCCTGCACGGACTCGGTCCTGACTACTTGAAAGAGCTTCTGATTCCTTACCACCCCCTGTGACAGCTCCGTTCAGCCGATGAGGGGTTGCTAGAGGTTCCAAAGGTTATATTGAAGTCTTCTGGGGCTAGGGCCTTTGGGTTTGTGGCCCCAACCCTCTGGAACTCTCTGCCTCGCCGGCTTAGAGAGTGCATGACCGTGGAAGCCTTTAAGCGGGATTTTAAGAATCTTTTTTGGAACAAGGCTTTTGTGGACTGATGCTGTTATGAACTGTTGTTTTTATATGTATATTCTGATTTTATGATTCACTTGTACAGTGCCTTGGTATTTGAAAGGCGCTAAATAAATAAAGTTTTATTATTTATTATTATTATTATTATAAGAACTGTGGGTCACCCTGGAAACAGGAAATGGGACAGCTATATGAATTAGGGTTGTCAACAGGCCTCCAGACCAGGGAGAGGACATAGACACATTACTGATAAAAGATATACAAAACATGACAGCTAAAGGGGAGGTTCTGGTAATGGGAGACTTCAACATGCCAGATACAGATTGGTCAATACCAGCAGAAACATCTGACAGAACTAGACACATAGTGGATTCCCTGTAGGGTGAGGGCATCAAACAACTCGTACAACAACCCACAAGAGACAGGACTATCCTAGATCTAGTACTGGCTAATGGGGAAAGGATCACAAATCTCCAGGTAGAAGGTCACCTGGTGGCCAGTGACCATCACATGATATGGTTCAGTTTGTTCACTAGAACTAAATCATTCCATTCCAAGGCAAAAACATAGGAATTCAGAGGAGCTGACTTTGATAAGATGGCCAGCAGAGTTAAGCTAGCCCTGGCAAGAAGAAATACAAGTGAGGGGGTACAGGCAAAGTGGGCAAGCACTAAGGATACAATACTTGAAGCAACATTCCATTGTGTGAGAGAGAAAAGCAAGAGCAAAGAAGAAGAAAACCACTTTGGTTCTCAAAATCAGTAGCAGAAAAGGTCAAAGCCAAAAGGCTGGCCTTCAGGAAATATAAGGGAACACAGTGGGATGAAGATAGGGAGGCATACCAAACTTTCCTAGGGAAAGCAGGGAAGGCAGTAAGACAGGCAAAGGCCCAAACAGAGGAAACACTAGCACAAACAGTAAATGAAGGTGATAAGACTTTCTATAGATACATTAGTGAAAGGAGAAAGTCCAGAGGGGGTATTGCTAAGATCAAAAGGGATAAGGAGGAGTGTGAGGAGGAGGAGGACCAAAGAAAAGATTCTATCTTAAATAGATACTTCTGCTCAGTATTTACTGAGAAGAAGGTAGGGAAGGGCACACAGCTCAGCACCATGGACGTGGGGAAGAACGAGATGTGCACTAGTCCCTTAACAAAAGAAAGGGTCCTACAAAGAGCTCACTAAGCTCAGGGTGGACAAGGCAATGGGACTTGATGGCATTCATCCTAGGATACTATAGGAGCTAAGGGTGGAACTAGCAGAGCCATTATCAGAACTGTTTAGTGACTCTATGAGCACAGGAGAGGTCCCAGAAGATTGTAGAAGGGCTCATGTGATCCCGCTCCACAAGATGGTAGCAGGGAGGAGGCAGGGAACTACAGACCAGTCAGTCTCACCTCAGTAGTGAGCAAGATTATGGAGGCTCTCCTTAAGGAATGAATAGTGCAACACCTGGAATCCATAGGAGCACAGGATCCAAGACAGCATGGGTTTACAACAGGAAGGTCCTGTCCAACTAATCTCATAGATTTCTTTGACTGGGTAACCAGAGTGGTGGACCAAGGGGGAGCAGTTGATGTCACCTACCTTGACTTCAGCAAAGTTTTCAATACTATTCCACACAGAAGATTGATTAATAAGCTGAGTAGGCTCGAGGTGGGTCAATAGTTGGTCAACTGGGTGGCAAACTGGTTGGCTGGCAGAAAACAGAGAGTGGTGGTAAATGGTATACAGTCAGAAGAGATGCAGGTCACAAGTGGGGTACCTCGGGGATCAGTCCTGGGGCCAATCCTGTTCACTATCTTCATCTGTGACATTGCAGATGGACTGGAGGGTAAGGTTTGTCTGTTTGCAGATGACACCAAGATCTGTAATAGAATAGATGATCCAGATGGGGTGGGCAGAATGAGAAGAGAGCTGGATAAACTGGCAAAATGGCCTGAATAGTGGCAAATGGGGTTCAATGCAAAGAAGTGCAAGATCATGAACATAGGGAAGAGGAACCCTAAAGCCACCTTTAGATTGGGAGGGGAGAAGCTGGCAATTGGGGTGTATTAGTAGGGGGTATCGCAGTCATAAGAGGGAGGTAATGATCCCTCTTTACAAGACACTGGTTAGGCCCCATCTGGAGTACTGAATGCAGTATTGGAGGCCACACCTGCACAAGGACATTAACAAAATGGAGGCAGTCCAGAGAAGGGCAACCAAAATGATGCAGCGACTGCATCAGAAAACATATGAGGACAGATTAGTGGAGCACAATATGTATACCCTAGAGCAAAGGAGGGAGAGAGGTGACATGATAGAAACATCCAAACATCTTAAGGGCATTAACAATTTGAAAGAGTCTAACATGTTTCAATGTAAGAAAATAGCAGGACAAGAGGACACAGCATGAGATTAGAGGGAGGCTGATTAAGGGGTAATGTAAGGAAGTTCTTTTTCACAGAAAGGGTGGTGGATGCATGGAACGGCCTGCCTCAGGAAGTGGTGGCTATGAATACAGTGCAGGACTTCAAACTTGCATGGAATAGGCGTAAGGGAGCAATGCAGATGAGTATGAATAGATAGGCCTTTGACAGAGTAAAGGTCTATGGCACATTCATAAGGTAGAAAAATTGGGCAGACTGGATTGGCCTTGCGGTCCTTATCTGCCATCGACTTCTATGTTTCTAAGCAGTGAGACTTGAGGAGATATTTTATACTTCATTCAAGATCTGGGATACAATCGGTGCTCTACAAAAAATGGAAAACCTCCATCACAGAGTAGGCTGTTTCTGTGAGGGATAAAAGAACATCCATAGGGTGCTGGCCCAGTGGCATAAAGGGCTGAAGCTATAGATGGTTTACCTCTCATCATGCCTGTGACCCGTGTTCTGGAATGAGCACAGGGCGCAGGGGTCAGCCGGGGGGAGGGTCAGGTGAGGATTGAGCAGTCACTGGCAGCTCTCCTCTCCCAGATAGGGGAGGTTGTCTCTCCCGGCCTTTGACCACAACCACCTAGAGGTGTGATGGTGGTGCAGGCAAGGGCACAGAGATGGGCGCTAGACCAGGGCTGGGTGGAGCAAAGTTGGCCCGGGCCAAGGTGCATATGCATGCCACCACACGCATGCACCATCCCTGTCTGATGACTCCAGGGAATAAGGGGAGAAAACTGATAATCAGGGGATGTGGTTTGATGAAGCCCCCTGCATTGGCTCTGGTCGTTCCACTGGGTAAGGAGGATGAACCAGAACCACCACAGAAGTCCAGTGTCGGATTGCCGACACAAGCCGCTACCCATGGCAGGATAAACAATGGATGAAAAAAAGAAAAGAACATCCATAAAGCATGGGAAAAATAAGGACACTCACCCACTTCAGTTTTTAAGTAATTTGTTTGGCACAGATAATGTTACCTATGCTGCAGCAATGTTTCTGGGAGACTACACCACTTCCACAGGGTGGACATGTGGATTGATAATATGAATTAAACAATTCCATAATCACCCTTATATCATGCTATATGATATATAAACTGTACTGTGCTACAGATACAGTTTATCCTCATGCTTCCCATGTGAAACAGCTCATTATATGTGGTTCCATTTCCACACTTTTATATCATTTTTAGAAAACCTCACCTCTGTGCCACTTCTGTTCCACACAGCACTAGCTATAATATATAAGTAACAGTGCTGAGTTATGTGTTTTGACCACAGTTAGCATGTTAAACTTGTTTGTTGCTAAAGTGATTTAATACACTTCTTTTACTTAAGGTACCACTTTCGGGATATGGTACCTTAGTTCCATGATAGTCCCTCTGTGTAATTTTTAATATTTTATTTTCTGCCTTTTTTAAGTGATAAAGGATCATAGTTTGGCCCCAACAAGGTGGTCAAGTGATCCCATCCACGTCCTGATTCAATTACATGCCCCCGAGCTCAAGCACATAGTGACATGAAACAAGACAGACCGCAGAGGCAAGACCCACTAAAATGAATGGGACTAATTTTTCCTTACTTTTTAATATATTAAGATGGCAACTTGGAGATTAATAAAGGCCACCAATCGACTAACAAGGGCTGCATTGGTGCCCTTATTAATCTCCAAGTCACCATCATAATGTATTAAAAAGTAAGGAAAACTCTGTCCCTTTCATTTCAGTGGGGCTCACATCCATGCCCTCCATTGCTTCTCATCACTATGTGCCTGAGCACTGGTGTGTGTAGCTGAATCAGGAAGTGGAAGGGACTGGTTGGCCACCTTGTAGGGGCCAAACTACGATCCCTTACCATTTAAATAAGGCTGAAAATAAAATATTAAAAATTACACAGGGAACGTGGCCAAGCCAGAATCCAAGATGGCAGCTTAGTCTAGGAGCTCCGCTCAACCCTACATTTATCACAGCCATCCCACTCCTTCATTCTTATTCAACTGGTGTTCCAGCATTCATCCGGTCAATAAAGTTGTCTGGCAATGAAATGGCTAAGAAACAATCACATATAAACTTTAAATCAGCCACTCAGCAAGTGAAATCCCACGGCTCAGACCCACTGACCACTCGAGCAGTGGCTAAAATGGGTGTAGAGGAATGGCGGGACCCAGGCCCGGCTACTTCAACAAGCACGGCTTTGCAAACTCAAAATATGGAAAAAAATAATAACGGAGCTGAAATACAATCTTACAGTCAGCATGAATTCAGGCTTTGACAATATTACAGGCCAGCTATCACATTTACAACAATCATTCAATTCACTGGGAGAAACTGTGGAGCAGCATACCTTTCATATCGGTGACATAGAGAAATGAGTTGAGATGCAGGACAATACTGTACCGCAACTAGAAACCTCTCTCCAACAGGCCCTCAAAAAATAGATAAGTTAAAGGCGATGATGGATGGACACGAGAACCAGGAACGTCGGTGCAACCTCCACATGGTTGGCCTGCCAGAAGACCTAGAAGGCAAGAACTGCGCTATGTTTATGCAATCCTGGATGAGGAAACAGCTACAAATTCCTCCATCTTCCTCCCTGGAAATACAATGGGACCACAGATCTCCGGGTCATAAGCCGGGGCCTGAAGAATGCTTGAGACATGTTATCATCAAATTTCTTTGTTATCAGGATTGACAAACAATCCTAGAAGCATTGCAAAAGCAAGGCCCTATATGAATCCAGGGGGCCTACATCAGCTTGTTTCCAGACTATTCCCCAATAATTGCAATCAGAAAGGCAAGCGTTCCAGGAGGTCAAGAAAAAGCTGCATACCTTGCAATGGCCTTTTGCATTGATTTACCCAGTGAAACTGATTATAAGACGACAGGGTAAGCCAATGAAGACCTACACCAGCCCAGGTGCAGCCATGAACTATATTACCCAGGAGGAAAGAATGGCCCCGGCAGTGGCTAATCTGCATGAGCAGAACATAGATTCTTGAAGCTGCTCCCCAAAGGTACTGTAAACATCTTGAGAGTTGCAGGGGGGTGGGGGCTCATGGTGGGGGGGGGAGTGGGGTCTAAGTACCTCTGTGTTCTACATGGCTTATTAGGCTGGGACATGGGTTACTCCCCTTGCACCTTGAGTCCTAAAGCCTCGTGGACGCTCTCTGGAGAGGCCTGCAAACTGTACAGCCGACCAGAACCATGCCTAAGATGTTAGGTCCTTTGACTGCTTTGTCCTTTGTTTTTCAGTAAATGATCCCAAATAAGGGGCTCGCCTAGGGTCCTGTTTTAGCAATGTTGAACCAGCATATAATTTTCTTTTTTTATTAATTTTACTCTGGACAATATTTCCAAAGCTGGCTGAAGTGGTACAATTGCTCGAACATTGCTGAATGTGTACTATTTAATTAACAATGATACAAATTTTTATCCTTCAGATCTGTTTCAGATGTTCTTTGATAGTTTGGTAACACTATATAGAATTAAGCTTGTTTGTTTAATAATAGGAATGGGGGGAAACAGGGATTACAATGTGCCAATTGAGGGACGGAATCTTGGACGTACTATAGGGGACTCACTCAAAATTTTTTCTTTATTGCATATTTATTCATGCCACCCAGGCAGGAACTGAGCAGTGAGAAGGAGATCCTCTTCCTCTTCCTCTCAGACCTTCCGGAAAGGGGGGGGGATTCAGGAGCATGAAGCCACGGCAAGAAATATGTCTCAAGGAATGAGCGATAACCCATCAGCTATTATATATTGGGACTGGTTACAGTAAGGAACATGCACACCTCTTTACACAATGGGTACTCTAAATGCCCTGACATGGAATGTCAATGGCCTTAAGATGGTCATGAAGAGGAAAAGAGTGTGGTCTTATGTAAAAGGTGAAAGGATGGATGTAGCACTGCTTCAGGAGGTGCACATAACAAATCAGGAAGTGTGTAAATTGGCCTCCTCTTGGGGGGGGGGGGCCTTAGTGGTGGCACTCTTTACCTCCAGAACATGGGGGGAGTAGCTATATGGTTTTGAAAGCACTTTGAGTGAAGGTTCACTCCTTGGTGACAGACCCATTAGGGAGATATCTGATAGTAGATGCCACAGTTGAAGGACATAGATCCACTTTTGTGTCAAACTATGGACCAAATCACAATTCCCCTGATTTTTTTCACCATTTGGCCCTGACCTTGGCTCCGTACCCAGACAATATAGTCATGGGTGGAGATTTTAACACGTATCTTGAGGTCCTATCAGATTATTCAGGAACCAAGGTCAGATCCTCACCCAGAAGTGTTTTGGCCCTAAGGTCCCTGGCTGTGGAGAGGGCCCTAATTGAGGCTTGGAGGTACTGTCATCCCACTAAGAAGGAATAATCCTTTTACTTGCATGCTCACCATGTGTATACAAGGCTAGATTATTCTTCTCTTTGCCTCTAGTGTGGGGAGGCATAGTAGCCTCCTATGGGCCAATCCTAGTATCAGACCATGTCCCACTAAAGACCTAGCTAGTTCTGGGCCAGGACCCTCCGCAGCCTAGACAGTGGAGGATATACTCCACCTTACTTATTGATCCAGACTTTGTGTCACAGATATTGGCCTCACTGCGGGAATACTTTATTAATAATAAGGTAACCGACACCTCCATTTCTAACACACGGGATGCGATGAAGGACTACATAAGGGGAGAAATAATTTCTTATGCGGCCTTCAATGTGAGGCAAAAAAGGAAATCAGAGGAACAACTGAAAAAAGACATTATAGAAACAGAGCCAAAGGAGGTAACTTTTTCCACCCTTCACTGCTAGTCTTAAATTTTACACCAGGAGCTGCTGTCACGTAGCAGGCAGCTAAAGCAAAGCCTGGGATGAGGATATTCCCAGCTATGGGCCAGGTGAGAATGATCCCACTACAAGTTGGACGTCCTCGAATTAAAAAATCAATCCTGTGGTGACCAGTATCAGTATGGAAGATGATATTTAAGAAGGGTATGTCCTGTTTGGTGAACAATCGGCTTAGAGCTATCCATTTTTATGTGTTCAATGCACATATTTTACACCAGCATTGGCACATAGGATAGACCGAACCTCTTCCAAACTGTGCCCCAAATGTTAAGTAGGGACAGGCACCTTTTTTCATCTAATAGGGACCTGCCCAAAGATCCTGAGCTTCTGGGGGAAAAGTTATTGAATTGTTTTCCAGAATTCTAAAATGGAAATATCCCTTAGACCCAATAGATGTGTTGCTTGGACTACCGAGGGGTAGAGGAGATGAAGGGGAAGGATGGATGATGAGGGAACACCCCCTCAAGCGTTTAGGTATAGTTGTAGGGAAACAAGTGCTGACACAGCACTGGAGATCAGACAGTACTCCATCAATTGCACACTGGGCACAGTCTCTGGTGCAAAACATGAAGCTGGAACACACACAATACATTGTGAAAAACCAGCGTTCAAAATATCAAGGAATCTGGTCTCAATGGAGGAGACATTGTGCCAGAGTTGGTTCCCACCATTCTAAATTACTCACTTACCCAGTTCCCACACAACCCTCCTGATTAATGCCATGGTCAAGTAGAACAGATTAGGTCAATTAATGATCCATGCCGAGTATGTGAAAATCATACCATATTAGAAATGTAAGCCAAATGTACTTGACTATTTAAAATAAAGTTTAGAGAAAAACAAATTACAGACTGACTAACGTGCACCTAAGGTGCCATATCCTGTAAGTGATACCTTAGCTCCACAAAATCACTTAAAGGTTGGTGAAGGCGGAGGTAAAGATAAGACAATAGTACAATATGAAACATTAAACTACACTACATGAAATCCGGATTCACAGAAAGAGTTTATTAATCTAGTAAGGTCATGACTTGAATGACAGCTACTGTAAACTGCACAGAATAATTGTAAAAAGAGTTATTTGAAGATGTGCATATCTGTAGTGTTATTGTTAATTACAATAAAATTTAGTTTGAAAAAAGTGTTTTTTAAGCTCACAAGGCTTAATTGAGACATACTAAATGAAACAATAGCCCAAATGCATAGTATTATATAGAGCAGTAAATGAACATACCCGTTGTACATCTCTTTACAGATCATTTGGAAAGGCTCTGCCTGGAGTTCAATGGCCAAGCAGCCAGCCACTCCCACTTCCTGAGCTATATAAGCAGTTCCTCTCAGCCTCATTGTGAAACACTTTTTCCTTGCAGCTGAAGGCTCTGTTGGTCTGTCCTCTGAACTGGTTGGGGCCTACCCCCCCCCACACACACACACCTTGCTGCTCCTGCTTGTCTGCCGGATTTCTGTGTTTATTTCTCGCTTCTGGTTTGTATTTTGCCTCCAGCTGTGTGTGCTTCTTTTGTCTTTGTTCCCTGTTTTCTGTGTTTGTGTGTCTTTGGTTTTGTCTTTTTGGGGGGCTTTTGTTTCTAAGCTCCTAGCATATCACTCCAAAGCTCCTACTATTTGCTCTGTTACTCACAACTCTCACACTACAGCAATGCAACTGCAATCATTATCTGTGTTTCAGCTCAACCATAGCTGCTCCATGTTGCATACTCAATTGTTTTCACCTGACTCAGATTTCTCTGAACCTAGCTATGCAGCTCAATCATGCTTTCATTTTACTTGACTCATTCCAGCAGCGTCATTGCACTGCCTGGTTACTCCTGCTTTCAGAAGCATTGTGTCTCCTTATTTATGTTTATTGCAGTTTTACAACTCAGTGTCCTCCATTCAGAAGTTGCTTCTATGTTAATTCACCCTGTTATACTCAGAGGTCAGCTACAAGCTGCTGCAGCTGTTAAACTAGCATTAATATCTGCATGTGGTTCTTGGTCCTTCCATCACTTTCTTGTTTGTCCTACTGTGGGGACTGGGAAGTGTTTGGGAGTTGTGGCCCCACGTGGCTAATTATTTCTGTTCCAAATCCTGCCTTTGCTACCGAAAATCCTGAGTATTTGTCACCTTGATTTGGCTTGTACATGCCTGGCTGGCTTGCACCACTATTCAGTGCTGTTTCATTGCTACTATGTTATGCAGACCTACATGCAGGTTCACTTATTACTACTCCATTTACTGACCTATGTGCAGGTCCATGCTTGCTTACACAATCGTTGCTCATTGCTTATGCAAATCATTGCATCATGCCTACTGCCATCCCTTTGGTTTCAGCCTCTGGGATTCTGCTGCACTCAATTCTGCATTCGACCTTGCAAGGTCTCCGCACTCAATGCTCATTACAATCTCAGCACACCGTGCTCACTCAGCTACTTGCCAGCTTTTCATCTGTCTTTCAATTTCGGGTGCATGCCAGCCATTCTATTCTGGTGCAGGGTTCCTGCAGCCGATGGTCTTGCTCTGCATTTAGTCTGCATCTTGAGCATGTCCAACTTGGAGTGGGATCCTTTTCACCTGGCCCATAGCTGGGAATATCCTCATCCTGGGCTTTGCTTTAGCTGCCTGCTAAACGACAGCATCTACTGGTGTAAAATTTAAGATTAGCAGTGAAGGGTGGGAAAAGTTACCTCCTTTGCCTCTAGTGATCCACTATAATGGTTATCCATTGGCTTTAGTGGTTTCCCTAGTGAGACACCTTCACTGCATTCTTCCTACAACTGCCTCTGGTTCACCTGGTTTGAGTTTAGGGCGGGTAGACTAGGTAACTGCCTCAGCAGTCATTGCTCTCCTCCTCCTGCCTTGGTTGCATGTATAGTTGCAGAGTTTTCTCGCAACCTTCCATAGCGTTCCTGCTAGAGGGTTTTAAGTGAGAGCCTTCCTCCAAAGTGGAATATTTTCCACCTCCCATTAATTGGGTTTTTCAAATTGCAGCTGCAGAGCCATAACTAAATAAAATATCCCAAGCCTGGAGTGAAGGCGACCTAGGCCTTGGATCCCCAGAGATTTCCTCCTCAAAGGTTTTTCTTTTCTCTCCTCTGTTGCCTCAGGTCATAACTGTTAGTTAGCATAGTAGTGTCCCCTAGTTTCTTTAGGTAGGTTCTGCTGTTGGATGGAGGTGGGTGATGTCCCCTGCCATTCCCTCTGTCCTTAGAGGATCCCCCTAATTCTCAATGTAAACCATCAGTATCATGCTATGCAACCTGGGCATTTCATTATGTTATTAAACTGAACTCTCATTACGTTATCAAACTGAGTTCTCATTACGTTATCAAACTGTCTATGCTTCTCCACTACTACATCACAGTTACTGCTACTGTGTCACAGTTACTGCTTGCTTATATGCTTCGTGTCACCTCATTCTTTTTGGGATATGCTTGTACTTAATTTCTTTTTGGGGATTCCTAAGGTACCTTTAGCCACAGAAATTGTCTCATGGCACCTACAGGGGTGGAACCCTCTCCAAGGGTTCCTTGCCTTTGCTACCCCTACACCGTGGTAATTCCTCTGGAATAGAAAGAGCACATGGCCAAAACCAAACTAAAACAGCTGCACAAACATAACACTATACTGGCTGTGCAGGACATTGAATTGGAAAGGCTTTGCCTGGACTTTGATGGCCAAGTAGCCAGCCACTCCCACTTCCTGAGCTATATGAGCAGTTCTTCTCAGCCTCATTGTGAAGCACTTTTTCTTTGCCCCACCATCCTCCTCTCCTCTTCCAGCAGCAGCAATTCTCTCCTTAGGGGGATTCCTAAGGTACCTTTAGCCATGGGAATCGTCCCATGGCACTTCAAGGGGTGGAACCCTCTCTGAGGGTTCCTTGCCTTTGGTACCACTACAGGGTGGTAATTCATTTGCAATAGAGAGTGCAAATGGCCAAAACCAAACTAACACAGTTACACAAGCATGACACTATACTGGCAGTGCAGGACATAGAACTAGTATGATTATACATCTTCTCTGGACCTATTGATAATTCTTATTCCTACTACAGAATGTCTCTTTCCCTCCATAATACTGTCTCAGCTATATTGCAGTCTCTTTAAAACTAGGACTAAACAGGAAAAAACAGTAACCGCAAGAACAGGAAGCAAGATTATGACAGAGTTCTTATTAGAGCTATGTTAGACTCATTGTAGTATGCTGATCAATAATTAAATTGTTCCAAGAAGAGTATGCTCTCAATTTCTTCTATAATGTGTGCACAATGTAATCATCAGGTGTTGAACAGCTCCATCTTAAGAAGCAGCCTGGCTGTGATATCATCCATTGTTTTAATTTTTTGAGAGTGTGTCAGCGAATTCTCTCTAGTGGGAGAGGAGTCTGTCATCCATTTCTGGGTGATGGCTTTTAACGCTGCAACTGTTAAGATGTTAAAACATATATTTTTTTACCTACCTGACATTCCACAAGGGTAAAGACCACAAATCAGGTGGAAGCCATTCAGATCTTGAGTTAATTCTAAAGCTGTTTCAATCCAGGTCTCAACCTCCATCTAGAATGCTTTGATACCAGTACAGACCCAGTATTTATGCGTAGGGTCCCTCTATCTCCACACCCTCTCCAGCACAGATCTTTGTTACTTGTACCTATGTTTTTTGTTCTCTCTGGTGTTAGGTAATACCTGCAAAGGAGTTTCCATTTGAATTCCTCCCATCTCTCAGATGTAGTAGTTTTCTGAGTGGCCTCCCAGATCTGCAGCAATTCTTTCTGTATTAGGTTGGCACCCAACTCCTCTTCCCATTTACATTGTATGCATTCTACTTCCTGTTGGACTGTGTCATTGTTTAGTTTTGAATACAGTGTAGATATTATTGGTTTGGTGTCCCCTTATAATGAGCATGTCCTTATCCTAGTTACAAATGGATGGTGTTCTGTCATCAGGAGAAGTCTGACTTCAGATTTAGTAATATAGGACCTTATTTGTAGGAACCTAAAATATTCACTGTTTAGTAAATTAAACTCATTTTGTACTTTTCTGAAGGATTTAAGTATCCCATCCCTGTTCATTAAACTCATTTTGTAATTGTCTGATTGATTTAAGTATCCCATTAGCAAAGAATTGAGAGATACTGTATATTGCAATCCCTGTGTCCCCCAGCTTTTAAATTTGTTATCTATCCTCGCAAGAGCAAAGTTGGTGTTTTTCCATGTTGGCACCCATTAAGGTTGTGTAGTTTTAATCCCCAACCTTTCCTTTACCCCCAGCCACTCTTTGTAAGTATGCTTTGTCAATTTATTGGTAAGTGATTTCAAATCCATTAGGGATTTTGTTTCCCAGGCCACTGTTTCTAAGTAGATTGCCATATTTATTCCCACTTCTATTGTTCTACAAGCTGTTTCCTTGGAGTGATCTGGCAGATCAATCAGGGAAACCATTTGCATTACTGTGTAGTAGTCCCTAAAGTTTGCTAATCCAAACCCCCTGAAGTCCTGCTGCCTCATAAGCACCTCCCATTTAAGCCTGGGTTTGCATTCTTGCCAAATAATTTGATAAAGACTCTTTTGAGCTCTTTCCAGTCCCCATGTAGGATATGAAGGGGAGAGTCTGGAATGAAAATAGGGTTGGTGTACCAGCAGGGCGTTAGGGTATTGCTGTGGCACACAGCATGTTGCAAATTCCCATGATAAATAGAATATGGGGCATTTTCACCTCCCTGGGTGCCACAGTAATTCTGCACATTCCAGCTGCCACACAGACCCTCCCTATGCCCCTCTGTGTCCCACCTGCCCGTGGACCCCACTGGTAGCCCTCACTTTATGGTGTGCTAGTCAGTTACAAAGGGCTAAGACCATCTTCTGTCAGGTCTAAGTGGAGCCTCTTTCAACGGCCACAGTGGGGCTGTTGGAATCAAAATTGTGAGCCCCACCATGGAACAAGCCCCCTTGCGACCTTGCGTACCCAGTCACAGGTCGCAAGGGTGGTACAGTGCCCGTTCAGTGCAGCGGATTCCCCATTTGGCACAGGCCACATTTTGGAATGGGGAATGCCACCGGGGGGACAGAAGATGTGACTTGCAACATTGCTCTTTGTTGCAAGCACCTTGTGTCTGCCGTAATGGCTTCTGGAATTGGGCCTTATGTGTATCCTATTGTATAGCACTATAAACTAAGCGCATTTTTGTACTTTGCTGTGCCAAGAAACATCCAGAATATGAGGTAGTGCAGCTCATAGGACCATCACACCATCTGTTTTATGCACACTTTAAATAAATAAATGGAGGGGAAAAAACTGGATCTACTTGTCCAGCAATTGTAAATCCCAACATAAACTGTGAGCAGATTGGTTCCTGAGACTGTATAACAATATTAAAGAAAAGAGTTGGAACCATTGTGGTAGTGTGGGTCCCAATAAACAGATCATACAACCAGATAGGATGCATAAAAAATGCATATGTCTGCATTTATCATTTTATTCAAAAAGAAGAAAAATAAATAAAATAAATAAAAATACTAAATTTAATATATACAGAAAGGAAAAATAAATGGTGTTAATCCGTCACACCTCTTCAAACATCAGGAGATAATTCTTGCAAAAGGAAAAAATTACAGAATTCCTGAGTTCTTTCCCTTCTCTCAAACAATGTGGAAACTTGCACAATTACTTCTTAGAACCTTCTCTCTCTGGCCAACCTTACTGACCACCTATCTCTTTTGTTTCTCCTAGAGGAACCTTTTATAATGCCACAGGGTGACCTCATCAATCATGTGATATCTTAATTAAGATGAACAATGGCATTTTCAAGCTTATATATATAAATATATATATATTAAACCAACTAGTATCATTCTAGCACTTCAAGGGTTTACCCCAAAAAAAATTTATTTCCTCACAAGGTCCTAAAACAAAAATATAAACTTAATTATAGGACTATGATGTCAGAGCATTAGCTTAGCTCCTCCCCCTTCTGACATCACTCCTCCTTGAGACCATATAAGCTGCCATTTCATGAGTTGCCTGCTCTATGGAAGGACCTCTGCAACTAACATGGGCACTCAGGTAACAGTTTATTTTAGTACAATACCTTTTATTTGTTCCAGTTTTCCTTAGTTTTACAGCCAATGCTTCTTAACTTACTAGCTGAAGTTGCAGCAGACACTTGCTTCTCAACTCAGCCCTTTGCTGTTCAGAGGCTCTTTTGCTTACAAATGAAACAGCTCCTTTTTGACATTTGTTTTGGGACACTGAGCTTGTTGGACTGCTTCTCCAGTAGCCACTGAAGGTTTGCTGAGCATAGCTTTTCAATATATAAGTATTGTTTTTATTTTAACAAGATGCAATTAAGTACTGACAGAAAAAGAAAAAGGGACAGTAAAGGATAGATAGAAGATTGCCAGGTTGGCCACCCTGACAAGAAAGTATAGGATAGATATTGAAATATAATAGAGGATAGTATAGAGTGAAAATAAATAATGGGGGGGTTATTGCATCTTGAAGTGATTGTTTATACTTCACAACAGGACCCCCTGTTACACTCCTCCCTCCACAAGAAGGCAACATAATGTTTGCTGTGTTGACTGAAACCCCTCACCCTGTGAAGGGTTGGAACTTTTGCCCACCCACTCCAGAAGTTCCCCCCAGGGACCCTTAAAGATAAACAGTATTCAAAACACTACTCCCAATCAGACAATACTGTTTACAAGTCATTCTTTTCCCTGGGGTTGTGCCATCTTGGCACCTTGTGTTACACATACAACTCCATTATCTATATCTGGAACAGGGTTACTAGCTGGATCAGCACCAAAGCGTGATAAAAAAATCAGCGTTCTGATGCTGAGAACCAGCTCTATGTCATACAGTGAACTTATAAGGTTGTAATGATAAATACCACCTTAAAATACGGGCATTTTTATCTTTCATCAAATTTAGCCAGCATAAGGGATTATGATCTGTTATAATCGTAAACTGATTTCACCAAAGATAATATCTCAGGGCTTCTACTGCCCACTTGATGGCCTGACATTCTTTTCTCCACTGTAGAATATCTTCTCTCTTCATGTAATTTCCTGCTGAGGTATAAGATGGGGTGTTCCTCTCCTGGCTATGCTGGGTCAGTACTGCCCCTATGCCTGTGTCAGAGGCATCCATCTGTAATTCAAATGGTTTAGTGAAATCAGGGCTACATAACACCGGAGCTGAGCATAGGATGGCCTTGATTTTATTAAATGCCTCATCACAGGCGGGACTCCACTTTACTTTATTGGGAAAATGGTTTTTGGTCAGATCTGTGAGAGGAGTACTAATGGTGGAAAAATCCGGGATAAAACGTCTATAATAACTTGCCAGACCAAGGAAAGACCTGACATGGCGCTTTGTCATGGGTAGGGGACTGTTAGCTACAGCTTCAATTTTATCTACTTCTGGCTTAATCCTCCCATGTCCAATAATGAACCCCAGATAGCGTGTTTCTGTCTTAGCTATAGCGCATTTGGATGGGTTAATGGTCATTCCAGCATCCTGGATGCTTTGTATCACAGCACTAAGCTGTAATAAATGAGTCTCCCAGTCGGGGCTATAGATGACCACATCATCCAAATAAGCAGCACTATAGCCCTTGTGAGGTCTCAAGACATGATCCATGTACTCGATGAAAGGCAGCCGGGCTCCATGTAGGCTAACGGCATTGTAGTGAACTGATATAGACCAAGAGGGGTGCAGAAGGCAGTTAATTCTTGGGTTTTTGGGGCCAATGGAATCTGCCAATACCCTTTTGTTAAATCTAAGGTGCTTATGTATGTTGCAGACCCAATCTGATCTAGGAGATCATCGATGCGTGGCATCGGATACCCATCAAACTCAGATACTTCATTAATTTTCCTAAAATCTAAGCATAACCTGATGCCCCCTTCCTTTTTATGCACGACCACTAATGGAGAGGACCAAGGACTGCGTGAAGGAACTATCACTCCTGCTTGTTCCATTTCTTTTATCTCAGCCACTACTTCTGGCCTGATCTTTTCTGGTAATCTATATGGCTTCTGATGAATTGGTTTGGTTTGGTTAACTCTGATCTCATGGACTACGCCTTTGGCTCTCCCTGGATTCTTTGTGAATGTACGTGTGAAATAGTCCAAGAGATGATCAATCTCTAATCTCTGTGCAGGGTTTAAGTCAGGATTGATATGCACTTTAGTGTCAGTAACAGATTTGTCAATCCTGTCATATACTATATCTAGCTCTGCTCTATCAGGATCGGTCTGGATATACAACACTGGGGTTTCTGTTTTTTCTATCCATTTTCTCAGCAGGTTGGCATGGTAAATTCTTTTTACTGGTCTATGCCCTGGCATCTCAATGGCATAGTTTACCTTGCCTACCTGGTGTAAGATTGATATGGTCCTTGCCAACGCATGAGCAATTTATTTTCAGTGGAGGGTAACAATAGCAGCACTTTTTCCCCAGGTTCAAATGCTTTATGCTTTAAGCCCTTATCATAATGTTCTTTCTGTTTGAGTTGTTTCTGGTCAACATTTTGATGGGCTATAGTCACATATTTCACTAGCCTTTTCTTCAATGCAGTCATGTAGTCAAGTATATTTTTGCATGCTACATTAGACCCCTGTTCCCAATGCTCCTTTACCATCTATGGGACCCTAGGTTACGCCTCTATAACATGGTAAAGGGGATAACCCTGTAGTAGCCTGAGGCACCTCTCTATAGGCAAACAGCAAATAGGGCAAAAACTTATCCCAGTCCCGGCCTTCCTCCTGCACATACTTCTGAAGCATACATTTCATTGTCTTGTTAAATCTTTCCACTAACCCATCAGTTTGGGGATGGTATGGGGATGTTCTAACAGCAGATACTCCTAGCAATTTGTATAGTTCTTGGAGCATGATGGAGGAAAAATTACTACCACGGTCTGTCAGGATAACCTTGGGTATTCCCATCCTACTGAAGACTTTTGCCAGTTTTTCTGCAATACTGAGGGCAATCTCCTCATTGGTATTGCTTCTGGCACTGGTTATGTAGTCACAAATGACTAAAATATACTGATTCCCCTTAGAACTTTTTAATAAGGGTCCCACCACATCCATTGCCACCCTGTCAAATGGAGTAGTTACATATGGTATAGGTTGTAGGGGCATCGTATCTTTCTTCCCTCCCTTGGTAACCAATTGGCACTGGGACAGGACCTACAATAGGCCACAACATCCTGGTGGACCCCTGGCCAACTGAATTGAGATAGAATACGTTGTACTGTCCGGTCTCTACCTTCATGACCAGCCATGGGAATATCATGTGCCAAGTGCATTATTTGTTCCCTGTATTTATTGGGTACCACTAACTGTTCAAGTTCCTCATTTGTACCAGTCTCTACAACAACTCTATACAGGATATTGTTTTTGATAATAAATAGAGATTGTCCAGGATGTCCAACCTTGTCCACCTGTAAAAATAAAGATGTTAAAGATTCATCGCATTTTTGGTCCTGTACAATATCTTACACTAGAGTCTCTGGGATATTAAGTTGACCTTTAGCCTGATGATTTTCATTCCAAGTCTTTTTTTCTTTTCGCCTAGTCTTCTTGGACTTTTTGTCCTTACTGACAGTCTCAAAATAACCATTATCAAAAGGAAAGACTTCCTGTAAGTCTTGTGTTTTGGCCTGGGACCTAGTAACCACATTAAAAGTTCCTGTAGAAGTCTTCTGCTGCTGCATTAAAAGGTCAAAATGAGGAAAGTCTTGCCCAACAATGACAGGTACTGGGAGTCGTGGAACAAGACCTACCAACATGTCATGGCTTTCTGTATTTACAGTTATATTAAGACATGCTGTAGGGTATCGTGTATGTCTCCATGTACACACTGCACAGTAGTACTTGAATCACTCTGGGTATATTCAGTGCTAGATCAGCCCTGATCAAAGTTTGTATACTGCCTGAGTCCAGCAAACCCAAAGTCTGTTGTTCCCCAATACCACAGAGGTCACATACCCAAAATTTGCTAGGGCAAGATGTGCTAAATCATATCTTTTATTTGGGCAGTTCCTCATAATATGCCCTTTTCCAAGACAACCATGACATATTATTTCTGCATATGGAACTCTCCCACCTCTCTCCTTCGATAGAACTGTCTCTGGTTAGTAGACATTAAAGGTGGTCTTACCAGCACATTAGATGGTCCTGGATTGCCCTGGTTACCTCTGGCTTGGGTGCTTCTTGCTGCTAGGTAATCTTCTGCCAACTTAATGGTGTCTTCGCTGTCTCGGTTTATGTTCTTTACCCATAATTGCACTTCCACAGGTAATATCTGGATGAATTGTTCAATTATTGTCAGTTCCATGATTTGGTCTACAGTTTTGGTGGTGGGTTGTAGCCATTTTCCACAATAGTCCTTCAAACGGGCATAGGTTTCTCTTGGGGTATCCAAGCTTGCCATTTTCTGAGACCAAAATCGTTGCCTGTATGTCTCCGTGCTGATATTATATCTGCGAAGAATTTCTTCTTTAACTCTGTCATAATTTGAGCTATCAGCTCCACTTAGCTGGCTGTAGACTAGTTGTGCCCGTCCCGAGAGGTATGGGACCAAACAAATCACCCATTGGTCTCTGGGCCAGTTGCAGGTTTGGGCCACCCTCTTGAAAGTTGTCAAATAGGGCTCAATATCATCCACCTCTGTCAACTTAGTTAATTTAATGTCTCTAGGAACAGATCTCCCCATCTGCCCCTGGGTCATGTCCTAAATAGCTTTTAAGGTTGCCGTCCATTTTTCGTCTTGTCTCCGTCTCTCTTCTGCCTGTATCCTCTGGTCTTCATCCCTCTGTCTCTGGTCTTCTTCTCTCTGGCACTCCATCTCAAGTTGGCGTAAACAAAGCCATTTCAGTAGTTCACTTGGATCCTCCAGTGCTAGGGTCATCTGGCTTTCCTCCTTCTTCTTTGGATTACCAGCTGCAGCTGTGGCTCCTTCATCCATCTTTCTTTGTCTGGTAGCAGGTTCAATCCCTGGCAACAACTGGACACCAGTCTTTAATCTGACAGACCTGGTCAGATGTAATGCATCCAACTCCACTTGTGCTGGTTGTTGCATCTGCTAGGGTATATTCAGTGCAACACCCCCTCTGGAGTACCTTCTGACACCCCAGAGGTTGGAATCCCACTTCTGACACCAGTTGTGGTAGTGTGGGTCCCAATAAACAGATCATACAACCAGATAGGATGCATAAAAAATGCATATGTCTGCATTTATCATTTTATTCAAAAAGAAGAAAAAAAAAATAAATAAATAAAAATACTAAATTTAATATATACAGAAAGGAAAAATAAATGGTGTTAATCCGTCACACCTCTTCAAACATAAGGAGATAATTTTGCAAAAGAAAAAATTACAGAATTCTGAGTTCTTTCCTTCTCTCAAACAATGTGAAACTTGCACATTACTTAGAACCTTCTCTCCTTGGCCAGAACCTTACTGACCACCTATCTCTTTTGTTTCTCCTAGAGGAACCTTTTATAATGCCACAGGGTGACCTCATCAATCATGTGATATCTTAATTAAGATGAACAATGGCATTTTCAAGCTTATATATATAAATATATATATATATATTAAACCAACTAGTATCATTCTAGCACTTCAAGGGTTTACCCCAAAAAAACATTTATTTCCTCACAAGGTCCTAAAACAAAAATATAAACTTAATTATAGGACTATGATGTCAGAGCATTAGCTTAGCTCCTCCCCCTTCTGACATAACTCCTCCTTGAGACCATATAGCTGCCATTTCATGAGTTGCCTGCTCTATAGAAGGACCTCTGCAACCAACATGGGCACTCAGGTAACAGTTTATTTTAGTACAATACCTTTTATTTGTTCCAGTTTCCCTTAGTTTTACAGCCAATGCTTCTTAACTTACTAGCTGAAGTTGCAGCAGACACTTGCTTCTCAACTCAGCCCTTTGCTGTTCAGAGGCTCTTTTGCTTACAAATGAAACAGCTCCTTTTTGACATTTGTTTTGGGACACTGAGCTTGTTGGACTGCTTCTCCCAGTAGCCACTGAAGGTTTGCTGAGCATAGCTTTTCAATATATAAGTATTGTTTTTATTTTAACAAGATGCAATTAAGTACTGACAGAAAAAGAAAAAAAGGGACAGTAAAGGATAGATAGAAGATTGCCAGGTTGGCCACCCTGACAAGAACGTATAGGATAGATATTGAAATATAATAGAGGATAGGATAAAGTGAAAAGAAATAATGGGGGGGGGTTATTGCATCTTGAAGTGATTGTTTATACTTCACAACAGGACCCCCTGTTACAACCATACTCAACTCATTCAAAATGTTTTATTTCATCACCATCACCTACATTAATGAGTATTGTCCACATTTTGTGCAGTCACTTCATCAGGACATTAATGAGAGATGTCTTATTGTTTGCAATTAATCAGAATAAAACACTCATAAAGGTACCTTTTTGCATCATAAACCTTGATTGCAATGGATGTAGATAGTGGGAAGATCCTTAATTAACTACATTCAGGCTTTGGTGTATTCAAACAATATTCAACAATATGGTATGTGTTTTCAGCTGTCATCCAACTGCTGCATACAGCCTTCTCTTATTGGAAGGAAAGCCTTCATGGAGTATACTGATGTTGCCTTTTTCAGACAATTTTAAATATGTAAAGTTAGCAAACTTCACAAAGGTTCCCCATCCAATAACAGGTGAAGTCTATACACAGCCATTGGATGAGATCTGAAAACACACAGGAAAATTGATGTACATAACAAAGCCTGAATGTAATTAAGTAATGAGCTTTGTGATATGCATATCCTTTAAAATCAAGGCTAATAAGACAAAAAGCAGCCTTTATGAATGTTTTAATCTGATTTATTGCAACAAAAAATAAATCCCTGCATTAATGTCCTGATGAAGTGACTGGACAAGCACTGAACAATATTTATTAATGTGAATGATGATGAAATAAATTATTTTGATTTAATTGAGTATGGTTCTTCCTCTTTCCTTTAGTATGAAGAAATAAATGGAATATCATAATACAGTCAGCATTCCACCTTAAAATGAGCTTATTGATACTGAGTGTTACTTAATTTAATAAACCCATTTTCAATTAGCTGCTCACTCTGTTGGAATTTCCTATCCAGCATGCAATGCAATGCAAGCCATTTGTCAACAATGTAATGTAATTAATAATATTAGAAACAGAGAAAACTGGTTAGCAACTGATTAAACCTTACTTATTTATAAGACAACCTGTATTAAAACCACAATCCTACTGTAAACTTATACTCAAACTAGCTAATAATTTATTTCAATTAAAGTTTAATGCTGAATATACTGTAGTTGTAGTAGTGCTGTTGTTAGTATAAATTGTGAATAGTACATTTGGTAGCTACAGAAATGCTGACAAGAGTTTATAGAAAAAATTTATTTTAACCTAATTGACACCGAGCACATTACAAAGCATGTTATGACACCTATAATGAACATACTATGATAGAATTGATGATACATTTGCTCCATAAAAGGTAAAATGTTTCAGTTTCAACTTCACAGCTAACTGTCAACAGTTAGAACATTATTCTCAGAACAGAATTAGTTACAGAGGAATTGCTCATCTCATTCTTTTACTGCGAGTTGTTGGCAGTTTTCAATACATTGCAAAGAACATATAAAATGCAAATATGTTTCCTTAATGGTAGTATAAAGCAGCTTTACAAATGAAGCAGTTCAGTTATTTATGCAGACGTTATGGCCTAATATTTTCTCCAGTAACCCACTACGAGATACCGTATGATTTGGAAACTGTAATTCTTTGCCAATGTTCAGTATATGTCAACAAAAAGCACACACAGTACTGCATTCACATTAACACTGAATGAATGAAAAGTACAAGGGAAGTTGGTCACTCAGATTTTTACAATATTCAGGCTCAACTTTAGTTGGGTAATTAATGGCTAATAACATACTAAGTTTAAAATTGAATCTTTTAGTAGTACATAGGGATGCTTTAAATATTACAAGAAACAGTAGATAATGGCATCTTGCAGTTGGGGGTATGATTTCTCAGATAACACATACAGTGCCACTATTACAAAAAGCTAGACTTTATTAAACATTACTAAGTGTAAAAACATGTATATTTACTCATCAGATTTAAGCTTAAAACTTAATTCCATCACATTTTCAAAAGAATGGCAAAGAAACTACTAAACTCCTTCATTTGGTTTGTGAATGATTTCACAGTGACATGTCAAACCAAATAAAAACAGCAATTTAATTTGCAGAAAAAAACTCATTGTTATGTTTTCTCAGTAATGAAAGGTACATATTAATATCAACCAGTTAGTTGAAACCATTGCAATGATCAGTGGCCAGATGTTCAAAAATGTGGGCTAATGCTAACAGAGTCTGTAGCATCGCTATCTGAGTTTGTGTCCCTTTTTTAGGCACGGGCTATATTCAGAGGGCCCTATACCACATAATAAACCATTAGCACTCAGGTGCTAACACAGCGCTACACCCATACAAATGAGGGCATCCTCTCCTGCATACAGGCAAGCACAGTGGCAATTTCAAAAGTTTGCAATGGTCGTAAATGGCACCCAAAGTGGTGCTATTTATCACCTTGAAAAACCTCATCTTAACCCTGGCACTAAGCCCATGCACCCACCGATGATGAGGTGGCCGTGCTACAGCCAACCATCCCACCTCCATTCGACATCACACTCATGAGGAGGCAGGCACTTGTGTCCACTGGCACACCCGATCCTCTGATCACCCAGCAAATGTTTGTTGCCAATCTTATTGGTTTCTAGTGGCACCCCTGATCTCCTGTCCCATGTGACACCAGATATCATTGGTGTCTAGTGGCACCTCCATGCCCCAATCACCCATCTTGTATGACAACATGTATCCCTGTTTTCTTGTGACACCCCCACCCCTGAGCTCCTGTTACATATGAGAAACTCATATCCTTGGTGTCTAGTGGCATCTTCTGTCCCAATCAGCTGGCCCATGTTCACTGCCTATCCCCATGGAGTCTTATGACATCCCCCTCTTCCCAATCTCCCATTCTACATGACAACACATATCACTGGTGTCCAGTGCCCCCCCCCAACAGGCTACCATCTGGTATGAAAACACATATCACTGGTGCCTAGTGCCAACCCCCCAATCTCTCAGTCTGTATATTGGTACCACTCCTTGATGTTTAGTGGCATCCCCACCCCTTGATCTCCCGGCACATGTACCCTATAATGTCCCTGGCATCCTGCAGTACCCCTGCCCCCACCCCAAAATGCCAGTGGAAAATGGACTGGTGAACATTGGTGGTCCAGGGAACCCCACCCACCACACCCACACCACTACCCATTCAACCCCCCCTTTACCAGTATAATGTACACATGCTCACTCTCAGTTGAAAAGGTGGCCAACTGAGGAAGTAAGCAGAGGGCTGTGTCAGTCACTGTATCGGGATCCAATGCATGTCCTCAGAAAGACTAATAAGAGGGTATAAATGGATAGTATTCTGGGTGTTTACAGGGTGGGTGGGGGACTGCTGGACCTTCAATGCTCACCAGTCTGTTTATTGACTAGCAATCGGGGTGGGGTGGGTATATCACTGGATGCCAGGGATATTGTAACATACATGGGCCAGGAGACCACAGGGTGGGGGGAAGAACTAGACACCAAGGATATGTGTTTTTGTATAGGATGGGAGATTAGGGGCATGCCACTAGACCCCAGAGATATGTGTTGTCATATGAGATGGAAGATCAAGGAGAAAGGGTGTCACTAGACACCAGGGAGATTGGAAATGAACATGGGCTGGATGACTGAGGGATGGTGGTCCCACTAGGCACCAGGGATGTGTGTTGTACTATGAGATGGGTGATAGGGGGTGAGGGGTGCCGCTAGACTCTAGGGATGACGTGTCGGTGCCCATAGGATGGGTACTAAAGGGCTGCCATCCACCATGTAAATGAGCCCATAATGGCCATGCAAATGGTCCCTTAGCACTTTGCATGCACAAAGACTTAATTTGCATAGTGTGCACAAAATAGCCAGCATATCTCCCAGTGCTATCCGGTCCTGTGGCACTATTTCCTGTGGGCTGGATATGGCCCAGGTCTATGTCAGGGCAGTGCTGTTTGACATAGTGCTTCACCGAAACAGACCAATATTCAATCAGATAGCACTGGTCCGCTAGCCAACTGAATAAAGCAGCACTGGGTCAAGCACTAGTGTAGACACAGCACAAATATTTGCTCTGTGCTTGCACTCATTTTGGAATATCTGAGCCCAGATGATCAACACTGTTCATGAATCTGTAGAACAAAACAATATCAGTATACTTAAGAGTATGTAAATTGCTATAATAGCTATGCTAGAGGTACGTTGTCCCTATAAAAGGGATTATTGTTAGTTAATCTTCCTGAGAAATGAAAGATTTTCATAAGAAAAGCACCATTTTTAATTTAACAATATCAGACGTCTTAATAATTAGGGCCTTTTCTGAAGGGATCTCTTTGTACAAGTACATTATAACATTGTGATGGATCACATATTCCAGATGGACCCTGTGGTCCTACTCGTCCAGACTTTCCTGGCTTGCCATCATTCCCAGGTGGTCCAGGTGGTCCTGGATGCCCTTCTTTACTGACTCCTGGATGGCCTGGTGGACCTTGAATGAAAAAATACACATTTAAAAACATATAAACCTTATGTTAAAAGCATTTCTTTGCATATGACTTGTAAAGGTTATCTGTTAAAATTTTGTTCTGGGTTCTTTGAAGACATATACATATTATAAAGCTAGTAATAATGGAATTTCAGTACCTTTCGTAAAGGAATTTTATTCTGAGTATACGGAAGTATTCATAAAAAATTTCAGTGAGACCCACTTCTGACTCTGTAGTTATGAAGATTCGTAGCATTTCCAAAGACAGGTAAAGTGCAGCTATAGGAATCCCTGGTGTGGTACTTTCAAAGATGGCATATGTGATGCATTACTCTTGTGCAAGTTGGATAGAAGTCCATCTTTAACACAGTACAGTACAAATCACATTAAACTGTTCCACCAATGAGTTGGTTTAACATTGTTTTTCACATTTGGCAATGCATTGGCAGCTCATATTGCATTGTTTTTCAGTGCTTAACCAGCTCAAGAGAAATACTTGTCAAATGTTTTGCAACTCATTTGGAATGCATCCATAGTCCAGTCACAATACAATGCAAAACTGAGTTTTAACTCTTAAGAAACTGTTTGTGCAGGGCTTTGTCCTGGACCCAGCAACACTTATGCAACTCAGTCAGATTGGCTCACCTAGTCTACCCATTTCCCTACCTAATGGATAAGCTGCAGATCCTAGTTAAAAAACAGCCTACTTCCTCCTACCCCCACTAGAATTGCCTTATGTCTGTCCCATGCATCCTTGAATTCCCCTATTGTTTTTGACTCTACGACCTCCTCAGGAAGGCTGTTCCATGCATCTACAGCCCTCTCTGTGAAGAAATACTTCCTCACATTACTTCTGAGGTGTCCCCCTCTATCTTCAAATTGTGCCCCCTCTTTTTCTGAAAGATGTTACCCTCTTGGACTTTGTTGATTCCCTTAAGGTACTTGAAAGTTTCTATCATGTCCCCCTCTCCCTCCTTTCCTCAAGGCTATACATCTTAAACTCCTTTAGTCTTTCTTCATATGTCTTCAGGTGCAGACCCTGCACCATTTTGGTTGCCTTGATCTGGACAGCCTCCACCCTGTCTATGTCTTTGCAGAGATGGGGTCTCCAGAACTGTACACAGTACTCCAGATGTGGTCTTTCCAACTGTCTGTACAGAGGGCCAACAACTTCCTGTTTTCTACTGGTAATGCCTCTCCCTATGCATCCCAGTATCCCCCCAGCCTTCCTTACTGCCTTCTCACATTGCTGGCCCACCTTTAGGTCATCTGATATGACTACCCCCAGGTCCCTTTCCATTTTTTGTTGTTGTTAGTATCCCCCCCCCCACACACACACACTGTGTACTCTTCCCCTGGGTTTTTATTTCCCAGGTATATTACTTTGCACTTCTTTCCACTGAATCTAAGCTACCATACATTTGACCATTCCTCAAACCTTGCCAAGTTCCTTTTCATCCTTTCCACCCCACCTTGTGTATCAACTCTGTTGCAGATCTTTGTGTTGACTGCAAAGAGACATACTGTTCCTTCCAGTCTCTCTGCAATGTTACTTATAAAGACACTAAAGAGGACTGGTCCAAGTAATGAACCCTGAGGTGCCCCACTAGTACCCCCTTTCATCAGAGTAGAACGAGTTTGCTGTTACCCTCTGTGTCCTGTTCTCCAGCCAATCCTTTACCCAGTCTACCATCGTGGGACCCACTCCAAGGCTGGCTAACTTGTATATTAATCTTTTGTGTGGGACTGTGTCAAATGCCTTGCTAAAGTCTAGGTAGGACATGGCCACAGCCCCTCCCTGATCTACTACTTTGGTCACCCAGTCAAAGAAATCTATTAGATTCATCTGACATGACCTTCCTGCTGTGAATCCATGCTGCCTTGGGTCCTGTGCCCCTCTGGCCTCTAGGTACTCAACAATTCTTTCCTTTAGAAGTGATTCCATCATTTTCCCTATCACTGAGGTTAAACTAACAGGTCTGTAGTTTCATGCTTCTGCCCTGCTCCCACTTTTGTGAAGTGGAATAATATCTGCCCTCCTTCAGTCCTCAGGTACCATCCCATCCTCCCATGATTTGTTAAAGAGGTTAGTCACTGGTGGCACTAGTTCTACCCTTAGTTCTTTTAGAATTCTGGGATGAATCCCATCAGGCCCCATTGCTTTGTCCCCCTTCAGTTTTAAGAGTTCTTCCAGAACTCTTTCTTCTGTGAATGGGCTGGTATCAACCCCCATATCCAGAGTGTTTCTATTGTTTGGTTTAGGTACCTTCCCCTCTTCATTTGTGAATACTTAGCAAAAATATTTGTTTAGAATCTCTGCCTTTTCACAGTCACTCTATGACCACCCCCTCCTCTTTATTAAGCCTCACTATCCCTCCCTTGGTCTTCCTTCGCTCCCTGATGTACCTATACAAGGTTTTATCCCCCTTCTTAACTGAGTTGGCTATCCTTTCTTCAGTTTGGGCCTTTGCTGTTCTGATTGTCTTCCCTGCTTCCTTTTGCTTTAACTGATACAGTTCTCTGTCCTGCTCCTTCTGTGATTCCTTGTACTTCCTGAATGCTTTCTTTTTCCCCCTACCCTTCCATGCCACCTTCTTTAAGAACCATAGTGGTTTCTTACATTATTTTGCTTTGTTTATTTGCTTCACGCAACGGCTTGTTGCCTCTGTGATGGCAGTTTTGATTATTCACCATTGTTCTTCCACCCCTCCTTCCTGCCCATTTGCTAGTGCATTCCTTAGGCACTAACCCATTTTGGCAAAGTCAGCCCTCCTAAAGTCCAGGACCTTTGGCTTTGTATGGCTTGACTCTACTGCTGTGTTTATCATGAACCACATTGTTCGATGGTTGCTAGTTCCCAGATGGCTACCCATTTCTAAATCTGTGATCCTCTCTCCAACTCCATTTGAGAGTACCAGGTCTAAGATTGCTCCCTCTCTAGTGGGTTCTGATACTAGTTGTCTATGGCATGCCCCCTCTAGAGCATCTAGAATGACCCCAGTCTTGGAAGTGGCTGCTGCAAATGCACTCCAGTTAACATCTGGCATATTCATATCCCCCATCAACATTATCTCCCCTTTTTCTGCCATTCTAAGGATACCTTCTCTCATTTCATACTAACATACTAACATACTATTTGCCAGCAGATTAGGCCTTACGGTCTATCGAGTCTGCTCGATCCTTAGATCCTTAGTTCCTTGTCCATTTCCTCCCCCTGAGATGGGGGTCTGTATACAACCCCTGTGCAGATTGTGGTGCCATTGTCTGTCTCCAAATTAACCCACAGTGCTTCCTCTCCTCCCTGTTTACCCTTTTGTTCTGTTGCTTTGATTCTTTCCCTTATGTAGAGAGCTACTCCTCCTCCTCTTTTACCCTCCCTGTCCCTCCTGTAGATAGTGTATCCTGGTATGTTTACATCCCAGTCATGGTTCTGTGTGTACCATGTTTCTGTGACTGCCACGATATCCAGATGTTCCTCTTCCATGAAGGCCAGTAGTTCAGGAAGCTTGTTACCCAGACTACAGGAATTGGTACTCATTATTCTCCATTTTTTGATGGCTTTACCTCTTGTAGCACTATCCCTGTCCTCATTGACTTTGCTTTCTCCATTTACCCCTGCCCTGCTCCCTACTGACCTTTTTACCTTGCTCTTTACCTCATTTAGTACCCTGTTTTGTAGGGGGAGGCTGGGAATTCCCTGTTGCTTATTAGTGCCTCCCCCCTTGACTAGTTTAAAAACTTGCCAATGAAGCATTTAAACCAATTGCCCAGAATACTTGTTCCCTTCCTGGACAGATACAGACCATCCTGCTAGTATAGGTTGGTATCCCTCCAGGTGGAACCCCAGTCTCCAATGAAGCCAAACCCCTGTGCTCCTCACCATTTTTTCAACCATTCATTGAATAGCATGGTGTGGAGTTCCCTCACCTCACCCATGCCATAGACAGGCAGCACCTCTGAGAAGGATACTGTGTGTGCTACTTACCTTAGGCCCCTTCCCACTCCACAGATTCCTCCTGCACTGCTCTGATCTCATGTTGAGCCAAGTCATTCATCCCTAGGTGGACAATGACATCCAGCTCCATCTCCCGTGCAACTGTATAGTACTTCAAAAAGGATAATCCAGCAGAAAACATGCTCTTAGAAGAAGGGGACTCTTGCATTTCCTACAGTCAATTTCACACACTTAGATGCTAACTCCCAAACAAGTAGGGAAGCAATCTGATGCTTCAAGACGAGACATGGTCCTATGGACCCTGAAGCTGCACTCATCAGTAATGAATGTGTAATTTCTTATCAAGGCATAAACTGTATTATTTTTTCTTCACATCTGTTTGCATATAGTCATTAGTCAATGCTCACCTGACAGAACTTCATATTGATGAAGTCTAATGTGAGTCACAGCCTGTCAAAGTTTTGGTTCATGTTAACCTGACACAGTATGCACCTGTGTCTCCTCGTATCTTTTGGTATAGTGGTGACATCATGTAATGGAAACTAAAGAAATTTTCTGAGAGCAGCAGTGATCAGATAATGAGGTTAATTATACACCGCAGGTTTTTACCATCCTTCAAGAAATCCATTAGATCCAGACTACCTCTCAACTTTGCTGACGCCTTACCTGATCCCATGTTCTTCCATGGTCCACAACATCCCATGGTGGGCTCGGTATAGTGGCACCCCTCCACACTGTGACAGGAACTGGTGTGGGGGCCAGTTGAGATTGCAGCATCTGAGAATGATGCAGATCCCTCAGCTAAGTGGTTGAAATGTTACTCTGTGTAAACCCATGGCCATCTCACCTCTCCTAGTGTCATGGTGCCTACTCCACTGTGAGCTTGTGTGCAGGAAGGTACACCCCTTGTAAGACAGCAAGCTGCCTGGTCTTTCATAGTGGGTCATACAGCAAAGGAAAATGATGTCTTCCATCCATGGGCTGGAATTCTGTAACATGGGGACCATTTTCTCCTACCTGACTGCCCCAGCTCTAGAGCCCTTGAGCTGTTTCAAACCTCAGGCTGTCTGCTTGGGAGCACTATGCACAACCATTGGGCTGCTGCATAGCCAGTACACTCCGTGCAATTTGACTGATAAATGGACTTGCAAACAAATGAGAGGAAACATTATTATAAGAAATCATATGTTCACTACTGATATGAGTGTAGTTCCAGAGTACATTGAACCATTTGTTGTTTTATAGTACTTAATGTTATTTTGTTTGTAAAATCAAAAAATTGTTTTAAACACCGAAAACTGATGTTTAGCACAGGAAGCCTATATTGTTGCAGGCATCCCCCAAAACTGATGTTCTGCATCATCATTCCATTCCAGTCACCAGCAACCCCCTTCTTCAAATTGATGCTTGGTACTAGGAACCTATCCCTAATGCAAGGACCTCCTGAAACTGAGGCCCAGCAGAGGGATGCCTACTCAGCTGCCAGGAAATAGCCACTTCCACCAAAAAACTGAAGTCCAGCAGTAGGAGGCTATTCCCAGTGCTGGCAAATCCCCACACCTTTTCTTAAAATTAAAGTCTAGCAGTTGGAGCACATGCCCAAAACTGAAGTCCTATAGGAAACTCCTGAGTGAAAAGAGAGAGAGAGAGAGAGAGAGAGAGAGAGAGAGAGAGAGAGATGGTTCCATTGGACACCAGAATGTGTTTGGAACAGAATAAAGAGAAAGAGTGGGATGCAATTGGGGTGAAGGAGTCATATACTGGCATTGGGAATAGGAACCCGATGCCAACCTATCATTTGGTAAGAGATTTTTAAGAAACTATACTAAATAAAATTAGAGTTTGAGGAAGAAGCACTAAGAACCAGGAAATCCCAAATTAGGATTCTCAGTCCATAACCTAAACTGCACCTTCTGTACTCTATGAATGTAAAGTTAGTTGGATAATGTACAACAGTAGGAATTTTCAGATCACAAAAAGCAAATCCCATTTGCACTAACAACTGGATCAGTGATTTGCATTGCACCTCTACTGCTGGGGGAATTTTTTATTGGCAGCATGTGTCTGTATATATTGCTATCAGGTGGCAGCACACCAGGGTAACCACGTTTCACCCATTTTGTACAACTACCCATAACAATGAAGCATGAACTCCAATGTTAACATGCAAATGTATAAGCATTAGGAACAGAATGTTCTGAAATTGTAATTTTTGGGTAATGTTATAACATTTAATCCCACTAATGCCAGTTGTCAGTGTTTTGATGGAAACCAGAAAATCTTTTTAACAATGGCATACAAGATTTCAAAATTAATGATCTACATTTTAAAAGATACATACCAAATAGTACAATCACTCAAAATGCCTTGTTAAATAATACTACAATTTGAGAAACTGTGAGACAACTAAAGAGGCTGCTTTTATTACTAGCCTGCTGTTTGCACATGCCAGTGGCATGTGACAGGGGTATGCGAGTAATGAACAGTATTTCCTGAAAATTAGCAATAATGCATTATTTATTATTTTGATACTAATAACAAATAGTGGCACTATTTGTGCCTATTTCTATTTGGAAAATATTAACTAATAGAAACAATCCCCTTCCACCATGCTCCCCCAGCCCAATCTTTTAAAATGTATTCCTCATCCCCCCAACCTGTGCTACAATCCCAATACCACCCCCCCACCAGCCACAATTTCATGTTTTAAACAATAATAAAATCCGACTATAGGCAACCTGCTCCCCTCTATGGTCAGCCACCCTCTTGACTTTAATGCTTTTATCTTATACAATTCAGTGTTCCTCCCACCCCCCACGGCAACAGCACCAAACTCCCACTATCCTCCCAGCACCAACATTTTCTTTAAACAGCACCCCCCCGGGGCAGCAATTAAGGTGACCAACAAAACCCACCCTCCTCCATAGCTGGCCATTTTCCAGTGAATGAAAGAACTCCCACACTTGCTCACGTAGTAAAACAGCTGATCACATGAAGGCGGACGGCCATGGAGGAGGGCGGGTTCTATCGGTAGCTTTGTTGTCACACCTGGTGGCCTTCTTTTAAAAGTAAATGTGGGTGGTGGGGGTGGAGGGTGGTGTAGGGGGTGAGAGAACTATTGATTTGCTGTCAGGAGGCAGTTGGGGTGAAATATTGATTTGTATAAGAGAAAAGCATAAAGACAAGATGGTGGCTGGCCATTGAGGTTGGCAGGTTGAGCCAGTTGCCTAACATATTTAAAACATGAAACTGTGGGTGCTGGGGGTAGAGGAACTGTAGCAGAGGGTGGGGGGATAGGGATTGCAGAAATAAATCCCCCAGCAATAGAAGTGCAATCCAAATCACTGATCCACTTGCTAGAGGGTGCAAATGGGGTTTGCTTTTTGTGATCTGAAAATTTCAGCAGGTAGGGTTGCTTTACCAAACAGTATGTTACCCAACTAACTTTGAAAGCCAATTGCTTTCATTCACTAGAAGGCAGCCAAACATGGAGGAAGGTAGATTGTGTCGGTTGCCTTCCTTGTTGCACCTAGGGCCTTCTGTTAAAAGAAAATGTGGGTGCTTGGGGGGCTGAGGGTAGGAGTTGGCAACTGCTGCCAGGTGGGTGGTCATGATGAAATATTGATTTGTATAAGAGAAAAGCACTAAAGACAAGATGGGGGGCCTGCCACAGTGGCAGGAAGGTTAAGATAGTTCCCATCATGGGCCTTTTTTGTTTAAAACACAAAATTGTCAGTGCTGGGGCAGACTGGAATTGTAACAGAAGGTGCAGAACAGATGGGTTGTATTTTAAAGGAGGGCTGTACAGGAGGTTGGGGGGGGCTGTATCTTTTCTTTTTTTTTTCCACATGTACATGAATAACAAATACATATACAGAATTGCAATTTTTTTCGGGCTCAAATATGAATATTTGGCTAAATATCCAAAATAAGGTATTAGCCCACTCCTAGCACGTGACCCATGAATCATAATACTTCAGAGTTTGTAACAGCCTACTTCCTACTTGTAACCCCTGTGTTGTATCTCATCAAGGACAAATATCATGATACCATTTGACTTTTTAATAATTACCTGGTGGACCTGCAGGGCCTTGCAATCCAGGATACCCTACTCCACTGCTACCTTTTGGTCCTGTTTCACCAGTCTCTCCTGAAAGACAATGAGTGTTTGTTTATTAGTAGAGCAAAGAGTGAAGATGCATAACTTTTAGAAAGTGTTGCCCAGTACCTATTAATTAGTAATGATGAGCAGACATAGTGCTTGATTGTGAAAGGTCTGGTTTACAAACAGAGAAACACAGAACTTGCCAGCAGATAAGGATTATTTAGCCCACCTAGTCTGCCCATTTTCCTCTACCTACAGTATCACCACAGCTTCTACTTGATCTCTAGCCCATTCTCCCTGCCCCCTTCCCCTAAAATTCCCTTAAGCCTATTTCATGCATTCTTTAACCCTGCCACTGTTTTCATCCCCACTATTGCCAATGGAAAGGTCTTCCAGGAATCCACCACTCTTTCTGTAAAGAAGTACTTCCTCACATCCCTCCCCAATCTACCCCTTTCCAGCTTCATAGCATGTCCTTTTGTTCTTGAGCACTTTTTTTTCTGAAAAAATACTTCCCTCCTCTATCTTATTTACCCCAGCGAGGTATTTAAAGGTCTCTATCATATCTCCACTCTCTCTCTCTCCTCTTATTTAGGTATTTTAATATCTCCTCATAGGGCTTCTGATGCAGATTCTGCAGCATTTTACTTGCCCTTGTCTGGACTGTCTCACCTCTGTCTATGTCCTTCTGGAGATGTGGTCTTCAGCACTGTACATAGTACACTAGGTGGGGTTTTACCAGTGAGCTATACAACTACCTCCCTCTTTCTTCTGGTGGTACCCCTCCCTATGCACCCCAGCATCCTACTAGCCCTCCCAACTGCCTTGTCTCACTGCCTGGCCACCGTTTGGTTATCAAATATGATTATCACAGGTCTCTTTCATGCTTGGTGGTTGTCAGTACCACCCCACCCATTTTGTTCTCTGTCCCTGGGCTTCTGTATCTCAACTGCATTATTTTGCACTTTTCACATTGAAACCCAGCTGCAATACCCTTGATCACTACTTAAGTTTTCTCAAGTCACTGCTCATCCTTTTCACCCCCCCAAGAGTGTCCACCTTTTGTAGATTTTGGTGTCATCTGTAAAGAGGCATACCTTCTCTTCCAGCTCCTTTGCAATGTCACTTATAAAGACATTAAAGTGGATCTGTCCCAGCACTTAACCCTGAGGCACCCCACTGGTCACTGTCCCTTCCTCGGAGTGAACTACGTTTACCATTACCTTCTGCAACCTATCCTCTGTTTACCACCTTTGATGCAGTCCTAAGCTACCCAGCTTGCTTACTAGACTTCTATGTGGAACTGTTTCAAAAACCTTATTGAAATCTATAGTAGGTATGCCACATCCATTGTTCCAACCTGATCTAGTTCCTTTGTCATCCAGTCAAAGAAATCTATCGAATTCATTTGACATGACCATCCCCCCATGAAGCCAGGCTGCCTCAGGTCTAGTAATCCTCTGGTTTCTGGGTATTCCACAATCCCTTCCTTCTGCAGTGATTCCATCAATGTTCCCCCACCAAATTCAGGCTGACTGCTTATAATTGTCATCCTCTTCCTTGCTGCCACTTTTGTGAAATGAGACTACATCTGCACTCTTCCAGTTCTCTGGGACCCCTTCTGTTTCCAATGAACTGTTAAACAGGACTGTCAGAGGCACAGCCAGTACCTCCATGAGATTCCTCAATATCCCTGGATGCGTCCCGTTTGGCCCATTGCTTGGTCCACTTTCAGATTTGCAAGTTCCTTCAGGACTCTCTCCTCCAAAAATGGAATAGAGTCTATCCCCCCCCCCCCCCAAATGCTCCTGTTACTTTTTGGTTGCTCTTCACCATCTCCTTCATCTATGTACATTGAACAAAAGTACTTGTTGAGGATGTCTGCCTTGTCCTAGTCTCCATCTGCACAGTCCTACCCCCTTCCCTTTTTAATCTTACAATCCCTCCCCTGGTCTTCCTCCTTTCACTTACATACATAAAAAGTCTAGTCCCCTTTTGTTACTGCCTGTGCTGCTTTCTATTCAGTTTGCATCTTTGCTCTCCTCACTGCTCTACCTGCTTTCCTCTCTTTCCCCTGATATGTCTCCATATCCTTTTCCCTCAATGACTCCTTATAAATGCTATCCTTTTAGGTTTTACCTTTTCTGTCATCTTTTTCTGTCTCTTTTTCCTCTTGCTTTTGTTTACTTGTTTGCTGCAGAGGTTTTTTGTCTTCACCATGGTCCTTAGTTTGCCCATGGTTCCTCCACCCCACCCACGTCTTCCATCCCTGCCAGGACATCCCTGAGGCATTCATTCATCTTTTTTAAATCTGCCCTTCTGAAGTCCAGGACCCTCACCCTTGTGTGGTTTGATTCTGCAGTCATCTTTAAGTGAACCACACTGTATGATGATTGCTGGTCCCCAGGTAGTCTCCCATCTTGACATCTGCAACACTCTCCCTGTGAGTGGCTACCAGGTCCAGTATTGCTCCATCATGAGTGGTTTCACTGACAAGTTGCATGAGGAATGCCCCCTGTGGAAAGTCCAGCATGTCCCTGCTTCTAGCTGAAGCCACAGATAGGAGGTTCCAATCTACATATGCCAGACTGAAGTCTCCCACCAACAGCTCCTCCCCTTTTTAGCCATCTTGATAGTGGCTTCCATGAGTACCTTATCTAACTCTTCCCCTGTACCGGAGGTCTTTAGATCATGCCAGTGTGAACAGAAGCTTCAGTCCCAGTCTCTAGTGTGACCCACAGTACCTCTGCCCCCTGTATTCCCTATATCTCTGTTCCTTTTTAAACTCTCCTTCACATACAGCACCACACTCCATCCTCTCCTTTCCACTCTGTCCTTCCTGGACAGAGTATAGTCTTGTATGGCCATATACCAGACATCTTTTTCAGTGCACCATGACTCAGTAATGGCCACAATATCCAAGAAGTCAGCCTCTGTCATTATGGCTTCTAGGTTTGGAGTCCAATTAATTAGATTTCTGACATTTACACACATGGTCTTCCAGATTTTGTTACCACTTGTTTTGTTGTCCCCCTTCTTTCCTTTTTGTACTCCCTCCATTCCCCTTCTCTTTTTCCCTCCCTCCATCCCCCCTCTCCTTTTATGGTCCTGTTCCCATCCTCTTTCATTTCTACCACCCTGATTCCTTTATTAATTTCCACCCTGGGGGATTCCACTCCTCTTAGGTTCTCCCTACTTTCTACTTCAGCCTGAGAGGGGTAGCAGTTACTGCCTCCCTGATTTCTTCCCCATTCACTAAGCTAGTTTATATGTTCATCAAAGTAACCTTTAACCCATCCACTGAGGACTGTGGTTCCCTCCCATATGGACGGATGCAAGCCATCATCCCTGTAAAGGCCTTACCCCTCTGGTGGGTACCCAGTCCTTAATTATAAAATTAGTGAGATGTGGTTTACCAGTAACCACACTTGGGAGATTTCAGTACCTGGCTATGTACTGTTCAGAAGAGACCAAGGTACAAAAAGGAGGGGTGGAGTGGCCCTGTATGTCAAATGAAAATATCAAAGCTACAGAAATTCAGAATACACATAAGGATCCAGAAGAACTGTGGGTCACCCTGGAAACAGGAAATGGGACAGCCATAAGAACTGGGGTTGTCTACAGGCCCCCAGACCAGGGGAAGGACATAGACACATTACTGTTAGAAGATATACAAAACATGACAGCTAAAGGGGAGGTCCTGATAATGGGAGACTTCAACATGCTGGATACAGACTGGTCAATACCAGCAGGAAAATCTGCCAGAACTAGACACATGGTAGATTCCCTGCAGGGGGAGGGCCTCAAACAACTACTACAGCAACCCACAAGAGACAGGGCTATCCTAGATCTAGTACTGACTAACAGGGAAGGGATCACAGATCTCCAGGTAGAAGGTCACCTGGGGGCCAGTGACCATCACATGGTATGGTTCAATTTGGCCACTACAACTAAATCATCCCATTCCAATTCAAAAATATGGAACTTCAGAGGAGATGACTTTGATGAGATGACCAACAGAGTTAAGCGAGTCCTGGCAAAAAGAAACACAGGTGAAGGGGTACAGGCAAAGTGGGCAAGCATTAAGGATGCAATACTTGAAGCAACATCTCATTGTGTTAGACAGAAAAGGAAGTGTAAAAGAAGAAGGAAACCACTTTGGGTCTCAAATACAGTAGCAGAAAAGGTCAGAGCCAAAAGGCTGACCTTCGGAAATATAAGGGAACATAGCGGGATGAAGACAGGGAGGCATACCAAACTGCCCTAAGGGAAGCACGAAAGGCAGTAAGGCTAGGCAAAGTCCAAAACTGAGGAAACACTAGCACAAACAGTTAAAGAAAGTGACAAGACTTTCAATAGATACAGTACATTAGTGAAAGGAGAAAGTCCAGAGGGGGTATTGCTAAGCTCAAAAGAGAAAAGGGGGCAGGTGAGGAGGAGAACCCTGTAAAAGTATTTATCCTAAATAGATACTTTTGCTCAGTATTTACTGAAGAGAAGGTAGGGCAGTAAAATTGCTGATTTAGCGTCAATGCAGTGTGCAAAATTTTATTTCATAACATCTCTAACCCCCACGTGTCTTGATTGTTCACTTATGCCCACAACTTGAGTTAAACGTAACTGCAAGTTTGAGTGAGATGAGCACTACCGTGCTGTGTTTTTAGCTGTCAATAAAGAGTATCACTGTTGTGACTGTTTGGGTTATATTTTCTTGTTGGAGGTTGTGGTATTGAAATTTTGCAATTGTTTTCCCAGTGAGCCATGTACTATTTGCAGACGTCAGTGGACTATTAAAATAAAACAAGAACCAAATGTATTTTTTCCACATATTTCCGTGTTTATGTATACATATGATCTTACAGTCAGTACATGTCTGGTGTTACAATACAAGACATCTTTCTTACATAATGTAAAGACACAAGACACGTTATTAAATGCACATTAGTGTTCTCTTGTGTGACCTCATTTTCTGATGCATGATTCAAGTCTGATCAAATAAAAGTTTATTATGGTAGCACAGTTACTTATATGGTGTTGCTCAAGCTCTGCTGATATCATTTTGGCAGTCAACCCACATTTCCCACCCACCCACATATTTAATATAGCCGACTCAAAATTATTCAGTATAGAATGTTTTATTTTGGTATAGTGTTGCTCTTGTACCTTCATTTACCAAGCCAATCATACACTATCTTCAGTAGATAATTACTGAACACTTAAAAGTGATTAGAGGAAGATGGTTGTCTAAAGATAATGTTATTAATGTTGCAGGCAATGCCGTCTGTTGGTACAGTATACATGTACTACTAGGGATGGGCAAAGCTGTGGTGGAATTGTATTTGAGTTTAGCTTTGCCAAATTGAGGTTTATTTTAGATTTTGATTTGCCAGATTCTGCCTACTGTATATGTATAATTAATTGAAAAGGGGGGTTATTATTAGAAAATCACCATAGAAAGTCAATTAAGTGACAGGAATATTAAAAGTGAGCTACTGCTCGAGATTAATTGCATCATGCTGTTTAAAGTATTAATATCTGAACTACTAGTATCTCTTGACCTCAAATTTTCAACATGTGATTTTTTTGGTGGTGCGAATCACTGGAAACATCATTTCGCAGAATGATGTTCAAGCTATTGATGGGCCAAAGCCTTCCCTTGAAAACAGACCATTTCAAATTCAAGTGGCTTTATTTTTGTGAAACATGAGGTGAACACAGCCGAACATGGCTTGGCTCTAATTTTGAACTCCCAGCCTCACTGTTATGTGTCATGCTTACTTCCTGCTTTATGAGGGTAAGTGCCACTCATTTTGAGTGTTTATATCCCTCATTTTATTAAAATTAATTCTGTGTGGACACTGGGCTTTTTCAAACCAGTTCCTGAAAAAGAGAGGAGGGTGCTAGGGGCATCTTCTGCATGGCCACTGGACTGCAGTAAGCCAGTTGCCGAAAAAAAAAATGTGCAACATCTTGGTAACTCTAGGGACACCAAGACACCAGGTTTTTTCTTGCCTTGCCTTCTGCAGCAGAATGACATGCTAATCAGTTGCACCATCTGCTACTTATCGAGTTTGTTGACTTAGGTATACCTGAGGTGCACACTGCCTGGGTGACATGTGACCTCTTCCCCAGCCTTCTCAGTTTTCCACATGGCAGTGATCAAGCCTGCCATATAATTGTGAGTCTGTAGAGTATGAGATACAAGCAGCTTGCTTGGTTTGGTTTGTGTCTCACCCAAATTGAGCCAATTGCATTGGAAGTGCCATGGTTTTCCAGAGAAGGCTTCTTGCCCTCCCTAATTACTACAGACACATACATGGAGAACTGCCTCAAAGTTATTAACATTATCTTTATATAGACCCCAGATAATTGTAAAAAATATTTTAAATACCAACAGTAGAGATGATGCGTGGTCTCTAACGCTTCTCTGGAAGGATTCACAGAGTGAAGGCGAATTTGTGGAGTGCTCCGCAACGTGAAGTGGAGTACTTCTTGCTACAATGGATAACATGAAGTCCATTGAAAACAATGACTTTGTGTTACTCCACCTTCCCAAACCACTATTCCACCAATTCTTAAGGCAAAGTACATTGAAAGCAATGTACTTCACCTCACTGCGCCTTGCTTTTAAGCTCCAAAAGCAAATTTTGCAGTGATTCATGGGATTTCAGGTTACGTGGGCTCTAGATTGTTCTGCACAGCCTCAGTTTGGGGTAGTGTGTGTAGGAAGCTGTAGGAGACAATCTACTCTGAGAGCTCTCTGCAATTCAAACATTTTAAAAACTGTTAAAAAAGCCTCTTCGAGTCTTTTTTTTGCTGAAACTTTACTTCATCGGTTATAGGAAACCCTTCTCTGCTCATATCATCGAGCGTTTATTGTTTGTTTGTGGATTTTGAATGTTAATGTACAACATTCAGTCTGTGTACTGAGATGCAGTAGAACTGTGCTTTGGGGGAGGGGCATATCTGTGGTGCAGGAAGATTAACATGGAGAAAAAGACAGTGCTTTCTCTTTTGGTGATATTTTTCTTGTATAACTGTGTTATTGTACACACAGTAATATTTTCAATAATTCTTGCCATTTTTTTGCTGATTGTTGTGGTGCAGCAGTACATAATTTTAGTTTGTTTAAAATAAGTGGTTATATTAATGAAGTTTTCAATTTGCTACGTTACTGACATGTGTGTGTGTGTGTGTGTGTGTGTGTGTGTGTGTGTGTGTGTGAGTATGTGTGTGATGCGTGTCATCAAATCAGACACCTTTTATTGTGCCACATAATAATTTCAGCAATGTGAACCTGCTATCCACTGCAGCTGTGTGATTTTTGTACTTCTTTGTGGTATCTTTACTGGTACTAGTACTAGAGACTGTTACTGCAGCAGTGCAGTACACTCCCCCCCTCCACGGCCCGCCCCAGCTAGCAAAGATATTATTTTCCAGATTTTTATTTCTGATGGTGAGCACTGGTTAGGTGTTGTGCCTTTGCATCTGCATCTCTTCAGTGCACAGTGCAATCTTAGTCTGTACATTTACATCTCTTTAGAGTCAAATCCATCTGTAACTTAAGTCACAGTTGTTTCTTTGGCTTCCCTTCAGAGTACTGGACTGGTGTGGTGCATAATTCTGCGTGAACATTGTACTCATTAATATGCGTTTTTAAGTCAGGACCATCATCACAAGTCACTCATGATACAAATCATGTTCTTCATCATCACGGTCACAAGTGCAGTCACAAATCACTATTTACGATCACGTCACGAATCACAACATAATTTTTTTTACTGGTTACTGGGATGTATTGTAAGCTTGTTTTGTAGTATCTGTCCAGGCTTCACCACCCTACCATTGCACTCATTGATGAATGTTTTTAAGTCAGGGAGTTTGTGCTACAGCTCATCTGGGAAGTACAGCCATAGGCATTCGCGTTCCCAATACAGTTTTCATATTGGTTATCTCACACAGTCGACACCAAATCATGTTTTTCATCATCACGGTCACAAATGCAGTCACAAATCACGATTCACAATTACATCACAAATCACAACATTCATTTTTTGACTAGTTACTTGTATGTATTGTAAGCATATTTTGTAGTATCTTTCCAGGCTTCACCACTCCACCATTGTACTCATTGATAAGCATTTTTAAGTCTGGGAGTTTTGTGCTACAGCCCATTGGGGAAGTACAGCCATAAGCATTCGTATTTCTTCCTGTACAGCCTAGTGATGGGCGAAGTGGCCCCAATTTGCTCCATGAAGTGATTCACTGAGTAACATGGAATCCGAGGAGAACTCCACATTGTGAAGCGGAGTACTTCGCTTCATAATGAGGAACGCAAAGTCCATTGAAACCAATGACTTTGCATTATTCCGCCTTCCCTAAACCACTTCTCCACCAATTTTAAGGTGAAGTACATTGAAACCAATGTAGTTCACTTCACTTTGCCCTGTAATTGAGCTCCAAATAAAATTCTGCAGTTATTCATGGGATTTCAGGTCACATGGGCTCTAGATTGTTTGGCACAGCCTCAGTTTTGGCCTGGGTAGTGTGTGTGTGCAGTGGTAGCTGGGGACAGTTTCCTGTCAGAGCTCAGCAATTCAAAACCTCTAAAAGCTGTTTAAAATGCCTTTTTGAGAAATATGTTTTGCTCAAAATTTAGTACATCGATTGTAGAAAATCATTCTGTGCTCATATCATTGAGTGTTTATTGCTGTGTGTGGATTTTCAATGTTAATTTAGAACAGTCAGTCTGTGTACTGTGAAGTGTGCTTTGGGGGAGGGGTGTATTTGTGGTGTAGGTAGATTAACTGGGAAAAAGGCAGTCTTTCTGTTTTGTTTATATTTTTCTTGTATAACTGTGTTAATGTACACACAGTAATATTTTCAGTAATTCTTAAAATTTTTTTGCTGATTGCTGTGGTGCAGCTGTGTACAATTTGTCTGTTTAAAACATTTGGTTATATTACTAAAGGTTTTAAATTTGCTACGTATTACTTGAGTGTGCATGTGAGTGTGTGTGTGATGCATGCCATTAAATCAGACACCCTTTGTTGTGTTATAGAGCAATTCCAGCAGTGTGAACCTGCTATCCACTGCACCTACATGAATTTTTTATACTGCTTTGTGGTATCTTTACTGGTAGTGGATTGTTACTGCCATGCACTAATCCCCCAAATGGCAAAATGTATTCCTTTCCAGGTTTGGATTTGTGACTTGTGAGCACTGGTTAGGTGGTGTTGTGCTTTTTCATATGCATCCCTTGAGTGTGCAGTGCAATCTTAATCTGTTTGTGCATTTGCATGGCACCATTAATTCTGGGAGACTGCATTTCTTGTTATGCTCTCATTTCACTTCGTCAGGACTGGTGAATTTTCTGGACACAAGATGGTAGCATTTTGGGGATGCGCATTAATTCTGGTGACTCTGTGTGTGACCTGACCATTGTGTAGTGCTCATGACTGCGTGTACCATTAATTCTGGGAGACTTTGCATTTCCTGTTACACTCTCATTTCACTTCATCAGCACTGGGGAGTTTTCTGGACACAAGACAGTAGCACTTTGGGGACACACATTCATTCTGGTGACTGTGTGGGTAGGATGCTGCCAATATTCTTGTCACTCCACCTTACTTCGCGTTTAAGGCAGAATGACAACGCTAAGTAATAATAAGGCAAAGTGAGCTTTTCCTATGGGGCACTCCACGTAGTGACATGCCAATGTGAAGTGGCCACTTCACGTCACTTCTCCGGCAGATTTTAAATTCACTGCATCTCTAACCAACAGCACCATTCTCCACTTTTTGTTATGAAAATGCTTATTTTTGGTGCAGTGGTTCATTACTGAGCAGACAGTTTGCTTGATATATTATTCTGTGAGTGAAGAACTGTAGTAAAATACGTTCCTATGTACTGGAACCAAAAATTCTTAAGTGTGCCAAATTAAGTCCTTTGGCAGGCAACTTCTTGGTGTGATTTGCCATCTCATTATAACAGCTGGTGTCAACTGCTCTTTAGAATGTATCCGTCTATGACTAGATAATCAATGTTATAACATGGGCACCTTAAAAAGTGCAATGGTATTGGTGGACTAACTCTGCGTGGTCATACATTAATTTATGTTATACCAACAGCTAGAGTGAGTAGGTGTTAGCCAAAATCCCTACTCACATCTAGCTGTAAGGTATACAGATAGGGTGGTCGGAACCTTTTCACATCTGGGGAGTCCCTGCCCTACAGTGGTGGCCACAGACATTGCAAGCTATTTCCAGATATTTTGTGAAATTTCTGAAGAGTTTCTCTCTTCTGCCCCCACTGTTTAAATGCAAAAAACATCAGATATTTCTGGAAATATCACAGAAATTTTGGGAAATAGCTGGCAGTGTCTGTGGCTACTACTGTATCTAAGTGAAGTCCTGGTAAGCGAGGTAGTGGCTGCTGTCCTTGACAAGAGTTGCTGGCTGCTCCCTTTCCTACCATTCCTTGCACCATAGTGCTGCAGTCAGTGAGAAGACCAGGGAACAGTTATCACCAACCTACCCACACACATGGATCATGAAGGAGGGAGCAGTCACACAAGGAAAGCAGCAAGTTGAGTAGAACAACCTGACCTATGGTGTGTGCTGCAGTGTAGAGAGTGACCTGAGCTACAGGCAGGGATGCAGGATCTGCCATTGAAGAGTTGCCATATTGCCAGCAGCTCATGTGAAAAAGGTTTAGGAGAGTGACCTGACCTATGGCCAGGGTTGCAGAAGATCCCATAGAACAACAACTGTGGGCAGCAGTGTGGAGAGCGACCTATGGTATGGCCATGGATGCAGCAGGTGCCATAGAAGAGCTACCATATGGCACACTGAGTTCCCTTTCACTGTGAAGAGAGAGAGAGCATTAAAGTGCCATTCCTTCCCACAACACCGCTAGAGAGAGACTCTGCCCTCACCTCCCAAGAGCCACTGTATCTCCGGTGCTGACAGGGATGGATGTGGTGCTATAGAAGGGTCACCGTATGGTCAGCAGCTCATACAAAAAGGTCCACCAGAGCCATGGAACAAGTTCCCTATCACTGGGAAGAGAGATAGAGCAGAAAGTGCCATTAAGCAACTGAGGTACGTCTGTGTTTCTAACTGTAGAAGGAGTCAATAAATACTTGGAAAAGCATGCCAGACTGATCAAAACCAAGTAAATAAAGCAAACAGATCAACACAATGAGAGCAGAGGCGACTTGATTCAATGGCAATTTGAGTGGAAGGATACCAAACTGAAAAGGAAGACTTTCCGATATTTTTAAAAAAACTGCAAAAAAGTTGTGCAATTTGTTGTAGCCCGTTTTATAATGCTTATTTAAGCAAGAGATTCCTTATGTAAAACTATACAGCCAAACTTCTGCATTCTGTCAAACACTCATAAATATTACTTTCCAAATCGACAAATATTTTTTGCTTCTTTTTAAATAGCAGCTTTCTTGTTGCTGAAAAGTTGAAACATGGAACTCGCTTACCTCAATGTGAACCCACCTGGTTTGTTTTACATTTTTTTTTGTATTAACTACCAAATAAAGTGAAAGAATTGGAACTCTATTGACTGGCACAATGATCATTTTCCAGTTCATGTCTTACTGCTCTACCCCTCCTGCTTTATTTTTTTTGTGACATCTGTAGAGGCAGAACACATGGACAGTCTTGATTCACTTGAACAGAGCATACTTTCTGCATCTGATTTCCAAATTTTGATTGCAGTCAATTCCCGTGCTCAACTAACAAAGTTCTTTTTAGTTGAACCCTGTCCTCATTCAGTAATAAAACTTGAGTTACGATTTTTAAATCACCCTTTAAAAAAGACTTTCCATTCAAGTAAATGGATTTTGCCCCTGTGTTTGAACAATCAGAAGTCACAAAACATCAGAATGCAAGTGTGGATCAGCAAGTCAGAAGTGAAAAGTTATCATGTGGTGAGCACCCTTTTGTTAAATTGTGATCCCTCCCCCTTATACTTTTTGATGGTAGTAGAAAAAATGGAAACATGTAGCAGGAGGCTCCATTTATGGATTCTCCTGTCCCAGATGTCCCACACAGTTAGAAAGCAAGAAGAGTTTTCTGTAAAATACTGCTTTTACACTACTGTGGCATGTGTATTCCATTACCATAAATATAGTGCTTCCTGCAGTGAGTATGACATTGAAGCCCCTAATGATATGGCTCTAAGTTTATGTCCAAATCATGGGCAGACAGTATGTGCGTGTTGGGGAGTCAAATGAGCATTGCACTGACAGTAGTGGAGGATTTTTTATCAATTAATATTATTGAAGATAATCTCAAAGTACAGAAATCACAAAATACATATAAAAAGTTATATAAGTAATAAACTGACATAACAGGAATTTAAAAAGTAAATAAATACTGTTAGGATGTGGGATATGTGACTATTGGGCTTCAGTACTGAGGTGGAGACAAGTAAGCACTGGACTGTACAGTGGTACTGGGGGGGTGCAGGACAGGTAATTATGTGACTTTTAGTACTGACAACCCAATACTTGAGATCCTGCATTCTCCCAGTACTAATAGTCTGACACTAGCCCATCCACATCTCCACAATACTGACATCCTTAAATTGGCCTAACTCTCCCTCCTGGTAGAATACTCGACTGACCCATAACACCTTTCCCGATACCGACTGTCTGTTTCTGGCCATCCCAACATCCCTAGTACTGACAATCCAATACTGGCTTGTACCACACACCCACATCCCCAGTGCTGAAAGTCCAATACTTGGCTTTCCCAATCACCTCTTTAAGTATGGACAGCCCAATACTTGGCCACCCCACTCTCCCTTCCAGTACCAGGAGCCCAGTACTCAGCTATCCTGCATCTCCTCCAGTACACACCACCCAACATTCACCCATCCCACACTCCATCTCTCCTGCATTGACAGCCCAATACTTACTTGTTCATCCCATTCCTGGCACTGAGAGGCTGATCCTCTTTCCCTGTATTCTTCAGAAATGCTTTTTACACTATGTCCCTTATTAGACCAACTTACTGAGTGGCATCAGGCTCCCCATCCTTGGCCTGTAGTTCCTAACCCCCTTCCCTTATCTCTGGCATGAGGTACCTTAATCCACCACCCATGGTGGCAGGCTCCCTAGCCTACCCTGCACAACAGCCATGGCCTCTAGCTCCTTGGCCCCCCTTTCACACAGTGATAATGGCAGGCTTCTGAGGCCCATCCTCAGCCTCAGGATTAACCAAACTCCATAGCCATGTCTTGAGGCTCCTGAGTGCACCCATCACTGGCCTAACTAGCTCATGAACCCCTTCCCCCCATCCATGGCAGTAGATTCCTAATTTCACACCCAGCTATGACAGAATGCTTCCCAAGTCCTCCTCTACCCATGTCCCCAAGTTAATGAAAGCCTGCAGCCATGCCCCTGCCATGATGAAATGGTCTTACACCCCCATAACTGGTTTCAATGTCACTAGTTCTCTTCCCCTAAGTCCTGGCCTCAGGCTCACTAGCTCCCTTCAGCCATTGCAGCATGCTCACTGGTCCACCCACCCCAGCAGCACAGTTCATGCACCCTCAGTCCTGGCAGCAGGGTACCTAGCACCCCCCAGTACTTGCAGTTGGCTACTGATCCTCCTTAGCCATTAGAATCTGTCATCCCCCCAGGATCCTATGCCCCCCAGCACATGCCTGAACCCACCCAGAACTGGGTTTTGGGCACCCCTCAATTAGCATTTTTGCCCACTGTATAAAAAATTTGAGTACCTCCTCAAGTAATTTTGTTTTATCTGGTTGATCCTGCCATCACACCCATTGGCATTTTAAATGGAGTGCCTCTAATGGTGCATTGCACAATCACCCACAGCTGTCGTCAGAGCTGGGGAGCAGCTGCGGGAGCATGTTTAGTGTTAGCCTAGGGATGGAGCTATTAACAGTTCCAGTGTGCTACTTAGAGATCTCGGTGCTATATCAAGAACAGATAGAGAGTGGCAGTCAGCCTCGGGTGACTGTGGCAAATTCTACACATTTTACACCAGCATGGGTACTGTTTGCAGTAGCCACCTTTATCACTCTGGGAGCTCTCACTCTCTGTGACTTACTTCCCCTAACTGCCCCCTCCCATTCCTGGTGTTTCTGAATAAAATAAAAACCTGGGGGCAATGTAACCCTTATTCTCTAGCCCAGCTGGTTAGCTTGGCTATACCTGGGGCTGTACCCTGCCTCATACCTAAATCTTGTGCCTTAATTAATTGCATATCAGGGACAGGGCATAAAATGCAGGGAAAATTATCAAAATTGGGGCAAGCTCTAAACATCATCATCTGCCCAAACAAGAATCCTCATGTAATGTGTGGCTAAAATTGAAAGCATTTTCTGCACTCTTCAATGAAAATAAATGGCAATAGTAGGAGGGATATGGAGGAAATTTCTAAGGCAAACTCAGGGACAGAGAGGGATGCCCCGAGTTCCTGTCTTATTTGCTCCTTCTGGAGCTCTATGTATCTAACCCTCACTGAAGTGGAATACTAAATTTAGTCATAAAGCAGTAATTAATTCATCTTTTAAGACTAAGTTTAGTAATTTTTAACCTTCTGTAATCATCAGAAGAAGAATACTGTCTGTAGGAATACTTAATTCATTAGCCCTTGAAGATTAGGGAAGTACAATGAAGATCCATATAATTTCAACTAAGCAAAGGAGGGCTCTGGATTAAAGACTTTCTGCATAACAAGTAAGGGAGGCTGTGGGCCTCTCCCCCAGGATAATGGCAGCATGTTGGGATCTGACACACAACTCTGGGAAGGGGGGCTGGGGAGGGACTTTGTTTGAGGGGTGATTGTAGCAAACGCTAGGAGCCTAGTTAATAAGATGTTAGCATTAGAGGTCATAATACAGAATGAGGGACTAGACTTAATTACAGTCACAGAGATGTGGTGCATGGAATAGCACACATGGGAGACAACAATTCCTGGGTATAGACTGTTTAGGAAGGATAGGGGGGACAGGAAGGGAAGGGGTGGCTGTATATGTTAAAGGTGATATCAGGGTATGGAGAGGCAGGAGGGGGTGGAGGTAACTGAACTCCTATGGGTCAAGCTGAGCAGAGGGACAGGTGACTCCCTAAGCCTAGGAGTGGTATGCAGACCACCATCGCAAGGAGAGAAAGAGGAAAGAAAACTGGACCTCAAAGGAGAAACACTACTCGTAGGGGACCTAGATCACCTGGATGTGGACTGGTCCATTCTGGAGGCCACCTCAGTGAGGAGCAGGGTATTTCTGGAGATGATGCAGGGTGCATTCCTGCAGCAGTTGGTCAAGGACCTAAGAAGGGGACACAACCTGCTAGATGTCCTAACAAATGGGGAGAGTGTGGAGGAGGTGGGGGTGGGAGAGGCACTAGGCAACAGTGGCCACAAGAAGGTTCAGTTTTGAATCAGAGCTGGTAGGGAGGTAAGAAGCACAACCTCAACAGTCCTGGACTTCAAGAGAGCAGACTTTGACAGGATGAGGCAGCTGGTGAGGAAGAAATTGATGGACATGCAGGGTTTAGACAACATGGAGGAGCTACAGGGCTTTTTAAAGACTCTGGTGCAGAAAGCAATGAACTTGTGCATAAGGCAGGTAAGGAAGGTCACAAGAAGGAAGAGACCATTGTGGTTCACAGAAGGAAGACCTTCAGGAAATACAAGAGAATGCAAAAAGAAGAGGGCAGGGGAGCCTATATGGAAAGGAGGAGGCTAGCTGGGAAGGAAATAAGGAGGGCCAAGGCAGACACCGAGGAGAAGATAGCAAAGCATGCCAAGAGAGGGGACAAAACATTTATTAGATATGTGGGGGACAGGAGGAAGGCTAAGCAGGGGATCCTTTACAAGGCTAAAGGGAGAGGGGGAACTTAAATTGAAGAGGACAATAAGAAAGCAGAAGAACTAAACACATACTTTTGCTCAAGTTTTCATGGTGGAAGCTGAGGGCAGGAGGCCAGAGCTCAGGGAGAGGGGGAGGTGGGACAGTGGGATTAACCCGTCCAATTGGAGTCGAGAGGGTTACATAGCTACATAGATACATAGACAGTGTCGGCAGATAAGGGCCTGTGGCCCACCCAGTCTGCCCATTTGAGCTTGTAAGTTCAGTTTATGTTTTCCTAGAAGTCTGTTGCCCCTTACCCCTTAGGGGGTTAGGGAGGAATTAGGCAGGCTGTGGGTAGATAAGGCCATGAGGCCGGACGGACTGCACCCTAGGGTGATTTGGGAGTTGGGGAAAGAGCTGGCTGCCCCATTGACAAGGCTGTTCAACCTGTCACTGGATTCAGAAAGGGTGCCAGAGGACTGAAAGAAGGCAAACGTGGTGCCGTTGCAGGGAGGGCATCAGGGATTTAAAGGAAAATTAGCACCCAGTCAGCCTCATCTCTGTGGTGGGGAAGGTCATGGAGGCACTCATTAAGGAGAGGGTGATTGAATACTGGAGGAAAATGGACTCCTAGATAACAGACAGCATGAATTTATGAAAGGGATGTCATGCCAGACAAACCTAATTGAATTCTTTGACTGGATGACACAGGAAATTAACTGGGGGGGGACAGTCGACATGGTCTACCTGGATTTCTGAAAGGCATTCAACACCGTCCCCCACAGAAGGCTAGTGAACAAGTTGGAAAGCACAGGTGGGGGTGATAAAATAACCAGGTGGGTATAGTGAACTGGTTGGCAGGAAGAAGCTAGAGAATGGTGGTAAATAGGATGTACTTGGGGACAGGGGGTGACAGGTGGGGAACCCCAGGGATCAGTACTGGGTCCCCTTTTTTCAACATCTATATAAAGGACATAGCAGAAGGTCTGGGAGGGTGGGTTGACCTTTTTGAGGACTATACAAAGATCTGCAACTCAGCAAGAGGGTGGAGGACATGAGGCAGGACTTGATGACTTTAGAAGGATGGGCAGAGATATTGCAGTTGAAGTTCAATATCAAAAAGTGTGCAGTGATTCACTTAAGGCCCAACAACCCAGAAACAAGATACATGCTGGGGGGGGGCATTAAGGTGACAAAGTAGGAGAAGGATTTGGGAGTAATAGTGTCCAGCAACCTCAAGGTGGACAATCAGTGCAGCAGAGTGGTGAGAATGGCAAATAGGATGCTGGCATGTCTTAGCAGGGGTATCACTAGCAGATGAAGTGAGGTACGTATGCCCCTTTACAAAGCCATGCTAAGGCCTCACCTGGAGTATGGAGTCCAGTTCTGGAGGCCACATCTATGCAAGGGCAGAGACAGGTTGGAGGGGTTCAGAGAAGGGCGACTAAGATGTTGTAGGGTATGCAGGGCAAACCATACAAGCAGAGATGCAGGGAACTGTGGCTATACTCCTTGGAAACTAGAAGGGAGAGAGGGGACATGATCAAAAATTCAAATATATCAAGATGATCCATAGGTTTAAGACATGGAACCTACTGTATTCCACAAAAAGGATGGTTCAGTATCAAGGGGCTATAGTCTTGAAACTACGTGGGGGGGGGGAGATTCAGCCAGGGAGATGTAAGAGGACAAGTCTTCACAAAGTGGGTGGTGGAAGTATGGAACAGGCTTCCAGATGACATGGTAGGGTCCAAAACAGTTACAGAATTTAAGATATCATGGGACAGGCATAAGGGGCTGTGTGGAAACACAAAGGGGACTGCAGGCAGGGAAAGGGACTAAATAAATGGGGTGGGAAGGGCAGACTAGATGGGCCAGAGGGTCTTTTTCTCCCAACAAGAGTCTATGATTCTATGATTAACCTCCTAGCTCCTTAATTACCTTAGTATGATCCTTAGTATGATCACTTCTTTTACAGTATATTTTACTCTATCATGAATGCTAAGAAAGGCAGTCATTCAGCTCTGTCAAACTGTAATGCTCTTCAAAGTACAATTTGTGTTAATACTATTGAACCATAAATGAAGATCACAGTCAGCTGAGTACTTCAGGATTTAACCAATCAAGGCTGGGTACATTACCATACATTTCAATTCTACTAAGCAAGGAGACATAAAACAACCAGCAACACCAATTAATTTTAGATAAGGTAAGCAATCATAAAATGTGGGTGTTTACCTAGAAATAATATGTTGCAAAAAAGTTGGCAGTGTCCTTTTAAAAGTCTATTCTGAACTACATTTCCAGAGGTCTACTCAGTCAGTGAACTACATTTTCCAGAATCACTTCCTGCCCCTGCCCAGCCTGAGGAAATAGAAATGCATGAGCAGTGACTGTTGGTCTCCATTTTGAACAACTGGTATTGCCCGCAGTTAAGATTTACTTGTTAAGGTAAGTGCTTATATTTAAATAGAAAAGTACATCATTTTAACTCCCTGACATGTTAAATACAGTAAGGGACTTATATTACTCATGTTTTATTGCTTTATAATTGAAATGCTGTTTAGGTTTCACAATCAATATTTTGTTATGAAGAAATTTTCTCTGCTAAGAACTCATGGCAAAAACCTTTGAAAAGCCTATAAAATACACAGTTTATTTTCAATCAAATCACTCCTTAAAGTGGCTAATGTGCATTGTGCCTCTAGATTACTTATTATTTGTGGAATTTTTACTAGTTACTTTAAAGTGGTGTTGTGGGGCACAGGGGAATTATAGCAGGAAGATTTTATAAATGAGCAAATTCAGAATGCATTTTCTCTGTGTATATCCATTAGGTAGTCTATTTATCAATATTTACAGAGAAAAGACTACAACTTGTTTAATCTCAAAAAGTCTGGAGTAACCTGCAGATTGATAAAAGAAGAATTATTTACTACAGGTATGAGTGTGTTTGGGGGAGCTGGTTATTACATTTAATATTGTATTTGATTAAAACATTTGCATGTGTTAATCCATTTTGTAATTTGGGGATTAGTGTACTTTTTTTTCTTTTGCTGCAGACTACTGATCTCTTTTGTGCATGTGGAAGAATTTCTTGAGTCATTTTCCTATTTCTGAAAAGCATTGATTCTTTGAATTCATATAGCTGTTGATTTTAAAGGCACTTATGAATTTATATTTTATATGTTAGTGTCTTGCATTTTTTATACTGTGTTGAACAGTATGGGGTCCATGGTTGTGGAAGGGTGATCTAGGGAGGAGGTGTAGTTGTAGGGATGGTGGTCAGGGGGAGATTCTGCTCTGGAGAGAGGGTGGATCCAGCTCCTGGGGATGGTAGTCATCTGGGTGTCCAGCTCTGTGGAGGTTGCTCAACTTGGGAAGGGGGGCTGGTCTATGGGTGGGAATGAACACAGGAGGTAGAGCTGCAGGGAGGGCTGTCTGCTGGGGGAGGCTAGTCCAAGGCATGAAAGAGTGAGCCAGCAGCAGGGAAGGTGGCTGTTGGTGGGGCAAAAAGTTTGGGGTTAGAAGTGAAGTCCAGCTGCAGGGTGTGTGATCAGGTGGTGAGGCTGGTATGGGGCCTCTGGTGGATCCTTCTGTAGGTAGAGTGATTGGCTGGGGATTCCTCCACTCTGACTGAGAGCTCTGCAACTGCCACAAATTTACAGTTCCTCCAGCACCTGTTCCTTCTTGGTTTTGGCACCAAGAAGTTACTCTGGGACCCCATGGGAGCAGTGTTTTGTGGCACTGCAGAGAAGACCGCTATGACCAGCAAAAAGAACAGCAGCTGAACAAGTGAAACAAGCTCAGAGAAGGAAAGCAATGTTGCAGCTCTGTAAGTGAGTGGGGTCTCTATTCAATATTTGGTAACCAGGTATGGCAGACTTGTTGATAAAAGTGCCTGTTTTCAGGGGCGACCCCGGTGCATGGGAGGGTTAAGTGACTTGCTCAGAGTCACACAGTATTGCAAGTAGAGGTTGTGGGAACCAAACTTCAGTCTGCTGGAGTGAATAGGGTGAGGAGGTTAAGTGGCTTGCTCAGAGTCACACAGTATTGCAAGTTGAGGTTGAGGAAATCAAACCCAGGTCTGCTGGAGTGAGTGGGGGGAGGAGGTTAAGTGACTTGCTCAGAGTCGCACAGTATTGCAAGTGAAGGTTGTTTGAATCAAACACAGGTCTGCTGCAGTGAGTGGGGTGAGGAGATTAAGTGACTTGCTCAGAGTCACACAGTACTGCAAGTGATGGTTGTGGGAATTAAACCCAGGTCTGCTTGCCGGCCCGGTGGCGCTGAGAGCTGAGGCGCTGGATACCTTACCTTGTGCAATGCTGGCGACCCATGTTCGGGAACGAGCACAGGCCACCAGGGGTCAGCAGGGGAGGAGAAGGATTGAGCGTCTGATGGACTGCTCTCCTTCTCCAGGGAAGGGGCGGTTCTCAGTGGTCGGCGCTCATTTGACCCCCCGGCGGAGGCTGGCAGACTGGGTGCCATGCTGCAGGATGGGGAGGAGTTGGGGCAGATACTTATAGAGATTGCATGCGGACGCGTGCGTGTTCCCCTCCGCTAGCATCATTGCATGGCCCAGCCCCTGGGAGAAAACACCAGGAAAAGTAAGCCACAGCACAGTGGCGGAGGGCGCCTCGCAGGCTCCGCTCCTGGCCAGCCATGGTGCTGGCCCACTGGATCCAGACTTCAGTGGGGGTTGAGGAACCCCACTGACCCTATCGGGAGGGCAAGCCCTGGGAGTTAGGGTCAGCGCTGAATGGTGGACACTGGGGGATGGGGCTGGGGGTGCCCCCTGGAGGATAGTAGGCATAAAATGAAGAAAAAAGTAATAACAAAAAAAAACAGGTCTGCTGGAGTGAGTGGGGTAAGGAGGTTAAGTAACTTGCTTAGGATCACACAGTATTGCAAGTGGAGGTTGTGAGAATCAAACCCAGGTCTGCTGGAGTGAGTGGAGTGAGCAGTTCAAGTGAGTTGCTCAGAGTCGCACAGTATTGTAAGTGGAGGTGTGGGAATCAAACTGGAGTGAGTGGGGTGTCTATTAATTCTCTGGTATCCGGGTATAGCTCATGTGTCTAGTGTGTGTGTGTGTGTGTGTGTGTGCGCGTGCGTGCGTGCGTGCGTGCGTTGGGGGTATGTAAACAAATGAAGCAAAGACAGAGCTAATTTCAATAAGGATTTTATTCAGGCTAACATATATATATTTTTTAAGCTATCTATATACATTTTGTACGATTTTTAAATTTTGCTAATCAAATTGAGGCACATGCTATGCATTTTCGCAACTGATTAGCAGTTTGTGCTAATCAGTTTTCGCAGCTTATTTAAAACCCTGCTAGTTTACTATGTACATTAATCATGGATGACATAATAATAACTATATGTATAAATGTAAGATTCTACATGTATACACATACTTATTCAGATAAATAGATTTATCACACTTCCATTTATGTCCACTCCATTGCATAAATTTACTTATATTTATAGCCCATCAGGGCTCTTTCTGTTTACTGCTGTGCATTTTTAATTATGAGCTCTCCTAGACCTTATGCTGTTCTTTTCCTCTCCCAGTCCTTTTGTTAGCCCCTGGTACTTAGACATTAGCTGCTGTGCAGCTCTGTTGTATGCAGTAATTGCTGCTTTCATGTTCCCCTCATGGAGCCCACTGATTTCCTCCTGCCTGCGTCCCACAGCTACTTTTAAGTCCATTTTGGGTATTGTCTTTCAGCCTCCATGTGGCTTGTCCTTTGTGGCCCCCATACTGTGTTAGCTGTCCCAGTCCCTTCGTACCATGCCCCTCAGGGCACTTACACTCAGCTGCATGCAGCTTAGCTAGTGGTTTCTGCTGCCTCCTGCTGGCTGCCCTCCCTTCCCTCTTAGCAAGCCACAGCCTGAACTCCATGCAGGCTGGGAGTTGAAAGCGCCTGCCAGCACTGTCACTATAGTGCAGCAGCGCTAAACTGATGGCTGCATAGCCATAGCATTTTCTGATTGGCAGTTTTCTGACCAGCCTACCTGCCTGCTACATACAATCGGGGCCCACGAAACCACCCCTTCCCCCAAACCACTATATGCCAGGGAAGGTTAAACATAATTCAAAAAACAGTTTGCCACTGGCCACAAAGGAGCTAGTCCACTACACCACCAAGGCTATACCTTTAAACCACTGGCCTTCTGGGACAACTCAAGACCCCTGAAGCACCAGTGTCCCTTTTTTTTTAATAATTTATTTTATGTGGCTTTTGTTGACTAGGTAAACATGCTAGACAAATATATGCGTATTTTCGGTTATGACCCGGGAGGTTACAAGGGAATAATACAGAGTGCAAGGCTTAACAAGGTAATAAAAATGAATATACATAGGGACCACTAGCCCATTAGGACTACTATGCAAATCTGCTGGCCACCAGCAAGCCACCTTGGGGGTGCTATGGAAGTTTTGCTGAGCCTCCGATATCATGTTATTCTCTTTTCTTAGCTGTGTGTATTTTTATTTTCTATCTCTATATCTGTTTTCCTTACTTTGAACTTAAGTGCATCTTTTCCTTTAAAACTCCCCTTCCTTTACTCCTATGCTGTACTGTACCCTTTTTCTATCTGCTCTCTGTCTCTACTCTCATTTCTATAGGTTCCCCATGCTAGTCTATTTCTCCCATTATTTCTACAGTACTGGCCAGACTGTATACCAGTCAGATAAGTATCTTTTGTTTAATTCTAACCCCCTAATCTCTCTTCTAGGACCTTTGACCCTTTCTGTCTCTTCAAACTTCTCTGTTTTCCCTGAGAATAATGAACCCCTCTCCATGCAAAATAAGTCACACTACACTGACTGAGGTTAGTGACATAATGTGCAAGTGAGCAAACCTTGAGTGCCCCCATCATGTCACTAATCACTACCAGTGTATTCTGCAAGGAGACTGGTTCAATAAACAGGCTATTTCTAAAACATACAGATGAAAGGCAAACCCCCACATGAGTGCTGAGTTCAAAACAGCACCCAGTACTGTTTTTTCATTTGTTTCTGGGTGCTGTTTTGAAATTGGTTCATGTGAAGGGGTTTGCCTGTCATAATCAACTTGCGCTCCAGGCTCCACATCTGGCTTGCTAGAGCACAAGTGTGATTAGCACAGCTGTTGAGAGAAATAAATTTGTGTTCTAAACGGTGAATTAGTTCTCTGAACATTCTAAAAGGTGGATTACTGGGTTTAGAAAGCACCACAGAAACTGGCTTTGTACTCATATTCAGGATAGCCCAATTGCCCCCCACCCACCTGAGCTATCAGTCAGCTGCTCAATATAGCAGGAAAGTACCAGCGAGTGAGAGGGAGTGGCCATGTGGTGAGTATCATTGATAATGCTAGGAAGCTAGATTTCTGCAAAGCTTTATGAATGACATATACTGCTCTGCCTCTTCCTCTTGATCATGCACGCTATCGCACTGTCATTCAACTTGTGGATTGACAGAGCTGGTGGCAGATTGTGCTGTGGTTAGGAGGGACCATGCTATACTGGTTATCTTGCTACATGTCATCCCAATATCATGGCCTTGGGATCGGGGGTTCTGGCTAAGGAGGGGAGCTTTTAAAAATGCCTGGAGTTTGCAGTTATTTTTTTTTAATCCATGTGGAAGCTTAGAACAGGGAAGGGGGTGAGGATGAGAAATCACAGGACTGTGGAGAGTGTGGCCTAGTGACTAGCCTTTGCCACCTGGGAAAGGACAGGGTCTTAATTTTTTTAAATTCCTGAGTACCATGAATAGTGGGAAATACTTGGGATGCCATTTGTTATGTTGTAGTATTTGGAATTATTGTTCAGGATGTGCACACCCATAGCAGCTGGTATTTTGTTATGTACACATTTTACCTTTATCCTAATTTACAAACTTTTTTTCTGTTTTACAGCGCTGACCTGATGTCGTCCCATATCCTCTCACCAATACCAGATGTCTACCTATCCTCTACAGAGCAGGTAAGGAATCTGTTACTAATTTATATGATACTCTTATAATCAAGCATCTGCATCTGTCACCTGGGTGGTGGGGAATAAAACTGAAGTAACATATTCTAACACAAAGACTGCACCAAGTACTGCAAATGTGCACTTCAGTCACTTAGTGAGAAAACTTTGTATCTGCCAAAAACAAAAACTGGAATGTATACATTATGCAAAAATATGCGTCTGACGCTGTTTGAGGTTGGAACTTACTGCTGTGGCAGTATAATAAAATCAGTTTATGAAATAAAACTGTTTGTGACAATTTTATTTCATTGAAACAAAGAACTAATTTTATATCTGCAGTAATACACTCTGGTCGTGGTATACTGGGCATTAATACACCCCAGGAGGTTGAAGGTCTCTCAGGTTGAAATGGTCATTTTTTAACTCGATATGCTATTCTCAAATTAAATTTTGCAGCTCACACTGCGTAGTTCTTAATGCAGCCATGATTAGGATGCACTAAAACAGCACTTTGACACTGCTGTCAGGAGTGCTACTGAGCATCAACCCACACTGTAGTGCATAGAGGTGTTGATTCAGTCTGCTAATTACCATAATTCATACCCACTAAAAAAGCAATGCAACACTGCTTCATGCAGTGTTACTGATCCAAGAACAACACTTCTCATTGCAGTGCATTTCCCAATGTGATTATAGGTGCTAGTTAACAAAATTCATACACACACTGTACCACCACTTCATGCACACCAGCATAACCCTACAGGTACACTGATTAACCCCTCATGGAAAACAGACTGAAATGAAGTGTGCAGAAAGTGTACACCGCTACACTAACACTGAAATATCACAATGTAGTGACTTTTTGGATGCTTCACTTCCCTCTGGAATGTTGATGCTCAAAGGCAGCTGGGGTCAGTAGATTGCTTCAGGGTTGGAGGAGAGGTTAAGGGTGTAATATTGTGGAAGGAAAAGGGTTTTAGGGTGTAATATTTTGGTAGGTGGAGGGTTTTGGGGGCTTAGTGTTGTTGTAGAGGAAGGGTTTCATGGTGTAGTGCCATGGTAAGGAAAGGAACTCAGAGGTACGATGCTGGAAGAGGGGTTAACAGGAGCAGGAAAATATATTTGGTACAGGGCTGTCCCTGTAATATCACTTGCCCTGCCAGCTGAGGTCTTTATACTTGTAATTATTATTCTTTTTTTTTGCTAAATCCTTCATTTTATTTTGTTTTCTAAGTCCTTCATTTGTACTTTTAGTTTGCAGAGTTTTGGCAAACACGTAAGTGAAGTTTGCTGAGAAGCCCAATCAAGCGGCACTAGGACTTATGGGAAAACTTAACATTTTAGTGAACTAGATGATTATATTGCTATATTGAACACGGGGGGAGGGGGGGAACGGGCATTAGTTTTAAGTTTTCATAGTGTTGGAGTGAGGGTTCATGTATGAAAGTATACTTACAGGTAGTTTTAGATCTAAGCTACCTGTACGTATACCTTTAAACATGAATCCCCATGCTGACCTGTGGAAACTTAAAACTAATGCCCACTCCTTGCTGTGTTCAGTATAGCAATAACATTACCTATGTCGATACAATGGGAAGTTTTAATTCCCATACATCCTAGTACCACTCGATCAGGCTTCTCAGGGAGTCAATTCCACTTCCGCATTCACCGAAACTTTGCAAACTAAAATTACACAGGACATGACATAAAAAATTTAAATAGTTACTAATATAACTACCTCAGTTGGCAGGGTAAGTGATATTACAAGGACAGCCCTCTACCAGATATATTTGCCTGTCACCTTTAACAGGCTTGAGATAGGGGTCAGTAGGTCTGTCCAGGTGTAATTAAAGTGTTTGAATGTGTGATTGGCAATGGAGGTAGAGGGACCAGCGGACCACCAGAAAGTTATTGTAGTGTTTGCACAGATGATTTGGGGGTAGGGACCATTGGACCACCAGGGCATATATTTCACACAGTACCTTGTGTGGATAGCAATATCAACTGATAGACAGCTGCACTGACTTCTCAAGGAAGCATTTGCTGTAGGAGCGCTTCTCACACTAGTGGGCTCCTGCCCTTTCTGCTTTTGACTGAGAGCATTCCAAGCTGTGAGTGCAGCTCTCTTCAAGGTGGCATCCTGTTGCCTCCATGCCCCATGGAAATTGCCACCGGAGCAGTGGTTTGGGAAGGAGGATGTAGGCGCTTCTACCATGTCCTCCCCCACTTCTCACTGAACTTCTGTCTCTCCCTCTCCCACTCGCTCAGAGTAGCCTGCAGCCTGAACTCCATACAGGCTGGGAGTAAGTGTTGGGGCACTGCAGGTACTTTTACTTTTAGCCTGGTCCTGCTATAGGGATGACGCTGCAGCAGTAGCCCAGGTTGACATTGTGGCAAGGTTTGCTTTTGCTGTGAATTGCTGCTGTTTGTGGGCTCTTCCAACCCTAAATTGGTCTTTTTCTCTGTCCCACCCCATTAACATTTACAGCCCCTCAGGGCTTGCTGACAGCTGCAGTGTGACTTTTAACAAGCAGCACCCACCGCTCTCATTGTTCTGCCTCCTCGAACCTCGCTTCTTCCCCCAGCTTTGCATTAAGCCATGGTGCCACTTCGGTTAAAACAGCAGCTTCTTGCTGCTTTTCTCTTTGAACCCCCCCCCGAAGGCTCAATTGCTGTAGGAACTGCTTGACTTAATGGTGACGCCTGCCACCCTGTGCACTCTTTCCCTCTTCTGCCGCTGGAGTGGTTACACTCAATAGCAGCTTCTTGCTTCTCTCCAGCCACTTTCTACCAAGTAGCATCCTAAAAGAGCCTTGTAGATCATAAACTAAACTGCCATAGCGGCAATTCGGCAACGTAGGAGGAGGAGGTACTTTATCCATGCCTCCTTCACCTCCCACTGACTTCTTCCACCCATGTGGAGTAGGCCACAGCCTAAGCTCTGTATGGGCTGGGAGTTAACAGTACCTGCAGAAGTTCTCACTTAAGCGCAGTCATGCTTCCAACAGGCTGCAACTTCAGCACAGCATATTCCTCCTGCTGCCACTGCCACAAATTAAAATGACCCCCCACAGTTGCCAGGCTCAGGAGCCCCACCAGATCACAGGGAAAGGGTACTGAATTATTAAAATACAAACAAAAAAAACCCCAAAACGATAGCCCCATCCACATAGGGTACTAGCCCACTAGACCACCAGGGCATAATTTATTTAATTTATTTATTTATTTATTTATTTATTTATTTAAGTCTTTGATTACCAGGTAGGTACACTTATCCTGGGGACTGTTTTCTGGCATGACTGGAGCCAACTGTAAAACAAAAATTATACAGAAGGCAAACAGAACAGTATAACAGTATAAACAGTACAGTGTACAAAGTGTTGGGGGAAATTATCATAATATACTACATATTACAAAGAATTTGGGGAAAGGGTGACAGTATACAGTATACAATTACATTTTGTATTGGAGTCGCAGGCAAAGGTAACAGGCAGTAACAACTGGACTAGCAGAAAAGAGGGTAGTCACAGAGTGCTATGTTATTACACAGTGGCTCCCTGCCAGAGCATTTCCTAGTCACCCCGACCACTGGCACCAATGTCTACTTTACATTTCATAAAAGGGCTACTAGCCCCCCCCCCCACACTAGCTATTACTATCCACCTTGGCTGCTAAATAAATTACTGGCCACTCTGCCATGGTTTTGGGCAAAAGAGGTTTTAGCTGAGCCACCATTCCCCAAACCTCACTCCTTTTTATGTTTGCTTGCACGTATGTACAAGAAACATAGTGCCATCATCTGACTTTTCGGAGGTGTGTCAGCCCTCTTCCAATTCAGTCAGTGTGTTTGCAGGCGCAGCCGCAGTTCTCCAATGCCTGCTGGAGCTGTCTATGACAGCTCCAAAATGCAGTGGAGTACAGTTGAAAGGGGGAGCTATGCTTCAGTGAGCAGCGATAAGATATCGCCTTCTCATGCGCGCTTCCCTACACACACACACACACACACACACATATGCTGCGTACGCTTCATCGCACGACAGACTGTATAGCAGTCGACGGGCGCCCAATCCCCCATCGGTTGTGCTGCATCTCCCCTGAAACACAGTTCCATGTGCCACGCTGGGTGCCCACCCCAGTGTGGCTACATCAGATAGCCAACGGTTGCTCTAATCCCTTGTCGGCTCCACTGTCCCCCCGAGTACAGTGAGGGTGCCACGCTGGGAGCCCACCCCAGTGTGGCAACATGCTATGGCAGATGGGGTGCCCAATCCTGTCGGCTCCATGCCCCTCCAACCAGCCATCCTTCTGCCACGCTGGGAGCACACCCCAGCGTGGCAAACGTCCCGCGTCGTCTTATTAAAAAAAACCTGAAAATCAAAAACGGTCCCTCGCATTGTCTGCCCCCACCTGCACCCACCCACTGCACACCCTGCCTCCCCACACCCCCCTCACCCCATGCTTACCTCCTGACTCTGGCGTGATGATCTTCGGTGGACCGGGAACACGTCTGTACTCTTCAAAGCCGACCGCGAACTGAGGAAATGCCGGTAAGCTGTATAATGGGATAAATAGGGTTTTTTCAACTTTTTTGCATATCTCAGGCATTTTTGGGAATTTTGGGACCAAATTTTCAACATGGGGTTTTTGGGACCCCTCCTCATGAATTATTGTTATGTCATGGCGTTATTCGGGCCCGAAGGGTGATTTCGCAGTCACTGCACAAAATCACCTTTTGGGACTGAGTAATGAAATGACACTGCCACTGTTCATAAGGTGGGCTCTCAAAAAGCCTATGTTGAAATTTTGGTCGAAAAATTCCTAAAAATGACTGTTTTACGAGCGCAGCTATGCAGTTCCTACGCACTCTCGATGTTCGCAATTTTCAATATTTTCACTCCAGATTTTCAACATTGCCATTTTACCACACCTCCTTATGAGCAGTATAGTTGTCATTTTCACATCTTGCCCAAAATGTGTTTCTGCCCATGTAGCTACAATGGCGTAAGTCGGTGTAAGAAATCAATGTATGGGACACATTAAGAAAATCACAGTGACACTGTTCATGAGCAGAGGTCTTAAAATGGCTGGTGTTGAAAACTGGGTGAAAATTCCTGTAAATGACTGTTTTACGAGCGCTGCGCAGTTCCTACGCACGCTCGTAAGTTTGTGAATTTTCTATATTTTCACTCCAGATTTTCCACATTGCCATTTTATTACACTTCCTTATGAACAGTACAGCTGCCATTTTTCACGTCACCCAAAATGTGTTTCCGCACATGTAGTGCACAATGGTGCAGTCGGTGTGCGAAAGCAATGTTTGGGACAGATTAAGAAAATCACAGTTACACTGTTCATGAGCAGAGGTCTTAAAATGGCTATGTTGAGAATTTTCTGAAAAAATTCCTAAAAATGACTGTGTTATGAGCGTGCATTGCACAGTTCCTATGCACGCTTATAAGTTTGCGAATTTTCTATATTTTCACTCCAGATTTTCCACATTGCCATTTTATTACACTTCCTTATGAACAGTACAGCTGCCATTTTTCACATGTTGCCCAAAATGTGTTTCCTCACATGTAGAGCACAATGGTGCAGTCGGTGTGCGAAAGCAATATTTGGGACAGATTAAGAAAATCACAGTTACACTGTTCGTGAGCAGAGGTCTTAAAATGGCTATGTTGAAAATTTGGTGACAAAAGTCCCTAAAATGACTGTGTTACGAGTGAGCATTGTGCAGTTTCCACGCACCCTCATAAGTTCATGACTTTGTAATATTTTCAGTCCAGATTTTCACCAGTTGCATTTTTCCACACTTCCTTACGAACAGTACAGCTGTCATTTTTCACAACATGGCCGAAATGTGTTTTCACACTTTCAGCGCAGAGATGCGTGGTCGCTGTGGGAAATCATTGTTCGGAACAGATAAAGAAAATCACAGTGGCACTGTTCATGATCGGAGGTCCCAAAATGCCTGAGTTGACAATCTGCTGTAAAAAATTCCCATACTAATTACATTAAGGGTGTGCGTTGCACAGTTTCTATGCACGCTCGTGACTTCACCAGTTTTTTTAATATTTTTACTGCAGTTTTGCAACATTGCCATTTTTTCCACCTCCCCATGAACAGTACAGCTGTCATTTTTCACATCCTGTTCAGAATGTGTTTTTGCACCTGTGGTGCTAAATGCCATAGTCGCTGTGCATAAGCAGCTTTCCGCTAACAAACTGATATTGCCACTGTTCGTGAGGTGTGGGTGTCAAAAAAAATGTTGAAAATTTGGAGTGAAAATACCAATGAATGCCTGAGCTGTTAGGCTTTCCAACCATAATGCCCCACCCTGTAGAGAATGACAGGCATCAGGGGTGTGACTTGGGATTCTTGCCTGTAATGGTCATACCATTCCACACCCTGCAGCCAGTGAGAGGCATCAAGGTATGCCTTGGACTCTTCGGCCCCAAAGTTCACCTCATTCTCCTATACCGCACCCATCTCACCATATTTCCTGATGGAATGGGGTGCGCATTAGGGCCAAAGACCCGAGGCACACTGTGACACTTGTCACTGTCTGCAGGGTAGGGTGTGGTGAAATGGTGTGGCCGTTATGCCTGATGGCCCAAAGGTACACCCCAATGCCTGTCATTCTCTGCAGGGTGGTGGTGGTGTTGGCTTCAGTTTAATACTTCACTGCCATTCCTATTATGCAGCTCTGCAACTTCTGCACTACCAATGCCAATGCCAGCAAGCAAACATTCGGCATTGACGAATGCATGTTTTCTCTAGTTCTTCTTCTTTTTTACTGCTTTTTACCCCAACTAACATAACTTCTCTTTTATTTTGCAGGTCAGACTGGATGAGGACCCCTACTATATCAGATATGAATAATTCCCTTCCTACCCTTTTTGCCGTACTAGACCCCCTTAAGAGCTGCAGATCCATTGTCACCCATTTTTCTATCTTTTCTTTTACAGGTGCAATGTACATTACCCCTTCTGACTCCTACCTTTGGCTCCCTATCACAGGCAAGTCCCTGTATTTTACATTATTTTGGGCAGGTTGACTGTAATGGCATGCCCACACCCATTACAACATAGGTTGGGGGGGTTATAGAGTGTATATATATATATATATATATATATATAGATATATATATATAGGGACATGCCAGTCTGGGACTCCAGAACTGGTCTGGGTGGAGGGACAGGAAGGACTTAAATGGGGGAGGCCAGTATAAGTGGTCATAGGGCTGGTCCAGGTGGAGGGACCTAGATACGTGAGTGGGAGAAGTTGGTCTAGGGGTCTCAGGGTGGGGCTGGGTTGGCAGGCAGGGAATTCATAGATGTTGAAGGCTAATATGGTGGTCCAGAGGATTATCTGGGTGAAGGAACATGGTGACATAGGTGGGGACAGCCAGTATGGGTTCCTAGGGATAGTCTAGATGTGCATAAAGGGGAAATGTTGCTAGTTAAAGCTAGTCCTTGAATCCCAATACTGATCCAGACCAAGGGACATGGAGCACATAGGTGGTGGATGCAGAGCCAGTGCTCTCAGGGCTGGTCCGAGTTGATAGACAACGGAAATGTAGACATGGGAGAATATTCTAGTCATCTCAGAGCTGGTCCATGTGGGATACCATAAGGACTTGAGTGAGGCAGGGCAGCCCAGCAGTACCAGGACTGGTTTGTGGTGGGAGACAGGGAGATAGGTAGGGAAGATTGGTCTGGGTTCCAATTGCTGGTCAGGGTGGCAGAGAGGGGAGATGTAAGTAGGGATGCTAGTAAGGGGTCCCAGGACTCTCATGGAAGAAAATAGGGCCCTTAGGTGGAAGAGACAAGTCTGGGTGTCCCAAAGCTGGTCTGTGTGGGTGCTGCAGACAGGTAAGACATTGTTAGGGGAGATTATATGTGGGGTTCAGGGCTGGTCCTGGTGGGTGGGCAGTGAGGATGTTGGTAGGGAGGCTGTTTCAGGCATCTCAGACCTGGACCAGGGGCTGGAAGTGTCAATCAAGGTGTTGGGACGTAGGTCAGCTAAGGGTGGGAGGCTGGTTTGGGGACAGAAAGGGTTATCCGGGGGGAAGGATGGTGGTCTGCTGTAAAGGGAAGAGTGATCTGGGGGTTGGAACAGTGGTCCAGTGGCAAGGATAGTGGTTAGCTGAGATAAGATGGAGGGGCCAACTTCATAAGGTGGAGGTAGGGTGGAGGTTAGGGACAGGGGACACTAACAGATGGGGAGATCCAGGTGATCAGCATTTGGGAGACCCTAAAGTCCTTAAGGATGGACAAAGCCTCAGGCTTCAATGGTATACACCTCAGGGTCTTAAAAGAGTTGACTGATGTCCTGGTGGCACCACTGATGGAATTATTCAATTCCTCCCTAGAATCAGGATGTGTGTCTCTAGACCAGAGGATGGCACATGTTGTGCCCCTCCATAACAGTGGACTTTGGGATGAATAGGGGAATTACAGACTGGTAAGTCTGACATCAATAGTAGGGAAACTCTTGAAGACCATCTGAAGGGAAGACTGTGGAGGTCTTCGAGGCAAATGGCCTTCAAGATGTCTGGCAACATAGTTTTCTCAGTGGGAAATCTTGGCAGACTAACCTGGTTGAATTTTTTGACTGGGTGACAAGATCTCTGAATGGTAGGTGGCTGGCTAATGTCCTGTATCTGGACTTCACCAAGGCATTTGACTCTGTGCTGCATGGGAGACTACTAGGAAAGCTGAGGAATTTAGGGGTGGGGGTAAAGATTGCCAGATGGATTGGGAGTTGGCTGAGCAACAGACTAACAGACTACAATGGGTGATGGTGGGGGGGTTTCAACAACCAGAATGCTCATTACTGGGTTACCGCAGGGTTCTGTCTTGGAGTCACTCTAATGTATTCATAGCAGACATTGCAGAGGGAGTTAGGAGCAAAATGAGCTTGTTTGCTGATGATTCCAAACTAGGAGCAGTGGTGGATAGCAAGGAGGGGAGGAGGACACTCCAGCAGTACCTGGAAAGAATGGAACAGTGATCTTGCACATGGCAGCTGGGGTTTAACACTGGGAAGTGTTGCATACTGCTCTTAGGGGTTAGGAACCCAAAGTATAGCTGCCTTCTGGGTGGAGAACAGCTAAGTGTCTTAAAGGAGGGAAAAGATCTGAGGGTGGTGATAAATGTCAGAATGAATGATTCAGAACAGTACAAGATGGAGGTGGCAAAGGCAAACAGAATGATGGGGTGCATTGCAAGTGAGGTCACTTCAAGGATCTTGATGTAACACTAACTTCACAATTCCTGGTGTCTAGTTGAAACACCCCTCTTATGCGATCATAGACTGAGATGTAACATTATATTACCTGGTGTATTCTGGTCCCTCCCCTGCCAACACCAATCTCTGCCCCCTCAGTAATCCCCTTTCATACATACAAAACCAGTAGAATCATTTCATGGTGTCCAGAAGACCACCACTGTCCACAGCTGGTATGGCCCTACAATCCACATGTCCCCACACCACAACCATGAACAAGCAACTGACACAGCCTTAACACTATCCACCACAGTCGGCCACCTGACTGTGCTGGAATGAGTGAGTATGTAATTGTATAGGCAAGTGCTCAATCATTGTCAGCTTGCATGCAGCATTCATTTAATTTTTTTGCGGAGAAGAGTGGAGGGCTTCTCCAGTTTCTGGCAGGGGTGTCATGATGTGTTGAATGGTATTATGGTGTCCATGACACCATTTCCCCTATTTCAACCACCACAAGTAGTGATGCAGCGAATTTCAATTTCACCTGTGGAGTGCTGGCGAAGTGGGCAAATTGGCATCGCGAAGCACTTCACGTAATTTTTCTGCAGAAGTCAGAATTTTGTTGAGGTGAAATTTTGCCTTCCGTAGGCAAAATTTTGCCTTCTGCAATGAAATTTCACCTTCTCTCCACAGGCGAAATTTCACCAGTTAGATAGTTTTTATAAAGCGTATAAGGACAATAAGTAGATCCCTGGTGGCTTGAGGTCCCTCCCCTCACCTGTCCCACATTTAATTGTAAAAATAATTAAATTATCCATGGTGGCTAGTGGTGCCTCCCCCTCCACCCGGTAATAACCAGCCCCGCCATGGAAATCTATGGTAACACCCCCACCCACATCCCTCCGTATCTCTTCCTTTACTCCACTCACTCATTATCCTGTTTAAAAAAAAAATCTCTGGTGGTCTAGTGTTTTTTTTTATTTAAACCCCTCCGAATCTGGTCCTCCCCGGTTCCCAGTCCCATTCCCTGGTGATCAGTGCCCCACCAGCCTCCCCAGCAGCCAGATGTCCCCACCACAATCCCACTCCCAACCCCATCCCAAAACCCTGGCACAGCAGCGGCAGACCGACACAACCCTCCTCTCTCCTCCATGGCCCGCCCGCTGACTGAGCTGTCAATGAATGAGCTTCATTGACAGCTCAGTCGGTGGGCCAGCCATGGAAGAGAGGGGAGGGCTGTGTCAGTCTGCTGCTGCCAGGAGGGATTTAGGATGGGGTTGGAGCGGGGTTGTGGCAGCTGGTGGGACATCTGGCTGCTAAGGAAGCTGGGTGGGGGGGCATTGGATCACAAGGGAATGGGATTGGGAACTGGGAAGAGATCAGATTCGGGAGGGGGGTTACAATTAAAAAAAAAAAAAAAACACTAGACCACCAGAGATTTTTTTTAACAGGATAATAAGGACTCGGTGTGAGTGGTGTAATGGAAGAGATACAGAGGGATGCGGGTGGGGGTGGTCGGTTATCATTAATTTCCACAGACCCAATGTAGCACACTGCTGGACCATGGGACAGGACAGCAAAGTGATGCACAGCAGTGCATACCCCTATTCCCTATGGACACCGATGGACACTGCCATGACTGGCGTCAGATAGCTGCACCACAGCAATCACCACCACCGGAGCAAACCGCCGAAAGCACAACCCCCCCCCAATAGCACAGTGCTGCTACTTATTTTAACTTACGGTACCCCCTCCTAAGGTGAAATTTCACCCGTGGACAGAAGGCAAAATTTCTCCGAGAAGGTGAAATTTCACCACAGAAGGCTAAATGTTGCCATTCCGTCTTGAAATTTCACCACTCCTCAAGTCAAAATTTTGTATTCTGCTACGCAAAATGGGTGGAATTTTGCAGATTGCTCCATGAAGTGAATTCCACCCACTTTGTCCACCACTAACCACAAGCAACTGGAAATTCCCTCCACTCATGTCTGGCCGCCACACCCAAAACAGCTCCGTAAACGAGTGTATGCTTGCAATAAATGAGCACATGCTTGTACATAAACATGCTCACTCATCCAAGCTCAGGCAGGTGTATGGCTATCCTGGAGAGTGGAGTGCTGTACTGGTCAGCAGCACCAGGTTGTGGTGAGGGGAATTCATGGTGGTAGTGCAGTGCCTAGCAGGTAGGGTAGGTGTTCATCATTGGGTGTGTGGTACACCATTTCTTACTTTTTTCTGCTTTATGACATTAAAGTGCAATTTTATCTTGAAAAAAATAAACAGCATGGCAATGTTTTAAATATAAACAATTTATTGAAATAACTATTCACTTCACAAAATGAAGAAAGAAAGCAAACTTTGTGACATCTGTCAGCATATCGAATGCAAAATAAAAGTTTATTGCATCTCTATGATCCATAGTCCAAGGCTGAGATCTAGCAGTAGGAAGGGTGATGAGCTGAATCAAAGAGATTGGTCATGGAAATATAGGTGCTGGTTGGTGTGGGGGGATGATATAGTGTGAAGGCATGGGGTCAATTCCGTGCACGGCAGAATGTCGTGTGACATAATTGCGTTGCACGATTCATTGATAACTTTTTTCTCTGGGGTCCCACCCCCCCGTTATGGGGGGGCTGCACCCCCCCCGGACCCCGCACTAAGGATTCTAACTCCAGGGAGGTCCAACACAGCGAGCACACAGGTCCTGGTTTCGGCATAATGCCGTGTGCTATTAAGCGTACGACATTATGACCTGGTACAATATAGTGACACATCTAACAGTTTCTTATTTGGTCATTTTGGTTGATCAGTGGTTTGATTCAAGTGTGTCAGGCTGCATATTGTGTAATTGTTGTTCGTGAGAGTTAGTGTTCAGAAGAGTAACATATTTAATGTTTGTAATTATAGTCTATAATAATGCGTGCAGCAAAAGTGATTGGCTGACACGTGTATTGGGCGATCCTTTTATCAGACTGAGCCGAGCGAGGTGGTCTTGAATGTATTTTCATGTGATCCTTATATTCTGCAAGTCATGATGAGGTGGTTCCTTTATCATGTTCAGCTGTCACCTTACTTGTAACTAACATATAATGTTGGATCACATGCAGTGTATTGATCAGTGTCTATCTAATTCTGGTTGCTCCTGGTAGGAGGATGCTGCATGCCTGCTGGGTGGTTATAATGTGTTCATAGAGGGTGGTTGGAAGTATGAGGTAGTCTGATCCTGAAGATGGATGGTTGATTAGAAGACAGGTGTCTAAATGACTGAAGGTGTGGATAATCTGTGGCTACAACTGATGGTATATGTACACCAGTCACATTTTATTTTCTGGTCCTGTTGTATAGCCTAGAGGTTAGAGTAACAAGCTGTGAACGAGCTTGGTACATCCAGCAGACCAGACCAGACTTTGGTTTGATTCTCACAACCTCCATGTGCATACTGTGTAACTCTGAGCAAGTCATTTAACTGCCCAGTGCTCCCAGGTGACCCCTGGAAACAGGCACTTGTGCCTAGTAGACCTTACCCAGTTACCAAAGACTAAAATAAATAAAATAAAAACATTGTTTGTTTATTGTTCAATGTGGTTGGTAGGTCTAAAGTATAATACTGTGTTTTAAGTAGTGCTGCCTGCGAGTATTAATATTTGTAAAATGTATAATAAAGTATGACATAAAAATTATGTCATCAATGTTGATCAGCTCCCACATGTGTATTGGGCAATCCTTTTTTCAGACTGAGCAGAGTGAGGTGGTCTTAAAACAAATTTTCATGCAATCCTTATACTCTGTAAGTCATGATGAGTTGGTTCCTGTATCATGTTCAGCTGTCACCTTATTTATACCTATCGTATAATGTCAGATAACATGCAGTGTAATGATCAATGTCAGTCTAATTCTGGTTGCTCCTGGTGGGAGGCTGCTCTATGCCTAATGAGTGGTAATAATATGTGCATGGAGGGTGGTTGGAAGTAGGAGGGAGTTTGATCCTGAAGATGGATGTGTGTATTGGTTAAAGGTGTGTAAACGACCAAAGATGGGGCCAGTCTGTGTGTACAGCTGATGCTATATCTACACAATTCACATTTTATATTTTGGCCCAATTGTTTGCTTACTGTTTTTATCATGGTGGTTGGAACGCATGAAGTATAATATTAATTTATAAATAGTGCTGCTTGCGTTTATTAATATTTGTAAAATGTATAATAAAGTATGACATGAAAATTATGTCAACAAAGGTGATCAGCTGCCACACATGTATTGGGCGATCCTTTTATCAGACTGAGCTGAGTGAGGTGGTATTGAATTAATTTTCATGCGATCCTTATGCTTTCTAAGTCATGACTAGGTGGTCCCTGTATCATGTTCAGCTGTCACCTTCCCTATAACTAGCATATGATGTTGGATCACATGCAGTGAGATGATAATCACAGGAAAGTCTATCAAATTCTGGTTTCTTTTGGTGAGAGGCTATTCCATGACTGCATGTTTATTTTTATTTATTTCGTTTTATTTCGTTTTTGTTTATCGGGTAAGTGCACTAGACAAATCCTGCCTATTTTTAGGCATGACCCGGAGAAGGGGGATACAGATGAATGCCAACTGACCTTGAACCAGATTAAGCTGTTGGTGGTATTGTTATTGAATGAGGGAAATTTGGCCAGGACACTGGAGAAATTCCCCTTCTCTTTTCGATAAGTGCCATGGGATCTTTAACATCCACCTGAACTACCACCAATTCAAGTAGATGAGACCTCGGTTTAATGTCTCATCCAAAAGACAGCACCTCAGAAGTGCAGCACCCCTCTCATGCTGCACTACAGTGTCAGTACTGGGATATTAACCCAAGTGCCAGATGTGGGAACTGAACCCAAAGCCTTCTGATCTCCCGGCCTCAGAGGCGAGTGTGCTACCTACTGAGCCACTGACACTGCTGATGTTGGTTATAATGTGTGCATTGATAGTGACTGAATGTATGAGGGACTCTGGGCCTGGAAAGGAATGAGTGTTCAGTGTCACAAGTGGTCAAATGGCTACAGGGGAGGCTGGTACAGGTGTATGGGGTGTAGTCCAGGGTATGAACTCGATGTCCAGCAGCTGGAATAACTTTTAGCTGGGAATTGGAAGGCTAGTTTGTGACTGGGAGTAGTCAAGTGGGCAAGTGGTGAGGGATGCTGATGTGGGGGGCACAGCTTTTTATATTTACTAGCTGTGGTAACTCAGAGATGTTGCAGGACAAGGTACTTGTACTTTCTCCATCACAATCAATGATCTTCACAGTACAGCCATGTTAAACACGGTTTCCTACTCAGAAAATGGGCACAAGATTGTGTCCATCTGTTTGTGGGATTGAACATACATATTTATTATAACTTTACAAGATGTGTCTGACCATGTTGGCTTGTATGGGTTACTTTTCAGTTATCCCCCCACTCCCATGGAGGAGACAACACATGGCAAGGCACAAGAAGGAAAATGTTAAAGCATATAAAAAGTGGAGAAAATTAAAATTCAAGGAAAAAGAGAGCCCAGAAAAGAGTGCAGGTCCTGACCATTCTAATTCTCTACAGAGGGCAAATTTGTGCAGTACAACATTGTCAGTGCAAGAGTTCAATATTATACATTATAAAGTGGTTATCAGAAATTATTCAGTCTCGTCTATCTTCATTCTGAAACCATTACATCAATCTTAACTACACAAAAAATGGTCAACCATGTCATCATATCACATTAATTAATTATGAAAAAAGAAGCTTCGATCACTTCAGGCATGCATTAAAATGATGTTTCTGAGTAGTTACGATGAGCAGTCACAAGGTGTGGGGCCTTTTTCCAAAAACTACTGCCCTTTCTGTTACTATTCTATCTTTACTGGTCTTTTAACAGACATAGTGGGTGTTTCGACTGGTAAGTACAAATTTTTAGAACTGTACGATGTAATTCATGTCCCTTTGGATCACAGACTTCAACACTACATCAGGAATGAGGTGTGAAAACAATGTAAGATCTGTAACAAGAATATAACTACAGCTCTTTTAGTGGATGGGGGGGGGTTAGTGCCCTGGAGGAACAGTATTTAGTGGGGATTATAAGGAACTTGGGAAGATTAGATGGACCTCTGCCCTTTTTAGGGTGTCATTGTCTATGTTTCTATCATATAGTTGTACACTTGAAGTTCCCACCTTAGCGTAATGAAGAAACAACTAGTGAATCTACTAAAAGGCCACTAGAATGAGAACTAAAACAGAATGCGAACCAGTATTAGCAATCCTGCTCCTACAGAACAAAGACTTGCATATACAAGGCAGTTCTCCTTTAAAATAATTGTAGTTTGGGGGCCGACTGGTATTTCAGGCAACAAAAACTATGCATTTTGGTAATTTCATGTCACTTTAGTATGCCAAATGACAGTATGCCATCTCTGTGCTGGATAAAGGTATGTGCTTTGAAGTGCAATAACCTACAAAACATTTCAGCCTGCGGTACACTGAAGTATGTGAAAATGTGTTAAATTCTTGGCAAAGTTACTATTCTAGAGTTTGCATGACTTTGCAGTACCTCATATACAGTGGTAAACATTGTTTGCCAGTACCAATGCCCACAGCAATATGGCTTCAACTTGTGATGCTGAAACCCTGAGTCTGGGAACAGACACAAGGAGCCAGTGGACCAGCCAGGGAAAAAGGACTGAGTGTGAAATTGACTACTGTCCTTTTGGGGGATAGGGTTGGGTGTGTGTCTGGTGCATGACTGACCATAGGGGAGACCAGAAAGAGGAAGCAGCTGCAAGAAAACAAGCTGTGAGGAGGCATGGCAGACTTTGGCACCATCCCATCATGTCTCAGTATGCCTACCACAAGGGATAAAACCATGCACAATGGCATAGCCCATAAGTGATGGCCTGCTCTGACAATCCCACTCTGACTGCCTGTGGCACTACAGTGCTAAATGACTGAAGTATTCCATCTGGCCGGCTTAGCACAGCAGCCCCCTGGGTGGGGGTATCCAAGGAGGCACACTGCTGGCATTGGCAGTGTAGAAGTTACAGAGCTGCGTAATAGGAATGGCAGTGAAGTATTGAACTGTAGCCAACCCCACCACCACCCTGCAGAAATTGACAGGCATTGGGGTGTGGCTTTTGGTCGTCAGGCATAACAGCCACGCCATTTCACCACACCCCACCCTGCAGACACTGACAAGTATCACGGTGTGCCTTGGGGTCTTTGGCTCTTATGCGCACCCCATTCCATCAGGAAATACGGTGAGATGGGTGCTGTATAGGAGAATGGGGTGAACTTTGGGGCCAAAGAGTCCAAGGCATACCTCTGCCTCTCACTGGCTGTGGGGTGTGGAATGGTATGAACATTGCAGGCAAGAATCCCAAGTCACATCCCTGATGCCTGTCATTCTCTACGGGGTTGGGCGTTATGGCTGGAAACCGTAATACCTCAGGCATTCGTTGGTATTTTCACTCCAAATTTTCAACATGTTTTTTTTGTGACCCCCACCTCATGAACAGTGGCAATATCAGTTTGTTAGCCGAAAGCTGCTTATGCACAGCGACTGTGTCATTTAGCACCACAGGTGCAAACACATTCCGAACAGGATGTGAAAAATGACAGCTGTACTGTTCATGGGGAGCTGTAAAAAATGGCAATGTTGCAAATCTGTAGTAAATATATTAAAAAAACTGGTGAAGTCACGAGCGTGCATAGAAACTGTGCAACGCACACCCGTAATGTAATTAGTTTTGGGATTTTTTACAGCAGATTGTCAACAGAGGCATTTTGGGACCTCCAATCATGAACAGTGTCACTGTGATTTTCTTTATGTGTCCCGAACAATGATTTCCCACAGTGACCACGCATCTCTGCGCTGAAAGTGTGAAAACACATTTCGGCCATGTTGTGAAAAATGACAGCTGTACTGTTCTTATGGAAGTGTGGAAAAATGCCACTGGTAAAAATCTAGACTGAAAATATTACAAAGTCATGAACTTACGAGGGTGCATGGAAACTGCGCAATGCTCACTCGTAACAGTAATTTTATGGACTTTTGTCACCAAATTTTCAACATAGCCATTGTAAGACCTCTGCTCATGAACAGTGTAACTGCGATTTTCTTAATCTGTCCCAAACATTGCTTTTGCACACTGACTGCACCATTGTGCGCTACATGTGCGGAAACACATTTTGGGTGACGTGAAAAATGGCAACTGTACTGTTCATAAGGAAGTGTTATAAATGGCAATGTTGAAAATCTGGAGGAAAATACTGAAAATTAGTAAAACTTATCAGCATGTTTAGGGAACTGCGCAACACACGCCGTAAAACAGTCATATTTAGGATTTTTCACTAAATTTTCAACATAGCCATTTTAAGACCTCTGCTCATGAACAGTGTCACTGTGATTTTCTTAATTTATTCATTGCAGATATTGATTTCGCGATAATCGACCGCGCCACGGCCAGCGCTACGGGCGGAAACACATTTTGGGTGAGATGTGAAAATGACAGCTGTACTACTCATAAGAAGGTGTGGTAAATGGCAATGTTGAAAATCTGGAGTGAAAATATTAAAATGTGCGAACTTACTAGTCCTGCGAGAACTGTGCAACGACGCAGGAAATAAATTATAGAGTCGACCATTTCAAAATAGGCTTTTGAGAGCCCACCTTATGAATGGGCTTTCAGTGTCATTTTGTTAATCGGGCTTAAAGGTGATTTCACACAGTGACTGCGAAATCACCCTTCAGGCCCGAATAACGCCATGACAGTGACATCATTCATGTGAAGGCATCTCAAAAACCCCATGTTGAAAATTTGGTGCAAAAATTCCAAAAAATGCCTGAGATATACAACAAAGTTGAAAAAACCCTATCTATCCCATTGTACAGCTTACCGGCATTTCCTCAGTTCGCGGTCGGCTTTGAAGAGTGCAGACGTGTTCCCGGTCCACTGAAGATCGCCGCGCCAGAGTCCGGAGGTGCTGGGGGTGAAGGGGGTGTGGGAGGCAGGGTGCAGGGTGGGTGCGGGTTGTGGGGCTGGAGACTGCGTGGGACTGTTTTAATTTACAGGTTGGTTTTTTTTAAATTGACGACACGGGACGTTTGCCATGCTGGGGTGGGCTCCAGCGTGGCACAAGGATGGGTGGTTGGGGAGCCTGGAGCCGACGGGGATTGGGCACCTCTAGAGGTTATAGATCAGTTGCCACGCTGGGTGGCCCCAGCGTGGCACCCAGTACTGGGAGACAGTGGAGCTGACGGGGGATTGGGCACCCTGTCGGCTATAACATGACTTGCCACGCTGGGGTGGGCACCCAGCATGGCATGTGGAAGGCTTTTTGGGGCAGCACGATGGAGGATTGGGCACCCCTGTCGGCTATACAGTGTGTGCATGGGGGGGCAGCGCGGTATGCATGCGTGTGTTTGTGTGTGTGTGTGTGTTTGTGTGTGTGTGTGTGTAGGAGAGCTGTGCATGAGCAGGCGATATCTGATCGCTGCTCACTGAAGCGTAGCTCCCCCTTTCAACTGTATGCCACTGCATTTGGAGCTGCTGCAGACAGCTCCACATGCATTGGCGGACTGGGGCGCGTGCCAACACACTGACTGAATTGGAAGAGGGGGTGACACACCTCTGAAAACTCAGATGATGGCACTATGTTTCTTGCACATGGGTGCAAGCAAACATAAAAAAGGAATTATTGCTGTATAGCAGATCATCAGTGTAACACATGGTGCCTCTAGGAATGTGTTTGATAACTTCATAGTGGCTCAAAGTGTACCTATTATGGAAGAGATTGATTTTCACAGTATGACTGGGTACATTAACCAAAGTCAACATGAAAGTGATATGGCACATAAACTGTTTAAGCAATCCTTTTTACTCAGCAGGTCTTTGTGTATTTCACCAAAGAAAGACAGTGTACATTTGGGAATGTGTTTCTCTTTCAGAATCTCTGTACTACTGTTCTTACCCATTGGAGGGTGCTGTAGAAAGCTGGATGACAAGGGTCTGCTGCAACTTTTTACACTGACAGTTTACAGTGCATCATGTTTATGTCATTCCAAGCAAGGATTTATCATGAAGATCAGCACTAATGATCTGGCATACCATTGCAACAACTCATGCTTAACAAGACTAAAGTTCTATGAGATGAACAGTGAGCTAAAAACATTTCAAAGTTAGTAGTTCAAATTATATGACTGTAGGACAGAAACATCATTTGGACAGCCATGTTATAAAGTGGGAGTAGTGGTGATTGCACATCTTTTGTGCTCACATATACTTAGTGAAGGTAAACAAAAATCAGTGTACTTGTGGAGGCCAATCAAAGAAGATTACAGTAAAACAGGAATGTGAGGCTCCTTGACAGAGCAGGCAGCAGCAGGGGAGGACTGGAATACGAGGCAGTTATGGAATCACAGGAAAAGACATGACAAAATCTTAAGGAACATTCAGGGAGCAGGATAGTGTGGCTTGTCAGATACAAACTGGGTGTATGGTGACAGTCATGACTACATGCTGAACTGGATGAGAATTAGTGGTACAATCATAAAATAAACATTATCCATTCTTTTTCTTTTAGATGCAACACTCCTGAAATATCCAGGAACTGCAAAAGGACAAATTGGTACTGCCATAAACCAAACATTATATGCTATCAGGACCAAATGCAAGGGTGATGATGTCAATGTAGATTAACTGTGCCTTGTTTTAAGACTGGTTAATAAGGTGTTGGAATTGTTACTGTAAACTACAATACCATTTTCTTGGCATCTGTGACAGAAAGGTAACTTCAGAACAAGAGGTACAGTAGGTGTGAACCGTAGATGATGGGGTTGTGGGTTTGGGTTAGGGTAAGGGAGGATCATACAATAGTGACAATATGTTTTTTTTATATTCTAGGAATGTTTCATGAGACTGTAGAGTGGAGAAGGGAAGTGGGTGATAAGGGAAGGGGCAGTGTAACAGTTACTTGGTTGATACAAGTATGCATAGTCAGGTGGTGATCAAGTAAACCATATACTGTATCTCAGTGGGTGGTAGGTGATGATTTAAAAGCAGTTTTGTGTACCAAAGAATGCTGTTCAGACTTTTCACCTGTGTAGTACTACTTCAAAAATTAAAGACAGTTTTCAATGGAAAATGTTTACTTTCCAATAGCATCTGTTGTGCTGATATAAGCTATGACACAGTTCAATGGGCATGGGATGGTATGCCAACATTTGACATACTGTCTATTATTTTATTATATTTCATTGGTGAATCATGATACTGCCTGTCCATGATGCTTACATTGTTGAACTTTTAAATACAATAAAACTTTAAAATATTAAAAAGTTTGTTCTTTTCATGGGTTTTAATATTTTTTTAAATATTTACCCAGTTATGCAAGTGGTTAGCTGCAGTGCTACAGTATATGTTAACAACTATTTCAATGCATGCAGTGATGTCTCCAGTACTTTAAGAATTTTAGCTTGCTACCACATAAATGCAAGAAATATATAGTTTCCATTTTAAACACACATGTAACCTTATGTAGAACACATTTTCTAGGAGACAGAAATGGATATTAAAGATAACAGTGTGGTAGAGTGGGACCCCCGGACAAACCTCTGCTGTTCTTTATTCTGTTATTTTCCTTTTAAATCTACTGCAGTAGTACTAGTTTATTTCTATATTTATTTTTATTTTCTTACTGTATCCTTTATTTCTACTGTAATAGGGTTGGCCTCCTATTATAGTACATTCCTCTATCTGATTTCTCTATAGGACTTGTTCAGGAGGTGGAAAGTTCCCACAAATTACCAAATGAATGTCAGCTTGAAAAAGGCAGACACTCTATTTTTATATTCCCCCCCCCCCCGTTGACATCAGTATGTAGATGTTAAAATAATGGTTACTATGAAAGTCCCCTTTTCTTTCTAGGGTACTAGTTTTATTTGCCATACTGAGCGTGGCCTAAAATGTCCTGCGGGAGGGCAGGGGTAATGCCGTTAACAGCTGATGCAAGGTTAATTTGGTCATTAGCTGTCCGGACCAGGGTTAACGCCAGTAAAGCTTAAAGTATTAAGCAAATGTAGCTGTGTTAGAATTATTGCTCAATAGAGCGAGGAGAGTGTTGGCTGACTCACCCTGTTTCCCTGCTGCCTCACTGTCATAGGGCTGTGAGCGTCATGCAGCTTCAGGAAATCAGGGGGAGTTAGCGCTAGGGAAAAGGAATCCTCTCAGCCACGGGAAAGTGCCTCTGCTATTTGTAGCGCTTTTCCCGGCGACTTCCTTCATTCAAAGCGGACTTTCTTTCCCCCTTCAAATAAATGTATTTCCCTCTCTAGTATTCCGCAGAGTCAGCTAAGCAGGTACAAGCAGGAAGTGAATAAAAAAAAATAGAAATGACTCGTAGCGAGCTAGGTCTACAGTTATCGCTTTGTCCCCTTTTTCTCCGACCTGCACACAAGGACTGTACCTGCCTGGTCTGACAATGACCCAGCTAAAATAAAGTAGAGCATGTCAGAAATGAAACAAGAAAGTAAATAAGCTTATAAGTTACCTGACAGAGGTACTTATGAAGGAACCCTTCAGCTAGACTTCAGAGCAGCCTAAACAAAGCTAATATTTAAAGTGACAGTAGCAATTTAGGTCTAGTATTCATAATTACTGTTAGTGAAAGATTTTTATTTTACAATAGTGACATTTCATTTTCTTTTGGGTTAAAGGCTAAATCATGCCTCCCTAACACTCCACACATAGTCCCTACTTGTAGAAAGGCATTCATAAGACTGAACGCTCCTCTCTGTCCTGCTTTTATTGCAACATTCAGAATGAGGTATTACATCAGAGAGGGAGGAGTCAGGGTGTTAAGGTGACCTATTAGTAATCAGTTAAAATTACTATGATTTATAAAAATTTATAAAACTTTATTAGATTCAGCCAATCTAATGGGCTTATGAATATGATAAAATGCAACTGATGACTTCAGTTACCGCCCAAATGCATGTATTAGTGTAGATTAATTCCTTGTATTAGTATTGGGGCGGAGTTAGTGTAACATGATGTCATCATGTAGATACTACATAAAGACTTCAATTGAAGCATGATTCAGATGGATGTTGGACACAGAGGATGGTGGTCCTGTTAGTCTGATGGGATCACCCTGTGTGAACTTTGTTTGATTTAAACTATGAAAGATATTTTCCTTTCGTTGCTTCAGTGGATGAGTTTGATTTGATTTGTAACAGAAATAAATCCTTTTAACACACTAAGCCAGTGTGTTTTCTACAACTTCGAACTGTCTTGTGTTGTCACTTAACCCACACTTCCACAAACAGATATTAAAAATGCATGACAAATGTGCGTGTCACTTTCATTTTGCATATATTTAAAAAGTGTACTACAAATATGTGTGTGAACTCTGTATGGACTATATAGCACATATATTAATAACAGTTGTGATGAAATAGTCATAAAATGTGTTGAACATAAATGTTTCATGAACACATATAGATTTATGTGTATATATATTCAATATTTAAAAATATTGATATACTTAATATACATGAACAATGCATTTGATGTATATAGGACATATTTCTGGAAATAAATGCAAAATATAGAGCAACAGAAAGGATTGGAACATATTTTGGATATATAACGTATATATTTAAAAAAATGCATCACTCTTGGAGATCATAATTTTTTATAACATTTTGTACTTATGTATTGGATATTGACCACATGAATATATGAAATATATATTGTATATATATGTAATAGATCTTGCCCAATTATTCGATATTTACAATATTTCCAATTAACACATTCTAAATATCATGAGAATGTTTAAGATGAACTTTAGAACTATAGAATCTTTAGGATGATGACTCCACATTATATTCATTATATTTCTTGAACATGTCTACAGAATATTAACATCATGAATATATTGCATATATATATATATATATATATATATATATATATATATATATATATATATATAATATATATCGGATACATGGATATATTTTCAGCATACCTAGGGAATACAATGATATTTTAACATTTAACACATTATCAGTATCATGAGAATATTTAAAATATATTTCAACAGTATCTCATACTTTGAAGAAAATATTAACACATTTTTCCAATATACTTATTAATAATCTTTGCAAACTACTATCAGCTCATGCATATATAAAATTTATATTAGATGCATAAAGGATATATCATAAGCATATTTAAAAAGTATCAGTGAATATGACCATTTAACATATCTTCAATATCATGAGAATATTTCAAATACGTTTAAACAACATCTCATCCATGTGATGAAATGTTTCCCAAATATATTCCATATGTTTCTACATAATCTATTCTAAATATGCCCAGATCAGGAACATATAGAATATATGTTAGATACAGAAAGGTTATTACTAATGAGTATTTCAAAATTATGTTAGAATATTGACAATTAATACATTTTAAATATCATGAGAACATTTCAAATATACTTAATCACTATCTCATCATTGTAATAATGTCTCAAAATATATACTGTATTCAATATATTTCTTAATAATATTAACTATATAATTTCAAGCTATATCTTACTTCAACGAATAAATAATTCATGGAATATTAAGTAGATATTTCTAAAAATATTAAAGAATAATATCTAGGGAATATCCAATACATATGCATCAGATACAGTATATCCCAGATATTTCAAAACCAGTCAATTTGAGATATAATGCAAATATTTGGAAACCATTATGGAAATCTATTTTTGGATATTTATTTATTTATTGATTTATTGAATTTTGTTGACCAGGTAAGCCCACTGGGCCCCGGAGGTCCCTTTTTCAGGGGCGACCCGGGGGTAAAAAGTAACATACAGGTAAACAGAACAGTACAAATTGATAAATGACATAATGTAGACAGTGAAATATTCCATAGGGTTACAATCAGGTAGGTGTTGTGGGGAACATACAGTCAGTGGGACAACTAGAGTTGGATATATAAAAACATTTTGCATGCAAAAATCACGTAGATCTTGGGAGTGCATGAGATAAGGGCTAAGTTGCCTAGAGTCAAGATACCTTCCTGAGGGCTTAGATGGATGGAGGTATGGGTAACAATAAAGCTCACCTTCCTAAGAAGGAGGGGCAGTGATGTGTGGTCAGGTCCTAAGGCATTGGCAAGTATTCCTATCAAGCAAGTGTGCTTTGAGTTTGGACTGGAAGCAAGAGCCAGATCCTGCCTCCCGTACCTCAAGTGGGAGGTTGTTCCAGTTGGAAGGGGCTGTGAATGTGAAGGATATGGACCCGGCTTTGGTCCTTGTTTTAGGAACCTCGAGGAGAGTTTGTCCTGAGGTGTGGAGACTCCTCTTTATAGTCTTCCAGTGAAGCTACCTCTGGCTGCAAGCTGCAACACTGGACTTAAGATTTGCAAGAAAGCGAGTAGTGCTCACAACAGAGGGAGGTGAACCCTACAATTTACAATTGTCTTTGGTTTGAAGCAGATTCCTTAGGAAAGTTAATATTCTTCAGGTGGAGGATACTTCTAACTGAATGGTGAAATAAGGAACTTAGAATTATCAGAAAAGGCAGTCTTTCAATCAACAGAGGGAGGTGGAGTTTGCTTTACTTTTGGCAAAACTGTTAAGGTTTTCAGTGCAGGAAGAGTTTAAACCCACATAGGCTGAATACTGTTTTCTGTGTCTGCCCTTCTGCACAGCTGACGTGTTTTGGGGCTGACTATTTTCAGCGACAAGTCACCAGGCTCTTTTGGGGCTGGGAGGTTTACCTGTGTCTGACTTGGATGTTTGGATTTTTCTCGTTTGATTAGCAGGGTATTTTCTCTGTCAATTGGTTTGAAGCAGTATTACAAATTGTTGTGTATGGCATCTTGCTGACAGGAAGGCACTCATTGCATCGGTAGGCAGAGCATTTAGCTGATTGTTTCATGAGGGCACAGTTTAGGCCCAACCCTTCCCACCCTCACCCCACCCACCCCTGGAAATAGTTCATTTATACCTGGGGTTCTGACATCATTTCCTCAAGAGGGCAAGGTACATATCACTGTCATATCCTCTCTAGCACACTGCACTGACAATATAAGCATACACATTATATAAATACATATATTTATATATAACGCACCAATCACACACACACAAAAAAAAAAATAAACAAGGTAGACAGTTATGTGGGGAGTAGTACAATGTAATGGCTGTGGGGCAGCAGTCTTCCAGGAATCTTTCTGGAGGCTGTGATGCTGCCCTGTTTGCAGACAACTATCTGCCCTGAGGGAGGAAGTTGCCCGTCTTCAGGCCGCACTGGACAGTGGCAAGGGAACCTCCCCCATCCAGGGAGCACTAGAGCCACCACCACTACCTCAGAGGTTGTGAAGAAAGCACAGCAGTTGGACCACAGTGGGCTCAGGGAGGGTAAGGGTGGTGGAACAGAGGCACACCCAGTCAGTTGTTCCACTCCACATTCCATAAACCATTCTGGGGGAGCATAGTTCCCCTATGGATGCACCCGCAGAGGAGACTAAGGAGGGTGCAGACAACTGTCACAAGGGAGGCCCTCAGGAAGGAGGCAGAGGGCACCACAAGGAAAGAAAGCAGCTCCTGGTGGGGGACTCAATTATTAGGGGGATAGAACTGGGGGGAGCAGGGAAAACTGAAGTAAGGTGTCTGCCTGTTACATGGCTTGAGGGACAGGAAGCATCCTTAGGATCACGAGAACAGTTGCACGGGAGTCTGAGCTGGACATCATTGTCCACCTAGGGACAAATGACTTAGCTCATCATGAGATTAGAGCAGTGCAGAAGGACTTTGTAGAGTTGGGGAGGGCTTAAGACAAATAGCACACACAGTATCCTTCTCAGAGGTGCTGCCTGTCAGTGGCATGGGTGAGGCGAGGGTACTTTGCACCATGCAGTTTAACAAATGGTTGAAAAATGGTGTGGAGCACAGGGTTTGGCTTCATTAGACTGGGGTTCCACCTGGAGGGACACCAGCCTATACTGGCAGGATAGTCTGCATCTGTCCAGGAAAGGAACAAGTCTTTTAGGCAATCGGTTTAAATGCTTCATTGGCAAGCCTTTAAACTAGTCAAGGGGGGAGGCACTGATAAGCAGCAGGAAAATCCCAGCCTCCCCCTACAAAACAGGGTACTAAATGAGAAAAAGGTCAGTGGGGGATGCTGCTACAGAAGGTAAAGCCATCAAAAAATGGAGAGCAATGAGTACCAATGCCCATAGTCTGGGTAACAAGCTTTCTGAATTAGTGGCCTTGATGGAGGAGGAAGATCTGGATATTGTGGCAGTCACAGAAACATGGTACACACAAAACCATGACTGGGACATAAACATACCAGGATACACTATCTACAGGAGGGACAGTGAGGGTAAAAGAGGAAGAGAAGGAGCTCTCTACATAAGAGAAGGAATCAAAGCAACAGAACAAAAGGGTAAACAGGGAGGAGAAGCAGCACTGTGGGTCAATTTGGAGGCAGGCAATGGTGCCACAATCCGCACAGGGGTTGTATACAGACCTCCCTCTCAGGGGGAGGAAATGGACAAGGAAATGATAGAAAGTATACTTAGAATGGCAGATAAAGGGGAGATATTGCTGATGGGTGATCTGAATATGCCAGATGTTAACTGGAGTGCAGTTGCAGCAGCCACTTCTAAGAGTGGGGTTCTAGATGCCCCTACAGGGGCATGCCTTAGACAACTAGTATTGGAAACCACTCGAGAGGGGCATCTAAGACCTGATCCTCTCAAATGGAGATGGAGAGAGGATCACAGATGTAAGTGGGTAGCCATCTGGGAACTAGCGACCACCGAACAGTATGGTTCACACTAACACAGCAATAGAGTCAAGCCACAAAGGCAAAAGTACTGGACTTCAGGAGGGCTGACTTTGCTAAATGGGTGAGTGCCTCAAGGAATGCACTAGCAAATGGGCAGGAAGGAGGGGTGGAAGAACAATGGGGAATAATAAAACTGCCATCACAGAGGTAACAAGCCTTTGTGTGAAGCAAATAAACAAAACAAAATGATGTAAGAAACCACTATGGTTCTCAAAGGAGGTGGCAGTGAAGGTTCAAGAGAAAAGAAAGATTCAGAAAGTACAAGGAATCATAGAAGGAACAGGACAGAGAAGTGTATCAGTTAAAGCAAAGGAAGCTGGGAAGGCAGTCAGAACAGCAAAGGCCCAAACTGAGGAAAAGATAGCCAACTCAGTTAAGAAGGGGGATAAAACCTTTTTTAGGTATATCAGGGAGCAAAGGAAGACTAAGGGAGGGATAGAGAGGCTTAATAAAGGGGAGGGGGTGGGCAGAGGGTGACTGTGAAAAGGCAGAGATACTAAACAAATATTTTTGCTCAGTATTTACAAATGAAGAGGGGGAGGTACCTAAAACAAACAATAGAAAGACTCTGGATACAGAAGTTGATACCAGCCCATTTACAGAAGAAAGGGTCTTGAAAGAACTCTTAAAACTGAAGGTGGACAAAGCCATGGGGCCTGATGGGATTCATCCCAGAATTCTAAAAGAACTAAGGGTAGAACTAGTGACACCACTGACTACCCTCTTTAACAAATCATGGGAGGATGGGGTGGTACCTGAGGACTGGAGGAGGGTCGATGTGATTCCCCTTCACAAAAGTGGGAGCAGGGCAGAAGCGGGAAACTACAGACCAGTTAGTTTAACCTCAGTGATAGGGAAAATGATGGAATCACTTCTGAAGGAAAGAATTGTCTAGTACCTAGAGGCCAGAGGGGCACAGGACCCAAGGCAGCATGGAGTCACAGTGGGAAGGTCATGCCAGACAAATCTGATAGATTTCTTTGACTGGGTGACCAAAGTAGTAGATCAGGGAGGGGCTGTGGACATGGCCTACCTAGACTTTAGCAAGGCATTTGACTCAGTCCCACACAAAAGATTAATATACAAGTTAGCCAGCCTGGGAGTGGGTCCCAAGATGATAGCCTAGGTAAAGAATTGGCTGGAGAATAGGACACAGAGGGTAATAGTAAATGGAGTCCACTCTGAAGAAAGGGGGGTTACTAGTGGGGTGCCGCAGGGTTCAGTATTAGGACCGGTCCTCTAATGTCTTGTGTACATTGCAGACGGACTGGAAGGAAAAGTATGTCTCTTTGCAGATGACACAAAGATCTGCAACAGAGTTGATGCACAAGGTGGGGTGGAAAGATGAGAAGGACTTGACAAGGTTAGAGGAATGGTCAAATGTATGGCAGCTTAGATTTAATGCTAAGAAGTGCAAGGTAATGCACCTGGGAAACAAAAACCAGGGAAGAGTACACAATGGGGGTGAGATACTAACAATAACAAAATGGAAAGGGACCTGGGGTAGTCATATCAGATGACTTAAAGGTGGGCAAGCAATGTGAGAGGGCAGTAAGGAGGGCTGGGGGGGATATTGGGATGCATAGGGAGAGGCATCACCAGTAGAAAACAGGAAGTTGTTATCCCTCTGTACAGACAGCTGGTGAGACCCCATCTGGAGTACTGTGTGCAGTTCTGGAGACCCAGTCTCCGCAAGGACATAGACAAGATGGAAGCTGTCCAGAGGAGGGCAGCTAAAATGGTGCAGGGTCTGCACCAGAAGACATATGAAGAGAGACTAAAGGAGCTTAATATGTATAGCCTTGAGGAAAGGCGAGAGAGGGGGGGAACATGATAGAAACTTTCAAGTACCTCAAGGGAATCAACAAAGTCCAAGAGGGTAGCATCTTTCAAAAAGAGGTGTGCAAGAACAGGGGCACAATATGAAGATAGGGGGAGGCTCAGAGGTAATGTGAGGTATTTTTTTCACAGAGAGGGGTTGTGGATGCATGGAACGGCCTTCCGAGGAGGTTGTGGAGTCAAAAACAGTGACTGAATTCAAGCATGCATGGGACAGCCATAAGGCATTTCTAGGGGTGGAGGTAGAAAGAGTAGGCTGTTGGTTAACTAGGATCTGCAGCTTATCCATTAGGTAGGAAAATGGGCAGACTGGGTGGGCCAAGCGGTCCTTATCTGCCGTCAAATTCTACGTTTCTATGTTTCTATTTAACCCTGACTAGCCCTTTGAGGCTAGGGGGAGGAGAGTGGCCCAGTAGCTTAAATGTCAGGCAAAGAGTTGGGTAGATGAGGTGGGCTTCCAGTGACGGCCACCTGAGCCTAGCTTGGGCCTCGCAGTGGTGGGTTCTAGTGTGGGACATTGTGGAAAACCAGGCAATCTTGTTGTATAAGGTCTTTAGCCTGCCAAGTTCCATAGAGGCCACACCTTGGAGAACTGGGGCTGCATAGGTGAGCTTAGGGAGTAGGACGCTGGTTGCGATGGCTACCCTGGCTTCAGGGATAATCTGGTCCTTTATTCTATAGAGGATACCGAGTTTCACATGGATGGCTTTGGTTAGTTGGTCAACATGATTTTTTAGAGTGAAGCTTTGGTCAAGGGTTAGACCGAGGTACTTTGTAGAGGTAACCACCTCGAGTTTGTATCCCCCTCTGGACTGCAGATGAAGGAGCATCGACCGCTCAGATCCCAGGGATCTAGGCCCAAACAGCATCGCCTTGGTTTTGCTGGTGTTTAGTACCATTTTGTTCAAAGTGAGCCAATCCTCCATCTGAAGGATGTCCTCTTGAAGGGCTTTCTCCAGTTCTTTTACATTAGGGGAGGCTCGGTAAATGACAGCATCATCCACATATTGGATGATGCTGCTGCTCCCACAGTGTAAGTGCAAATCATTTATGAACAGAGTGAAGAGAAGGGGGCCAAGTATAGACCCCTGTGGTACCCCTTCTTTGAGCGGTGCAATCTGGGAGACATTGTCCTTCCACCTGACCCTCTGGGTACGGCCAGTAAGGTAACTCACAAACCAACCTAGTGCATGGGTGTCCAGGCCAAGAGAGCACATTTTATGCAAGAGGAGACTGTGGTTTACCAAGTCAAAAGCTTTAGAGAGGTCAATGAAGACCGCGCCTGTGCTGACCCCTGAATCATTGTTGTACAGGACTTCTGCTGAGAATTTGGTTAGTGCCGTATCTGTCCCGTGCTTGGCTCTGAAGCCGTGCTGAGACGAGGAGATTACCTGGTGTGTTTCCAGGTATTCGTGAAGTTGGGAGTAGACTAGCTTCTCTTGTATTTTCGCTATTGCGCACAGCATGGAGATAGGCCTGTAGTTCCCTATAGGCTCGGTAGGTCCTCCCTTGTGAATGGGAATCACTAAGGCCTGCTTCCATGGCTCAGGGACCGACCCCTCCAATAAGGACTGGTTTATCAGCCAGGCTAGTGGCTTCACTAGAGCTGGGGCACCCTCCTTAAGGATTCTTGGCTGGATCCCATCAGGGCCTCCAGTGCCTCTCGACTGCAGGGATTTAAGGATGAGCAGAACTTCCTTTATCTTGACCAACCGCAGATGAAACTGTGGGCGGTCAATTTCGTGTGGCAGATGCTTGTAAGGCTTGATCCCGTTATCTATGTGCCCCACCTTGTATGCATCCAGGTTCGTGAGGTAGCCGTTTAGGGCCTCTGCGATGCGGGGCCCCTCATCCAGTACTTGCCCGTTCACCTGGATAGGGCCGGTGGTTGATTTTTTATGACCTTTTAGGAGTTTGTTAATATGTGACCAGAAGAACCTGGGGTTTCCCAGGTTAGTTTTTTGGAGACTGGAGATATATTCTTTCTTAGCTTTCTTTATGATCTGTTTGCATTGGTTTCTGAGGGCCCTGTAGCTGGCTAAGTCCACAGGAAGTTTAGTTTTCCTGAACTTTTTCCATGCTTTGTCCCAGGTAGACATCTGGGCTTTTAGGTGGGGTGAGATCCACTTATAGCAGTTCCCCTTAACCCTGTGGGGTTTCATAGGGGCTACAAGGTTGGTGATACCAGTTAGGGGTGGTTTGGAAAAAATTTACAGCTTCCTCCAGGTTAGGTAGGTGTCTTATGGGGTTCCAGTCAATGCCATTTAGGTAGCCTATGAACTGGTCAGGATGGAAGTTGGAGAAGTCCCTAGAAGTGATCGTTCGAGGCGGGTCTTTGATCCTATTATTCTTCCATATGGCAAATATCGGCGAGTGGTCGCTCAAGGCATCTGCCAGGGTCCCAACCAACTTTACATTACTTGGGGATGAGGTCAGAACCCAATCTATTGTAGAGTGTCTACCTGATTTGTAGTTCATTCTGGTCGGTAGGGAGATAATTTGAGCAAGGTGGGAGTCATGTAGGACTCCGTTTATTGCAGACTTCGCCTCTTATATAAGTCAAAAACTAAAGTATATCTTAAAACATATATTCAAAATATATTTATTTTCCATATGGGGTATGTGCAGTTCAAAGCTTAGGGGTTGATCTAGGGTCACCCCAAGGTACTTGAAAGAGGTCATGAAACTGACAGGTGAACCATCAAGGCAGGAGACCATGAAATCATGCTGGCATGATTTGAGCCTTGAGGGGATTTCTAAATAACATGGACTGCATTTTGGCTTCATTAAGGACAAGTTTGTTGTCAGATAGCCAGATCTGCATGCTTTAGAAGTCTAAGGAGAGCCACTGACTGATGTCATTCACAGTTTTCGCATTGGTGTATAAAACTGTATCACTGGCATAGAGAAGGGAGGAGGTGGAGGAGAGGTTGGAGGAGATAGTAATAAATATTGAGAAAATTGGCCCCCTGGATGGAGCCCTGAGGGTCTCCTGTATTTACAGTCACCTGATAAGAGTAGGTTGAATTGAACTTTACTACTGGGATCCTATTAGTCAGGTAACTACAGAACAAACTGACCACATTTGAGGCAAAGCCCATAGTCTTTAAGGTGGAGAGGAGAAGAGGGTGATCCACCAGGTTGAAAGCTTTTGTCATGTCAATAAAAACTGCTCCAGTTAGAAGACCTGAGTCCATGGCAGTGAGACTGTTGGAGGTAAATTTGAGCAGGGCAGTGGTAGTACTATGCCCTTTGTGAAAGCCATGCTGGGCATTAGAGAGGAGGTCATATCTAAGGAGAAAGTCTACAGTTTGTGAAGCTACCAATTTTTCTAAGATTTTGCTTAGGACTGATAGTATGGATATAGGTCTGTAGTTTGATGGGTCTTTGTGATCACCTTTCTTGAAAACAGGTGTGACCCGCGCAATCTTCCAATTGTAAGGAACACAACTTTGACACATGGAAAGGGTAACAATTCTGGCCAGAAGGGCTGTGATGAGAGGGTAAGCTAGTTTTAGTAGCCTGGGCTTGACACCATCAGAGTTTGTGACAGTACTGTCAGAGATTGATCTGAGAAGTTTTATTACCTCCTTACTAGTAACGGCCTTAGAGTGAAAGGAGGGAGTCACTGACCCTTTGCTGGACCGAGCAGGGGGGGTCCTTTATCTGAGTGGCAGGGAAGGTGGAAATAAACTTAGTAAGGTCAGTGAATTGTTTATTAAAGAAGTTGGCTATGGTTTGGGGATTGTTGCAGTGGGAATCGTTCAGGACCATGTCATTAGGAGTGGAGGAGTGAGAGGAACCCAGGAATGTTTGATATGGGACCAGAACTTTTTAGGGTCACTTAAGGCATTAGTTAGTAGGGTTTTACAGTAGGAGCTTTTTGCAGATCTTATTTCCTTTTTACAAGCATTTCACTGCTGACTGTAAGTGTTGTAGTCACCTTGTAGACCAAAGGACTTGAAATGGCTCCAGCACTTATCTCTCTCTTTTAGTTTAGTAAGCAAGCCCTTTTTTAATCACCTTGTATGTTTCCCCTTATCCTGCCGAATTATAAGGGGGGAGTGAAGGTCCTGTAAGGCAAGAAAGTTTGTAATGAATATGTTGAGAGCAGTCTGCACATCTTGAACATTGTAAACACTGGACCAGTTTGTTTTTGAGATGTTGAGAAATAATTTTTGGTGATCTAAGTTGGCATAGTTACAGAAGGAGATGAAATGTGTTTTAGCGGGGACTGTGGACCCCCAAATGCAAAAAACAGGGGAGTGGTCAGCAATAGTATCAACACGAGTGCTGGCAGAGAGGATATGCTCAGTACGGTTTGTTAGCACCCAGTCAATAAGGGAGCTTGAAACTGAGAAAGAAGAAGTCCTGGTGGGTTCAGTGACTAGTTGGTGAAGGTTATGACCCTGTAGCTTTGCGAGCGAGGTGGCCTGGTTCTTTCCCAGCCAATTTATGTTTAAGTCACCTAAGATGAGCATTTCATTCTTGCCTGAGAGTAAGGATGCCTGGGTTAGCAGATCATCTAGATCAGAGAAGCCACTGTTGGGGGGGGGGGGTTGTAGGCACAAATTATGTGCAATGTTTTAGCCCCAAGAGAGGCTTTCAGCATTGGGCCTGAGTTTAGAGGATGGATCCAGGTCTTCCACAACCAAGCCTCAGCAGAAGTGTCCACTATTACCCTTGCTATTCATCCTAGCACTTGAACCCCTACTACAGGCCATTAGGCAAGCCCCAGACATTAGAGGAGTGGCTATGGGAGAAGACTACAAGGTAATGGCCTTTGTAGATGATATTCTCCTACTGGTCACTGAACCTTCTGGATCCACCCCCCACCTGCTGGCTGTCATAGAGCAATTTAGTGAACTATCAGGGTACAAATTGAATGCTTCTAAATCCCTTTTCTTAGCCTCCACACAGAACATTTTCCACCTTCCTAACTACCCCTAGGGCCTACATCTATCAACACAGACCATAGAATACCTAGGTTTGAAATTTCAATTGGATATTTTCAACTGGAGAAAGGTAACCTTCTCCCGGTAATAGAAGAAACAGAAAAGGACTGACAGAGATGGAAACTGTTGCACATCTCCCATTGGGGAGGGCACAGACCTTCAAAATGATGGCTGCCCACAAGCTGCAATATGTGCTGGATAACTTCCCTATACAAATAGACAAGAAACTAATGAAGCTCATACATACGAAGCTCCGATCCTTCTTTTGGAATAGCAGTCCAAAGCAAATCAGCTGGATGAAGCTGAATAAGGACTTTCGCGGGGGTGGGGGCCTAAAGTTACCTAATTTCACCTCTGAGTCATGGCTCATATTTTGATCCAACTGGCACAAACAGCTCCCTGGGCCTCAGAGAAAGAACCACCTATATGGCAAAATGTGAAGCCCACCTGATTGGCAAACCTCTTGCTTGTGCAGTACTTTTTTTGTCACCTCCAAAATGCGGCCCTCTTCCTCCCACTAGCACACACACCTTCCAGATCTGGTGTAAACCCCTGTCACTAACCAACGGGTGCCCAGAGAAAGCTAATTTCTTCCACTATGGGACAACCCCAGTCTCCAAATAGATGGGAAAACAATAAGATATAAGGTATGGGAGAAAGCAGGTATTACCCTCATGTCAGACATTATGTCGGCAGCCATGTACACACCCATGAGTTTTCAACAACTCAGGCTAAAGTATGACCTCCCTAACCAACAACATTGGAAATATCTCCAGCTACACCATGTACTTTAGGGTATACTGGGACAGAAACTGGTAGGTTATGACCCAAATCCCCTAGATTCTCTTCTCTGGCATGGGGGGGGGAGGGCGCCCAAGGAGTAGTGACATCTACTCTTACTTACTTCTCTCTATCCCAGGCACATCACTATGGTTCAGATGCAGCTGATAGGATGAGCTCAAAACCCAAATTACTCTGAATATATGGGAAAAAAGCTAGCATGATCTTCAATCCGCAGTGAAGGATACCAAAAACAGGTTTACATAGCTCAAAGTTTTGCAAAGATGGCTTAGAATACCTAGTAACCTAAAGAACTGGGGCCTCCTACCAATTGACAAGTACAGAAGATGTCAGTCTGAAGGGTGGAATATATCACACATCCCGTGGAGCTGTCAGAGCCTCATATCATACTGGCAAGGAGTAAGAAATGTATACAACAAAATTCTAGGTTGCAATATGACTCTTACACCCTTGTTAGTGATGCTGGGAGTGCTCCCATATCCACCCCATAACAACTGCATACCAAGATTAAAAACTTTATGGCTGCTGGGAGAATTAATAAAGCAAAGTTAAATTTCCTAAGACACTAGGGGGATCCAAAACCCACTACTACCCAGGAATGGCTGGAAGAACTGGGCAAGGTGGCCAGCTACAAAAGGGTATTGCATGCTACTCAAAACAGAATGTAGGCCTTCTGGGATATATGGGGCCTATACCTGAGTTCGAATTACTGTAGGATACTGAGCTCCACCTCCACTCCTGCACCCCTTTCCTCTTTAGACTAATGGCCCAGTTTTCTGGATGGTCTGAACAGGGTTCACAGGCTAGGCTGTACAGCATATCTCTAAGGAGATAGAACCCTATATATTACATTGGCCTAGGTTAGCAAGTGGGGACCTACCTCCCCCCCCACAGGAAAATATCCTGTCTGCTTATAGGGGTTGGAAAGGTTGCTGAGATATAGCCCCTTTCCACACTCCCCCAATTCCTAGCCTCCTACAGGAAGGAGCTTAGGTAGCTCAAGAATACCCCTGGGTGCCCCCCCGGAAAGGATCTGGGGAAGGCTCCCAACACACACATTTTCAATTGGCTCTCACTGCTGAGAGAGTATTTCTCCTAGTTACAATGCACAGAGGTATTAGAATTGCATACATTACATATATATTCATGTCTGTTTTACCTTTTGTTGTTTTACCTTTTTACAAGTTCTACATGTTATGTTATGTTATGTTATGTTATGTTATGTTATGTTATGTTATGTTATGTTATGTTATGTTATGTTATGTTACTGTAGAACAGAATAAGTTGGCATCCGCAAATGTTTGCACTACCAGCTCTCTTCACTAGATTGCGGCTGTAAATGTGTGCGCTGCCCACCAGAGGTGCTAATGGCACATCAACATGCTTACATTGTGATAACATGGCAATAACAGGAGCCGCACTGGATTCTCTTTGTATTATAGTTGGTTGCTGTTAATCACGTCTGTTAATCACATCAGCTGCTGTAAGATGTAATTGGTATGGTTAATTACAGCAATCAACTGCCACTTAAATGAAGCCAGTCCTGACTGCAGTATGTAGCAACATTACATTACATGTACAGCGTACCACATCTTTGCTGCATTGCTTTTCTGCTCAGTTTGCTGCTCAATCACTCGAGAAATGTCCTTGTTGTGCTGGATTAATGCTAGCAAAGCTAGCAAGAGAGAGTACCCCATTAATCTAACAGATGTGTCCTCAGAGCAGCTGGCAACAATGCAGCTCACACAGTGTCTGTGGTTAGTGGAGAGCAAGGGTTACTAGGGTGAAATACACAAAGACATCTGAACATTGGGGATGAGTGTCTGTCAGGCCAAAGATCATGCAGGTCAGGGAGGTCAGCCTCCAGGAGAATACTGCACACATGGTACCCTGAGGTACGGCAACTGCCATGTGATTGCCTCAGGGCACAGAGGGAGAACAAGAACACAAAGGAGGTGAGATGGATGGGCAGGAGGACAGAGTTACCGAGGCCATCCAAGTATCCCTGACACATCACACACTCAGCATACCCTGCATCTCCAATGATACGGAGGACAGTCAACCACAATTGGAGCCTGACACACAGGCTGACAGGTGGCCCAGTGGTGGTGGCAAGGTGACAGCTAGGAGAGTTCACCTAGGCACACACACTTTAATACAGCTCAGGCAGCAGCAGGCTAGGAGAAAGTGATGCATTCATCCCACAGTATCTGGAATCATAACGGAACACAAGCACCTACACTAATATCAACCACACATAACTAGAGATAGTCAAAGTTGGAAAACTGCGCTCCATGGATTAATTTGTGAATTCACATATAAATTTGCGGGTGAATTTGTCACGGAGCAGCTGAAAATCACCTCTACGGTGCTCTGCTTTGCCAAATTCCATTTGCAGGTGAAATTACACATTTCATGGTGGAACTTCACCAATTCGGATTTTCTGAATCTGGGGAAAACTTTGAGGATCACAGTGGATGCGATTTTCAGCTGTTTCGTGGCAAATTCACCCGCAAATTTATACTTTGCTGCATCTCTACACATAACCCCCATCACATGTACCACCAACAGTATGCCCCCCATTATCACAGCACATAATCCATTTCCACATACAGTATATCACCAGTTATGTACCTAATGGCCCACTTCCCACTACTGCTGGCAGAATGGCACTTAGGTTACACTAAGTCATCATCACCATGCACACAGACATGCTACCCACTAATACTGAATGACCCTTGCACAAGTCCATGGCATGCTGCCCAGCCAGACAATAATTCTGCACCCTTCCACTAGTGTGCTCCCCACCACTGTTGCCTGGTGGGACACACTTCTGCATGTCCTGTGGCATCAGTAGCCAACACTGCACAGCCATGTTGTGCAGCATGGCACATGTGGTAAAGAGTCTGCAAGCCTTCCAGGGGCAAGCATCATCCTAGCACCAGTCATATCAAGGCATCGGAAACTCATCTTCATCTGGCCGATTGCATGCTCAGCTACCAACTGTGTCTTCTTGTAGGTCTCATTTTATGCCTCTCCCACTCTGCCCTGAGTCTCCAAGAATGGTGACATTAGGTATGGCCATAGTGGATATCTGCTGTCACCTGTGCAATGGAAGAACAATGGCATTAGTGTACAGAGTCTCTGCATACACATCAGGGCACTTGTGTGAAGTACCTGTACCCACTAACAGCCATCCATTCCTGGTGCTGTATGCACCAAATAGGGCACCAAGTCATGAGTTCTCAAATACGTAGGTGTCATAACAGAATTGCAGGTATTTGGCATGCACTTTAGTTAAGATACCTAATGCATCCAACGCTATTTGACAACTAATACTGTGGTATCTCTTACAGTTCCAGTTGGCCTCTGCATCTGTATTCAGGACCAGGATCACCACATGTGTGCTGTCTATGGTCACCAGTATATTACACATGCCATACATGGCACAGATTGCCTCCATTGTGGACCATATGTCTACCTCTGCTGTGGGAAATTATATGCGGTCCAGGGCATTGTTAGTGACATGGTGTAGTGTCCTGCTCACAGACTGGCTGCCACCCATGACATACCTTGCAACCCTCTGGAATGACTCTGTGGCACAGTATGCCAGGGCATGTAGCACCTTCATTTCCATGGCATCACCCTTGACCATTGTGTCATCGAGGCCACATGGTTCCAGACTATGTCACACAGCCCTGTGATCATAGCATGGTCCAGATGAAAGCACGTGACACAGTGTGGACCCCACAGGGTGGCATTCAACCATGGATGAACGACACTGGGACATTTATTTATTTATTGAAATGTTTTACCAGGAGGGCACACTGAACAAGTTGGTCATCTCATGGTGCTAACTGGGGGGGGTGAGGGATACAAGGGGATAAAACACAGAGATGATACAGAATCACAATATACACATTTGGAATGACATACAATTAAGAATCAAGTAGATAGCATGATTATACAAATGACATTCAAGAGACAGGGAATGAAGAGGGGGGAGCTTGCAGGCAGTGTATAAAATAGAATGCAACAGTTTGATCTAAGGTGAGCTGGTGTGCAACAGCACAGACAGTACAATAAGCTTCAATACAACAGAAGTGCAAATTAAATCCAAGTGCATTTTAGGTTTGGGGGCTAGCAGTTTAGTGCAGAGGAGTGCAGTGGAGGAGGAGTGAGGGGAGGGTGTAGAAGTGGGTAAGAAGGGGAGGGGAGGGGAGAGGAAGGGAGGTGGGAAGCATGCCAAGAACAGACCCCTTCAGGATGCTGAGAACTCTGCCAGCAGGCAGAAACAAGGCAAAGATAGAGGTGAGGGAGAGAGATAGGTGGGGGGCAGGAGGGAGGTATGGAGTTAGTGCACATCATATCATTTGTTTGGTTATTTATTGATTGTTTTAAGATGTGTTGGGAGGGCTTTACGATGGTCAGGCGCTATTCTCCCACTCTGCTCCGGAGTCTCCATCCTTTTCACTGTCCCCATTTATCTGCCGATGTCTTTAGTAAGTGTCATGCATTTGGGATAGTGAGAAGGCATTCGAGGGATGGATAGGCTAGACAGAGTGGGAGAATGGAAAGGAGTGGGCAGATAGGGATAGTTGGGACTAGGAGACGCCCTGGGGCAAAATGGGATCAGGAGAGGGGTCCTCCCTGCCTGATTCCCATACCCAAGGGCTCCACAGATTGTGGGCAGGTACTGCGCTCCTCCCTGAAAACCCATCCAACCCGGGCGGTGTTATGTAATGCCAGGTCCATTAGGAACAAGACTGCAATTATTGCAGATCTTGTTGCAACATCTGACCTGGCATGTATCACCGAGACCTGGCTTGATGAGAATGCAGGCTCTATACTAGCCTCTGCTGCTACGGCTGGGTTCTCAGTGATACACCGCCCAAGATTGGATAGTAGAGGTGGGGGAGTAGCCATCTTTTTTAGAATGAAGCTGAGTATTGTGGATGTGTCAGTGGGTGGCACTCGATACTTTGAGTGTATCTTGGGAGCAGGTGCAGGGTTCAGGATCCTCCTCATCTACCATCCACCCAGTGATGGTGGAGAATTCCTGAAGGAGTTTGCTGACTTCAACGTCGACATGGCATTGGAGTCGCCCAGATGGTTAATACTGGGCGACTTCAATTCCTGGGTCGACGATGAACTCTCGCATTTTGGAAAGAATCTCCTCCAACTTATGACTATGTTGGGCCTTTCACAGGTAGTTACCTGTGCTACCCATATAGGGGGTCACTCATTGGATCTAGTGTTTCTACTGGATTTGGAGGTTACGCATCTTGGGGTGGAACAGAATGCATGGATGGATCATCATATCATAAGATTCAGCTTCGGGGCACCCCCTAATAGGCCTGCCTCTACGGAGATGGTCCAGTATCGCCCTTTAAGGGGAGTTACCCCAGATGGTCTATTAGCGGTACTGGACCTATCAGGTATTTCAGGTGAGTGCATGGGTACAGGTGACCTTGTTCTTGCCTATAATAAGGTGATGGGTGAGGCCCTGGACTTAGTTGCTCCTGTCAGGGGTTCACCCACTCACTCAGCACCCAAAGACTTCATGGTTTGATGAGTCTTTGAAGGAACTGAGGAGAGTGGGGTGAAGGCTAGAGAGGGCTTGGCGGAAATCCGGCCTGGATGCTGGCAGACTTAGGTTGATGGACCATTATGGTATCTATCAATCAGCAATCACCCGTAAGAAGGCAGAATTCCTGTCCAGGGAGATTGCTGCTGTGTGGAACCGACCAGCTCAACTCTTTCAGACTGTCGACAGACTGTGCAATCCACTCTGTCTACAGTCTGGAAGAGATTTTTCACAAATAAAGTGTGATGAGCTTGCTCGGTTCTTCACAGATAAGATTGCCAGCATTAGGTCGGACATCGGCCCAGCTCCCTCTTTAAGGGTTTGCGGAGATCGGCGAGAGGAAACAAACACTTATGTTACCTGGTCTGACTTTGGTAAGCCGGAGTTCATGGATATTGTGAGGATTGTCCAGACTGTAAGACCAACCAGCTGTAGTTTGGATCCAGACCCTACGTCACTATTATTAGGTTGCGTAGATACTATCTGCCCGATCCTTGCTGAAATTGTCTGGAAATATTTGGTGCAGGGGTCTTTCCTGATCCCCTAAAGGATGTGGTTGTTTGAACACTCCTTAAAAAGCCTTCATTGAATCCAGACTGCTTAGCTAACTTTAGACCTGTCTCTAACCTGCCCTTTGTGGGTAAGGTTATTGAAAAGGTGGTTGCACTACAACTGGATGACCATCTTATAAATCACAATGTCTATGATACTCTTCAATCGGGGTTTAGAAAAAGACATAGCACTGAGACTGCCCTTGTCCAGGTTTTAAAATGGTCTCCTGATTGCAAGAGATCGAAAGGCTTGTACTATTCTAGTCCTTCTTGATCTCTCTCCACAGCATTTGATACTGTGGACCATGGTGTGCTTTTGGAGCACCTGCGGCTTTATTGTGGACTGTCTGGTACAGTTCTGCATTGGTTTTGATCCTTCCTCACGGGTCAGAGGCAGAGGGTTGTCACTGGAATTTATTCCTCTGACACCATCTCCCTGTCCTGTGGGGTGCTGCAGGGCTCCATTTTAGCACCCATGTTGTTCGCTGTTTATATGCTGCCATTGGGAGACATTATTAGGCGATGCAGTCTGGGTTTTCACTACTATGCAGATGATACCCAGCTGTATCTGTCCTTTAATCCCGGACAGGAAGATGCGATCTCTATGCTTAACAGCTGTCTATCTGAAATCAGAGATTGGATGAGTGCCAGCTGGCTGAGGTTAAACCCGGATAAGACTGAGGTGTTGGCTGTGGACCTAGGTGGCCTTGAGGTGGGTTGTAGGGCTGGGGCTTCACTGGGCATATGTCTTGATGGTGTCCAGCTCCCAACCTCAGACCAGGTACGTAATCTGGGCATTATTATAGACGACGGCCTGACCCTAAAATCTCAAGTGTCGGCCGTTGTCAAATCCTCCTTTTATCATCTTAGGAATATTGCCCGGGTGAAACACTTGGTTCCTCCGGCTGATCTTCCTACCTTGGTCCATGCCTTTGTGACCACTCGCCTTAATTATTGCAATGCCCTGTACCTAGGGCTACCAGGGGTTGATATCTGCTACTTGCAGTTTGTGTAGAATGCAGCGGCCAGGCTTCTGACTGGGACATCCAGAAGTAGTCATATTACACCTGTGCTGCGCGGACTGCACTGGCTGCCGGTTCAGTGGCGGATCACCTTCAAGGTCGGGTTACTGACCTATAAAGCCCTATACGAACAGGGACCGCCGATATCTACAAGATCTCCTTACTCCCTACTGTCCCTCTCGCTCACTCCGATCCACCAACAAGGGATTGCTAGAGATTCCCAGGGTTCGTTTAAAGACATCTGGGGCACGTGCATTTTCTTACGCTGCCCCTGTCCTGTGGAATTCTCTACCTTGCCGGATACAAGGCTGCCTGACCGTCGAGAGTTTCAAATCGGAGCTTAAAACTTTTCTGCTTTAAAAAGCTTTTGGAAAATGATTTTATTGTTAATAATATGTTTGTTATTTTAAATGCAGTTCATTTTTACAGCACTTTGGATTTTTGAAAAGCGCTTAAAAAATAAAATTGTACTTACTTACTTACAGGGGTGCAGTGGAGGAGGAGGGAGGTGAGGGATGGGGTTGAGAGGGAGGCATATCAAGGACTGACCCCTTCAGGATGCTGAGAACCCTGCCAGGGGGCAGAACAAGGCAAAGACAGAGGTGAGGGAGAGAAGATAGATAAGTGGGGGTAGGCAGAGGGAGGTAGGGAGAGAAGGTTGGAAGCAGAAAAGGAGGATAGAGGCAATGAGGATAAAATTAAAGGAGTGGGAGATTTGGGGTGAATAATCAGGACCAGAATGTTGGGAGGAAGTCAAGGAGGATTAAAGTAGGAGCAGCTAGGGGAGAGGTAGTTGTGTAAGCCAGATCTGAGGGAGTAGGAGGAGGAGGAGTGATGTATTTGTGGGGGGAGGGAGTTCCAGACTTTGGGGAAGTGATAGGAAACACCAGAATGACAAATGATTGTGGAGCGGTGAGGGACTGCCAAGATAAGAATGTCAGTAGATCTGAGGGAGTGGGAGGGTGGAGGTGGGGTAGAGAAGGATGTGGCGAGGTAAGGAGGGAGTTCACTGAGCTAATATTTAGAGGTGAGTTTGGCACAATGGGAGAACTGCCTGTTGGCAAGTGGGGGAAAGGACAGGGCATTATAGAGATCACAATGATGAGTCTAGGAGGGAGCATCAAGAGCAAAGTGACAGAAAGAGTTAAAGAGAGTGTCCAATCTGGACAGAGAGGACTTGGGAGTGGCACCATAGACTACATCCAAGTAGTCAAAAATTGGGAGTATCATCTTCTGGACAAGTTCATGCTTGGCCATATGGGGGGATACAACTACAGTTCCAGTGTAAGGCACCAAGCTTGGGGCACAGTTTTTTCAGGATGGCATCAATATGTCCAAAGAAGTTGAGGTGTTGGTACACCCAAACCACAAAGTATCTAAATGAGGTGGTGTCCTCTAAGATTGCCCCATCCAGGGTGTGGAAAGAGGACAGGCCAGGGAGCCTTGAAAGTCTCTGCCTAGTGCCAAAGGTCATGGAGACTGTCTTCTTGGCATTTAGGAAGAGCTGATGGAAAGCAAACCAGAGTTGAACCTGGTGGAAGTCATGCTGCAGGGTGGTTGCAACATCAGCTGGCCATTTGCCAGAGGTATACAAGACAGTTTCATTGGCATACATGTGGATAGAGGAGGAGGAGGGGGATCAGACCAATGGTAGGTCATTTAGGAAGATGGGGAAGAGAATGGGACCAAGCACTGAGCCCTGTAGGACTCCTTTGGTGATAGGAAGGGGAAAAGAGATGGAATCCTGGACTTTGACAGATTGGGTTCTGCCTGTGAGAGAGGACCTAAACCAGGTTGTAGCGGGTGTAGACAGACCAGCTGCTGAGAGGGAGTCAAGAAGGAGCTCATGGGAGACAGTGTTGAAAGCCTTGGCAAGGTCGACAAAGATGGCAGAGGTGATTAGGCCATTTTCCATCCTGGTAAGGATGGAGTCAATGAGCCTGAGTAGGGAGGTGGCAGTGGAGTGATTTTTCCAAAATCCAGATTGGAATGGGGTGATGAAGGAGGAGTAATTTAAAAAGGAGGGAGTTAGGAAAGAACCAAGTGTTCTTGGAGATTAACGAGGGTGGGGAGGAGAGATATAGAGCAAAGGTTTCCGGGAGAAGTAAGGTTACCACTCTTGGGAAGAGGGAGGACCACGGCATGTTTCCAGGGCAAAGGGACAGATGAAGGTGAGAAAGAGAGGTTTAAGATTAAGGAGAGAGGACAGGCTATAGCTGGAGCTGAGAGGTAGAGGAGCTTTGAGTCAAGATCATTGGGTGAGGAGCCTTTAGAAGGGTTAAGAGAAAGAAGGGCATTTGTGTTTTATCAGGGGTGACTGCTGAGAAGGAGGGAGAGGCAGGGGAGGGATGATGCTTAAGGAGGGGAACCGAGAGAGGGGAGGGACTATAGGAGGGCAGAGGTGCAAAAGGTATAATAGGACTTAAATTCCTTGGCCACTAGGCAGGGGTCAGATACAAGAGAGTTGTTTATTTTAAGTACGGGGAGGGGGAGAAGAGGTCATGGACCACTTTTCAGAATTTGGAAGGGGTACTGAGATTAGAGATGAAAGCTGATCTGAAATACTCGGATTTCGCTAGTCTGGTTAATTTAGCACAAGAATTTCTTAGCATGTGGTACTTTGCATAATCAGTAGGGAGTAGGGATGTCTTTTGCTTCCTCCAGGCTTTGTCACATGCCCAGAGGCAGGCCATCAGTTCTGGGATGATCCAGGGAAGATGGTTGCCGCAAACTCTAGTTTGTTTGAAAGGGTTGAATGTATTCCAGATCGTAAGGAATTTTTCTTTAAAGTTGATGAATGCATGGTCGACAGAGGGGCAGAAGTGGGAGGTCCCAATTGAAGAGTGCAAGATTTTGTAGGAGGAGGTCAAGGTCTGGGGAACTGAAAGAACGATGTTGCAGGAGTTTATGTGGGGGTTGGGTCTGTAGACCTTCCTAACCGAGAAGATGGGGTGATGATCACTGAGGGCATCTGGTAGGAGACTAGATTTAATGACTCTGTGTGGGTGGGAGGTGAGTGCCCAGTCAATCAGGGAATGGTTTTGCATTTTATGATTTAGGTGAGTGGGTTCTTGGATGAGTTGGGCAACATAGAAACATAGAATTTGACGGCAGATAAGGACCGCTTGGCCCACCTAGTCTGCCCATTTCTCTACCTGATGAATAAGCTGCAGATTCTAGTTAATCAACAGCTTACTTCCTCCTACCCCCCCACTAGAATTGCCTTATGCCTGTCCCATCTATTCTTGAATTTTCCCACTGTTCCTGACTCCACAACCTCCTCAGGAAGGCTATTCCATGCATCCACAACCCTCTTTGTGAAAAAAATACTTTCTAACATTACCTCTGAGCCGTCCCCACTCTATCTTCAAATTGTGCCCCCTTGTTCTTGCACATTCATAAGATTCATATGAAATATTCAAGCAATTTGTGGATATAAATCCTTATAGCTTGCCTTAAACCAATTTAGATTATCAAAAATCATTAACACATTCTAAATTCCATGTCCAATCTTGTTTTAAATGTTTCCATGTCAGGACTATCTATTGTTGTTTTTGATAATTCGTTCCAGGATGTCACCACCCTTTGAGTGAACCATTTTTTACGTAGCTTTAAGTTCCACCTCAGCTGTAAAAGTTGTTTGGAGTGCTTTCTTGTGCTTACACAATCATTATTTAATTTAATGCTTAACTCATCCTGTAGATTATAATCTCTTAGTATTCTATAAAGCATGCACATGTCTCCTCTAAATCTGTGATATGTAAGAGAGTACATTCCTAAAGTTTTTAGCCTATCATTATAGGATTTATTATGTAGTCCAGTAATAGCTTTTGTCATTCTTCTTTGTATACCCTCAATCCTGTTTATGTCTTCACATTTATAAGGTGACCACACCTGTACACAATATTCAAGATGTGGGTTGACCAAAGAATTAAATAGTGGTATTAAAACTTTAGCTTCCCTACTAGATATGTGTCTGAGAATACAATTTAAATTCTGGTTTGCCTTTCTTATCTGAAGAGAACAATGATAACTAAATGAAATATCAGGGGTAATACAAATTCCCAAGTCTCTTTCCTGAGTAGTGTCTAATATATTAACTAGTCAAATTTTATATGTTGCTTTTGGATTATTTTTACCCAAGTGCATAATTTTACATTTATCTATGTTTAGCTCTAATCTGTTAGTTTCAGTCCAGGACGTTACATTACTGATTGCTTGCTGTAAAGTTAACACATCAGATGAGTTGCTTACAATAGTTCCCAGTCTGCAATCATCTGCAAATTTGGATAACCAGATATTTGGAATATTCATTTTAAAGGTTGATATATAGGCATTAAATAAGCATGGCCCCAACACCGAACCCTGATGCACCCCACTAGTCACCAAACCCGATTCCAAATGTATACCCTTAACCACCACTCTCTGCCTCTTATCATTCAACCAACCTCTAATCCAACATATCACATTTGTCTCAATCTCCAGGTTTTTTAGGACGGCTATCAGTTCTCTATGTGGTAATTTGTCAAAGGCCTTTGAAAAATCCATAAAAACAACATCAACCGGATTACCTTGGTCGAGTGCTCTATTAACCTTCTCATAGAAAGTTAAAAGATTTGTTTGACAAGACCTTGACTTGGTAAAGCCATGCTGAGATATATCTGTCATACCTTTTTCATACAGGGAAACTGTTATCCTTTCCTTTAGCATATTCTCCAATATTTTCCCCAAGAGTGATGTCAGACTTATTGGTCTAAAATTTGAAGGTAATGTTTCAGTGCCCTTTTTGAAAATAGGAGTTACGGTAGCCTCTTTCCAACCTTTTGGGACCACTCCCTTGTCTAAAGATGTCTGTAAAATATATGTAAGTGGCAGCGCCAATATGTCAGCTATTTCCCTTATAACCCTAGGATCTATTTGATCAGGGCCAGGAGACTTGTTGATATCTATTAACTTCAGTTTATCTAATACCTCCCCTGGATTGATAATGACTGATCCTGGAATTGGAATATCTTGAGATTCTTCTTGGATTATGAGTTTAGTATTGAATACTGAACAAAAATAATTATTTTGTAAATTGACCATTTCCTTAATTGACAAAGGCTGTTGCGATTTGTCCTTAAAGGGACTAATAGTGTGAGAATATGTCCTCTTACTATTTATGTAAGAGTAGAAAGCTTTTTTATTATCGCTAACTTTAGAGGCTAATAATAGTTCCATATTAGCTTTTGCATTCCTGATGTTTTTTTTTAAATTTTAGATGAAATATTTTTAAGTGCAGCCCTATTTGCCATATTGGGATCTTTTTTAAATTTTTTATAAATTTTGTTTTTTTTATTAATCAGTTTCTTAATTTTAGAGGAGAACCACTGAGGTTTAATGTTCCCATTATCATATTTTTTACTAATAGGTATATATTTTATCATTAAGTTCTTCAAACATCCTAATAGTGGTTCCCACATCTCATTAACTGATATATTATGAAACACTTTGTTCCAGTCCCAATAGGAAAATTATTGTCTGAATTTATTAAAATTTGCTTTTCCAAAATTCAGTCTGGTTGTTACAGCAAAATAATTTGTAACATGAGATTTTATCATTTTAAATATTACAGTACTATGATCGCTGTTACCTAATGGAGGGTTTACAGTTACATCAGATAAACAGTCCCCCATATTAGTTAATATAATGTCCAGAATATTGTTTTCCCTAGTGTTATCCATTACAGCTTGTCTAAGGCCTAGCTGGTCAAACACATCTAAAAAAGATCTTTCTAACTTAGTGGTGCCTTGCCACGATGCCCACTTAATATAAGGTAGATTTAAGTCACCCATGATTAAAATATTATCAGTGGGGTAACTAGTTTGTAGTTGTTTTAGTAAGTCTAGGTCCTACTCTAATAAGTAGGATGGTGGTCGGTATATTAAACTCCAAATGATTTTTGACCCATCATTTGGGAGTAATTTAACCCATAGGGATTCATGATTGGATTTCTCTTTTATTATTTCTTCACTATTACTAGATTCATGGATATAGATAGCCACACCAACCCCCCCTTCTATGATCTCTGCATTTAGAGTATAATGTATAGCCTTCGACTTGATAAACAAATATATCATTATTATCCCACTATGTTTCAGTAATCAGAGCGATTTGAATATGCTGGATGGATAAAAAGATTTTAAATTCCTGAACTTTATTAGTGAGGCTTCTAGCATTTACTAGAGCACCCCTTCAACATGGAAAATCCAGAACCTTATTATTCAGGTCAGATGGGATTTTATTCTCTAGTCCCACCTCTCCTCCCTTTTTCCAGTTTAAATGGAACCGAATTACCTCATTTATTTTTCTGCTTAGGATTCTGGTTCCTGCATAATTTAGATGAAGCCCATCTTCTTTATAGTAAGATTTTTTACCAAGAGACAAGAAATTATCCATAAAGCCTATTTTTTCCTTTAGACAATAACAAAGTAACCAATGATTAAGATGTATTATAGTCTCATTTTTGTAGGCATGATATCCAAATGTGGGTAGTATCCCTGAAATTATTATTTATCCCTTAACCTGTCTAATCATATTAACAATTTCCATTAAGTTATCCTGGAAAGAAGTAATATTTCTATTTGTAGCATCATTGACACCTAAGTGTAATATCACTAAGGGGGTAGTGGTACCTTCGAGAAGTCCATCAAGTATATCTGGAATATTCCCCATTTTAGCCCCAGGAAGGGTGCTAACTGTAGTTCTAGCTTTCCGCCCATAACAAACCATAGAATCAAACCCTCTTATTATGGAGTCCCCAATAACCACAATATCTCTGTTCTGATGTTGATCAGCATTTGAGGGGTCCTGTTTATCTGGTTGACATACATTTTGTTGGTCTTCAGTCAAAACGGACTCATGTGTAAGAGGTTCATATTTATTGTGGAGTGGTATGGGTGGGTTAGGTGGGCTATTGTCAAACCAAGTTTGGGTTGTAGTAAACATCAAGGGTGGGATATTCAAACCGCTCCATTCATAGGCGCAAGCCCTTGTGCTGCGCAAAATAGTTGCACAGGGGTGTGTCCGGGGAGATATTCAAAGGAGTTGCGCTATTGAGCAACTCCTTTGAATATCACCCCCCAGCCACAGCCACTGTGCATGGCGCAGTGAAACTTGTGCCACCGCAAGTTGACAGAGTGGAGCATTCAACTTGCGGTGGCACAAGTACCATTGCGCCATGCGCAAAATCACGATATTCAAAAGGTGACATGCAAATGGGGCTATAATTCATGCAAGATGCAGGGGGGCCATTTGCATGTGATTATGTCCCCATTTGCATGCCATTAGCATGTAGGTGTACCGATCCCCGAGGACTTGTGCCTGGCACCCTGCCAGGCAGCAGCCTTTGGGGACCGACGCCCCCTTCAGCCCAATCGCGGGCAGCTGACTGTAAATCCCCCACCACCCCACTGGCGATCACGGGCATAGTGTAATACCCCCACCAGCCCGATCTGGGGCAGCAATGTAGCTCCCCTCCTCCCGAGCGTATCCCTGGTGGTCAGTGGACCAGAAATGCCCATCGCCGGGCAGTAAGTTTCATAAAACCACCCCCAAACATAGCCCTGGTGGGTGATGTCCCCCCCACCACCCACTCCCCCTTGGCAGCCGGTATCCCACCCACTCACGTTTCATCGCCATCGACCGATTCAGCCAGGCTGCATCGCCTATTGGTGCACAGCAAAGTTATCGGGTGTGCAGCTTATACTGCAGATGACAGTCCAGACTTCAGAATGAAAATTCATTCATTCACAAATCTGGACTGTCATAGATAGTATGGCTGCACGCCCATTGGCTCTGCTCTGCACCAATGGGCATGCAGCCCTACCAGGCAGTCAGTCAGCTGGCAGCGGGAAGCAGGCGGGTGGGATGCTGCCGCTCACGCTACCAGGGGGAGCAGGGTGGGGTTCATGGGTGGGTGGGTGGGGGGACACTAGCCACCAGGCTATGTTCGGGGGTGGTTTTATTTAACTTACTGTCTGGCGATCGGGCATTATGTCTCGGGAGGAGGGGGTGATTTAATCTACTGCCCGCGATCGGGCATTTCGGTCCACTGGACCACCAGAGATATGTTCGGGAGGGGGGTGGTTTTATTAAACTTACTGCCCGCGATCGGGCATTTCGGTCTTGGGAGGAGGGGGGTGATTTAACTTACTGCCCGAGATCGGGCATTTTGGTCCACTGGACCACCAGCATATGTTGGGGAGCCACATTGCTGCCCGCGATCGGGCCAGTGGGGGGTGGTGGTGGGGATTTACAGTCGCTGCTCGCGATCGGGCTACAGGGGGGCACAGGGACTGGGTTGGGGGCCAGCCACAGGTGGCAGCTGCTGTGTTGCGCCCTGCAGTATAGCAGCTCACCTGTGGGTGGCCCTCGACTTAAGCCTTTTTTTTTGGCTCAAAGTCATGCAGGCACAGGCTGGGGGTTGCGCCTGCACAACTCTGCACAGCCCGGCTGAATATCGGGCTGTGCAGTTTATGCATGGTTCCTCCCCCTCCAGTTGAGCATGCATTCATTTGCATTGCTCTGTTGCTCAGCCTGTTTTCAGTAGCGCAACTGCCTCCTGCTGAATATCGCAGAATGGCGCAATTTCGGACTTGCGCATGCGTAACCCTATTGTGCATGGCGCAACCCTTTTGAATATCCCATCCTAAGTCTTTTTCTCCTAGTGCTCGAATACAATGTCCAGTATCATCTGTACTGCTTTCTCCCTTTGTTTGTTCAATGATATTATCATGCTGTATGACTGTAGGTTCTAGGACACTTTTAGCTACAGTGTCTATATACTCCTCAAGTAAACTGATATCTGTTTTAGTTTCTAGTCTGCTAGTCAGACGTTTAATTTCTTCCTGTAATGATATTATCAATAAACATTTATCACAGAGAAATTCTTTGGGACTTGGTAACTCTGGAAACATATTACAATTTGTACGTGGTTTTTTACCCTTTCCTCGTTACTACATAATTACGACATCCTTCTGGGGCAGTTGCATAAACAACCAAATATTACTACCCAACCAATGGAAAACAAGTATTTTATAATGATTGCTTACTTGGTTAAAGAATCACCCAGCTTCCCAGCGTATCCAGCGACTGACAAGCTAACCGCAGTGTCTCTGCATGCATCTCCATGCACGAATATGTGCGCCCCGCTCGCAGTAAGTGGTCTTAAGTAGCACTGCTTGACCCAGAAGTATAGTCCCGAGGTCAGCACCCCAGTCGTGCCAGCGCTATGTGAATTGCCCCAAAGAAATTAATTTAAAACATCTCATCTCTTCTTCTGAAAGATACTACAGTACCCTCTTGTACTTTGTTAATTCCCTTGAGATACCGGAAAGTTTCTATCATGTCTCCCCTCTCCCTTCTTTCCTCAAGGGTATATATATTACGCTGATGTAGTCTCTCCTCATATGTCTTTTGGTGCAGACCCTGCACCATTTTGGTTGCCCTCCTCTGATCAGCCTCCACTCTCTCTATGTCTTTGCGGAGATGGGGTCTCCAGAATTGCATGCAGTGCTCCAGAAGGGGGCTCACTAACTGTCTGTACAGAGGAATAACAACTTCCTGTTTTCTACTGTTGATGCCTCTCCCTATGCATCCCAGTATCACCCCAGCCCTCCTTACTGCCTTCTCACATTGCTTGCCCACCTTTAGGTCATCTGATATAATTACTCCTAGGTCTCTTTCAATTTTTGTTGTTGTTATTAACTCACCCTCACTGTGTTCTCTTCTCCTTGGTTTTTGTTTCCCAGATGCATTACCTTGGACTTCTTTGTATTGAATCTGAGCTGCCACATATTTGACCATTCCTCCAACCTTGCCAAGTCCCTTTTCGTTCTTTCCACCCCACCTTGTGTATCAACCCTGTTACAGATCTTGCAGATCTTTGCGTCATCTGCAAAGAGACATATCTTTCCTTCCAGGTGCTCTCAAATGTCACTTATAAAGACATTAAAGAGGACCGGTCCCAGTACCGAACCCTGCGGTACCCCACTAGTTACCTTCCTTTCTTCACTGTGGACTCCATTTACTATTACCCTTTGCGTCCTGTTGTCCAGTCAGTTTTTTATCCAGGCTACCACCTTGGGACCCACTCCAAGTCTGGCTAACTTGTATATTAATCTTTTGTGTGAGACTGTGTCAAATGCCTTGCTAAAATCTAGGTGAGGCCATATTCACAGCCTCCCTGGTCTACTACTTTGGTCACCTAGTCAAAAAAATCTATTAGGTTTGTCTGACATGACCTTCCTGCTGTGAAACCATGCTGCCTTGGGTCCTGTGCCCCACTGGCCTTTAGGTACTCAACAATTCTTTCCTTCAGAAGTGATTCCATCATTTTCCCTATCACTGAAGTCAAGCTAACTGGTCTGTAGTTTCCTGCCTCTGCCCTGCTCCCACTTTTGTGAAGTGGAATCACATTTGCCCTCCGCCAGTCCTCAGGTACCACCTCATCCTCCCATGATTTCTTAAAGAGAGTAGTCAATGGTGTTATTAGTTCTACTCTTAGTTCTTTTAGAATTCTTGGGGGAATCCCATAAGGCCCCATTGCTTTGTCCACCCTAAGTTTCAAGAGTTCTTTCAAAACCCTTTCTTCTGTGAATGGACTGGTATCAACCCCCCTATTCAGAGTTTCTTCCTTGTTTGGTTTAGGTACCTCCCCCTCCTCTTCCATTGTGAATACTGAGCAGAAGTATTTATTCAGTATCCCTGCTTTTTTACTGTCACCCTCTGCCTACATTCCCTCCCCTTTACTAAGTCTCTATATCCCTCCCTTGGTCTGTCTTCACTCCCTAATGTACCTGTAAAAGGTTTTATCTCCCTTCTTAACAGAGTTGGCTATCTTTTCCTCAGTTTGTGCCTTTGCTATTTTGACTACCTTCCCTGCCTCTTTCTGCTTTAACTGATAAAGTTCTCTGTCCCGCTCCTTCTGTGTTTCCTTATATTTCCAGAACGCTATCCTTTTCTCCTTAACCATCCCTGCCACCTCTTTTGAGAACCATAGTGGTTTTTTCCTTCATTTTGTTTTGTTGATTTGCTTCACACAAAGGCTTGTTGCCTCTGCGATGGCTGTTTTGATTATTCCCCATTGTTCCTTCACCCGTCCTTCTTGCCTGTTTGCTAGTGCTTTTCTGAGGCACTCTCTCATTTTCCCAAAGTCAGCCTTCCTAAAGTCCAGTACTCTTGTTTTTGTATGGCTTGACTCTATGGATGTGTTTATTGTGAACCACACTGTTTGGTGGTCACTTGTTCCCAGATGGCTACCCACTTCTAAATCTGAGATCCTTTCTCCTTCCCCATTTGAGAATACCAGGTCTAAGATTGCTCCCTCCCAAGTGGGTTCCAACACTAGCTGTCTGAGGCATGCCCCCTGTAGGGCATCAAGAATGACCCTGCTCTTGGATGTGCCTGTAGCAAAGGTACTCCAGTTAACATCTGGCATATTCAGGTCCCTCATCAACAATATCTTCCCTTTTTCTGCCATTTTAAGGATGCCTTCTATCATTTCCTTGTCTATTTCCTCCCCCTGTTCCCCCTTGGCTGTTATGTCATTATGAGTCTTAGATGTAGAGGGAGACAACCAGTTTAAATTAAAGTCTTCCAGTAAATATAACTCACTTTTGTGAGAGAGGGACGTTATGGAGGTAATAAGTTCTGATGCAACAGTGGGCTGGATACCAGGGTGGCAATAGATCCCTGCTATGAAGATCGGAATGGAGAAGGGCAGGGCAATTCTAATGGCAAGGGCTTCATTTTATTTATTTATTTATTAAATTCTCGGATTACAAATACCTTTGAGCAGAAACTGCTCGTTTACAAAGGTTCCACGTCAAAGGATGAGGGTCAACATACATACAGAGGTAGTAAAAGAATGCACAATAAACAACCAAAACAACTAAAAGAAAAAATAATGATACTCAGTTATAACATACTTTGAGATAATATTCATATAACGAGCAGCTTGAGTAGGCAGCTGGCTGCGGTAACAATAAGAGACAGAGGGCACCATAGGCAGTTAGTATTTCAGGCATGCTTCATAAGTTGCAGGGAGGGAGGCTGAAAAATGGTAGAGTATTTTAGTGAGGACAGGATATATATAGCTACACCACCACCACTTATGCCGGCCCTGTCCTGCATAGAGATGGGAGTAGCCGAGGATGGAGATGGAGTGGTCGGGGATCTTGTTGTTGAGCCAAGTTTCTGCTATAATTAGAATGCCTGGGGTAAGCAAGGCAACCATTGTCTGCAATAGATTAATCTTTGACATTAGGCTACAGATGTTCAAGTGTATGGTTTTTAGTCCATTGGGGGGCTGGTGGGGCTTGAGAGTTTGGCACATGTGAGGTAGAGGTGAAGTAGGAGGAATTAGGGGCATTTGAGCCGGGCTTAGGATGAATGTTACCTGATGTGAGTAGAAGGAGGGCAATAATGAGGAAGTGGAGTTTTGGGCATTTGTGGTGGGTCATGGATTTAAGAGATGTTACGGGGGAGTGGGGGCTAGGTGTGTATGTGATTAGGAGGTGAAGGAAAGCAAAGTAGCTGGGCACTGAGAGAATAGTGGCCAGGGGGATGTAAGGGAAAAGAGACCAGAGTTCTAAAGGGAGTGCCGGTATTATTGCAAGGATAAGTGTAGGAGATGGGAGAAACTGAGGGGGACGTGTATCCAGATTTTTAGGCTGGGTAACTTGAGATGCAGGAGTAGATAAGGTGAGAAATAGAATCAGAAGGGGTGGAGTAAAGGAGAAGTGAGTTATCTTTTTGGGAGATAGTTGAGGGGTCATAGTCTGTAGAAAGCAGTAATATATACAGATACAATAGTAATATAAATGAAAAGAAGAAATGACAGGAAGGGACACTTGGAAATAGAGAATGTACAGTGAGAACTCAGTGGTCTTGCCCTCACTGACCGCTCATGCTCCCATCCCCATCCATCAGGAGAAAAGTCATTAAACTCTTGGGCACATTCTCAGTACCGTTGTATTGTGGTCCATGCTGGTGGTGTGAAGTCTGGTTGCTCACACTGGTGTGTGCTGCCCCCCCCCCCGCAGCACATAGGGCTTCCACATGGCCATTGACTTCTTACGGCTCACCTTTTTTTTTATTTTCTTAGTATATCCCCTCCTCACACTTAGAACTTCCACTCTTCGGAGTCTCAATAGCTGATTCATCCCCCACTCCTGCTATCCGACAACCCGGGCAGTCCGTCCCCCATGGAGCCTTGGCTGTACCCCCCAGGCGGAGTCCGGGTGGGGCCCTTTACACCCCGACGTGACTTGAATTTCGTCGGGAGATGCTGGTGCTGACACAGGTAAGGGCATTGGGGATCATGGCCAGGAGCTCCATCTACTGGAAGTCCGATGGGGTCTTTTTCCTGGTTTTCTTCCCTGCCTTCAGGACGTCTGCACGCTGGGGAAGCCTAGGGGTGGACCACATCACGACGTGCCTGACACTCTGGCTCCTGGCAGATGTCCTCCCACCCTACTACGTGCAGTCTCGCTGCACCTCCACTTGTGGTCACCCAGGTGGCGGTGTTGCAGTGGGATTTGCATCCCCACCCACCCCCCTGGAGGAGAAGAGCAGCCGCTGGGCACTCAATCCTCCTCCCCCAGCCAGCCCTCCAGCTACCCGAGTCCGTTTCCGAACCCAGGTCACTGGCGTCACAAGTGGAAATCCAACCGTTGCACCAGCAGGCCGGCCCTACCTGCTCACCTTTAAAGGGGATGATCTTACCCCTGCCATCCTGAAATTTCACTCAGCAGGCACCATCTGACACCATCACACACACCCTACACACCCCCACTCATCTAAATATGTCCCAGGGTGAAGATTCACTCTCCAGTCAATGTCTTGCTGCTGGAACCAGTGACTGTAATATGAGAAACTAAGGTAAGTGTGGGTCAATGTCTTTCAATGGGGGTTTGAACTCTGAGGCTTTATTTATTTATTTAACATTGTTGACCGTGTAGGTGCACTGGCAGCAAGTGCCTTTTTTAGTCATGGCTTGGGTGAAACAGCACAAAGGGTAATAAATGGTACATACATGATATAATACATTTGAAGGTGAAGGTACATTGTGTCATGAGTAATAAAAGATGTCAGACATGCAACTATTCAAAAGACTGAGATATAAATATTCAGAGCAGACGAACATACTGCAAATATGTTACTATAAAGAGATAATACAATAATAATATAGCAGGCAGGAGAAGATACAAGGAATACAGTATTGGGTATCAGATAAGGGTGAAAGGAGTGAAAAGCTAGAGCATTATAAGTAAAAGGAGATTTGGAGGTGTACATGGGAATATTGCAGGGGAGGGAACTTAAGAGGGATAAAAGAGTTAAAGGATACCTAAACAACATTTTGACAACAAACTATTCAGAAATCTGACCTCATACGGGACTAAAGGAAAGGCTGCTATATACATTAATGCTAAAACTACATTTATATAATTTACCTAAATGCGGTTCCAAAGCATTTGAAAAATGTAAAATCAGCCTTCTAATTTAAAAAAAAATGTCATACCTGCTCCTAAAATGGCAGCCAAATTTGTTAAGCAATGACATCATTAGAGCCAGAATCAGACAGCAATATGGCTCTCTACAGTGCTACCTACTTCTGTTTTTCCTTTGTTTATAATTGTTTCACCAAAATTGTCAAGGGTTAAAGTGGAAGGGTCACATGGGGGAGTGCTAACAGAAGTGGTGGGCCAGTAGCAGCAACAGACATCAATGGACAGTTGTTTTTTTTAAGGTATATAAAAATAAAAAGACTATGAGGGACAGTTTTCTTTATTTCAGGTACTGAGACTGTAGACGTGGCACTCCAGTTTCTGTATTATGTTTGGCAACACCATTGGGCACTCCAGTATTGGTGCTATGTTTAATAGCACTAGGGGTGGGTTCCCCGGTGTCCCACAGTGAAAACAGGCAGGGTTGAGGTACTAGGCAGCACCTGGGATTGGGCACCCTGCTGCCAGAAAATTAAGAAGGAAAAGGTGAGAAGGATTATTTTTATGTTGTGCAGGAGGACCACAGCAGGCTGATCATGCCACTGATCGGCTCTGCTTGCTAGGCAGCATTATGCAGATCAAAGGAAAGAGCCACCTGATGATTCAGGTGAATCTTTTCTTTGAACTACATAAAGTTTCTGCCCTGCAAAGCTAGAAGACTGTCATGATCAGTTTGGCTGATGATTAGTCTGACACTGTCCATCCCCTTGCAGACTGCCCTGCATTGCATTGACAGTGACACACCTCTCAAAATCCACTATACCAATATGTTTGTTTTGCACAAGCACAAGAGTGAACATTAACCTGGCCTGGTGGTGCTGAGGGTTGAGGCGCTGGACATCACACCTCGCTCCATGCCGGCGACCTGAGTTTGAAAATGAGCTCGGTTGGCAGGGGAGGGAGAGAATCGAGCATCTGATGGACTCCTCTCCTCTCCCTGGGGAGGGATCCAGGGTGCCTCTGGTATAGCAGAGACCCCCGGTGGAGACCGGAGGTACAGCCTGCTATCAAGGGGAGGAGTGAGGCGGACATTGACAGTTTGCCATCCCAATGTCACTGCACGACTGAGCTCCTGGGGAAACACCATAAGGAAAAACAACTCCATGTCTGGATAGGCAACAGCTCCGCACAGTACTGCATCACCTCACGTCCAAAACCAGGCCTCTGTCTCTGCCCCCTCTGTCCTTCCACCACCTTGGCCGGCACTCTAGACTATAGATAGAGCACTAGCATGGAGACGGCCCTACCTCAGAGGGCTCAGAGCTGGGGGGCATTTTTTGGCATGGGGTTGGTGGAGGGCAGCTACGCTCTGAGCAGTCAGGACCACGGTGGATGGTAGAAGTGATTACAGGTGAGCTGGGGTAGCTTGAGAGAGTTCCAGGAATGGAATGAGAAACAGAGTCTACAAAAAAAAAAAATATGAACATTAAAACTGCCGAACATCAGTATGAAACAGAAAGCCTAATGCATTCTATTCCTCAAGAATAGGCTTTTGCAGCCTAATACCGAAATAGAAACATAGAAACATACACTTTGATGGCAGATATGGACCACTTGGCCCACCCAGTCTGCCAATTTCCCTACCTGTTGGATAAGCTGCAGATCCTAGTTGACCAACATGCAGCCTACTTCCTCCTACCCCTCACTATAATTGCCTTATGTTTGTCCTATGCATTCTTGAATTGCCTCACTGTTTTTGACCCCACAACCTCTTCAGGGAGGCCATTACATGCATTCACCACCATCTCTGTGAAAAAATACTTCCTTATGTTGCCCCTGAGCTGTCCCCCCTCTATCTTCAAATTGTGCCCCCTTGTTCTTGCACATCTCTTTTTCTGAAGGATGCTACCCTCTTGGACTTTGTTGATTCCCTTGAGGAACTTGAAAGTTTCTGTCATGTCGCCTCTCTCCCCTTTCCTCAAAGCTATACATATTAAGCTTCTTTAGTCTGTCTTCGTATGGTTTCTGGTGCAGACCCTGCACCATTTTAGTTGACCTCCTCTGGACTGCCTCCATCTTTTCCATGTCCTTTTGGAGATAGATAGATAGATAGATAGATAGATAGATAGATAGATAGATAGATAGATAGATATTTTATTTATATAGCACCCATCTCCGAAGTCTCTGGGTGCTGCACAATATAACACACATAACATACAAAAACATCTTAAAAATACAATGAAACAAATTTGAAACAAGCAGCAACAACATACCAAATACAGCTGGGAGCAATAGCATTAACTAACCATCTTAAAATATACTATTATTATAAAACACCTTCAATTAAAGTTTGATTAAATAAATATGATTTGAGGCCCTTCTTAAAGGCTTCTATCGAAGGAGCAATCCTAAGATAACCAGACAAAGAGTTCCACAGGGTAGGCGCGGCTGCTACAAAGGCTCTGTCACCCGAATGCGCAGCCTAACCATGGGAACTTCAAGGAGGCCACCCCTGGCAGAACGGAGAGCCCATGTTGGGCTGTACGGCACAAGGATCTCTTGCAGATAGACTGGGCCCCTCTCATGCAGAGTCTTATAGGTCAATAGCGCTATCTTGAAGACAATCCTCCACCAGACTGGCAGCCAGTGCAGTTCACGGAGCGTCGGGGTGATATGTTCACATCTTTTCACCCCCAACAATAATCTTGCCACCATGTTCTGCACCAGCTGCAGACTGCAGAGGTTGCCTCCAGATATCCCTAGGTACAGGTCATTGCAGTAGTCCAACCTGGAAGTGACAAAAGCATGTACCAGTGTGGGCAGGTCATCAGGCAGAATCAGGGCTCGATTTCAGGCAATATTCTCAAGATGATAAAACCCAGTTCTCTCCTCGGCCGACACCTGTGCATCAAGTGTCAAACCATTGTCCAGGAATACTCCCAAATTCATCACCTGCCTAGAGGGGGCTAAAGGCACCCCCCAGCACAAGGTCAGGGGCAATGTCACCCCCCCACCCTGATGACCCGGCTCCACCACAGTACCTCAGTTTTGTCTGGGTTAAGCTTAAGCCAATTGTGAGTCATCCATGTCTGGTTCTCCTCAAGGCAGCTGTTAAATACAGATCCTGACACCTGGCTATTGGGAGCACAGGACAGGTACAGCTGGGCGTCATCTGCATAGCAGTGAAAACCCAGCCTGTACCGCCTGATAATGTCCCTCAGTGGCAGCATATACACTGTGAACAAAAGAAGCAAGAAGACCAACCCTTGTGGAACACCACAGCACAGAAGCTTTGGATTTGATGAGAAAATTCCCATGGTCACCCTCTGCACTCTGTCAGGTATGACCTGAACCAGTTGATGACATTTCCGGATAGGCCACACCAAATCCGCAGTTGATCAAGTAACACCTGATGGTCCACGGTGTCAAATGCTGCAGAAAGGCCTAGAAGGACCAAGATAGCATGGTTCCTTCTATCTCTCACCATCAGGAGGTCATTAATCACCCTCACCAGGGCCATCTCTGTACTATGCCCCACCTAGAACCGAGATTGAAAAGGCTCATAGATGGGGTCTCCAGAACTGTATGCAGTACTCCAGAGGGGGTCTCACCACCTGTCTGTACAGAGGGATGAAAACTTCCTGTTTCCTACTGGTGATGCCTCTCCCTGTGCATCCCAATATCCCCCAGCCCTCCTTACTGCCATCTCACATTGCCCACCTACCTTTAGGTCATCTGATATGACTATCCTCAGGTCCCTTTCCATTTTTGTTGTTAGTACTCCCCCCAATTGTGTACTCTTCCCCAGGGTTTTTGTTTCCCAGGTGCATTATCTTGCACTTCTTTGCACTGAATCTAAGCTACCATACTTCTGACCATTCCTCCAACCTTGCCAAGTCCATTCTCATCCTTTCCACCCCCTTGTGTATCAGCCCTGTTGCAGATCTTTGTGTCATCTGCAAACAGGCATATGTTTCCTTTCAGTCAGTCTGCATTGTCACTTATAAAGACATTAAAGAGGACTATCCCCAGTACTGAACCCTGCAGTATCCTGCTAATAACCTCCTTTCTTTGGAGTGGACTCCGTTTACTATTATCCTCTGCGTCCTGTTGTCCTGTCAATTTTTTACCCATGCTACCAAGCTAGGACCCACTCTCATGCTGGCAAATTTATTTATTAATCTTTTGTGTGGGACAGTGTCAAATGCCTTGCTAAAGTCTAGGTAGGCCATGTCCACAGCCCCTCCCTGGTCTACTACTTTAGTCACCCAGTCAAAGAAATCTATCAGATTCATCTGACATGACCTTTCCACTGTGAATCGATGCTGCCTTGGGTCCTCTGCTCTGCTGGCTTCTAGGTACTCAACTATTCTTTCTTTCAGTAGTGATTCCATCATTTTCCCTACCACTGAGGTCAAACTAACAGGTCTGTAGTTTCCTGCCTCTGCCTTGCTCCCACTTTTGTGAAGGGGAATCACATCCACCTTCCTCCAGTCATCAGGTCCCACACCATCCTCCCATGATTTGTTAAAAAGGGTAGTCAGTGATATCACTAGTTCTCCCCTTAGTTATTTTAGGATTCTGGGGTGAATCCCATCAGACCCCATTGACTTGTCCACCTTGAATTTTAGGAGTTCTTTCAGGACCCTTTCTTCTGTGAATGGACTGGTATCAACCCCCCTATCCAGAGTGCTTCTATTGTTTGGTTTAGGTATGTCCTCCTCCTCTTCTTTTGTGAATACTGAACAAAAGTATTCATTCAGTATCTCTGCCTTTTCACTGTTACCCTCTGCCCACCCCTCCATTAAGCCTCAATATCCCTTCCTTGGTCTTTCTTCACCCACTAATGTATCTATAAAAGTTTTTATCCCTCTTCTTAACTGAGTTGGCTATCTTTTCCTCAGTTTGGGCTTGTGCTATTCTGACTACCTTCCCCACCTCCTTCTTATTTAACTGGTGCCATTCTCTGTCCTGATCCTTCTGTGATTCCTTATACTTTCTGAATGCTATCTTTTTTCTCCCTAACCTTCCACGCCACCTCTTTTGAGAGCCACAGTGGATTCTTCTTTCCTTTTGTTTTGTTTATTTGCTTCACACAAAGGCTTGTTGCCTCTGTGATGGCAGTTTTGATTTTTCCCCATTGTTCCTCCACCCCTCCTTTCTGCTCTTTTGTTAGTGCATTCCTTGGGCACTCTCCCATACTGCCAAAGTAAGCCCTCCGAAAGTCCACTACCCAAAGCCTCATTCACCCTCTAACATACAGTGACTAGAAGGATAGATGTGAAATAGAAATGTATCATTTTTTTTAGCTCTATTTCAGTATTTACTTCTTTTAGTCTTCATTTATTCATGTTTTCCAGGGGTTAAGTGAAGTAAAACTTTCCACGTCATAGGCAAGAAAGGGCGGGTGTGGTGACCTTCTCAGGTTCTACTGTAGCTATACTGTAGTTCCAGGGAGTGGCTGAAAATAGAGCAGTTAAAGTTGTGGCTGAATAGCTTGTGTCAGAAGAAGGTGTTTTTTTTTTTTTTGTTTTGTTTTTTACTTAAACCATCTTTTGAGGCTACAACTCAAAGGACTGACACTTCATTAAATTCTTTTCAAAAGTGTTAATGCCATAAAGAAAACCCAGACTTACATTCTTTGCAATAGCTGTTCAATTTTATGAGATCACAGGCTTTGTGCCCATAAGGTATTTAGCGGTAAAGTTACCAGACATCTCAATTTCTCATCAGTTCACTACACTTTTCAAAGTATTTTCCAGGCACTGAGCATAATGGAATTTATTGCTGAAGTACAATAACGTGCTTTGGTGCTGAGGCTAACAAAACAAAATGACTTGAAGGGGAAGATTTTCAGTTTATGAAACTGGGGCAACATTTGGTGAGGATGGAGGCTGTTTAAAAGCATAACCTCCAGCCCAAAAAGGAGTGCACCAGGTTAATAGGAAATAGGTACTCACAGCACCTAGAAAGGACCTCAACTACAGTGGGTGAGGGGGCAGTATAATTGAAGATAGCCACATGCATAGAACTGAGGGCACCCAGAAGATCTTCCCCTATAACTAGTGCAGGAAGAAGTATCAAACTGCATTGAGGGTGTTGGGGAAATGCCTTTACTGTGGAACAAAATGGATTCAATAGTAAGCTGTCAAGAGGAATAGGAGGTGTTGTGCACAATAGGAAGGAAACAGCACTGAACAGGAGAGGCAATTTTGGAGATGCATCAGAATACTGTCAGACATCAGGAGGAACACCCCTGGTAAGGAAGGTGATGTATGCTTATGCCAGATGCCTGTGAAACAAAACTTGTCTCCTTCAAGCAATAATATGAGAGGCATACTTAGCCATGGTGGTTGTAACTGGAATATATGTAGAACAGCACCATGGCTGGGATCTGCACAGACAAAGCTACACATTGTTTAGGAGGGATAGGATAAAAAGTGAGGTGGCGGAGTAGTTATATGTGAAAAAAAGGTAATCCTGGCCTTGGAAATTTAGTATAAGGGCAGGGTTAATGGGACCAAGGCACTCTGGGTACAAGCAATAGCAAGATATGGTAGCAAGGGTGTAATTAGGACTGGAGTGGTCTATAGGCCTCCAGCACAGAGAAAACAGGTAAACAATGAGTTGAAAAGTGAGAGAAAAAGGATACTAGAGCCAGGGAAGGTTTTGATATTGGGGGAACTTCAATCTGACATACAGCAACTAGAGCACCCCAAACGCAGCAAGTGCAAGGAGTCAGGACCTAATGGACAGACTACAGGAGGAATTCCTGGGACAAATGGTCACAGGACCCACATATTAAACATAGAACATAGACAATGATAGCAGAAAAAAGAACTCTGGTCCATCCAGTCTGCCCATAACCCCCAACAAGCCCAGGACCTATTGTCCATACAGGGTTTTAACCCACACTATCCACCTTCATACACCCCACCTTACCAATATCACCCTGAGAAACCACTAAGCCCTTCACTCTTTTTAGGGGGGCCAGCTCCCCTACTCCCTGAAGGTAGCTCAGTCCCTTCCCATTCGCCACCCCCCTATGTCCAGGCTTCCGCCCTGGGTCAGGGCCACCGTCGGGTGCTCCCTCCCTCCCCATGGTTCATGGTAACATGCCCTGGCTTACTCCCCAGGGTGGGGCCATGGGAGTGGGACCCCACCTGGTGGACACTGTTGGCAGTGTGGGTGGCGGTGGAGTAGGGCTTCATGCTTGGGGTGGAGATTTTTGTGTGTGACTGTACCTGGGGATGGGGACATGTAATGATGACCCATGTCCACCCCGCCCATCACAGGTATTGGTGCCAGCACAATGGATCCCCCCAGCCTCCGCCAGGGGTCTGTGACATGCCGGACATACTGTCCCCCTCCCCAGAGGAGGAAAGCAGTCCCTAGGATGCTCAATCCTTCTCCTTCGGCTGGCCCTCCGACATCCCAAGTCCACATCTGAACCTGGGTCGTCGGCATTGCATATGGACACACTTCCTCTGTGCCAGTGGGCTGGCTTTTAAGACCTTCACTCTGTCCCAGCCATGTTTGAAACCACTAATAGTTTTGACTCCTACTGCATCAGTTACAGACTGTTCTACAGTTTCATGACTTTTTCTGTAAAATAAAATGTTTTCACTTCCCTCTTGATTCTCCTCATTCAGTTTCCTCTCATGCCCCCATGTTCTTGATCCACTGCTTATGCTAAATAATTCCTCATAGGTTACCTTGTTCATTCCTATCATATCCCTTCTCTCTTGTCTGGCCTCCTGTGAGTACGTGTTCAGTGCCTTGAACTGAACCTTGTAAGATCTGCTCTGCTGGCCCTGAATCATTTCAGTCACCATACAGTGCACTGTCTCCTCCCTGCCCTTATCTCTCTCCTTAAGAGAGAACTCCAGAACTGGACAAGGTACTCCAGGTAGGGCCCCACCAGTGATCTATACAGCGCTATAAATACCTCCATCTTTCTGCTGTCAGTACCCCTTCCTACACTCCCCAGCATCCTGTTTGCCTTACTGTAGGCCTTGATACATTGTTTATTTTGGGCAGTCCCTGATGATGATCTCTAGGACTGTTTCCTCCGAGGGCATGCCCCCACCATCCAGTACTCTGTCATAGGGTTCTTGTTCCCTATGTGCATCACCTTGCACTTTTTGGCATTGAATTTGAACTGCCAAATGGCTAAGTGCATGAAATGGGGTTACCAATGCTGGTCGCAAAAGTCCACACAGACCAAAAGCAGAGAAAACAATTAAAGACAGTGCTAACTATTGCATCCATTAGAAGCCTTTATCAGGAGATAATATAGATAAAATTAATCACATCCTATGCTCCTTTTTGTAAGAATTTGAATGTCTTCTGTGGAAGCTCCTGCTGTAAGGTGGCCAGTTTTGTGATATTTGTACCCAAGGCTGCAGTTTGTCATTAAATTTTAGTGACAGACTTTGTTGTGCCCCATAAACTGTTTTCACCACTTGTGTTAGTGCTTTTTTATGTTCTGGCCATTTAGGGCACTCGTCTGACCCTCCCACCCCCCACCAGATCCCCCTGAAGCTTGGCTCTTGAATGTAACTGCTCTGGTCCCCTGCAGTTATGTTCAGATGTCTTGGCAAAAACAGAGTTTTAAAATATCTTTTTTTTATGTTTTAAGCACTGTGCTCCAGTGTTGCAGTGTACTGGAGCAACAGTGCTTTTGTTGACCTTGCTTCCAGGTAGTAGAGTCCCACTCTCACCTGTGAGGTCACCAGTGACCTTTTCATGTCTCGCTCCGGGACATTCATCATGAGATGTCGCAGGATTCTGTTTGAGGCCGAGAACTGGTACCAGAGCGGTGACGTTGCTCCATGGTGGATTGGCTTTCGGCGGGGTTAAATTTCGGCATCCCAAAGAGTTTGCCCCCTTAACAACACCAGGAGTTGCAAAGAAAAGCTTTCTGTCCCCACTAGATATGCAACGAGACGCCACAAGATCCATCTGATCCTCTGATCCAGGTAAGGGCCATTGCTTGCTACTCTAGGTTGTGGGTCAATGGTTATGTTTGCCTGGGGAGCCTGTTTGGAGCACATTGGAGTTTTGCCATGGTGTGGGGGAAATTACTTTGTTTACTTTGCCACCTGAAATTGGATGCTGAATGCAGTAAATTTACTTTTAGGGGCCCACAATCTGAACCTGAATGCAGCATTTACCAAACAGAGTGATGACCTGAAATGCAGTTTAAATAGGGAATTTATTGTGTGGACTGACTTTCTAGAACAGGTAATGGATAATTTTATACAATCCTGGTCTGCTGTGTTCCTAATGAAATGCTGCATGGTGCTTTTTAGAGGAAGAAATAATGATGTTTATTTGGATTGCAAGGTGGGGTCTAAAAGAGTGTTATATTTATGTTTGGTAAATGCTGCTTTGTGGGTTGGTGGGGATTAACATGGTCTGGGCCTTCTGAATCAGCGAGGCCTAATTTGTTGTTGAATCAGAACTGCAATGTTAAAAATGTATGATTATTTTTGGTCTGGGTGGGCGAATGATGCATTGTGTTTTTTTTGAGGGGGACTAACATGCCGCATGGTCTGGGCCTATGTTTGGAAACCTGCTGTGGTGTGTAGGCCTTGATTGGACTATTTGGAAACAAAAGGAGTCACTTTTGGGTTCAGAGATAGTAGGGCGAAGCTTATGCACAACAACGAGCTACTATTACAATGCCACATTATGATGATTTTGTTTTCTGGGTGTGGGGTCCTCTCTGTCTGCAGTGTTTAAAATGTGTTTTACACTAATTTGTTGTTGAATTGGAATTTGACTGTGAATGCTGCATTATGTTTTTTTGGGGGGCTAACGTGCCGGATGGTCTGGGCCTGTGTTTGGAAGCCTGCTGTGTTGTGTAGGCCTCAAACAGACTATTTGGAAACCAAAACAGTCACTTTTGGGTTCTAAAAGGTTTGAGCAGGCCTACACACCACAGCTGACTTCTGCAACCCACCTCATGGCATGTTGGCTACCCCAAATACCATGAATCATTAAATCATCCAGCAAATCAGAGACAGGCTAAGTTGTGCTGCATCTTTTGCTTGTCCTCACAATTGTGAATCCTCACAATTGTAGAAGCAGCATCACAGGAGAGAGAACTAGATATCATTGTCCACCTTGGGACAAATGACCTAGCTAGGCATGGGATCAGTGCAGTGCAGAATGAATTTGTGGAGTTGGGGAGGGGGCTCAGACGGGTAGCAAGCACAGTAACCTTCTCAGAGGTACTACCAGTCCATGGCAGGAGTGAGGCTTGGGTACTGCACACCATGCAGTTTAATGAATGGTTGCAAAACTGGTGCAGAGCACAGGGCTTTGGCTTCATTGGGGACTGGGGTCCACCTGGAGAGATAAAGGTCTATACTGGTATGACGGTCTGCATTTGTCCACAAAGGGACCAAGCTCCTAGGTGACAGGTTTAAATGCTTCCTTGGCAAGCTTTTAAACTAGATAAGGGGAGGTACTGATAAAAGGCAGGAAAGTCAAGCCTCCCCACAAACATGGCAGGTAGTAGGGTAAACACTGAGGTACAGAGCTCAACACAGGACAGGGCCGGGGTAATTGGTAAAATAGATAAGAGCAATAAGAGCAGAGATGGGAAAAAGGATCAAGCCAACATTAAATGGAGGCAATGACTACTAATGCCGTAGTCTGGAAACAAGCTTTCTGAGCTAGTAGCTTGATGGAAGATGAACAATTGGATATTGTGGCAGTCACAGAAACATGGTACACACGAGAACCATGAATGGGATGTCAACATACCGGGTACACAATCTACAGAAGAGGACAGGGAAGGCAAAGAGGAGGTGGAGTAGCTCTATACATAAGGGAAGGGATCAAAGCTACAGAACTAAAAAGTAAAGGGGGAGGACAAGAGGCACTCTGGGTTACCTTGGAGATGGGGAATGGCATCACAATCCACACAGGGGTTGTATACAGACCCCCGTCTCAAGGGGAAGAAATGGACAAGAAAATGATAGAGGACATTCTCAAAATGGCTGAAAAAGGGGAGATACTGTTGATGGGGGACCTGAATATGCCAGATGTTAACTGGAGGACATGTACTGCAGCCACATCCAAGAGCAGGGTCATTCTTGATGCCCTGCGGAAGGCAGACCTTAAACAGCTAGTGCTGGAACCCACTCGGGAGGGGAGCAATACTAGACCTGGTACTTTCAAATGGAGAGGGATCACAAATTAGAAGTCAGTAGACATCTGGGAACAAGCGACCACTGCACAGTGTGCTTCACAATGAGCACAACCATGGAGATAAGCCATACAAAAACAAGGATATTGGACTTTAGAAGGGCTGACTTTGGCAAAATGGGTGAACACCTGAAGAATGCACTAGCAAATGGCCAAATAGGAGGGGTGGAAGAACAATGGAGAAAAATCAAAACTGCCATCATAGAGGCAACAAGTCTTTGTGTAAAACAAATAAAGAAAACAAAGCGGAATAAAAAACCACTATGGTTCTCAAAAGAGGTGGCAGGAAGGTTAAGGAGAAAAGGCTGCATTCAAAAGTATAAGGAATCACAGAGGAGCACGACAGGGAACTGTATCAATTAAAGCAGAAAAGAAGTAGGAAAGGCAGTCAGAATAGCAAAGGCACAAACCGAGAAAAAATAGCCAACTCGTCAAAAGGGGGATAAAACCTTTATAGGTACATTAGGAGCATAGAAAGGTTAAGGTAGGGATAGTGAAGATTAATAAAGGAGAGGGGAGGTGGGCAGAGGGAGACAGTGAAAAGGCAGAGATACTGAATGAACACTTTTGCTCAGTATTCACAAAAGAAGATGAGGAGCAGTTACCTAAACCAGACAATAGAAGCACTCTGGGTAGGGGGGTTGATGCCAGTCCATTCACAGAAAAAAGACTCCTGAAAGAACTCCTAAAACTCAAGGTGGACAAAGCAATGGGGCCTGACGGGATTCACCCCAGAATCCTAAAAGAACTAAGGGGGGGACCTAGTGACACCACTGACCACACTTTTTAACAAATCATGGCAGGATGGGGTAGTGCCTGAGGACTGGAGGAGGGCAGATGTGATTCCCCTTTACAAAAGTGGGAGCAAGGCAGAAGCAGGAAACTACAGACCTGTAAGTTTGACCTCAGTGGTAGGGAAAATGATGGAATCACTTCTGAAAGAAAGAATTGTTGCGCACCTAGAGGCCAGCAAGGCACAGGACCCAAAGCAACATGGATTTACAGCAGGAAGGTCATGTCAGACTAATCTAATTGATTTCTTTGACTGGGTGACCAAAGTAATAGACCAGGGAGGGGCTGTGGATATGGCCTACCTAGACTTTAGCAAGGCATTTGACACAGTCCCGCACAAAAGATTAATAATCAAGTTAGCCAGCCTGGGAGTGGGTCCCAGGGTGGTAGCCTGGGTAGCGAACTGGCTGCACAACAGGACACAGAAGGTAATAGTGAATGGAACACATTCCGAAGAAAGGGAGGTTACTAGTGGAGTACCTCAGGGCTCAGTACTGGGTCCAATCCTCTTTAACATCTTTATAAGTGACATTGCAGAGGGTCTGGAGGGAAAGGTATGCCTCTTTGCAGATGACACAAAGATCTGTAACAGAGTTGATACACAAGAGGGTAGAAAAGATGAGAAGGGACTTGGCAAGGTTGGAGGAATGGTCAGACATATGGCAACTTAGATTCAATGCAAAGAAGTGCAAAGTAATGCACCTGGGAAACAAAAACCCAGGAGAAGAGTACACAATAGCAGGGGAGGTACTAACAACAACAAAAATGGAAAGGGACCTGGGAGTAGTCATATCAGATGACCTAAAGGTGGGTAAGCAATGTGAAAAGTCAGTAAGGAGAGCCAGGGGGATACTGGGATGCATAGGAAGGGGCAACACAAGTAGAAAAAGGGAAGTGATTATCCCTCTATACAGACAGTTGGTGAGACCCCATCTGGAGTACTGTGTGCAGTTTTGGAGACCTCATCTACACAAGGACATAGACAGGATGGAAGCAGTCCAGAGGAGGGAAACTAAAATGGTGCAGGGTCTACATCAGAAACCATATGAAGAGAGACTGAGAGAGCTTAATATGTATACCCTTGATGAAAGGAGGGACAGGGTGGACATGATAGAGACGTTCAAGTACCTCAAGGGAATCAACAAAGTCCAGGAGGGTAGCATCTTTCAGAAAAAGAGATGTGTAAGAACAAGTGGGCACAGTTTAAAGATAGAGGGGGGATGGCTCAGGGGTAATGTGAGGAAATTCTTTTTCACGGAGAGAGTGGTGGATACATGGAACAGCCTTCCTGAGGAGGTCATTGGGTCTAAAACAGTGGGGGAATTCAAACATGCATGGGACAGACACAAGGCAATTATAGTGGGGGGTTGCAGGAAGCAGGCTGCTGGTTAACTAGAATCTGCAGCTTATCCAGTAGGTAGGGAAATGGGCAGACTGGGTGGGCCAAGTGGTCCTTTTCTGCCATCAAAGTCTATGTTTCTATGTTTCTATGTTATTATGGGAGAGCATCTGTTGTAATTGTCTACAAAATAATGCCCATTTACTAATCAAAGTCCTTTCTGTTTTGTACCATGTTGTGATGTGTGTGCCTATGTCTCCTTGTTTGCAGGCAGACTAATATGGGCCTCTACTTTGTTTGCAGATGGTTGGATGCATTTCTCTATTTTGTTTGCAAGCGGGTGGATGTGGGCCTCCATTTTGTTTGCAGGTGGGTGGATGCGGGCCTCCATTTTGTTTGTAGGCGGATGGAAGCGGGCCTTCATTTTGTTTGCCGGCAGGAGGATGCAGACCTCCATTTTGTTTGCAGGTGGGTGGATGCGGGCCTCCATTTTGTTTGCAGGCGGGTGGATGCGCGCCTCCATTTTGTTTGTAGGCAGGTGGAAGTGGGCCTCCATTTTGTTTACAGGCAAGTGGTTGCGGGACTCCATTTTGTTTGCAGGCAGGTGAATGTGGGCCTCCATTTTGTTTTCAGGCAGGTGGAAGTAGGCCTCCATTTTGTTTGCAGGCAGGTGGATGCGGGCCTCCATTTTGTTTGCAGGTGGGAGGATATGGGCCTCCATTTTGTTTGCAGGTAGGTGGAAGTGGGCCTCCATTTTGTTTGTAGGCAGGTGGAAGTAGGCCTCCATTTTGTTTGCAGGTGGGTGGATGCGGGCCTCCATTTTGTTTGCAGGTGGGTGGATGCGGGCCTCCAATTGTTTGCAAGTGGGTGAATGCGGTCCTCCATTTTGTTTGCAGGTAGGTGGATGCGGGCCTCCATTTTGTTTTCAGGCAGGTGGATGCAGCCTCCATTTTGTTTGCAGGCGGTTGGATGTGGGTCTCCATTTTGTTTTGTGATTCTTTTCTTCAGTCGACTTTTTGGGGAATCTCCTCTTCAGTCGACTTTTTGTGCATTACCTCCTCTTCCATCGATGTTTTATGAAGACTCACCTCTTCCGTTGACTTCATTTTGTGAAGAATTACCTCTTCCGTCGACTTTGTTTTGTGAAGAATCCTCTACCGTCGACTTCGTTTTGTGTGTATTACCTCCTCTTCCATCTATGTTTTGTGAAGAATCACCTCTTCCATTTACTTCACTGAAGAATCTCTTTGTGCCATCTGCCTTTCATGGTGCCATTTTTTTCTTGTGTCAACTCTGTTTTGTGATCAATCTCTTGTTGCATCAAATCTTTAAATTGTGACTAATCTCTTGCGGTGACCACTTTGTCACCATAAGAGGGGATTTAGACAATGTATTCTGACTGATCACTTACTGTGTTGCATGCAGCCGCTGTGAGGCAACACTTATGTCAATGACGTGTCTCATCATCTCAGCTGTCACTTCAGTCTTGTTTGGTGGCATGGTAGACTTTTTGTTTTACCCACCAAAATTCTTTTACTGTGAAAGTTGACCCATGATTTTTTGAACTTACTTGTGTTTCAACAGTTAAATTTTTTGCAAGGAATGGAATCCAGAAGAAGGCCCTTGGTGTCTGCTGCAGCCATTCTCACTGAAGCTCTGCAGACTACAGTCAATCCTCAATCATCAAAAGAGAGGAACAAGCATTATAGAGCAAACAGAAAGAAATCTCCAGAACATTATCAAAACTACAAAGAGAAATGTGCGGCACGCTCATGCAACATGAAGGATGACAAGTGCGAACATTATAACAAGTTGGCTAAGGAGAAAATAAAAAGATATAGAGAGGTTCAGAAGCAGAAAAAAATTCAAGCTGACACCTACAGTGCTCCAAGCAACACAGAAAGAAGGCCTGATGTGAACACGTATGAAGCGCAAAGACAAGTATGGAGGGAGAAAAAAATGCCGACAACATGCACAAATGACAAGTCAGAAACGTCTATGAATTAATGAAAAAGAATGCTGGAAATACACAGAAAAAAAGGAGAGTGAACAGCTTGCACAACTCTCAGCCATCATCACTATCTCCAGCCCATCAGCTGTACCAATTGACACGCCAACTAGACAGCTGTGTGTAAATCATCAAATCAGTTTTCTTATGTAATGAAGAAGATCCTGTCGTCTTGTTCACCTGCCAAACAAGCCTCATTAGCTTGGCAAAAAGTTATCCCCAGTCTATGCAATCTACAAGAAAAACTGATGTCTGCTTTTATGGAGAAGATATCAAACCTAAAAAGGCCAAAAACACGACAGACTTCTGAACAGAGAGTTCATCAATACAATTCTTGTGCTAAAAAAATACCTTTTGCTCAGAACCAAAAGTGCAGCACTGGGCATCAGCTGGAAGAGGCTCATGAAAGTATTATGTGGTGGAACAGAATCCAACAAATGGCACAAGTCTGCACTGCCTGAGTTAACAAAGAGAAAAGTGGAGATTTTTTTTGAAGAGTCTGCAACACCACTCCCTCACAAGAAAGCTTTTTCAAAAAGAACCGCCACATGTCGGTCATATCTGGACAAACCCATCCATACTTGATACAATGAATTCACCCAACAGAACCCAGACACACCAGTAGGGGTGAGGAAATTTGGAATCCTACACCCTAAGCACATTAAACTGGCCAAAGAACAAAAACTGGACCAGTGCCTCTGTGAATACTGCATGAATAGCTTACTGAAACTCTAGGCGCTGAACCGTGTGGCGGATCTCCACCAGCTGACATCATGTAAAGTCCTCACTGTGCAACATGCAATAGAGCTAACAATGTGTCCTACCAACCTTTGCAAAGGTTTTACAGCCAGGACTGTGTGGAAAAAAACATGTGAACAGTGCAGTACAGAAAATGTTGTAAAAGCCATGGAGGACCTGATTAATGGACATGGACAAGACAGTGTCACATTCCAGCAGTGGGAGAATACAACAGTCATGCGAACTGTCAATGGCATCCAGGTACAGCAGACACGAAAATTGCTGAAAAAAAAAGCAACATTGCAGACACTGGTGGAAGTCGTAAAAGAGGAACATTTGTTTTTGGGTCAACACTTACATATGGCAGCATGGCAGCACCACCAGTTTGCTTGCATCAAAAAATACCTACCCCAGGGATGGGCAGTGATGATTCTTGACTTTGCCAAGAACTATGCCTGCAGATTACAGGACGAAGGGCAGGCAGCCCACTGGCGTTATGAACAAGCCACGGTTCACCCAGTAGTAACATACTACCTTGTGAGCAGTGTGACTCATCAGTAACAGTCATTAGTTTTTATATCCAGTGATTTAAAACATGATCGTATGCCACTTTGTGGAGATATCGAATTCACATCTACAAAATGTCCGCAAATCAAAAATCAGCAGAGAGGTTCATTTCACTGATGGCTGTGGTGCCCAGTATAAATCCAAATGGGCCTTCTTTGACATTTCAATGTCATCCAAGGAATTTGTCTTCCCCATCGAGAGGGCTTTTTTTAGCTCACGACATGGAAAGGGTCCAGCAGATGGTGAGAGTGCTGTTGTAAAATCAGAAGCAAGCAGAGCTATACAGTCACAACAGGCCATAATTAGAAAAGCTAAGGAGCTCTATAAATTCTGCCATGCAACATTGTCTAGAGAGCATGACACAGAAGGGTGCAGCAAACATTTCAGACGTATGTTTTTCTGAGTTGATGAAAATGAAATTAGAAGACCAGCCCGAAACAATGTTAAAATGATATCTGGAACACAAAAGCTTCACAGTGTCAAGTGTACAACAGAAGGTGTGGTGGTAACAAGAAACCTGACTTGTTTTTGCACACACTGTGCTCATGAAGATGGGCCCTGTGAAAATGTGCAACATGTTGAAGACTGGAAGGTTAAAAAACGAACTGCTTCTGCATCATATAGAACGTCGTCTTCAGATGCCAACACCGAGCCCATTGGTACCTCTGTTCCTGCACACACAACAGCTTCCCAAGCTGCTGCCTCACATGTCAACACAACTCATGACTTGCCGGCCACAAGTGCTGATCCTGCGTTGGGGTCTCACACAGCCTGCAATGAGACCCTAGCTCCTGCTGAGGCCATACCTGAAGAATCCACAGGCAACGATGGTGCACATGACAGTGCGTCAAAGGTTGCTGAAGAGGATGCCACCAGAAGTGAAAGCACTACAATCACCACTGATGCTTCAGCTCCATTACCCATGAAACACACAGTCCCTAAAAAGTGGAGAACTTTGCTAGACCCACAAATGATACAGACCAATCAGTATTATGCCGTGTACTACTCGAAAGAATATTTTGTGGGGCAACTAACTGCAGTGGATCCTGTGGGACAGTGGTACTCACTGAAGTTCATGAAACAACATGGGAATGTCTTTACATGGCCACGGCATCAGGACACTGACCGTGTTCGAAGAAGATGACTTTTTCATGGGCCAATTCAGTTTTTGCATGAAGGTGGGACCTTTGAAATTAACAATGGTGAACTCAATGCAATCAATGAAATGTTCTGCACACTTCAGGACAAATGGAATTAAAAGGACTACCATTTTCAGTGTACAGTGATGAACTCCAAAAAAATATCAGTTCCAATTTGTCAAAAAATTCATAATAGTTTGTTTGTATAAGGATAGTGTAGCCTTGTAGTCATAGTTGAGTAGCCTTGTAGTCGTAGTAGAGTAGCCTATAGCTTTATGTAGAATTATTTATTTTTTGTTGTAATGCTTAAGTGCTAATGTTGTTGCAAATATTATTTTTTTAATTTTATATGGTTACATGTTTGGTTGTATTACCCATTTGACTTTTTTTACCTTGAATGATAAAAAAATGTGAACATTTAACAGGCGTTCTCTGTCTCTTATTACATGCTGGTGTATGTATCATGTCCCCAGTTACATGGGCAGTCACTTTCATGTCCCCCGTTGCATGTGCAGCCCTAACTTTCATGTCCCTGTTACACATCAGACTTTGAGGAGGCTTTTTCTCAGGATCTGAAATGGGAGTTATCCTGTGGCATACCACATGTTTATAAGGTAAGTCACAGCATAAAAAATGCTAATAATCATTGCTATATTTTGACTTTTAAAATTTTACTCCAAAGTCACACTGTGGTACCCCTTTTTCATGCACAGAGCCAAATCTTTGACTACATCTCTAGCCTTTGCAAGTCTCTCTGCAGTTCCCTAATTCCCTCCTCGCTGCCTACCTGCCAGAGAGCTTAGTATCATCTGCAAACAGAAACATCTTGCCCTGAATCTGTTCTCCCATGTCACTAATGAACATACTGAAAAGGACTGGACCTAGGACCAATCCTTGTGGCACCCTACTGGTGATCTCCTTCTCTTCTCATTTGACTCCGTTAACCATAGCCCTTGTCTCCCTTCCAACCAGTTTCCCACACAGCTAACTGCCCTTCACTGTACCCAGATCCTCTAGATTTTTCAGCAACCTTCTGTGTTGATCTGAGTCAAAAGACTTGATGAAACTGAAGTAAAAGAAATCCACAGCATGACCCTTATCCACTTACCCAGTCAAAGGATATTATCAGGTTGATATGACAAGACCTTCTTGCCACAGACATGTGTGGTTTATTACACTAGAGTCCCCTGCTCTCCAGGTACTTCATGAGGTCCTCTTTGACTAGTGTCTCCATCGGTTTACCCCATAATAGAGCTGAGACTAACAGGTCTGTAGTCACCCGGTTGCTCCATGTCCCCACCCTTATGGAGTGGGACTACATCTGCTACCCTCCAGTCTTTTGGCACTACCCCTGCCTGAACTGTGCTACTGAATAGCCCCACCAGGAGTTCAGTAGTTCCATTGCCAATTCCTTAAGCACCCTTGGATGCATCCCATCGGCCTGGGGCCTTATCTGACTTTAGGGCTGCTAGCCCTTTCCAAACACTTTCACTGGTAAATGCTGCCTCATATCAAGGATCCACCTTACAGTTGTCTTCATGCCACTCTGTGGCAGAGGCCTTCTGTATTCCGTTGTGAATACAGAGCAAAAGTAGTCATAAAGAACAGCTGTTTTTTTCCCGTCCTCCTCAGTTACCCAAGTTCCCTCTTTAAGTCTAATAATTCCTCATCTCTTCTTTATTTTTTTCCATAATACAGCTAAATAACTGTTTTTCCCTGCCCTTGATCCCCTCCACAATATGCAGCTCTGTGTCTACACAAGGTGATGAGGTCTTTTGGGCCATATCCTTACAAACAGGAACAATGTAGGAGAGCTATTCAGTGGTGCCAGCAAGAATGCAACACAGTAATGCTGCAGGACTTCACAAATTGCTGCATCATACTGCAGGGAATAGTGTAATTCAATTTTGTTATGCAATATGTGTGATATATCAATTACTGCAAGTTATTGTATTGCAAAGTGGCTAGCTCTGCCGTATGTGAGGGAACCAGAACCAATGGGATCAAACAATCACAAAACAGTGTGGACTGGAATCAGACTTAAGGCTGAGAGGACACAATCCAGCACCAAGGTCATGGACTTTGGAAGGAATACTTCAATGGGTGTATGCAACTTATTGAGGAGTTATGCTTGAGCAACATTGTTGATAGTCTGAAGTTAGTTGAATGAATGTTTTGATTGTCATACAAGAATACTTTGGCCATTCACACTCTCTATCCCATGAAAAACTACCACACTGTAGGGTTACCAAGAAACATAGAATTTGATGGCAGATAAGGACCACTTGGCCAAACCAGCCTGCCCATTTCTCCTTACCTACACTATTACTGCAGACTGTAATCAATCTACAGCTCTTTCTCCCTCCCTCTCCCCTTACTTTCATCTATGATTCCCTTGTGCATATTACATACATTCATGGACCCCACTAATGTTTTCACCCCCACAACCTCTGCTGGAAGGTTGTTCCAGGAATCCGCCACTCTTTCTGTAAAGAAGTACTTCCCCACATATCTCCGGAATCTAACCCCCCTCCAATTTCACAGCATCTCCCCTTGTTTTTGAGCACCTTTTCTTCTAAAAAATACTTCCCTCCTGTACCTTATTTACCCCCATGAGGTATTTAAAGGTCTCTATCATATTCCTCCCCCCCCTCCTCTGTTCCAGGGTGTACATATTGAGGTTCTTTAGTCTCTCCTTATAGGGCTTTTGATGCAGACCCTACACCATTTTAGTTGCCCTCCTCTGGACTGCCTCCATCCTGTCTATGTCTTTCCAGAGATGTGGTCTCTAGAACTGAACACAGATCCACCCCTAGAGGTGCTGCAGGAATATAATTAATTTAGGCTAAAAGTACCTTACATTGGAGATCCAAAGAGAGAAAGGCACACTGCTGGAGGAGGAGTGGAGGAAGGTGGGGCAAAACAAACATTGCTTCTAAGTAAGGTTGAGGAAGCTGACTTATATAGCTCAAAGGGGGTGACTGGTTGTTCTTTCACATTTACTTACAGGTATAACCTTTGAATTCAGTGGTGTACACAACTTAGTGAGGAGCTATGCTTATAAGGTGTTGTTGATAGTCTGACGTTATTTGAATGAATGTGTTGACTTTCACACATGAATACTTTGGCCATTCACACTCTCTGTCCCATGGGGAACTGCCACTCTATAGGGGTACTGTGAAGGCAAAGAAAAGGGAAAGGGGAAATTGTTTCACCAGGAAAGGCACACTAAGCCAAAACTTGTTTCCAGGTACAACCGGGGAGCACAAGGAAGTTAAAATGACTTACTCAGGGTCACATGGTATGCAAGTGGGGGCTGTAGGATTCAAAGCCAGGTCTCCAGGTTTGCAGCTAAGTGCCCTAAACCACAGCGCTATACTGCCTCCTCACCAAAGGAACCCTCTTGAGGAGAATTTCACCCCTAGAGGTGCCACAGGAAAGTAATTCATTTAGGCTAGATACCTTAGGAAGGAGCCCAAAAGTACTACCCAGCAGGTTGTGAACACAGAGCCTGAGTGAGGACAGATTGACAGCAGCTAGTGATGACTGATAACAGACAGAGACTGAACTGAGTAATGACTGACAATAAATGATAACTGATAGCAGACACAGCATGACTTCTGTAAGGAGAAAGGGAACAACAGGATGGAAAAGAAGACTGCCATCCAACCCGAACTCACAGAAGAAAACTACTGAGGTAAACGCTATAGTAATATAATTATACTTAATAATGGACTGTCTCCTGCAGAGGCTACCTAACTTTTATGACCTTTGGCAGAGAGGTAAGGGAAAAAACTATGAGGAGGAAACCTCAGTGGATCCAAGGCCTTAGTCACCTTCCTTCTTGGCTAGGGATAAAATTAATGATGGCTAAGCTAATGGAACTTAGAGACACAATTCAAATAGAAATTTTTTTAGATGAAGGGCTTACACCCTATCAACTAATGATAACTCTGTGGGTTGCCACAAGCCAGTCTTTGCAGCTAAAGGAGGTTCCCCATGATGGAGGACCACACCCCTAAGGTGGAGGAAGACAGCAATGACTCCTGAAAGGCACTCACCTGGCCTCCACCATGGGCAGCCTAGTAAGGAAGCTGACCCCTTTAGGGATAAGGCATAGGCATAGGAGTTGGGCCCTTGAGGGGCCCAGTCTTGCATAATTATATGATCTTCACCCTTGAGGGGCAGAGGAAGAGAAGTAGGTGGAGACCAGGTGAACCTTAGGAAATCATAAGGGGGGATAAGTTTTGAAGGTGCTACGATTGTGGTCTGCACAGCTAAATGAGCCCCCGGGGACTTACAGGCCCACCCTTTGACAGCTGACATCTTAAATGCTACATCAAAAGATGCCACTGAGTTGATCTGCATGGCCAAAGCTTCCCCCAAAGCAAAGGACATTCTCACCCAAAAGGCAGAAAGAGAAGGACCCTACCTGAGTCAAGGGACCCACCCTTAAGATGCAGACATCAAGAGAACAGTGTGAGGCTATCAGCATAGAGGGAAGGGAGCCCTGGAAGTCATGCTGTGGTCATGGCTAGCTGGCATGCATACAAGTGCAAAAGTAGTGTGAGGCCGATGACAAAGCCTGATTGAAACATAGAACATAGACTTTGAAGGCAGATAAGGACCACTTGGCCCACCCAGTCTGCCCATTTTCCTACCTACTGGATAAGCTGCAGATTCTAGTTAATCAACAGCCTACTTCCTGCCACCCCCCACTACAATTGCCTTATGTCTGTCCCATGCATGTTTGAATTCCCCCACTGTTTTAGACCCAACAACCTCCCCAGGAAGGCGGTTCCATGCATCCACCACTCTCTCCGTGAAAAAAAATTTCCTCACATTACCCCTGAGCCATCCCCCCTCTATCTTTAAATTGTGCCCCTTTGTTCTTACACATCTCTTTTCCTGAAAGATGCTACCCTCCTGGACTTTGTTGATTCCCTTGAGGTACTTGAACGTTTCTATCATGTTCCTCCTGTCCCTCCTTTCATCAAGGGTATACATATTAAGCTCTCTCAGTCTCTCTTCATATGATTTCTGATGCAGACCCTGCACCATTTTAGTTTCCCTCCTCTGGACTGCTTCCATCCTGTCTAGAAACACATTTTAGGCAAGGCTGAATGACTGATTGAGACATCAAATGACAACTAAGACATGGCATGAGATTGAATCATACATGCCTGGACTGAATAGTGAAGACATGCCAACCAATTCCATAAGGGTGGTCAGTGTTAGTTACTGATGCATTGTAGGCCATGTAGGCTGAGGCAGTAGAGAATAACAAATGAAAATGGGAGCATATGAGAACTGAAAACTAGGAGGCAGCATGGTGTTAGAGTGAGCAAATTAATTAAACCACCAGAACACAAATGGGAGTGGCTACCTTGCTATGACCATAGCAAAAAAATTTAAGTTTGTATTTGAACTGGGAGATTGTAAATTTTATGAAAGAAACAGCAAAATGGGAGCCTGAAATTGCATAAGTCAAAACAAGAACAGCAAAGGCTGGACACTGTGAAAACTAGAAGCACACAAGAACCAAAACAGAAAGAAACATAAGCGGTACATGAGAACAGGAGTACAGCAGAAATAGTTGACTTAGAGAAGCACAAACTGCAACCAGGAAGGTAAAAAGCAAAATATTGACCTAAAAAGCTGGAGGCAGCACAAACCAAACAGAAAGTCCAAAGGCACAAAGGGAAAGCAGGAGACAGACACGGGGAGAAAAGTGTGGGCAGAGCTTGGCAGAGCTTCTGGCTGTAGCAAAGCAACTGTGCTTCTGAGTGAGACTGAAGGAAGCTGGCTTAAATAGCCTAGGAAGGGGTGTGGCTGGTTGCCCCCACCCACTGAACTGCAGGCATTGCCTTTGAATTCTGTAAAGATGAGGGAGGTGTTGGGGGAAACTTAAGGTAGGTAGAGGGAGCAATAGGAGTAGGCAAAAAATGGAATATGATCAAAAAGGAGTACTAGCAGCAACTGGTCATTGCTCAAAATTGGAAGGGAGGAACCAGAAGGGAAATAAACTATCATGGCTCATGAAGAGTGTACCAAGTCCGATGAAAATGGGGATATCAGGAACTAATGTAAAAAGCTAATGGTAGTAACGCAGACAAATACAGAAGCAGAATTCAGGCTGGAGGAGTGGGCCAGGGAGGAGAACAAGGTCTTTTCATTATATTTGGGAGCAATTCAGAATTCACCTAGTGCAGAAACAGGCAAGATAACTGACTTCATGAAAGATCATTAAAGGGACATTTTAGAACTCCCAGCTATCCTTCAGTTTCGAATTGAGAGAGCTCATAGAGTGCTAACCCTGAAGCTGACTGATCCCAAGGCTAGGCTATGCTCTATAGTCCTTAACTTTTCCAGTTTCAAGGATAAGGAAGAAATCTTCTGGATTGCCTGGGGAAGGAAACATTTTAAATACAATGATGCTCATGTATTTTTCTATGAAGACTACCCTCCATAGATTTTAAAATGTAGACTGGCATATGCAGGTATCTTATGCACCCTCAAGTCTTACCATGTATGCTTCCAGACCCCTACCCCATGAAATTATGAGTTTTTTTGGAGTCTGGTATGATCCTCTATACTACACCCGAGGAGGCAAGGCAAGTCCTGGAGGAACATAGATGGTCCTTCCAGATAACAGACTTCTTCCCAGCCACCTCATCTGCAAAGTTCAGTCTGGAAATCCAGCCACCTACATCACCACAAAAACACTGGTAAAAAGGATGCTCCAGCTTCTTTGCAGGATGTAAAAAAATCTTAAAATCATTTTGGGAAGACAGAGACTTGTTTACTAACCAATGGGATGCCATGCCTTGAGCATACTGGGTGAGGCTGTTCTATATTTCTTTTTTTTCTGCTTGATCACCACTCTGTTTCCTTATGCCCTGGTCTGAAACTTACTGCTGCGGCCTACTAATGTAAGACATTACTCTCCTTTTTCCATTAATGGTACATATGTGCTTCAGTTTTGCGTCATTTGGCCACTAGGACCCTATCATTCAGAGCTGATTCTAGGCATCCTAGTTGTTTTACTCAGAATAGATTTCATGCTGCATCCATTCATTAACTTGATTTGGCTCTGTAACTCAAAGAAATCATTAAATGGGCTCTTAGCAAACAGGGGCTGCCATAAACTATGTTTTCTATCTCTGTCATATACTGTAAACTGTTATTTCATGTTGAAAGTTATGGTGGGACCGTCTACTTTTTCTCTTATTTCAGTTTGGTAATCTGGATTCCCCCTTCATGATGCATCTTTATATTATAAGATTATTCCCAGCTATTGTGGGGGGAGGAGGGGTTGCTGAATTAAAAACACAGCTGAGGGAACTGTCTGTGGCAAGTGAATGTTTCATAGATTAGATGTATATACTATTGATAATTACAGGCTCTTAATTTTTACCGTTGAGAAACCATGGCATTATTTGCCATAATAAAGGAGTGTTTATTACAGCAAACATGTGCATGATTTCTCTCACTCTGGGCATGCACCCATTGTAGTACTTCCTCCCAGACTGCTGGTTGCACAGGACTCAAAAGAAAGACTGTCCACCTCAAATTTTCCACCAGAGCTGGAACCACCACTGGAACTTGGCAGTAAGTGACCAGCAGAAAAAAAAATTAACACATTAAAAATGCTGACATTTCAGCTGCTGGCAGAAAAATTTAAAAGCTTTTACATAACTAAATGAAAAGGACTGTGGACCACACACTGGAACCTCAGTAGACTGCAGACGCACAAGAAAATTTAGTTTTATTGTATGTAATTGCTGTGGCCAAAAAGGAAGATCCAGCAATTACAAAGGATAAAATATGGGTTGGTGTGTAAATTGGAAGTTTACACACACCCTCAGGGTTAGATGCTATTCATAAACCATCTGAGCTTCGCTCTTGGGGTTTATGTAGCATCTAACTCCTTGGTGTGTTTAAACTTCTAGTTACACACACCGACCCATACTTTATTCTTTTTTTTCTACACGTACTTCTGCAGTTAATGTTTCTATATTACTATGTACTTTTCCAGTCTATGTTATCTGACTTGTTCGATGGCTGTTTGCATGGCTAATTTATTTATTTATTTAGCTTTTGTTAACCAGGTAAGTACACTAGACAAGACAATTTGCCTATTTTCAGGTACGACATGGGTGAGTGCAAGAAATTACATACTTATACACTTGGGACAACATGGTACATAATTAGGAAAAAGATTACAAGTCATAAGACAACAAGGTACAAGTTAGGATAAACAGCTTGCATGAGGGTTAGGATCCTCTTAATTTGGGCCTCATGTTTATAGGCAGAGCTCTTTAAGATTGACGCTCCTTATGATGGCGACTTTATTTATAGCAGGTTAGTAGGCTCTGCACAACTATGTTACATCTCTACATGCTGAGGTCTGCACAGATTTTTGGGACACTAGAAGTGTTTGCCCCTTCCGACTCCCTTTATCACCTGTTGGTCCGAGTCATCTCGTTACAAGGGAGGCCAGACACTAGTTGTGGTCACTTCTCCTGCCAGCTGGGATACACTGTACTTTTGCTTCCCTGTGTGGTCTCATAGAGGGCGTTCTTATCGGCATTCCTACCTTGGAAGCCTAGTCAGTAATTTCAGTTTGTTTTATTTGCTCCTGTTATTTATTTATATAGTGTTAGTGTGCACTGAATGTTGTCTCAGGTTTGGTACACATGTTTATCCATTTTGTTATCTGGTTGCAGTAGGGATGTGGTTTTATACCCTATTGCATGTACGTTGGGATGTTGATGCCTGTGGGATGTGCATCCCATGCTCAAGGATGGATGGGAACCTTTCCCCTGGTTTGTAAAGGATGAGTTAACTTTCCTCAAATTCAGAGCCAGAGAGTGAAGATCCGTGGAGATGTGGTTTCTTGTACTGTATTGTACCATATGGAGATGATAATCATATGGGGATATTTTTGGTATCAATACCACCATTAAAATCCTATCTCAAAGTATTAATGGAGTAAATAAACTGGTTAAGCAGTCCAAAGTTTTGGCATCCATCAGAAAATTATGACCTATGTTTGTCTTACTCCAGAGACACACTTCATTAGTGAAGAACATACCAAATTGAGTACATTTGGCTACACCCAAATAATAGCCTCCTATTGGGAGGTAAAATATATGGCACAATCATTTTAATTCCTAAAAATATTCCCTTTCAAACAACTAACACCTATTCTGACCCTGAGGGGCAATTAACTCTACTCTCGGGCACATATATGGGGGTTGCAGTAACTCTGGTTAGTATCTATATTCCCCCAGGCCTGGATGCAGGTACTGTAAGATCCCTCTTTAGGAAGATCATGAAGCTTCACTCTGAGGTCTTGCTTATGGGTGGGGACTATAATATGTTTTTGACCCCAAAGACACCACTAATTTGAATCCCCCCCCAAGAAATAGGGGTTACAGAAGGCTGCACAGTCATACATCAAGAAGGTGGACTGGGTTGATGCCTGATGCTCACTAAACCCACACGCTCAAGGATGTACGTATTTCTCAGTCCTACATAACCTTCATATGCATATCATCCTATGCCACATATCTGAGGAACATCAGCACCTTTTACAAGACTGTCAGATATTCCCTGTTCTTCTTTCTAATCATGCTCCTTTGTTACTAACACTGAAGTGGGGACCCAAACAAGGGAACATTCTTTGGCACTTAAATAGTTATTTGCTTAATCTGCCTGCCTTTCAAAACATGATCAAAGAAAAGATCCAGCAGATTATTGCAGATAACGATCATCCAGGGGTAGTGCCTAGCATTTTATGTGACAGAATTAAAACAGTTTTGCAAGGATAAATAATAAAGTTCTCCTCTCACTATAAAAACCCAGGTAAAACAATTTTAACTTTTTACAAGCACAGTTACAGACTCTCCAAGACCAACATGTTAAGGGAGAGCAAGCCATGGCCCCTCTTTTAGAAGCCACCTAACAAAGGATACAAGCTGTTTTAGATTTCAAAGCTGAATTGTCTGTTCAGTTTTTAAAACAGAAGTACTACAAAGGATCATGCCCCTTGTTGCACCCGAGGATCTGCTGACACGGGCATATACCTTTGTTACCACTTACTGATAGGCTTGACTACTGTTACGCTTTTTACTTCAGGGACATGGGAGGGACCCTCCACAGGCTACAGCTGGTGCAGAATGTGGTGGCCCAGTTACTGATTGGCATGCTCAGTTCCTGTCATGTGACCCCAGTCCTGCGTGCTCTGTACTGGCTGCTGGTCAGGTGGAGGATCCTTTTCAAAGTGGGCTTGCTCACCTGTAAGGCCCTATATGGACTGGGTTCTGGCTACCTGTCAGATCTCCTGACACCTGCAACCTCTGTTCACTCCTACTACTCCTCTTTGAGGGGCATCCTGGATGTTCCCAGGGTTCAGCTTAAGACATCTGGTGACTGAGCATTTAGTGTCTCTGGGTCTACCCTGTGGAATGCCCTTCTACCTGCAGTCTGGGAGGCCCCCTCAATTGGTATTTTCAAGCAGAGGCTAAAAGCCCACCTCTTTAGCTTGGCTTTTACAGAATGATTTTATGTTCTACTATTTTAATTATTATAGATGACTGTAAAACTGGAATTTGAATTTTATTTATTTATGTAATTTTTTGATCTTAATTGCAATTTTATTTCTTATGTTTTTGTTAGGCACCCAGAGCCTCAGGGATTGGGCACCCTAAAAATAAAATTTGCCATGCCTTATGAAGGGGGATCTCAGACTGCTCACATCCCTGCCTACTGACTTAGACAAAGAATAGCTCAGAAAACAATCACCCAGATTCACTGCCCTACCTCTGTATCTCATCTAAAATAACCTAGAGAGAGTCCACAGACATTTCAACACTATTATCAATCTCTGTATGCTGCTGAATCTACCCATTCTCTGACAGAACATAATGCATACCAAGATAACCTACACCTTCCTAAATTAACCCCTGATCAAGTGACTTTAGTGGAGACCACTATTACCCAAGTGGAACTGGAGGGAGCTATTCAAAACTTAAAGTCTTGCAGAAGTCCATGACCAGATGCCTATATGGGGGCATTTTATAAATCTTTCCAGTAGCTGTTTGTCCTGTCCTTACTGAACACCTATAGAGAGATGAAGGAGGATGAACCCACCCCACCTACTTGGTGATACACCACCATCTCCACTATCCCTAAGCCAGGAAAAGACCATACTTACTGTTCATCATTCCATCCAATATCAGTTTTAAGTATTTTATTTATTTATTTATTTATTTATTTATTTATTATTTCAGAATACACCTTTAAGCTACTGTACAAGCTCATTTGCAAAGGTTCCACATCAACAGAAATTGTACAATCATCAAAGCATAGCAGGGGAAACTGGAAATGTTACAAACTATTGAGCAGAGGAAGCAGGGAAATATGTTCAGAGTTTACAACTGCAAGTCATTGCCACATGACAGTGCTTTGTCAACACCATACAAGGATCAGGACCGAGCTATACACAGTATTTACAGTAGTAGCAAGACATTTCAGTCCAATCTTGTATTGCACAAGGTGACTGCTGTAATTATTAACCAGAAAGCTGTATATTGGTAGGGTACACTCAGTATTTGTTGCTGTTACTAATAGGTGATGTAACCAGTAGGGGTGACAGAAAGATGGACAGCAGCACAAAAGCCTTGTCAAGGAAGGGGAGAGTGGATGGGGGGGTTTAGGGTGGTGGTGATCGTGGGAATCACCCTGACTGTTGCCCTGGGCAGTTGTAGTGTCTTGTCAGGTTAAGGAGCCTGAGAAGCTCCCTCTTGAACTGTGCAATATTGTTTATTTTTAGCACATGAACTGACAGTTGGTTTAACTATTTGGGTACTTAGACAGCAAAGGACTGACAGGCCGAGCTGGTTTTCCTAAAGGGTACTGTGAAGGCCTGTCTGGCCCTGCTTCTTGTGGTCATAGTAGGTTTTCTGAGGGGCAGAAATGGGCTTGTAGAGATGGTGGGCTGACACCAAATTAGGACCCCCCCCAAAGAGGCATGCCTGATATCTGATTCTTTCAGCCAGTGGGAGCAAGTTGGTGCTGGCATAAAGATTGCAGGTGTGAGTGTATCTGTCTGTGTCTAACATGAACTGGCAGGCCTTATTCAGTGTTACCTGGATTCTGTGCAGGGCGGTGCCATTGGCTGCCCCATATATCACCAATCCATGGTCTATGATGGGCAATATTGAGCAAGTGGCAGCAACTCGCTTTGCCTCTTTTGTTAGGTTTAGGCAGTGCCTGTATAGAACACCTAGTCTCCTGTTAACAGCCTTTGTAATGTTGTCAATCAATGAATCAATCAAATGTTTATTTATATAGCGCCTTTCCGGAAACAAGGCGCTGCACAGTTAAAATACAATATACGACATAACATTTACACTAAAACAATAAATATATCAATAAATTAAATTTCATCTGGGAAGGCTAGACTAAACAAATATGTTTTCAGCTCAGTTTTGAATCTATCAACAGTCAGGCATTCTCTTAACCGATGAGGTAGGTGGAGAATTCCACAGGGTAGGTGCCGCAAAGGAGAAAGCACGGGCACCAGATGTTTTTAAACGAACCCTGGGAATCTCTAGCATACCTTCATCAGCAGATTAGAGAGGACAGAGGTGGCAGTAGGGAGTCAGAAGATCTTGCAGGCAGCTGGGTCCCTGTTCATGTAGGGCTTTAAAGGTTAGCAAGCCAACCTTAAGGTGATCCACCACTGAACAGGCAGCCAGTGCAGTTTGTGCAGCACAGCCATAATATGACTGGCCCTCAATGTACCAGTCAGAAGCCTGGTTGCAGCATTCTGCACTAGCTGCAAGCAGTAGATATCAACCCCAGGAAGCTCTAGGTAGAGGGCATTGCAGTAGTCAAGATGAGTGGTGACAAAGGCATGGACCAATGTTGGAAGGTCATCCAGAGGAACCAGGTGTTTCACCCGGGTGATATTCCTCAGATGGTAAAATGAGGATTTAACCATGGCCAACACCTGAGATTTCAGGGTCAAGCCATCATCAAAAATAATGCCCAGATTACGCACTTGGTCTGAGGTAGTGAGCTGACCACCATCAAGCCATAAGCCTGACACCTGTCCAGCTCCCAAACCCGCCCCCAGATGACCTGGGTCCACTACCAACACTTCAGTCTTGTCCATATTCAATCTCAGCCAGCTGATGCTCATCCAGTCCTTGATCTTGACAAGACAGTTGTTTAGCACAGAGACTTCATCAACCTGTCTGGGTAGAAAGGACATATACAGATGAGCATCATCTGAGTAGCAGTGAAAACTCAAACTGTATCACCTGATGATATCTCCCAATGGCAACATATACACTGTGAGCAGCATGGGTTCCACTATGGAGCCCTGCAGCACCCCGCAGGACAGGGGGAGAGTATCAGAGGAATAAATTCTGGTGACCACCCTCTTAGACATGTCCATGAGGAAGGATTGAAACCATTCCAGGACTGTACCTGACAGCCCACAGAGAAGATGCAAGCACTCCAAGAGCACACCATGGTCCACAATGTCAAATGCTGCAGAGAGGTCAAGAAGGACCACGATGGTAAGAGCCTTTTGATCTCTCACTATTAGGAGGGCATTCAATACTCAGACAAGTGCAGTCCCAGTACTGTGTCTGTCTTCCTCAACACAGACTGTAAAGCGTCATAGACATTGTGGGTCACAATGTGATTGTCCAGTTGCAACGCAACCATCTTCTCAATAATCTTACCCACAAATGGCAGGTTAGAGGCAGGCCGGTAGTTAGGTGGACAGTCTGGATCCAAGGAGGGTCATATGACCGCCTCCTTGAAGGGACCAGGAAAGATCCCCCTCTCCAAGGAACTCCAGACAATTCAGATAGGAGAGGGCAGATAACATCTACACAACCCACTAATAGGGGTGTAGGGCCCAGATCCAAACTACAACTGGTTGGGTGCAGAGTTTAAATGGTCTTTACAATGTCTATGAATTCTGACCGGCCAAAGTCTGTCCAGACAGACCGAGTGCTCACCACCTCCTGTCGACCTCTGCAATCCCTCGTAGGGGGAGCCTGGCCAAAGATGGACCAGATTCTGGCAACCTTATCTGTGAAGAATCGAGCAAACTCATTGCATTTAGCCTGAGAAAAGGCTCCTCTGGGTTTAAGACAGATTGTATTGCACTATCTGTCAACAGTTTGGAAAAGCTAAGGCAGTCAATTCTGCACAGCAGAGATCTCCCTGGACAGGAATTCTGCCTTCTTATGGGTGATTTCTGATTGATAGCCCTTATAATGTTCCATCAATCTAAGCTTGTCAGCATCCAGGCTGGACCTTCGCCATGCTCTCTCCATCTTTTGACCAGCTCGCCTCAACTCCTTCAAGGAACCATCAAACCAGGGGGTCCTTGGGTGAAGAGTGAGTGGTCAAACACGCACAGGAGCAATTATGTTCAGGGCATCTCCCAAAGCCCTATTATAGACCAGTACAAGATCCCCTGGACTCATGCATTCACCTGACAATCCTGATTGATCCAGCACTGCTGGTAGACCATCTGGGGTAACTCCCCTTAAAGGGCAGTAGTGGACCATCTCCATAGGGGCAGACCCATTGGGGGAACCCTGAAACTGAACCTTTTGGTGTTATGGTCAGACCAACTGACTGGTTCCACCCCCAAATCAATGATCTCCTTCCCCAGGAGGAACACGAGATCCAACAAGTGACCCCCTCTATAGGTAGCAGAGGTAACCAGCTGTGTGAGGCCCAGCATTGTCATTAGCTGGAGGAAAATTTGACCAAATTGCGAGAGTTCATCATTGACCCAGGCATTGAAGTCCCCAGAACTATTCATCTGGGGGACCTCAGCACCATGTTGACAATGAAGTCCACTATCTCCTGCAGGAGTTCTCCACCATCACCTGGTAGACAGTAGATGAGGGTTATCCCACAACCTACACCCTCTCCCAGGATACACTTGAAGGATCTGGTGGATCCCACTGGCACATCCACAAGGCCCAGTTCCATCTTAAATATAATTTCTACACCCCTGCTCCTATGATCCAACGTTGGGTGGTGTATCACTGAGAATCCAGCCAAACAGCAGAGGCCAATACAGGATCTGCATTTTGTCTAGCCATGTGTCAGTGATGCATGCCAGATCTGTTGCTCCAACAAGATCAGCTATAATAGCTGTCTTAATAGATCTGGCATTACATAACACTGCCAAGTAGGATGGGTTGTCCAGAAAGACCTCAGCTCCTGCCCACTTATTACAGAGCCCTTGGCTATGGGGACACGACTGTGGATACTCCTGTCCTGGCTCCATTTCACCCCAGGATATCTCCTTGTCCCCATGACCTCAATCCACCCTCCCCTTTACCTTCCCCCGTCAGGCACAATTTTCCCCCTCCTCCTTCACCTCCTAAATATCCCTAAAGCTTGACACCTTGTATAGGTCTCTGATGATAAAGGGAGACACTCAACAGGATGCAGTTCCATGAGCCTAGTTGGGGAATACTGCCTGACCAACTTTAAACCTCCCCAGCACATTCTTCAACACTATAAAAGCAAGCACAGTCAAACCGATTAAATTCACAGAAGTTAACACTAACAATGATCAACCCACTATCAAATCATCACATTAACAAATCAACACACAATTCCCACTCTGACTCAATAAGATCTTTTTCTTTTTAATCCTAACTACTCAGTCATACTCCAATCACACACTTAATATGATAAATATCCTTATCAGATACTCCACATTCACACCTTATCGACTGCCCACAACCCCAACCACAACCCACCCACAAAACAAGTATAACAGAGAAAATCAGAAGTAGTTGTAAAGATATAGAACAGTCCTTTAATATTTCATTTCCAGAAATGAGTCAATCTTTTCCACAGATTATAAGACACACCAAATCTCAGAAGATGTGTAATGGCAGGCTATTAGAACCCTGTCAAGGTGGGGGGTGAAAGAAAGGGATTCATCTATGACCACACCTAGATACTTGAATGACAGTACCTGTTCCAGCAGGGTCCCAGTATTGTTTTTTTTTATCATCTTATTTTACTCACCTGCTGTGACGACTACCAGCAGGAGACATCCAGCCACCGGCCCTACCCACCGGGAGAGCACCAGACTCACTCACATGATGAGGGATCCGGCACGGCCATAGCCGGTCCACTGGATGGTCTCCCCCTACCCCATCCAGCCAGGTCAGTCTTGGACTCCCCACTGAGATTAGAAGTCCCTTTTTCAGGGGTGATCAGGGGGAGGGGGGATACAGATGGTAACTAACTGAAATTGAACCAGATTAAGCTGTTGGTGGTATTTTTAGTGAATGAGGGAAATTTGGCAAGGACACCGGGGAAATTCCCCTACTTGGCTGGCTGGGGGAGCTGCTGCTCTGCTTTGCAGAATGGAAGCCTGTGTCCAGGCACTGGAGGAGAGATACATCTCTGTAGTTATGTAGGCAGAGGATCTGTCCCTGTCCTCAGCTGAGGCAATGCAAAGGGATGAAGTTTTGCAATTTACAGTAGGAGATGAGCAATGTTTCTGGAGTGATTTGCATGGAGATGCCCATGCAGCGGGAGAAATGGACAAAAGCATATCCATGAATGATTCACCAGAAACTATGGAGCAAAGTGTGTTGCGCACTGCTACTGTGCAAATGGAGGAGGTCGGCACAACAGCTGTTTCTAACCACTGTTATTCAATATCTTGATTGAATTGTACCTCAACCAATGTGGAAGCTTTGTAAAAGATCCTTGGCTCAAAGGTACTTGTAATCCTAGATTCAAATAAATGTGGGGGACATACAATTTTGGCTTGGGCAAAAATGTAGTGTTTTGGGACCTCCAGAAGCCATAATAGATGAAGACGGCATCTGGACAGGCAGTTGGAGAGTTAAAGTAAAATTACATATAATAGAAAATGAAATTTTACATATTCCAAATATTTTTTTCCTAGGGAAGGATAGAGAGGTTTGCTTTTATCCAGGGCAGCGAAAGGCTTGCTACAAATGTGGCAGTAGAAGGCACCTCAGTAGCATCTGTGACAAGGTGAAATATGCCTTATGTGGGGATTTTGACCATGACAGTGGGGTTTGCAGAAATGTTTTTCATTGTAATTTGTGTGATGAACGGGGGCACGCCTATCATTAGTGTCCTTGGGCTGGCTAAAATAGGCAGGGAGGTATAAATAAAGAAAATTTGATTAATAGGCTCAGGAAAGACATAGGCCTTACTTAACAAATAGGGACACACCCCAAATGGGGCCAACTGCCCAAACAGCTCCAGATATAGACCCAGAGCACTCCCCTTCAGCTACCCAGCCTACTACTGAATGTCCATCAGAGGATTCACAGGTTTATCCACCAAAACAAATACCTAACGTCTCTATAGAAGAAAATTCAATGCCCCCCCAGGTGGATTTTCAAACCCCTCATCCTAAAAGGGTGACGAGAGCATCCAGTAAACAAAACAACCCCCTATTGCACTTATTTCACATAACCCTTTTCAAATTTTACAGGAACAGGAAGGGGATTCAGAGTCTGATGTCTCGTCCAAATCTGGTGCACTTTCTAAAATGGAGGTGGGGGGGGGCAGAGGTTAGGAGTACCAAGAAAAAGACAGGGAGAAAAATAAAAAAGATGAACAGTAAATTATTATGGCATCATTAAACCTAGACTCTTTAAATGCTTGCAGTATGAAACATTATAAAAAGAGGCTGACATGTTTAAGTTATTGCAGGGGTTTAGGTGCAGACATAATTTTCTTGCAAGAAACTAGGTTTAATACTTTGCAAGACATAGCTTAGGTAAAATAAACTGGGTAAGGGGTCCTTCATATTGGTCTTATAGGTCAGATGCGGCTGATGGTTTAGTGATACTATTTAACCACACACAAGTTCAGATTTTGAGGCTAGTGGATTTAATGCCTGGTAGGGCGTTACTTGTAGATTGTATATATAAAGGTTTTTCATTACATTTAATAAATACACATGCACCTCAAGTTATAACTGCAAGCATAGATTTATGTAATCTGATCAACCCTTTTCTTTTTACCAAAATGCACATAATCTGGGGAAGGGGTTTCAATTGCAGTTCAGATTTGAAAATTCGGTATCAAATACAGAGGAAAACATATTGTGACACACATGCTTTGCAAGAAATAGTTAACACATCTGTTTTAAAGGATGCATATAGGGAACTTCATAAAAATGAAGTAGCTACTTATAAGAGAAGTGCATATTCTTCTAGAATAGATTATTTTTTTCTTTCCAAATATTTAATACCAAGTAAGTTTTCTTTAAAACTATGTGAAATTCCTGATCATTTAGCTTTAATTTGTAAAGTAGGCCTTTCTGCAGTCCCACCTAGGTTTCCCACAGTCACCAGTAGGTGGAAATTCAATTCTTCTTTGTTAGAGCAAATAGACATAAAAAATAATCGATTGTATGTATTAACGTTAAGGAAGTCTGCTGCAGAGATGTATGATGATTGGGGTTCATAGTGGGAGGACACAAAGAAAAGAAATCAAACAGTTTTTTGTTTCATTTGGGAAAGCAAAAAAAAACAGATGACTATCTTAAATATCTGGGTTTCAGGGATCAATATTACCATTTAATGTCTTTACCAAATGTTTCTGATGTCAGGATACAAAATACAAAAAAGGGAGGCAGTACAGCGCAGTGGTCTAAGGCTCTGAACTGCAGATCTGGTGACATCCAGCAGACCAGACCTGGGTTTGAATCCCACAGCTTCCACTTGCATACTGTGTGACCCTGAGCAACTCACTTAACCTCCTTGTGCTCCCAGGTCGCTCCTGTAAAAAAGCTTTCAGCTTAGTGTGCTATACCTGGTTAAACAACTAAATAAAAAAAAAAATCAAATACAAATAATTAAAAATAAATGAGGCACTATCAATATGACCGAGCGGCCCCTTTACAGGCCGAAATGCAGTTTGGTGTATAGAAAATACCTTCTGCTGATCCTTTTTCAGCCTGTAAACAGGTTGCATAGGTTTCATAGGTTTTTTCAAGCTAGAGAACAATGAGTCCATAATGCTTGCCTTTTAATTTTTATCTATAATTACATATATTTGTCTTTATCTGACATCACTTGATCCAAGTTGTTTTTGAATATTTCCATATTTGCACTTTCTACTACAAAAGTATGAAGAGTATTCCATATTGGGATTGATCTTACACTGAACCAATTTTTCCTCTTTAATGAGTTCCATTTTCCAATCAGTAACTGTTTGTTATGTTTACGATTACTAAGTCTGAATTTGGATTCAATTAAATCTACCCCCTCAGTAAGTGTAGAATCTTGTAGTAGGCCATAAATGAGGCACAGATCTCCACTAAGCCTTCTGTATCTTAAGGTATACAATTTCAAGTCCTTCAGCCTATCTTCATAGGATTTCCCTTTCATTCCTACTATTGCCCTACTAAATCGTCTCTGTACTCTTTCCATTTTGTGTATGTCGCCTTTGTGTATGGGGACCATACTTGTATGCAATTCTCAAGATGTGGTCTCACCAGGACACTATACAATGGTAACAAAACTTCCTCTGTCCTACTTGCCACATGTCTAAATATACAATTTAGATTCTAGTTTGCCTTTTTAACTTGTTTGTTACAATGCAATTTAAATTTTAGATTGGGCGTAATAAGTAGCCCAAGGTCCCTTTCTTCTATAGTCTGGTGCAGTGTTTTGTTCACCAATTTATATGAAAAATGTGGTTATGTTTTCCCAAATGAATCACCTTACATTTGTTATTATTTAATATTAATTTTCTTCCATGGGCCCAGTTTGTAACTTCATCAAGAAAGTTTTGCAGGGGAATGTTTTCATCCTTTTTGTTGATAATAGAGCCTATATGGCAATCAGCCACAAACTTTAGTAGCCAAATGTTATCTTTGTTCGATTTTAAAGAAGAAATATAAATATTAAATAAACAAGGACCCAGCACTGACCCCTGGGGAACACCACTAGGCACATGTGCCCATCCCGATAGTTCCCCATTTATGACAACTTTTTGTTTCCTATTCCTAAGCCATTTTATTATCCAATTTACAATGTTTGAATTCAAATTAGCTTCCCTTAGGATATTGATAAGTTCTAAATGTGGAATTTTATCAAATGCTTTTGAAAAATCAATTAACACTAAATCCACCAAATTGCCTTTATCAATTTCTTCAGTAACCTTATTATAAAAGGTAATAGGTTGGTTAGGCATGATCTTGATTTGGTGAAACCATGTTGATAATTATCAGTAAGTTTGCTTTGATTTATATGTTCCAAAATAAATTCCTTAACAAACTGTTCTAGGAGTTTCCCAATTAGTGATGTAAGACTTATGGGTCTAAAAATTTCTGGCTTGTTCTTAGGCCCTTTTTTGTGTATAGGGACAACTGTTGCAACCCTCCAATCATTTGGAACTTCCCCGATATCTAATGAATGTTGGAATATATTAGTCAGGGATAGATAGAGCTCATTTGCATGTTCCCTCAATACCCTTGGATGAATATCGTCTGGACCAGGGGATTTGTTGATATTTATTTTATTAAGTTTATCTAAAACATCTTTAGGCTGAATTACAAATCTACCAGGAGTGGAGCCATCCAATTCTTTTATTTCACCATGGGAAGTAGTATTGAAAACTGAAGAGAAATATTGATTCTGGATATCTGCTGTTTCATGTTTATTTGCTACACAACCAGATTGTGTGGTAAATGGGCCTATAGTCTTTGAATTACCTTTAGTTTTATTAATATAAGAAAAAAAAATGATTTTTTGTTGTCCTTCACCCCTGATGCTAATTTTAGTTCAAATTGTTTTTTTCTAGTCTTATTTTAGTTTTTATTGTTTTTAATAAATCCCTATATTTCAAATTAAGATGCGTGAATCCTTCTTGAATTTGTTTATATAGTTTTTTTTTTTATTAATTAAAGTTATTATTTTAGGGGACATCCATCCGGATGTAGGTTTGTGTTTTAATTCATATTTGTATTTAGTAGGAATATTTGCTTTAATAAGATCCTTCAATTTATTAGCCAATAAGTGCCATTTAGCCTCTACTGATAGATTTGCAAATAAGATCTGCCAATCCCAGCATCTTATGATATTTTTCATGTTTTCAAAGTTAGCTTTGGTGAAATTTAAGACTCTAGTTATACCAGTAGCTGGCATGGATTTACTATTTGTAATTTGAAAATTTACAGTATTATGATTGCTGTTACCTAATGGTGCTTTAACATCAATTTGGGTTACACAATGAGTAATATTTGTTAGTGTAAGATCTAATATTCTGTTGCCCCTAGTATTATTTTGGACCAGTTGTTCCAATCCTATTTCATTGAATAACTCCACATAACATTGATCAACTTTATCTGATGTTGATGCATGGTTCCAATTTACACTATTTAAATTGAAATCCCCCATAATTACATAATTTTTTGATGGGTCAAGGTTTTAAGATAATGTAATAATTTTCCATCATTATCAGGATTCATGGAAGGAGGTCTGTATACTAGACCCAGGATAAATGGTGGGCCTATCTGGGGTTGTATTCTTACCCACAGAGTTTCAAGATCAGTACCATCAATGATTTATTCACTGTCAATTGATTGATGGACATATATAGCTACCCCTCCACCTTTTCTGTACTCTCTATTTTAAAATATAGATTGAACCCCTGGATATTTTTATCCTAGGAATTGCTAGCATCCCACTAGGTCTCAGTAATAAGGGCAATATGAATGTCATTCATCCCAAGGTATAGTTTGAACTCATCAAACTTGTTTGTTAAGCTTTGTGCATTTAAAAGAACCCCGTTCCAACCATAATCTTTTATTTTGTTGCAGTTTTGTAAATAGTTTTCTATTTCAGGGGTAAAGCATTGCGCTCCCCCCTTCACCCAGTTTAAATGAAATGCTATTACCCAGTTGATTTTGTTAGCCATCATCCTGGTACCAAACTGACTAAGGTGAAGACCATCGCTTTTATAACATTTAATATTTTTGAAAGTCTGAGTATTATGCACAAATCCTATGTTTTCTATCATACAAAATTGTCCTGGCCAAAAATTCAATTGCTTAGCTTGTTCATTTTTGTTGTAGAAAGTAAATTAATGGAAGGTTTATGGAATAAAGAAGGCATTTTAAAACATACACATGTAGAAATGCTGGAAATTATAGAACATTTTTTACATACACAACATGGAAACCCTTTTAGTACAGATGTAACTTGGGATGGAGTTAGAAAATGTTAAATCTCCAAGGGTTACACTATGTCAAGCTTCTGAACTTGAGCACCCCATTACAACTGAAGAAATAAACAAAGCAATATCTCTATTAAAGTTTGGATATTTCACCGGGTGAGGATGGTCTCATGAATGAATTTTATAAACATTTTTTGGAGGATTTGAGTAAAATTCTACATAAGGTGTACAATGAAATCTACAAACAAGAGACACTTTTAAACACTTTTCTGCTGCCATTATTAGCTTTTTCTACAAAAAGGACCCAGGCAGGATTTAGAAACCTGGAGACCAATCAGCATTCTGAACACAGATTATGAAATAATAGCAACCATGTTGTGTCATAGATTGCAGCAAATATTGTCATCAGCTATCCACCCTGCATAAACTTGCTCCATACCTAACAGGTCTATACAACAAAACAGCCTTTTTAACGGATGTGTGTGAATTTGAGAAAAAAAAAAACCTTCTGGGTATTTGATAGCTTTGAATCAAACCAAGGCTTTTGATAAAGTGTCCCATGCTTTTCTACATATGGTTTTAGAGAAATATGGGGTCCCTAAGAAATTTAGGACTTGGATACAAACTTAGTACAGTATGCTCCACTTGTAACAGACTCGGTTGTAACGTACATTCAGTTGTAATGGACAAATTTAGCTTTCCAAATGCCTTTTCCTATTGCTCCAATGTTAAAATTAATGGTTTAAATGGACCAGTAATTCCATTTGTAATGTCCGCAGTTAGCACCTTGTCTAATTGAACCCATTAAGTAATTAAGTACTTCAGCTGCCGAGATATTTAATTTAATAGGCACTCACCCCCACACAGCAGGACAATCAAAAAAAGGGGAAATAAGCTGTCACCGAGTCTCCTGCTGATAGCAGAGCTCATCTCGGCCAGAGTTCAAAGAGAAGGCATCCCATGATTTTTGGCAAGGACAGGAAGAAGTCTGTCAGATAGCAAACAAGTGGGCCACCTCTCCCAGACCTAGGATCCACACCACAGGTTCGGGACAACAGGAGACGGGAAGAGTTCTCTTGGAGGCAGCAGAGCTCTCACCTCCTGCTGCACCAGTTACCTCCAATGCTCAACCAACACCCTGGCATGCAACCTTGTCATCGCAAGCAAGAAGCCGGTGTTTCTGATCGTCCAGCAGCGCTCCCTCCTCTTAATCCCGCCATCAAGGTGAGTGTCCTAGGACCTTCAAAGCTGCAGTTACTTCACCGTAAGTGCTCTGCCTGATGCTGACTTCCCTATGCTAGCTAAAAATAAGTGAAATGGCAAAAATATCATTAAAATGCAGAAATGGATGCAGCGGACGCCAGTTGTAATGGACGAATTGCTAGTGGACAAAGTAGTCCGTTACAAGCGGCATATACTGTATCAAGAGGCTATAATGTAACCCACAGTAAATGGATTATTTTGGAAAGGTTTATATAGTAGAAAGGGGGATGAGGCAGGGATGTCCATTTAGTCCACTGCTATATACTTTTATATTGAACCCAGTGATACAAATGATAATACATGACAGTGGTATTTGGGGACTTTCACCATCACTAGAAATTGTACCCCCAAAAATAGCTGTATATGCGGATGATATCTGTGTAACTATTAAAACTAAGGAATCTGTCTTAAAAGCTATTCAGGTTCTGGAACTATATGCTAGACTCACGGGGCAGAAGTAAACTTTGGTAAATGTTCAGGTGTATATATAGGTGAATGTACTTTTTCCTCCACTATAGGACAGATTAAGATATCTGGCACAACTACTAAACTGTTAGGTTGTTAATTTGAGAATGGGGATTTAGCAACTATAAATTGGACAGAAAAAAACAGAAATGGGGAAAAAGGTGAATCAGTGGAAATCATGGTCAATGTCAAAACAAAAAAGGGTTATGATTATTAAAACATTTTTACTACCAATATTTATATACATTAGTGCTATATTTCCTATTCCATTAAATTTAGAAATCAGGGCCTTGAGTTTTTTTTTCAAATGATAAGGGGTAGTCATTTGAATCCCATAAAAAGGGATTATACCTATTCAAAACTAAAACAGGGTAGCTTGGGAATGATTCACCGTATAGTGTTTCATCTTTCTTTTTTCTTATATTTTAATTTTGGGAAAGATAAGGGAGAGAAACATCCCTGGGAAAGACCAGACAATAGTTCTGTTTCAGTCTTTCTTTCATAAATCGGACACAGACATTCCTAGGCTGACCCCTGCCTTGCAATTACCAAATTTTGCCATTTCAGCTTTTAAGAAGTTTAAATCCTGGAAAATAACAAAGTTATAGTTATAGACTTTGCAAAGAAAACCACTCTATACAGAATTAATGGAGCAAAATTTTACAGTACAAGTAGATTTTCCAAAATGTTCCCCCACGAAGTTGGGGTATGCACTCAAAAGTTTGACAGATAAAAGGATTCCCTGTGGCAATGTGGGATGTCAAATGGTTAAGTTGCCATGGGAAACTTGGGGCAAAAGGAAATCTTAAGCATAAGCCAGTCTTAGAATGTCAATGTATTAGATCAGAATGTGGGGGGTGGGGAGTAGAGGAATCAATAGAACATTTCTTTCTTTACTGTTCATATGCTAAAGTATTTTGGAAAGACTTAGGAGCCAGATGGAAGTGGAGACCAGTTTATCAGAAAACATATGAATGTCTCATATTAGGAGATTATTCTGGACTAGCTTCACAATATCATCACAGTACCTTAAATGTAATCTTTGCTTGTATTAAGTTCTATCTATAGCAAGCAAGATGTAATTTTTCTTTTCAACACGTGAACACTCCAACACTAATCTTAATTAAACAAATTGAGCAGGCAATACATAAACAAAAAGAAAAAGAACAGGCAGTTTTAGAAACTAGATGTTTTCAATCTATGTGGTGAAATATAACATGGATCTAAGAGAATTTGGCTAACTTAGAACCGCAAGATTTGTTGTATGAAAGTTTAAATGTTTTGTGTTTAAGAAATTGATTGCTTTATTTTTTTTTAATGTTGTTGAATTTTTTGTAAAAGTGTATTTTTTTAAGATTTTGGTGTGTTTTTTCTTCTTTTTTTTCCTGATTAATTTTAGATTTTATTTTTGAGAAAAAAACACATGTATGTAAATCTGTTATAACTGTCTAATATTTTTCATGATGTATTTGTTTTTTCAATAAATAATTCCCCATCTCTGTAATGGTGATGGGTAGTTGTATGGAGAATTGGGTGATGATGAGGGTGTGAAATTGGTGGGGTGGTGTTTGGTGTACCTGATTATTATGTAATTTTGTTGTATAGCATCTTGTCTATATGTGTGTTTGTGTTATATTTTGGATGTCTTACATGTATGTATTTTGATGATCTGTTGTGGTCTTTGAATAAAAAGTCCCCTACTCTGCCTGCAGGGGGCCTTGCTTCCTGTGAGCATGTCTTTCAAAAAGGCCACTCAGAGTGGTGTGATGGACAGGATGGAAGTGCTAGAGGCAGAGGAGCAGGCCTCCTCTTCTGTTCTCTTATCGCAAGAGGCTAAAATTCAAACTGAACTTGGCATTTATGAAATGGAAGAAGACGTAGGTGAAGAAATTTTTGTGTCCACAGAAGACTTGAGCCAACAAATTGATCCATCAGACAAATTTGCAAAAATGATCTGTGAAAGAAAATCTTAGTAACTTTAGAATGACCCAAAAGGAGATGAAAGTAAAAATTGCTGAAGAAGAACGCTGACACACTCGCTACAAATCAAAACTGGAGTCAAGCAAAAATAATTCCACCAATGAACAGGCTCATCAAATTTATGTCTGGGGGATTAAATCATTAAACACATTGACAGAGCAATTTGTAATCCAGATTAACAAAATCAAACCTGTTCAAGTTTTAGAGGGGCAAAGGTTGCAGATATGTCATCTATGATCCATGATATTCTTTCAGACGCTAGTCAAAATCCCTTGGTTATTATCCATGGAGACATTAATGATATAAACCATTCTAGCATTTTACAACTAAAGCAGGATTACATTTCATTAAATACCTTGTTGTACCATCTATTTTTCTGAAATTCTCCCAGTACCCAGAGCAACTCCCAATATCATTCATAAAATCAAAACCATCTGTGAATGGCTGAGAACATGGTGCCTTAAACAAGATATTCATTGTATCACCCATTGGGAAAGGTTCTGTGACAAAGACTCCCTCTTCTGCTGGAATGGCCTTCACCTCAGTAGAAGATGTAGTGCCATTTTGGAAAAGTTCATATCTTCTGTAATAAACTCACTGACCACCCAGACAACTTTAAACTAATTAATCAGGGGGAGAAAAAGAATGGTAACTTTTCTCTAATATGTGGGAATAATAGCAAATCCATAAACAATCAATCATAATATTTTAACATTCAATGTGAGATCATTAAATAATCTTAAAATGTCAGAACTAGAGACTAAATGTGCTGTCTATGATCTAAGCATCATAGCTGTCTCTGAAACATGCTGGGACCCTGCCTCACCATGGATCAAAGATATCCTAAATTTCAAACTTTATCATAAAGACAGAATAAATACAATGGGAGATGGAGTTTGTCTTTATGTTTGTGGTGACATACCTTCACAGGAGATTCCAGAACCATCAGATACAGAATCTATCTGGGTCTCCCTTCATCCCAAAAAATCAATCTAAAATAACAATTGGTGTTTTCTATCGACCTCCTTCCAAGGATTTATTGTATACCCACTCTTTGATCAATACTATCACAAACATGGCGGACATGGGAGATATTATGATACTCGGTGATTTCAATATGCCCAATATTGATTGGGATAATAATACTGGGAAAACCAACCATGAGAAACTGTTCACCTCTCTCATTACTGACACTGGTCTAAAACAATTAATATGGGCACCAACTAGAGGCAATAACATCCTTGATTTAGTCATTACCAACCTGGAGAGTAACATTTCAGATATTCAAATTCTAAGCCCTAAGGGCGGTAATAATCACTACTCAATCCTATTCAGTCTTAATTATAAAACTACTCTCACTAATAACTGCAGTACTTACAAAAATTATACAAAGGCAAACTTTAGAAAAATAAATGACGCTCTGAATAAAATCAACTGGGTGAAAGAATTTGATAACATTAACACTAACAAAGCATGGGAAAAGTTAAAAAATAAACTTCTACAACTTGAACAACTGTTCATTCCTATTAAGCATAAGTATAACAAAAAGGGCAAGATCCCTATCTAGTTTACTAAAACAATTCTTAAACTTATCAGAAAAAAGAAAAGTTCTGTAAAAAATTTAAATTCAATCCTAATCAATCGAATACCTTTAAATACAAAAATTCTGTTTGACTTTTAAACAAAGCAATCAAACAATCCAAAAGTAGCCTTGAATTAAAAGTAGCACACTCAAAAAACAATAGCAAATAATTATTCTCATATTTCAATAGTAAAAAAGGTAACTCCAGGTCTGTGGGTCCTTTGCAAATAAATTGAACTACTATGAATAATCCTTCTGAAATAGTAGATCATTCCAATGAATATTGTTCTTCTGTTTTTGGTGTCAGTAGGTTATTACCTATAATTAATCCTAATATTGATTTACCCATTATCTTCACCAAAGAAGATGTTATTGATGCCTTGCCATTTGTCAATCAATCATCTAGTGCAGGCCCTGATGGCATTCAATCTAAACTCATAAAAGAAACCTCATCATCTCTTGCTGCTCCCTTGACTTTGCTCTTTAACAAATCTATCACTGACTGTCAAATTCCAAATGACTGGCATCAGGCTATAGTAATACCAATTCATACAAAGGGTAGCAGAACTAATGTTGAAAATTTTCGAACCATAAGCCTTACTTCCATCTTA